>OY987306.1:14935000-16185000 GCA_963920635.1 Pseudeuparius sepicola
CGATTCATTTGTCGTACCCCGTATAAACATACCATTTTTAAGAATGTTGCCCTACTATCTGCAACCACCTATACAAGCTGATGCATAATAAATTGCCTACCTACGTAGAGCTTGCTGATTCAAAACCAAACTGTTAAACAGTATAAAAGGTATGTACCGGTTGCAAAAGTGTTTAATTTTCACTCATCAATTGAAGGCAACAATTACATTGTTGTAAACACTGTCGGACGTAAATCAGACACAAATATTCACTTTATTCAGTTTTGTGATCGGTTAGCGCAACGGTGCTAACTTCATGTACGATCAGTCTGTGTTTTCGACGTTTCTTTCTGGTAGGAGTTTGGCAGAATTGACAATTGACACCTCCGTCTGCTCTCTTTCATTTATAAATAGTTTTTAAGTTTTTTTAACATTAAATTAAACGGATGTCGTCAATATTTTGCGAAGGAGGCTAGATATAGACCCTGCGACAAGAATCGGCACTTCCCTATCGAACCCTCGTGGTAAAGTCACATCAGGTAAAATTCGGATATGATTATTTCTGTCTTGAAAATTTCCTTGTGAAAATCTCTATCAAAGCCTAGTTTTACACTTTATGGTCGGCTTAACTGGTTTTGTATAGTGTGCATTTATTATCGCTGTGCTCATTTAGGTTTTCTGTTTTTTTATGTGTCTTGCGAGCACTTGCTTTAAGGTGTGCGAGTGGAAGATTTACAAGCGTTTTTCGAGATCCCCCAGGGACCTGCAGTAGGTGAACCACGTAGAGGATTTTCGGGAGCACAGTCTGGGTGGGTTAGCTGTCAAATTTTAATAAATTTTTTTATTAAATACCATCATTTGACGACTTTTTGAAGCTACTCTCACCTAGGCCTGTTCACCCCTTTCCTCTGTGGGCTTCACGATACGAGCTGTGGCCATATTTTGGTTATAATTTGTTTTATTACCACAGACTTATCGAAACGAACCCTTAAGTTGCCCGAGATTGGCGTGGACTCTACCACAGTAAGTTGTTTTTGGATACTAATGGGCACATTTCACGTTTTTTTTCTGATAAGCTCAGATGATAGCTTTGACTAAAATATACTTATGGTTTTTTTTTCAAATTTTTTTGAAGGCCCGTTTGGCCGAAAAAAATAAAAATGTCCACGGAGTGAGTATAGGTACTTTTTGTAGGTCCGGCAACGCCGCAAAACGGTCAGGTTCAAATTTAAACAGCCCGCCCACCTTTCTGTCAAATCACAGCTCTGGCCTATTTACTTACTGCGTTGGTTTGTTTTTGTTGGTTATTCGTTATTCGTTTGGCTAGCCATCGTTTACGTTTTGTTGTGAGTTACTGCTTAATATAATAGTGTTCAACATGGGAGATGGCTTTGTTAAAGCATTGTTTAGTTTTCATAATGAAAAATGAAAAAACTCGCAACACAATCAACAAATCACCAACTATCGATGAGGTTAACTCCGACGACATAAGACGTAAACAATCGAAATGACAGTGGTGCTATGTTGCCGGCTATTTTGTCGTCTACCTGGGAGGGTTTATTACTTTAAAATGTGCTATTTAAATTACATCATAAAACTATAATTAAACTACAATCTGGTTATAATGGTGTGCCATATAATTAATACACCCCAGTTGTATACCTTTTATTAATAATAAGTGTTAAAAAACAAGTAAATCTATTAAATTTTTTAGCCCGAACATATGAAACTGACTGATAAAGGGTCCAGCTGACGTCAGCAGGACCCCGATTTTCAAATTTCAATTATAATTTTTGGCCTAGTTAAAGATAATAAAAACAAACGGGTGTACTTTTTGGGACTTTGAAGACATAATACATAAAGTAAACGCAAAGAAAACAATTTTTTTTATGAAATGACTATGGAGTCAGGGTTCAAGGTACATTAAGTCATAGTTACATGTTTTCATCCATCCAATCTTATTACATTTAAGAAATTTAACTATCCAATTTAACTTTTTACGTCTAAGAAATTTAACCATCCATTGTAAACGCGTCGACGTTTCGACTGCAGTTTTTTGGAGACTGTTCGTTGTGTTTTCTTTTACATGCACTCCGGTAAGTAAGCGAAGCACGATCGGAATACGGACATACCTACACACCATCCTACGATACAAACCCAGAAAAGGACGAATCAGAAGTGGCACTTGGCTAATTTAAGAGGGCAGAGGGGTATTTTTATGAGGTGGTGGGGACGGAGAGTATTGCTAGGCCGCCAGATCCTTAGAAAGGTTAAAACATGTCAACATATTTTTCACTATCATTTATTCATTTTGGGTAGGTGTACCAATAAAATTAATATGAAAGCAATTAATATTATCTAATGTGTGCCGGTAGTAAAATTATAATGTTTTACGAACCATTTATTCTATTTATCTGAGCCCAGAAAACCCACAACCTGACCCCTGTTTTCTGGGACTTGATTATGAAAGCGGAATGCTTGACAACAGCGCGGCGCGGCGCCACAGATTCCGTTCTTGCGGTACTGCCAGATCGTCCAGTCGGGAGCCGGTAACCAAGGCAACCCACAAAAATATAATGCAAATTAATTTAGTATAAAATGAAATCGATGATAATTTACTTATAAAAATGTTAGTCCTTGATAGTATTTTGGTTGATATTAAATTGAAGGCGATAAAAATAGCTAAATGAATTTAAGGAAATTGTCAGGCATAAAAGCTGACGAAGTCCGTCAACGTCGTTCGTGGCCTACGGCTGACGCGCCACCTAACGCCAGACGCCAGACAGCGTCAGTATGTTCAATTGAGGTTAAACTCCTTATAAAACGTAAACAATAAAACGAAAAACGATTACCAATTTCTAAGTAAAAAAGCCCAGTATTATTATCATGACTGTGATAAAAGTATCCAAAACAGGGACCAGATAAGGTGTACAATATGTATTCAGCTCAACTGACTGCTTGTATTGTTACTTAGAATACTTCGTTGCTGTATTTACACTAATGCATTGTGCCCCAGAAAACCCACTTTGTGCTTAGGTTTTGTGACGAAATGGCCCCGCAATATTGCTGTGTTCGTGGATGTTCTGACAACACGAGGAATGTTGGGATAAGTTTTTTCAAAATACCTGCTGATGAAAACAGGTAGGTACCTATGTGTAGTTTGTCCCTACCTTGTTACCACATTATTATATCCATAGGTATTATAAATTTTATGTCCTACGTACTACCCCTTTTACTGGAGTATTACCTACCTCAGAAAACCCACAAATGGTTTCCTACTGATAATACCTACCTAACTATGGTTTTTAATTTTTTTTCAAGGTGTTATGCATGGACGAGAAAGTGTGGAAGGCAGGATTTGTTAGAAAAAACACCCACACAGCTTTTTATTAATTATAAAGTTTGTTCAATGCACTTTGAAAATAGTATGTTTGCAAACCAGTCGAAGTCTGGGCTAAAGAAAACAGCAATACCAACTGTGTTCTCATCATGTAAGTACCTTCATTGGTAATTATGGAAATTAGTGTATGCACCGCCCGATTTTGTTGACATTTTGGCTACCCCCCTATTTTCGAGGGCCCTGAACACGAATCTGACCTCGGTGTTTTGAGGTCGGACATAGTTTCCGAGAAAGTGAATTTTCAAATTTCCTTTTGACACCCTACTTTCACGGCGATATATATGGTTATAATCCGGATAAATTTTTAGTGTACGCAGCTCAAATTGATCACCACCCTATTGTGCGCCTTCTGCAACATCGAAACTTCCCGAAAACCCGCGGAAAGACCGAAATGTTCAAAGATTTATGTCGTGTATAGGTACGTCCGGCCCGGCCGCTGTTTTCGTAAAGTTTCGATGTTGCAGAAGGTGCAAATAGGGTGGTGATCAGTTTGAGCTAAATTCATCTAGATTATAACCAAATATCATCGTGAAAAGTGGGGTGTCAAAAGGAAATTTGAAAATTCACTTTTTCGGAAACTATGTCCGACCTCAAAACACCGAGGTCAGATTTCGTGTTCAGGGACCTCGAAAATAGGGGGGTAGCCAAAATTTCAAGAAAATCGGGCGGTGCATACACTAATTTCCATAATTACCCCTTCATTATTAGATAATAATATGTATTTTTTGCTGATACTTGTAATTTTGCTGCATTTAATTTTTTTTACTAAGTTATATCGATGAGGCTTCTTCACAGAGTCCTTCTGTGTCTGTATGCAGCAATTTGACTTTGTTAGAACCTCAACGAGAACTTGATCAACCAGTCTCGATCGCTCAACCTTTGGATCAACCAAGTACACCCCATCTGTATAGGCGATCTCCACAGCATTACCGAATTTTCAGTTGCATCAAAAGGTAATGATATATATTCACAAACTGTTATTATAGTATACACACCCAAACTTATATGCCATCACGCATTATTTGCGATAATTTTTTTTGTCAAAAAAATTATATGTCATGGAAAGTCAAAAGTGTTTACCGACAAAAACAGTTAAATGTGAAAAACCCGACAATATAAATTGTAATAAATATTAAGTGATTCCATATTATAAGTTTGGGTGTGTGTACATATATTGTAATTTTTTGTATTACTTATTTTGTTATTGAATAATTCTATTTTTAGATGCTAGTCAACAAACTTCTCTTAGTTTGAGTGCACATAGTCCGAGAAAGCATTCATTAAAGTTACAAATAAAAAAACTCCAAAGAAAGTTGCATCCGAAGTTGGAGCAAGCTGTCGACAGTGCCGACACTGAAATAAATGACGAACAATTTCTTACCATTTGTGAGAAAAAACTGTCTGCTTCAATGCTACTATTTGTAAGGCATTATTTAGAAAATTCCAAAAAAGATCCACAGGGATATCGTTACTCTTCAGATATGAAACAATTTTCCTTAACAATTTATTTTCTAAGCCCAAATGCTTATAGATTTTTAATGAAACCACTTTATTTGCCATCTAAAAGCACTCTTCAAAGAATAACTAGCAAATGGCATATAACTGCAGGTCTTAACAGTTTCATTTTTGAGGTTATTAAATCAAAAGCTACAAATTTAGAGGGTTCTTCAAAACAGTGCATTCTTTGTATTGACGAAATGTCATTAAAAATATTTTTATTTTACAATAGATCTTCCGATACCATTGTTGGCTTTCATAATACATTGAAGGAAAAAAGATATGCTCCTGCTAAATATGTTTTAGCTATTATGGCTAGAGCAATATTTGCTAAGTGGAAGCAACCAGTTGCTTATTTCTTTATTGATACTTGTTCAGGGGAGGAATTAAAATTTATTATTTTTGAAGCAATAAGGAAACTTAAATCTGTAGGATTACTAGTAAGTGCGTTAGTGTCTGATCAAGGATCAAATTTTGTACAATTTTCAAAATCAGTTGGTATCTCTCCAAACTCTTCACATTTTTATGTCGATAGCGAAAAAATGTTTTATATTTTTGATGTGCCGCATCTCTTAAAATCAACACGAAATAATTTTTTCAATTACACATTCGAAACCTCTGAAGGATGTACAAATAAAACGTATGTTGACCAAATTTATAATAAACAAAAACATAAGCCTTTGGCTCTTCGGCTGTGTCCAAAATTTACAGATGAACACATTAATTCGAATCCTTTTAAAAAACTGAAGGTTAGTTTAGCCGTCCAAGTTTTCAGCGCAATGGTAGCTGCGGCACTTAATTCCTTTATTGAATTCGGACAATTCCCCCCTTTGGCAAACGCTACAGTGTCATTAGTTAAATTAACGATTTCGAAAAATACGTTTTTAAAACAATTTATTTTGACAGTTACAGCAGGGCAGCGATTCACGCTACAAGACAAGACAAGACTAAATATACATGGAGCAGAGCTCATATTTATAAGTATACAAAAAGCAAGCTTAGCCTACACGTGCCCGCGCACTCAGCACTTTGTCCGCACTTTTACACAAACGGGACCATTGTTCATACGGCCATAACTCCTCCACCCTTAGAGGAAAATATCAACCTGGAGGGTCGTTTTTCCGTTTCTTCTTTCTTCTCCATTATTTCGAATTTAACTTGTCTTTTCTTCTTCATACATCTTCTCTGGTATATCTTCCATATTATATATGTAGTAATTAATAATAAAATAATGATAATACTAGTGGCAAATCCATAGCTTAAGGTGTGAATTTTCTGAATGTCGGGAACTTGCAGAAGTGTAGACTTTTCTTGTAATTTATGAATATCTTCCAAATTAATTGTTTGTAGTTGAAGAGGTTTCGCTCGTAGATAATTAAAGTTGACTTCGTTGACTTGGATTTCGGGTAAATTAAATGGTTTTCCTTTAATTTCCTCTTTTTTATTAATAAATTGGAAATCTTTGACTTTGATTTCACAATTTTCTGGTAGATGGATCAAATTTGGTTCGTTAATAATTTTGATTTCTTCTTTGTTCTGACATTTTGTTGAAATTTTTAATGTTTCCTCGGCGGGAATGGCGATGACATATTCGCTGTTGACGGCTTGTATTATTGGGTTAATTAAGTTGATTGATAAACCATGACAAAATTTTCCTTCGGCTTCTTTTATCATGGAGATGATACATTCATTTGAGTGAGGTGTGAGTAAATTTTGACAAATGTAGAAATGTTCTATCTTCGGGCATTCTTCATTCTCGAATTGTTGTTGGTTTGAGCCAAGTACAAGGTAGGGATGACTCGGGATAATAATTGAATTTTTTATAGGAATTGGGAATAATCGATAAGTTTGGAAATTTTCGTGTAAGAAAATTGGAAGGTGGATTGCAAATATAATTTTGTCATTTTTAAAATTTACTTGAATTCCAGCAATTTGGTAGTAAGAGATAACATTTTTTAATTTTAAAATAGAGTCAGTAGGATATAAATTTTCCAATGATTTAATCATAGAACGTAATTGTGAAGAGGGGATAATAGAACTATGTAAGGTATTTAGTTTTGCGAACATTATCGCGTTTTCCAAGTTATCTAGAAAAGTCACCAAATTTTGACAATTAAGGATAGTTTGATCTAAAATATTTTGTGTTTGCAAGTATGCTGAAATGTCGTTAATCGTTTTATTTATATTCAACTCAAAATTTTCTAATCTTTCTTTTATTAAATTTTGGTTTGATTGTAATATAGTTATAGTAGAATTATAGTTATTAATAAGCTGTTTGGTCAACGAAATTTGTAAAGAAACTTCCTTTGTAAAGGATTGTTGATTGTTTTGAAGGGCGTAAATTGCTTTTTCATATTTTTCACCGTCGTCGGAATCTAGCGTTCCAAAAAGCCATTTGGAAGCTTTGCCTATTATGTTTATTAAGCCTCTTTTATTCCTATTATGTGGAGTTATGTTATCTAACTTCCTTTCTACTTCCATTATTAAGTATTCTACATGCTGTAGTAAATTATATAGAACATTAGAGTATGAGTTAGTAGTAATTTCTGATATATTACTCTTATTTAAGGATAATTTTATAATAGTGTAAAATTTTCGAATATTATTAAGCTGTTTAATTATAGGGTTAAATCTAATATAATGAATAAAAGTGTGTTTAGTTTTTACAATCTTCGTATCTCCTAGCTGAAAGGGTAGCAAAGGAGTTTTTATCGGAGTAAATGTCATTTCACTCGTCGTCAGTACTGGAGTCAATGTTAATAATATTGTCGTTGTCAGGAATAACATGACTGCACGAAGGTTCATTTTCATTTTCCTGCAAACAAGGAATCAAATTAGGTTTCGGCCTTTTTAGTTGCGATTTATGAATTATTTTATTGTCATAAGTTTTAACTTTTGTTCCTAAATCTTCTTCAATTTGAATTTTCAAATGTTTTGGTTTAGTTTTATCTCTTAGTGATGCCTTATTTTTCTGAAATTGAGTGGTATAAGGTTCGTAATTTTGTGGTTCTTCTCTATCTTTATTGTGTCTTGTATTTTGTTTATATTTTTCACTTAATGATACCTCATGAATTTTGTCAAAAATTATTTTTAATTTATTCTTACGTTCGTCTATGTACTGATTTAATATTATTTCATCCGTAATATCAAAGGGGTCGAGTGCATTTGTATGACCTGTAACGATATCAAAAGGCTTTTGTTTTGTTACGCTATGAGTGGAATTATTGTATCCTAGTATAGCATACTGCATTAATTGTTTTATATTTGAGTTCGGATGAGTAAGTTTAAGTACGCGTATACTATCAAGTAATGTGTTATGCAATCTTTCTACGGGGCTGTTACTTGTCGAGTTACCGGGTGTAGTGAAATGTAATTTAACGTTATGAAGTTTACAAAAATCAGATAAAAGAGTTGTTTTAAATTCAGTACCATTGTCACATGTTATTGACTTGGGTATGCCAAAATGAGAAACAAAAGTGAAGATTCCTTCAATCACATCAGTAGAATTACAAGATTCTAAGTAATAAGCTTGTGCATATTTTGAAAAAACATCAATTATGGTTAGAAATTTATTTCCTAAGACTTGAAAAGTATCCATATGAACAGATTCAAAAGGTTGCGAAGGAGTAGGGGTAAATGCAAATTTGATTTTAGGTGGATTCCTGTCATATTTAGCGTCACAATATTCGCATTTATTAATATATTCAGTTATATCGATTTTCATGTTTGGCCAATAATATAATCTTTTCAAAGCTAATAAGGTTTCATTTATGCCTCTATGACATGTCTTTGTTTCATGATGGTATTGTAATAATTCTTGTTGTCTATCTCTTTCAGTAATGTCAGTTAAGAAAATATTAGAGAAATTAAGTTTATATGCATGATTTTTGAAAGTTTTTGCTAGTAAATTGCAGATTCTCGGTTTCAAATCAATTTCACTTTTTTGAATATAAATACTGTAAACTGATTTTGGATTTATATACTCTTTGAAAAATTTAATTAATTCATAAGCGTAGTTTTTTAATGTTAGATTGACAGTTAGCCTCATTTTATTGGGAAAAGGGTGTGTTTTGATAACGTGGTATCTTCCTGAATCTTTTAGAATAAATATAATTTGATTTGTGTAAGTATTTAAGCAATTTTCGGTTATTGGAATAGTTAAAATTGGGTCTTCAATAGCAGAGTGAACTGTAGAGACTGGGGTATTGTGATAAACTGTTTCAATTTCACCTGTGGGTTTTATACGTATATCCGAAATAATATTTATTTTTGGCCTAACTCTGTCATTAATTTGATATTCATTATTGTCATTTATATCCGGGTTTTCTTCGGGGAATTCAGATTCTAAATACTCTCTTATTTCATCATTGGTTATAGGGTTATTCAAAAATCTATGAATTTCTTCATCAATATCACCGGGATTTCCTAAAATTGACTGATTCTCAATAGCGTTAAGGTCATTATTATTTCGACTTTTCCTAATTTTTTCTTTTTGTTGTCTCAAAAATTCATTCAGCTTTAACTCAAATTCTAAATCTGCATTACTCGCTTGAACATTATTTTCGGGAATATATTTTACTGTTATTTCATTTTCGTTAACTGTACGTTCTCTATAGAATTTTATCGGTTCCTCAAAATTAACTGTGCGTTGATTTTCATCTATAGAAACTTTTACATTTTTTGGTAAACCGTATATAGGTTCAGGTGGGTCTTTGTTTGTAGAGAATATTGGGTAAGTTTCTAAAATATCATTGCTTATAGAACAAATAATTATTTCTACTGGTATAAATTCAAAAATAAAATTAATCATTGTTTTAATTATGTTCCAGTCTAGCTGGTCAAGTCCGCATCCGATTTTTGGCATTGCTAAGTATCTGATATTATTTTTAATTATATGATCTCTTAAATTTCTAAGACATTTGAACACATTATAGTATGTAGGTTTCTCGTAAAAGTACTTTTTGGTTATTAAATAATAAACAAATCGTTTTTTGTCATTTAAAATTGCTATTTGACCTATCTTCATATTTTGGTTTCTTAAATATTCAATATTATTATACCTCTCTCTAAACTGTAGGGCTATCCCAGCGCCTAACTTAAAATCTTCTGATACACAGTGAGCTAAAGAATATGTTTCAGGCATTTCAAATAAATCCTTCCTAACTTCTATAATCTTATCGTTATTATTATCGGTATTTTTCCTAAATTCTTGATATTCTGAGTCGATATCATGAAATAGAAAATTATTAATGTTATTATCACTCTTTAATTGAATTCTAGATAGTGAATCAGCGTTAGTGTTTGTTTTTCCTGTTTTGTACTTAATTTCGTAATCGTATTCTTCGAGCTTCAGCCTCCAGCGAACTAAACGTGAGTTTGGTTCTCTGAGGTTGAATAACCATTGTAATGGTTTGTGATCAGTAATAATAGTGAAATTTCTTCCAAATAAATAAGGTCTAAAATAATTAGTAAAATAAACGATAGCTAATAACTCTTTTTCTATAGTACTATAATTTTGTTCTGCGGGATTTAACGTTCTAGAGCCGTAAGCGATCGGTAAGTCGCTACCAATTTTTCCTTGGCTTAATAGGGCGCCAATAGCAATATTTGAAGCATCTGTAGTTAAATTAAATGGTTTTGTAAAATCAGGATACTGTAATATTGGATCGTTACAAAGTAAATTTTTACAAGTTTCAAAAGTTTTCACAAATTCTTCCGTGTGCTCTACTTTTTCGCCTTTCTTTAAACATTGTGTAAATGGTTTTGTTAATTTCGCGAAGTTTTTAATGAATCTTCTATAATAACCTAAGAGGCCTAAAAATGACTTAATTTCTTTTTGTGTTTTTGGAATCGGAAATCTCTTAATAGCTTCAATCTTTTTCGGGTTTGGTCTTACTCCATCAGGAGTCACCACGTGACCTAAAAATTCAACTTCTTTACATAAAAATTCGGATTTATCGAGTTGTATTTTAAGTTTAGCTTTTCTCAGTGTATAAAATAATAACTTTAAATTAGCTATATGTTCTTCAAGATTTGACGAGAATACTATAATATCATCCATGTAAAGTAAACAAATTTTGCCTTGCAACTCCCGAAGTACATTATCCATAACTCTCTGGAAAGTTGAAGGTGCGTTTTTGAGACCAAATGGCATTCTGACATATTCATAATGTCCATTTTCTACAGTAAAAGCAGTTTTTTCTATCGAATTTTCATGCATTTCAATTTGGTGAAAACCTGACGCAAGGTCAATGGTTGTGAAATATTGACAACGGCCTAATTTATCTAAAATGTCATTTATATTTGGCAAAGGGTACCTATCATCAATAGTTTTTTCGTTAACTTTCCGATAATCTACTACAATTCGCCATTTTTGAACTCCGCTAGCGTCTAACTTTTTTGGTACTATCCAAATTGGGCTACTCCATGGGCTTTGACTATGACGAATAATACCATCGTCTAACATTTTTGAAATTTGTTTCTGGACTTCTTGTTTATGAATAAAAGGGTACCTATAAGATTTAGTATGAATTGGAATTTCGTCCGTAGTTTTGATTTCGTGTTTCATTTGATTTGTAAACGTTAATTTCGTACCATCTTGGTGGAAAATATCAGAAAATTCGCGGCAAAGTTTAATCAAAGCGTTTTTCTCTTCTTCATTTAAATGATTCATACGTATTGCGTAAGTAGCGTCGAAGTTATTTTTATTTTCGACTTAACTTACGGGATCGGAACAAGACCTTTTTAAAAAATGCAAAGTTTTTTTATTGGCAACTAGTACAGAGTCTGATAGTCAAAAGTCGAAAAATGTGGAGCGCGATAGTTTATATAATTTAAGGAAAGCAGAATTCGCAAGATTTCAAGGTGTTCGAGAGTCCATCTAGACTCTGCTGAGTTTGTAGTTTCTACGGCGTAATTTCTATGATGAGGCAGCAACTTCTAGAACATAACTCCTCCCGCCTTAAGTGGAGACTTCCGGAGTAAACAGGATGGAAGGCGACGTTGTCTTCTCTTCTTTCTTCAAAATTTTGAATTTATTTTTCATTTTCCAAATAGTATAGGTGATCAGGATGATGACGATGCTTCCTACGGTGATCCATAATATCCAATCTATCGGAGTTGAAGTATCGATGTCGACTATGCTGATCGGGTTTGACGCTTGAATTTGTTTTTCCAATTGGTGAATATCTTGAAGGTTTACATTTTCGATTTTCAGGGGGCTTCTTCTTGTTTCGATCTTGATTATTGATGGATTTTGAATTTTAGGTATTAATAAAGGATTTCCAATGGTTTTTGTTTCTTTGTTACCAATTTCATAAGATTTGTATTGAAATGTACAGTTGTAGGGTATCTGAAGTAAGTTGTTGCCTTGTAGAGTATGAAACTTCTTTTCTGGACATGTAGAAGTGGCTTGAATGTCTTCTTCGCTGATTATTATGAAATATTTATTATTAATTTTATTGATGATAAATTTTGGTGGTACGATCGGAATTTGGTTGCATTGATTTGGATGACCATTTATTAAGGTGGTTATGCAGTCATTATTTTCTTGAATATTTTCTAGGTTACAGATGTATATTTCGTCAAGTTGCGGGCATGGTTCTTCCATGTATTGATGAGCCTTTTCTTCTAGGGCCAAGTAAGGTTTTGGGGGTATAATAATTAGGTTTTTATCCGTAGGGATTGGAAATAAATGAAAATATTGAAAGGTACTAGGATGTATTATAGGGAATTCCATGGCAAATATTATATTATTTTCCGAAAAATGGCAATTAGTCTTAATTATTGAATACCAAGATTCTAATTTTATATTAAGAATTTCTTGTTTTGTATATTGATTAGAAAGTTCGTTCAAAATATCCACAAGATTTCGCCTTGTCAAAATGTCGGGGTGTGCTACATGTAATTTTGAAAAGGTGACAGCATTCTCTAAATTATCTAGTAAAGTAATAATGATATTAGTATTTATAAAAATTTGTTCAACTATCGACATGTAGGTCGTATATCGGTAAAATTCATTGGTAATATTGGAGATATTGTTTTGGATTTCATTAACTAACTTTGCGATTTTCCTTTGATTGGAATTAATGTCTTCTATAATTTTAGATTGCTTTTGCATTAACTGTTTAGAAAGAGACATTTGTAAATTAACTTCTGAGACAATTTTTTCTTGATTAGATTTTAGTAATTTTAAAGCATTATCATAGCGTTGACCGTCATTAGCATCCAGGGTGCCAAAAAGCCATTTTTGTACAGTGCCTGCTAAATTTACAAGACCTCGTCGTTTCCGTTTGTGATTAAAATTTAAATTTTCATATTTTTCGTTAAGTTCGATAATTAAAGGATATAAGTGTTCTGAAATATTACGAGAATTTCTAAGTAGAAAATTCCAACTTCCAAAGTCGAGTGAGGAATTAATGTTTTGAAAAATGTTTGTTATCCCATCAATTTGAGTTTTTATGTCTAGTAAATTTATATCATATAAGAAAACATGTTTACTTTTTATAACGCGAGCTTGGCCTAATTCAAAGGGGAGAATTCCGGGAGAGTTGATTTTGGATATTTCTATTTTATTCTGAAATGTCACTATTATTTGCAGCAGAAGTAGAAGGATTCTCAGCTTCATTTTCCTGTAACAAAGGAGGTTATTTTAGCTCCTTCATATGAATTATTTCTTCTTTGTTATTATTTTTGTTTTTTATTTTGAATTTATTATGTTCTAAAATTTCGATAATTACGTATGGACCTATAAATTTGTTGCTCTTTTTATTTCTGTTAAGGGGATTTTTCTTAAATACAATTTGATTAATTTTAAAAGTAGGATTTGTATTGCCCTTTGCATTTTTCGTATTAACAATCTTTTCTTTTTCTTTTATTAACCTCGTTTGGACGTCACCATATACGTGTTTTAATTTTTCCGCGTGATTTTCGACATAGTTTGAGAAGAAGTGTTTAGGAGTAAAAATTTCGGGGTTTCTTAAGTCCGTATGACCGTATACTAATTCAAAAGGCGTGAATGTCGTCGAACTGTGTATTGAGCAATTATAACCTAAAACGGCGTAATTTATTAAGTCGGTTTCGTTAGGGAAAGATTCTTTTAAAATTCGCAGGTGTTCTATTATTGTGGAATGGAAACGTTCTACTATACTGTTTGACTCGTGGTGGCCTGGTGTAGTGAAATGAATATCTATTTTATGTAATTTTAATAATTCTTTAACCGTTTCATTATTGAATTCACGTCCATTGTCTAAAATGATCTGTTGAGGAGTACCAAAAGAACAAAAATATTTTACAAGAGCATCACATATGGTTGTAGCGGATTTTCCGGGAATTAATGTAGCTTGCGCGAATTTCGAGAAAGCGTCAACGAAAGTTAAATAGTTTCTGGTGTCATAATAGAACACATCGACATGAACTAACTGGAATGGTTTACAAGGAGTTTCAGTTAATACTTGAGGTACATATGGAGGGTTTCTACCGTATTTGGTTCTCTGACAAATTTCGCATGCATTTATATATGCAGTAATATCGGACTTCATATTTATCCAAAAATAGTTTCTCTTTAAATAATTTAGTGTTTCTTGTATTCCGCGATGATTCGTTTTTCCTAAATGGTGATTTTTTATTAGTAATAACTGTTCCTCTTTGTCTTTTATGGTATTAATTAATTTTGTACATATTATCAGTTTGGGACCTAATCGATTGAAATGCTCTGAGTAAATATTTGAAAATTGTGTTATAAATTGCGAATGATTAAAATAAATGTGATACGTAGTGTTTGGTCTTAGATATTGTTTTAGAAAATCTAGGATTAATTGCTCATTTGAAATTAAAGGAATTTTGACTGTCATAATTTTTTGGTGCAAGTAGTTTTCTTGTTCTACTGAAAGTTTATCGACGTTATTTTTGAAAATATGTATTTGATTCGTTTTATTATTGATAATTTCGTCCAAAATAGGTAAACTTTCATTACATATTTCTTTTGAGAGGGAATGGGCAGTTTCGTCATCACTAATTTCAATAGGTGCGTCATTTAATATTGTCGGTCTAGGTTTATCAGGAGGTCGGATTTGTATGTCGGAGTGAATTATTATCTTAGGTTTCGTTCGCGGGACGGGGTCAGCTGTGTGAGTGTCTGGCGTTAATGAACTTGCTTGGGTATTGTTTACATTACTGTTAGAAATTTCTTGGCTTGTACTGGGTAGTTCAAAATTTTCTGGGTTTTCTACATAGTTCCTTAAAAATTCGAAAGTTTCTTGATTTATATCTCCTGGATTATTGATAACAGATTGGGTTTCATGAATATTCAAATTTATACGAGAGAGTGCGTCGGCATTGGAGTTTAACTTTCCCTTTTTATAAACAATTTTGTAATCATACTCTTCTAATTTGAGACGCCAACGAACCAATTTCGAATTGGGTTCTTTTAAATTAAAAAGCCACGTGAGGGGGCGATGATCGGTAACTATTGTAAATTTTCGACCATAGAGGTAGGGACGAAAGTACTTACAAGCCCAAACAATGCTCAATAACTCTTTCTCAATAGTACTGTAATTTTGTTCACTGTCATTTAGGGTGCGTGAGGCATAGGCAATAGGTTTGTCTTGTCCAATGGTGCCTTGGGATAATACTGCGCCGATAGCGATGTTGGAAGCATCAGTAGTTAGAATGAATTCTTTGGAAAAGTCAGGATACTGTAATATCGGATCATTACACAAAATTTTCTTACATGTGGTGAAAGCTTCTATGAATTTTTGACTATGAGTAACTTGAGCGTTCTTCTTTAAACAGAGAGTTAAAGGTTTAGTTATTTTTGCGAAATCTTTAATAAAGCGGCGGTAATATCCAAGTAATCCAAGGAATGATTTTATTTCTTTTTGAGTTTTAGGAATGGGGAATTTTTGAATACAGGAAATTTTTTCGGGATTGGGTTTCACTCCTTCTGATGTAATAATGTGTCCGAGGTAAGCAACAGTTTTTTGTAGAAAGTCGCATTTGTCAAGTTGTACTTTAAAATTCGCGTCACGTAGTCTGTCGAAAACTTTTTTGAGATTAATTATATGTTCTTGGAGAGATGTACTGAAAACTATTATGTCATCTAAATATACGAGACAAATTTCGTTTGTTAAACCACGTAAAATATTATCTATTAATCTCTGAAATGTACTGGGTCCATTTTTAAGACCGAATGGCATTCGTAAGAATTGATAATGTCCAGAATCAGTAGAAAATGCAGTTTTGGGTACATCATTTTCGTCAACTTCAATTTGATGATAACCGGAGGCCAAATCGAGTGTTGTAAAGTAATTCGCACGTCCTAGTCTGTCTAATATGTCCGTTATGTTTGGAAGGGGATATTTGTCACTAATAGTTTTGTCATTTAACTTACGATAGTCGATGACTACTCGCCATTTCCTTTTTTTACTAGCGTCGAGTTTCTTTGGAACGATCCAGATTGGACTGCTCCACGGGGATGTGGATGGTTCAATAATTTTTTGTTGTAACATTTTATCTATTTGGGATTTTACTTCTTGTCGATGGATTTCGGGAAACCTATACGATTTAGTAAAAATAGGTTTTTCGTCTGTGAGATTAATTTTATGTTTGACTTTATTTGTAAAGCTAAGAGGTATTTTTTCACAGTAAAAGATGTCCCTGTATGAATAACAAAGTTTACGTAAAGCGGACTTTTCTTCATAATTGCAATGATCAAGTCTAATATTTTTTAAATTTTGTTTTAGTAGATTATCTTCAGTTTCTGAGAGTTCCGAATTATCTTCGATTTTGTCGATAAAGTTAATCTCATTAGGGTTTAAAATTTCAACGTCTAAAGGTTCAGTAATTATGACTTCAAAGGGTTCTAAATTTGGATTTATAATTGTTGTTGTCGCGAAATAATTTTGAATATCAACTACAGCACGAGGGGATTCTAAATTGTTATCAAAATTATTGTAATCTAAAATACCGAGGCCATTTTTATAGCATACTGGAACTTTAACTATTTTTTGAGTTCGAGGTGGTATAATTAAAGAGTGATAACATTTTTGGAAATTTTTCTGTTGTTTTGAATTGGAGTTTTCCGAAAGTAGAGGTATTTGAACTTTGGGAGTCTTTAGTAATTTATTGTCGAGATCTATATTTGATCGTAGTCTTTTCAATAAGTCCATGCCAATAAGACCGTGATATTTTGGGGAAAAATCATAGATATAAAATTTATAAAATCGATTTACGTTAAAAATGTCGAAAAGTGGAATTATGGCAATTTCATTGTGAAAAGTAATATCGTGAGAGGTCTGAATACTAAAATCTTCATGAAAAATGCAATTACTGTAAAACTTATAAGCTACATCGGGGTTAATTATACTACGGGAACTACCTGTATCTATAAGGAATCTGGCATTAATTTCTGGAATTTCTATATACGTTAAATCGCTCTTATGTAGATGATTTAAGTCAATTATTACGTTGGGTTCTGTGGATTCGAAGCCTGGGAAAAATTTTCAAAACTTTCATAAGTTTCGTTCGGTACGAAATTTTCATCGGAGTTTTCATGGTAAAAATCGGGAAAAATTTCATCGGGATTTTCCGGGTTTTCGAGATTTTCGTCGAAGCTAAAATCTGCCTCTTCAATATTGTGGAGTTGTGGAGTTTGGTAATTTTTTGGAAAATTATTTCTGAATTGAGTTTGTATAGTAGGAATTCGTGATGTAGTAGACATCGGTTCAGGTTTATGTTGCGGAGTTATACCGGTGGGTTTAAAAACATTTCTGGAAGTGTTAGGGGCTCCAAATACTTGTTTATTGGTAAAAATATTCTGTCGAGGTTGGATGTTTATAGGTTGAGATGGGAATTGAGCTCTTTCGGGAAAATTTTGATTTTGGGAATAATTTTGATTTTGCGAAAAATTGTTATTATTTGGCGGAAACATTGATTGTTGTCGTGGTGTTATAGCTTGTTGATTATTATAAGAATTCATTTTTGGAAAGTGTTGAGGATTTTTATTTGGTAATGTTGAATTTTGGAAATTACTTGTTTGAGACTTTTGGAATAAAATAAAGTTTTCTTCTTCAATAACATACGATATTGCGAGTTCTAGACTGTCAGGATTTCTTAAACGAACCATATCTTGGATACGTCCAGATAGACCTCTTATAAAGGTTTTTAGTGAAAGTTCATCATAATTTTTAATTTTAAAAGCACGTTCTTCGTTAGTCATTTCCATTGAAATTATTTTAGAAGCGATGGAACTACGGCACTTTTGTAATCTCTGCCCAAAATTACGAAAAGATTCATTTTTGAAGGGTCGCGAAACAAGCATTTCTTGCACTAAGCAATCAAGGTTTCTTTGGTCACCGAAACTTAGTCTTAATAATTCTTTTAAATTTGCCCAATTTCTTACGTCTGGTCTACTACCAGCAATAACTAAAGCGTGTCCTGTTAATTTTCCAATAACAGCACGTATTAGGAAGGTATTTATGGGATCAGCGGGGTTTGCATTGGAATATGTGGAAATAAGAAAATCACAATGTTCTATAAAAATTTCGAGAGTGTGTGGGTCTCCATTAAAATTTGGAATTGTATCGACATACAATCTAAGCAGACTATAATTGATTTGTGCAGGTTGAGGTTGATTATTCATGATTTCTTCTTCAATTGTACCAATACTATCACTATCACTATCACTTAAATCTAGAGAACGGAACGAGTTTGAAATATCTTCGAGTGAATCAATTTTGAAATTTAAAATTGAAACTTAAAATGAAATTGAACTTCTTAACCTAACTTAATTATATCTTTTGAAGTATTATATGCTCTAATATTTCGCAAGACGCAATCTTATGAATAGATTCAACTAGAAAAACATATACACTGGATTTCTAGGGACCTAAGACTGACCTGTTTGCCACAGAAAGGACAAGGGAAAGGAAACACGGATTGGCCCTTACCTTGGTCTCTTCCTGGCTCTGCAGCTTCAATCGGATCTTGAAGTTCTTGTTTGTTGGGAGTTCGATACTCCAGAAGCGCGAGACCGATGGCGCCACGCAACTCAAACAATCCGCACGACTGCGCCACTTAACTTACGGGATCGGAACAAGACCTTTTTAAAAAATGCAAAGTTTTTTTATTGGCAACTAGTACAGAGTCTGATAGTCAAAAGTCGAAAAATGTGGAGCGCGATAGTTTATATAATTTAAGGAAAGCAGAATTCGCAAGATTTCAAGGTGTTCGAGAGTCCATCTAGACTCTGCTGAGTTTGTAGTTTCTACGGCGTAATTTCTATGATGAGGCAGCAACTTCTAGAACATAACTTTCGTGAACGTGGTCATTATCATTATTATTATCAATAAAATTCTCAATATTAAATAAGTAAAAATTTTCCTTATGCGAATCTGGAAAGGCTTGCACGTGTAGCGGTGCATCGAAAGTATACTGTATAGCATTGTCCGTATTATTTTGAATTTCTGTATAAGCAAAACCTTGTTTAGCGGTTGTGAGCGTCTCTGGAATATAAAGGTTTCCTATGTTGCACTCTAAAATAATAATATCATTGTTATATTGAGAGACTGGTATTTTTACCGACACAGCCTCGTGTGCGTTTACCGAGATGGTGTGACAATTTTCCTTTGTGTCACGATAAAAGAATGGGATATTTGTTACATTATTTGTTAAAAATTGTCTGTCGAGGTCAATAATAAATTTTAACTTCCTCATTTCACGTAGTCCTAAAATTCCATCGAAAAATTCATGAAAATCAAAAAGTGTACATATAAACATTTGATCTGTTTTAAAAATATCAGGAGCTGGTATATTCGCTCTAAATTGAACTTCGGTTTGGCCTAAACTAGTTCGAATTCTTGTTGGACAGGTATAAATGAAATTTGGGTAATATTTTTCAACAATAGAAGGTCGTAAAAGGGATTGAAAACAACCAGTGTCAACTAGTAATTTTAAAGGGGGATTTTTTACAATAATATAGGGTAAACTATTGCAGATTTCAGTGTGGATTTCAATAATTTCGGGTTCTATTTCTTCCGTTTCGGGGACAACCTGACTTGCTGAAAATTTCCGGGACTTATATCATTTTTGTTTTGAATTTGAACTTCATTCTGAGAGGGGACCAAGTCATACGCATTGCGCATTGACTGGCTTCCATTATTAGCATTTTCGCTATTAATCTGATACAACTCTTCGGTTATAGTATTTTGTGGCTGAAAATTATTTCTCGGGAAATTATTTTGTCTAGCAGAGAAACTCCTATGAACATTAGAGGGTACTCTAGAATTTGTAGACATAGCTTCGTGATTTCTAGGATTAAAAGCATTATTATTTCTACTGGTTTGGGAATTAGTTTGCATAGGCTCGTATTGCCTTTGTATGTTTTGTCCAGTAGGTCTGAAAACATTACGAGGTGGACCAAAAACTTGTCTGTTGGTAGGGAAACGTCTTTGTTGGTTATTATAATTTGGTTGTACATTAATAGGTTGACTTGGGAAAACTGGTCTAGGAGAATAATTTTGGTTTTGGAAATTGTTCCTAGGTTGATGGTTGTATCCTTGATAATTATTCCTTGGGAAGTTATTTTGGAAATTAGGGCGAGAAAAGTTGTTTTGGTAATTATTTTGGTACGAGTTCTGTCTGTTCGTCCGTGGGTTATTTTGTGGTGAGTTAGAAAAATTACTTTGTGGACCATTCCTAAAAATATTCTGAGTGTAATTGAAATTTTCTTCCTGTATAATTAAATTCATAGCATCTTCTAGGGATGCGGGTTCCTTCAAACGAATTATCGTCTGTAAGGGACCTGATAAACCTCTAACAAATGTTCGTAGACATAATTCATCATACTGCCTACCATAAATATCTTTAGCAGCTTGGTTTAAGTAAATATCAGAATTTACCTTTTGTCTTAAGTTACTACGCATGACTTGTAAACGTTTTGCAAAATCTAAAGGTGATTCGTTTTTAAAGGGTCTAGCTGTAAATACGTCTTGCTCTAGGCACTCTAGATTCCTACGATCGCCAAAGCATTGTGTTAACGCGTCTTTTATCTTTTGCCAAGTGTCCAATTCGTTACGACAGCCTATCAATAATTCGGCACGTCCAGTCAATTTCATCTGGACTACTCTAATTAAATAGTTTTGCAGAAATTCGTCATTAATTCCGCTATATGTTTCGAAAAGATAATCGCAAGAAGAAATAAATTTTGGCAAAGAAGTCGCATTGCCATCGAATTCAGAGATCGTTTCAACATACATCTTAAGCATTGGCAGGTCAATTTTTTCGTTCGCCATTGCGATTATTATTTGATCACTTTTCTTATTAATAACTTGGGTAACCTCGGTTACGTTACTTTGTTCCTCAAAGCTTAAATTATTTGTGAATAAATTTGAAAGACTCTCTATATCAATAGAAATATCGCTCTCGCTCATCAAAAATATTCAAAACTCAAAAATATGTTATAAAAATCAAAAATATCTCAAAATATCTTAAAAATAAAGGGAAATAGGGTAAAATGGGAACCAAAGGAGTACTCAACTCTTACCAAATCGACGGTCGCAGGCCAAGGTCCTCTGGTGAGCAATGTCTTGTTGTAGCTGCTGGTCGTGCTGTCTGCCGGGAGTTGGGTTGATCCAGGGGCTGCCTCTCTGCGATGCCTCGAAGATCAGGGTTGTTGGACGACGTCTTCAAGATAAAAATCTTTCAGCTTCTCGCGACGCGGTAGAATGCGGTTCCGATACCGTGGGGATTCCAAACTTACGCACGAACGCGGAAACTGGACGCACGTCCTACCGACTGCGCCAGTTAAATTAACGATTTCGAAAAATACGTTTTTAAAACAATTTATTTTGACAGTTACAGCAGGGCAGCGATTCACGCTACAAGACAAGACAAGACTAAATATACATGGAGCAGAGCTCATATTTATAAGTATACAAAAAGCAAGCTTAGCCTACACGTGCCCGCGCACTCAGCACTTTGTCCGCACTTTTACACAAACGGGACCATTGTTCATACGGCCATAACTCATTTGTAGAAAAAAATTATAAGTTATTTGATATCTTAAATTCCTCAAAAATATCAGGCAGTAGTAATACAAGTACAATAGACCTTTCAAAGGAGCAGATTACCAAGTCGATTTTTTAAAGGAAATGTTTACATATTTTGAGAATATTAAAATTTTAAAACAAAATATAGAGGTTACCAATAAAGTTAAATTTTTGAAAGGGTGGCAAATCACAATAAATTCATTTTTAGGTCTTTGGGAAAAATTTCATTGTTTAGAGTTTAGTTCCTTATACACTCGACGCTTAAATCAAGATTGTCTCGAAAATTTTTTCGGCACTATTAGGCAGCAAGGGGGAAATTGCTTGAATCCAACCCCCATCCAATGCGAAAGGGCTTTCAAAAAATTATTTTGTTTAAATTATTTCCAACACGCGGATGGGGTTAATTGTATTGAGGATTTTGATTCATTATTGTCATACGTAACCACCGAACATACACAAATTTACAACAAAGTTGTTGTGGGAAATGCAAGATCTATTTTTTCTGATTTAAGTTCGGTAGCACCAGATTATATTGATTTCGAACTACATGAATCAAATAGTATATCATATGTTTGTGGATATTTATTAAGAAAGTGCTTGGAACAACATTCATGTGAAGTTTGTATTAAATATTGTAAACGTCATACATTAGGGGATACTGATTTGTTTACTTATTTTAAAGCATACAAATCAAGTGGTAACGAAACCTTTGGACATTTATTTTCACCTCCTGATAATTTCCTCAATTATATTAAAACTCTCGAAGTTAATTTTTGTACCCTCTTTCCAAAGTTTGCTTTAGAAGAAAATGTTGGTGTCAAATTAAAAAATAAGCTGCAAAACATTTCATATCAACATCCATGCCCTAGTTTTAATCATGCCTATTTATTATCCCTTTATGTAAGATTTAGAATCTATTCTTCTTTAAAATTTTTAAATCGTGATATTGTTTCTAATAAAACTAATAAAAATTATAAACTTCGAAATTTACATTTATAAGTGCTGCCAGGGGTCATTATTTTTAAAAATTAGGCTAAGTTGATAATGTATAGTGTGCATGTGCATAATATGTACGTAAGTAGTTTATAATATCTTTTGTATTTATAGGTATTATATTTTATATGTGCTATTGTTTTTGAATTTTTTTTTATAGATTTTAGTAAAACATTTTTGATAAATATCGTTTTTTACTACCAGTGATACGAAGGTCAACCAATTTTGCAAATAATAATTGTTATGGATCTATATAAAAAACAAATTAATTGCCAAGCTATGAGTTTGGACGCAAGTCGATTGAAATATTGTAATATTTCAACCACCCAAGTAGAATAGTTCACTTGAACCTAAATCATAGTTGTTTCTAATTAATATAGGTAAGTATAAAATAATAAAGAGGAAATATTGTGAAATTTCCATGTACAATAAAAAAATGTATTTTTCTCTTTAGTAAAATATTAATATTTATATTTTTTTCGTCAGTAAAATACCTACTTAAAATCACTTCTGGAGATTCAAATTTAACTAGATCTAATCCCAGAAAAAAACTTTACTATTCTAAAAATTAATTTTGCTATATAAAACACAAAATTTTCTATAGCCCGGACCTGATCGTGCCAACGCAATGGGCAAGTTCTACTCTGTCCAAAATACGGTGGGCGTGGCCAATGCGCAGATGTCAACGACGGAGAGTTCATTTCCTATGCGCGAGAGGGGAAATTGGAACCGCGACATCAAAGGCGCCGAAAGCAAGTGCCACTTCTGATTGGTCCTTTTCTGGGATACAAGTCTGACAGTGGTCGCACATCGTCTAGCCCCAGCTTCAATCGTCCACAACCCAACTTTGAGTCTAGAGTCTACTTTTAAAATACTCTTTTGATCAGTAGTCCAAATTTTCTAAGTGCTCGTAAACAAAACTTTAAATACTCACGTGAACTTTTCGTGCTCATAGTGTTTTCGTATTAAGCTCACGAACATCGCCGATATTGTATTAACTTTTCAACATTGAACAAATTCTAAATAATAAAATTAACTGCTCCTGCTCAAGTTTACTTCACTTTATTGTAACAAATTTTTACTTCACTTTAGAGTAACGAATTACAACTTGTAATTAAATTGTAAATAGGAAAATGTATTTTTTTATTTAACCACCAAATAGTTCAAGCTTCTGGCGCTCAAATATAATCATTTTGGTTATAATATATACTTGAAGTTGTTTACAGAAATCGCTACCAAAAATAATGACATGCTTTAAATTTGTCACAACTAATGGTTGTCCAGTACGCCGGTAACGTCTTGCCTAACACCATCAGCAGTGACCACATATAGACAAGTAGAATTGTTATATGGTACAATATTAAAAGTTCTAAAATATCCTATGCATAACGCAACTATGCAACGAAGACAAAATAATAGTAATTGCCCCCCTCCCTCGCACAAGCATGTGGTTGCTTCTGGGGTGTTCCTAGTTTTGAGTGTTGTAAGGGTATTATTATTATATTTTCCCACTTCGGAATTATTAGCACCGCCTAATAGGGCTGTAACTGGCCGATCACAAATTTTAACACTAATATGGGGGCGGTTACCTAGATCTTGTTCTTCAAAACCGGGCCGACCTTTAAGTACAACGTCGAATTTTTTAAAAAAGAATTAAGATAAAACGTTTTAACAAACGATTTCCATCTAGACCAGTATTGAGCATCAAAAATGTTGATTTTGAAATTTTCGGTCTCTTTATGCTGACATTACATTCGGCTCTCCGCAGTTAAAACATAATTTTGACTTCTTTTGGGTGCATTAACTACTATAATTGTGGTTAGGCAACTTACAATTCCAACAAGTGACAACTTTGCGACTTTACGAGACATGGAAGCAGATAGTACATTTTGGGAAGAACCGCGCTATCTTTTTCAACGGAAGTACGCCCGCGAGAAAAGGCATTACATTGGGCATGCCTATTCCCCCTTAAAAGATTCTACACGCAAGGCTAGTCCGGGATGTAGGCTGATTATCTTCAAAATAGGCCTATTCCGGTTCTAAAAATCTAGAGGTTCTTGGTTTCCTATTTTCTGAAGATTTATTTTTAAGAAAAGGGGTATTTTCTAATTTTTCGCTTAAGTTATTTAACTGAACTACAGAGTCAACTTCCTGCAAAGCTAACTGACTTACATATTCGGGGAGTAAATTCTGCTGTATTAATTTAACTTTTGTGTGTTCTGCGGATTCTCTAGTAAGTCTAGTAAATAAAGTTTCCATAGTGGATAGGTAAAGTACCTGTAAAGTACCTCTTTTTGCGACTTTAGATCATCGCAGATTTCGTAATCAAAGTCCGGAGGCAAAAATTTTTGTTTAACTAGTTTAACTAATGATTGACAGTCACTAAGGTCATTTTTAATAGTTTTAAACCACAAAACGCTTTTTTGAAAAATAAATCAGCCGCACTGGAAAATAAGTCGGCTTCTGAGACATTCCGCGACTGAGATAGCTCATTAAATTTTTCCAAAAATGGGTACAAAAGCTTGGGTCGCCATTAAATGACACTCCCCACTTATAAACGTGTACAGATGTCGATATTTGTTGAGCTATAGGTGAAGGATGAAAAGTGGAGAATCTGCGTTCGCTTAAATTCTCGTTATTACCAATTGAAACATTATTTAAAACATCTGGTTTAAATTTATTTACGCGTTCGTAAAGATCGGCCTCTAAACTCAAACAAGTTGCATAGGAATCATTTTGAAATATTTCCACGGCTTCTTTATTTCCTACCGGTATAGGAATGCGCAACACCTGACCCGAGATGTGACATAATCTGGATTTAGCTTTCTTAAATACAGAACAATAATTTTCATCTCCCTCTAATAAGAGGATTAAACTAGTAAGAGATTCTAAAGTTGCATTTATTTTCTGTTGTTCTGTTTCAAATACAAACTCCCTATCTACTTCTACCTTCTTTCCCGATTTTTCCTTTGCCAAAGTCGGCTTAACATTTTTCTTTTGTCATCTTGACTCCGCGTCGTAATAATATTTCTAATTCTTAGTTCATAATCCAATTCGCTCCTTAATAAATGCGTCGGTGAATACTGTTCCTCCATATTAAGTCAATAATGTAGTACGAAATAGAAAAGCAAAAATTTTTCAGGTAGTTTCCGAGATAAAATTACTCGGTTCAAGCTAAAATCAAAGCGTATTTATTCCGGTGAAATAGAATTCCCGCAAACGAAATCGCACCGCAGCCGGCGGCCACGGCCGTGCCTTTTTGTTAGTAGATTTACATATATACACCGTCCCAGAAAACCAGGTTGCAAGATGTAACAATCAAAACTAGGACAATAATTATTCTCAACATTTGTAAGTATTGTGGCTTCTTAGCTTATCTTTTATTATTTTTGTTTAATAAGAGGTACTTAAAGTATTAATTTTGTTGTTGTTTTGACGGCAAATTTTCGTTGGAGAGCGCTTATTGGAGTGGATAACGATGTTGCGAGTTCATTAATAGGGCGCCACCTGATTATTTAACGTTTAAGATTGGTGAAATTCATAAATCAGGAAATGAATTTAATAAGTAGGTACGTAGTTAAAAAATATATAATTTAAATATTAATCTTATAAGCTGATTTAACAATTTACATTTACATTCTACTTTTGTTTTTCAAACTAGGAAAGCTTATCTATTTTTGTTAATTGAGCTACGAATGTCTCAGTTTGTAAAGTAAAGTTATTTACTAGCCTTGTAAGTTTTTGTTTTAATGTATCAAGACATTGTTGAGAAGTGATGTTCGCGGGGTCATGCTGAGAATGCATTTGGGCGCGGCTCATTATTGCCTGCACCGCCCTCTAGATCTTTCTAGTTCTAACTCCTCTGATATATTCCGTTACTTGTCCTGTGTCTTTACGGAGACTATCGATCTTCCGATTTAGTCGCATCTCCCATTGAGCGCTTCGTGGTTCTGGTCTTGCACGATTTAACTCTTGGGCCGTCCGGATCTTGGCTCCCATTACAGTGATGTTTGCCGTAGCGGCACAGTAAATTAACATGTGCATATGTTCTAATGTTGATGCCACTGAAACATAGTTAGGTAAAATTCATGTGTTCATAACATCAAGCAAGATTGCCAGTTTCCTGGAAGAATTTAATCTTGATAGAGATGGTCTGCTCAGTGGGCCTTCGTATCGCAATACTGCTTTTCTCAGCTGTGTGTCTAAGCTTTCAAAGTGTTCTTCGTTAACCGATTCCCGATTCTCAGTTGTTCGTTCTGCCGTTCGGCTTCTTGTTGCGGTCCAGGCTTATTATTATTATTATTACAGAAAAAAATATTCGACCCGATTTAAAATGATAGTGTATGTCACACATTAGGATTAAATTATTCTAAAATGTTAAAAACGAAACTAAAATATTTTTTTACAGAAGGAGAATCATGAGGATTTAAAGACCTACAGATTAAATGAACTAGAAAAACTAGAAGAAGTATATCAATCCATATTTGACGATGGAATACACGAATCACTAATAAGAAGAGGGGATAGACGATTTTCACATAAGGCATTGCAAGGTAAATAATATTTACATTTTAATCGGGGAACGTGAACGTGAAAGATTATAGAATTATTTAAATTTTTTAGATTTTTAAAATCGGCATTGAAAAGTCTCAAAATAGTCATTAAAATATCATAAATCGGCATTAAAATAAGTTATTATTGAACGATTTTTTCTAGCAGATGTGAGAACCAAAGGTCAGACGGGCAAGTCGCTCGTTAAAACCTGGCGAATAATCAACATCAATAATATTTTCTATAAGGATGTAAGATTAGCGAGTGTAAATGTAACAATTTTAATATTTTAACAATTGTAATATTTTCTATGTAGACTGCAAGTTAGATGCGCCGTACCGCATCGTGCTCGATTTAGGTAGAGCGATATAGATGCAAAGCAGGGTGCACGTGGTCGGCTCATGGATAAGTGGCCCTTTTGAAATTATTTTTCATAATAAAACTTTTTTCCCGATTTATAAAATATAATGTGTCCCTCGGTGCTGAAGTTTTTTTTCTAGCTCACGTGGTTTATTTTCCTCGGCCTTATTATAGGCCTCGCCAACTAAATTCAATATTCGTTATAAAAAGTTCGGAGCCTTGGTACACAAATAACTATTATTTAAATAAAATGGCGTTTTTAAAGACTACCTAAAGAAGATAAGCTGTTATAAAGCCGGGCTCAGACGATTGATGTATTTGGCAAATACACCAATATTGAACTATTTCCCAGATATGCCAGTGCAATGGACAATGATTGATGAGGAATCTAAGGAATATAAACAGATATATTTGTTTTGTGATCAGTACATACCTAGGTACTATTTAATTGTGTAATTTTAATATCATGGTTTCGTTTTCTGACGGAGTTAACTAGATAGCGTTAGTTTACATCTTTTAAGCTACTGCTGTTTAAAGATTAACTTAATTCATGAATCGTTCCTGGGTATTTTGTACTGGATTATGGCCGGCTGATGACGGTATAACCTGTCTCGGTCTATCCATGTGGCGGCCCGACCAAGTGCTCTCGTTAGCGTATCCTCCGCCGGCCGAATCCTGAACAAACAACGGGCCGTGACCCTCGTTCAGTTCACAACCGGCCACCACACAGTTCGCGTCACCATTCCGCTAGTCGACCAACGCGACATCGCGAGCATATACAGAGTGTACCAAATGTACCATTGAGTTCCAATAAAGACTCAATTTTCAAACACCTTTTTTTAGTGGGATTCAACCATTGTATTATCATGGATAAAATGTCAACCATATCAACTAAAGACATTTGTAACCAATCGAGTTAACGAAATACAAGAAAACTCTGACATAAAGCAGTGAAGACAGTGTGTCACATGTTTTCGGACAAATCCCAAAACCATGACTCAACAAAAGGGGAATTTGCCTCGAGATAGGGTAGATAGTAGACCGTTTTATAGTGCAGGCGTCGATATGGCTGGTCCTTTTTTAATTAAAGTTGAAGTCACGCGTGCAATAAAATTGATAAAGGTTTATCTATGCGTCTTTGCCTGTTTTGCTATGAGGGCCGTACATCCTGAATTGGCAGGATTCGTATCTCCACGAACTTTGTGTAAAACATTGTACTCAGACAACGGAACAAACTTTGTTGGTGAAAATAATAAATTAGTTCCTTCTACAAGTAAAAAATGAATTACAAATTAGGAATTACCTAATGAATTACCACATGGAGTGGAAGTTTATTCCGCCTCATCTCACCGCCTTCACTTCATTTTGGGGTTAATGTTAGGCTTCCGTGAAATCTTCCAAATATCACATGAACATTTTTATACAGTAATTACCCAAGTAGAAGCAATATTGAATTCTCGTCCGTTATCCCATTATCCAGTGATATTAATGATTTTAACGCTTTAAATCCATTCCATTTCCTCATTGGGGATTCGCTGATTGCAATGCCACAGAAGGATGTAACGGATGTCAATTCAAAACATTTAAAGCATTACGCCAGGTTGCAACAACTCGTGCAATATCTTTGGAACCGTTGGAGAATAGAATAGGTAGGTACTTCAGTAATTTGCAGCAACGAAGCAAATGGAGATTACAGAGCCCATATGAAATAACGGAGAGTCTTCTGGTCTTGCTTAAGAATTCTTCAAATCCATCCGGGTCCTGATGGAGTTGTGCGTGTGGTTAGTGTACAGGCGCGGCTTTTGAAATCGTCCAGTACGTGCGGTCGCAAACGACACCGTTGCAATTACCTCTCCCCTCTCTCGCGGTTTGAAAGTCAGCCATAATCGAACATTAACATGTTAATGTTCGGTGCCGTAAGTGACGGCAAATATAACATCTTATTACGCGACATTGCCTTACCCGATAGTGCCAGTTACAGTGCAAAAACAGTAATTTTGGCACTGTTAGTTTGGCCTTAGATTGCCCGAATAATAGTGGAAAATCTTACAACCCTGCCCATGGACATTGGCGACAACCTCTAATAGCGCCGTTCTAAAAATCGAAAGAGGTGGTAAATCTCTTAGTTAGGTGTCGTACTTGCCTCCGGTACAAAAAGAGCCTCGAAAATCCGATATCTAAGAGAATTTCCGTATTCACGATTAACCACTTTTGAGAAACGGGACTGCTGTAGAGTCAAAGAAACCGACGGAAAAACCCCTAAAACAACTCTTGAAAATTTCGTGTTTTTTCTTATTTCTAGATTTTTCGGGGGCCGGGGAAGCATTAGAACCTCACCCGAAGACCCGGCGAAGCTTTAAAATTAAATTAAATCAAAATTTTTATTTGCGGTTAAGATAAATAAGTGTAATAAACGAATGTAGAAACCACTGTGAGATTATTTTATAATAACACAATCGTATTTATACCGTATTCAGAATTACTGCTTTGACAGTCAAAGAAATCCGCATAATAATTTCACTTTACGTGAATCTCAAAACACCAAGAAACAGTGTAAAACTTTAAATCTACTTATAAATTACAATAATAATGCAGCGATTTAACCGATTTTCGTTGACTGACATATTATCAGTCAATGACATTTTCTTCCTATACGGTAGGGGGAGGAGCGGGGTGGTGCGAGGGAATGTAGGGAAAGTTGTTGATTTGAGAAGCAGTAGAATTGGCACAAGGTTGCCGCACTTACCCGAAATTCTTGATTTCTTGCTCATTTCTCATGCCTAACCTAACCTACTGGTAATATTTATGAGGCCGCGCCTGTACATACCTTGGTATGTACAGGCGCGGTACAGGCGATATACCGGTCTTGACCGGTGTTCACAAAAGTGCGTTAACCAACTAGGTGTGATATTTGCAATTTGAATGTCGTGTCGTTCAAGGGGGCGGTATGTTCGGCTTTCGGAATAATAGTTGCCGCATCGCGTGACGTAGTTCGCACGGCCCGACCAAAGTGCTGCCGGTAAGCGATTCCCCCGCCGGCAGAATCGGCTCCAAACGACGGGTCTTGACCGTCGTTCAGTTCATAACCGGCCGCCATACAGTTCGCGTCACGAGTCGACCAACGCGACATCGCAGCATATACACCAATAAAGGTGTGAAAAAAGGTATCGAAAGGATTTTATTCGTTAAACCCAAAAAAAATAAAGCGCAATCGCGCACAAACCACCTTTGAACCAGTGTTGTAAATATTCGAATGATTTTGATCTTCATTCTTTCATTTCATTTTTTCGAATGCCCATTACTAGCTATTCGATCGCATACGAGTTTCTCATCCATAACCTAGCCTTTATATTTTGTGGTGTCTGAAATCGTCCACCTCGAGTGGACAAGCAGATGTAAACTGGGGGAAGAAATGTCTTCCTTGCTTTTCTACCAAAGGAGGGCTTTTAATCTCATTTGTAAATTGGGCACAAGCCTGGCAGTGACAGATATGGGGCCGGGCGGTTTGGATATAGGTATTCGATTTTTGATCGGATTAAAAAAAAACACCTTGTATATGTTCTATTGAATCTTTGCACACCTACACTTTGAGTGGTCGTGTTGCCCGTCCAACTGTTTTGATGGAATTTCATTGCATACTTGACTCCCCAGATACCTCTAAAATTCCTCATTTGCTCGAATTTGGCATCTTGTAGAAAAAAACTTTTTGTTAAAATTTTGTACATGGATTTTTGGGTGTCCTGTTTAACGCTGTGGTGTCAGATTTGAAACAAAAAAAATCACTAAATGATGTTAGTGAAAATCGTTGGAAGGTCGAAAGGGGCTATTTTAATACAATGTTTACACGTACTCCTTGACCTTTTGCCTTGCAAAAAAATATTTAAATATTTTTTTCTTTAAATATTTCTACTGTAATACAGCTGTGTTTCGATAAAGGCACACCATACGTCTAGAGGTAGAGTACCAACACTGTGTGCCCAGTTTAAATATAGGATTAAAATAGTCCCTAACTTCCCACGCCCAATTTACCTGTGAATAAATCTTTCTTATTAAGAATGGGCACAATTTATCACCGAAAAAGTAGACAGCGTAACAATCCGCAATCCTCGAATCCGTATCAAAACGAATAAAAAAGAGTAACCAGAAACCGAATTCCGAAAAGACTGGGAGCCGAATAGTTCTGTTTTCTAATAGGCATCATTCATAGTTAAGTTAAAATTTAAATCCGTATTCAATTTCAGCATCATATCCGCATATTTGGATTAATCTGAATATTTCGATATCCTGATATTAGACGGATATTACAATACGTAGATATTGGATGCTGGTTAACTCTGTCAGTTACCGAAAATAGTTTACAGTTTATTCCATAAGCGGTTAAAGTATGTTTTGTTGTATATTATTTGTGCATGATTTCAACTCTCATAAGCTTATAAAGTAAGATGTTTTATAAAATGTGTGAAATGTACTCTCTAGTATATTTCTTTACTTGAAGCGAGTAGGTTGCCTCAATTTGTATGGGCCCGATCATTATTATTTAAAGAAGTTGCGGCCAATTTTTAGGCAAATCTACTCTCATATGATTATAGAACAAAATAGGAAAGAAGGCCCATGGAGAAACAATAAAAAAAGGGTCCCTTGATCCTTTAGAAATCCGACATGCGTATTTTCGGGGCCCCGAAAATCGGACGGGGGCAAGTCTGGACCTCGGTGACGCGAGTTGTGTGCGAAGTCCTGCTATACAGCCAGTGCCATATACCTGATGCAAAGGAAAATTTTTTTTCAAACGCGTTTTTCGGGAGATCTGACGGTACGGCGAGATGGCCGGAGAACGGTCAACATATTTAAAGAAACTTTTTTAGGTAAATTATTTCTCGTTTTCGAGTTATTAACGATTTTCGACAAAAAAAACACCAACGCAGGTGGGACGCATCTTTTTTACATGATTGGTCGGCATCTCCCGTCACCTAAAAGCCAAAGTCCGAAAACTGTCAGAAATTGCCCTTTTTCGCCGAGCTACAGCTAAGTTAATTCGGCTCGGGGCTCTGGGTTCGGAATTTTTAAAACTTCCCTCAAGTCTTCAGGTGAGGTGCAGATGTTTCCGGTGCCCCCGAAAAATTAAAAAATGAGAAAAAACACGCAATTTATTAGAGCGGTTCCTCAGGATTTCCCGGCAAATTCTACAGCCGTCCCGTTTCTCGAAACTTGGAAATCGGGAGTCGGGAAATTTGGTTAAATATCGGATTTTCGAGGTTTCTTTTGGTACAAGACCCTATTAAGAAATTTACCATCTTCTTCGAATTTTAGAACGGCACTTTTCGGATTTGTCAAAAGACTTTTGCGAAAAAGTAGTAAATATGTTCGTGGGACGGGTTGTACCTATATTAAAAAAATAAAAATTATCCACTACTTCTTTAAATATCAATGATCGGGCCCATATTATCTGAGGCAACCTACTCGCTTCAATAAAGAAATATACTATCTACATTTTACATTACATCTTATTCTATAAGCTTATGAGAGTTGAAATTATGCGGCCGGCTCTTGGATTATAATCACCATCTCAGAATAGACAGAAATGCATAAAATTTCCTAATTTAAAAATTCTGTCCCTGGGAATTTGTGTGATTATTGGTATCTCAATTCCTTTCATGAAATAGTCTTAATCTAGTTAAGCCAAATATTCCCATGAGTACATGTATTCCAGTAAATTTTTTTCATTTGCTTGCATCGCCCGAATGTTGCTTCGATCTGATAAATTTTGCCAAAACTCTCTCTTCCTCTATTGGGAAAAATAGTCCAGAGGCTTCCAAAATTCATATTTCTCCTTTGCTTCCCAAACATCTGATACTTCAACTTCAAACTGGTTCTCGAACATTCCTCTTTTCCAATTTTTTGCACTGTTATCAATTTTTCGTTGTTGTATCAAAAGTAACTGCTGCCGCACTGTAGATAAGGCACATTGTCTTCCAAATCAAACTCAGGTTCATCTAAAATTTTCATCATTTTTTTCTTCCGGTATTCGATTCTCTTCCTCGGGTGCTTCACTTAGACAAAAATCACTATCATTTAAAATCTGCTCTAATTCAGCGTCTGTCAGAGGTTTTTTGAGATCTAAAAAAGAAAATACCTAATAAGCTACAGTAATTCCTGAAGTAAAAACTGCTGGACATTAATGCCTAGCTCTTCAACACGTAAACACCGTTCGACATTTGGGTATTAATTTGAGTTGGGGGAGAGCTTTGAAACTATTTTAACACTGTTGACACGAAAAAACAGAATAATACTGTGAAAAACATTCGTTTAAACGCCATGCTAACCTCACAATTCCATATGCGCAGAGAATCGAGTGGCACCCAAACAGTTACAAGTGGGTTTATTGGGTTGCATATTTTTACATGGCCAAATCACTGTTCAGCCTACTGCACATCAGGACCGAAACCCGCATATTCATGCATAGGCATAATACAAAAAATAATTTAGAAATGTCCAGTGGGCTGCACAAATGGAGTGAGGAGATTATTACTTGACTTCTATTAACCACGTCTAGCTCGGAGCTGATAGTTTTCATCCTTGTTGATTTCCACAAATTTTGGAGATATCCACTGTACTGAAAGGATTTTGGTACCATTAGCTCGATGGCACCATTGTTCGATTTTCTTACTTTCACGTGCAAGTTTATAAAAGCTACTATATTTTTCTAAAACGTGTGGAATTCAGAATTTATACGAAATTAATTACTTGCTACTGCTACTAGCTAGTCAAATTGCATTCCACAGGGATCTACAAAAGCTCCTTAATTAACTCTTTGTGCTTTGACCTTTGTGCAAGAGTCAAAAATAATTTAGTTCGTTGTGCGATCTACTTAATTAAATAGGTAAAATGTCGCATGTGTTGTTCTGTATTTACTATAAAAATTTGATAGTAATATTTGTGGATGACGTAAGATCAGTAACCCATAATGTACCTACATAAGATTAGTAACCCATAATGTACTTACCGGGTCTCAACAATCACAGTCCGAATTCGTTTCCTGGGTTACCACTTTTATTGTAAACTTCACAAAATATACTTTTCGGGCTCTGTTACTGGCCAAAAATATTTCTCAGGTCTCAAACTCGCACAAAAATCGCCTTTTACTTACTTACAGGCCCAATTCCCAGGGATTATATACTCAAATGGAAGATTGGAGACCACTGCCATAGGCTAACGAGACAGACAATTCCTTAGTGACATGTGTCAAAAGGAGACTCGCTTTTTTATAGAAATCTCTTCTAAAGACATGAATAATGTTAGAACCAAATTTATGCTGTCTGTCTTTCTGTAAATTGAAATGCTTATTTTTGACACATTTACGTAAGGAGGCTTCTGTTGCAAAACTATTTAATCTGTGCTACTGCAGAACATTCCTGGCCAACGATACAGGGAAAACAATCAAAAACTAAAAGAAAATGGGGCCCTGGGGGTCTCGGGCCAACAAAGCTGTAACTAAAAATGCCTCCAAACTAATCTTAAAAATAATTATAAAACTGAAAGTAGAATACCGTAATCAAAAATTTATCTGCCAAATCTTTGAGTAGGTTAGAAAACAGTGCAAACGTGTTCCTTAAAAACTTTAGAGGCATTTTCGTTGCACTGCCTCCTTCTTAAATTTGAATGTACCGATCAAATTATATGACCTTCTCATGGTATGGAGACAACCTGAAGATATTTACTATATTAATCTTTGCCGTTGAATCCGATAAACAACATAATTAATTTTTGTCGTACAACCATATTTTTCACCCACATTAAGACCGACATTGTTGGTTTTTGAGCGTTGCGGATCTTAATTCTATCACTTTCCAGATGCAGTTTCTGGCGGACCTCTTCATGAACCAGCTGAAGACGTTCTCTCGTGTATGTCCTAGGTAATCATCAGTGATTTATGGGTATTCTGGACGGCCTGTTATAATGACTCATGCACAGCAGAACGATATTCCAAAAGGAAAGGGGGTACGCAGTTGCCATAGTTGCTTCTGGTTCACTACTATTTTCAAATATGTTTCCATGGTCTTATTAAACCGTTCCACCGTACCGTCAGACTGAGGGTGAAGGGGCGTTGTTCTAATCTTGGAAATCTCCAGAAGTTGGTATATATTTCTGAAAACCTCAGTTTCAAAATTGCGGCCTTGGTCAGAGTGCACTTATCTTGGTATACCAAAACGAAATATCCAGTTTTGAAACAGGACCTCCGCGACTATAGAGGCTGTTGGTTTGGGATGGGGTAAACTTCTGGCCACTTACTGAAGTAATCCATTGCAACTAGTACATAACGGTTGCCAGATTGACTGGTTGGAAATGGTCCTGCTATGCCTATATCGATTCGTTCAAATATTGCACCAACCAGGGACTGCATCATTTTTTCGCTGTTCAAGTTTTTGATGAAGTACAATCCTCACATCGGCGGCACCACTTCTCGACATCTAGATGACAATTTAACCAGTAAAACCTTTCGCTAACTTTGTTCTCTTTTCCACCTGCATTCTCCCAGACCCTCTTTAGTAACCCATCTTTAATCTAAAGTATCTCATTGGGCCCAGTATGCCTTCAACTCTGGCGATCTATCAGATATATCTTTCCACTCAGGGATTGTTAAGTAAGCAGCGGCTTCTTCTACCATATTTTTTAGACTCCCTGATAGGGGCTGTGAAACCTGTGGTGCAATCTGATATATCATAATTGCCTTAACCTCATGGCATGATGAAATCTTTTCGCCTTTGCTCAAATTTTGATCGTATAGTTCTTCAGGTTAGTAATCCCACAAATATTACATGCCTTCTTTTGGTGGTCAGCGTCTTTGCAGCCCACATTCTTCTTTGGGTTCCACAATAACTGTTTCGCCATTCAGTCCATTATAGGTGTAGTCTTATAGATGATTTTTCAAATTTTACGGCAGTCTACTGAATCAAAAATAAAAGTGAAGTTTCTAATTTCGTTCGGGCAAATAAGACCCTTCTCTCGTAATTTCTGTTTTATTCTTTTTAAATAATTGGCAGATAAAATAACGAGTCTTTCACCCTGAAAGACTCGTTATTTTATCTACTAAGCATAACTACACAGCCGTAAACCAGCTATTTATTGAAGCAATTGACTTTTTAAATAACTTGGAAATAATGTCCCAGTTGGTTTTGAATCTTCCATAAATTTTTACAGTTTTCATGCTTAATTGTTTGGTCCCTGATCTTTGTCTTGTGCTTTGATGTAATTTTCTGTTTTCGATACCGAGTTGCCTTTACTAGATTTAGAACTTCTTAGTATGGGGACGGTTCGGACCACTTTTCTCCTAGGTCCCGCCCACTATCCTCGCAGCCAATCGTAGCACTTTGACCTATGACGCGCGCTCTGATGTCATCCCATGGCGCCACATTCGAAATTCTGAAAATAAAATAATCTGCCAACAACAGGGTTCGAAACGAGGACCATCCATTTACAAAATCGGCGCTCTAACCAACTGAGCCATCGACGCACTTGAAAATATTACCTAAAACAGTGTAAGTTAGAGTCTCGGTGACGTCACAGAATTGAGAATACGGAAAATACAGGGTGTGTATATACAGTGTGTCCCATTTTTCATGTTAACACCCCTGAAAATCCAAGTAGGCTGGGGGAATTGAATGGGTGATTTTTTTTATAGATATGTCCCTTGCCGCAAAATCCTGGCCTACTGCGATTTTTTAAAGGGGTGAGTTAATTTAACGATTTCGAAAAATACGTTTTTAAAACAATTTATTTTGACAGTTACAGCAGGGCAGCGATTCACGCTACTAGACAAGACAAGACTAGGTATACATGGAGCAGAGCTCATATTTATAAGTATACAAAAAGCAAGCTTAGCCTACACGTGCCCGCGCACTCAGCACTTTGTCCGCACTTTTACACAAACGGGATCATTGTTCATACGGCCATAACTCCTCCACCCTTAGAGGAAAATATCAACCTGGAGGGTTGTTTTTCCGTTTCTTCTTTCTTCTCCACCATTTCGAACTTAACTTGTCTTTTCTTCTTCATACATCTTCTCTGGTATATCTTCCATATTATATATGCAGTAATTAATAATAAAATAATGATAATACTAGTGGCAAATCCATAGCTTAAGGTGTGAATTTTCTGAATGTCGGGAACTTGCAGAAGTGTAGACTTTTCTTGTAATTTATGAATATCTTCCAAATTAATTGTTTGTAGTTGAAGAGGTTTCGCTCGTAGATAATTAAAGTTGACTTCGTTGACTTGGATTTCGGGTAAATTAAATGGTTTTCCTTTAATTTCCTCTTTTTTATTAATAAATTGGAAATCTTTGACTTTGATTTCACAATTTTCTGGTAGATGGATCAAATTTGGTTCGTTAATAATTTTGATTTCTTCTTTGTTCTGACATTTTGTTGAAATTTTTAATGTTTCCTCGGCGGGAATGGCGATGACATATTCGCTGTTGACTGCTTGTATTATTGGGTTAATTAAGTTGGTTGATAAACCATGACAAAATTTTCCTTCGGCTTCTTTTATCATGGAGATGATACATTCATTTGAGTGAGGCGTGAGTAAATTTTGACAAATGTAGAAATGTTCTATCTTCGGGCATTCTTCATTCTCGAATTGTTGTTGGTTTGAGCCAAGTACAAGGTAGGGATGACTCGGGATAATAATTGAATTTTTTATAGGAATTGGGAATAATCGATAAGTTTGGAAATTTTCGTGTAAGAAAATTGGAAAGTGGATTGCAAATATAATTTTGTCATTTTTAAAATTTACTTGAATTCCAGCAATTTGGTAGTAAGAGATAACATTTTTTAATTTTAAAATAGAGTCAGTAGGATATAAATTTTCCAATGATTTAATCATAGAACGTAATTGTGAAGAGGGGATAATAGAACTATGTAAGGTATTTAGTTTTGCGAACATTATCGCGTTTTCCAAGTTATCTAGAAAAGTCACCAAATTTTGACAATTAAGGATAGTTTGATCTAAAATATTTTGTGCTTGCAAGTATGCTGAAATGTCGTTAATCGTTTTATTTATATTCAACTCAAAATTTTCTAATCTTTCTTTTATTAAATTTTGGTTTGATTGTAATATAGTTATAGTATAATTATAGTTATTAATAAGCTGTTTGGTCAACGAAATTTGTAAAGAAACTTCCTTTGTAAAGGATTGTTGATTGTTTTGAAGGGCGTAAATTGCTTTTTCATATTTTTCACCGTCGTCGGAATCTAGCGTTCCAAAAAGCCATGGAAGCTTTGCCTATTATGTTTACTAAGCCTCTTTTATTCCTATTATGTGGAGTTATGTTATCTAACTTCCTTTCTACTTCCATTATTAAGTATTCTACATGCTGTAGTAAATTATATAGAACATTCGAGTATGAGTTAGTAGTAATTTCTGATATATTACTCTTATTTAAGGATAACTTTATAATAGTGTAAAATTTTCGAATATTATTAAGCTGTTTAATTATAGGGTTAAATCTAATATAATGAATAAAAGTGTGTTTGGTTTTTACAATCTTCGTATCTCCTAGCTGAAAGGGTAGCAAAGGAGTTTTTATCGGAGTAAATGTCATGTCACTCGTCGTCAGTACTGGAGTCAATGTTAATAATATTGTCGTTGTCAGGAATAACATGACTGCACGAAGGTTCATTTTCATTTTCCTGCAAACAAGGAATCAAATTAGGTTTCGGCCTTTTTAGTTGCGATTTATGAACTATTTTATTGTCATAAGTTTTAACTTTTGTTCCTAAATCTTCTTCAATTTGAATTTTCAAATGTTTTGGTTTAGTTTTATCTCTTAGTGATGCCTTATTTTTCTGAAATTGAGTAGTATAAGGTTCGTAATTTTGTGGTTCTTCTCTATCTTTATTGTGTCTTGTATTTTGTTTATATTTTTCACTTAATGATACCTCATGAATTTTGTCAAAAATTATTTTTAATTTATTCTTACGTTCGTCTATGTACTGATTTAATATTATTTCATCCGTAATATCAAAGGGATCGAGTGCATTTGTATGACCTGTAACGATATCAAAAGGCTTTTGTTTTGTTACGCTATGAGTGGAATTATTGTATCCTAGTATAGCATACTGCATTAATTGTTTTATATTTGAGTTCGGATGAGTAAGTTTAAGTACGCGTATACTATCAAGTAATGTGTTATGCAATCTTTCTACGGCGCTGTTACTTGTCGAGTTACCGGGTGTAGTGAAATGTAATTTAACGTTATGAAGTTTACAAAAATCAGATAAAAGAGTTGTTTTAAATTCAGTACCATTGTCACATGTTATTGACTTGGGTATGCCAAAATGAGAAACAAAAGTGAAGATTCCTTCAATCACATCAGTAGAATTACAAGATTCTAAGTAATAAGCTTGTGCATATTTTGAAAAAACATCAATTATGGTTAGAAATTTATTTCCTAAGACTTGAAAAGTATCCATATGGACAGATTCAAAAGGTTGCGAAGGAGTAGGGGTAAATGCAAGTTTAATTTTAGGTGGATTCCTGTCATATTTAGCGTCACAATATTTGCATTTATTAATATATTCAGTTATATCGATTTTCATGTTTGGCCAATAATATAATCTTTTCAAAGCTAATAAGGTTTCATTTATGCCTCTATGACATGTCTTTGTTTCATGATGGTATTGTAATAATTCTTGTTGTCTATCTCTTTCAGTAATGTCAGTTAAGAAAATATTAGAGAAATTAAGTTTATATGCATGATTTTTGAAAGTTTTTGCTAGTAAATTGCAGATTCTCGGTTTCAAATCAATTTCATTTTTTTGAATATAAATACTGTAAACTGATTTTGGATTTATATACTCTTTGAAAAATTTAATTAATTCATAAGCGTAGTTTTTTAATGTTAGATTGACAGTTAGCCTCATTTTATTGGGAAAAGGGTGTGTTTTGATAACGTGGTATCTTCCTGAATCTTTTAGAATAAGTATAATTTGATTTGTGTAAGTATTTAAGCAATTTTCGGTTATTGGAATAGTTAAAATTGGGTCTTCAATAGCAGAGTGAACTGTAGAGACTGGGGTATTGTGATAAACTGTTTCAATTTCACCTGTGGGTTTTATACGTATATCCGAAATAATATTTATTTTTGGCCTAACTCTGTCATTATTTTGATATTCATTATTGTCATTTATATCCGGGTTTTCTTCGGGGAATTCAGATTCTAAATACTCTCTTATTTCATCATTGGTTATAGGGTTATTCAAAAATCTATGAATTTCTTCATCAATATCACCGGGATTTCCTAAAATTGACTGATTCTCAATAGCGTTAAGGTCATTATTATTTCGACTTTTCCTAATTTTTTCTTTTTGTTGTCTCAAAAATTCATTCAGCTTTAACTCAAATTCTAAATCTGCATTACTCGCTTGAACATTATTTTCGGGAATATATTTTACTGTTATTTCATTTTCGTTAACTGTACGTTCTCTATAGAATTTTATCGCTTCCTCAAAATTAACTGTGCGTTGATTTTCATCTATAGAAACTTTTACATTTTTTGGTAAACCGTATATAGGTTCAGGTGGGTCTTTGTTTGTAGAGAATATTGGGTAACTTTCTAAAATATCATTGTTTATAGAACAAATAATTATTTCTACTGGTATAAATTCAAAAATAAAATTAATCATTGTTTTAATTATGTTCCAGTCTAGCTGGTCAAGTCCGCATCCGATTTTTGGCATTGCTAAGTATCTGATATTATTTTTAATTATATGATCTCTTAAATTTCTAAGACATTTGAACACTTATAGTATGTAGGTTTCTCGTAAAAGTACTTTTTGGTTATTAAATAATAAACAAATCGTTTTTTGTCATTTAAAATTGCTATTTGACCTATCTTCATATTTTGGTTTCTTAAATATTCAATATTATTATACCTCTCTCTAAACTGTAGGGCTATCCCAGCGCCTAACTTAAAATCTTCTGATACACAGTGAGCTAAAGAATATGTTTCAGGCATTTCAAATAAATCCTTCCTAACTTCTATAATTTTATCGCTATTATTATCGGTATTTTTCCTAAATTCTTGATATTCTGAGTCGATATCATGAAATAGAAAATTATTAATGTTATTATCACTCTTTAATTGAATTCTAGATAGTGAATCAGCGTTAGTGTTTGTTTTTCCTGTTTTGTACTTAATTTCGTAATCGTATTCTTCGAGCTTCAGCCTCCAGCGAACTAAACGTGAGTTTGGTTCTCTGAGGTTGAATAACCATTGTAATGGTTTGTGATCAGTAATAATAGTGAACTTTCTTCCAAATAAATAAGGTCTAAAATAATTAGTAAAATAAACGATAGCTAATAACTCTTTTTCTATAGTACTATAATTTTGTTCTGCGGGATTTAACGTTCTAGAGCCGTAAGCGATCGGTAAGTCGCTACCAATTTTTCCTTGGCTTAATAGGGCGCCAATAGCAATATTTGAAGCATCTGTAGTTAAATTAAATGGCTTTGTAAAATCAGGATACTGTAATATTGGATCGTTACAAAGTAAATTTTTACAAGTTTCAAAAGTTTTCAAAAATTCTTCCGTGTGCTCTACCTTTTCGCCTTTCTTTAAACATTGTGTAAATGGTTTTGTTAATTTCGCGAAGTTTTTAATGAATCTTCTATAATAACCTAAGAGGCCTAAAAATGACTTAATTTCTTTTTGTGTTTTTGGAATCGGAAATCTCTTAATAGCTTCAATCTTTTTCGGGTTTGGTCTTACTCCATCAGGAGTCACCACGTGACCTAAAAATTCAACTTCTTTACATAAAAATTCGGATTTATCGAGTTGTATTTTAAGTTTAGCTTTTCTCAGTGTATAAAATAATAACTTTAAATTAGCTATATGTTCTTCAAGATTTGACGAGAATACTATAATATCATCCATGTAAAGTAAACAAATTTTGCCTTGCAACTCCCGAAGTACATTATCCATAACTCTCTGGAAAGTTGAAGGTGCGTTTTTGAGACCAAATGGCATTCTGACATATTCATAATGTCCATTTTCTACAGTAAAAGCAGTTTTTTCTATCGAATTTTCATGCATTTCAATTTGGTGAAAACCTGACGCAAGGTCAATGGTTGTGAAATATTGACAACGGCCTAATTTATCTAAAATGTCATTTATATTTGGCAAAGGGTACCTATCATCAATAGTTTTTTCGTTAACTTTCCGATAATCTACTACAATTCGCCATTTTTGAACTCCGCTAGCGTCTAACTTTTTTGGTACTATCCAAATTGGGCTACTCCATGGGCTTTGACTATGACGAATAATACCATCGTCTAACATTTTTGAAATTTGTTTCTGGACTTCTTGTTTATGAATAAAAGGGTACCTATAAGATTTAGTATGAATTGGAATTTCGTCCGTAGTTTTGATTTCGTGTTTCATTTGATTTGTAAACGTTAATTTCGTACCATCTTGGTGGAAAATATCAGAAAATTCGCGGCAAAGTTTAATCAAAGCGTTTTTCTCTTCTTCATTTAAATGATTCATACGTATTGCGTAAGTAGCGTCAAAGTTATTTTTATTTTCGTGAACGTGGTCATTATCATTATTATTATCAATAAAATTCTCAATATTAAATAAGTAAAAATTTTCCTTATGCGAATCTGGAAAGGCTTGCACGTGTAGCGGTGCATCGAAAGTATACTGTATAGCATTGTCCGTATTATTTTGAATTTCTGTATAAGCAAAACCTTGTTTAGCGGTTGTGAGCGTCTCTGGAATATAAAGGTTTCCTATGTTGCACTCTAAAATAATAATATCATTGTTATATTGAGAGACTGGTATTTTTACCGACACAGCCTCGTGTGCGTTTACCGAGATGGTGTGACAATTTTCCTTTGTATCACGATAAAAGAATGGGATATTTGTTACATTATTTGTTAAAAATTGTCTGTCGAGGTCAATAATAAATTTTAACTTCCTCATTTCACGTAGTCCTAAAATTCCATCGAAAAATTCATGAAAATCAAAAAGTGTACATATAAACATTTGATCTGTTTTAAAAATATCAGGAGCTGGTATATTCGCTCTAAATTGAACTTTTGTTTGGCCTAAACTAGTTCGAATTCTTGTTGGACAGGTATAAATGAAATTTGGGTAATATTTTTCAACAATAGAAGGTCGTAAAAGGGATTGAGAACAACCAGTGTCAACTAGTAATTTTAAAGGGGGATTTTCTACAATAATATAGGGTAAACTATTGCAGATTTCAGTGTGGATTTCAATAATTTCGGGTTTTATTTCTTCCGTTTCGGGGACAACCTGACTTGCTGAAAATTTCCGGGACTTATATCATTTTTGTTTTGAATTTGAACTTCATTCTGAGAGGGGACCAAGTCATACGCATTGCGCATTGACTGGCTTCCATTATTAGCATTTTCGCTATTAATCTGATACAACTCTTCGGTTATAGTATTTTGTGGCTGAAAATTATTTCTCGGGAAATTATTTTGTCTAGCAGAGAAACTCCTATGAACATTAGAGGGTACTCTAGAATTTGTAGACATAGCTTCGTGATTTCTAGGATTAAAAGCATTATTATTTCTACTGGTTTGGGAATTAGTTTGCATAGGCTCGTATTGCCTTTGTATGTTTTGTCCAGTAGGTCTGAAAACATTACGAGGTGGCCCAAAAACTTGTCTGTTGGTAGGGAAACGTCTTTGTTGGTTATTATAATTTGGTTGTACATTAATAGGTTGACTTGGGAAAACTGGTCTAGGAGAATAATTTTGGTTTTGGAAATTGTTCCTTGGTTGATGGTTGTATCCTTGATAATTATTCCTTGGGAAGTTATTTTGGAAATTAGGGCGAGAAAAGTTGTTTTGGTAATTATTTTGGTACGAGTTCTGTCTGTTAGTCCGTGGGTTATTTTGTGGTGAGTTAGAAAAATTACTTTGTGGACTATTCCTAAAAATATTCTGAGTGTAATTGAAATTTTCTTCCTGTATAATTAAATTCATAGCATCTTCTAGGGATGCGGGTTCCTTCAAACGAATTATCGTCTGTAAGGGACCTGATAAACCTCTAACAAATGTTCGTAGACATAATTCATCATACTGCCTACCATAAATATCTTTAGCAGCTTGGTTTAAGTAAATATCAGAATTTACCTTTTGTCTTAAGTTACTACGCATGACTTGTAAACGTTTTGCAAAATCTAAAGGTGATTCGTTTTTAAAGGGTCTAGCTGTAAATACGTCTTGCTCTAGGCACTCTAGATTCCTACGATCGCCAAAGCATTGTGTTAACGCGTCTTTTATCTTTTGCCAAGTGTCCAATTCGTTACGACAGCCTATCAATAATTCGGCACGTCCAGTCAATTTCATCTGGACTGCTCTAATGAAATAGTTTTGCAAAAATTCGTCATTAATTCCGTTATATGTTTCGAAAAGATAATCGCAAGAAGAAATAAATTTTGGCAAAGAAGTCGCATTGCCATCGAATTCAGAGATCGTTTCAACATACATCTTAAGCATTGGCAGGTCAATTTTTTCGTTCGCCATTGCGATTATTATTTGATCACTTTTCTTATTAATAACTTGGGTAACCTCGGTTACGTTACTTTGTTCCTCAAAGCTTAAATTATTTCTGAATAAACTTGAAAGACTCTCTATATCAATAGAAATATCGCTCTCGCTCATCAAAAATATTCAAAACTCAAAAATATGTTATAAAAATCAAAAATATCTCAAAATATCTTAAAAATAAAGGGAAATAGGGTAAAATGGGAACCAAAGGAGTACTCAACTCTTACCATATCGATGGTCGCAGGCCAAGGTCCTCTGGTGAGCAATGTCTTGTTGTAGCTGCTGGTCGTGCTGTCTGCCGGGAGTTGGGTTGATCCAGGGGCTGCCTCTCTGCGATGCCTCGAAGATCAGGGTTGTTGGACGACGTCTTCAAGATAAAAATCTTTCAGCTTCTCGCGACGCGGTAGAATGCGGTTCCGATACCGTGGGGATTCCAAACTCACGCACGAACGCGGAAACTGGACGCACATCCTACCGACTGCGCCAGTTAATTTAACGATTTCGAAAAATACGTTTTTAAAACAATTTATTTTGACAGTTACAGCAGGGCAGCGATTCACGCTACTAGACAAGACAAGACTAGGTATACATGGAGCAGAGCTCATATTTATAAGTATACAAAAAGCAAGCTTAGCCTACACGTGCCCGCGCACTCAGCACTTTGTCCGCACTTTTACACAAACGGGATCATTGTTCATACGGCCATAACTGGTGCGTTTTACAAAAAAAATATTAGGCATTTTTTATTTAAATCGGACACCATATACCAAATTTGAACAAAAAATATACAGGGAGTTTCATTCTGCAGGGTGTCAAGGTTGAGCAAAATAGGAATTTTAAAGGCATCTGACGAGTCAAGTGTGCCATGGAATTACTTCGAAACAGTTGAACGATCGACAGGTCTATTCACAGTGTTGATGTGCAAAGATTCAATACAAGAATAATACAGGGTATTTTTCTCTGGACCATCTCAAAATGCTGATTTTTTATAAACATATGGTACTTTTTTTATTAATTGCACAACCAAAATTTGAACACTGCCGAAAGTTGATTGCAAGTTAAACAGCAAACAGACTTCAGGGTAGGTCAAAAAATATAAAAATTGCACAAGAGTAAAGTACCCTTATTTCAAAAATTCATCAAAAGTTTGTTAAGAAAAGTTATTTAGAATAAATCTTATGCCTAAATATCAAAACAGAGCCTCCTAAAAAAATTGTTTCCGACAATAATTTCCACTTTCTTAATAATAATTTAAAATAAAAATTTTGCACCTTAAATGAGAGGTTTTTAATATACACATTATCATTACTAATGTTTTACCTTGTTCAGAAGAATTTTTGCGAAATTTTAAAGTTTTGTTTATTATCGTTGCAACAAACATGAAATTTGTGATTCCCTAAAAAATTAAAAATCCAAGTTATTTTTACAAGTTATGCGAAAATATTTTAATTTTGATTGATTTATGAAATTGTTTAGGGTGAATATTAAAACAATTTGTTTAGGAAATTATTTTTCAAAAACATATTTTTTTCTTGGGAGGCCACGTTTTGGTATTTAGGCATAAATTTAAATTATAAACAACTTTTCCTAATAACGTTTTGCTGAATTTTCTCAACTAAGGGTAGTTTGCACTTGTACAATCTATATATTTTTTTGACCTACATGTATGATGTTTGACTTACTTGCAACCATTCTAAGTGCGCCTAATATGATTATCGTTATTGTCGTTGTGCAATTAATAAAAAAAATCCCATATGTTGTACACTTAAATAACCACACTGTATTATATATATGTCGTAGGCATCGGGCGTAATACGTCATTTCGCGGAAAGCCTAGTCATTACAGGTATTGCCGGCAAAAGCTGTAATAAAATAACTATTACCTCGTTTGACTGAAATTATGCGTCATTTCAGGGATTGCCCTTGCCCTTGTGAGTCAAACAGAGTAATCGGTCGAACCATTGAACGTTACAGCGACCGACTGCCGTTTGTTCAGTCATTTGTTGAAAAATTGTAGAATGTTTATTTGATACACATACAGGGTGTCCAATTTAGATGGAAAAATGGATCTAACTTTTTAAATACACCTTGTATAAAAAATGTTTCAGACAAGAGTTTTTCAGTTGGTGTATTTTGGTGACCTTGAATTTTTTTGGGAGCCATTCATTTCGTTGCTATGGCAACCAACTTTGTTTTTTTTAACTGACACTATATCTACACTTTCTTGTTCAAATTTGGAATCAGCTCCTTTTTGTGCACCCGACCATGTAAAATTTCATTGGAGTTGCATAAGAAAATTTTAGAGGAAAAGTAGAATTTCTGAAAGTACGCCAAAAAAATTCGAGAGTGTTTTGACATTGTTGGATGTAATGATAACTTACCAACGACAGGTAAATCAAAATAAATAGGCACAATAAATCGATGGTACCTAAATATCAATTAATCGAAATGTTCTCCATTCACAGCGAGACAATGGCCCAGTCTGTTTTAAAACCTACTAAGTACATTCTTAATCCATTCTGGAGGAATCGACACTATTTCGTTTCTTATGCGCTGTTCTAAATCGACTAGGTATATTTTGGGGACGATTTTTATACACCCTGGATTATAGGTGTCCCCACAAGAAAAAATCACACGGGGTAAGATCGGGAGACCTCGGAGGCCATTCTATGGCCCCTCTGCCCCTCTTCTGAGAGTTGGTTTAAATAGCGGTGCACATCACGGCGCTTCATCTTGCTGGAACCAGATATCTTAGATTGGCATATCACCTCATTTTGCAAAAGATCCAAATACCTTTCGCCAGTCAAATTAACACACAATTACCAAACGTCAAAAAGTCAAAATTTTTATTAGGCATGGCCTACTTTTTAGACAATGCTCTCGAATTTAAATTTTGGCGTACTTGCAGAAATTCTACTTTTTCTCAAAAATTTTCTTATGCAACCCCAACCCAAAGAAATTTTACATGTTCGTAAGCACAAAAAGGAGCTGATTCCAAATTTCAATAAAATAAAAATAAGTTCTGATAACAAAAATACAAAATTTTCCAGATATTTATTACTTAGTATCGACCACATTCTCAGATACACATATATTTTTTATTTCTTATATGTACTTATTTAATTATTTATTTAAGCAAGTAGCACTGTGATGGCATCTAGAATTGTTTTAAACACACACACCGATTTGTTTGGCATTGTTTCTTAGAAGGTTTGCAAGAGCACCTCAAATATCCTTGACCATGACACAATGAGACTCCAGAGACGTCTTCTCGCACAGAAATATATTTATCAGGTACTTCTTATATGTTTAAAAACTGACTATCTGCTACAACAATGTCCAATGTCCAATGTCCAATGTCAATTATTATACTATCCTTTAATTTTACCGACGGCAGACCCCAGCTGATATACTCAATTTTTGTAATCAACAATTACACGGCTTAAATTCTGCATATCGCTCGGACCACGATCAATTTTCTCAACTGACAGTAGTACACAGTCTCCAATTTTTAAAGGCGGCAATTTTTTAGTAGTGTTTGTCAGCATTTTTTCGGCAGCTCTTTTCTGTCCTGAATGACATTCGTTTCTGTTACTCAGAATGGATGTTTGAAGAGAACACAATATACATGATGCGTCCTTTGTATCTGTACAGTTAACAGAAATTACAGCTTCTTGCGTCTCGTTTATATTATTTTGTAGATCAGCCAAAGGGTATTAATTCAGAATTTTCAGTTTCAATTACTTCTATTATTATATTTTATTGCTCAAGCGGTTTCCCTGCGTCTATTGCTTCTCCTAGTCCTTGGATATCGGCTTGTGTTTCCGTATCAAGTGGTTTTTCTAACTGTTCATTTTGTTCTTGATCTTCTGATGCATCGTTATTCAAATTGGCAACATTTGCTTCGTCACGTTCCCTTTCGTGCAATTTTGACAGCATTTCTTGAAGGTCCTCTTCTGTTTGTAGGGTTTTAATTATCTGGCTTGGTAGTTTTGTAGAAGATAACCCGATCTTTGGGTTATCTATGAAGGGAACAGTTTTTTTGAAACTGAACAAAATAGCAGCCACTTGACCAGTTGGTGGAATTATTATCAAGCATCCACGCCCGCAACATATTTTCCACATCCTGATTACATCGTTCTATGCTACCTTGGGACTGTGGATGTCGTGGTCGCCCATGGATAATTTTCAACTCAGGCCATAGTTTTACTAACTCGGTAATTACACCCATTATCACTTTTTCTTGTATTTATATTTATACTCACAATCTTACATCTTTGTTGTCATTGTATCTTGGGCTATGACGATTTCCACGCAGGTCGCTTTAGCAGCCTCCGTGGCGATGTTAGTACAAGCTCCGAATTGGGGATGTGCTGACTGAAGCTGCAAATGTGCTGTTGGCTCCTGCCTGGACTTCATTTGTTGCTTCCCAAATCATTCCTATCTTTTTGATTTGGTTGATGTTACACCGTACTGATGATTCCCAAATAGCATGAAACACGTGTATGCGGTTACTAGTTTTTTTGTTTTCTAACTTTGAGTGCTTATGCCCATTATCACGTTTTCTTGTATTTACATTTACACTCACAGTCTTACATCTTTGTCATTGTATCTTGGGCTATGAAGATTTCCACGCAGGTCGCTTTAGCAGACTCCGTGGCGATGTTAGTACAAGCTCCGAATTGGGGTTGTGTTGACTGAAGTTGCTGTTGGCTCCTGCCTGGACTTCATTTGTTGCTTCCCAAATCATTCCTATCTTTTTGATTTGGTTGATGTTACACCGTACTGATGATTGCCAAATGGCATGAAACACGTGTATGCGGTTACTAGCTTTTTTCTAACTTTGAGTGCTTATGCCCATCACTTTTTCTTGTATTTACATTTACGCTCACAATATTACATCTTTGTTGTCATTGTATCTTGGGCTATGAAGATTTCCACACAGGTCGCTTTAGCAGCCTCCCTGGCGATGTTAGTAAAAGCTCCGAATTAGGGATGTGCCGACTGAAGCTGCAAATGTGCTGTTGGCTGCTGCCTGGACTTCATTTGTTGCTTCCCAAATCATTCCTATCTTTTTGATTTGGTTGATGTTACACCGTACTGATGATTGCCAAATAGCATGAAACACGCGTATGCGGTTGCTAGTTTTTTTTGTTTTCTAACTTTGAGTGCTTATGCCCATTATCACTTTTTATTGTGTATATATATACATATATACAGTGTGTCCCCGGATGAACTTGACGAGGGGAGAAAAATCTTTATTATCTATTTTTCGACGAAAAGTCACTCATAAAATATTCTGCTTGTCAAAAAAATAAAATTGCCATATTAAAATTTTTGATCTGATGTACAGGGTGTTAATAAATTAAGAAAACCTGAAAATGTGTCAAGAGAAAACTACCTTTATTTATTACTTTACAGAAAAAAAATATAAAACAAATTTGTTCAATATCTAAAATAAAGCCTAAATACGGATTTTCAAGTTGAAATTCCAATTGAAATTATCATTCAACACAGCTGCCTCCCACCTCAACACATTTTTCAGTAGTCTTTATAAATTTTTCATACACTTTACGTATGATTTGTTGTTCATTAAGTTCATTTATTGCTTCACTTATACGATCTGTCGTGCCGCAAGTTATTCGAATACACCTTTTGTTTTACAGCTCCCCACAGAAAGTAGCACATTCGTGTAATATCAGGTGACCTAACAGGGAAATGGATAGGGCCTAACCTACCTATCCACCTTTCAGCAAAATGATAATCTAACCACTGTCTGACCAAGGCTGTGCAATGAGCCGGACAGCCATCCTGTTGCCAAAAGAGGATATTGTGTAGTTCGGGCTCTAAGGTGTTTAAGAATGGTAGAACAAATGTGTCAAAAATGTGCAAATACACGTGTTGATTTAAATTTTCTTCTATAAAATGTGGCCCAATGATTTGATCATAGAAAATTCCACACCACACATTAATTTTTTTGTAAAGTTGACTTCTTTTGTTAATTCTGTAATTAGGGTTTGTCGAAAGCCCAGTGGCGACTATTCTGGCTAGATACGTGCCCGTTAGTACAAAAGGTAGATTCATCATTCATAAATCTGTGAAATCTACTGTTTTCAATGTAGTTTGCACCTACCCATAAATAAAACTCCAAACGCCTCTCTTAATCTCCAAGTTCAAGTGAATGCCTCAGCTTTGGCTTGAATGGATGAACTTTGATTGCCTTAAAAATCCTTTGTAAACAACTTTTGCTTATATCCAGCACGCTTCCTTAAAGATAATTTGGGATTTTTTGCAACTGACCCTACAGCCAATAATGTAGATGTGTCATTTTCGTTGTACAAATTCTTTGTTTTTTTTTTCACATCAGTTACCGAACCAGTGTCAGTAAATTTTTTAATTAGGTTTCTCAATGCTTCCTTAGAGATCGCAGTATTAGAGAATTTTGCATGGAAAAGATCAATAGCATATAGATAAAGATACCTCTCCAATTCCATAGCACTTTACTAAATAAACATGTTCTTCTAGGGTTAACATTTCATAAAATATCGCCCCGAAATCAAAAGACTGACAGACAAAATGTGAGGGTGACAATTTCTAAACAGCTATCTTGACTTAGCTGCGTTAATCGCACAAAACCAATAATATTATTCAAAATAATAAAAATTTCAACTTGGAAATTTGTATTTACGCTTTATTTTACCGAACAAATTTATTTTGTAGTTTTTAATAGGTAATGGGGGTGTTGGGAGTACCCCCTACACTTTCCTCCTAGGCCCCGCCTCCTTTCCCGTGTAGTAGGTATGGGGACACTTGGCACACCCCCCTCCACTTTCCTCCTAGGCCCCGCCCCCAGCCAATCGTAGCTTGGCGTAGTCTTATCGCGGGAGATCCGCGTGAGAAATATGCCTTTGCGGCACTTCGTTTGACTCGGTTTGACGGGTCGCCTGATCGTCTTCGTCGTCGTCGTCGTCACGCATTTTCAGCCTAATGACAAAAGGACCGTAATAATAATTACGTGATCCCACAGAATTTTTCTCGGGTTTAGAAAATGTTTCTACTTAAAAATTTACACATGGATTTTACGAAGATCTTTTAATTCACCTTATTTTTATTAAGCCGAGAAAAATTCGGTGGGATCACGTATCTCCCGCGATAAGACTTTAAAGATAGCCAGAACCGTGCGTGTGTGCGTGAAATGTGGCGTCCATGGTAGTTCATGGCGTTCCATGGTAGTTCATGGCGTTCCATGACGGTATTCCTTCATTCCATGAAATTACTAAAAAAACGAGAACTCCATGCACATTGTGTTATCCGGCAACGTTGGGGAGAAATTTCAATTTGAGATCAATTATAGATAATTCTTTGTTTGTTTGGGTTGTATTAATTTTGTATCGAAAACGCTGCCAAAAGGGTTATCTACTACAAGTCCATGCCTGTCGACAAGCTCCCAGAGGTTCATGACCGCCAATAACAAAGTTCTGTCTCTCTCCAATACATGAGGTTCCCTTTGTTACATTTCGTGGAATGTGTCGAAAATTATTACATTACACCTTTTACGTACTTCTATCTTTTAATGCACCTTATTCTTTTATTAAGTACATATATAAATTTCCACAAATAAAATCCCTAAATCTGAGAAAAATTCTGTGTCATCACGTAACTATTAACGCAATTAGGTTGAAATCGGTGGCGACTAGACATCTTAGACGATTTTTGTTTCAGAAATCGGTGGTTGACCTACCAATTAGCAGATTGTAAGGAAATCATTCAAAGCCCTAGGTATTTTTGTACACTCTGTTACTGCGAATTTAGATTTTAATTAAGAATTTTTACGATTTTTGATGATCGGTTTGATGGAGATGAATTAATTTATATCCATTTTTCTAAATTAATCTATACTTAATAATGCCCAAAGAGGTATTTTTACTTACGATTTTTCGACCAGGTTGTTTTGAAATTAGAGATTTAGCACACCGCCCGCTGTTGTGTTGGCAGACCTTTTTTAAGTAGAAAATTAGTATTAGGAGAAATTGCAGAGTTCGGGATGTTTACAAGTATATTTCATCTGCTATTAATTTGTACGTCGTCGAAAAGTAATTCTGTCACGTCACGTAAATATTACGGTTCTTTCGGTATTTGTCCCATCCTGTATATGAATTTTGACATATCAGTTGCTTTCGTCCACCCTGTATTTATTCTTAATTCTGTCATGTGATGAAATTAGTGCTTTTTTGGCTTTTGTCCCATCCGTGAATTTTTGTCCTGTATTCTAAGACACATTAATTTCGAGACATCCTGTATCGTTAAGTTTTTAAGAAAATGTTTAGTTTAGAGACCTGAAATTTTACCATCTTATCCCTCCCGTTCGTACGCCATTTCCCGTAACCTAGTTTTCATGTTTGTTGTTGCTGATGCCTTATGCTGATTTTGAAAATTTTCGTTATTGTTTCGAAATTTCATAACGCACAGTAGAAACAATATGTTTTACTTACTTAAAGAATTTTCTTCATTATCCTTTAGGGACACGTTCTTAGACGCTTGGTGATGGATATCTACGTCGGTTTCTGAACAATCTGTACCCCGCGACCAAAGAAAGATCATTTTGGATTTAGTCCCGTCAGAGTTGCTTTTGCCACAACCTGTATTAAATCTGTCACGTGATGAAATAGGGCTTTTTGGTTTTGGTATTTCAATCACTCTGTGCCTTTATTATTGTACTTAATTCTGAAGTTGGGCTTTTTTTTGCCGCATTTTGCCCATCCTGTATTAAATCTGACCTATTATACTGCCTTGACTTTGGTAACACCCATGATTTGGTACACCCTGTACTAAATCTGCCCTATTAATGTCCTTTTGGCTTTGGTCACACTCATGCATTTTGGCATATCCTGTATTAATTCTGCCACTGTTAAAGTCCATTTGTCTTTGGTCTCCACCATGAATTTAGCCGTGTCGTTAATTTTTGAGAAAATGTTCAATTTAGAGACCTGTATTTTGCCATTTATCCTTCCGTTCGTTCTTTTTTTCTTGTAGCTGCTGATATACCACTTGTGAAATATTTGGGAAAAGTGCCGAGAAAGTTTTTTTTTGCAAGTCCCTGTCGGCAAGCTCCAGGGGTTAATGACTGAGCCAACGTATTGACCCTGAAATGCCCCTTTTTTTCTGTCTAAAACGCTAATTTCGCAACACGCTTTTGGCGTATATGTTTTAAATCCCTGCGCCCTGTGTTCAGTAGCCTACCTTTGTTCACGCTAAGATTCAATTTTTAGCATACTAAGTTCGCGAAAAATCCTAATATTTGTGAGTAATTCTGCGCGACCAGACGTGAGTATAAGGTCGTTTTAACATTGCGTCGATTGTTTTTGGTAGTTTTAAGTTAAAAATTAGAACGAATAGTTCAGAATTTTTGCAAATACCTAACCGTATTTTACTCGTTCTTAAGTCTGAGACGTCACGTGATAAAATAGATCTTTTTGGCTTTTGTTCCATCCGTGCATTTTTGACAGTTGCTCTTGCCCATCCTGCAGTCTTAAATCTGTCACGGGTTATTAAAGTCCTTTTGGCTTTGGTCCCATCCATGAAATTAGGCCTTTTTGGGTTTTGCCCCATCCATGAATTTTTACAGTTGTTCTTTTTTTGCCCAACCTGTGTTCTCAACTCTTTCATGATCTATTATAGTCCTTTTGACTCTGGCCCCATCCTGTACATAAATTTTTGTCCGTTACTTTTGAGACACCCTCTATTTATTCTTAATTCTGTTACGACCTATTAGGGTCTTTTTGGCTTTGGTTTAAGAGATTTTTTAACAGCTGTTTTGCCCACTTTGTATATTTTGTTGAGAAAATAATCTGTGACGTCACGTGCCGTTTAAGGTCCCCGCGTGATGGCTTTTTCTTCTTTCGTTTTTATGTGTACCTATATCGATTTTTTATTCACGCCATTAAGCTGAAAATCGTCTGTGGTTAGAAGATCGTTTTGAGATTGGGAGATTTCGACTGTCTTACTTTTTGCTAGTTTTTTAATAAAAATTGTTTTTGTCTCATCCAAGAAATTCGAGACATCCTGCAACGTTATTTTTTTATGTTTAATTTATAGACCTTTACCATTCCTTCCGGCCGCAAACTAGATTTTGTGTTGCAATTTTTTTTTGTCGTGTAGAGGTATAACGAAAAATATTCGCTTCTATTGTCGAGTACTTTATGTACACTTCGGTATTGCGAATTAAGCGGTGTGCTTTTTTTATTAACCTATTATGTGTCGTGTCTTTTTACCTTCCCGGCATATTTTTATCAATTTTTACGGCGTTTGCCGGTCCGTTGGTAAAAGAGCCATTTTAAAAAATCAAGTTTTCGTTTTATTTTTTCGTTCAACTTACAGACCGTTTTGAGATTGGGGGTTTAGTACGTCATCAGTCCCTGCGTTTTAGCTTAAAAATTCGCGAATTATTAGAACAAATAGAAAAATTATGAATTCTTATGATGTTTGATTTTTATGTCATATTTTGTGCGTTTATTGGAAAATTTTAGATTATCTTTCACGCTCGTGTAGAGGCAATTATTACGAAAAATATAGCTGTTGTTGGCTAATTTGTAAACTCTATTACTACGGGTTATGATTTATGTATATCTTCCCCAATTTTACGATTTTTGCCGGTCGTTTTGTAGTAGAGGAATTAATTTTATTTGGATCCATTAATAAAGAGGTATTTTTACCCACGTTTGCGTCGGTAGTCTCGTTATTAGGACAGATACCATAGTTCGGAATTTTTACAGTGTTTTTATTACCTTTGTATAGTAATTTTTGACACAACTTGTATTGGTTTTTGGCTAGCCTCTATGCAGTCTGAAAAAATATTCTGATACGCCACGTGATGAAATTATTAAGGTCCTTTTCACTTACCCATGATTTAACGCATATTATATATAATTTTAAGCAGTTTCCTTTGAGACAAGAGTGTAAGTAAAATACAGAGGTATTTTACTTATCAATTCTGAGATACCACGTGATGAGTAAAGCTGTTTTGTCCAGCTTGTATATTTTTGTTGTACTGTACTATTTGATAAATATCTGTGACGAAACTATTAAAGTCCTTTTGATTTTCCTGTTGCGTCGTGTTTTTACTTACCCTGCATATAAATTTTGTATAATATTACCGTTTTTAGGCTCTTCGTGACAACCAGGCGACTTAGACGATTTTTTTTTGTATCAGAAATTTAATAAAGCCCAAAGAGGTATTTTTTACCCGAGATTTTTTCCTCCAAGTTGTAGATCGTCTTGACATTGAGGGATTAGTATACAGTTTGTCCTTGCGTTGGCAGCTCCGTTTTAATTTTTTCGTAAGTATATTTTGAGTCCACCTGTATATCAGTAGTTTCTATGTGTCTACGTCATCTGAGAAAAATTTTGTAATGTCACGCCACGATTAAAGTTTATTTGGTTTTCATATACATGTTTTTGTCTCACCCGATATATGAATTTTTATACAGACACCCCATTAATTCAGTGATGTCACAAGGTTAAATTATTAAGGACATTTTGGCTTTGATTTTTTTTGTCACACCTTGTAAGTACAAGAATTTTGATACACCCTATTTTCTTAGATCTGTGACGTCACGTGGTGAAATTATTAAGGCCCTTTTAATTTTTCTCGCACTCTGACGTCGGAACGTTGAACTCCAGTGGTCGTAGGTTCGAATCCCGGTGTCGTATTTTACCTATTTCTGAAATTATTAATTTTAGAAGAGTGGAATTTATATTTTGCCAGGCGTAGATTTCCGCCCGTGTCGATGCCCGAAACCTACTTTTTATTTTTGATTTCGCTGAAGATGCAATATTTGCCCTGTGTGTTGAAAAAGTGATGACAAATACCATTACCAGCGGCGATACGAGTAAAAAGCCACTCTGAGAGATTTCGATTGTCTTATTTCTTGGCATTTGTAACTTAAAAATTGTTTTGAATCTTATAATTAGGACAAATAGATAGTTCAACCGTGAAATTAGGCCTTTTGGCTTTTGTTTCACCTAGTACATGAACTGCTTTTGAACCCATTCGATACCTATATAAATTTTGAGGCACTCGGCATTCTTAGTTCTACGAAGTCATGTGATGAGATTAGGTCTTTTTGCCTTTTTGTCACACCATGAATTTTTATTGTCCATCCAGTACCTATGCTAAATGAAAAAAATCTGTGACGATCAATTATTAAGGTCCTTTTGGCTTCTGATTCACCCTGTATTTTACTTATTCTTAATTCTACCACGTGATGAAATAAGGTCTTTTTTTGTCTCACCCTGTACCTAGACATTATGGCATCGGCTTTCTTATGCCAGCTTCTATATTTTTGTTGTCCACCCCTGGACGAGAAAAATCTGTGACGTCACACAACGATTAAGGTCCTTTTGACTTTAGATTAACGCTGTTTTATCTTTAGTTTCTGTTCTACCTTGTATAAATATGAATTTTGCGACACCCTGTATTTTACTTATTCTTAAGTCTGAGACGCCACGTGCTGATTCAGGTCGTTTTTTTTGTCACACATTGTATATTTGTTGCATTTTTGCTTTAGTTTCTGATTCACCCTGTATTTTACTTATTCTTAAGTCTGAGACGTCACGTGATATAAATAGGCGTTTTTTTTTATCTTTGTCTCACTCTGTATTTGATTTTTTTGATATATCAACTGTTTTTACCTACCTTGTGTATTTTTGTTGTCCACCCCTGTACTATTTGAGAAAAATCTGTGACGTCACAGAACGATTAAGGTCGTTTTGACTTTAATACTCCTCCTTAGCTTTAGTTTTTGTTCTATCCTGTACAAATGTGAATTTTGAGACACCCTGTATTTTACTTATACTTGATTCTGAGAAGCCACGTGATAATTAGGGCCCTTTTGTTGTTTTTTTTTGTCGCACATTGTATGTTTTTGTTGTTCATCCTGTACTTATGCTAATTGAAAAAATCTGTATCTATAAATTATTAAGGTTCTTTTGGCTTTAGTTTCTGATTCACCCTGTATTTTACTTATTCTTAAATCTGAGACGTCACGTGATGAAATAGATCTTTTTTTGTCTCACCCTGTATTTGATTTTTTTACATATCAACTGTTTTTACCTACCTTGTATATTTTTGTTGTCCCCCTGTACTATTTGAGAAAAAATCGCGTTGAAATTATTAAAGCCCTTTTGACTTTGCCTTGATTTAAGTATATAATTTTTATCAGTTGCTTTTGAGACACCTTGTATTTTACTTATTCTTAATTCTGTGACGTCACCGAGAATCTAGTTTACACCATTTTAAAGTATCATTTTCAAATGCGTCGATGGCTCAGTTGGTTAGAGCGTCGATTTTAGAAACCGATGGTCGCAGGTTCGAACCCTGGCGGATTTTTTTTTTCAGAATTTGTGACGTCAGAGGGATGCTGGAGATGCTGGAATCCGAGATGAGATGTTGGAGATGCTGGAGATGATGGACCATTATCTCCCACGGTTTGAATTTGGCGCCATGACGTCAGAGGTTAGCTACGATTGGCTGGGGGCGGGGCCTAGGAGGAAAGTGGAGGGGGGTGTGGCAAGTGTCCCCATACCTACTACACGGGAAAGGGGGCGGGGCCTAGGAGGAAAGTGGAGGGGGTACTCCCAACACCCCCATTACCTACTGTTTTTTTTTATGTAAAGTAATAAATAAAGGTAGTTTTCTTTTGCGCATTTTCAGGTTTTCTTAATTTATTAACACCCTGTATATCAGATCAAAAATTTTAATACGGCAAATTAATTTTTTTGACGAGCAGAACTTTTTGTGAAGAGTGACTTTTCGTCGAAAAATAGATAATTCAGATTTTTCTCCCCAAGTCCATCCAGGGACACACTGTATATATTATGAATCTCACTAACTATAATTTTCCTCCATATGCAGGGTGTTCCTTAATGACATGCTATTCCTTAAGGGGGTTATTCTTGCGCCCATTTTAAGAAAAAACTTCATATGAACGTATGTCGTAAACGTCTTAACTTTTGAGATTCATTTTTTTAAATTGAATTTTGGCTACATCTCCCGAAATAATCAAGCTGCTGAACTGAAATTTGGCACTGCTGTGTTTTTGGGGATGGAGAATAAGCTGAAAATGTCAATTTCACCGTATCTCACAGAGGGCGTCACTTGCGCTGTTTTTTTGATCACGCTTTTACGCGTAACTTTTTTGAGGTTATCGTTTTGGTCCTGCAGGTCCATCTTTTTAGTGCATCTTTTCATTCTGCAAGAAAAAGGTACTCTTGTTTCATAACGATTAAATCAACCGTTTGCGTTGAAATTACCAAAACGTACCCCAAACCTTTTTTTGGATAGCCCATTCACTTTGGAACAAAAAGCGCCTCTTGCTATTTTTTTATTTCTGGCACAGTTTCTTCGTAATTTCGGATTTTTTTAACTAGTGCCCAAGGTGATTATGCTGGCATTTAAAATAAAATTATTTGTATCTACGCCGCTGCTCACCTGAACAGGGCCAAATTATTGCACAAAATGACAACCCATAATATGTATCAAATTTTGTTGTAATTCCTAAACGGGGTCGAAAGAAATTAAAAAATATAAGTTAAAAGCTAATGAGCTAATGTTTACTAAGCATTATGTGCTTATTTTAGCGAATTCTACCTTGTGTTTTCGGTTCTGCCTTTAGATGTGACTCACCCTGTATATAAATCTCACTAACTATAATTTTCCTCCAATATCCTGATATTTATATTGTTAGAATTGACAAGGGAAATGTTACGGTTGCTATGCACAAGCAGGAATATGTTGACAAATGCAGTGATTTATTGAGCAATGAGCAGTACTACGAGAGGCTGAGGCACAACCCTACTACTACATATCAAAACAAAGGCAATAAGTTGGTCACAGAACTATAAAATTTTTTGTCTTTTGTATCAGATGTCGAGGCGAGGAAACTTAAGAAGTACAGTTCTGTGGCTCCTCGTTTCTATGCACTACCGAAGATACAAAAGCCTACGCTTTCCATGAGACCTATAATTTCTTCTATTGATTCTCCCAATGGGAACTTGTCGCGTTTTCTAACGGATATCCTAACTAGATCTTATAGTTTTTACAATGACTATTTGAAAGAATCTTTTGCCTTTTGCACCTTTATTAATTTATTCCAACTACCTCCCACCTACGTTCTAGTGAGCTTTGATGAACTTTCATTTTTCTTTTCACGTCGTAGAGCTTAGTATCACTAGGCATTGGGATGATATATATCAGCGAATTGCAGCTGTGACTTAAATATGTTTATTAACATTCTCAGGTACATTTTTGACTAAATTTTTTTGATTTTTACACAATTTCACCTCTTCTTGCTAATTTTGTTCTTGATGATCTCATTGATTATTATCTGACTCAGATACCCTTTACTATGCCGTTCCTAAAAAGATATATATGTTGACGACTTAATACTTGCCCTACCTCAAGAGCACACAGACGAGACGAAATTATTTGTTCAAGTCTTATAACCAACACCTACAACAGTTCATATGTGAATTAAAGGTGAACAATAGTATTCCTTACTTAGATGTTAGAGTCCATAGAGACGATAATAACAACTTAACTACCGAGTGGTACAGAAAGCCAATGGCGAGTGTCAGGTTTATCAGTTTTCACTCCAACCACCCTTATAGAATGAAAATTAATCTCGTTCTTGCAATGAAGAGGGTTTTAGAACTTTCATATGAAAAATATAGGACCAAGAGTCTGACCAGGCTTAGAGACATCTTTTTAAAAAATTCATACCCACTTAAATTACTTAATAAATTAATCAACCAATTTTTAATACTCCTCAACCCCAACAAACGGGGATTCTTCCTATGGCTGGTAGATATTTATTTTTCCCTTTCATTAATTCTTTAACACCTAAAATTTTTAACGTTTTCAAAAGTCATAAAGTTTGGTTTGAAAAACACTGAAACTGTTTCCATTCTTTTCACCCGCACCAAGGATCGCAGAACGGTAGGTGAGAGTAATGACGTCATATATCAGATTCCGTGTGAGCAGTGTGACGGGGTTTACATTGGGCAGACTTCTCGAAATTTAAAAGACAAACTTTGCTCGCATAGAAGTGACTGCTGTAGAGATGTGCTTCCTTGTGCCCTTTCTGAGCATGCTATTGACATGGATCATATGATGAACTATATATTATAGTGAGGTGAAAATAATCTGTACGGAGATAAATTTGACAAAGCGCCTTTTTCTAGAAATGACAACGTCTATTCAATTAACAAAAGATCTGACATCCAAATATAAGTGTTAAGTATTTAGGTACAACTATTTATTGACTTTGAATAAACAACAGCATACTTAATTCTTTCAGTAGAGTTGTTGTCGATTTCTCCATCTTATCACTCAATAATAATTAAAAAAAAAGTTTTTATCATGCCTGGTTGCCTACTCTTTACATCACTTCGAATTCCATCGCCACTCATAGTTACTTAATCTTCAATATTGTTTATTTTTTTTATTTTTGGGCTAAGATGAAACTACTCTGGGGCGATCATCTCTGATTCAAAAAAGATTCGAAATGAGATCATTAAACGTCGGGACATACCTGTCAAAAATGACATTTAATTCAATAAATGGCCAAAATACGCTTTATTTGTGATTTTATCGAAAAAAGTTAATTGAAAAAGTAGCTTGGAATTTTATTTTACCTCTACGTGCAAATTTTCAGACAAAAATTCTAACAATGATATTTTTTAATTTTTGAAAAAAATATGAAAACTAATAAATTTCATTTTTTTCGGTGTACCATATTTGACTTTAGAATTGTTTGCCTATCATCCAAACGTGATATTTTTTAGTTTAGCTCAACTCAACTAACAAGGAGCAATTACATCTGGCAATACATTGTAACAAAAAATAAATCGTCCAAAAGTGCACCTTTTTAGTTGAGTTTTTCTTGAAACTAGCTGATTACGACCCAGAAAGGGTCCATAACTAAAAAATATCACATTTAGATAATAGGCAAACAATTCTAAAGTCAAATATAGCACAGCATAGTTTTTATACAGGGTGATTCACGTAAGTGGTTCATTAGAAGTTTACGGGGAGGTGTGCGAATTTTGATTTGAAATTTTGGTCAGTTATATTCCAAATCTTTTTTCTGAATATAATGTGTACCCTATTCCTAACCCTTTTCGAGATGCTTGTAAATTTTTTTGAGTGTTGCAGCCATCGATCATAGTGATGATAACTTTGAAATTTATGAATCTGGAAAACTGAAATTTTGGACTGTCGTAGGCGAAAGTCAACTTTATTAAATGGTCTCTATGCCATTTCAAAATATTGTACAGGGTGTACAGGGTGGTCGGGAAAAAATTCTCAATATCGACATCGAAAAATTGAAAAATCTCATATTTTCCAAATGGAACCCATATTTTTTTATTGCACCATTGAAATGCTTGTGAAAAGACAGTTCAAAAATATGTAACACACTATATGTCTAAATGAAGCGGTTGCTTCGTTATTACGTGTATTTTTTCTGCTCTGTATCAACAAAGATGCCATTTCTCAAGGAGCGTCACATTATAGAGGGCCATGGAACATGAAATAACGCAATTATATGACAAGGTTAAGGGCTATTTAATAATATTTTTTCCCTGAGAAGCCACAATACAAAATTAAATAATACCAACAATTACATAATAATAGGTACTAGAAGAAAAAACGACATATGGACCTTGCCATGGACTATGAAATTTCGTTCGAACTTTCTGAATTTTCTTTTCGTCAAAGGTGGTAAATGTAAATGCCTTTCATTAAAAACTCTAATAGGGTACTTGACGAAATTTTACAAACTTGATAAAACAATTCCTGGACACTTGCCTAAGACCCTACGATTATTTAAAAAATATATATTTACGTAATTAGCAAGTTATTAGACTTTCTTTGAAATTTTTCGGGAAAGCACTTATGACGTCACAAGTGTTTTATAACGGCAATTTGGCAACATAGCGATACCACTGAAGTGTTCTGAGACATAACCTTATTCGGCAGTGAAAGTTGCAAGGAAAGTTGAAATTTCAAAATTCTAACCTCAAACTAACAGACTTATGATGCCCCGTGAAACCACTTTTAGCGTTGATTGATTCCTTCCTCCATCGACGATTTTAGTCAAGAAGGTTTTTTTTTCGTAAATACTTATTCAATCGTTTTTCTGGCTAGGTTGGGCCTAAAGTCCGGAATTCGGGCTCAGTAGGTACTTCTAAGCACTATGGCGTCTTCGTAAACGCGCCTTCAAGATGGTCCCTAGGCCGAGGTTCTCTTTTTTTTAATAACTCATAATACTGTATTCTTACTACAACGTAGGTACAAACCTTTGCAGTTTTATCCCATGGATTTCGGCAGACGCTAACAGCATCCAATTTCGGCAGACGCTAACAGCATCCAATTTCGGCAAATTACGGATTGTCCTTTCAGGGTCCATGTCCATGATACCTTACCTTACACATCTACACCTTACCTTACACATCTATAACTAGGTCCGCAAACAATATATAATAGTAAATATCAATATCAAACTATAATAAATGGCACAGATATTATCTACTAATATTTTGATTTAGCCAGATACGGAATGATAGTTGACATCACGGGATGTCATCTGCCGATTAGAAAACCATACGTGTTAGATGACATGTGGATATATGAATATGGTTAGATGCCTAGGTGGGCGGGTAACGTTGCCAAATACGCAAATATTTCCCCCATTATTGGTACCTGAATATTTATAGTATGTTCCGTATACAGGGTGTAACTAAACTGATGGTCAAAAATGAAACCACGTCTTCTTGGAGTCAAAATAAGGGCACTTCTTCATATATTTTTTTCTCCTACAGGCCATAGTTTTTTTTATACAGAGCGTAGAAGTTTGGAGAAAAATACACATATTTCTTAGTATTTCTAGAAGTATACGAGATATTTTCTTCAAACTTGGCGTGTCACATGAGCAGATGAGCCGTCAAACTTAAGGTTGACATGAAGCTTCTGAGGCTCCCAGTTGCGGAGATACAGGGTGTTAGTAAAATTAATTAGTTCAGAAAAATATGAATACCCTGTATAATTGCATTTTTTAAATTTGTTTTGAATGGTAAATTCAATGGTTAACAAAAAGTATCTCTTAGTATTTTGGTATATTAATTGAGTGAATTTTGAAGGTTTGATTAGATTTATTTAAATTTTTCGTTTGGACTTTAGTACTTCCAATATAGGCAATGCATTCAGATTTTCGCGTTAAAATTGAAGTTTTGTCTAGCATTATAGTCAAAGGATTTTGATTTTTACACTTAATGGTTATAGGAAATATTTCACTTAAAATTATTAACCATTAATTCTCTTGAATCAATTGTACATTGTAACTTTCAATTGAAATTGTGACTATGTCACAAGTATTAGGTAAATGGATTTTTACCTCTAATAATTGAGCTTCACATCTTGAATGTGAGTCAATAGGAGTAGGATATAAATCTTTGCACATTATTAAATCAAATGCTAGTTCTTTACAATTTTTTATATCATAGAGAATTACATAGAGAGCTGGGTCATCGCTTTTTGCTACAAATTTAGTATCAGTGGATACCATGTGATAAAATCCAGTTTTATTGGAATAGGATAAATTCTATAAAGAGTATACCATTGAGGTTCTACTAAAGGAATGTCTAATATAAAAACAAGCCTATTTTCTGTTCGAAAAACCTTTAGTTCTATAAAATCAAGATAAGTTGCAACATTTAGAATTTGAGGAGTTAAGGGCAAATTATTTTTATTTAAGGTCTGAGCGATTATTTGCAAATGATGAACCAAGTCTTCAGGAGTTATAACTGATGTGTGAATGATATGTAGTTTTGCAAAAGTAATAGAGTTTAGAATGTCATTTAAATTGCTTTCGATGAAGGTATAGGATTCTAGGAGTCTTTCGGCCATCTCTAAAACTTGTAATTTTGCAGTGTAATAGTTGAAATTGTCAGAAATATTATAAATATAATTTTCGATTTGTTTTATGTCATTATTAAAAGTAATTTCATCAATTTGTAATTTGTTGATAGAGTCATTAAAATTTCTTATGACTGAAGTAGTTACTAAAATTTGTTTTTTCATTAATTTTACTAATTCGTGTTCGTCTCTGTTAATTTTGTCGATACAATCGTTATAATACTGTCCATCTGAAGCGTCTAAATTTCCGGTAATAAATTTCCAAACTGACCCTAAACCATTAATTAAACCTCTTTTATATCTCCTTACATCAATTGCTAATTTTTAAATTTGAGCGCAATGTTTTCGGAAAGTTGATTTAGTAAAGTGAGATGTGACTTAACTTCGCTTAGAAAGGCGGCCATTCGTACGTCTTTTGGTTGAATTACAAATTGCATATTTTCTAAAATTTTATTGTTATATTCGAATGTTGTTTTTAGGGATGAAATGTCTTTATATACTAATAAACTCCACTTGTCATTAGAAATTTTGAGTCCAGATTGCTCTTGATAGAACACGCCTATGGTTAACACCATTCGCAGTGTATATTGTGCCATAGTGGTAGCGACCAAAGAAAATCTGTAACGAAGTTTCAGAATTAGGAACTAGGTTCGATATAACAAATTATTTTGATATCAGTATTTTTGAAAATAAATTTGATCATAGGGAGACCTGTGTCCCAATCTAATTTGTCTAATCCACAAGCTAACTTGAGTATAGCTATAATTTTATCTTTTTCATCAGTGCTCTCGAGACAAATTGTTCGTATTCCTTTAAGCAATTAAATAAATTCTTTAGTTATTAAATAATAAATATTTCTTGTCGGAAGTTGAAGTACTGCTATTTCACCAATTGACTTATTTTGATTTTTTAGTTTATCTACGTGTCCAAATTTGTTCTTAAATTCTTTTGCAATTCCTGCATTCATTTCTAGGGCTAAGGAAATATTTTCAGGGACATCAAATAAATTGCCCAGTTCAATGGATACTTTTTTTTTCTATCGAGAGTATAAAAGAATTCTTTAACCGTCAGTTCTTCTTCTGCCAATTCGTGACATTTCTTTAGCATATCAAAATTCATTTTTGTAGTTTGGTTAGTAATTGGGTTATGTAGCAAAGCTGAATTCGTATAAATTTCTTTAATTTTATAGGGTCCATTAAATTTGTTAGCTACTTTATTTTTTATTTGGGACTCCTTGACATAAACCTTTTCTCCTACGCGAAATTGTCGCTGCTCCGAAACGTGTGTATCAAATCGCTGTTTTGCCTTTTGCTTGCGCATATCCGTACGCTTTCTTGCCACTTCATAATAATGCTTTATTTTATTGTTTAAATCGCGAACGTACTTAGAGATTAATTCTTGCTGATTATACAAAACTTCTGGAGGTCGAGACGAGGTGTGACCGAATAGCAATTCGTAAAGGAGTAAAGCCGTGTGTTTTATTTATAGAATTGTTATAGGCTATACAAGCGTAAGGAAGCATTTGAAATGGGTGCTCATTTGGATTTTCTGTACTACACGCACGTATTATTTCAGTTAAGGTGGCATGAAATCTTTCTAAGGAGCCATTTGATTGCTGATGACTAACACTAGAGAAAGTTAATTTTAATTGTATAATTTACAAAGATCTTTCATTAATTGATTATTAAATTCTTTACCTACATCGCAATGGATTCTTAAAGGAGTTCCAAAATGTTGAAAATAGAGTAAAAGAGCGTCTACTACAGATCTCGCTGTTTTATTAGGTGCATAAGCCTGGGTAAATTTTGTCAGTTCGTCACTTATGGTAAGGATATTATTTTTCACTGGGATTTCTAGGATGTCAATATTTATTCTTTCGAAACGAGTTTTAGGAGTTTCGGTAATGACTAAGGGACTGTCCAAGTTTTGTCTACAAATTTTTGTCTTTTGGCAGATTTCGCACTGCCGAATAAATGTTTCAACGTCTTTAGTTAGTCCTGTCCAATTATATTTTTGTTTGATGCGTCTAATTGTTTCGTTTATTCCTCGATGTAAGTTTGTCTTGCCTGAATGAATTGAATAATCTATTATTATAGGTATTTGGTCTTCGTCTGGTATAGTCACAATGTTCTGACAAATTGTTAATTGAAAGTTTTTGTCTGAGAACAAAGAATTAAACATTTCTAAAATTGGAAAGTCTGGATTGTTTTCAATGTAATAAGTTTTATTTTCTTCGAATATATCTTTACTGTAATAAAGAGATATGAAGAGTACTTGTATTGCGGTTTCAAAATTAAAAGGAACAGGAATTATGTAATATTTTCTTTTAGCTACGGTTTGACTGGAAAGAACATTTGCTTTATTATAGTTAAAATCAGGATTTAGCTCAAGTAAATCATCAATAACTTTTTCGTGAAGGTCTGTTAATTTGTCTTGTTGAAAAATTAGTACAATGTCTTTGTGTGTTTTGTCTAAAAGTTGATTATTTTTGTATTGGATTTTAGAATAGTCGATCATTGAAGTCGTCTTGTATAAATAAAAAAATCTGTCAAATTCATTACAGATTATAGCAATTTCGTCAGTCTCATTATTGTCAATAGGCGGGTCAATGTCTTGAGGATTATCATGGGAAGTAGATGGTTCGTCTAGGGAAGTGTGAAAGGAAACAGCTTCTTTTATATGATTGATTTTGATTCGAGATAAAGCGTCGGCATTTCGATTAATTTTTCCAGGTTTATAAATTATTTGATAATTATATTCTTCCAACGTGCTAAACGACTACCGGGATCTTTTATTGAAAAAAGCCAGGTTAAAGTTCTATGATCTGTAACCAATAAGAATTTTCGTCCGAAAAGATAAGGTCTATAGTTTTTCACGGCAGCAATTATTGCCAAAAGTTCTTTCTCTATAACGCTATATTTCATTTCTGCTGGACTTAAGGTTCTCGAAAAGTATGCTATGGGAAGATCATTTCCAACAGGTCCTTGCGAAAGTACCGCGCCTACAGCAAAAGCGCTTGCATCTGTAGTTAACACAAATTCCTTTTCAAAATTAGGATATATTAGAATTGGTGAAGTTATTAACGCATTTTTAAGTTGTTCGAATGATTCGCGACAATCTTTATCAAAAATAAATGGTACGTCTTTTCTCAAAAGTCGAGTTAAAGGCTTTGTCATTTTTGCGAAATTTGGATAAACTTCCTGTAGTAACCAGTAAGACCCAAAAATTGTTTAATTTGTTTAGTATTAGTAGGTTGTGGAAAATCGATTACAGCTTGTACTTCTTGTGGATTTGGTTTAACCCCTTCAGGTGTAATAACATATCCTAAATAAATAACTTCTTTTCGTAAAAATTTACACTTATCTGGCTGGATTTGAATTCCTTAATCTTTGAAAAACTTCAGTAATACGAGAGATATGCTCATTAATTGTGGAAGAATAAATAATAATGTCGTCCATATAAACTAAGCATTTTTCGTTTTGTATCCCCATTAATATATTATCCATAACCCTTTGAAAAGTTGAGGGCGCATTACGAAGGCCAAAGGGCATACGTAAATATTCAAAATGACCATTTTCAACGGAAAAAGCAGTTTTCGAAATGTCTTCTGGATTCATTTCAATTTGTTGAAACCCAGAAGCCAAATCTAAATTAGTAAAATAATGGCAATTACCCAACTGATCTAATATATCTGAAATATTAGGCGATGGATACCTGTCATTAACTGTTAATTTGTTTAATTTTCGATAATCAATTACAATTCTCCATTTTTGTTTGCCTGAAGCGTCTAATTTTTTTGGAACGACCCATACTGGGGACGACCATGGTGAAACAGAAGGTCTAATAATTATTCCTTGAGAAAGCATTTTATTAATTTGTGTTTTTACTTCTTCCTTTGAACTTGTGGATTTAGTAAAAATTGGCTTAGCGTCACCTGTATCGATAGTATGTTTTATTTCATTAGTAAAACTTAAGAAATCTCCGTCAAAGTAAAATATATCTTCAAAATTCAAGCATAAATTAGTAATTAGTTCTTTTTCTTCTTCGTTTAAATGTTCTAGCCTTAATGATTCTTTTATTTCTTCTACTCTACTTTTTGTTTTATTAAAATTACAAATAATATTAGTATTATCACTCATTTCTTTAATGTAAGGTTCAAATTCAAATTCTTCGAAACAAGTATCCTTTGTTATGGCATTTGCGTTTAATATTTTCGTATAAAAATTACCGTCTTCGTTTATTTTTACTATAGCGTTTGGCACGTATACCTTTTCTACTCGTTGTGCGCATAAAATCATTTCTTTATTCGTATATTTATTCGTATGAAACTTGCATATTTTTTCGCAACGGGGTTCTATCGTAACCCTATTTATATTATAACTCGTATTTTCGCTTTCAAAATTATTTATATTTCCCGTATAATCATTATTATTATTATTTCGTTCGTAAGCGTTTATATGAAGGCTATCGTACCTTTCGTCAACATTAACTTGTCTTTTATAAACAACTCGATTGTTATTATCATTATTATTCGTTAACTCGTTTAATTCATCTCCGTCTTTAAGTAATTCGTGTACCTTATAGTACGTAATTAATTGTTTATTTCTAAAATCTACTACTGCACCGTACCTTTCTAGAAAGTCAGCGCCTAAAATTCCGTCGAATCCTATATCTAGATCGCAAATATAAACTTTATGGGGAGAAAGAGGACCCGTAAAAGAAACAAATACCGCTTCAGTAATAGAAATTGATTGGCCAGAAATACCTTTAATTTGAAAATTTTCTGGACATCGATTTAAAAATTGCTGAACCGTCTCTGGTTTGAAAATTGAAATACCAGCTCCTGTGTCAATTAAAATTTTGTACTTATCGGTATTATCTTTAATATAATATAAATTGCTTGAAGTTTGGAATAGGATTCTGGTCCGAGGCTGGTTATTTGAAAATTTTCGGTTTGTTCCAAATAATGTTGTTGAGGAGCCCTATTTTGGTTAGGATATGAATTTGGGAATCTAGGAGTAAAATTTTGATTAGTAGGCTGGAAACTTGAATTATTATTAAAAGTTCTTGGGAAATTGTTTCTAGGAATATTATTAGAAAAATTTCTAGGAGGTTGATTTCTAGGTTGGAAGGTTTGATTTCTTGGTTGGAAGGTTTGAGGTTGATTCCTAGGTTGGAAAGGAGAGGAATTTTGGAAATTATTTTGTTGAGGGAAAGGTGTGTTCCAAGGTCTTTGTTGTTGGAATCTATTTTGGGAGAAATTATTCCTTTGGGAGTTACTTGAGAAATTGTTAGAAAAACTAGGAGGATTTGGACCATTTCTGTAAGAATTGTTTTGATTTTTTGTTCGACATTCATTTATAGTATGTCCATTTCTTTTGCAATAATTACAAAACTTTGGAAAATTATTACTGGTTCTTTTGACATTATTATTGAAGACTGGTACACGATTTTGCCTCTGAAATTTTTAATTTTCAAAATAAGAAAGCTGCAATTCTGTTTTTATCAAAGCAATAGCATCCATCATGTTTGGTGGGGAGCAGTGAGTTTGAACTCTGCCTACAAAAGTCTAAGCATTTTCATTTTGGGATTGACACATTCTTTGTAAATCTTGAATTAATGAAGTTAGATCGCGAGGATCTCCGAAATGAACGTTAAGTAATTGTTTGATTTCAAATCTCTTGAATTGATAAGTTGGGCTGCACGTCCCTTTAATTGGTTTTTTATTTTTATTACTACTAAAATAGCTTGATCGCCAACAGTCATTTGCATGGCCCTATCACATGCAATGATAAAAGTATTTAAATTGATTTGATCCCCATCGTATTCAGGGATGATAGAAAATATTTCGCTTAATTTAAATGGTACTTCGTCGTTATTTGAAGCGTTTTCTTCATTGTTTACATTAGAGTTTATAGCTTCGTCATTCGGCATGTTCAAATGAAAAGGTTATATAGTTTATAACGTAAAAAGTTCAATAAAACGTAGAAAGTTCAATAATTCACAAATAAAAATTCACTTCAAGTTTTTCACTTACCATAGAAGTAACTTCATGCTCGTTGGATGTCGTTGATGCTGCTGTTGTTGTCAGATGCTGGCCTCAGGAGACTGTCCTTCTCAGTGCCTCCGGATCTCCCTGTTGAAGACCCTTCTCAGCTGGCTCCAATCGTAGTGGTGTGGTGACCCCCGAGGAGAGGAGACTGTCCTTCTAAGTGCCTCCGGATCTCCCTCGTTGAAGACCCTTTTATCGAGGATCCCACTTCTGACACCAAATTGTTACGGGCGACCTGAAGACGAAGACTTTTAAGACTTTTGGGTAACGCGAGTTACAGAGTTTTTGCTTAGACTACAGACAAGACTAGAATTGACACTCTTACTTTACTAGGTCCTATTTATACAGATCTGTTATGCTGAGGTGTTGTGGTTCTCATGGGAAAAGAATATAATAAACAAAGGGAAGATCAAATTCTGCAATTCTTGCAGTAAGCAAGTTTTAACAATACTCAAAAGGAATATGATATGTTCTAGTAATCATTCTAGAACAATATACAATGGAAAATGATATCTTTGTAGTAAGCATCGTGAGCAATAGAGAATGAGAACATAATATCCAACAGTAAACAGAATCAAGGGTAAATACAAGGTTATGGTCAAGGTGATGCTTGAGGTCGGATATAACATAGATATTTTAAGAGATGAAGGATAAAGTTTCCAGCGTGTGCAGCATAAATAGACACCATTTTGATATAGAGGAGTCAATATATGGAATATATTCGTAATAAAAAGTCTTTATGTGACAAAATTTCTGTGTGCAATTGCGTTAGTTAAAGCTCAAAGGTTTCAATACATTAAGTAACAGATATTCATAGGCAAACTGCAATTTGCCATTGTTCCACGAATGATTGCAAACGGGCACCGGCAACGTTACAGTTCCGTTTCTCCTGAGAGGCACAGAGTTGCCACGTTTGTTGTTCTGGACAATAGAACGACGAAACTGTAGATTTCAGCCTGAACAAAATTGTGCAACTTTGTCTTTAATTATCATAAAAAATAAGGGTTAAAAGCCGTTGTTTCATTTATTACGTGTTATGTTGGTGCATCTACTGTAAACAAAGTACAATTTTAGAGCAATTAAAATTATTGTCAAGTACCCTATTGTTCTTTCTAAAATTCTTTTACACTCTCCATGAGTGTAAAACATATTCAAAATAACTTCGTTAGAATAGTTAATTTTAGCCATTGTTGTCAAAAGTTAATATTTTATTGTTTGGAAAACAATAAATGACAATCACAAATGAAAAATCCATGGCCGCCTATTAGAAAACGTCCGTTGTTTCTTGATATATGGAGCAGCAAAAATACGTATTTTGCGTAATAACGAAGCAACCGCTTCATTTAGACATATAGTGTGTTATATCTTTTTGAACTGTCTTTTCACAAGCATTTCAATGGCGCAATAAAAAAATATAGGTTCCATTTGAAAAAAATGAGATTTTTCAATTTTTCGATGTTGATATTGGGAATTTTTTCCCGAACACCCTATACAATATTTTGAAATGGCATACAGACCATTTAATAAAGTTGACTTTCGCCTACGACAATCCAAAATTTCAGTTTTCCAGATTCATAAATTTCAAAGTTATCATCACTATGGTCGATGGCTGTAACATTCAAAAGAATTAAAAATTTACGAATATCTCGAAAAGGGTTAGGAATAGGGTACACACTATATTCAGAAAAAAATTGGAATTTAATAGGAAACCAAATGGTGTAATAATATATAGGGTGTTCTATTTGATCGACATAACCGGAAGTGATCGGAAGTTGAAAATATTTTAGAAAGAAAGTTTACAACCTGATATACAGGGTGTTCCTTAATGACATGCTAATAATTAAGGGGGTTATTCTTGGGCCCATTTTAAGAAAAAAACTTCATATGAACCTATCTCGTAAATGTCCTAACTTTTGAGATACAGGGCGTTAAAGTTCATTTTTTTAAATTGAATTTTGGCTACATCTCCCAAAATAATCAAGCTGCTGAATTGAAATTTGGCACTGCTATGTTTCTGGGGATGGAGAATAAGCTGAAAATGTCAATTTCACCGTATCTCACAGAGGGCGCCACTTGCGCTGTTTTTTGATTACGCTTTTACGCGTAACTTTTTTGAGGTTTTCTTTTTGGTCCTGCAGGTCCATCATTTTAGTGCATCTTTCTATTCTGCAAGAAAAAGGTACTCTTGTCTCATAACGATTAAATCAACCGTTTGCGTTGAAATTACCAAAACGTGCCCCACAAAACACCTGTTGATTCCAATACTCGAAACATAAAATTTTCACCTACTGCTTTCAAATGTTACAGATCAACTGTACATTCAAAATGATGAAAAAAATGCCAAATGGGCCTTGATCAAAGCACCATTGGTTTTCTTGAAATAGAGTGTCCAAATTTTGTCAAATTCAATCTTTTCCATTTTGAAAGCGAATAATTTTTGGTACATTGTTCATAGGGATTTTTTCCTCAGTTCAAATGGTACAGTTGATATGTAACACTTGAAGGTGGTAGATGAAAATTTTATGTTTCGAATATTGAAGTCAACAGGTGTTTTGGAGAACGTTTTGGCAATTTCAAAGCAAACGGTTGATTTAATCGTTATGAAACAAAAGTACCTTTTTCTTACAGAATTTAAAGATGCACTAAAATGATGGACCTGCAGGACCAAAAAGATAACCTCAAAAAAGTTACGCGTAAAAGCGTGACCAAAAATCAGAGCAAGTGGCGCCCTCTGTGAGATACGGTGAAATTGATATTTCCAGATTATTCTCCATCCCCAAAAACATAGCAGTGCCAAATTTTAGTTCAGCAGCTTGATTATTTCGGGAGATGTAGCCAAAATTCAATTTAAAAAAATGAACTCAAGTTAGGACGTTTACGACATAAGTTCATATGAAGTTTTTTTCTTAAAATGGGCCCAAGAATAACCCCCTTAAGTATTAGCATGTCATTAAGGAACACCCTGTATAAGTGACCAAAAGTTCAAATCAAAATTCGCACTTCTTCCCCATAAACTTCTAATGAACCACTTACGTGAATCACCCTGTATAATAATTAAAAAAATTAAAAATTTATCATTGTCAGAATTTTTGTCTGAAAATTTGCACACAGAGGTAAAATAAAATTCCAAACAACTTTTTCAAATAACTTTTTTCGATAAAATCACAAATAAAGCGTATTTTGGCCATTTATTGAATTAAATGTCATTTTTTGACAGGTATGTCAAATGACGTCACGACATTTAATGATCTCATTTCGAATCTTTTTGTAAGCAGAGATGATCGCCCCAGAGTAGTTTCATCTTAGCCCAAAAATAACAAGGTTCCAACTTTTTGGCGGGCAATGTATATACAGGGTGGGGCAATAGTGTGTCCACTGGCGATATCTCGGAAAATATTGGGTTTAGAAAAAAAATTCAAAATAAAAGTTGTGCAGATAAATGAGCTGCTAATTTTAAAATTATTTTCGTTTACACAGGGTGTTCGATAAAAGCGTGCCATACCAAAGTTACATTTTTTTTAAATGGCATGCCCCATTTTTTATAGCAAATTTGGATTCCTTGGTCAATTCTAGCATGACTTTATGTTTCATACATTGTGTCTAAATTGTACGCTTTTCCCGCTATTACACTTTTTCTAAAAAAATTGACGGTTCGAAAAAAATTAATAATTCAGTCATATTTGAATTTCGCCAACTGCGATTTTGCAGCTTTAAGATGCATCATATGTGCTAATTAAAGCTAGTTGTTCAGCTTCCCAACCTTTCGTAGTTTCGAGTAGTCATTGATTGAATTTGGAATCATGGATAACTTGATTTTTTCAAATGGCACTACATAACTGTTTATGTACCGTTGGATGTAGAATTTTATAGGCTTTCTAATGATATAAGGTTGTAGGTATCTATCTCTCACGGTTTTTTCTAAATTCATTTTTTTTATATTATGCCCGTTACTTTTTTATTAAATTAAAAATTTATTTAATTACTTAACTAATTACTAATAACTATCAAAACAATTGTAAATAACAAAACAAGTTAGGAAAAATAAATTAAAAAACTACAACAAATGTTCAAAGTGACCACCCTGCTCTTGCAAACAAAACTCAACTCTTGTAAGGTAAAAATTACTTCTCAGTTCTCGGGATCATTTAGTTTCTGATGTAACTGTATTCGATAAGGATGAAATTTATTTTTCGATAAAAGTCTTCTTACCGATGTTCTTTCGATTTCTAATTCCCCGGAAAGTTTTCTTGTGCACATATGGGGATCTTCTAATACAGCTAATACAACCCGAAATTCGTTTTCCTCATTTGTTACTGTTTGTTTTCTTTTCTGTTTAAGATAATGAACACTGCATGTGTTGTTGAACCTTTCCAAAAGTCTTTGAAAACATTTTTCTTCTGGATGACGGTCACGCTCAGGATGTTTTGCTCTGTAACATACGAATAGCCAGTAGGGGATTTTTATAACATTCTCCAAGAACAAAAATCATGTCGATCAACTCATTTTGGGACAAATTACTATTCATTATTATTAACTAATTACTTATTTTGTCTGAAAAGAACAAGGAAGGCACAGGAAGTGACAGATAACTGATCGAATGAAGAACATTACAGATTCTCTGACCAGTATTTTAATTTATTAAAAAAGTAACGGGCATAATTTTAAAAAATGAATTTAGAAAAAACCGTGAGAGATAGATACCTACAACCTGATATCATTAGAAAGCCTATAAAATTCTACATTCAACGGTACATAAACAGTTATGTAGTGCCATTTGAAAAAATCAAGTTATCCATGATTTTAAAGATTCCAAATTCAATCAATGACTACTCAGAACTACGAAAAGTTGGGAAGCTAAACAACTAGCTTTAATTAGCACATATGATAACTGAATTATTTAATTTTTTCGAAACGTCATTTTTTTTTAGAAATAGTGTAATAGCGGGAAAACCGTGCAATTTAGATACAATGTATGATACATAAAGTCACACTAGAATTGACCAAGGAATCCAAATTTGAAATAAAAAATGGGGTTTCCATTCAAAAAAATTTAACTTTGGTATGGCACGCTTTTATGGACCACCCTGTGTAAACGAAAATAATTCTAAAATAAGCAGCTCATTGATCTGCACAACTTTTATTATGATATATTTTTTCTAAACCCAATATTTTCCGAGATATCGCCCGTGGACACACTATTGCCCCACCCTGTATACATGGTGAGTCAGAATGTATAGTAAATAAGTATTTACTATACATTAAAGTTAACTTTAAAGTATTTACTATACATTAAAGTTAAAGGAGTGTTCGGCAGGTGGTTTTAAGGGGGGTCTTTCATATAAAATTTTTCGATTTCGGCTTTCCTTGCCAAGTTATTCGGGTCTATAGGGTGACCCAAAAGTATTTTTTTTATTTATATCTCAATAACGGCGCTACTTAAAAATTTGAAATTTGGTATGTGTTATCTACTTACTGGAAGACGCCTTAGGGTAGTTTAATCATTTACACAGTGCCCTTAAAGTTTTGGTAAATTGTTCATAGGAATTTTTTTCTCAGTTTAAATGGTACAGGGTGGCCCATCCAAGCGGAAAAAGTGTGCTACGTGGAGACAGGTTAACATAAAATCGTCATTCAAAAAATGTGGTTGTAGTAAAAATTAAGGGGAATTCGAGGGTGTACCCTCGTATACGGAGGTTGGTAAAAAAGTTATCGCGAAAAAAACATTTTTTGCAAAATAAAAAAAATATATTTTTTTACCTACACGTCCATTAGAGAACCTTTAAGTAGTATTCTGAATCCAATGATTCAGAATACTACTAGAATACATTCATAATTTGACCTATTTATCTCCAACCGTTTCCGAGATATTTATCAGAGAAGCTCCATCAAACTAGATACATGGTCTCATGGTCGGTGTCTGATGTTCGATCTGAGTAGGCCAAACAATAAAACCAAATTTATGACAAATGAAGTCATCCTGTGATGGTTAAGAGAAATGTGTAAGTTGTAAAATAGAGAAAACCACCTTCATTTCCGCTATAACCGGAAGTTACATTAAAAAATTGAATATTCGGGAATACTACTTAAATGTTCTCTAATGGATGTGTAGATAAAAAAATATTTTTTTTTTGCAAAAAATGTTTTTTCGCGATAACTTTTTTACCGACCCCCGTACACAAAATTAGGGTACACCCTCGAATTCCCCTTAATTTTTACAACAATCTCATTTTTTGAATGACGATTTTATGTTAACGTGTCTCCACGTAGAACACTTTTTCCGCTTGGATGGGCCACCCTGTGCAGTCGATGTATACGTTTGAAAGGGGTAGGTAAAAATTTTATGTTTGGAGTGTTGAAGTTAACAGGTGTTTTGGGGCACGTTTTGCCAATTTCAACGCAAACGGTTCATTTTATCGTTATGAAACAAGAGTACACTTTTGTTGCAAAATGAAAAGATACAGTGAAATGATGGACCTGCAAGACCAAAAAGATAACCTAAAAAAAGTTTGAGCACCAAAATTAATACGGGTTGTTAGTTTTTACTCTTTTTTAGGGCACTGTGTAAATGAATAAACTACCCTAAGGCGTCTTCCAGTAGGTAGATAACACATACCAAATTTCAATTTTTTAAGTAGCGCCGTTATTGAGATATAAATAAAAAAAATACTTTTTGGTGACCCTGTAGACCCGAATAACTTGGCCAGGAAAGCCAAAGTCGAAAAATTTTATATGTAAGACCACCTGCCGAGCACCCCTTTAAAGTATTTACTATACATTCTGACTCACCTTTTATATACAGGGGATTCAGTTTTATTCTGCGACACTTAAACAGGCGTTAGAAAACTGTAAACTATATCATTTTTAAGCCTTATAAAAAAGTTACAGGGTATTAAAGTTGTAAGAAATATGTGGACTTTATTGAATATTTACCAAATTAGTTGAGATATGTAAGTCATATTTGGTACAACGTTATAACGGCATGGGTGAGCATAAAAACTGTTAATAACAAGCACCTTGAACAACCAGTGGCGTAGAAGTGGGTAATTAGTATAAATGTATTTAGAAAAAAAAACACTTTGTGTATAGCAATAAAATGTATTCAATTTCTTATGTAAATTTTAATTTTAAACAAAAATGTCCTCTTGCTTATTTTTCGTATGTGTCATGGTTTCATGGCAAATTTGATTTTTTGTATTATTTCGGTGTATTTCTGAAAAATTATTTAAAAAAATTGGTCCATCAGTAACACTTAAAGTAGAAATAATGTGTTTGATACTTTAAATAAAGTAACTTTTTCCAATAAACTTACCTATTTAAGGCTATACTTTTGAAGACACAGGGTCTAAAACATTTAAGGAAGATATAATTAATGTTACGCCGCCCTGTATCTTGAAAAGTAAAACCTTGAATGGGTAAGTTTATTGGGAAAAGTTACTGTATTTAAAGTAAGAAACATATTTTTTCTACTTTGAGTCTTACTTATGGAGCGAATTTTTAAGTTAATTTTTCAGAAATAGGTACCCCGAAATAATACGAAAAAATCAAATTTGGTATGAAACCATGACACATGAAAAAATGCTAAGAGAACGTTTTTGTTTACAATTAAAATTTACATAAGAAACTGAATACATTTTATTGCTATACGAGGTGGTTAATTTTTTTTAAACAATAATTATACTATTTACCCACTGGTTGTTGAAAGTGTGTTACGAGTAGAATTTGTCCTTATAGAAGTTAACGATTAGTAGCCTCTTTCTTAGCCGAGATTCGATGGGTTTCTTCTTTTCCGAAGTAAGAACAAACACAGTACTTAGTTGAATCAATGTATTTACCATTGGCATCTTTGTAAATTGTTTCACATGGGTCGCATGCGTTTTCACATATCACTTCACTAATCACTGTCACCGAGCTCCATTCTAACCGCAAACGTAGGGAGTTCATCGAATACCTACTAAAAAGAGTCATTATTAAAACCCAAAAAAGGTCGAATCCTTGAAATTCTTACTGTTTCATGCTTTGCGGACAGTCTTAGCCTGTATACGAGGCCTTGGTGCTGCTGGGAAGTGCTGTTAAACTTGGCAGTCATTTGCTCCGTTGCCGGGCTTGATTATCAGAATTTCACTGTTTGATACCTGTGGAATATTTTATGGATGTGTAATGGGGTTCTTAGAGCGTGCTGAATGTGAATTACCTTGCCGGAGATCATGGGAAAAATTCCATTTTCTATTTTCTCGAAACCTTGTTTGGTTAATGATCTGACAGGTAAATTAAGTGAGGTTATTATCGGTTTGACATTTCGTATATTTTGTCGGCCCGCTCTGGACTCTTCTTCTTCTAATAAATCTGTTCAGCTTAGGGTTTTGTCTACGTAGCAACAGTTGTTGTGCGCTGATTAATGAAATTCTTGTTTATTTGTAAGTTTGTTTATTAGGAATGCCCGCTAACGAATATAGTTGAGGCTGGGAAAGATATAAGGATGAATAGCCTCCGGGTTTTAGCAATCTCAAACGGTACTTTCTGTAGATTTAATGTTTTGTGGTTCTGGTCATCTGTCATTCGTGCAATACCGTTTCCCGGTTTTTCTTGGAATTCAGACATTTTCCATCAGCAAGGGTGCCGGAAGAGGTTCTCCGTAAAAATTCATGGTGATTGAGTAGAATATTCTTCATTTTGACAAGGGATTCGTCGGATATTGCCGATTTCTTCAAATGTACTTTGGTAAGCCTTGACCGTCATGACCACGTGCCGCCATTTCACCAACTCCTTTCTTTCCAGCTGTGGACGATACAATCCTTTGGGCATTAAGTTACTCCGAAGGTCACCAGAGTCCACACAATATCTGAGCGAGTTCATATTTCCGGACCTAGCCATATTTCATAGGTATACTAAGACATGGTTCTCCTTTTAGGGCCTGTGCCTGTCTGCCTGTGCCTGTCTGTCTGTCTGTCCTGTTCAGTGTCCAGCTCCGTCGGTCCGTGTGTGGGCTGGCGTATGTACTGTATGTTCCTGTCGGTCAATATTGGATTTAGTCTGTCCACGTCTTCGTTTCGGTGTTGTCTGGTTGCTGTCTAGCCTGGGCTGTTGGTGCAGTCTTGTACCATAACCACTGCGTGGGATTGTAGCCCTGGGTTGGAGCTTCCGGGATCATAGCTTATGTCAACGTAGATTGGAGGCTCGGGACAGATAAGTTGTAGCCCTAAGATTTTAGGGAATGGAAAACAGTAGCACTCTATGAGTATAGTGTGAGTCAATGGGCCCGTTAATATTTTTGCACTCAATATTCAATTTCTATTTAAATCTGAATTTTACCGAGTCTTAAACGATTGGTCAACCGTCCGTTACGTGAAATATCTTCCGGTCGCCGTAACGAGTTCGCACATATAAGATCAGCTCAGCTATTTAATCAGGCCTAATTATTTAACCCTACTACCACCCCTTTAGAATTACCTTTAAATATTTTTGTATTACATACACAGCTTTAATTCATTATAATTATATTATTATATATTTAATATTGTTAACCAAAATAGTGTTCCTTCTTTTCATTTTGAAGCCCTGCCACCACCACAAACCTACTCCCCCCGCCGTCTGGAGCTAGCCGTGGGCCACAAGCTGGCGTATAATTTTACATTATATTATACTATTTACCCACTTCTACGCCACTGGTTGTTGAAAGTGTGTTACGAGTATAATTTTACTACAATAGTTTTCTTAAAATCATTACAACCAACATAAGTTATAACTACTCATACCTTCAGTGGCGCACGTAAAAACAAATTCTTGCGTTAGGGTTTTTTTTATTTGTCAATGTAATTAAGCTCTTCAAGCACCGAACCCCATTACTACTATTTTTTCGTGGAAATTAATTAAAAATTCATTAAAAATTAAAACTCTTGTCTTCCCCTCATTTAAACACCCTAACAAAAGTGGCGCCCAACCCTCTTATTGGTGGTGGTGTGGTTTGGTGGTATAGTTTTTTTGTACACTCCGTTTATACCCCGTTTGAGTGCTGCTGTTTGGTATTTTTGCTTTAGTGGTAATGAAGTGCCGGTTATATAGTGCTTGTACTATATTTTGGATTTCTTCCGTTCTGCGATACTGAGAGCAAAACGTGCAGACAGGTGCAAAGGACCGGTGATTTTTTGTTGTTGTTTTGCTGTAGTAAAGTAATGTTATTGTTATATAGCTGATTATAAATGTAATTGTTGTTCGCTTAGTCGGATAGATGTATTAAGAATTTTTTTAAGTGTCTCGAGACGAGACTAAAAAAAATGGGCTCGTATACTTCGGAAAAAAATATTATTTATTTTTTTATCTATCGGTAGAAAATGACATATAAATCGACCCGTGTCTTTCATTTTTTTCATATTTGCTTTAGATTTGCTGTAATTTTATAAATAATACTTTCCCGCCAAAGGTTGTGACGTAGTTGCCCTTCCTTATACAAGGGTTATTTCATAAATTTTACTGGAATTCTGATATAGTTTGTTAGCAAGTTATGTTCATCGACCCCACAGCACACCGACCTGGACGAAAACCCCGAATCAGCGGAATCAGCTTTTTATTTTTCGTACACCGCATTTCCAATTTATATAAATATCGCGACCGCAATTAATCGAGCAGTAATAGTTTATACCCTACGTTCAATAAACCTTTTTAAAAACGAAGATTTTCGACCCCGGAACATAACTGGCGCTGCGAACAGGATAGCTGCACGGAATCCAAAGGAGGATCATCGGTTCGTCTCAACGATTTGGCAGTTATCAACGACCTGGGAGAAGAAACCTGTGCAGAGATTGGAGAACCATACGGCAGGGATGTCCAGAGCGATTCTTCTTGTCCTGTAAGTTCACTTCCTTTTTCTCATGAGTTCTGATTACCCTGAAGGTTCATTATTAGAAGATTTAGCTCATTTTTCTATTACTCCAAAAGCTCCTAAACAAAAACCTCGTTTTAAACCATATTCTAAAAATTTATCTGAAGATTTAAAAAACCCTCAAATTTTAATTTCTCAGCCCTCAACTTCAAAAACTCAAGAAATGGCTTTAACAAATACCGACATTAATAATTTGTGCAACACTCTTCCAGAATATAAACCGGGAGATAACCTCTCCACATTTATAAATTCAGTTGATAATTTAATTGCTTTTTTCACTCAACAAGGTGCTAATGCCACTCAACTATATATAATTAACACTCATATCGTTTCCAAAATTAAAAATGAGGCTCGTGATTTCTTAAATTTACACAATAAAACTTCTTGGGCAGAAATAAAGCCCCTTTTACTCCAAAAATATGGCGACCGTCGCACAGAAGAAATTTTATTAACACAATTAACCACCACAGTTCAAAAGCGTTCTGAATCTTATGATGACTATTACAACCGAATAACTTTAGCACTTAATGATCTTTTACAGCATGTTTCTTTACATGAAAATAACGCTCAGGCAATCGAGTTTAAAGCTTCGTTTTTCAGAAAACAAGCCCTTAGAACATTTTGTACTGGCATAAACAATCCCTATTGCGATCATTTATCTCATTTTGAATTAAACTCTCTCGACGAAGCACTTCAAAAATGCATAGCTTTAGATAACCACAAACAGCAACAGCAATATATGTCTTATCTTAAATCTACCACCTATCCCCGCGATTATCAAAGAAACAGTCAACCTACCACTACCAATCGCCCTACTAATCAAAATCCTCAACCACCTCGCAACCCACAACCTAATCATAATACGAATATGAACCCAAATTTTAATCAACAATTCCCTCAAAACTTTAATCAAGGTCCTTCAAACTCACCTAGAAATTTTGGCAACACAAATAGGCCCATTCCTCAAAGACAAAACCCTCCACCTAATAGACAAGTATTCAGCCCACCATCTAATAGACCCAACAATAATTACTTCCAAAATCAATATCGTCCAACTCCAACTCCTATGTCCATAACTTCAAAATTGCCGTCACAGCAAACTTACAAACCAACCCCAATGTCCACACGTACTTTCCATAATAATATAGAATGCGATTCCAATTTAGAAACCGAAGAATACTTTTCCGAAAATTTTCGAGAACAAGCCTCGGAATCTCCTCCCAATCCCGAATTATCGAATTAAATAATATTTCAAAAGCCACCAAACTTCCATTTTTCTATCTCCCTTATTCTAATCTTAAAGTATTAATAGATTCTGGTGGATCCGATACTGTAATAACTCCCGAAGCTGCACAAAATTTCGATCCAAAATATCAATTTTTTGAACCCTTTACTCTTATTTCTATGAAAACTCCTAAAACCTACTCCGAAAACCTTTATTTTCCCGTTTTTAACGAAATTGGCATTGATCAACCGTTTATAGTTAGAATTGCCGACTGGCACAATGATTTCGATATTCTTTTAGGTACTGGTGAACTCGACCAATTAGGTGCAAATATAGATTATGAAACTCATATATTTTCTATTCGTAAATTAGGCGTTTCCGTTCCATTTGAAGTTATATATCGTTCGAATAATCGACTCCGTATCCCAGTAAATATCAATAATGGTGAAGTTGTACTCCCAGAAATTACCCTTGATAACCAAACTGTACTCCCAATTTCAATACACCATGCCAATGATGGGTTTGTAGAAATACCACAACCAGAAAATTTAAATATTGACTTCCCTGAACCAATATCTGTTTATCCACTATCCGATTTTGAAGAATTATCACCTCCCTTCTCCAATAACTCATTTGATCCCAACTCTATTCGAACAAAACATCTGAATTCCGAAGAAAAGCAAAAAATTCTTGATCTATGTCATAAATTTAAAGATATTTTTTACAATGAATCATCTGATCTGTCATTTACTAGTTCTGTCAAACACGAAATCCGCACAAAAGACGAAACTCCTATTTTTTCCCGTTCTTTCCGACATCCTAAAGTCATGCAAAGCGAAATTTCTTCCCAAATTGATAAACTCTTAGAACAAAATATAATCCGACCTTCAATTTCCCCTTATTCTTCGCCCGTTTGGATCGTTCCAAAGAAAATGGATGCATCCGGTAAACGCAAGTTTCGCATGGTTATAGACTATCGCAAACTAAACGATAATACGGTTGAAGACAAATATCCCCTTCCCCGCATCGACGAAATACTTGACAATTTAGGCAAATGCACATACTTCACAACCCTCGACTTAGCCCAAGGTTTTCACCAAATTGAAGTACACCCCAACTCCGTTGAAAAAACCGCCTTCACAGTTCCCAATGGCCACTTCGAATATACAAGAATGCCGTTTGGTCTAAAAAACGCCCCAGCGACCTTCCAACGCATGATGGATGAAATTCTAAGAGAATACCTTTACAAATCATGTTTTGTCTATATGGATGACGTCATTATATTTTCCAAATCTTTACAAGAACATCTTATACATATAAAATCCATCTTTCAAAAATTCCGTGAAGTAAACCTAAAAATTCAACTCGACAAATCTGAATTCCTAAACAAAGAAGTAGCTTTCCTTGGCCACGTGATTACTCCCGAAGGCATTAAACCCAATCCAAACAAAATATCCGCAATCCAAAACTTCCCCATTCCTAAAACTACTAAGGAAATTAAAAGTTTCTTGGGACTAATAGGCTATTATCGCCGCTTCATTCCTAATTTCTCAAAAATGACAACACCCATGACACGTTGTTTACGAAAAGACACCAAAATTGAAATTGACCACCCTCAATATATAGATTGTTTTGAAAAATGTAAATCCGCTCTAAGTAACTCCCCAATTCTCCAATACCCTGACTTTTCTCTACCTTTTACACTAACTACTGACGCCTCTAACGTTGCTATTGGCTCTGTCCTATCCCAAAAAGGAAAACCAATCGCTTACTACTCCCGCACCCTTATTACCGCAGAACGAAACTACTCCACAATCGAGAAAGAACTCCTTGCAATCATAGAATCCTGTAAACATTTCCGGCCCTATCTTTTTGGTGTAAAATTCACCATAGAAACCGATCACAACCCCTTAGTCTGGCTCTATAAAATTAAGGAACCCCATTCTCGTCTCGCCCGGTGGAAACTCAAATTAGAAGAATATAATTTTGAAATTGTATATCGCAAAGGTAAAGAAAATTTTGTAGCCGACGCTCTTTCCCGTATCGAACTCAATATGCATGAATTAGACTCGATCTGTGTAAATCCTCCCTCACATGACGATGACTTTAATATTGACGACTTTATTAACGAAACTTATGAAAAACAAACTGGACTATCCACACAACACTCCACACACGAAAACCCTATTGCAACTATTCCATTTTCCGAAGAACCCATTAATTATTTTCCTAATCAAATTATCTTAAAATTTGGAAACAAACATGACGTTCAATACATCCTTAAATTCAAAAGTAAACACCAATATTACGTAACTCTTACTGAAAAAGATTGGAAAACTGACATTAAAAACACTCTCCATTCTATAATATCTCCTAATCAACGCTACCATATCCTCACAGAACAAACGGATATCCAAAAATTTATATCTGAATATGTCCGCAATACTTTTAATGAAACCGTTCGTATCTCTTTCTGCTCTAAACAAACTCAAGACATAGAGAATCCCGATAAACAACTTCAATGTGTTCAAGATTACCACAAGCAAAATCATAATGGCATACTCGAAACTCTCAATCACTTAAAACTCCATTATTATTGGCCAAATATGCGCACTACGATTTCCGATTATATTAATAAATGCGATATATGCCTCCGAAATAAATATGAAAGACACCCTTATAAACTTCCCTTCAAAGGCCCCCTATTAGGACAAAAACCTTTTGATATTATCCACATAGACACCTTTTGCTGTAATCGTCAAAGTTTTCTAACAATCATAGATTCATTTTCCAAATACGCTCAAGTTTACAATATACAAGACAAAATGAATATATCCATTCTCAGCAAATTACGTCATTACTTTTCTCATCACAATTATCCGCGCAAAATTGTCTGTGACGAAGGAACTGAATTTTCCAATAATCTCTTTAAAGAATTTTGTAAACTCCACAAAATAGAACTCCATTTTACCACAGTTAATAATCCTAACTCTAACAGTCCTATCGAACGATTCCATTCCACATTTACAGAAAAACTGCGCGTTATGCAAGATGAACGACCTAGAGAATATTTCCAAGACCTAATCACCCACTGTGTCCTTATTTATAACCAATCCATCCACTCAGCTACTGGCTACTCCCCTTTCTCAATCCTCTACGGCCCCTATATCGAAGAAATACAATTCGACGACGACTTACCTATTTATGAAAAATATAATCAACGACATAAAGATGAACTCCGCCCTTTTATTGATTCCCTTTACACTAAACTTCACGAAAAAGAAACCCGCATTTTAGAAAACCGCAACAAAAATCTACCAGATCCCACTCCTACTCCAGAACAAGGACAAACCGTGTACCTTTCCAAAAACACTCGTAACAAACTCGACGCACCCTATATACCCGCTACTGTTACCTCTACTGACAATACAAAAATTAAAGTCTTAACTACTAAGAATAAACCCACTAACTCTCATCCTAGAAAAATCAAACGCTTACGCAAACCTCCCTTGTTACAGAAACACCCTCCTAATAACCAACTGCCTGGCCCTTCAAGTGCACCCGATCCCTAATAATGGATACTATCAAGAATTGGTAGGCCAAGCACAATTATTTGACCACTTTCACCGTCACATACTTACTTTCAACTTAAGCACTATAGATAATACCCTTAAACTTTACCCCGTTAATTTAGTTCTTTTTAATACTTCAACGACTTCGTCTTATTACAAAATGTTTAATCAATATCAACTGCTTTATCATGAAACTCTTGACAATTTTCATAAACTAATTCGCCCTAGACAGAAACGTGGAATTATGAACTATATAGGTACTTTCATTAAATCAATCACAGGTAATCTCGACGAGAATGATCGTATATTTTTGGAAAAACATATTCAAGCTATCGAAAACAAGCAATCTCAAATTATTGGCACCCTCAATAACTCTACAACTTATGCCTCACAAACAATAAAACGATATAACATGTTAGTTGAAACTATTAATAATAACACAGTTAAAATTGCACAAGATATTAATCTCCTCAGCGACGAATTTGACAAATATCTCTCACTTCATAGCGAAATACTTAATCTCGATCGTTTAAATCAATTCCTTCAAAAATTACTTCGAACTATTAATTTAGCTGCATTGCAACAGTCGAACATTGAACTCTTTTCTCTCTCTGAAATTATTAAACTAGAAAATCAACTCAAATCAATCTATAATAAAGCCTCTCTCTTATCCGATAACATGCACCCTTTTGAACTAATCGAAACTGCTCAAAGTACAATAATCTCTACAGAAAGTCAGACACTCATTATCCTAAAAATTCCTATCCTTGATGAACTTGTATTCCCACTCTACCAAGTTTACCCAATCCATAACAAAGAAGATATCGTTTTGGTACCCCCTGCTGTTTACTATGGGAATAATCGTTGGTATTCCACATGCACACCTACAGAAAGAAAAATCACCTGTCAAACTATGTCAACAACCAGATGTCAACTGCCCACATTAGAAAACTGCACCACTGCCATTCTCCTGCAACCGATCATACATCAAACTAAGAGAAGCCTCATTGCCAGCACAAACCACCCACTCCGTATCACCGAAAAATGTTCAAAAACAGAAAAAATCATAAAGCAACCAGCAATCATCCAATCACCCTGTCCAATTCAAATTGAAAATCAATGGTATACCGCCACGCAAGAAGAAGCCGAAATCCCAGCCATCGTTCCTGTCAAAATTAATCCCAAGTATCGTCTACAACTAAATCATTTACAGTCTCTTCAAGAAACACCGCAATTGTCGGCTATCCAACCCATACACCTAGATCCAGTCGTCATCTCCACAACAACCTGGTCAGCCACACTTCTTATCATCACTCTAATGTGTGTCATCATCTACTTCATCCTAAGAAAACGAAAAAGACTCCAAACACTCTTTTTCAAACCAAGAATATCACTCTCAGAACTCCAAGAACTTCAACAACTCAACAAGAAGCCCGAGGACGAACTTCCATCCTAAGGGGGGAAGAGTTATGTTCATCGACCCCACAGCACACCGACCTGGACGAAAACCCCGAATCAGCGGAATCAGCTTTTTATTTTTCGTACACCGCATTTCCAATTTATATAAATATCGCGACCGCAATTAATCGAGCAGTAATAGTTTATACCCTACGTTCAATAAACCTTTTTAAAAACGAAGATTTTCGACCCCGGAACATAACTAGCATATTATGGTATTATTAAATACCTGATGTAACTTTTATTAAAAGAATTTATTATTGTTAATATCTTTCAATATAATTTCATTGCAGATCATGGTAATTAACAAAAATATTATCATTATATTAATACAATCTATACGATCCCGGTCGCCAGGTAAACGGCTATGCAAGTTTGGCAATACTGCTTAGTCCCCGACGATTCATTTGACACTCAACGTTTGACGTATGAGAACTTATACAGTTCAAATTTGCACTGCAAGTTTGTGTTATTATTTGAATAGTTTTTTACATAGCAAATCTAACTTTTCAAAGTATGGAGCAAGGATTTCTGAAGGCGACATTGGACAATCTGCCATATTATGTGGAATTGGAAATGGTGTGTTCGTTTACTAAACTCGGGGGGACTTCGGAGGATCGGCCATGCTGATGCGCTTTGTCGCCGCGATGTTCGCCCGCTTCGCGGCCTCACGTCCGTCACGCGCGGGATTCGCCTTCCAAATCGAAGCCGGTCTCTCTGCTATGATTGTAGAACGTTTCGTCTTTTTAGGTTCTGAATATTTGTCATTAACAAAAAGAAAATGAAAATATCACTTTGGACATGAATTATTATTCAAACTTTACTATAAAAAGGTAACCAATTAGGGAAAGAATGAACACAACGCATAATTTACAATACAACTTAACTTTTTAACTTAAATAATATATTTCATAAAGTTAAAGGCCTCACACACTAACCATTATATGATCTAAAAGGTATATTAATTGATGCTTTACCCTCGAATGTATATTGAGCATTAAATTCTCGAATTCGTCTTATTGTCCTCTCTACATGTATTGGAAGGGAAGCAATTCGTTTGCTTTTTATGTAGCGCTGAGGCACAACTTCCTTTTTCAAGATAATCTTGCTTCCCACAGTTTTGAAGAACATCAAATTCTTACCATCACGCTCAAGCTAAAAAAAATGTATCTTACTAAGTATTCTTATACAAAAATTATTGCAATAAAAGTTGCTCGATTAAAGAGTAGGTAAGCAAGAACTTAAATAGGTATGAAATAAAATTTACAATAATATAAACTATAAGTACCTACTTAATATTATTATAAACTTTTAATCTATATATTATGTAATAAAAATTATTAACAGGGGTTATTTTGAGGTTTATTACATTCAGGTAGATGTAGTCTTATAACCCCAAGACAGTAAGTATTAAAAAAGAAGTAAAAGTGCTTCAAACTATCTATTACAGATAATATGTACTTACGTTGAAATGGTCTTCACAACAAAACAAAAAAGTTTTCTTCATTGGAAGGCTAACTGCTTCCAACCACCGTTTTCGGCGAATTTCGTCGGTGTCGATAAAAACAATTTTCCAGAGTTTCTGCTGGAGTTTTCACAAGAGGGAACGAACAACCTCCATGACTATTATAACGGCGCTCAAACTAGTAAATAACTAAAGATCACTTGCTTATTTTCTGCTAACGCACTGGGCAAAGGGCTGATAATTTTCGCAGGTAGAAACGTTTTCAGAAAACTATTGATAGTTTGATACTTTGATAGCGGTTGTATTTATAAAGGTTAACAGGCCAGGACAGGTTATTTTATTTGACGGAAGACGAAGAGGGGAGGAGGCGACGTTGCCGGTTCTTAAATTAATGCTAACTACGTCACAGCCATTTCATTACGTATTCAACTCAATTTTGGAACTAAACTACCGCGAAAAAAAATTTTTCTTTAGCGTTTCCGGACGTTTAAAGGCGATATCTATTCATTGCAAAAAAAAATAAAAAAAATGTGGTATACGAGCCATTTTTATTGGAAGGGGAAATTGTTGTACTTCCGTAAGTTTTTTTTGCATTGTTGCGCCTAGTGTTTATTATTGTTTAGAGTAGTATAAGTAGAGTGTATGGAAATTTCGAATTATATACATGTTATATCCGACCTCAAGCATCACCTTGATCATAACCTTGTTTTTACCCTTGCTTCTGTTTACTGTTGGATATTATGTTCTCATTCTCTATTGTTCAAGATGCTTACTACAAAGATATAATTTTCCATTGTATATTGTTCTAGAATGATTACTAGAACATATCATATTCCTTTTGAGTATTGTTAAAACTTGCTTACTGCAAGAATTGCAGAATTTGATCTTCCCTTTGTCTTTATATTCTTTTCCCATGAGAACCACAACACCTCAGCATAACAGATCGGTATAAATAGGACCTAGTAAAGTAAGAGTGTGAATTCTAGTCTTGTCTGTAGTCTAAGCCGAAACTCTGTAACTCGCGTTACTCAAATAAAAGTTTTTTAAAAAGTCTTCGTCTTCACGTCGCCCGTAACAATTTGGTGTCAGAAGTGGGATCCTCGATAAAAGGGTCTTCAACGAGGGAGATCCGGAGGCACTTAGAAGGACAGTCTCCTCGGGGGTCACCACACCACTACGATTGGAGCCAGCTGAAAAGGGTCTTCGACAGGAAGATCCGGAGGCACTAAGAAGGACAGTCTCCTGAGGCCAGCATCCAGCAACAACAGCAGCATCAACGACATCCAGCGAGCATGAAGTTACTTCTATTGTAAGTGAAAACTTGAAGTGAATTTTATTTGTGATTTTTTTTTTGAACTTTCTACGTTGCTATTATTGAACTTTCTACGTTATAACGATATTACCTTTTCATTTCAACATGCCGAATAACGAAGCTATAAACTCTAATGTAAACAATGAAGCAAACGCTTCAAATAACGACGAAGTACCATTTAAATTAAGCGAAATATTTTCTATCATCCCTGAATACGATGGGGATCAAATCAATTTAAATACTTTTATCATTGCATGTGATAGGGCCATGCAAATGACTGTTGGCGACCAAGCCATTTTACTTGTTATAAAAATTAAAAATCAATTAAAGGGACGTGCAGCCCAACTCATTAATTCAAGGGACTTGAGTACCTGGAGGGAAATCAAACAATTACTTAACGTTCATTTCGGAGATCCTCGCGATCTAACTTCATTAATTCAAGATTTACAAAGAATGTGTCAATCCCAAAATGAAAATGCTTTGACTTTTGTAGGCAGAGTTCAAACTCACTGCTCGAAAATGTATGCCGCAATAGAAAAACAAAGCCTTCTCACTAGGGAACAAAAAGAATCGCAAGCTACCTTAATCGATAGCATGTGTTTAAATACAGTTTTGACAGGTTTAGAACCAAGAATAGGGCAACTAATTCGTGCTAGCAATCCACCCAACATGATGGATGCTATAGCTTTAATTAAGAGAGAATTGCAACTTTCTTATTTTGAAAATCAAAAATTTCAGAGGCAAAATCGTGTACCAGTCTTCAATAATAATGTTAAGAGAACTAATAATAGTTTTCCAAAATTTTGTAATTATTGCAAAAGAAATGGACATACTATCAATGAATGTCGAACAAAAAATCAAAATAATTATTACAGAAATGGTCCAAATCCTTCTAGCTTCTCTAACAATTTCCAAAATAACTCCCAAAGAAATAATTTCTCCCAAAATAGGTTCCATCAAAGACCATCTTTTCCTCAGCAAAATAATTTTCAAACTCCTTCTTTCCAACCTAGGAATCACCCTCAAAACTTCCAACCAAGAAATCAACCTCCTAGAAATTTTTCTAATAATATTCCTAGAAACAATTTCCCAAGAACTTTTAATAATAATTCAGGTTTCCAGCCTTCTAATCAAAATTTTACTCCTAGATTCCCAAATTCAAATCCAAATAACCAAAATAGAACTCCCCAACAACATTATCTGGGCCAAAGCGAAAATTTTCAATTAACAGCCTCGGACCAGAACCCTATTCCGAATTTCAAGAATCTTGGTATGACCAATACGGACCAAACGTTTGCATAAATACCGTTGACAATAGTAACTTATATTATATTAAAGATAATACCGATAAGTACAAAATTTTAATTGACACAGGAGCTGGTATTTCAATTTTCAAACCAGAGACGGTTCAGCAATTTTTAAATCGATGTCCAGAAAATTTTCAAATTAAAGGTATTTCTGGCCAATCAATTCCTATTACTGAAGCGGTATTTGTTTCTTTTACGGGTCCTCTTTCTCCCCATAAAGTTTATATTTGCGATCTAGATATAGGATTCGACGGAATTTTAGGCGCTGACTTTTTAGAAAGGTACGGTGCAGTAGTAGATTTTAGGAATAAACAATTAATTACGTACTATAAGGTACACGAATTACTCAAAGACGGAGATGAATTAAACGAGTTAACGAATAATAATGATAATAATAATCGAGTTGTTTATAAAAGACAAGTTAATGTTGACGAAAGATACGATAGCCTTCATATAAACGCTTATGAACGAAATAATAATAATAATAATGATTACACGGAAAATATAAATAATTTTGAAAGCGAAAATATGAGTTATAATATAAATCAAGTTACGATAGAACCGCGTTGCGAAAAAATATGCAAGTTTCATACGAATAGATATACGAATAAAGAAATGATTTTATGCGCACAACGAGTAGAAAAGGTATACGTGCCAAATGCTATAGTAAAAATAAACGAAGACGGTAATTTTTATACGACAATATTAAACGCTAATGCCATAACAAAGGATATTTGTTTCGAAGAATTTGAATTTGAGCCTTACATTAAAGAAACGAACGCTAGTACTAATATTATTTGTAATTTTAATAAAACGAAAAGCAGAGTAGAAGAAATAAAAGAATCATTAAGGCTAGAACATTTAAACGAAGAAGAAAAAGAATTAATTACTAATTTATGTTTGAATTTTGAAGATATATTTTACTTTGACGGAGATTTCCTAAGTTTCACTAATGAAATAAAACATACTATCGATACAGGCGACGCTAAGCCAATTTTTACTAAATCTTATCGATATCCACAAGTTCACAAGGAAGAAGTAAAAACACAAATTAATAAAATGCTTTCTCAAGGAATAATTAGACCTTCTGTTTCACCATGGTCGTCCCCAGTATGGGTCGTTCCAAAAAAATTAGACGCTTCAGGCAAACAAAAATGGAGAATCGTAATTGATTATAGGAAATTAAATGAATTAACAGTTAATGACAGGTATCCACTGCCTAATATTTCAGATATATTAGATCAGTTGGGTAATTGCCATTATTTTACTACTTTAGATTTGGCTTCTGGTTTTCAATAAATTGAAATGAATCCAGAAGACATTTCGAAAACTGCTTTTTCCGTTGAAAATGGACATTTCGAATATTTACGTATGCCCTTTGGCCTTCGTAATGCGCCCTCAACCTTTCAGAGGGTTATGGATAATATAATAATGGGGATACAAAACGAAAAGTGCTTAGTTTACATGGACGACATTATTATTTATTCTTCCACAATTAATGAACATATTTCTCGTATTACTGAAGTTTTTCAAAGATTAAGAAATTCAAATCTAAAAATACAGCCAGATAAGTGTGAATTCTTACGAAAAGAAGTAATCTATTTAGGACATGTTATTACACCTGAAGGGGTTAAACCAAATCCACAAAAGGTACAAGCTGTTATCGATTTTCCTCAACCTGCCAATACTAAACAAATTAAACAATTTTTGGGTCTTACTGGTTACTACAGGAAGTTTATTCCAAATTTCGCAAAAATGATAAAGCCTTTAACTCGACTTTTAAGAAAAGACGTACCATTTATTTTTGATAAAGATTGTCGTGAATCTTTCGAACAACTTAAAAATGCATTAATAACTTCACCAATTCTAATATATCCTAATTTTGAAAAGGAATTTGTTTTAACTACAGATGCAAGCGCTTTTGCTGTAGGCGCGGTACTTTCGCAAGGACCTGTTGGAAATGATCTTCCCATAGCATACTTTTCAAGAACCTTAAGTCCAGCAGAAATGAAATATAGCGTTATAGAGAAAGAACTATTGGCAATAATTGCTGCCGTAAAAAACTATAGACCTTATCTTTTCGGACGAAAATTCTTATTGGTTACAGATCATAGACCTTTAACCTGGCTTTTCTCAATAAAAGATCCCGGTAGTCGTTTAGCACTTTGGCGACTTAAATTAGAAGAATATAATTATCAAATAATTTATAAACCTGGAAAAATTAATCGAAATGCCGACGCTTTATCTCGAATCAAAATCAATCATATAAAAGAAGCTGTTTCCTTTCATACTTCCCTAGACGAACCATCTACTTCCCATGATAATCCTCTAGACATTGACAATAATGAGACTGACGAAATTGCTATAATCTGTAATGAATTTGACAGATTTTTTGATCTATACAAGACGACTTCAATGATCGACTATTCTAAAATCCAATATCCACAAGGACATTGTACTAATTTTTCAACAAGACAAATTAACAGACCTTCACGAAAAAGTTATTGATGATTTACTTGAGCTAACTCCTGATTTTAACTATAATAAAGCAAATGTTCTTTCCAGTCAAACCGTAGCTAAAAGAAAATATTATATAATTCCTGTTCCTTTTAATTTTGAAACCGCAATACAAGTACTCTTCATATCTCTTTATTACAGTAAAGATATATTCGAAGAAAATAAAACTTATTACATTGAAAACAATCCAGATTTTCCAATTTTAGAAATGTTTAATTTTTTGTTCTCAGATAAAAATTTCCAACTAACAATTTGTCAGAACATTGTGACTATACCAGACGAAGACCAAATACCTATAATAATAGATCAATTTCATTCAGGCAAGACAAACTTACATCGAGGAATAAACGAAACAATTAGACGTATTAAACAAAAATATAACTGGACAGGACTAACTAAAGACGTCGAAACATTTATTCGGCAGTGCGAAATCTGCCAAAAGACAAAAATTTGTAGACAAAACTTGGACAGTCCCTTAGTTATTACCGAAACTCCTAAAACTCCTTTCGAAAGAATAAATATCGATATCCTAGAAATCCCAGTAAAAAAATAATATCCTTACCATAAGAGACGAACTAACAATATTTACCCAAGCTTATGCACTTCCTAATAAAACAGCGAGATCTGTAGTAGACGCTCTTTTACTCTATTTTCAACATTTTGGAACTCCCTTAAGAATCCATTGCGATGTAGGTAAAGAATTTAATAATCAATTAATGAAAGATATTTGTAAATTATACAATATAAAATTAACTTTCTTTAGTGTTAGTCATCCGCAATCAAATGGCTCCTTAGAAAGATTTCATGCCACCTTAACTGAAATGATACGCGCATGTAGTACAGAAAATCCTAACGAACACCCATTTCAAATGCTTCCTTACGCTTGTATAGCATATAACAATTCTATAAATAAAACACACGGCTTTACTCCTTACGAATTGCTATTCGGTCACACCTCGTCTCGACCTCCAGAAGTTTTGTATAATCAGCAAGAATTAATCTCTAAGTACGTTCGCGATTTAAACAATAAAATAAAGCATTATTATGAAGTGGCAAGAAAGCGTACGGATATGCGCAAACAAAAGGCGAAAGCGATTTGATACACACGTTTCGGAGCAGCGACAATTTCGCGTAGGAGAAAAGGTTTATGTCAAGGAGTCCCAAATAAAAAATAAACTAGCTAACAAATTTAATGGACCCTATAAAATTAAAGAAATTTATACGAATTCAGCTTTGCTACATAACCCAATTACTAACCAAACCACAAAAATGAATTTTGATATGCTAAAGAAATGTCACGAATTGGAGGAAGAAGAACTAACGGTTAAAGAATTCTTTTATACTCTAGATCGAAAAATCCCTATTGAAAATAATAACGTTTCCATTGAACTGGGCAACTTATTTGATGCCCCTGAAAATATTTCATTAGCTCACTGTGTATCTAAAGATTTAGAAATGAATGCAGGAATTGCAAAAGAATTTAAGAATAAATTTGGACACGTAGATGAACTAAAAAATCAAAATAAGTCAATTGGTGAAATAGCAGTACTTCAACTTCCGACAAGAAATATTTATTATTTAATAACTAAAGAATTTTTCTATTATAAACCAACTTATGCTAATTTATTTAATTGCTTAAAGGAATTACGAACAAATTGTCTCGAGAGCACTGATGAAAAAGATAAAATTATAGCTATACCCAAGTTAGCTTGTGGATTAGACAAATTAGATTGGGACACAGTTCTCCCTATGATCAAATATATTTTCAAAAATACTGATATTAAAATAATTTGTTATATCGAACCAAGTTCCTAATTCTGAAACTTCGTTACAGATTTTCTTTGTTCGCTACCGCGACCAATTAATAACACCATAGGCGTGTTCTATCAAGAGCAATCCGGACTCAAAATTTCTAATGACAAGTGGAGTTTATTGGTATATAAAGACATTTCATCTCTAAAAACAACATTCGAAAATAATAATAAAATTTTAGAAAATATGCAATTTATAATTCAACCAAAAGACGTACGAATGGCCGCCTTTCTAAGCGAAGTTAAGTCACATCTCACTTTACTAAATCAACTTTCCGAAAACATTGCGCTCAAATTTGAAGAATTAGCTATTGATGTAAGAAGATATAAAAGAGGTTTAATTAATGGTTTAGGGTCAGTTTGGAAATTTATTACCGGAAATTTAGACGCTTCAGACGGACAGTATTATAACGATTGTATCGACAAAATTAACAGAGACGAACACGAATTAGAAAAATTAATGAAAAAACAAATTTTAGTAACTACTTCAGTTATCAAAAACTTTAACGACTCTATCAACAAATTACAAATTGATGAAATTACTTTTAATAATGACATAAAACAAATCGAAAATTACATTTATAACATTTCTGATAATTTTAATTATTATACTGCAAAATTACAAGTTTTAGAGATGGCCGAAAGACTCCTAGAATCCTATACCTTTATCGAAAGCAATTTAAATGACATTCTAAACTCTATTACTTTTGCAAAGTTACATATCATTCACACGTCAGTTATAACTCCTGAAGACCTGGTTCATCATTTGCAAATAATCGCTCAAACTTTAAACAAAAATAATTTGCCCTTAACTCCTCAACTTCTAAATGTTGCAACTTATCTTGATTTTATAGAACTAAAGGTTTTTCAAACAGAAAATAGACTTGTTTTTATATTAGACATTCCTTTAGTAGAACCTCAATGGTATACTCTTTATAGAATTTATCCTATTCCAATTTTCGACAATAAAACTGGATTTTATCACATGGTATCCACTGATACTAAATTTGTAGCAAAAAGCGATGACCCAACTCTTTATGTAATTCTCTATGATATAAAAAATTGTAAAGAACTAGCATTTGATTTAATAATGTGCAAAGATTTATATCCTACTCCTATTGACTCACATTCAAGATGTGAAGCTCAATTATTAGAGGTAAAAAACCCATTTACCTAATACTTGTGACATAGTCACAATTTCAATTGAAAGTTACAATGTACAATTGATTCAAGAGAATCAATGGTTAATAATTTTAAGTGAAATATTTCCTATAACTATTAAGTGCAAAAATCAAAATCCTTTGACTATAATGCTAGACAAAACTTCAATTTTAACGTTAAAATCTGAATGCATTGCTTATATTGGAAGTACTAAAATTCAAACGAAAAATTTAAATAAATCTAATCAAACCTATAAATTTCACCCAATTAATATACCATTTGAATGTTGCAAAGAAACTCCAAATAAACTAAAATATCCTGACTTAAAACCTTTACAACTAAATAAATTTAATTATGACGATTTAAATGTCGCAAAGCATAAATTAGACGAATATGCAAAGGATCTTGATAATATTATTAACGAACCAACTGTAAATAAGTATACGCCAATATTGACATATCTATCCATTGCTTTAATCATACTTTTAATTATTGTGTACTTTTATTTTAAATGTAAAAAGTCTAGGAACATTAAAATAGGCATTATTACTACTAATAACGGAGAGGATCCTCCACAACCTCCTAGAACACGAAATCGCGTTTTTCAAAATTTAAGAAAATTTGTTACTGTCAAAAGAAGACCCTCGTATAGATTGGACGAACCTCGCGAAGAAGAAGAAATTGAACTAAATTCTAATACTAAAACATATGCCTAATTTAATGTAAAAATTTGTTAACACAAATTTTTAATATAAGGGGGAAGGTGTTATATCCGACCTCAAGCATCACCTTGATCATAACCTTGTTTTTACCCTTGATTCTGTTTACTGTTGGATATTATGTTCTCATTCTCTATTGTTCAAGATGCTTACTACAAAGATATCATTTTCCATTGTATATTGTTCTAGAATGATTACTAGAACATATCATATTCCTTTTGAGTATTGTTAAAACTTGCTTACTGCAAGAATTGCAGAATTTGATCTTCCCTTTGTCTTTATATTCTTTTCCCATGAGAACCACAACACCTCAGCATAACAGATCTGTATAAATAGGACCTAGTTAAGTAAGAGTGTGAATTCTAGTCTTGTCTGTAGTCTAAGCCGAAACTCTGTAACTCGCGTTACTCAAATAAAAGTTTTTTAAAAAGTCTTCGTCTTCACGTCGCCCGTAACATACATACTGATGTTAACCTGTATTCTTTCCGTTTCACTTAATTCAAACGCCATTATAACTTATAACTAAGTACTTAAGTGCACAGAAAATTGAGTAAAAAATTACGTTTACTGTAACAATGCACACAATTACAAGCAACTGACAGCTAGTGATAGTTTCGCATTGTTCTGATTTTGGCATGGCTAACTTGATGTTAATAATTTTTTTGATAAACATTGTCAATAGCATAGGTAATAGAAAACTTAATTATTGTTTTGTATTTTTTTCTTCTGCGACCCCATTAAAATTGTATTGTATCGTATTCAGAAAGTTCCAATGTATCAATTTTCACCAAAAAACGTATATGGTGCCATTTAAAAAAATCAAGTCGGTTACCATGGCAACCACATTTTTTGTGCTACGAAAGATTGCTTGATATCACTAAATGGGAAATAATTTCCCCTAACACTTTTATTAAAACAAGTTTTTTTATATGAGGAATATTTTAAGAAATATAAGCAATATTCCACAATTTCTGTCCACACTACTGTGTTAGGTATATGTGTGCACACGTTTAGAGTTTAAGAAAACCAAGAAAGGTATTAGTTTACAAGCCGGTTCACGAATTGTTCCGAGAAATAGCAAATTTTTCTGCTTTTTGTTAGTTGTAATATTGAGTGCAGTGCTACAGCTAGCTCTCGGGTTTCGGAATTTTTTTTTGGCTTTTCATTCGTGGTAAAAAATCTCTTAGGTTGAAGCGTCCGCACCTATGTGATAGAATTTAGGTTGTTTCTCGGAATACTGAAGTGGCATATTGTACAGCCTGTCTCATTTGACCGGACCTGCCTACTCTACAGCCTGTCCCAACTTAGAGGGTAGAACAAATTTACCGGGTTTTTGAAGATTTATTTTGGGGTAAATTTTCCGTAATACGAAACGGATATTACGAGCTGATGAAGCGATATACGAGTTAGGTGTTAGAGGGGTGCAAATAAGAAATAATTTGCAACAAAACCGACAACTGTTGAGGAAAATGCTACGTAAAGAGCGAGCCGATGATGTGCAGCCTCCCACTGCTGTTGAGATTGATCCTGTCCGAGAATTGGCAGTTTGTGCTCAAAAGTTGGAGGAGCTTTCAGATGCAATTGCTAACTTCGATTTCGGTAATAGGTTGAACGAGTACGCTACCTGGGGCACTCGGGCGGCACATATTGAGGGTAGACAACAGAGAATAATAACAGAAGGTGAAGAGGCTAGGGTCTCACGGGACAATTTTCTTAAGAGGTGCCGTAACTTGATGACCCGGTTGCATTTGAAATTTATCCATAGATCAGAGGTTAGCAATGCCGGTAATATTCAAAATTAAAGTAGAGTTGAGCAGGGTGATGAGACACGTGTGTCGCTGCTAGATTTACCTAACAATGTGGATGCCATCCCAGATATACAGGGTACGGGAAATGTAGTCATGGATCCTCCAGAAGGATCTGCTGGGTCACGAGTTGGTCTTCAAGGTCTAGTCCTCTGGCAGCTAATCTTTTGACCGAGCCAGGCACCGTGAACTCAGGTTTACCGTCGTTGAGGTTTGTCGAGCAAGCGACTAGTCAGTTACCAGTGCTCTCGCAACCTGCCCCCGTTCTTTCAGCTCAGGCTTATGTGAGAAGTCCTGTCACCGTTAGTAATGCAATACCTCGAAGGAGTTCCTTTTTGTGGGAAGCACCACCACAGAAGATTATCTTTTGCAGATCAGACCTTTCCTAATCCATCTCATCTTCCTGAAAGTAATGTAAATTTTTCCAATTTTGTGCAAACTCGTCCGCAAAGTTCGCGTGAATATCGGCCTTTGGTCCAAGATGTACAACAGGACAATATGCTAATAAACCGTTACGTAGTCTAAATGGAGACTACACTTTTGAGAGGAACCCTTTGAATCATGGTTCAAATTTTGACAGTAACGTTTCGAATCACCAGTCTGCCGGTCATGTCCCTGCTCAGAGAAGCGAGAGTGGATGCCACAGAATAATTTTTTGAACTTAAACAAATGGAATGTATCCTTCGATGGAACAAACAGCGTGACCACGTTTCTTGAACGTATTGAAGACTTGCGAGAGTCGAGGAGAGTTTCCAAAGAACAACTTTTCCAGTCAGCCGTAGAACTTTCCCGAGGTGATGCTTTGTTGTGGTTCAGACCGCGAAAGCATTCTTTCCAAAGTTGGGATCGTCTGGTCCAGTGTTTGAGAAATGATTTTCTACCTCATGGATATGAACTGACGTTATGGGATGACATCCGGAAAAGAATGCAGCACCCGGAGGAGAAAATCGTGTCATATATATCGGTGATAGAAAGTATGTTCTTGAAGTTAGAAAATAGACCAGCAGAGGTTGAAAGGGTAAACATGATCCGGAAAAATCTTTTGCAGCATTTGCAGACCACTCTAGTCTTGTATGATATCAGATCAGTGGATGATCTTTTGAGGTTAAGTAGAATGGTGAAAGAAGCTCATTTTTAAGCCCGCCAATATGTCACTCCTTCGGGAAATTCTAGGGCCTTTATTGAACCTTCTGTGGCTGTGCGTAGACCTACTGGCAACCACAGTTTTACGAGAGTTAACACCGTTACTAACCGGTTTTTGGGTTCAACTGTCGACTATATGGATTTTAGTGTACCACACCAAATTTTGTCGGAGAATCTGTTAATGAATTCGCTTCCTTTCAGAATACTCATGTCAGAGACTTAGGTTTGAACCGTAATACATGTCGTGGACAGGTGAGATGTTTCAATTGCAATCAAATTGGACATATTTTGAGATACTGTCAGTCACCGATAAAATGCACCACTAATATGTGTTTGTTTGCTGGAAACGAAGTCAGCCGTCGCTAATGGGCTGCTGTGCAGCGGCTAAGTCTTCCGCAGCCCCCATACCTTACCGACCGAATGGCAAGTTCAAAGTTGATTGAACCGATCCGACAACTACGGTCAATGTATTTTCAGTCGATACTCGGGGAAGAGACAATCCTACTATGGTTCGCCTTTCTTATATGTTCTTGAGACGCGAGAAGGACAACCGGCCCTATTTGGAAACTGAGATTTTGGGTCGCCTGTTTGTAGGCTTGTTGGAGAGTGGAGCCAGTTCCACAATACTTGGGAAATACGGTTGGGAGAGATTGGCTGATTTTAACCTTGTCTTAAAAAAATCGTCAATTAGCTCGTGTGTAATTGCGAACAATGAGACTTGTCCAGTTTTAGGCACAGTGAAGTTACCGTTTAAGTCGAATGATCGGGTTCGAGTGATGGATGTCTTAGTTGATCCGAGTCTACCACATACCCTTATTCTTTGAGTAGATTTCTTTATTACCATGGGTCTGATACCGAATTTAGTCAGGGGAACTTATCGTTTAGATTTTGTTACACCAGATTGTTTAAGTGCTGGTGGGGTGAAGGAAATTTATGACGTTGTTTCGAAGGAACATTGGTCTGCCGAACAACAGAAAACATTAGATGTTTTAACTAATAATTACTTGCCACTGCTAAGTAAGGGTTTAGGAAAAACAAATTTGGTTGAACACCGAATTGAGGTAACTTCACAGCCAATTAGACAAAGAGCATACCGTGTGTAACCAATAGTTCAGGAACGCATTGATGCAGACGTGACTAAAATGTTAGATCTTGGAGTGATCGAAGGGTCAAAATCCGCATGGTAAGCGCCTGTCCTTCTGGTAACCAAGTCGGATGGCACTTGGAGATTTTGCGTAGATTACCGTGCGTTGAATAAAGTTTTGAAAAAGAACGCCTATCCTATAACGTACATTAACAATATTTTTCACAAATTGCGCAATGCCCGATATTTGAGCTCTATAGATTTGAATTCTGCGTTTTGGCAAGTTCCAGTGGAAGAACAGTCGAGAGAGTATACTGCCTTCGCGATACCTGGTAGAGGACACTTCCAGTTTGCACGTTCACTGTTTGGATTGACTAACAGTCCTTCCACTTATCAACAACTTATGGACGAAGTCATAGAACCGGTCTTGGAACCGTATTGTTTCAGTTATTTGGATATCATTTGTGTGACTGAGGATTTTGAGAAGCACCTTAGTATTTTGGAATCAGTCTTTAAAAGGTTGTTAGACGCAGGCCTCACAATTTCACCAGATACGTGTAAATTCTGTCGTTCTGAACTGAAGTACCTAGGCTACAAGGTAGATGAAAAAGGGTTATCAGTGGATGAAAGTAAAGTAAGAGTGATCGGTACCGCAAGTTATTACCGTCGGTTTATACCAAATTTTTCAACGAAAATCGTACCTATGACCAAACTTCTCCGTAAAAATTACGCTTGGAAATGGACGGAACCGTGTGAAAGGGCCTTTAGTTACGTGAAGGAATGTTTGGCTACCTTGGCAACACTGAGCTGTCCCGACTTTTCACGTCCCTTTGTGGTGGAAACCGATGCTTCAGCGTATGACATTGATGCCGTACTCTTACAAGAATATGAAGAGGGTAACAAGGTAATTTGTTATATTTCTCGTTCTTTATCACGTGCCGAAAGGAAATACTCTGCAACCGAACGTGAGCTGCTCGTCATAATTTGGGCTGTTGAGTACTTGCGTCCTTATCTGGAAGGTTATAAATTTACAGTCATCACGGATCATCATTCCCTGATTTGGCTTCACAATCTCAAAGAACCCTCTGGACGACTAGCACGGTGGGCACTCCGGCTCCAACGTTTTGATTTCGAGATCCGTCGGAAAGGTAAAGACAATGTTGTACCTGATTTATTGTCCAGTTCTGTGCCAGTTATAGAGTCCGTTTCTGCCTTCTGTATAGATACCTCCCAGGTACGAGATAATGAAAACCCATGAAGTATCCTTCTTGGCGAGTTATTGACAACAGACTTTACAAGTATGTCCCGTGTAAATACCCTGAGTTGAGAAGTAAATCAGAAGTTTGGAAGGAAGTTGTTCCGAAAGATAGTAGGCGGGAAATTCTAAAACAAAATCACGATTCCACCAAAGGTTGTCGCAATTTTAAAGATATTCGAACGGATCAGAGTAAACTACTTCTGGCCGAAAATGAAAGCCGATATCACCGCATATGTCATCCGCTGTCCTATGTGTTTAAAATATAAAAGTTCGCAACAAGCACCTGCTGGTGAGATGGGTAAACGACCAAACATCGAGAGACCGTTTCAGACGATAAGTGTAGATATCGCTGGACATTTACCCAGATCAAGTCGTGGATACCGTTTTATTCTTGCAGTTTCGGACTACCTTTCGAAGTATGTGTTACTTTATCCCATGCGTGCTGCCACCGCTGTTACCGTGACAAGGCTGATAGAAGATAATGTTTTCTTGGAATATGGTGTTCCAGAGTTTAAAAGTAAAGAATTTACGAAAATGTGCGAGGAATACCGAACGAAAATTTTGTTTAATGCGGTCTACCACCCACAAGCAAATCCGGTGGACAGGGTTAATCGTGTTGTCAAGACTATGCTCGCAACTTATGTTTCCGAACATCAGAGGGACTGGGAAAAACTCTTGCCTAGAGTCGCCTGTGCAATCCGTACCAATGTAAGTGAGGTGACTGGTGTCACTCCATTTTTTGTTGTTTTTGGGAGACAACATAACTGCTGTGGTCACGAGCCCAGATCTCTTGTAGATTCCAATCCGATAAAGTTTACCGATTCGTCCCGTCACCAGTTACTTAAAAATGTTTTGGCGAAGTTAAAGTGAAGTTAGAGCAAGTCCACGTAAGAACTAAAGCCAGATACGATTTGAGACGTAGGCCTGTGCAGTATGAGGTTGGACAAAGTGTGGTGACAGAAAGAACCACGTTATCTCTAGTGTAGCAAATGCGTTTTCTAGTAAACTAGCACCTAAGTTTGTAGGTCCTTTTACCATAAAGAGAAAGCTTTCTCTCCCTTAGCTTACGAATTAGTTGATGATCAAGGAAGATCCGCCGGAGTTTGGCATGTGCAGGATATAAAAGCTCACCCACCCGACAGTGACTTGGCTGATATGTTGCCGGCCTAGTTGAGGAAGATTTAAATTAAATCTCCCTCAAATGGGAAAGGGGGGAGTTGTTACGGGTAGAATTTGTCCTTATAGAAGTTAACGATTAGTAGCGTCTTTCTTAGCCGAGATTCGATGGGTTTCGAACAGACTTCTTTTCCGAAGTAAGAACAAACACAGTATAGTCCGATAAACGAAAGAAGTCCAATGAAAAACTCAGTTTAATCGCCCATGCCTATATTAATAACATACGGATGGCCTTTAGACTGAGTTTTTCTCGTTTGCCGGACTGTACTTAGTTGAATCATTGTAGTTACCATTGGCATCTTTGTAAATTGTTTTACATTGGTCGCATGTGTTTTCACATATCACTTCACTAATCACCGTCACCGAGCTCCATTCTAACCGCAGACGTAGGGAGTTCATCGAATACTAAAAAGAGTCGTTATTAAAACCAAAAAAAGGTCGAAGCCTTGAAATTCTTACTGTTTCATGCTGCCGTTCTGGACTCTTCTTTTTCTAATAAATCTGTTCAGCTTAGGGTTTTGTCTACGTAGCAACAGTTGTTGTGCGCTGATTAATGAAATTCTTGTTTATTTGTAACGCTAACGAATATAGTTGCGGCTGGGAAAGATATAAGGATGAATACCGGTGTGAAGTTGAAGCAGCTAAACCATATTTTTGTGAAGTTGGCAGCCAATTTCTAGCAGGGCACTATTTTTTTACCAAAACGAAGATTATGTAAAATTAATAGCCAAATAGTAGTAACAGTCATTGTCATTACCAAACATTAACTTTTTTTTATTAAGCATGGCAAAAAAGAATGGTTTTCCGGCTAAGCACAATATGATTATTTCCTTTAGTGCCACTAGGCTATCCTGTCCCAGGCTGATTTTTTGTGGAAACGTATTACATTAGAAGTAAAATAGAAGGGCCCACACGACAATCCCTTAGGACCAGTCGGTAGGGCGCAGATAGGGCTAGGGTGAAAAACTACAATATTTAGACCACTTAGCTATCGTGTCCCAAACTGATTTTTTGTGGAAAAGTATTACATTAGAAGTAGAATAGAAGGGTACATGCGAGAATCCCTTAGGACCCGTCTGTAGGGCGCAGATAGGGCGAGGGTGAAAAATTTCAATATTTTTTTAAGACCACTTAGCAATCGTGTCCCAGACTGATTTTTTGTGGAAAAGTATTACATTAGAAGTAGAATAGAGGGGCACATGCGAGAATCCCTTAGGACCCGTCGGTAGGGCGCAGATAGGGCTATGGTGAAAAACTTCAATATTTTTAAGACCACTTAGCTATCGTGTCCCAGGCTAATTTTTTGTGGAAACGTATTACATTAGAAGTAGAATAGAAGGGTACATGCGACAATCCCTTAGGACCCGTCCGTAGGGCGCAGATAGGGCGAGGGTGAAAAATTTCAATATTTTTTTAAGGCCACTTAGCTATCGTGTCCCAGGCTGATTTTTTGTGGAAACGTATTACATTAGAAGTAGAATAGAGGGGCACATGCGAGAATCCCTTAGGACCCGTCTGTAGGGCGCAGATAGGGCTATGGTGAAAAATTTCAATATTTTTTTAAGACCACTTAGCTATCATGTCACAGGCTGATTTTTTGTGGAAACGTATTACATTAGAAGTAGAATAGAGGGGCACATGCGAGAATCCTTTAGGACCCGTCGGTAGGGCGCAGAAAGGGCGAGGTTGAAAAATTTCAATATTTTTTTAAGACCACTTAGCAGTCGTGTCCCAGGCTGATTTTTTGTGGAAATGTATTACATTAGAAGTAGAATAGAAGGGTACATGCGAGAGTCCCTTAGGACCCGTCGGTAGGGCGCATATAGGGCTAGGTGGAAAAACTTCAATATTTTTTTAATACCACTTAGCAATCGTGTCCCAGGCTGAGTTTTTGTGGAAGTAGAAGTAGAATAGAAGGGTACATGCGAGAATCCCTTAGGACCCGTCGGTACGGCGCAGATAGGGCTAGGTTGAAAAATTTCAATATTTTTTTAATACCACTTAGCAATCGTGTCCCAGGCTGATTTTTTGTGGAAATGTATTACATTAGAAGTAGAATTGAAGGGTACATGCGACAATCCCTTAGGACCCGTTGGTAGGGCGCAGATAGGGCTAGGTTGAAAAACTTCAATATTTTTTTAAGACCACTTCTTATCAATCGTGTCCCAGGCTGATTTACTGTGGAAATGTATTACATTAGAAGTACATGCGACAATCCCTTGGGACCCGTCGGTAGGGCGCAGATGGGGCGAGGGTGAAAAACTTCAATATTTTTTTAAGACCACTTAGCAATCGTGTCCCAGGCTGATTTTCTGTGGAAATGTATTACATTAGAAGTAGAATAGAAGGGTACATGCGAGAGTCCCTTAGGACCCGTCGGTAGGGCGCAGATAGGGCTAGGTGGAAAAACTTCAATATTTTTTTAATACCACTTAGCAATCGTGTCCCATTCTGAGTTTTTGTAGAAGTTTAATAGAAGGGTACATGCGAAAATTCCTTAGGACCCGTCGGTAGGGCGCAGATAGGGCGAGGGTGAAAAATTTCAATATTTTTTAAGACCACTTAGCAATCGTGTCCCAGGCTGACTTTTTGTGGAAATGTATTACATTAGAAGTAGAATAGAAGGGTACATGCGAGAATCCCTTAGGACCCGTCGGTAGGGCGCAGATAGGGCTAGGTTGAAAAACTTCAATATTTTTTTAAGACCACTTAGCAATCGTGTCCCAGGCTGATTTTTTGTGGAAATGTATTACATTAGAAGTAGAATAGAAGGGTACATGCGAGAATCCCTTAGGACCCGTCGGTAGGGCGCAGATAGGGCGAGGGTGAAAAACTTCAATATTTTTTTAAGACCACTTAGCAATCGTGTCCCATTCTGATTTTTTTGTGGAAATGTATTACATTAGAAGTAGAATAGAAGGGTACATGCGAGAATCCCTTAGGACCCGTCTGTAGGGCGCAGATAGGGCGAGGGTGAAAAATTTCAATATTTTTTTAAGACCACTTAGCAATCGTGTCCCAGGCTGATTTTTTGTGGAAATGTATTAAATTAGAAGTAGAATAGAAGGGTACATGCGAGAATCCCTTAGGACCCGTCGGTATTGCGCAGATAGGGCTAGGGTGAAAAACTTCAATATATTTTTAAGGCCACTTAGCTATCGTGTCCCAGACTGATTTTGTGTGGAAAAGTATTACATTAGAAGTAGAATAGAGGGGCACATGCGAGAATCCCTTAGGACCCGTCGGTAGGGCGCGGATAGGGTTAGGGCGAAAAAAAATCATTAATTTTTATGAGCACTAGGCTATCTTGACCCAAGATAATTTTTGATAGAATTCAAGTGAATGAGTATAATAGATGATATTATGACTCGTTGATAGCGCGCAAATATGGCAAAAGTGAAAATTTTTAATTTAATAAAAATGAAGACATATCTTACAAAAGTTTTATTAAAAGTATAATAAAATATGGTAATCAAAAACAGAAAACTTTTTTAAAACGTAACATGCAGAAAAAATACAAAAATAAAATTGGTTATAATTCTTGAAAATACAAAAAAAAACATCACGCATTTGCACATAAAAAAGAAACAAAACAAAAGAAACATCCATTAAAAAAAACTAAAAAATCTTATAAGTAATAAAAATTAATTGATCCGGCACAGTCACAGAGCTTGTTGCAAGTTTTTTCCGCTATTTTAATATTTTGTTCGGCCTCTCTGGTGTCCAAGAGACGTTTGCAATGTATGTATCGTTTACACATTCTGCAGTTGAAAGTATCTTTTTGGCTGCATTCTATAAAACCACAGCAGAAAAAACAAAGTTTTGATATATTATCGGATTTGCTGAGGAGGAGGAGCATTTTCTTTAATTCCCGTCTATATCGATTGATGTCGACATATTCCTCCAAATCGCAAGCAGACACTATTTGTTTAAAAAAATTAATCAGTGTCCTACTGATTAATTTTTTTTTTGCCCAACCAGTAGTATACATCCATTTAATTTTTAATTGGGTTTTTCGCCACCAAACTGATCGAAAGACAACTTTTTCAAGTTGCCTGGAAAATTCATAAATTCTTAACACTGAATGAACGAAACTTTATACGTGTAACTCAAAAAATAACTTCAACAAATTTGTTTTCTGAGCTTTCGGAGAACAAATCTTCCTTCTTTCTCAAAGATCTTGCCACGTCAAAGTGAAGTGACAGATTAATAAATTTCAGGTTAAAATGTCATGACAACATAAACAATAGCCTAGCCACCTGCCTGATATTGTACCCTGTGTTCTATCTAATTATCTATACTAATTTCTCTTTGAATAAGTGGCAATAATATTTTACTGAATTCCACTGAACATTCAGCAACACAGTTGTCCGTATTTCCTAGAATAAATGCAGATTCTTTAATTTTTCGTCTATTTCCTACTTCTTCTTTGAGAATTGGTTTGGACCTATCCCACAATATCCTATGACTGTTGTTAAAAGAATGTCCACATATTTTTGACTTAGAAATTTGATTTTGCCTGATATAATTTTTATGTTCTTTTAAACGAACGTTAAATGGCCTACAAGTCTCCCCAATATAGAACTTTCCACATTCACAAGGAATTTTATAAATGCAATTTTTTGAACTTTGTACCTCATTAAATGGTTTCGTTTTAACTAGCATCGATCTTAGTGTATTTTTGGTTTTAAATACTGTTCTGACATTAAAACGATTGCCTATGCGTTTTAGCTTATCTGATAGTCCAGGAATATAAGGAATAATTAAATTTACTGGTCGGTCCACCAGATTTATTTCTCTAATTCTATTAGCATTGTTAGTTTGTTGGCAATCCTGAAAAACTTGCTTAACAATTTCAGTAGGATAACTATTCTTCTCAAGAACATATTTTATATGTTTAATTTCCTCCTCAAATTTTGTGTTATTAGAACAAATCGTTATAGCCCTGACATACAAACTTTTAATTACTCATTTTTTAACTCTAATATGATGATTGGAGTTGAAATGGAGATATATATTAGTATGTGTTGGTTTTCTATAGACACTAGTTTCTATACTATCTGATTTCAGTATAGAAACATCTAAGAAAGGTAATTGATTATTATTTTCAATTTCTAAGGTAAACTTAATAGAAGGTTCTTGTGAGTTTATAAAATTTAATAATGTAGTATACATATTTTTCATGGTCAATAAATTGGTAAATTTCTGCAAGTAAAGATCTCCTACCTTCTTTTTTTGCCCATAGAATCCAAAAATGTAAATGTTTTATTCTTTAAATTAGCTATAGCTAAGACATAATGTCCATTCTTTTCTATCGGCATTGCAATGGCTTTGTCGTTTATTAAAAAAACGTTTTTAACAAAATCTAAATTTAATGAGGGGGTGTCGCCAAAAATTATAGAACTTTTCTCCACGGATAATATTTGGCGATGTTCATTCATTAAATATAAACAATGATCTATTACAAAACTAGTTACTAATTCATTATCGCTTAATGATAGGAAATCACTGATTAGTAACTCTTTCACAGGGCAGTCTATATCCTTTAAGAAGCTTACTGTATATGATCTTTTATTTTTCAATGCTTTATAATAGTTTATGTCGCTAACTAATCCATTAGTGAAAAATGATAATTTATTTTTGGTACACCATTTTTTTCCTCGAGTGAAAGATTTAAATTCGGTTCTATAATTTCCGGTAACATATGAAAGAGGTAGAATGAAATTAGTTTTCCTAAAATTTGTTTCCAAAAATTATGATCTCTAGTTACTCTGACAATATTCGTGCCTCTTTTGGAGTAGATCACTAAATCACACCAATTTCTCTGCGTTATTTCTAAGATTCCTTGAATCTGGTAAAAGTAATTATGGTTAGGATTTACACTTCATTTCATTTACACTTTTTTGTTAAAAAATCGAATTTGCATTGGTTGGGATCTTCGTCTCTACATTTGTAGGGGCATTTAATTTCGATGACACCATCTACATTGACTAGACCATCGGGTGAGGCGTATCTGGAAAAGTGGAAATGTTCAGGAGAAGCAAATAAAGATTTTGGGGTACAATAAAATGTTTAATTACTTTGAATGACAACGAATAGAAAAATATTATTTCTGTTTCTAAATTTGTTTGATTGTTAAAAATAGATTCACTTTAATTTTTTTTTGAAAATCAGCAATATGGCTGCCATTTTGAAAAATTTGACAGATACGCCTTTTGGTGACGATAATATATTTTCTTTTTTTTAATAAGTCTCAAAATCTTTACACTTTAAAAATAAAAAACGACACATTTTTACAGAACTTTTTTATTAAAAAAAATTAAAATAATACAAATATGACATAAAGATCAAACTACAAAAGTGAAAACGCTTCTTGTTTTATTATAACTTGAACTTAAAAAACTTAAACATAAAAAAACTTGAAAAATAGTGGTAATTTTTAATGAGCTAAGCTCCGGTAGAATTCCACTTCTTCGGGTGAACGAATCATGCGTGTAGGACCAGTACATAAAGACAACAAATCTTCATATTTTCCAGACATTATTGGTGGTGCAACTTTGTACAGCTTTGGAACATTACACGAAATTAAAACAGATTCCGCTTGACGTTTCAAAGTTAGTCTACGATATTCCGACTCCAGATGACTAGTTTTAAAAAATAATTTGGTAGGTTGATCCTTTTTGACTGCAAATTCTACCATTTCGGTCCACATGAATTCTTTAGCTGAATCATCGTGGCGAATATTTAAAATTCTTAGATTTTTGGAGAATGTCTTAAAATCTAAGAAGTCTGAAAATTGTAGATTATGTACTTGATACGGTTGTTGCCTTCTAGCAAGTCTAAACACTGGGTTTAACTGACTTGGTACCATGATATCACCAGCTTTTTTTATAGCACGAGAAATAACACTATGGGCCGAGTCTCCCTCGTTTTGCCCATGGTTGGGAGTAAAAAAGCGCAGAGAAATTTCTTTTAAATTCTTACTCTTTTGCAGTGTGTATAATAAAGTTGAGGCCACGACCGAGTTTCTATTTTGCCCACTACAGCTGTCAGCAAATAGATATGCTTTTTCTGTTCCCTGCTCATAATAAGATTTTAAAAATGAATATAGTGATGTGGCTATTTCACACGAGCCCCGTTTTCCCTGACCTTCATGCCAGGTAAAACAACTGCATTCTTTTGATGCTATATTATACATGGTCAGATTGAAAACACCCAATCTTCTTTTATAGAATACAGCATTATCATTAGAAATTGGCACGTGAATGACTTGCTGAAGGTCAAAGGAAGCACAAAGTATTAAATGGTTGTCGATGGCTTCTTGTTTGTATTTATCTTTCAAAAGTCTCACAGCTTTTTTTTCTTTTATATGCAGGTCATACCTCTCCGCTAATTCCAGCTTCTGCTGCTCAGAACCGCTCAAAAAACTATTGCATAGGCTACACTGGTCTTTCTTTGGTCTATGGAAGGATAACTTCATTTCCTTAAATACTTGACTGTAGAGTGTATAACATGCAACTTCTTGATTATTTCGGATACACTCATCCTTAAACATTAGGTACATTTTGGGTAAAGATAAGTCACTATGAAGGTATTCCCTGCTGGTGCTTTCACGGCAGTAATGCGATTCTGCCCTGGGAAATCGGTTAATATGTTCTTGTACTTGTTGTCGGAGTGCTGAGTCACGTGTTTTTAGGCTTTGTTTTCTTCCTCCTCTAAAATCTTTAGAAACGGTGCCGGTTGAAGTCATTTTGGCTACTGCCGTTCTCATACCTTTTTCGCTAACACCCAGTGTGTTCAGAAAAAAACACTTACATACCATTTCTTTTTTTCCATTTAAAAAAAGATAGTAAGTTTTTGTTTTAGTTCTCCTCAATGAATTTTCAGTTGTTTTTCGCTTTTTATTATTTTCTTCGACGCACCTACAAATATATTCTCTTTTTAATTGCATATTTTCTAATGCCTGGAAATCTGTAAAAATCTTCCTTCGAGACTCTTCTGTAAACATTTGGCATTTATTTCCAGACTTCTTGCAAAATTCAGAGTTACATCCTGGTTTTAGTTCTTTAGCACCAATATATTTTTTTGTCGAGTAGGATTGATAGGTTGACCCAAGTTTCGTTTAATGCTGGCTTCTTTTTTTCTATTTACTTTTTGTTTTTTTGAATTTTCAATTTTCTCCTCTCCCTCAACGGTAATATCTTCAGGTATTTTCGCTGCACATGCCCGTTCAGCAAACGATCTGTTGTGCGTTTCACAGGGCAAGTCACTGTTACAATGATCCCAGCATAACAAAATTAAACAATTATGGCAGGCACTCCAAACCTCTTTTTTGCAACCCGGAACTTCGCAGGATTGAACATAATCGGGATCATCATGATCTGATATTTCAACATGGCTGTAAGGATCGTTTTCTGAATCATCTGTTTCCAAAGGTAATGGTGAACTAGTTTTATTACGCTTTTTTTTAATACATATTTCTTTCGTAGCGCAGAAAGTGGTATATCATATTCACTATCGGAAGAATAAACTGTTATATTCTTTATGATAGTACTACTGTTAGTTTCGGTTATGTCGCTGGAATCCGAGTTGGGGTTGATATTTTCATCAGTCATAATAACTTCTCCATAATACCATTTTTTTCTATAAAACATTTTTCTGAAGTTCCCAATTTGATTGCATCATTTTTATTTACGGTTAGTAATTCGTTAGTCGAAACGCAGTTTTTACTACCGTCCTTCCATTTAACAATAACATCCATTGCATCTATAATAAAAAAAGGACCTGCATCTACGTTAATATATTTTTCCGAAAATCAATCAGAAATATTGACATTTTTGATAACATTTTTGAAAGAAAAAGTCAATATTTCCTTGCACTTAGTCGTTGCCAGGCAACGGAAAGTAACTGTTAGGAAATATTTATTTTTGTACTGTAAGGAAATATTATTTCCTTACAGTTATTTATAAACTAAAAAAATGATTGAGAACAAGTTTTTCGAATTTATGTTCTTTGAGTAATTTTCGATTTTCGGAAAAATAGTATGTATACCTCGTAGGAAAAGCCACATTCCCCGACTCCGTATTGCCAGTCTCGGCTTACGCCTCGACAGGCAATCTTTACGGTCGTCCGGGAATGTTCAGCTTTTCCTACTAGGTACACAATGTACTAATATTGTAATGCAAAACTTACCAAGTTTTAAGGATTTTACACTCAATTGTATACAGCAAACGCACAATATATACACGACGATCTATAAAAGCACGTCTGAACTGCCAAACGTAGCGTCATAACCTCTTTCAAGGTTTACACCGCTCACGCATTGTCAATCGCCTCGCCTGACATCGCAGCCGCACGACTATTGGCTGTTTTCTATCACGTGATTAAATGAACGATTACGATTGGAGTAAAACATTGAGATTACTAACAGGCTTATGTTAACTTACGCCTTTTAGTTCTAATGTAATAAACAGATAATAGCAAATTTCTAAGATTACCAATAGGCTTATTTTAACTTCCGCTCTTTCGATCTAATGAAATATTTTAATAAAGTAGATAAGCCGAAGTAAAAATTATATCTGCAACCAGAGATATAGTAAATACAGATACGCCTATTGGTGACAAGAAAGAAACGACCAAAACAGATTCATTGAGGACATAAACTCAATTTGACGATTTACTCAGTTACGCCCATTGGCAACGGGATCGACGATAGAAGAGTAGTCCTTATGAATGAATAATCCAGCTTCATCGACGATAACATTCTTTATTTGTGAGTAGGACTGTTTGGCTATGTTTTCGTTTGAAATACCATACTCTGTAGCGGGCGTACGAAAAGTAGAAGCATTAATAATATTTTGGACAATTGATTTGTAGCTATTGTCATTTTGAACTTTACATATTCGTCCGAAATACGACGCAGTAACTCTTGTTCGCCGCTCTTGTATCCACCGAGCAGGTGTGAAGTATTCTTCACACCTTTGATACAGGGGAACTGTTGAAGCTGCCTCTCTCATATCAGGTAATATTTTATCGGATCCTTTAGTAAGAATATGGCTTGCCGTCTGTAGATACTTACCATCAAAGTGTGTGTCGATTTTTTTACCCGTTTATTCCAGGATTCTTGCGAATATTTCTCATCATCATCGTCAGATCGAATTCGCCCCAAACGATTCTTAGGGATATTAAATTCAGCTTCTGTTGTAAGAGCTAATATATCGGGCCTTAACAATCGTAGAAACCTGGAGCACTTCAGGTTTTTCTCGCCACATAAAGTTGTCCGACATAGTTTTCCACGACTGCATTACTCATACTTTTTTATCCTTTAACATTAAAGCAGTCCAAAGAGGACATAATGGTATATATTTTTCCAGTATTACAGCAAAGAATTCTTTATTGTAAAAAATATTTGGAGATCCGGACTGATTCTCTAAAAGATGCCAAACGCTTTCTAAAATGTTTGATTACCTTTTATAAAATGGACTTGCTTTGCATAATCCTTCCTCGTGATTAGATTTTGGATCTACCATAATTCCTAAAGAATCGGAAATATTATCATAGCTGGTGCTAAAGGATACGCTTGATAAAGCTTTCACAGATTCAAGAACATACCTGTTACAAAATTCTGAGTTTAATAAAATTGCTATCTTCTCAATAAATACATCAAGCGTTTTTATATCGCAAATAAGAATAGCAGAGGCAATAACATCTTTAAATAACCTTCTTTGGTCATCGTTGTTTGATAATTTGTCTACATCCTTGCTGACCATCTTCATGTAATGGGAACAACAAAGGTGTATAATGATTTCCGGGGCCACAAAACCATTTGATGGGTATAATAAAGCTGAATAACATTTTATGAGGTACTCAGAAAGAGTGCACCGATTTAACGCTTTGGCCATAGCATGTAGGTTGGCATAAGAAAAATCACTTACTATTATTTTAAATGCAGGCCAAAAATTGTAAAATTCGCAAAAATATCTAAAGTCGTGCAAAAGTTTAAAAATAGAATTGGAGTCATGCATTGAAGATATTATACAAAAAATTGGAAAAACCCTTTGTGATATACTTATTTTTATGATAGCCGAATAAAGATATATTCTTTTACATTTTTCGGTGGGTTTTCTTACGACACTACCCGTAGCATCAAAGTGTACAATGGGAAGATTGTCCCTGGATTCATTTTTAAGAACCTTCAACTGTTCAACACTATATATTTTGACACAAAAAGGTATGCTGACTTCTTTGGTATATTCGGGATGTTCGTCCGCCATTAATATGAGATCCCAAATGTCATTTTTACTGCGGTCCAATTTAGAGGATACTTCGGATTTGATTCTTCTAATAACTGCGTCTGATTTGATGTCTTGTAAATTTTTAGCTTCCTTTATAATTTTCATATTTGCCTTCAACAAAGTTTCTTTTTTTACGTCAAATGCCTTCCGCCTCAATATATTTTTTTTAACATTAGCCTTTCGGCACCACGAACTTGGGATGTTGGTAAATTCTTATGGCAGAAATTACTATGTAAACTGAAAACATTGATGTTTAAAGTGGCAGTGTCCAAGACAATTTTAAATTTTTTGCAAGTATCTTGTTTACATTTGGCAAAAATCATTATTGTTTTTTTTTTTTCAAATATTTTACGTACTTAAAAACCAAAATGCATGTATTGTTTACAAATTTAGAGATGCGATTTCTTAAATAGTAATTATACATTTTTGGTATTAACCGTCCATTAGCGCTAAGTAAAATTTTGAAAAGTGGTTGTGTCATTACAAACGACCCTTCCATAATCGCACAATCGCTGTATTTACTTATAATTACACTTGGATATTTATATTGCGAATCTGAGATGGTATCAAATCGGCATTTACACTTGGGCTAGATAAATTTAACAAATCTTTTGGAATGGTAATGTTAAGGGGTGTTATATCTAGTTTGCCATTGTGATGGGAAAAATTATTATGTTCTGAAGTTAATAAATTTGTTGTATTTGAATGTTGTGATGAACCACTATTTGACAAATTGAAATGTTTTTCTTCTTCGAATAAGTCAGAACTATTATTTAAATTAGCAAGAGGGAATTTTGTGTGTGAAAAATTTTCAATAAGTGACTTATTATTTGACAAATTTAAATGTTTTTCATTTTCACATAATTCAGAACTATTGTTTTAAATTGGTAAGAGGGGATTTTGTAGTTGTAAAATTTTCATTAAGTGACTTATTATTTGACAAACTTAAATATTTTTTATTGTCACATAACTCAGAACTATTGCTTAAATTGGTAAGAGGGGATTTTGTGGTAGTGAAATTTTCTAGGGCAGATTTTTTAAAATTATTTTCACTTTTGAATAACTCATAACTCTGATTTAAACTTGTAAAGGGGGATTTTGTGGCAGCAAAATTTTCTATGACTGATTTATTGTTACTTACGATTGGGCTTATATCTTTTAGTAAATTGTGGTTAGGTAACTCTGTTATGTAATTTTGCCCTTCATATAATGCTGTAGAATTATTGTTGTATGAGATGATTTTCTTAAAGTATCTTTTCCTACATCAGTACTCTCTTTACTAACAGGTGGTATTAAAGTTAATTGCTCTGAATTCATAGATTATATACCAAAAATGTTATCTTCTTTTTTAGTAAATTTTAGGTTTTCACTTGATAATCTTTTCCACACTGCATATATTTTGTTCCTATTTTTTCGTTATTCTTCATTTTAAAATGTTTGCATACTGCTTCATACTCAACATCATTAGATCTATGACTACTACGAATTTGAATATTTGATGATTTCAGGTACAATTGAAGATTTTTTTTTGCTAAAAGTTGAATAATTATCTGTTTTGAGTTCAAACCAATTCTCAAACATTTTAAATTCTAAATAATACTTTTTGAACGTCTTATCTGTATGTATTATTTGACGAACTACCGATTTATATCCATATTTTGTGTGCTTCAAACTACTTGCGATTTGGTTTACAACCGACTCATTTACATTTCCATCAAAAGTAAAAGGTGGATTAACTTTAAGGATATCAGCAATTCTGACATAAACTTCTTTTTTAGAAATTCGCTTAGCCATTTTTGTTATTACTTCAAGTCAGGATCAAATAATTGTTTAATTAGTTACCTAATATCACAAAATATTTGATTTCTAATATCACATGATATACCTAAATATTTTCAATAAGAATCCATAGATGATTTTCGCAAAGCCCACAAAAAGTTTTAAAATAAAAATATACTATTATAAAAACTGTTTTTATGTAGTAGATTAAGTACTTATATATTTTAAAAATATTAAATATACGGGGTGTCTAGATTTATAAACTTTTATAAATATACCTGGACTTTTTTTAAAAGATCTACTTGCAAAAATGCAGTTTCAGGGCTCGCTGCGAGCTTTTTAATACATTCAATCTTCATGAAAACCAATTAGCGTTTTTTTAAAAATATCTTTTATTAATGAAGAATTCACGTAGATCTAAATATTTGTTTGTTTTTCGGGCGCATTATAGCAAATTTTTCGGTCTTACCCTATGTGCGCGCTCTTCCAATGGACCCATAGAAATTCTCGTAGGGGTAATGTGATTCCACTAAAAATCAACCTGGGACACGATGGTCAAGTGGCCTTAAAAAAATATTCCATCTTTCCACCCTATCTCTATCCGCGCTCTTCCGACGGGTCCTAAGGGATACTCGCATGGATCCTCCTGTTCTACTTCCAATACAATACGTTTTCACAAAAAATCAGCATGGGACACGATTGCTAAGTGGTCTTAAAAAAATATTGAAGTTTTTCACCCTAGCCCTATCTGCGCACTACCGACGGGTCCTAAGGGATTCTCGAATGTACCCTTCAATTCTACTTCTAATGTAATACATTCCCACAAAAAATCAGCCTGGGACACGATTGCTAAGTGGTCTTAAAAAAATATTGAAATTTTTCAACCTAGCCGTATCTGCGCCCTACCGACGGGTTCTAAGGGATTCTCGCATGTACCCTTCTATTCTACTTCTAATTTAATACATTTCCACAAAAAGTCAGCCTGGGACACGATTGCTAAGTGGTCTTAAAAAAATATTGAAGTTTTTCAACCTAGCCCTATCTGCGCCCTACCGACGGGTCCTAAGGGATTGTCGCATGTACCCTTCAATTCTACTTCTAATGTAATACATTTCCACAAAAAATCAGCCTGGGACACGATTGCTAAGTGGTATTAAAAAAATATTGAAATTTTTCAACCTAGCCCTATCTGCGCCGTACCGACGGGTCCTAAGGGATTCTCGCATGTACCCTTTTATTCTACTTCTACTTCCACAAAAACTCAGCCTGGGACACGATTGCTAAGTGGTATTAAAAAAATATTGAAGTTTTTCCACCTAGCCCTATCTGCGCCCTACCGACGGGTCCTAAGGGACTCTCGCATGTACCCTTCTATTCTACTTCTAATGTAATACATTTCCACAGAAAATCAGCCTGGGACACGATTGCTAAGTGGTCTTAAAAAAATATTGAAGTTTTTCACCCTCGCCCCATCTGCGCCCTACCGACGGGTCCCAAGGGATTGTCGCATGTACTTCTAATGTAATACATTTCCACAGTAAATCAGCCTGGGACACGATTGATAAGAAGTGGTCTTAAAAAAATATTGAAGTTTTTCAACCTAGCCCTATCTGCGCCCTACCAACGGGTCCTAAGGGATTGTCGCATGTACCCTTCAATTCTACTTCTAATGTAATACATTTCCACAAAAAATCAGCCTGGGACACGATTGCTAAGTGGTATTAAAAAAATATTGAAATTTTTCAACCTAGCCCTATCTGCGCCGTACCGACGGGTCCTAAGGGATTCTCGCATGTACCCTTCTATTCTACTTCTACTTCCACAAAAACTCAGCCTGGGACACTATTGCTAAGTGGTATTAAAAAAATATTGAAGTTTTTCCACCTAGCCCTATCTGCGCCCTACCGACGGGTCCTAAGGGACTCTCGCATGTACCCTTCTATTCTACTTCTAATGTAATACATTTCCACAAAAAATCAGCCTGGGACACGATTGCTAAGTGGTCTTAAAAAAATATTGAAATTGTTCAACCTCGCCCTTTCTGCGCCCTACCGACGGGTCCTAAAGGATTCTCGCATGTGCCCCTCTATTCTACTTTTAATGTAATACGTTTCCACAAAAAATCAGCCTGGGACATGATAGCTAAGTGGTCTTAAAAAAATATTGAAATTTTTCACCATAGCCCTATCTGCGCCCTACAGACGGGTCCTAAGGGATTCTCGCATGTGCCCCTCTATTCTACTTCTAATGTAATACGTTTCCACAAAAAATCAGCCTGGGACACGATAGCTAAGTGGTCTTAAAAAAATATTGAAGTTTTTCACCCTAGCCCTACCTGCGCCCTACCGACGGGTTCTAAGGGATTCTCGCATGTACCGTTCTATTCTACTTCTAATGTAATACATTTCCACAAAAAATCAGCCTGGGACACGATTGCTAAGTGGCCTTAAAAAAATATTGAAATTTTTCACCCTCGCCCTATCTGCGCCCTACGGACGGGTCCTAAGGGATTGTCGCATGTACCCTTCTATTCTACTTCTAATGTAATACGTTTCCACAAAAAATTAGCCTGGGACACGATAGCTAAGTGGTCTTAAAAAATATTGAAGTTTTTCACCATAGCCCTATCTGCGCCCTACCGACGGGTCCTAAGGGATTCTCGCATGTGCCCCTCTATTCTACTTCTAATGTAATACTTTTCCACAAAAAATCAGTCTGGGACACGATAGCTAAGTGGTCTTAAAAAAATATTGAAGTTTTTCACCCCAGCCCTATTTGCGCCCTACCGACGGGTCCTAAGGGATTGTCGTATGGGCCCTTCTATTTTACTTCTAATGTAATACGTTTCCACAAAAAATCAGCCTGGGACAGGATAGCCTAGTGGCATTAAAGAAAATAATCATATTGTGCTTAGCCGGAAAACCATTCTTTTTTGCCATGCTTATTAAAAAAAAGTTAATGTTTGGTAATGACAATGACTGTTACTACTATTTGGCTATTATTTTTACATAATCTTCGTTTTGGTAAAAAAATAGTAGCCTGCTAGAAATTGGCTGCCAACTTCACAAAAATATGGTTTAGCTGCTGAAATTTTTGGCTGCCAGAAAATGGCTGCTAACTTCACACCGGTATGGTGTAATATAGGGTGTTCTATTTGAAATAACAAAGTTGCTATCGACTTCCGGTATAACCGAAAGTGATCGGAAGTTGAAAATATTTTAGAAAGAAAGTTTACAACCTGTTATATAAGTAACCAAAATTCCAAATCAAAATTCGCACTCCTTCCTCGTAAACTTCTAATGAACCACTTACGTGAATCACCCTGTATATCAAATTGGATTGAATGTCATAAATCAAAAATAATTAAACATACAAAGAAAATTTAATGTTGAAAATTCACAGGGATAGGACATAAATAAATAAATGCAACCTTTTAAAAAAATTGCCGACGTTTCGTCAATATATTTTGACTTTTTCAAGGCTAAAAAAAAAGAAAAAAAAATTTTTCATTAAGTGACTTATTATTTGACAAACTTAAATATTTTTTATTGTCACATAACTCAGAACTATTGCTTAAATTGGTAAGAGGGGATTTTGTGGTAGTGAAATTTTCTAGGGCAGATTTTTTAAAATTATTTTCACTTTTGAATAACTCATAACTCTGATTTAAACTTGTAAAGGGGGATTTTGTGGTACAACCTGTTATATAAGTAACCAAAATTCCAAATCAAAATTCGCACTCCTTCCTCGTAAACTTCTAATGAACCACTTACGTGAATCACCCTGTATATCAAATTGGATTGAATGTCATAAATCAAAAATAATTAAACATACAAAGAAAATTTAATGTTGAAAATTCACAGGGATAGGACATAAATAAATAAATGCAACCTTTTAAAAAAATTGCCGACGTTTCGTCAATATATTTTGACTTTTTCAAGGCTAAAAAGAAAAACACAATGTCGTAAGAACTACAGAAAAAAGACGAAATACAATACAATACTTTATTGTTCGGTTTGTTTCAAAATTCAGTCAATAAATTACTTAGTATAAACCATGTAACATCGGCAGTTTTTGATCATGAATCACTAGGTTCGATAGAAAGAAACCACAGAGTTTTAAATGAATATTTAACTACTTTCTCGAGTGACTCCAACTGGGACAAACTACTTCACTTTTATACTTTTTCTTACAATTCCACCCCTCATACTGACTCACTATATTCACCTTATGAACTCGCCTTTGGAAAACTCCCAAATTTACCAAATGATGTACAAAGACAGACAGACCCAATATACAAAATACACGACTATGCAAATGAACTGAAATATAGACTCCCTCTAACTTTAATGTAACTGATCCAGTAATGTTACGAAGAGGACTACAATATAATAAGTTGGTACACTGGTAGTTATAAAATAACAAGTCAAGACGGCGTAAATTCAACTATACTTATCGATAATAAAGCTAAAACAGTTCACAACAATTGACTAATTTTACATAAAAAAACCGGAGACAAGTATTCTTCGTTTAAAAAAAACACGCATGTATTATTAATAATGATTCGTAGAATTATATTGAAAACTTTTACTTTAATATCATATTTATAATTATATAATACTACAAGGTATATACATATATACATAAGTTGTAAATTTTAATATTGAGGGTATTTTGAAATATTTTAATAAAACAATAAAATATTCACGTCGCGATAAGAGGAAACAATCCGTCCACACAGAAGCAACTTGTTTCGCTAGTCGCGGGAAGTCGCGGTAAACATGTATCTAGTTTGGAAACAGTGTGTCTACACAGAAGAAACATGTTGCCCTTCTCAGTCGCGTTCAAACGTTCAAAGAATGTGGTTTTATTATCGTTAAAAGTATCAATGTGGGATGAAGAAGAGGCAGGGATAGCTGTGGCAGCTTTCATTTCGCGGGTTCCATAAACACTCCGCATCTCTATATAATTGCAATAACAGTATTGTGCGATCATTTGTCCATTGCTGCAGGGTCATATTTTTATGATTTTTCTATTATTTTTTCCGCACTTCTACCTATAAAATACGTAGAACAAATAATGCCTTTTCGACGGACGACTGTCGTCAGTCGACATGGCCGTCCACATAGAAGCAACAAAAGTCCCAAGTCGCTGGTTGTCGGCGCTTGCCGCACAATTTTCTTTGATGCTCACCGCCCTCGGAGCGGAAACACGCGACTACCGGCGACCAGTAGCAACATCCCTCAACACAGAGCAACTTTTGTGGTGGAGACATGTCGCACCTACAAAAGTTGCTGCATGTTGCCTCTGTGTGGACACGGCTTAAGATACCTATATAAATTTTCCTTAGTAATTGTATCTGCACCTATCTTTTGTAAAGGGGGAAGGTGTGGTGCATCAGCACTATTGTACTATGGCAACGAGTGATATCTAGGTCGTAACGCAAGCACGCACCTTTCCTGGTCGATACCAATGTATAATCAATCAATTAATAATCCTGCACTCTAACTGGTAACATGTACCTTACTGAAGAGAACACCGAATAAACCCCTAACCACCACACAAATCTAGCGTTAACTGTCCTGAAGAAGGAATAAACAATTCCGAAAGCTTGGCAATTAACAAATAGTTTTCTTTAAAAACCAACTTGACTGCAAACCCACTAAAAGTTCCATCTTTTATCATCTTATTACATTCAGTCACGAGTTCTCTTTAATATATATGTATACAGGGTGGCCCACCATGAACTGCATCGATCTATATATGGAAAACTAAAAGTAGGAAAATTCTGAAAATTTGGCACCTCACCAATGCCGATGGTCGCTGCTCAACTAAAATATTTTGGTGAATCTACCACTTCCGGTTATACCGGAAGTCGATATCCACTTTCTTATCTCAAATGGAACACTGTATATTATTGCATTTTTGGGTTCTAGGCATCATTTTGGAACAAAAACATGCAACATATCCTATGTCTAAATCCAACCGTTTTTTGAGATATTTGCATTTTTCCGAAACAAACTACTGGTGCAGACCTAAAGTCAATTAACAATTTATACGAGAAAACCGCGAAATTTCAAAACGAATTTTTGGCACCGTGTAACAGAAGCCCTGACCTAATGATCTCTGCTCTGAAATTAATCCGTTCTTATACAGTGTGTTCACAAAATATGAATAAAAATTACTTTCAAAATGTGCTTAAATCTCGAAATTTTCAAATGGAAACCCCCATTTTTTAAATTCGATCTTAGTCACCACTAAAAATGATGACAACTTTGCGTAAGGTTTCCTATACCTAAATGCAGTAATTTTCGATTAATTTACGAAAAACCCACTTTTCGCCCATAAAATGCGGGGTTTGTTTAACGCTTGGAAAATCATATTAGCCCTGGACGTTGAAAAGACAATCGCGGCTGAGGAAATGTCACTTGGTTTATAAATTATTGTCAACACTGATTCCGGCGCGCTTAAATTACACAAACGAAGATTATGTATTCTCCGTAGATAATAAACAAATTTAAATAATCTTCGTTTGTGTATTTTGTTTTCTTACGTATTTTCTGTGCGGCCTAAAATAAACGAGAAATTCGCTTAATAAGAAATAGACAAAAAAAAATTTCATAGCCTCAAGAGAGCCGAAGACCCTGTGTAATTTGCTGAAACTATCTCACGACGTGGATGGATAAAGCTTCTCAGTGCCATCATTTTTCAATATAAAAGTTTTCCTTTGTCTCTTAAAATTAAACATTTCACGGCTATTAATAGTTTTGCTCAATTTGAGGTTTTCTTAATATTGCGCGACAAGTTGGTCATCGATGCCGATTTCTTTCGCAGCACCACTTAGCTGTCCAAAATTGCAACATTTTTGTTTATTACGCTTTTTTTTGTAGGGCGTAAAATAAGCGAGAAAATGGCGGTGGTAGACCTAAAAAAAATGGTGGTAGACCTAAAAAAAATCATCCAATTTTAATTATAAAATTTAAACCACATAACATAGCTAATAGTAAAAATACCTTGTATATTATTACATGTTTCTGCTCGTAAGGTATATGCCGTTTTCTGTTTACAATAAAATTGTCTATATTCTGTTTCAATCTGGAATAACGAAATGTATAATGCAAATTAGATATATGCGATCTGTTTTAGGTGCCATTATGATAACATTCTATAGAGATGAACCACGATTCAGTCAACCTCACCAAATTTTAACATTGTTGATGGACATGGATTCCTTAATAACAAAATGGAGATGTAAGTATATTTACGATAGTGTAGATATATCCAGAGCTCTATTTGGTCCCAAAGTCATAACACGTCCCATGGAATTGTGGGACCAATTTTAATACATTCCTTATGCCCTCCACAATCATACCTTACCAATTACTTTGCTTGATTTTGTGACAGGCGGCCACACCAAACACCTTTGGAAGTTCTCGATTATAACTTTTGATAGGGCCGTGATATCAACATTTTGTACTGAACCTTTTTTTATTTACAAGTAAATTATCTACAAGGTGAGTCAGAATGTATAGTAAATACTTTAAAGGGGTGTTCGGCAGGTGGTTTTTTATTTATATAAAATTTTTCGATTTGGGCTTTCCTTGCCAAGTATTCGGGTCTACAAGGTGACCCAAAAGTATTTGTTTTATTTATACAGAGGCCCCAGATGGGGTACCGCACTCATGTAAAGTTTCTTATATTTGATTTTTCGAGAAAAAGTCATTCTTGATGAAAAAGTTTTGCTTGTTCTTAAAATAAGATTGGCACAGAAAAAGTTAACATTACTTATACTGGGTGACCAGAAAATTGAAAAAACGTTAATCGACATAGGAGTAAACTGCCTCTATTTGTAGAGATACAGAAAAAAGTTATGAAGAAAATTTGTTCACAGTGTTAAGTTATTTAGGTGTACAAAATTTCAAAGTGTAAGGCCTACTTTGATTTTTGACTTTTTTTCTTGTTGTTCTTCGATTAAATGTTTTTCTGTAGACAAAACTGTATTAACAAAACCTACTCAGAGTAGGAGACTATGTACGATGAAAAAATTTTGGAAATCCTGGCCTACTTTGAGTTTGTTCTAATATTTTCCAAAACACAAAGTAGGCCTATAATTGTTAAATTTTGTCATCAGGCGCAGTTTTCCATTCTGGGTATCTTTTGTTAATGCAGTCTTGTCATACTATTTACAGAAAACCATTTAATCAAAGAAAAACAAGAAAACATAAAAAAATCAAAGTAGGCCTAACTCTTTGAAATTTTGCACACCTAAATAACTTAACACGGTGAACAAATTTCCTTTTTTTTAACTTTTTTCAGTATCTCTACAAATAGAGGCAGTTTACTCCTATGTCAATTAACGTTTTTTTCAATTTTCTGGTCACCCAGTATAATTAATGTTAACTTTTTCTATGCCAATCTTATTTTAAGAACAAGCAAAACTTTTTATCAAGAATGACTCTCTCGAAAAATCAAATATTAGAAACTTTACAAGAGTGCGGTACCCCATCTGGGGATACTGTATCTCAATAACGGCGCAACTTAAAAAATTGAAATTTGGTATGTGTTGTCTACTTACTGGAAGACGCCTTAGGGTAGTTTATTCGTTTACACAGTGACCTAAAAATGGGTAAAAACTAACAACCCCTATTAATTTTTTTTGCTGAAACTTTTTTGAGGTTATTTGGTTGGTCTTGCAGGTCCATCATTTCAGTGTATCTTTTCATTTTGCAACAAAAGTGTACTCTTAATAACGATAAAATCAACCGTTTGCGATGAAATTGGCAAAACGTGCCCCAAAACACCCGTTAACTTCAACATTCGAAACATAAAATTTTTACCTGCCGCTTTTAAACGTTACACATGGACTGTACCATTTAAACTGAGAAATTTGAACGCCCTATTTCAAGAAAACCAATGCTGTTTTGACCAATGTCGAATTGGTATTTTTTTCCTTATTTTGAATGTACAGTCGATCTGTAACGTTTGAAAGCGGTAGGTAAAAATTTTATGTTTCGAATGTTGAAGTCAACAGGTGTTTTGGGGCACGTTTTGCCAATTTCAACGCAAACGGTTGATTTTATCGTTATGAAACAAGAGTACACTTTTATTGCAAAATGAAAAGATACACAGAAATGATGGGCCTAGAAGACCAAAAAGATAACCTCAAAAAAGTTTGAGCAAACAAATTATTAGGGGTTGTTAGTTTTTACTCTTTTTTAGGGCACTGTGTAAATGAATAAACTACCCTAACTATCTTCAGAAAATTGTTAAATAGTTAAGCTCTCCGACCGATTTTTGGTCGGAGGTTAAACTAATGATAGAATGATAGAACCTACCATATAATAATATTTTGACGTCTTGAAAGTCGGTTTTTGATTATAAGTGAGTTATTTAGGCTGATTTCATACCTAGCTTCCGTTTCTCCCATCACATAAGGTAAAACACAGTAAAGAGCAACAACACAAATAGGCTAAATTTAATTTTATAGAACTTCCGTTTTAAAAACTACTAATTATTGTACAGGGTGAGATACATAATAGTTATCCTCCTAAAGATAAGAGAAATTTTTCTTCCTGGTCGTTTTTATTAATTTTTCTCAATAGAATTTCCTGGGGTTCGACCAATTAAATTTTGTTTTAACACATTAAAATTTTTTTATTTATTAAAAACATGACACTACACGTGTTTCAGCATTTTTGCCATGATCAGGTATCTAGGATAGTTTTCTTTTTCCATAATTTAAAATTCACCTTAAATAATAATATGTATATCTGAAAAAGGAGACGTTCTTTGTTATTTTTATGGGAATACAAGATTTTTTTCCTTTTTAATATTTATGTTTAGAACATTATAGATTTTGAAAAAATAATAGTTATTATTACTTACATTACTAACTTATTATTTTTAAGAGTCCCTCCTCCTTTTGTTCTTTCTTTCTTTTTTTAATTTTTTTTATAAATTATATAATAGTACTGGTGTGTGGGGAAAGCATTTGTGGAAAAATATGTGAATATGCTTTCAAAAGGATTGCCGGAGACGAAGTAAATTATTTTTATATTTAGACACGAATTGAAAGGCTCGGTGCGGTTTGTGGATACAAAAAATGTTATAAAAAGAAGGCGAGGAAGAAAGACTCTTTTACAGTGTGGCTTTGGAAAATGCAAGAAAATAAATATTTTTGAAATTTTGTTTTGTTATTGTTGGTAAAAACGCATTTGGTTTTGGAATTTGTTAAAATTTTGGTTTTTGTTTTTTTTTTATATATTATTTTTTTTAATTTATAATTATTATAAAGGAAGTTTATTTTTGGACTTATTTTTAAGTTATAAGATTATAATAAATATGAGAAAGATTTTCAGTGTCTGTTCTATAATTGATGCTATTTTTATGTTTTTTTATGTAAATCATTTCTAAGACATTCCTTTTAGTGTGATTATTTTCTTTAGTTAAAATTTTTGTATTGTTCAAATGCTGTGGAGTTGTTGTTGTTAGTTCTTACGTCATATTTATGTTTGTATAAACGTTTATGGAGATATTGTTTAGTTTGACCGATATAAACTGAAGGACAATTATTACATGATATTTTATAAATTAAATTTGATTGATAATTATTTGTAACGTTGGGTTTTAATTTGGAAAAGAATTTTTTGGTATAGTGATTTGGTTTATGTCCTATATTAATATTATATTGTTTAAAAATTTTTTTGATCTGTTCAGAAGCGCCTTGGATATATGGCATTGAAAAATATTTGGATTGATTGTTATTATTAATTTTAGGATGATTATAAATTTGGTGTATACGTTTCTTAATAAGAGGTTCGTAAAATTGTTTTGGATAATTATTCTTTGAGAGTACATTTTTAATTTTTTTAAGGTTGTTTGGTCTATATTTTGGATGTGATAGAGAAATGGCTTGGTCAGTCAAACTATTAACAACGCTTTTTTTGTAAGTTGTGGGAACAGAGGAATTAAAATTAAGATATCTTTCGGACCAAATTTCTTTTGTAAACCAATTTGTTGTTATATAACCGTTTTTATCATAGGTTAGAGAGAGATTTAAAAAATTAATATTTTTATTTTGTTCTAATTCGTAAGTGAATTGTAAGCGTGGATGGAAATTATTAAAAACATTTAGGGTATTGTTTATTTCGTTTTTATGTATACATAAGATGCAATCGTCTACGTATCTTATGTAAAAAAAATGGTTTTGTGTTTAATTTTTGAATAGTAATAGTTTCGAGTTCTTCCATTACTAAGTTGGCAATAGTTGAAGATATAGGAGAACCCATAGCAGTTCCAAAAGTTTGGAGGTAGAAATTATTTTAAAAATTAAAAAAAGTTGATGTTAAACATAGTTTAGTGCATTCTATAAATTGTGATTTGGGGATTGAGGTGAAAGGTTCAATTTTATTCCAGTGTTTAGTGATGCAATCTAAAGCTAAATCTATGGGTATATTAGTGAAAAGTGATATTACATCGAAGGAAACTAAAATGTGGTCTTTAGGGATAATTTGGTTTTTTATAAATTTTTGGAAATGCCAAGTGTCTTTTATGTGGAAAGGATTTTTACCTATAATATTGGAAATTATATTAGAAAGAAATTTTGAAAGGTTATATGTTGGAGAATTGATGTTTGAGACAATAGGTCGTAGTGGTATATTTTGTTTATGTAGTTTAGGAAGACCGTAGATGTATGGTGATAAACCATTGTAACAAGTTAATTTGTTTTTAGTTAATGTATCGATAAATTTTTGTTGCACGATTGCATCTTATGTATACATAAAAACGAAATAAACAATACCCTAAATGTTTTTAATAATTTCCATCCACGCTTACAATTCACTTACGAATTAGAACAAAATAAAAATATTAATTTTTTAAATCTCTCTCTAACCTATGATAAAAACGGTTATATAACAACAAATTGGTTTACAAAAGAAATTTGGTCCGAAAGATATCTTAATTTTAATTCCTCTGTTCCCACAACTTACAAAAAAAGCGTTGTTAATAGTTTGACTGACCAAGCCATTTCTCTATCATATCCAAAATATAGACCAAACAACCTTAAAAAAATTAAAAATGTACTCTCAAAGAATAATTATCCAAAACAATTTTACGAACCTCTTATTAAGAAACGTATACACCAAATTTATAATCATCCTAAAATTAATAATAACAATCAATCCAAATATTTTTCAATGCCATATATCCAAGGCGCTTCTGAACAGATCAAAAAAATTTTTAAACAATATAATATTAATATAGGACATAAACCAAATCACTATACCAAAAAATTATTTTCCAAATTAAAACCCAACGTTACAAATAATTATCAATCAAATTTAATTTATAAAATATCATGTAATAATTGTCCTTCAGTTTATATCGGTCAAACTAAACAATATCTCCATAAACGTTTATACAAACATAAATATGACGTAAGAACTAACAACAACAACTCCACAGCATTAACTAAAAATTCTTTAGATAATTTCCACCATTTTGATTTTAACAATACAAAAATTTTAACTAAAGAAAATAATCACACTAAAAGGAATGTCTTAGAAATGATTTACATAAAAAAACATAAAAATAGCATCAATTATAGAACAGACACTGAAAATCTTTCTCATATTTATTATAATCTTATAACTTAAAAATAAGTCCAAAAATAAACTTCCTTTATAATAATTATAAATTAAAAAAAATAATATATAAAAAAAACAAAAACCAAAATTTTAACAAATTCCAAAACCAAATGTGTTTTTACCAACAATAACAAAACAAAATTTCAAAAATATTTATTTTCTTGCATTTTCCAAAGCCACACTGTAAAAGAGTCTTTCTTCCTCGCCTTCTTTTTATAACATTTTTTGTATCCACAAACCGCACCGAGCCTTTCAATTCGTGTCTAAATATAAAAATAATTTACTTCGTCTCCGGCAATCCTTTTGAAAGCATATTCACATATTTTTCCACAAATGCTTTCCCCACACACCAGTACTATTATATAATTTATAAAAAAAATTAAAAAAAGAAAGAATTTTGAACACATACAATGAAACTATGGAAAAAAAAAGACTAGTTGAATAAGAAAATTATTACAAGAAAGAAAGAACAAAAGGAGGAGGGACTCTTAAAAATAATAAGTTAGTAATGTAAGTAATAATAACTATTATTTTTTCAAAATCTATAATGTTCTAAACATAAATATTAAAAAGGAAAAAAATCTTGTATTCCCATAAAAATAACAAAGAACGTCTCCTTTTTCAGATATACTTATTATTATTTAAGGTGAATTTTAAATTATGGAAAAAAAACTATCCTAGATACCTGATGATGGCAAAAATGCTGAAACACGTGTAGTGTCATGTTTTTAATAAATAAAAAAAATTTTAATGTGTTAAAACAAAATTTAATTGGTCGAACCCCAGGAAATTCTATTCCTAAAGATAAGGTTGATATTTCAGCTCCATCGCAAAATTATAGTCTGTGAAAATATGAACCTTGCTTCGGAGTGGGTTCAAAATGATTATGAACGTTTTAGGGGCAATATTTTCATCATTTTTCTTTTCAAAAACGTGAACAAAATGAATAGTGCAAACGGTCGGATCACACATACGACATAATTATATTGTTGGAATCGGGGTTCACGCTTCAGCGTAGATTCCTAAAATTCAATAACATATTGGATGTTTGTTGTTATTTGTAGCCCTTTTACAAATCACCCTGTATCAATTTCAACAAGACCATGGAAACGCCTACCAGAAATTCTTAAACTTTTGTCTTTAACTCGAAGTTAAGAGGAGATAAATTGTTATGTGGAACACCCTGTACAAAGTTCAATTACAAAAACTGGTGCTTGAATGGAGGCAAAAAACAGTGTTTCAGAAGTTTATGGGATGTAACTAAACCAAAAAGAAAAAAAAACGATTACAAAATCTTCACTGGCCTGTGAATTAGTTATAGTTTGTAAAATAAGATTTGTTAATTTCTTTGTCAATATGTATATCTCGAAAACAAAATAATTTCATGATTGGGGTTTGTACCCGGGCTACCAGATTCAGAAGGAAATAACTTGCCCCGTACGCCAAATGTGTTCCAAAAAAACTTGCTTAATACCTATGTGGTTTACATGACAACTATTATAATGAAAGAAATTAAGCAAAGACATACGTTTTAACTATCACAGCCTAACGTAAAGTGACATTTAAATGAGCTCTCATTATGTCGAAACTAATTTGTATATTACAAAAAACTTATTTTAATATTTTCTGCCACATTTTAACGCCTTCAAGAATAAAACTGAATCGCCCTGTATGGGTATAGTAAATTTGACGGAATTTTGCCTAACAAACAAAAGTTAAGTTTCTTAGCGACTCTCTACACGTTTATGTTTGTCTCAGTTCTACATGTTTTTGAGATTTCATTATGGTTTATTACGTAAACAAAAAATTGTTGTTCTTTATTATTTGCAATAAAAAATTGAATAGTAACCTCCAAAAGTTAGTGTTTTTATTAAAAATGGAGGAAAATATAAACGTTATTTAGAATTAAAAGGACAATTAACATAAAATCATCATCTTCCATTCTAAAAAATAATTAAAATTTTATTTAGTTTGCTACGCATTTAGGAATGACTTTGTATAGAATATATTATTATATTTTGGAAAAATGTCACCTACCCCCCAAGGATACACCTATTTAAAGAATATATATTATATAAAGCACGTTTTTATTATTATCCCTGGACTACACTACAGGGTGATTCGGTTCTCAACATGGGGAACTCGGAAACCTTAACAGATACCATGTCAGTCCAATGGGGGGAAAATTGTGTCTTTGGACGCCCAACAATAATTATTATTTACACCTACTTAAAATCTTGTTCATACTCTACAATTAATATTTTAGATAATTATCAACGATAAAAGATTCCTGATATTTAAGTTTTTAGATGATTATCTACGATTCTTGAAATTCTTTAACTTGAGGAATCAAAATGCACGGGCGTATTCCATTGTTCGACATCCAATTTCGGCGCTAGAATCGTGTTCAACAACAAAAAAAACGTTCATGATGGTCGCATTTACAAACGCGCGGGAAGTTGACGGACAATAGACTTTTTCTGGGCAAGACTACTACCGCGAATTTCAAGTAGGTACAATTTCATCTGGTCAACAAATTTTTTTTACAATTCGTGTAAAATTTTTATCTTCGTCATAATATTCAGTTTTTATCGAGAAACTGAAAGTGTGGAGCTACAGTGAAACGAAAGAAGGGAAGTAGCCTGGCCGTCGAAACTAACTGGGTACCTCGAGGTACCAACACTGGTACACTGGTACGCTGATCAGTGTCTTAAAAAAAGATTTACACCTGCAGCAGCCCTACAGCTTAACGTGGTATCCAGAAATTTGTGTTGTTGATTATCCGCGTAGAGCAGAGTTTTGCAAGTAGTTCATAACTTTGACGGCAATAATCTTGACATGATTTTGTTCTCTGGCGAAGCCTGATATAATCTCATTCTATTCGGAAAAGGTGCCAGAAATGTTTGGAACAAGATAGCTGTTAACAATTATTGTAATGTTTTTAAATGTTTCTTTTGTATTGTGTGTTGTCATAAAGTGTTATTTTATGTTTGCTTTTATTTATTATTACTCGAAAATTAAAAATGTCTAGGTTACCAGATGGAAGCGAAGACGAAGAACCTGCCCTTTACGCAATATCGCGCGCTTCGTTCCCGTCGCTCTCATCCATCTATGACATCGCTATACAGTTTATAGGAAGGAGCGTTATATACCCATCTCAAAGATTCAGTCACAGCGGAAGGGATTTATTAGGTACGTTAATATAAAAGTAAAATGATAATATGTAAATAGTACAAAATGAGACCCTTTGCTCTGGCAACACCGCCGGATTCGGTTTTGGCGCATTCACATGCCATAATTTACACAACTGGGATTGTAATTGATGTTGTACATATCGGGTCTGAGTGAGATCGCTGGATATACTACTTTTTTATTTATAGAAAAAACTTACCCCTCTAAGGTTGCTCCTGAAGTTATATATGAATACTGTTTATTTACATCATATATACTCCGAAATTATATTTAGAACTGGTGGGTCTGAGGTTGCCTGTAGAACGTATCGGGTCTGACTTTGTCTGTTGGATAAATATATCGATATCTTTTACCGTTTAGCTGTTTTGTATAAAAATATTTTTAGTTTTCTGATCATTACAGAGTATATTTCATGAGGAGTCTGGAAATAAGAATTTTTCTGTGCACGTGTGACAAGTAATGGAAGCATGGAAAAATCTATTTCTGGATGTGTAATGAACGATATTTGTTTATTATACTTCTTTGAAAACGAAAACATAATAGCAAAAGAAACTTGGAAAATTTTTACTTAAATCTCTTAAATTCTGCAAAGCGACATAAAAGGACATCTACAGTAGCACCCATTGAGTACAAAATAATCGACTCCGCAATCATTGCAAAGATAAAACGAAGGATAAGCTAACAGCCTATCTTGTAGAAAAAGCTCTTTTGTACGCACGTAATATTGAGAGAAGCTTAATCGTAAGCTGGAAAACTGAAGCCAAATCGTCTTTGGGAATTGACCTCCAAAGTGGTTATGAAAAAGCTGACGTTAAAATAATATTGCACTGCCTTTTTGCCTTTCCAAAAGGAGCTATTGCGATTCATATAAATATATTCACCTGATACATACTTATTTCTACTAGCATCAAGGTGGTCACAATCTTTTACATGCCCAAGCATGTTTGTCATTGTTGTAGGAAATAATCGAAAGATACTTGACGTTGGCGGAATTTGCACTGCATTAGGACTACTAGGATTGCTAGGTCTGTATGCTCTATCAGGATGTGATGTCACAGGTTCACTTGCAAAGAAGGGAAAGCCATCCTGCAAAAGCGTTACTATCTCCTTTTATTCGAAGAGCACATTACCAGGTTATGGAATGGCATCTTGCTGACCAGCAGAACCCTAATCTACCAACTGCTTCTGTTTATAGATACAAAATTTAAGATAATTACTATGTTCCCGTTTTCTGTATGCTTTCTTACGCACCTGAAACCATATTAAAATAAATTCGGTGTTCATGTGTAAAAGTGAAATGTGCTGTAGGTATAATCATAAGATCAAATGAACTTATCTTAAGTAAAGTTCGATCTTGATTATATTCGGCCTCTTCGAAATAAATAATTATAACTGTACATGCTCCAAGCCACACGATTTTAAAGTAAAAACTCAAGCAAAAAAACGCGTTGATTATATCACTCGTACTTACTAATTTTTCTTTAGAGTGGTCACTCTGTAGTAATATTTGCTGCCTGATAAGGGTTGTTTTTTTAAACGGGTAAGGGTGGGTAATTATTTATTTCGACGACGCTGAATATAATCAAGATCCAACTTTACTTAAGGTAAGTTCATTTGATCTTATGATTATATTCGGGTTAGTCTCCTAAATAATTATAACTGTAAATGCCTCAGCCTCAGCCTCAGTAAAGTTGCAGTCTATTTTTAATACCAAAGGTCTATGATAAAACTTCGCAAACGTTTGCGATCGTTCCGTCCACCCAGACCCGCCGCTAGCCACTTTAGCGCCCGCGTGCAAAACTGACAATGCCACCCCCTCCTCTATTCTGTTTTCCCTGACTAGGCTTCTAAAAAGGAATTGGAGTTTGGTTAGGTAGTTATGGGCATATACAAAAAAAAAACAACTTTAATAATCAAACAATTTATTTTAAAGTCTACAATAAAACTTAGATGTACGATGTACCTACAATATGTACCTACAAAAATTGAACTTTTCTTGCTTTTATACATGCGAAATCAGCTATTATTTGTCTAGTATCCAAACTATCTAATATTTCAGATTCTATCGAAATAATGGATAAATTACGCACTCTTGTTTGATGCATAGTTGACCTTAAATTGTTCTTAATTATAATATTAACTTAGAAAAAGATCTTTCGCCAGATCCAACTGTAACAGGTAGAGTAAGAAATATTCTTAATGATATTGATGTGTTTGGAAAAGTTGACATTAAATTATTTGTGTAAAGATATTGTAAATGTGATAAGACTGATTTTCTACAAAATGCAGCTTTAAAGCGTTAATTTCATTTTACAAATCAATACCGTCAATGGCATCATTCCTTGAATCGTCTTTGAGTTTCAGATGTAAATCTTTACAATGTTTTATCAATTCTTCTTTGGGGTAACTAAATAATGTGCTACTGAGAAAGCCAAACACGTTGTTTAAACTTGTTAACTCTTCAAATCTATTTTTTAATTAAGTTAATGTCCGATCTAGAATTCTAAAAAAACTCTACTTTGTAATTGGTTGTATTTTTGATTTGTTTGATAATTTTTTATTATGTGAATGAGCTTGATGAGGAGATTCCTGTGTTTGCCGCCCCCTTGAAAGTGCCGCCCGTGTGCGGTGCACGCCCTGCACGTCCGCTCCCAACGGGCCTGCGTCCAACCTGTTGACAGTCTTATATTGTCCAAACTTACATATTTCTTTGCCACTGTCGATGTTGCGGCATGTCGAGTATTGTGGGCAGAGAATATGGACGTATCTAAACCACTTTTTTCCCAAGTAGGCTTGATCCATCTACTGATGGTTTGTGTGGATGCATTGTGATGTGGTTTTTTAAAAGTAATGAATAACTTGCTTGCATTGCTTTTGTTCTTTCTAAATATTCAATTAAAGTTTTTGCAGGGCACACCTTGGGATCCTGATTGAAATATGGTAAACATGTAGTGGGCTGCAATTTATTAGGTCCCGAAGTTTTAATTATTTTTGGAATTTGTATGATAATATTATCATTATTTTTGACAATATTTTCTATTTCTATATTAAATAACGTCTGAGCTCTTTGTCCGGTAGACAAAGCTAATAAGGACACAAGCTTATAAGATAAAATTTCTAGAGATAAATCCGCAGGTAGTTTCTAATATAATCTAAAACGATGCCGGGATCCCACGTTTTGTGCTATACTTAGCACCGCAAGGACGTAGACTAAATAACCTTTTAAAAACCGACTCACTCTATATTCATCTGCCACATTCGTGTCAGATATTTGAGAAATGGCGGAGCGGTATGAATTGAGGCTTCCATAAGATTCACCTTTGTTAAAGTGAAGCGTTAAAAATTCTAACAAAAGTTTTACTGTGACTGCAAATACATTTAAGTTTCGTCTTTTGCAAAACTGCCAACAGAGTTTTAGTCCTACATTGTATTGTCTTAATGTGGAATCCGTTATAGAGGCTAGGCAAATATTTATGGATGAATCTGGAACTTTGCCTAGTCGTATCATGGAGGTAAACATCGGAAACCATGGTTGAGTGCTCCAGAAAGGAACTAATACAATGACACGAGCTTTGTCTCGTTCAATTTTTTGCAAAACTCTCGAGACAAGGCAACAAGGTGGAAAGGCGTAAAAATAAAACTCCTTCCAATTTACTGGGAACCCATCAAAGACAAGGCTTTCTGGATCTCTAAACCATGATATGAATTTTTTACATTTATTATTGGTTCGCGAAATGAAAATATCTATATCCGGTTCCGAAAAGGATTTAACAATTATTGTCTGATAAACCTCCGAGTGTATTCCCCAAATTGTTCTTTTTTAGCACCACTGCCATCTTTCTCATGCGAGACTGTTAAGTTGACCATATTGAACACCATGCGGTTTATATAAGCCACTGCGGTGGTATTGTCAACGCGACATAAAATGTTGCAATTGGGCAATTTTTTGCAAAACATTTTAACCCAAAAAACACCGCTAAAAGTTATAAATAATTGATGTGGAAATCTTTTTCAATATTTGACCAAAAACTGTGCGATTTACTTCCATTGCAGATGGGTCTCAGAGATTAATAATTCTTAATCTAACATCATTAAATAGTTTCATACAACGTCTCCACTTTAAGTTAGAAGATAGGAGAACAGTTGAATGTATACTTTCAAAAAATTATTTTATGTCCACATTGGACTTTAAAGATGCATATTTTCTGCTTCCTATTCATAGCAATTACAGAAAATATCTTAGATTTATGTTTGATAAGTCATAAAATATTTGAGGGAAAAAGGGTTTATTTCGGTTATTTATTTAGAAGATTTTCTACTTGTAGAAAATACATTCGAAGCCTGTTCGAGGAATGTTTCCGAAACAATTTCATTTTTAGAAAAACTGGGATTCGTGAAAAATAAATTAATAGATACCGACTCAAAAAGTGTCGATACTACGATACGACAAAAATGTATATTTTACTTCCACAAGAGAAAAAACCAAAAATAACTAATTATACAGGGTGTTTCAGACCTAAATACAATAATTTTAACCACATACTCAGAAAGGAGTCTAAATACGGAAAATCGAAAAAAAGATGTCCGGAAACATTTTGGAAATAATTATTAAATAATTTTAATATTTCCCCCTCAGTTTTATTATCGTGTAGACGCTTACCAACATATGCTGAACACTTAGTGTTTTGAGATACAGGATGTTGAAATTTCCAGAAAAAAATTATCTTCATAACTTTAAGCAACGATAAAAATAGTTGAAAATGAGATTACGGGGTAAAATGTAAAATGACAGTAGCCTCCTAAATTATGTAAAATACAAATTTAACCCTAGCATGGATCATGCTGACTAAAAATTAAATTTTAGGTGAAACTATAACAGATTAAGAAAAATACCTAGATACACTTTTTGTAGCAAATTTAGTCATATTTCTAATGTCTGCTTCAATTTTCCATTTTCAGGACTGTACTATTTTTTTTATTTATTTGAAATTAAACCCTCCATATTTATGGGGGATTTCCGCCACTGATGACCTGAGGAGCTAAAAATTCTCATGAAATTTGAAAACCGTAATGTAGGTGTTGTGCACCAAATTTGGTTCACGAATTTGGTTTGACGAATCCGAAGTTACAAAAAATAAGTGATTTTTCTTGAAATTTCAACATTCTGTATCTCAAAACAATAAGTTTTTTAGCATATGTTTATATAAAAGTCCTAAAAATCACTAATCTACTTATCTGTATATCAAAAACAACTTATCCTACAACATGCTCGTTCAGGAAAATTCCGCCAATCTAGCAACACTGTTATTTTTGATGTGTCATCCCATTGTATCTAGCAAAATGGACGTTTCCAGTGGTAAAAACATAGTAAATTTAATTAAAATGTTGCTGCCAGCGTTGCAATACTTGTGAATGTATAGCCGTACCACTCCCATGAAACGTATTAACCCTATTATTGGCAAGCATAGATCTGGTGGAAAAAACATACTTCCGAGTGCTAATCAGTGATGCCTGAAGTCGTCTTACTAAGTAATAATCTTTGAAAAAATTTTAATGTGAAGACTTGGGTGAATTTTGAATGTGTATTTTAAGAGTGCCCGGTTTAGACCCACTTAAATTTGTGTCCTATGAGATACTTCGCCCGCTTCTCAGCAACTTCTACTTGTATCTCACAAGATACGCTGCCAACGCGTTTTGGTAAGGTAAGTAGGTACCTACTAAATATTTTTATTTAGTCATACAACATTCGTACAAAACTAAATATCGCTATGAAACTAAACTAAGCACAATCCATAATAGAAACAACGAAAATAGCTAACCTATTTATTAGAAAACTATAAAATAAGGCATTTGAATGTAGTTCGAAAATTCATTCACAATAAAGAAAAGTATTTTAGTGATGTTCACTATAACAACAGCTAAACAGCCTATTTATGTGTGATGAAAATCATAAAAACAGTTTCTTGTTGCTACCAAACAAAGTCTTGAACAACACTTTTCACACATAATAATCGTTTGACCCTTAGAACAATGTCTACATCTTCCTTTTCGTGTGATAACTGGAAAGTGTGCAGTCCAATCTTTCCTCACTTGCTCATTCGGTAAAGGTTTCAAGTGAGTTCTGCACTTTCGTTTTGGAACAGGAACTAGGAACTATTATTTCTTCTTCCACGGCCCTTTTCCTCTTACGGTTCTTAAGTAAAAGACCCTGAGCGATTTGAAAACGAAACATTTTTAGTCTCATAGGTGTCTCATCGTTATTACAAAGTTTTAATTCTCTCTTATACAGGGTTTTTCAGACCTAAATACAATAATTTTAACCACATATTCAGAAAGGTGTCTAAATACGGAAAATCGAAAAAAAAATAATTTCGGAAATATTTTAGAAATAATTAAATAATTGTAATATTTTCCCTAACGAGCCGTTCAGTTTTATTATCGGGAGACCCAAGGCGCGAGGGAGAGGCAAATTCGTTTCAGGTCTTCCTTACGACGTTGCCAGATCGCGGCGCCAGGCAAAGAAAACACTCAATATTTTTTTATCTTTTCAAGGTATCTACTGATTTATCTAAATGTGCCTACCTTTTTCTATCCTTTTATTATCCTTTAGGATAATAATCGCTGATAGCAAATGAAAGGTGGTTTAAAACTATCCTCATCTGTTAAGTTCAATGGTAACACCTCGGTATGACACGCACTCACATTCGCACTTTCCCTATTATCACAAAACTGACTTTTTTTATAAGTGTTTATTTCATGCACCACACAGTAACCGGCGTCCGTCGTATTCTCGTTCGGGTCCGCGCCTTTTTCGAACTCTCCGGTCCGGCAATTCTCGACTTGCAAGTCCCTTATGACTCAATCAACCACGCTTGACCCACTGACACTGACTGGTCTCCACTTCCTCGTCTCCACACCTCGCCGGCCGTCTCTCCCCTCCCTGCACCGCCTCGAGCCTCTTCAATGCAGGCTTTTTTTTATTTTAGTTTTTTTGCTGCGTTTCCGAGCCCAGGATCTGACTTCCCACTATACACGGCGCTTAGTTAAGGTTTTATGTTTTAAAAGGCGACACGATTAAAACTAAAAACTAAACTGGCATACGGCAGGACAATTCCATAAATGCATAAATGGTAAAATTACTTAACAGTATTTAAAATCTGGAAATGCCAGCTAAAACCGGCAACATTGCACGTCGCCTATCAATGTAGCTTTTAGCCCGTCCACTTCGCGGTCATTTCCACGCCAGTGGCGTCGTTATTGTCTGTAAAAAATAGCTTTCTTAAAAAAAATTCTGGCTTTATTATTGACTTTTAATTTTTTTTACTTGTGGATTCCCATTAAGCTCAATTTTCTCCACATGTGGTTAAAATTATTGTATTTAGATCTGAAACACCCTGTATAGTAGACACGCATTGTTAACGCATATATAATATTTGAGAAAATATAGCCATATACCATCGGTGACTCCTAGAACCAGTTCGATGTAGTGAAACAAGCATATCTGCTAGATCTACACCACCCATATGTGTATTATAATGTTTTACAATTTTATCAAAATCCTAGATTTAACGCACCATTGCAATTAACCAATTTCCCAAACAATCAACAAAATTTTCCAAGAAAAAACTTTACTCCACGACCATATTTTAACCAAAACCCTTATACGTCAAATGCGACGAACGTTTTTAAATCAAATTCAAATCAACCCCCGTATCACAACAAGTTGTGACCAAAAATACTACATACCTACAGACCACAACGTACACAAAGACCTTATTATCCCAGTTAAAATTTTAGACGAAATGCATTCAACTCGCGACCGATGTATACGGTTGAGGAAATGCACAATATACAGGGAGAACCAAAAGTGGAGCTTCCTGAGGAAAATCCCGAAAGACTATATCCCGTACGATATACCACACTTTGTGTAACTTTGTAATAACTTAAAAATGTTAATTAACACTAGTAGCACAAAATCTTTTCTACGACCCGAAGTCGCTAGAAAATATATAAAAATAAAATAATACACGACATGTTCAGGATTTCCACGGCACATGGGAGTCCCATAGAACATTTTTCTACGAGCATAGACTAGAATCATTAAATTAAAATCATTAAAAAGCTGACAGTTGTTATCTGAAATTTTACATGTTCAATTTTCATGATTATTTTGATGGCTTATTAGGTCTTGATAATTTAGAACTGCTAGACGTACCTAGATGTAAGAATTAAAAAAACGTATATTGGAAACTCCAAATGTAGGAATAAAAATATTAACTTATAATATTTCTCCCACTTCTCCCTGTACGAATTGTATAGTAAGTAGTACAGTCGAGAACAGAGCAAATAATCAAATTATATGTTAAAAATATTGAAAAAGTGATTCAATTATTATTGGTGATTTATTATTACAAAAATTTCCAATTTAGAAATACCGCTATGCGTAACCAGAGTAAAAATGGTGTAGTTGTGTGCACAATATTAAACCCTAACGAAAAAATACTAAGAAAATAATAATAATTTTTGGAGTAAAATATTTCAGGCCTTATCTTTTTGGGCGGAAATTCAAAATTGTAATTGTAACCAAACTCTAAACTTGTAAGATGGAGGCTAAAATTACAGGAGGACGTCTATGAAATAGTCTATAAAAAGGGAATTTTAAATAAAAACGCCAATGCATTATCTCGAATCCAATTAAAACATAAAACTTGATTGGAGCTTCGTAAATTAAATCTCTGGTTAAAGAATTTTCGTCACGTTGGTCACCGAAATTTTGAATAAGGTTTTTTATGGTGTCCCAGGATTGACATCCGTGAATAAAGATAACTTCTTTTGCTCGTCATGCAAGTATCGTGTAGAAGCAATTTATTTTGAATACAGTTAACATTTGCCGGTGCGAAGTCGAAATCATGGTTTAATAATGTAGTAAATACTTTTATAAAGTCATTAAGTTCGTTGGGATTTCCATCGAAATTTGGGAGAATGGTAAGAACTTTGAAATCGAATTGTGGTCTTGCCATAATTTCTTTCGATAAATTTTCTGAATTTGAGCAAAATTGCAAGATGCTGAGGAGTTCACTTAAGCCTAACTCTGCACTTGGATAAGGAACAAAAAATTGAGGAACAAAAATGGAGGACCAAAGGAGTCTGACATGAAATACTCACAGTAAAATGATTTTGTCCAATTGCATTCCGTCTTCTGCTTTCTTGAAAAGCTAATCCACGTCCTGGGCACGAATTAACAGTTTTTGAGAGGTCCGATCGCGAATTAGCGTTTAAACATGAAGAGTATCCCGTCGCGGAATCTTCCATTATCCTACCGGTAAGACTGCGCCGGTTAGAATCTGTGGCCTAAACAACCAGTTTTTAAAAACAGATGTTATTTGTTGAAACCTAACAAAATTTGTTAAAGAATAATTAGGATAATTACAATACAATAAAAATTTCAATACTGACTTAAGGCGGTCCAGCGCAAGAATATATAACCTCGGTTGGTGCTGAGTCGGAAAAACAGTCTCTCATGCTTTTTAGGCAATATTAGCTTCTGTAACTCATATGAAAACAGGATAAAATCGCATAAATACACTTGCGATCCAGTATATCCCTATTGCCAGACCCGCTTCGAGTCGGGTGATATTTTATATCCTATTGACCACCTATTGGACGTCTTCGAACATGGGTTTTTATTTACGCCAAGCGTCAAAGTTATTTGATTTTAGTATAGTTAGGAAATTATATTTATTTTATTATTTTTATTGAATTAATTGTAATGTTCTATTGCACGTAAAATCTTTTCAGCTTAATATTCTTCATCTGAAAGGTCATCGATATCAAAATGTTGGCCATAATTTTCGCATTAGTCTTCATCGCCGCCACACATGCAAAGCATAAAATGTTTTGCTATTTGCGTTTACATTATATTCGGCCTCGTCTCCTAAATAATTATAACTGTAGTATCCCCTGTGCATGCTCCAAGCCATACGATTTTAAAGTAAAAACTCAAGCAAAAATCAACACAAAAATTTAATATTTTTAAACACTGATTTCGATTAATTTAAATTTCTAGCTGCTAATCGAACAAAATTAAAGTTTAGTAGCAAATTAATGTGTTATCCGATGATAAGTTGCACTTGCGGTATTTTGTTTGTTTGTAATACACAGGGTGGTCGAAAAAATATACAAAAAAAGTTAAATTTATTTTTTTTACTAGGTGGCTGTGACTTTAAGTCTGACATCCACCTTTGATTCCAAACAACTTTTTTAAGTAACTTCTTACCGTATTTTAAAAAATAAGGGTACTTTACTCTTAAGTTATTTTGACATTTTTGAATCTACCTCGTATCCAAAAAGAGATATTTAAATTTTGATATATGCGTTTTGAGTTTGAAATGATGCACCAACTTTTATCAAGAATAAAATTTTCTGATGAATTAATAATAAAAAAGTTTTCCATTTGTGTCCAACTTTATGCCGGTCACTGTATGTACAAATTAAAAATACAATGCCGAAACATTTGAAAAGGTCAAGAGACGATAAGGGCGACAACACAAGATTGGAGCGAGAAATTCATGGAACTAGGAGTAAAAAATCCAAAAGTGACTTGTCTCCCGATAAAGCTCGTTATTTAATGAATAATAATAATAATGAAATTCGATTTAACACCACCAGTAGTTACGAAAAAAGCTCACATTTCGCGTAACAGGGGCATTACGGAACATGTAAACATTCCCCCACTTTTTACATCTGTGACGATGTAAAATGAGTGTTTTAATAAATAAGGGTACAGTGTAGGTACTACACAGTAGTAATACAAAGATAGTTCTAACACGACCTTGAAAAAGCGTGCAAATTGGCTACGTCATTCCCGAGGTCACGTGACGTCACAAGATGGCCGCCAAGGCGGGAAATTTGAAAATGGCCTTGACCTGCGGGTTCAATGAACTTTAAGGGGTCACGTTCAGTTAACCTTGACCTGAAGGTTATCTAGAGGTCAAGGGGTTACCAGATCGATAACCTTTAAGGGGTCATTGACCCGCGGGTTCAATGAACTTTAAGGGGTCACGTTCAGTTAACCTTGACCTAAAGGTCAATGAACTTTAAGAGGTCACCTTGTTAACCTTGACCTGAAGGTCAATGAACTTTAAGTGGTCACTTTGTTAACCTTGACCTGAAGGTCAATGAACTTTAGGAGGTCACCTTGTTAACCTTGACCTGAAGGTCAATGAACTTTAAGAGGTCACCTTGAGTTAACCTTGACCTAAAGGTCAATGAACTTTAAGAGGTCACCTTGAGTTAACCTTGGCCTGAAGGTCGATGAACTTTAAGAGTTCACCTTGTTAACCTTGACCTGAAGGTCAATGAACTTTAAGAGGTCACCTTGACACGTGGCACTTGAAAAATTTAACTTTGCTCACAGTTCTGGGAACGGAAGTGACATCACAAGATATAAGGTTAGGAAAAAACCTTGGTAGGCAAACGCGGCTCTGCTGACCAGACAAAAAAAAACCTTAGTCGACAAATAATGGCCTATAAGAAGGGCGCGTGATTCCATTGCTATATCAGTTCGAGTGCTCCAAGGTACATGTAAGTATATACCCGCTGTCTCATTTTTAAACAGCTAGATATTTTGGAAACCTTTCGTAAAAAAATCCTTAAGGATTATGAGCAAAAGAAAGAAAAAATGTAAAGATACCAGCTGTCCCATTTATAAACCGCTTGATATCTTGGAAACGAAAAATTATGTAAATGGACATATCTTAATAGGCGAAGGACCGACTGTCATTTAGACAGGTGAAAAATTTTTCTTTCCAGTTTTTTCTGATTTTTTGTGATTTTTTTGTAGAAGTTTTTTTCCAATTTATAAAAAAAATCGGAGACGAAGAAATTTTGGAAAATAAATATTTCAGCACGAAAAATGTCACTATCGACGGGGGGACGGACCTAAACCGATGGTTCGCCGACCACGTTACCGATAGCATCCTAAAGAGCCTGGAGGAGTTCCAGGAGCGCGATTCCGGTTGGGCGCTACATCGAATTTTAAGTTTGGAAGTTAACATAAACAAAGTCCAAATGGGAAACGGCGGCGGGACGTACGTGAGGCTACCGGATGAGATTTCGAAAAAGAAAGCTTGCATTAACGTTAAAAACGACGACGACGCCTGCTTCGCGTGGGCCGTCGTTTCCGCGCTATACCCCGTAGACCGTCATTCGGAACGCATGAGTGCTTACCCCCACTACGCGGAGGTTTTGCACTTGGATGGGTTAGAATTTCCCATGACGCTAGCTAAAATCGATAGGTTCGAAGAAGTAAACGCAATATCCGTCAACGTGTACGCCCTAGAGTTAGTATGTGAAGATCCGCGTAAATTTCATACCGGTCCGGTGCGGTTAACTAAAAAGAAGATGGATGAACTTACTCATCGTTCAAGATCAATATTTCCCGAATATGAACGATTACGAGACGCCTCCCGAGGAAGACGTCGCAATGAACGATATAAAATATCATTTCTGTTGGATTAAAAATTTATCGCGTCTAATTTCAACGCAAATGAATAAACACAACGGCAAAATCTTCATATGTGACAGATGTCTGAATTATTTTCAAACTCAAGCGAAATTAGACTACCACGCGGTTTATTGTCGAGAACGGAATAATTACCAGGTAACGTTCCCCAAAGAAAAATTTATATACTTTAAAAACTACGTACATAAGGAACGTACTCCTTTCGTGGTGTACTCGGATTTCGAGTCCATTGTAAAACCTTATCACGACTCTGAGTCGATGTCGCAGACTTCCAAGTATCAGAAACAGGAGGCGTTCAGCGCCGGCTTTTATTTTAAATGCTCCTACGATAACTCTCTGTCTTTCTACAAAAGCTATCGAGGGCCGCATTGCATGTCTTGGTTCGCGGATCAGATGGAGGAAATCACGAAATTCGTCGCGTTGAAACTGACAAACGTTGAACCGATGAAGGAAAACATAAGTTTGAAAAATGCCACGGCAAATTGCCATATTTGCGAGAAAAGATTCACTCTCGATGACATCATAGTTCGCGATCATTGTCATTTGACATCGCGATTTCGCGGGTACGCCCATCAGAGCTGTAATCTAAATTATAGAAATTCGTTCATGATCCCGTGGTATTTCACAATTTCAGCGGTTACGACAGTCATTTCATAATCAGGGAATCTCGCCAAACGCAATCATATCACCCTGCTTCCCATAAATAAAGAAAAATATATAAGTTTTACGATTTTCGACGCCGACACCAACGTAAAATTCCGCTTTATCGATTCTCTCAGAGTCATGGGGTTTTCTCTCGACACGATAGCTTCCTCTCTCACAAAAGCTGATTTCGTCAATACCGGAAAGGAATTTCGTGACGTCCCTTCCGACGATTTGGCATTGTTAACTAGAAAAGGGGTCTTTTGTTATGACTACATCGATGATTTGGAGAAATTACGAGAAACTTCGCTTTCGCCCATCGATAAATTCTATAAAAAACTAAATGACACCGATATCGCCGACAGTGACTACGCGCACGCGCAACTGGTTTGGGAAAAATTCCGCATACAGACTATCGGCGAATACTCGGATTTGTACTTAAAAACCGACATAATGCTGCTGACCGACATCTTCGAAACGTTTAGAAAATCATGTCACGCTAATTACGGTTTGGATCCCGCTTGGTATTACACCATGCCAGGGTATACTTATGATTGTATGTTAAAATTCACCGGTTGTCGACTGGAGACGTTTCAAGATATAGATATTTTGCTATTTTTCGAGAGGGGCGTTAGGGGCGGACTGAGTCAGTGTTGTAAGCGCTTCGCGCGAGCTAATAACAAGTACATGGAAGAGTACGATCCGAGCGATCCCTCCAAATATATCCTATACCTAGACGTTAACAATCTGTACGGCTGGGCGATGTGCGAGTGTCTGCCGCAGGGCGATTTTCGTTGGGTCGACGATATTGAAGCAATCGACGTTACTAAAATTCCCGACGACGCTAAAGAGGGATACGTGTTAGAGGTGAACTTAGAATATCCGGAGGGACTACATGACTCGCACAAAGATCTACCTTTCGCGGCCGAACATCGCATACCGCCGGAAGCGGAATCGTAGAAACTCATGACTACCCTTTATCCTAAGGAAAAATACGTGATACATTACAGGGCCCTGAATCACGGTCTGATTTTGAGAAAGACGCACAGAATTTTAAAATTTAAACAGTCCGCTTTTTTGGCGCCATACATAAAGTTCAACACGCGATTGAGTTTGATTTCGAAAAGACCATCATTAAACTTATGAACAACGCCATCTACGGAAAAACCATGGAAAATATTAGGAAACACAGAATCATTAAGTTGGTGAATAAGTGGGAGGGCAGGTACGGAGCGAAACATTTAATTTCGTGTCCGGCTTTTAGATCCAAATCGATATTCGACGAAAACCTAATTAGCGTCGAATTGAATAAGACGCGTATTAACTTTAAAAGCCGCTGTATATCGGAATGGCGATTCTAGATATATCCAAAACCTGCGCCTACGAATTTCATTACGATTATATGCTAAAAAACTCCTCGCCTTCCGACTGTCAATTATTGTACACGAGCACGGATAGTCTCATGTATGAAATTTCTTGCGACGACGTTTACCGCGATACTTACATACATACTTAAAAATTTAGCTCGTTTCGACACCTCCGACTTCCCACCTAATAACGGTTACGAAATTCCGCTCGTAAATAAAGTATCGGGACTGATGAAGGACGAGTTAAACGGTAGGATCTTAACCCATTTCGTCGGACTCCGATCGAAAATGTATACTTATCTGGTGGACGGGGGAAAGAAGTGCGTGAAAAAAGCCAAGGGAGTCAAATTCAGCGTGGTAAAAAATAATATCACGTACCAGGATTACGTCGATTGCTTGTTCGAAAAGAGGGAAAAAATCTCCAGCCAGTGCACCATACGTTCGTACGCCCATACGGTCTTTAGTATCGAACAAAGCAAAGTCGGTCTCAACCCTTTCGATAATAAGAGATATATCGTCGACAATATAGTCACCCTGCCTTGGGGTCATAAGGATATCATAGATATAGATTGGAATGTGGGAATGTGTGGGTATGTGAATAAAAAAATATTTTTAAAATGTCGTTTTATTTAAGAAAACCTTCTCCTATACAAGTCAGCTAACAAAAACTCCCTATCAAGATAAAAGAGTTCGTAAATACAATACTTTTCTATGTTACACATTGGATTACGAAGTAACTTAATAGTATCTCTAATATTTAATCTAAAATTACTTTTTATCAACATCTCATTTACCGTATCTAAAAAATTAAAATAGAAATCAACTAACTTAAAACTATGCAATAAAGCGATTTTAAAAGAAACATCCTTATCTATGCGTAGCAGTTCGATACAACATGCTTCGCTGAAGTAAAAGCATACGCCGTTTCTACCGAGCGATACGATTTCTAGTCCGTCCGAATTAATCGTGTCCAATTCCATGTCGCAACCAAATTTTACAAGCAGACCATCACCGTGTTCGAAAAACTTATACAGGTGCGAGATAAGTTCTTTCCACTCCACGTGGTCCATGGTCATAACGCATTCTTCTCGGGTACCTTGTCTGCAGACGATATTTACAGCAGGTGTAAAAAATCGTAGTGGACTCAACCCACAATGTACGGTATATACGTGACCAGGTGCCAAATGAAAACATGTTTTCAACAGAAGAAGTCTCTCTCTTTGAGTCGTTTGCTGTGGAACGTCGTCGACATCGCCAGCTGCGTCAGATTCGTAGCCACTACTGTCACCCATGCTCCGCCACTACTACAAGACGTCTGTTGCGTCTATCCAGGAGTCGTGGGTTTTATCGAACCCCAGCCAACGGACCAAAATCTTCTTTCCTTTTCTACGCAACACCTTTTCTATCAAGAAGACGTCTGGATCAGACGTTTTTTGCAATTCCTCGGTGTAGAAACCCCCCTGGATAGGTCTTCCGTTTAAGTCTTCCAGGAGATATGTGGGAGGGTTCGTAATTTGAACCTTTGAGATTTTAAACAATTCAGTCGTCCAGTTGGGCGTATATCCCTTCTGAAAGACGTGCTTGACTTTGCTGATCCTAACTATGTCGCCTAGTTTAAAGTTTTGTTTATCGAAAGTCTTTACGTTGTTGAAAGAGACATTAAGAACGTTCCGTTCGTTTGTTTTGTTCACATCTTTGGGTTTCATGCGTATGATTCTATGTCTCCTATCATTATATTCGTCAACTAGCGTCGGTAAAATATCGATCCACTTGTACGTGCCACTTAAACTGAAATACTTGAACAGTTGTTCTTTCAAGGTGCGGATCACTCTCTCTACTATCGCCGCTTTCGTGTCGCTAAACGTGCTATAGTGGTTAACGTTAAACGTATTCAATAACTTCTTAAAATGACAGTTGTAAAATTCCTTGCCTTGATCGGTCTGGAGATTTCGAGGTCGACGCAACGCTGAATTTTTGAGAATATCGGCGAAAGCCTTCGTGACTTCTTCTCCCTACTTGGATTTTAACGGTTTGCACCAGACAAATTTGGAAAAGCAGTCGATCACGACTAGTATGAATTTAAAGTTTCTATTGCGGCTGGCGTACGGATCCAGCTGCCCTAGGTCGGCTTGCCAAAGATCATCCAAACCTTTAATAATAGTTCTACGCCTAGGGTATTTCTTTCGTATCGGTTTATGCAATTCCCTAATCAGTTGAATTTTTTCCTTGGTATACTTAGAGTTCATATCGAAATTTTTTGACCGCTTTCTTCGGTGCGACTAAGTTATCTGATGACTTTAGCTTCCTTCAGTTCGTTTATAATGGCTACGATTTTGTTGTCGTGAGAAGTGTTGCCGGCGTTTTTGGATGCCATCAGTAATCGCAATCTGTCAACTAATTCGTTGACGTCGTCCCAAAACATGTACTCCACCGGTTTTTCGTTATAAGTGAGACGCATACCTTTACCACTCACCCCCTCTTGTAAACGCGTTCTACTCGTAGATTCTTCGGGTTTTATTAACGGTTTAATAATATGCGTGTACTTGTATCGAGATGTACCTCTTAATTTACCGACGCTGTTCAGATGCACCGACGTTTGAGTCAGAATTTTACTGTAATTTCTATAATCCTCTTCAGTGCCTCGAGGTTCGTTATAAAAAATCAATTGGAAAACTCCTTTGGTACCTTTATACCTCTTGTCACCCACGATTATCTCAGCCGTTTCTCTATCGAAATCTAAAGATTCTTTTCCCAAAGTCCATTTTGAATCGCTTGCGCTATACTTGGGTCCGTATACATTATCAATTTGGGGCGATTCTGGCGCATTAAATTTTTTAATGTATGATCTAGCTATTGGCGGATATGCTTCTAAGTAGTCCTTAAGAACGGTAGGAGAATACTGAGACGCGTCTTCAAAAACATCTTCGTTATTATTGTGTGGTGTAAGTATTTGGGTAAAATCTGCTTTTGTATTTTCAACGTTTGTTTCTACATTTTTCTCAGCGGGTGGAAGTGTCGGGAAATCTGCTTTTACCTTTGCGATGCGTTGCTGCAATGTTTCCACTCTTTTCTGTAATCTTGTATCGCTGCTTTCCCCAATTTCTTCTTCATTTTTCTCAGCAGGTGGAAGTGTCGGGAAATCTGATTTTACCTTTTCGATGCGTTGCTGCAATGTTTCCACTCTTTTCTGTAATCTTGTATCGCTGCTTTCCCCAATTTCTTCTTTTTTAGATTCGGTCTTAGTTTTTTCTTTCTTCGGTTCGATCTCTAGAATGTCTTTTTTTATTTGCAACATTTTGATAGATTGCGTCACCGGTTTGAACATTTTTTCCAGCGCCTCATCTTCCTCGAATTTTCCCAACTTCAAAGCCGTGTGTTTTTTTCTAATCGCTCGTGCAAGTTCACTGATTTTCTTCGCGCGGTGCGCTTTTCGAATCTGCTCCTCTGACGTCAGCGGCATGTTGACCACTAACGTCAGAGAAGTACTCACAGCCTTATATACTTATCGAAGCCTTTCCTATACCGCCCGTTTCTCAGGCTAAAATCCTTAACGATGGCCAGAGTGCCATAGCTATCGTTCCAACATTGACAGCACAGCTTTTTGAAATCTTCGTACGTGACGTCTGGCGACAAGTGTTCCTCGTAAACGTGTTTCAGATTTACGTCGTCTTGTTTAAATAACACGATCACGTTACAATTATCGCGTACGAGCTGTTTCGGAATTTTCGAATACGTTTGACATAGATAAGCGACGTCCACCGCCTTGTGTCGCCCCATCGAATAAAATTCTCTGATTTTATTCTGTTTATCGCAGGCTACGTCGTCAAATATGAATATCGAATTTGTCAGAGCTTCAGACGGGTCGATGACATCCTCGTTTATCGTATACGGAAAGCAGCCGATGCAACCGACTTTTTTTACTACATCTTGCAATAATTGATATTTCGGTTGAAACAACGATTTGCTATACAAGTAGATATTTTCGAATTTCAGACCATTTTCGTTGAAGATCAAACTAAGGAGTGCGTTCGTTTTACCACACCCGCTAGGTCCGCACAATATTGCTCTAAACGAGTCTGGTAGTAGGGTACTGTGTTTTGATTTTACCGCACCCCCTTGTATGACATCTAGATTTTCGATAGGTAGACAAACTTGCTGTTGCTGAACTTGCATCTTGCCGACTGAGAAATTCTGCGTGCTACTTCTCAATATATAGGCGACTGACCCCAAAATAAAAACAAGTTTTTGTTTTAAAACTTTATTTGTTTTATACATTTACTACATAAATAGCTTATGGTAGATAGACACGCACTTTTTCACGTATCATCGTTCTGCACAAAGGACATGAGGAGATTTGAAGTGCACATTCTATGCAAAGCATTACGTGTCCGCAGGGAATCATCACAACCTGTATATCGTTGTTGTAGCAAATTTTACATAAATTACTTTTTGATGCCGTTTGAGGTTGACGAACTACGGTATCTTCGACGACGGAGTTTGGTAGTATTGCGACCACTGGCAAGGGTTTAATATCCGCGAACGTCGTATTAAGTCCCGCATTACTTGCTTGGATGAAAGGGCAACTGGGACTCCAACTTGCGTGGTCTTGCAATGGATTGTCGCCTTCTTCCCATCGGTAGCCTTCTATGAAGCAAAATGGACATTTGACAACGTCTTCATAATCTGTGTAATGGAATCCCGCTTCAGCCAATTGTATTGGGGAAATCGACGGATTTGACCACTTCGCGAAAGATTTCAATCTATCATTTCGGTTTCTATAGTCACACACTTCTTCCATTTTATACACAGTAGGGACATGCTCGCTGTGTTTAAATAGATATGAAACAGAAGTGGGAGGCGTTTGTGGTGGGGGAATCTTAATGGGAGGCGCCTGCCTCCCACTACCGAGCCAGGCAAATAATTTCTCGCAATTTATGAAACTGCACATCCACATTGACTCTTGGTTGTGGTGTGCACACATCGAAATGCTTTTTTCAAATTTAGGTACGCCTGAATGACGTTCCAGGTTAATTACTTCGGCATCGATGGTTTCTCGTAGGAAGCGTTCTTGCTGTTGGCCCTTGACGTATATACGCTCGACACTGAGATATTTTTTTAGGAGACCTTCCATCTCGACGTAGTTCACATGGCCGTTAGTGTATATGATCCCCAAATGATTTTTCTCCAAATACCGCACTTGTCTTTTGTCGCGTTCGTTGAGATCACTAAAGGTTTTCGGAGGTCTTATAAGAATATGTAAAGTTTCATCGTTAACTTTTATTGTCAGCTCTTTAGGACAGAAACGTCCGTCTATCATAAATCCCTGTGCGTCCACTACGGCAACCTTCATCTTAATGGGGATCTGTCTACCCCAACCACTTTATTTATCGATTTCGAAAAATGTATGGTAATGGGAGGGGGAAAGAAAACACCGATATTTTATTTTTGTTATTTTCTTAGGTCAAGTACAAGTACAATAATACCTTACACCTAAAAAACTCTCCTTAAAATTAAACTACATAAGTTCCCTAACTACTTCACTTAATGGTAAATATTCGATGGTACTATCGTGTATAATAATACAATAAGCTCGGGTTGAGGCTGGAAATCCTGCGTTACTCTCGATGTCCAGCTTTACGTCAACCGTGGTGCTTTTCATGGACTCGGTTCGTCGGGAACAGTCGACGACAAACAGAGCTGCGTTATTTTTGTACTCTGCGTAACTAAGGAACGGGTGCCTCTCGTTCATATAACTTGAGCAAAAGTCTACGTAATTATGGTAGGCCTCCAGGTAGTCGTTACCATTGAAATCCAATCGCAGTCGTTCAAATGGAAAATATTCGCCGTTTAAAATTAACCTTACATCCGTTATATCCGTATGATCGAATATAGAAGGGTCCCTTTTAGCATTTTCGTTGCGACTACTTTGAAACCCCACTATAACGTATCGGGGACTCGACACGGCCATCGAAGTTTTGACGGACCAAATTTCCCTATTGGAATTAACCGTAAGACTTGGTAGTTCATGAAGTTCCCATTTACGATATGTTATAATTATAGGGCGATCGCGTTTAATCGATTGAAGCAGATCCAATCTAATGAAATCGCTCGGCTGAATATGTTTCACTTTTCATTCGATATTGGAAATTCTTATTTCCGCCGTTAATTCAGCTACTGATCCAACCTCATCTTCCAGAAATAAAGAGTTGTTGTCGTTTCTAGCTCGTATTAATCTTAATGTCTGTTTACCACAAGTGTCCAACTGATAATCGTTAAATATTCCGAACAAATGTTTCAGAGGTATTCTCAAGCTGAACGTTCCATCGGCATTTACGTTTAAAGGCTTGGTGGGGCCAACCCAACTTGCGGTTACCAGGAATTTCTCATCGCTCGGAGCGTAGCACAGATATGTTCTAATCGCACTTACAATTCCCGGATTTCTAACTGTTTCCAGTTCCTTTCCATTGAGTTCATAAGAAATGGAATCGAAGAGAAATGAGGCCCCATTATTAGCAAAACTACATTTCCCGGTTCCCGTTTTTTTCTCTATTTTACCTTTCATATAAATTGCAGCGTCATACATCAATAACCAGGTGTCTCCTTGGTTAATCGTTATCTCCACAATGTCATTATTCAGAAAAGATTTCACAAACGGGTAATATGTTCGTTGTTCCAATCGTTGAATGGACTCATCCAAGGTTGGAGTGCGGTGCACGTCGAATACTTGCGGCGTTAACGACATGGTATCCGATTGCTTCTAGAAATCGACGGTTTTCCGGGGTTAGATTCAAGTTGCAATGGTGTTTCCACTTCGATGGCGTCTTCGTCAATGAGGGGCGGAGATTACTAAACCGCCTTTTATACGGTTGGTAGTTGCCTCCAAAGACCAAACGCATTTCACATAGACGATAGTCGTTTCACTTCCAATCTAACGATAATTTTTTCACCTCTGAAATTGACAGGCTTGAAATTCTGATCGAGGATGTTTATGGTCAGGTTGTTTATTTCACGTTTCGTGACAGGCACGTAGAGTAAATTTTTAGGGGTTTCGTCTATGGCGTAACCGGGATCAACCGCAACGGCGAATTTGTAAATCGTGCGCGTAGGTCGATTTACGTAATAAGCACCGGCTGTGATGTTACAATCTATATGTATCGTTCTAACTTTCACGATATTTACCGGCAAATCTGAAACGTGCACTTTGCCTTTATCTAAGTATCGTTCTAACTTTCACGATATTTACCGGCAAATCTGAAACGTGCACTTTGCCTTTATCTAAGTATTGTTCGGAAAACCCCAAAGGTCTTCCAATAGAACCGGCTGTAACAATATCTATGGTATCTTGATCGCTGTAGATCTCACACTGCAGAGTGCTCTTGTTCGCTTGTATCGAAATGCTACCTCTATCGTTTTCGTCTTCCGATTTTTGCAGATTTTTCCGTATGTGCTCTTCTATATTCTTTATCTCGTATGAACCGGTGGGAAGTGATATTACTTTGCTAGCACCGAAACTACCGGTTAGATAACGAAAATTGTTGTCGCCGCTCTCCTCTTCGATATTCGGTATGCTGTTGAACGTGTGGAATCCCAGCAAAGCTAAACCGTATTCGGCGTTTGGGTCCAAAACTATCGGACTGTCAAAATCGATGGAGAGCGTGGATGTGCGTCCGTGTAGAGTAAACAACAGTGACATGACTGGCGACTTTTTAAGTTGTCCCTCACCTTTTATAGAGAAATTCAATGCACAAATAACTTGGAATTGTATCTCTCATAAAGACGCCTCTGAAATATGGTATTTTTAAAATTTCGACGTAATTCAATATATCTTCGTCGGACAGCGGTCTATTGGGTAGCTTCATTGGGAGTTTTTTTGTTTCTTGAGGAACAGTCCTAATCCATTCTTATTTTTACGTAAATATAAGCCGGAGCCTTCTTTTCCGATGGCTTCCATCGACCGATTGTGCCGTTTTTGTTCTTCCAACCGCTTCTTCGCATTCTTTGCGTCGATAATTGTCTTGGCTACAGCACCCGCACCGCCTGCCACCGAACCAAGGGCGCCCAAGGCACCTAGGAGGGGCAGTAAAGGAAGAAATCCGCCGGTATGCTGGAACGGAATTGTGCGAGGAATTTTCACGTTCCTCTTTCCACCCGCCTTCTTAACGGCTATTCGCGCCGCTTTTAAAGCAGCCAACGACGCTTTCCTCAAGTGCTTCATGTCATTCAACTGACTATTGCTCAAAGTTTTTTTCAGAGATCTTTCAACTTTTTTGACGATGTCTCTTTTAAACGAAACCGGGCGCTTATTTATGCCCATACCGACCTTGCGTTTGACCTTCATTGTATTTGTAACGAACCACGCGGCAGCTTTTTCGTCAAATTTAGCGTTCGACGAGTATTATTTATACCTTTTTCCAAGATTGGAAGTTCTTATAGACCATTATTTGTCGACTAAGGTTTTTTTTCCTAACCTTATATCTTGTGACGTCACTTCCGTTCCCAGAACTGTGAGCAAAATTCAATTTTTCAAGTGCCACGTGTCAAGGTGACCTCTTAAAGTTCATTGACCTTCAGGTCAAGGTTATAACAAGGTGAACTCTTAATGTTCATCAACCTTTAGGTCAGGTTAACTCAAGGTGACCTCTTAAAGTTCATTGACCTTTAGGTCAAGGTTAACTCAAGGTGACCTCTTAAAGTTCATTGACCTTCAGGTCAAGGTTACAAGGTGACCTCTTAAAGTTCATTGACCTTCAGGTTAAGGTTAACAAGATGACCTCTTAAAGTTCATTGACCTTTAGGTCAAGGTTAACTGAACGTGACCCCTTACAGTTCATTGAACCCGCGGGTCAATGACCCCTTAAAGGTTATCGATCTGGTAATCCTTTGACCTCTAGATAACCTTCAGGTCAAGGTTAACTGAACGTGACCCCTTAAAGTTCATTGAAACCGCAGGTCAAGGCCATTTTCAAATTTCCCGCCTTGGCGGCCATCTTGTGAGGTCACGTGATCTCGGGAATGACGTAGCCAATTTGCACGCTTTTTTAAGGTCGTGGGTTAGAACTCTCTTTGTATTACTACTCTACACTCCTTGTAGCTCAAAACATCTGTGACGATGAACTGCATATTTTTCTGATTGTGATGTCAAAGACCCACAAAACTTTGTATTTCGATTGTGACATCGAAAAAGAAAATAGTTGAAATTCGGTTGGAACCAGATATTAATTATCCTTTTGACACCGGTTGATATCGAAGATGCGATCTAAGCCGAAGTGGAGCAAAATACAGAAGTTCAGAAGGAACTTAGAGAAGAACTTTTGGCGCTATTAGGATCGGATGTAGCCGAGAAAGTAGATATGGGACCACCTTTGCAAACTGACGATATTGACAGCACCAAAATTGAACGTTATGATATCAACAGCGATATCAGAGTCGGTAACAAGGCGAGATAATAGATCTGCATTATTGCAAAAGCAGATTGCTTCAAGCCTTTCTGCAATTGGTCAGGTAATGTCCTCCTTGTTAAAAAGGGGAGGGGGAGAATCTACAGACTATAAAGAGGCTAAGTGATGCCTCACGACTCCTGATAGACGTTCATCATTCCGAACCTATCTCAAGAAGGGAACTAGCTACCTACAATTTAGACAAAGATTTAAAACATACCTTCAAGGAAAGCTCAATAGACGAATGGTTGTTTGCCAACTGAAAATGAAAATTTCAGATAACTCCGAACGAAAACCTAATTTAACTAAATAATACCAAACCCGTAATTTATCTAAAAATACCGAATAAACCACCATACTTTGCGTTTATCTCCCTGAACTTAACGCAATTCTTTTAATAGACACAGGTAGTTCAAGAAATTTTATTAATCTCGAATTAGCTCATCAATATTTTACAGATTTTTTTTTCGGAGAAACTTTTTACGTAAAAACAGCCCACGCTAGATCCATACATAACGAAGCCATGGAAATTCCCTCATTTCAAATGAATCGAAACCATAAATTTTATTTGTTTTATTTTTCAAAAAATTATGCAGGATTATTTGGCACCGATTTCTTTAAACATAAAATTATGTCAAATATCGATTTACGTTGTGATTAGTAACTAGATAGTCATCTAGTTACGCATTATGTAGCTATTCCCTTAAATAACACTGAATATCGTTTCAAATTTCATAAATGCAAATTGTGCATTAGAAATAATTATACAGCCCCGAAGTGTAAAAAACTAATAGTACCCGTAAATAAAATTTCTCGCACTTGTATCTTACCTTAGACACATTTTGGAAACGCAGAAATGTCTGAAGCAGTTAACAGTTATTGTAGATTCATTCGCTACTAACATAGAGATAGATGCTTATAAAATAACAAAGTAACAAAGGTGTAACTAATATTTCGGAAAATCCACTCAAAATTAAATTTCTAAAACCCTTTGATATCGTACTAATCAATGAAGCTGAAATAATTTTTTTCGAAAAAATTTAAACTGACGAAGATCTAGACGACTATATTGACCAATTACAAAAACAGAATTCAAAAAATTTACGCTTAAGTTACTGTAATCAAGAAGAATATAACGCAATTCGAATACCGAGACATTTTTTATGTGAAAAATAATTCTTTGACATTCACGAACCAAATAAAACACAAAATTAATTTGACAGACGAATCTACCATTTTCACAAAAATATATCGATACCCCGAAATTCATAAACAAAAAGTTAAAACGCAAATTAGCAAAATGTTATCTAAAGGCATAATCCAACATTCAAATTCCCCGTGGAGTAGCCCCATTTGGGTAGTACCCAAAAAATGGAGGCATGAGGAAAACGAAAATGGAGGATTGTGATACACTATCGCAAACTTCCCTTCGTTCTAACAACAGATGCCTCTAATATAGTAATTAAATGGGTTTCAGCTGCGTGCACGTAAATGTTAATAACGAAGAAGAGGTGTATTTTCGTGCAAATTATATTTGTAAAATTAGCAAGGTAAAGCGCTTTCGGCTACATAGCCATCATCAGTACCACCTAAAAGAGAGCATGACATAACTTTTAGAGAAGAGTCAACGATTTTAATATGAAAAAGAGGAATAAAATTTCTTTGGTTATGTGAAAAAAAAAAACTAACAGCCAGTTGGGCCAGATTTTGGTTAATTCTAAAGACAGAGTTGATCATCTCTCTAAGAGTGGTATCTATAAGTTACCTTGCAACTCTTGTCACAGCACTTACATAGGCAGAACTTGTCGCCCTCTAACTCCGTATAAGTGAACATATCAGTAGGGACAACTCCACTTTTGGAGAACATATAAAAAATTTCAACCATAATTTTAGACCTCACTGAACAAAAATATTCGACAATAGTGCGTGAATTATTAGTAATTGTATGGTCATGCAAGTATTTTAGGCCTTATATATACGGTAGAAAATTATTCATATACACAAATCATCGTACTCTCGTTTGGCTTGTTAATCTGAAAGAACCTAACTTCAAATTAGTGAGATGGAGCCTCAAACTTGAAGAGTTCGATTACCAAATTATATATAAAAAAGGAAAACAAAATTCCAATGCAGATGCCCTTTCTAGAATTCAGTTAAACGCAATAGGAACCCAATCTACCTTTAAAAATGCCTGAGACATAGTGAAAGTCTATACTTTGACATAGATGAATTTTTGCTCCAAGAATCAAAACTTTTACCTAATCCTTCCTTAACTTCAGACTTAACTACTTACTTAGATGAATCTTTAAAACAGGATGATATTGACAAGCAAGAAATTAACGAAATAATGAATGATTTACAAAACTTTACCTTACCTTAAAACCCCAAACAAAAAATAAGAATTTTGCAAAATATACAAATACAACCACCGACTAATGATGCCACTGCGCATAGTGTCAATGCCCCCGAAACTACGACTAATATGCCAATATTAGACGAAATTATTAACAATCGACCAAACCAAATGAGAATAAAAAATAACCCTACGAGTTATACTCAAAAATTGAACAAGAAAATTTTTACGACCATCATATCATTTATGCAATCTTACCTAAATAAGAAATTTTTTAAGAGAATACATAAGTAACAAAACCATGTATATTTACTTTCATTCTAAAGAATTACGGTCTTACTTTCAAGAATCACAAGAATACACATTTTCAAAATTGCAAACCGGAAGAAAGACAGATGCTTATAAAATACAAACACGAAGGCAAGGCAAATCATCGCGGAATCGACGAAACATAAATTTTTCAAACAAAATTACTATCGGAAATCCCAAAAATGCGATATTTCTAAGAACATAAATCAATGCGAAATATGTCAACGGTCAAAATAAATAGAAGACCGCCTAACGGACACTTGGTTTTGACTCAAACCCCTTCTAGGCCTTTCGCAATATTACATATTGACACATTTATTACGGGAAAATATAAATTTCTAACTTGAAGACAAAATTTGCTCAAGCTTTACCATACTTTGGAACAGCAATATCGGCCTGCCTACAACTAGTTCATTTCTTTTCATTCCACGGAATTCCAAAACTAATTATTTGTGATAACGGCTCAGAATTTAAAAACAACGTTTTAGACGACTTATTGAAAACTCATAATATCCCCCCCGTCATCAAGAGTCAAATTCCCCAATAGAAACACTAACCCAACCTTATATCTTGTGACGTCACTTCCGTTCCCAGAACTGTGAGCAAAATTCAATTTTTCAAGTGCCACGTGTCAAGGTGACCTCTTAAAGTTCATTGACCTTCAGGTCAAGGTTATAACAAGGTGAACTCTTAATGTTCATCAACCTTTAGGTCAGGTTAACTCAAGGTGACCTCTTAAAGTTCATTGACCTTTAGGTCAAGGTTAACTCAAGGTGACCTCTTAAAGTTCATTGACCTTCAGGTCAAGGTTAACAAGGTGACCTCTTAAAGTTCATTGACCTTCAGGTCAAGGTAAACAAGGTGACCTCTTAAAGTTCATTGAACCCGCAGGTCAAGGCCATTTTCAAATTTCCCGCCTTGGCGGCCATCTTGTGACGTCACGTGACCTAGGGAATGACGTAGCCAATTTGCACGCTTTTTCAAGGTCGTGGGTTAGAACTCTCTTTGTATTACTACTCTACACTCCTTGTAGCTACCCCAAACAAAAAATAAGAATTTTGCAAAATATACAAATACAACCACCGACTAATGATGCCACTGCGCATAGTGTCAATGCCCCCGAAACTACGACTAATATCCCAATATTAGACGAAATTATTAACAATCGACCAAACCAAATGAGAATAAAAAATAACCCTACGAGTTATACTCAAAAATTGAACAAGAAAATTTTTACGACCATCATATCATTTATGCAATCTTACCTAAATAAGAAATTTTTTAAGAGAATACATAAGTAACAAAACCATGTATAAATACTTTCATTCTAAAGAATTACGGTCTTACTTTCAAGAATCACAAGAATACACATTTTCAAAATTGCAAACCGGAAGAAAGACAGATGCTTATAAAATACAAACACGAAGGCAAGGCAAATCATCGCGGAATCGACGAAACATAAATAGAAGACCGCCTAACGAACACTTGGTTTTGACTCAAACCCCTTCTAGGCCTTTCGCAATATTACATATTGACACATTTATTACGGGAAAATATAAATTTCTAACTTGAAGACAAAATTTGCTCAAGCTTTCATACTTTGGAACAGCAATATCGGCCTGCCTACAACTAGTTCATTTCTTTTCATTCCACGGAATTCCAAAACTAATTATTTGTGATAACGGCTCAGAATTTAACAACAACGTTTTAGACGGCTTGTTGAAAACTCATAATATCCCCCCGTCATCAAGAGTCAAATTCCTCAATAGAAACACTACATTCAACCCTAATTGAACACCTTCGAATTCTTAGAGAAAAGGACAAAAAAACAAAAAATAATAGCTTACAATAGCACAATTCATTCTCATACTAATCACATATCTTTTGAAATAATCTCAGGTCATACAGACTCTCGCGATCCGATGTCACTTATACCCGCTCTAGTTTTCACGGAATATGTTAACAATCATCAAAAGAACACGAAAGCATTTTATGATAAAATTCATTGCGACTGTGTTGACAAAAAGGAAAATATAATTAACAAGCGAAACAGTAGTAAAACAGCGGCTGAAATTACAGTAGGCACTCAAGTTTTTAAACAAGTTGATCCGAGGTCAGCGAAATTAAAAATCAAATTTACAGGCCCTTATTTAGTTACAAAAATTATCGAAAACGGAAAAACTGAAGTACAAAACCCAAAAACAGAAAAGACGGAGATTACATACAAAAGCGAGACTAAAATAAAACACGTTATTACAGATGGACCTGGACCATCGACGCAACCGACACAAACTTCCATAACCTCAACTCCTATCGCGGACTCTTCCCATACAAGTTAATAACGACGCAATTTGTATCTAATCACTGGCCACTTGTACAAGTATACGACTTAGCCCCAGTAGTTTCTATATATTATTCTATAAAAATCAAGTGTATAAGCTTAATAATGACACTAAAGGTAAAATTGGACACTATGGTGGCGAATACAAAAATTCATTTTCATATTTGTTTGCATTAGAAAAGCAGATCGATTTACATATAAATCAAATAAATCCTATTCAAAATGTAACGAGACAGAAAAGAGGCTGACTTAATCCTTTGGGATCTCTCATTAAATTTATTACAGGAAATTTAGATCAAGAAGATAGCCAAAGATATGACATGCAGATAAAAAGCTTACAAGAAAATCAAAACAAATTCAAGGGGGTTATATATTAAGGTGTCTAGAAACGGTAGCTGTCCTTTGTTCTCTAGTTCATAATAAACTTAATGGAAGGGAAACAGTTATTCAATTTTTTTTAAGAAAATCTTCAATATTGGCACATTTCGTATCAAAAATAGCAAAAATGTCATCTACGTACCTATATCATATTCTTGGAAAATAATCGGATCCTTGTTGTAATTTTGTTTCAAAATTAGACATGAAAAGGTTGCTAAAAATGGTGAGAGGCAATTGCCCATTGCGGTCCCTTCGAGTTGTTGATAATAGTTATTATTGTATTGGAAATAATTTTGGTCCATGCATAATTTAGTTAAAAGTAGAAATTCTTCAATGACCTCTTTTTTGTAGTTATTATATTCTAGAAGTTCTTTTAAATACTCTAATGTTGTTGGAATTGGTACACTAGGGAACAATGAACTAACATCGAAATTAAAACTTCGCCTTCATTAAGCACGGTGTCTTTGATTTTACTGATGAAATCCAATGTGTTCATGACCGAAAATGTGTGCATTTTTTAGGCAAATTTTCAAATTCATTTGCTAACCATTTTGATAGATCCTATTGCTGAAACTATCGGTCGCATTGCTTTACCCGGTTTGTGCACTTTTGGTAAACCATATAGTTTGGGCACAGTAGGATTACTGTGATTACTGATTACTTAGTAATGAGGTTGTTACATTTTTTGAACGCGTGTTTAACTTGCGTTGTCATTGTTTGTAAGGTTTTTTTTTTTTAATTTTCTTATAGGGACCGGTTTGAACTAATTTATCCATTCGTTGAAAATAATCGGTTTTGTCAAGGATAACAACCTTATTACCTTTGTCAGCTTATAAATAAAAAACATCTTTCCTTCTCAATCTTTTAATAGTATTGTTGTTATTTTTATGTTCTGACTTATGATGGTTATTATTTGCGATATTTTGGGAGATTTGATTTCTGCATGCTTCTCTAATAAAACCTTTTTTTGGTTCAGGTATTATGCATGGACCAAAATTATTTCCAATACAATAATAACTATTATCAACAACTCGAAGGGACCGCAATGGGCAATTGCCTCTCACCATTTTTAGCAAACCTTTTCATGTCTAATTTTGAAACAAAATTACAACAAGGATCCGATTATTTTCCAAGAATATGGTATAGGTACGTAGATGACATTTTTGCTATTTTTGATACGAAATGTGCCAATATTGAAGATTTTCTTAAAAAATTGAATAACTGTTTCCCTTCCATTAAGTTTATTATGAACTAGAGAACAAAGGACACTACCGTTTCTAGACACCTTAATAATAAGAACTAATAACAGGTTAGAATTCGATATTTATAGAAAAGACACAACCACTGACCGCTACATTCCTCACGATTCCTTTCATTGCAACCAACATAAACTCGCAAGTTTTCAATTCTTAACACATAGATTAGTTAATTTCCCTCTTACTTCAGAAAAATATAAAATAGAAGAAACTAGGATAAGGAATATAGCACAAGCCAATGGTTATGACACAAACATAGTTTCTCTCCTGTCAGGTAGATTTTAATTTTTAATTTAAGTTTCTAACTATGTTTGTGTCTATGTTTCTAACTATGTTTGTGTCATTAATTAATAAACATAAATATAAGAAGAAGCTCCAAGATTCCACTACTTTTAGAATAAAACCTGATAGTACTAAGTATATTTCCATTCCATACAATCCGCGGCTTACGAGAGAGAGCGTTCTATATCAGCTGATCAACTCTGCCTCGATTTGCCTCGTCCCTTACGTCTGTATCGGTCCCCCCTCGTGTACCCCTATTTTATGCAACCATAAATAATGCAATGTAAATATGTGTATGCCAGGAAACAAAAGATATCCACGTCACCGCGCAGTGGTCACCGCTAACGTGTACCATTATTTTATAATATTATAATGACGAAATAATTTGTTTCTGGGGTATTTTTAATATATTCTCTTCACAAGAATGATTAGCCATGCACTTTTACTTGTTTATTACTCTGGATCTACCATTTGGGCGGTTTATGTTCTGTAATATATCTATGTATGATTAAATAAACATAAGTACCTATTAGCTATTTGAAAAAATAGTCAATTTTCTTTCAGTGGAGTAAGAGGGTAAAATTAAACAAAACAAAATTCTCTCAGTAAATTTTATTACCTATTTGTATATATTTTTTTAATACATTTATTCATCATAGATAGTTGGGAAATCCTATCAATATCTGCAGCTGAATACAGGTAAAAATCAAATGGATGAAAATTTTTGTTGCCTTAATTATACTATAATTTTTTTCAGTACATCCCAGGAGTTTATGAAAACGAGGTAGAAGCTACAGTTCTGGCTTTATATTTGATTAAATGATTCTGGCATATTTACTATCACAGTGTTTAATTTCCATAACAATATTTTAGTGTTAATTGTATAAGCTAATATAATAATTATTATAAAACGTAGTTCAGTAATATAATGATTTATATAGGACAAAATTTATAAAGTTTTGAAAATTGGTGGAAGAAATGTTAGAGATTACATAAGAATTTCTAAATCACAAAGTTCCTGTGTTACCTAGCGGTCACTTAGAATCGCTTGTGATTGGTCTTGAACAGTAGATCACTTTGGAGCAGTCCGATGGAAAGCACGTCATAACTTCTTACTATATTTTTAAATTTATTTAATTTCTTTAACTGTAAAAATTTATGGGTACCTACTGTTACTGGTACGGTAGGTAAAATTTGACAGGAATTTGGAGCTATAACAATCTAGTACAATTTTGTGAACAATGGACAAGTATACTTAGGAATGAAAAATAATTTTTTGCCTTGGAATTTGTAAAACATGTCTAGATAATCACGAAACCCAACCAACAGAATTTTTTTCCCATTAGTTTGCTCAAAAATTGAAAAAAACGGTCGCAAAAGTAGGGAATGTGACGTCACGATCCCTAATTTCAATAAGTACCTGCTATTTTCTTAGTACTTATTTCGTCTTTTTTTATATAACCAAGCATTCCCAGGCAAATTATTAGATTCAGTTTGTATGCGCCTGATGAGAAATAATCAAATTTCGTAGCATTTCAATGAAATATTTGGATTTTACTGATCCCATTCTGAACTTATTAGATGCCCCCTATAAAATATGACAGATGACATATTACTCAATGCTTTAAAGAAAATCGTCGGCAACGCCGCACTTTGCATGTAACCTCACTTTCGCCGGCGGAACGCGGAAACCAAGGTTAATAACCTTAGTGAAAACTACATAAATTCTATTCTCAGTTTTAAAAGAATCTTGCTGTGAATACTTTATTTTTTCGGTTTATAATGAAGACAAGATTTGTTAAAGCTTGTCCTGATAACTTGCCTTGCATAGATTTTGATATGGTGTGTCAATTTTATCAATAAAAACGGGGAGCAAAACATGGAGAAATGAAGAGGTATGTTTGTTATTTGATTTGTATATTGTTTTAATATTGCTTAATGATGATGATATAGCTTAAATTCTGGTTTTAGGTAGACTAGAGAATAAATATTATGGTAACAATGTTATTGGAGACACGCAGAGGAAAGAACATAGCAATGAATGCATAATGCCCGGTTAAGGCAAAAATTACCCCCGAGCACAAAATTAAGAAGAAAAATGTTAATGACACTGTGGTTAAAAATGAAGAAATTCAACTGAATAGTTGTGGAAGTAGGTATATTATGTTGTAATTACCCAACATAAGCAGATTAGTCCTAAATTATGCACATACCACGATGTACGAGGATCATACATCGTGGCACATACGTAGATACAGCTTTTTGTGCTTCTAGTTTAGTTGCTAGTACAGTAAAGAAATACTTATTGTGTATATACCTATAGTTAAGATATGGGGGAGGGGGCATGGGGGTGTCGCACACCCCAATGTTGAAATCGATTATCAAAACAAGAAATCATGCGTTTGTAAAAACGATCGTTGATATCTACATGTGAGAACCATGATTAAGAACTAATTTAAATAATCTAGTGCAAGTTCGACAGCAGAGTTTCATTCGATATCAAGTGCTTGACCGTCAATGACTAGTTTTTGCGGGTATTTGTATGATCTAATGAAGTATTTAAGTAATTAAGTCCGTAGTAGTACACTTTGTCGCATCCATTTTGATGCGGAAAGTTGTACTTTTCTGCACTAGTGACATTAACTTTGTCAACTAATAATAGAACTAAGTACGCTTGTAAAATTTTTGCAGGTAGGTACATATTAATGGAAAACTTATTTTAGATGAATGTAAGCAAGGTATTGCTTTTCTTTGCTGACTTCCTGGAAATAGCGAAGAATCATGGACAACATCAGTAGATTGTTATATTGGAAAAAGTCAACACAAGTGCAATAAAAAAATATGAAAGTCTACCTTACAGGATAGTTGACAAAGACATACCGACATACCTCAATAATTATTATACGTTGGAGTAGTATGAAGGAAGATTTTTGGCAAAAATCAAAACGTATTATAAGGAGGGATTGTCTGACATGTTAAAAAACGAAAAATGCCCTGTATCTCCGAAACGAATCGAGATTTTGAGATTCAACTGCTTTCCATTGCCCTCAAAAATCGAGCACAGTACACCTAACAACTCTTTGTCCATCTCTTCGCAGAATAGAAGAAACCCCCCAAAAAAAAATCCAGTTTGTTACACTCTGTGCATGCGACATGAAAACTGTATTATTTGATTTTGGAATATTTTCACTAAATTTAATAGATAACTTATTTGAGGTTTTGCCATAGAATGCAAAATAATGTTTTTTTTTTGCAAATTAAAGAAATCTTAATTTTTTGCTGGCTGCTGCATTATATTTTTTTATTTTTAACTTCTATTAACCACAATCACAAAATATGCTTATGAAAATTTATTTTCCAGAATGAATATAGGTATAATATGTATAGTGAAAAAATTCTAAAGAATTATGTCATTTTTTATGAGGATGCTTCGGCAATCACAATATAATTTACCTAAATGGGTCTAAAATAGTTCAAGCTATGACAATAAAGTTTTTCGACTGAAAACTTGGCTTTATTGCGTTTTACATGTTATATTTCTAACATCACCAAGAACTGGCACCTTCTCCAATATTCTAGCATTACATTTTTGAACCGATGCAGGTCTAACTACTTCTTGTAAGGGCTCATGAAATTAAAGTAATAAATTTTTTATATTCGGACCAGGTAAGTGCTTGACGTATATAGGATTAACTTTTCTCAGTTTAGTTTATAACCAATCAATGCTGTTGATTAACACTAGCACAGAATAAATAGGTGAAGCTATTTATTCTGCGACACTAGGTATTGAGGCTAAAATATCATCAGTTTCTTCAAACAACTAGCAGTCGGTGGAATATACTTGATAACAGGTAAAAAATCGTTTGGCAGAGCCACTAATCTAAAATCGTCAGCTAAAATGTTACACCTGGTTGGTTCTTTATTGTCTTTAATATATCAACAAGTCTAGATATCTAATTTATGCAAGTTCAGTTAGGTACTTACGAATTGTGTCGTTTTATAGATAAAATCGACTTGTTTCCAATAAAAAAAAGTTTTGTAAACCAACCAGCATAACGTCCGAATCATCAATACCAATACCTAGTGTTCCCAGCATTTTCCTCAGCAAAATAGAATGGTTCATTTCCGTCATGGATTATTAGAATGAATGGTGAAAATAGTTCAAATCATAAAAAATAAAAGCTTGTAAAACACGCGGGGCCGCGGGATCCGAGATCCGATATTCCGATTTGTGACGCCACAAAATAGGTTATGTTTATGTTTTCGCAGGCTGACAGCTTGGCATTGAGGTGCGGCGTTGCCAAACCTGGCGCCATGGCGGTAAATTTAGGGAAAAATAAAATCCAACAGGTAGTTACGTATATTGAACTTTAAAAATTAATTGCGGCAAAACGGGGGCGAAAAAAAAATTTAAAAAAATACAGCAAGTATATCTCACCCAATACTATCCGATGAGCAAATAAAAAAAAAGTGGTGTATTAGTCCATTCTAGTACATTTGCCATAGGTCAAAAGCACAACGCTTTTCAACACTTTATGATTTTTGTCTGTTTTATCACAATAATTATTACTATAATATTACTGAATAAATTTCCAGTTTTTTCACTTCCTAAAACATAAATAAATGTTAATACTTGTATAATAAAAATTATACTTATAACTTCTATTCTTCTTTTGTGTTGCGCCGACACTTGCTTTCGCCAAAAAGATGACAGTCAACCATAGCATCCGTACTAAATACCATTTTAGTTCACTATTTGAAGAGGTCATTTTTTTACTTGTGTCTTGCCCTAAACAAATTGTTAATTAACATGGTTTGAATTAAGAATAAATTATTTTTATACTGTCCTTTTTCGGAGTCGAGTGTCTACAGGAAGATTATATACTTTCTAAACACCATTTACTCGTCCGAAGAGATCACCAATTCCAATTTAATTCTTTGTTATTCATCCCCCATCGCATATCTGAAACATTATTATATATATAATAAATTATTATTATCAAAAGAGTCCATCTATCATAAAAAATGAAGTAATGTGATTTTACTTTATAAAACAATGATCTTGTTTTTAAAGTGAAAGTTAATACAAAATTAACAAAAAAAAGACTCACACATACCTATACCCCTAATTGTACTATTATTTTCTAAAATCTGAGATTACCATTACTCACCACAAATGTCTCTAATTTTCTTAGAAAAGTTTCGCAATAGATGATTCCTACATTCTATCTTTTCAATAAGGACATTGCCATATGGTCTACTTTCAAGAAGTTTATTGTATACGCTGCTATCACCATCTCCAACAAGTCGTTTGAAGATGACACCATGCAATTCCATGCTTCTTTTCAACCCCTCCACAATAATATCACTCTCCATACTTGTCGAGGTTGACGACCAATTTTTGTAACATTGGTGCTCTGGTACGGCCAAGCATTTGGATTCTGCTCGAGAACAAATACAACAGTACTTGTTCCGAACACCAAGGAAAAGTATCTTATGGGTCCTTGCACCAATAATGCACGCCTAAAAATAAAATTTACTAATAACATACAGGATGAACGAAGGTTTTTGTTGACACATTTTGACAATTCGCATCAAAAGTCATTTTAGAACAAAAAAATTCCTATTTTCAAAGAGAGGTAAACTTCAGATTCTATATCACAGATTAAATAATATAATATATAAGATATAAGAAATTCTATATGTACTCGTAGTAAGACCAACAGGTATGCTACAAAACTGCCCATTTACATTCAGTAGGGGCGTACAGGGGGGGGGGTAACTAGCAACCCTTTTTTAAATACAATTTCTGCTCCAATGGCTTTAAAAAATGCGTTCACTTGTTAACTTCTGATACCTACTTATAATATGTATCCCAAACAATAAAATTACCTTGTCATACCAATAATAATTATTGCCAAAGTTTGTCTACAAAAACCGCGAACATCCTGTATAATGTAATGTACAAAAGAATAAATCACATTTATACTTACCACCCCAGATTTAGCATCATAATTTATAGAATATGAGCGTTTACTCCAAGCACCATCAGCTACCACCGTTATTAGTGGTACAACATTTTTGTCGATTTCGCCCAAATTTCTCGCCATCTCAGCTTGTTGTTTGCCAGCATCTTCAATGGTTCTCCATGCAATATTATGAATAGCATCTGCCATGGTCTCCTCGTATTCGTAATATGTTGATGGGGCCATAAATGGGATATTTAGTGAAGAGAATAGTGTTTCACAGCCAGAATATCCAGAGCCACTTGATATGCTACCCAGGACAAGTCCCTTGTTTGGATCAATGCTGTCGCTGCTGCCTTCAGTGGAATCACATAAGCTTACAGATTTGGTAATATTACACATTTTGCATTTGAATATGATAATACTATTAATCCCCATTCTTCTTTCACTAGTTGGGTACATATCTTCAAACGAACAGTCGAAAGGGGGATGTTTTCCAATTCTGGAAATTTCCTTGAATAAACGTCCTACATCGACTATTCTTCTGCCTCCCAGTAATATTTCGTCCTTTTCTATGGTATGGTTGGTCTCATTTTCTGGGACTATTTCCAGTTCTGGCAGTACACTGAAGAATGGAACATATATACAGGATGTGTCACTAATAATGGTGCATATTTTAATAGCAGACAACGGACATGAAAATACAGCGATTATGCCAAACATGTCTTTTCAGAATCTCGCTCCTTTTTGATTTACACTGTGATTTTTTGCACTTTTTTGCACTATTAGGTCAGTCGAACTGAAAATTTGCATACATATTAGATTTTCCCCCGCCCTCTAGTGGCAAGTTCAAAACTAATAAGTCATTTACTGCGCTAATAACGCAGGGATTTGTCCTCTAAGAAAACATAAGTATAAAATATTTCAGCTTGATTGACTTATTGGTTCGGAAAAATGACAGAAGAGGAAGATATTCTTTCAACTTTTAGGGTGTAGACCGAATCGCTCTATTTTGGCGCCAGCTAACTGCTATCAAAATATTATGTGCAATTATTACTAATCTCATCCAATATATCGATAGAAGCAAAATATTTTGATTAGGTATAGTTTAGGATCTTACTTGTTTGCTGGCAAATTTTCAAATGTGGTGATCTCTTCTCTGATCTCTTCTTGACAACTTAGATCTGCATCCATAAGAATTATTATCCTAAAATATATTTTATTTGAGGAAAATCCAGGGCCGGTAAATAATGTATCATTTCTACTCACTCTTCATACAATTTTTCCTCTTCTTGGCAAAGAACTTCCGAGTGTCTGCAAATTAGTTGTACTAAATTGTTGGTATACCTTTTCTTTAGAATACTTTACCCAGGTAAACTGGAACAATAGTCATGGTCTGTGAGTGCTTGCCTAAAGGAGATGACAGATTAACTTTTACTTACTGCGCTATTATTATAGGCCAGGGTAGATAATTTTTGAGAACAAAAAAATCTAGAACAGCATGACACTCATTGGAAAAGGAAGAAAATATAGCAAAATTAACAGGAGAAATAATTTAAGGGCGATTTGAGGGGCGGGGTGGAAGGGGGTGAACTTTTAGGGGTGGAAAACGGTTTATCACGATTTCCGACAAAACTACAACGTCCATCGAAAAAAGTTTGGACAAAGTGGGCAAAGTTGTAGGTAATAAAAAGATCTACAACTTTTGTATTTGCACTTTTTTCATATAACGTCAAAATATCCGCGAAAAATCTAAATAACCGATTTTTTGGTTTTTAATTTTTATCTTCCACAAAAAAAATCCACGAAATTTGGTGACAACTTACCTTCTTATGTCCCGAACACGCTGTAATTTTTTCGAATAAAAACATTTATTTTTACCCCTTTTTTCGATTTTAAACCTAAAAAGTAACCTCATTTTCAATCGAAAATACCCACGTCAAAAAAATTGCTTTTTAAAAAAGTCGGTTCGATTTTTGTTCGTTGAAACCTCTACTTTCTGATGGTGTAAAAAAATGTACATCACTATGGAAAATTTTCTCAGAAAATGCAACAAATTTAAGATTCCATGTTCTTTTTTGCAGATTTTGAAAGCACTTTTCATTGCAAATACCATAATGTACGACACGAAATATTTTTAAAATGTTTTGAGACAATTTTACTGAAAACTCTTTTTTTTTTTCTAATGCGGCCCTGTGTTTAAATGGAAAAGAAAGTAATTCAGTATAATTGTCTCAAAATATTTCGTGTCATATGGTATTTGGAATGAAAAGGGTTTTCAAAATCTAAAAAAATGTTGTAGAACAAATCTAAAAACGCAATCTTAAAGCCCGTTAAAAAGTGCCACAAAACAGTGTTTTTCTTGTTTTCCTATCTGTGATAACAACTTCAGAAAAAAATAAATTCCAAAACGCAAAATTTCAACTCAAAAACGAAAAAGGATATTAGGAATCTGTTTGCACCATTTTATTGACCACAAAATTGCGCAACTTTTTCCCCAATTAACGATTTTTCGCGGACATTTTGAGGTTGTGAAAAAGTGTAAATACAAAAGTTGTAGATCTTTATATTACCTACAACTTTGCCATTTAACTTTTTTCGATAGGAGTTGTAGTTTTGCCGGAAATCGTGATAAACCGTTTTCCATCCCTAAAAGTTCAGCCCCTTCCACCCCCGTACCTCAAATCGCCCTTCAATTATTTTTTCTGTTATTTTGCTATATTTTCTTACTTTTCCAATGGGTTTTATACTGTTCTATTTTTTTCACTTTTTGCCATTTTCAAAGGCTTAGAGTTAGGTACTTACTGTGCTATTATTGGCTCAACGTGGACAATGTCAGCTTCTTGATTTTGGGAAGTACTAGCCAGTTCAGCTTGTGATCTTCGTAACTGCTTTAATGATCTATAAATGAATGAATTTTTATTTTTATTTAATTTTTTATTTGTAAATCTGTGAAAAAATATTGAATGAAAATAATTTTAGAAAATTGATATATTGCTGAATATTCTTGAAAATAGGTACCTTAGCAGGAATAGGTATGGATAAAGGATAATTGCAAGGGAAACTCATTTATCTATCTAACAGAGCTAAGCGACTTTTTGTTTTTAAATTTTTTATTAGAATGTCACCCTATATATTTTTGTACCCTAAATAGGCATTTCTTAATATTCTATAATATCTTTCTTCTCTTGAGTAATGAGCAATCTAAAACATTGCTTTTTAAATTTTACACGTAACACTTTATGGGTTGATTTCCATGGCTAGGGTCTCCTAGTTTCGAAAATTTTGACATTTATATTTTTAAAAATTTACAAAATTTAATGGCATATATCTTCCAAGCAGCTGGGGGAAACATATGACTATATATCTTTGTAATCAGGAAGAAGGGTAGATTTCAAAAAAGTAAAAATATATTATACAGGGTGATTCACGTAAGTGGTTCATTAGAAGTTTACGGGGAAGGAGTGCGAATTTTGATTTGAAATTTTGGTTACTTACATAACAGGTTGTAAACTCTCTTTCTAAAATATTTTCAACTTCCGATATCTTCCGGTTGTACCGGAAGTCGATAGCAACTTTGTTATTTCAAATAGAACACCCTATATTTTATTACACCATTTGGTTCTCTATCAAATTCCAAATCTTTTTACTGAATAGAATATGTACCCTATTCCTAACCCTTTTCGAGATATTCGCAAATTTTTTATTTTTTTGAGTGTTGCAGCCATCGACCATAGTTATGATAACTTTGAAATTTATGAATCTGTAAAACTGAAATTTTTGACTGTCGTAGGCGAAAGTCAACTTTATTAAATGGTCTGTCTGTATTCCATTTCAAAATATTGTACAGGGTGTTCGAGAAAAAATTCCCAATATCAACATCGAAAAATTGGAAAATCTCTTTTTTTTTTCAAATGGAACCCCTATTTTTTTATTGCACCATTGAAATGCTTGTGAAAAGACAGTTCAAAAATATATAACACACTATATGTCTAAATGAAGCGGTTGCTTCGTTATTACGCAAAATACGTATTTTTTCTGCTCTGTATCAACAAAGATGCCATTTCTCAAGGAGCGTCACATCATAGGGGGCCATGGAAAATGAAATAACGCAATTATATGACAAGGTTAAGGGCTATTTAACAATATTTTTTCCCTGAGAAGCATCAATACAAAATTAAATAATACTAACAATTGCATAATAATTATGCATTTGAAAAAACAAGAAACTACATAGGTATAAGTAAAACACTTTATTCATATTATGCTATTTACCTGTTACGTATTTACATTTGCTTCTCTTTGTTTGGACCTTGCCATGGACTATGAAATTTTTTTCGAACTGAATTTTATTTTCGTCAAAGGTGGTAAATGTAAATGCCTTTCATTTAAAACTATAATTGTTCTTTCTAAAATTCTTTTACACTCTCCATGAGTGTAAAACATTTTCAAAATATCTTGGAACACAATAAATGACAATCACAAATGAAAAATCCATGGCCGCCTATTAGAAAAGGTCCGTTGTTTCTTGATATGGAGCATCAAAAATACGTATTTTGCGTAATAACGAAGCAACCGCTTCATTTAGACAAATAGTGTGTTATATCTTTTTGGACTGTCTTTTCACAAGCATTTCAATGGTGCAATAAAAAGATATGGGTTCCATTTGAAAAAAATGAGATTTTTCAATTTTTTGATATTGATATTGGGATTTTTTCCCAAACACCCTGTAGAATATTTTGAAATGGCATACAGACCATTTAATAAAGTTGACTTTCGCCTAAGACAGTCAAAAATTTCAGTTTTCCAGATTCATAAATTTCAAAGTTACCATCACTATGGTCGATGGCTGCAACACTCAAAAAAATAAAAAATTTGCGAATATCTCGAAAAGGGTTAGGAATAGGGTACATATTCTATTCAGAAAAAAGATTTGGAATTTGATAGGGAACCAAATGGTGTAATAAAATATAGGATGTTCTATTTGAAATAACAAAGTTGCTATCGACTTCCGGTATAACCGGAAGTGATCGGAAGTTGAAAATATTTTAGAAAGAAAGTTTACAACCTGTTATATAAGTGACCAAAATTTCAAATTAAAATTCGCACTCCTTCCCAGTAAACTTCTAATGAACCACTTACGTGAATCACCCTGTATAGGGTGATATTGTAATAAAAACATATTCGATGTGCTCCTTTGGAAAAACATCCGGACGGTGCATATCTCCCCCGATTTTTTTTTAAGTTTGGCTACCCTTCTATTTTCGATGTCCCTGAACACGAATCTAACATTGGTTATGGTGCTCGGACGTATTTTCGGGGAAAATGAATTTTCAAATTTCCTCACGTTTCACGGTGATGTTTGTGGTTATAATCGGGATGATTGTTTTACTGTACGCAGCTCAAACTAATCACCACACTATTTTGCAACATCGAAACTTCGCGAAAACCCGGAGAAAATCCGAAATTTTGAAAGATTTATGCCGTCTTTACGTACACGCTATTTTCGCCCGATATTCGGGCCGTACGCTAATTTTGGCTATGTCGGGCGAAAAATCTTTCAAAAGGTGCAAAACAGTGTGGTGATTAGTTTTTGCTCCGTACAGTAAAAAATAATCCCGATAACCACAAATATCACCGTAAAAGTGAGGTGTGAAAAGGAAATTTGAAAATTCATTTTTTCGGAAACTACCTACGTCCGAGCACCAAAAACTAAGTTCAGATTCGTGTTCAGGGACCCCGAAAATAGGGGGGTAGCCAAAAAAAAATCTAGGATAATACACCGGGCGGAAGTTTCACCTTTTTTTCAGGTAAAAAAAAATATGAAAATATAACGCAAAACGCAATAAGGGGGCGGGTAACCTTGAATGGGTCACCCTGTAACCTACGTTATTTTGCAGCTGTTTAGATATTCTGTGCTAATAAATATATCTCCAAAAATAAGGAGTATAAGGCTTATTAGGTATATAGGAGCAGGGGTGAAATTAATATTCGTAAAGTTAGAAAAATCTCCCTTCATCTACTTATGTAGGTACCTACGTAGGTATATTACAAAATGTTGACAATAACCTACTTGGTTTTGCAATAGTTGCTATTGTAGACAGAGAGACGGAACATTTTTCATGTTATCTACCTACCTATATAGTTATATCATAGAAGAATCTACGTCGTAGTAGATTCTTTTATGGTTATTGTTATTGTAAAATGTAATTTTCGAGATCCTTGAACACGAATGTCAGATTCGTGGCGGACGTAGGTATTTAGTTGCCGAGAAAATAAATTTTCAAATTTCCTTTTGTCAGCTCAAACTAATGACCACAATATTTTGTACGTTTTCGGCGCCGAATGTCGGGCGAAAATAAATCTAGGAGAATGTCGGTTTTCCACGGGTTTTTGCGAAGTTACGATGTTGTAAAATCTGCAAATACCTAGTGTTGTGATTAGTTTGAGCTGCATACACTAAAACATTCGTTTTGTTTTACGTAATTTAGTTTCGCCAATCGTTAGTTTTTTCTCCTAAGGGACAAATATTTCTTGGTTGTTTGTAGTCTTCTTATGCCTCATGGCGATGGTAGGTACATACCTAAACAAAACCACCAAAATACACGCAACAAAAGGTAAAGACACGATAGTAATGTGCATAATTCCAAATTGGCACAAAGAGTACAAAAATAAACGATAGTATTATAGTGAAGTGGAAACAACTAAAGGCGGATCACAACTGAACTATATATCAGAACTATAAAAGTCCGTATTTCGCGCCCAACGCCAATAATAAATAAGTAGGTCACGCACTGTGCTGGTCATAAAAAAAAAACAAAAAAAACTGGTGAGACCAAGACCACTGCGGGGCGGGGAGGGGAGGAAGGACTAGTCGGCGACTGCTGCAACCACCAAAACAATGGTACAGGGTGATTATTTTTGGGCTGACAACCTGAGAATACAGAATAAAATCGCAGAAAATATAGTACGAAGATTTTCTGGGATAAAATGCCATAGATTAGAATCACAGAATGAATAATAGTGTATTGCCATATAATATAAAAATATATTAGAATAGGCAGTAAAATAAGTAAAGTAATATTTAGGTAATAAGTAGGTATTCCTGGTGGTCACTCTTACAGTGCATACCATTGGGATATCCGAAACGGTAAGAGATACAGCGTGGGTTAAATTAGAGAAAAGTTGCGTTTTTGTATGCCTTTCAATAATCTGAAAAGAAATCTAAGATATCTTGGGTACTTCCTGAAATATTGCTGAAAAACTGAAAATATGCGTTTTCTTTCTTCGTTCATAACTTTTTTATATGTAATGGAAAATTTATGAAACCTGGCAATCTTACATTTCTTGATGTGAGCTCTTCAATGTAAATGTCAAATAATTCCTACGCCAACTAGATTATGAAATATTCGTTTCGGGTATCCCAATGGTATGCACTGTAAGAGTATTATGTTTTAATAATTAAAAATTTTAAAATACCTATACTCATGTTATTACTCCATCATAGCTCATAGCCATAGCACAGCTTATAGCTCGTTCTAGACGTCTAGAAGTGGTAGAACATTAGTAGAATGAAAACAAACTCACTTTTTAGGTGCCTATACATAGTTGGCGCATATGAATTGGTGTAAGGTGTAAATAACAAAACAAATTCGCCTTGGATGTGATATTTTGCGGGAATATAAAATGTAATATTGCTAGCCTAAAATCAGAATGTCAAAAGGGGCAAAATCTATCACTAAAGCATAGGTGCAACGTTTTTGCGATTAGTTGACAAAAGTAAAAAAACTAGGTTGATAAGAATTAGAATCTCCATTTTCGGACCAACCAGTCGATTTTCACGTTTTTCCGATATGGCCCCTTTTTTTGGAACGCAGGAAAAAGTTTGATGTTTTCAATGAATAGATGTATATACAGTGTGTTTCACTTTAAAACGGACAATTGCGTATTTTTCGAAATTTTGGTCGATCTTCAAAATTATTTTTTTTAACATATCGTATTCAAAGAGCTCTATCCTTTGGGCTACAGTTTTTTGATATACGATCATTCCATGCCCTACTGCAATCAAACGAAGACCCCAAAAATCACGAAATCGTGTTGGGCATTTTTTGTTTGAAAAAATAATTAGTGCCATCGAATTCAGCTTAGCTCAGATGCCTATTTCCGCAGTTTCAATATTCTAGCACTTACAGGGTGTTCAGAAAATAGGGCCAAATTTCAAAAAAATGGCACATATAGGAGTGCCCTGTATAAAACACGGGCCTTATTTTGTGAATGTTTTTTTACAAATCGAAAAGGTCTTGTCCAAGGCACTATTACAAATGATTTGGTATGTCTATCTCACACAGGGTATTCGGAAAGAAAAAGCGAATTTGCCTATTTTTTTTAATTTCTTGTCGTAAATTCAAACCTATTTTTAAATTTTGTAGCTTTTACTAATCCTCGTTATAACTCGGCCAACATTTTTTTTGCAATTAGCAGTAACCCTCTGCAGCTTGCTCTTCTTCCCCTTAAAAATTGATTGGAATGTGTGTCGTTCGATTTCAGAAGAATAGCTGCAGAGGGTTACTGCTAATTGCAAAAAAGGTTGGAGAAATGTATACAGGTTGTAAGGAGCATTAGAAGAAGCTACCAAAATTTTAAAAAAGTTTTGAATTGACGACCAGAATTAAAAAAAAAATGGGCAAATTGGCTTTTTATTTCCGAACACCCTGTATGAGGTAGACATACGAAATCATTTGTAATAGTACCTTGGGCAAGACCTTTTCGATTTGTGAAAAAACATTCACAAAATAAGACCCGTGTTTCACACAAAGCACTCATAAAAGTGAAATTTTTTCGAAATTTTTCCCTATTTTCTGAACACCCTGTAAGTGCTAGAATATTGAAACCGCGGAAATAGGGATCTGAGGTAAGCTGAATTCTATGGAACTAATTATTTTGTCAAACAAAAAATGCCTAACACGATTTCGTGATTTTTGGGGTCTTCGTTTGATTGCAGTAGGCCATGGAATGATCGTATATATCAAAAAACTGTAGCCCAAAGGGTAGAGCTCTTTGAATACGATATGCTAAAAAAATAATTTTGAAGATCGACCAAAATTTCGAAAAATACGCAATTGTCCGTTTTAAAGTGAAACACACTGTATAGTGTATAGGGCCAACTTAACTGATTATTTAGGTACCGTACTTTGGGCGTCTTGCCAAAATTACCATCATACTATAATATAACTCAGTTTTTTTAAATTTACACCTCCAATTTTCTTCACAGAATTGCGGATGATACCTTTTATGTTGTTTTGAAAAAAATCCATGTTTAATTTTTTTGTTTTTTTCAAAACTGCAAAAATTCTTATCATCCGCAATTCTTATGTAAAATATAAGCGGATTAGTAAAAGAATGGTTCATTTTTATCAAATATTAAAGGAGAAAAATGCGAAATGGGAAATTCAATATGGCCACCACTACCATAGAACATTCTTAATTAATAAAAAAAACTCCTTGGTATTTTTTTTTGGCGTCCTTGAATATTTGTGGCTGCTGAGAATATATGTTGCTGTTTTCTAAATTAATATCGAATGCATGGGTATTTTTATAGTTTTGATGTTGATTCAGTGTTAAGCATCTCGTTTTTTTCTCCGCAACTGTACAAAAAAATATTACAGCAATTAAAAAAATCGACGAAAGAGAAAAATAGCATAAAACATTATACACAAAGTGGCCACAATCAGTTAAATAAGGTCACCCATGTATTCATAATAATACCTATAATAATAATATAAATATAAAATTCATTATAATCCCAAGTGAATGTAAATAGATGACCAAACAGGCAAACTTCAAATTCCGACCGGCACCTTCTCCAGAAATCGAACTAACCAATTTATCCCGTCACGTTAGAGCGACTGCGACCCAGACTATCTGAAATCCGCATCGCCGGTAGAGGACGGTAGCAATCAAGCACTGAATATTATTTTCGCTATTTCGCAAATCATTTAAAAACGGCTAAGTTTTAAACATTTTTACAAGAGGTAAAATATGTTTAATTTTCTTCACAGAATTGTAGATGATACCTTTTATGTTGTTTTGAAAAAAAATCCAGGTTTTATTTCTTTCAAAACTGCAAAAATTCTTATCATCTGCTATTCTTATGTAAAAAATAAGCGGATTAGTAAAAGAATGGTTCATTTTTATCAAATATTAAAGGAGAAAAATGCGAAATGGGAAATTCAATATGGCTGTCACTACCATAGAACATTCTAAAGCTACCGGTGTGAAGACAGCCACCGTTTTCAGCCAGCCACCAATATACAAGGCGATCCAAACTTAAAAATAAAAATCGCTGTAAAAAGTTTATTCTTTGGTTGCCGGCCCCCATATCGGGCAGAAATGACTAGAAACACGTTCCGGACAAGATAGTGGCATCTGAACAATTTGCCACCCCCAGCCTTCCTCCCCACACCCCCAAACAGGAAAGTGAAATGTAAAAACTTTGTTTTTTGGTCGCTGGCGCTAATATTCGGCACGGGTGACTAGACAACAGTTCCGGACGAGTTACTGCCGCCCCTATAATTTGCCACCCTCTGGGTCACCCCCCACACACCCCTATTCGAGGAAAGTGGCCGTAAAAACTTTGTTTTTTGGTCGCTGGCGCCAACATTCGGCACGGGTGACTAGACAACAGTTCCGGACGAGTTACTGCCGCCCCTATAATTTGCCACCCTCTGGGTCACCCCCCACACACCCCTATTCGAGGAAAGTGGCCGTAAAAACTTTGTTTTTTGGTCGCTGGCGCCAACATTCGGCACGGGTGACTAGACAACAGTTCCGGACGAGTTACTGCCGCCCCTATAATTTGCCACCCTCTGGGTCACCCCCCCCCACACACACCCCTATGCGAGGAAAGTGGAGGTAAAAACTTTGTTTTTTGGTCGCTGGCGCCAATATTCGGCACAAGTGACTAGACGACCGTTCCGGACGAGTTAGTGCCGCCCCTATAATTTGCCACCCTCTGGGTCACCCCCCCCCCACACACCCCTATTCGAGGAAAGTGGGGGGTGTGTGGGGGTGACCCAGAGGGTGGCAAATTATAGGGGCGACACTGTCTCGTCCGGAACGGTCGTCTAGTCACTTGTGCCGAATATTAGAGCCAGCGACCAAAAAACAAAGTTTTTACCTCCACTTTCCTCGCATAGGGGTGTGTGGGGGGTGACCCAGAGGGTGGCAAATTATAGGGGCGACACTGTCTCGTCCGGAACGGTACTCTAGTCACTTGTGCCGAATGTTGGCGCCAGCGACCAAAAAACAAAGTTTTTACGGCCACTTTCCTCGAATAGGGGTGTGTGGGGGGGTGACCCAGAGGGTGGCAAATTATAGGATCTGCACTAACTCGTCCGGAACGGTACTCTAGTCACTTGTGCCGAATGTTGGCGCCAGCGACCAAAAAACAAAGTTTTTACGGCCACTTTCCTCGAATAGGGGTGTGTGGGGGGTTGACCCAGAGGGTGGCAAATTATAGGGGCTGCACTAACTCGTCCGGAACGGTACTCTAGTCACTTGTGCCGAATGTTGGCGCCAGCGACCAAAAAACAAAGTTTTTACGGCCACTTTCCTCGAATAGGGGTGTGTGGGGGTGACCCAGAGGGTGGCAAATTGTAGAGGCGACACTAGCTCGTCCGAAACGGTACTCTAGTCACTTGTGCCGAATATTGGCGCCAGCGACCAAAAAACAAAGTTTTTACGGCCATTTTCCTCGAATAGGGGTGTGTAGGGGGTGACCCAGAGGGTGGCAAATTATAGGGGCGGCACTGTCTCGTCTGGAACGGTCGTCTAGTCATTTGTGCCGAATATTAGAGCCAGCGACCAAAAAACAAAGTTTTTACGGCCACTTTCCTCGCATAGGGCCACCCAGAGGGTGGCAAATTATAGGGGCGGCAGTAACTCGTCCGGAACTGTTGTATAGTCATCCGTGCCGAATATTAGCGCCAGCGACCAAAAAACAAAGTTTTTACATTTCACTTTCCTGTTTGGGGGTGTGGGGAGGAAGGCTGGGGGTGGCAAATTGTTCAGATGCCACTATCTTGTCCGGAACGTGTTTCTAGTCATTTCTGCCCAATATGGGGGCCGGCAACCAAAGAATAAACTTTTTAAAGCGATTTTTATTTTTAAGTTTGGATCGCCTGTATATTGGTGGCTGGCTGAAAACGGTGGCTGTCTTCACACCGGTTATAAAGCTTCCGATAATATTAAAAATCTATTAGGAAACCCCAAGGACAAGATTGATGTACTAGAAAGAAGTGGAATATATGAAGTTAGTTGTTCTGATTGTAATAAAAAATATGTTGGGCAAACTAGACGTTCCATAAAAGCCAGATTCAGTGAGCACATGAGACATTTAAAATACGGTCATCTAGAAAAATCTAGCATTGCCGAACATGCTTATGAAAACAATCATAGGATAACAATAGACAATTTAAAATTAATTAAATATCTACCTGACAGGAGATTATTAGATGCCTATGAAAGCCTGGAAATTTCCAGATGTAAATTTAGTTTAAATAAGGCTAAGGGCCCCATCGCATCGGTTAGTTTTAATCATTTCCTGATGATGCTAACTTAGTTAGCGAAACGCGCGTCGAGTGCAAAAACAACGGTATTGGTGTGTGGATTTAAACGTAATAAGAATAGTGTATCGCCAATAGGTTCCAAATTCCCAACTTAGGTGTTATATGGCAAATGACGAATAAATAACAAAATCTCAGATCATAATCTCGTTGTACGTTTATGATTTATTTAATCAATAAACTTAACATTAACTGAATTTTCACTGAAGCATTAAACAATATTCCAAAGCACACTTCGCAACAATGGGTAACTAGGCTTATGTTTCCAAGGCACTCTATGCAAAAACGACAAATATTCTGGGGCTTATGTTTCCAAGGCACTCTATGCAAAAACGTCAAACATTATGGGGCTTACGTTTCAAAAACGGTTAATTTGATATTACGGCAAGAAAAACAAAGTAAACATAATGTGTGACATATCATTTGCAACGCTATTTATTGTTGTCTAAAAAATGTATAGATTACCTACCATGTATACCAATGTATTCGTCGATGAAGGTCTGGTAGCCGCCAGCTTTTAAACAGTGAAGACGGGCGTGGGTATAAATATGACGGGGAAGGCGCCACTTAGTTTGTTACCACCCCTCACTCTATGTAAGTGAAAAACAAACCAAGAAAATTCTCGGTAGGTATTTTTGCCAAACTCGAAATTCAATTTAAATAATAATAAAAATAAAATAAAACAAAGTTTCGGACCGTCTACTAAATTGACTAAACTTACTAGGGTTCGGACAAACAGTAAACATTGGCTGTCGACAGTGGTGGTGCTCTACACCACTATCCAAAATAACACAACTGTCTAGGTCTTCCTAGATTCACCGACAAGTTATTCTTAAAGAGATTTTAAAATAAATTGATGTTATTAATAATAATACTCAAAGAATGTGATACTACAAGTTGGTTTATATCCCCGAACGTGTACACGGGCAGTTTACACATCGATCGCATAAGATCAATAACATACGCAGCAAGATCATAACCTATACGCAAAAGTTCAACACGCTATTGTTCACAACAAATAAACACAAGAAAATGATCATGCAACACTTAGCTGTTGGTGACCCCTCAATGCGGCGAGGTCCTCAGGTGAAGGTCCTCTTAGCCATCCACAGAGCGATCAGGTGGTAACAAAGTGCACTCCGTCACTCCGGCGCCTCAAGGGACAATGTAGGTACACCCGGATCTTGTAGTCGAAACCAAAAATTCAAAACTTGCAGTCCAATGAAAACAAATCAGTTCCAGCAGAAAAAAACTAGGCTGGACCCGAAAAAAAACCCTCCAAACGAGGGTTTTTTTCCAGTTTAACTTCTCCCAAAATAACCTTGAATTTACCTTTAGAAATTCAGTGAGTCGGCACCAATTTTTTATGAATCCGAACAATGGTTCAGTGGGTATTATTACTCCCAAGATGGAATGGGATTCTTTTACATAGGTTCCAGGTTCCAATTGTTCCACAGAGCAATTTAATCCCACAAAAGCGGATAGAGGACCAATAACCATCAATCACAACCATAATCGGTATCGGACCTCCAGTTACACGTGCAGGCAGTCGAAATAATCCTTGAAGTACACAAGACGAGCCAGAAACTACACTCGTAATCGACTAATCTGCCGCCGGAAAAACTTCCCGATTTGCCATGCTTCAAACGGAACACCAGAACTCGAAGTGCCAAATTACTGGCAAAAACTAAAATCCGTTGGCGATCACAAAAATCTACACTCTGCCTATGAAAATAAATATAGAATCTGTCGAAATCCCCGAACATAGGAGAAACTTCACGCCGACACCGACAGATGGCGCGACAACTCGGCAGATGTCTATGCCAAAAAATCACGACAAAGCCTGCTCTTTGCTCCCGTTGTTAGGTGGCTCAATGACAAGCAATGCGATCAACTTGTGGCACTGTCCAACAGGTGTCACTGCAGTCGCAAGTATGTGAACGTCACTTGGCAATTTATTTTGTGGAACAAAAGATTGGATATCATTAAACTACGGAATGTGCGGAACATCAGCAACATCAGTAAGTAGAACAGCAAATAATATTCGATAATCGGTGGACAAGTATTTCGAAAATAAATCCAAGTTGAAATCAAAACATAACCAAAAAAACCTGTCGTACGTCTTTTATTCTTCTAATAACTAACGATATTCCCCGCGAAGGCTCTGAGAACTGCTAAAACCAGCCACACACTATCTGAACAAAAGCAAAACATTGTTCGCTCGACAGAGCTCGAAGACCAACCACAGAAGGTAAGTTCACAACAAAACCACTGGCACTACGACTCATCAACAGCAAAAAGCACCTAGGTACATTCCTAACTCACTATTTTTCAGGAAACAAATTACTACAAAGCCAAGAAAAATCAATGCAAACCTAGCGCAAACATCTTCCGAAAGCTAAGAGGGTTTATTAGACGATGAAACAAAATCTCTTCGACCAAGTGAGACTACTAATAAAAATGGTTTTGTGAATAAATTAAATAAACTATTCGAAGTTTTTACCCCAACTACCACGAATTGATTTTTTTAAACAAAACCATATCTTTCACAAGCAGTGATCCCAGATGATCCACCAAAATTTCAAAAGAACTACTTCTTTGATCGAGAGCTGTCTTTTTAGCGTAACACATTTTAACCAGAAAAAATCCTCTTTTCAAAAATGCAAAAATCCAATATGGCCCATAAGAAAAATAAAAGTTGATCGTCACATTTTTGTCCAGGGAGGCGAGAAAAAATACGAGGCCATATTTAGATTCCTTGTAAAAAAGTGCCTTGATAATATTTAACTTAGAAATGTCCAGCGCCATTCGTTTACGTTTAAAAAAAAAATAAAAACGAAAACGACAATTTTCAGTTTTTTCGCATTATTTTCAAGACGAAAAGGGCCAGCCAAAATTTCTTTTTACTTGGCATCAAATTCCGCAACTTTGCCCCAATTTAACCGACCTCGTATTTCTTAAGATAACCAAGATCCCCATGCATAGACTCAAATTATGGTCACCATGTATATATATATATATATTTTTTTCAATTGACAATACTGCAAGTGCGTTAAGCCTGTCCTCTGACATCGTGCTTCCCAAAAATGTTTTTATTCGTTTTAAAGTCGAAAAACTACGTTCACATTCACTTGTCGACATGGGGGCTGTACAACAATTTGTAAACCTCACTAAATATTTCTTTAACATTGTTGTCAACCTCTTTTTAAAGTATCAAGCAAGGTAAACAGAATAGTTTATTGTTTACGGAACAGCCGCACAACCACTCATATTTGTCGTAAGCGTTTTTATTAAACACTCTATTGTACGTTCGGGTTTTGCTTGAAGACACAAAATTTATTTGGAGACCTGGAATAGGTTTGCCTTTTTGTTTTATTAATATTTTTTGTTCAAACGTCAAAGGGTTATTTTGTAACATAAACGGTACAGAGTTTACTTCCGTGCTCATTTTAATACTGTTAAAGACGACTACAGTTATTAGGTACACAGTACACCTGACACCGGATAAAAAAATACGCAGCACAAATACAAAATACACTCGTGATAATGCAAATAATGCGGCCCTGCGACGGCAAAGCGCAGGTCGGCAGGGCTGTCATATTGTGTTCCCCGGAAGAAATGTTTGATTATATTAGTGGGATGGAACACCCGACCAGAAGAAAGTTTCGGCTAGATGGCAACGGAATTGAAATAGAAAAGATTACGAGATTAATGGAATCTTGCATTTTCCTTTTTGTATGGATGGGCGCGTGCCCTTGTGCCCCTTGGCACAAGCCGCCACTGCTAATAACCAAAATAGAACTCCTCAACAACATTATCTGGGCCAAAGCGAAAATTTTCAAATAACAGCCTCGGACTTCAAGAATCTTGGTATGACCAATAAGGACCAAACGTTTGCATAAATACCGTTGACAATAGCAACTTATATTGAAGATAATACTGATATGTACAAAATTTTAATTGACACAGGAGCTGGTATTTTTATTTTCAAACCAGAAACGGTTCAACAATTTTTAAATCGATATCCAGAAAATTTTAAAATTAAAGGTATTTCTGGTCAATAAATTTCTATTACTAAAGCGGCATTTGTTTCCTTTACTGGTCCTCTTTCTCCTCATAAAGTTTATATTTGCGATCTAGATATACGATTCGACGGAATTTTAGGCGCTGACTTTTTAGAAAGGGTACGGTAGATTTTAGGAATAAACAATTAATTACGTACTATAAGGTACACGGACTACTTAAATACCCAGATGAATTAAACGAGCTCACAAATAATAATGATAATAATAATCGAGTTGTTTATAAAAGATAAGTTAATGTTGATGAAAGATACGATAGCCTTCATACATATAAACGCTTTGAACAAAATAATAATAATAATAATATTAATGATTATAGCAAAGATGTATACAACCATATATCTTGGATTATAGTAATGATATAAGTAATTTTGAAATCGACAATACGAGTTATAATATAAATAAGATTACGATAGAACCGCGTTGCGAAAAAATATGCAAGTTTCATACAAATAAATATACGAATAAAGAAATGATCTTATGCGCACAACGTGTAGAAAAAGTATATGTACCAAACGCTATAGTAAAAATAAACGATGAAGGTAATTTTTATACAACAATATTAAACGCTAATGCCATAACAAAGAAGATTTGTTTCGAAGAATTTGAATTTGAACCTTACATTAGAGAAGTGAATGATAGTACTAATATTATTAGCAATTTCAATAAAACAAAAAGTAGAGTAGAAGAAATAAAAGAATCATTAAACACTTAAACGAAGAAGAAAAGGAACTAATTACTAATTTGTGCTTAAATTTTGAAAATATATTTTATTTTGACGGGAGATTTCCTAAGTTTTACTAATGAAATAAAACATAGGTACTATGGATACAGGCAACGCTATGCCAATTTTTACAAATCTTATCGGTATAAACAAATTCACAAGGAAGAAGTAAAAACACAAATTAATAAAATGCTTTCTCAAGGAATAATCAGACCTTCTGTTTCACCATGGTCGTCCCCAGTATGGGTCGTTCCAAAAAAATTAGCCGCTTCAGGCAAACAAAAATGGGGAATCGTAATTGATTATCGAAAGTTAAATGAATTAACAGTCAATGACAGGTATCCACTGCCTAATATTTCAGATATATTAGATCAGTTGGGTAACTGCCATTATTTTACTACCTTAGATTTGGCTTCTGGGTTTCAACAAATTGAAATGAATCCAGAAAACATTCCGAAAACTGCTTTTTCCGTTGACAATGGCCATTTTGAATATTTACGAATGCCCTTTGGCCTCCGTAACGCACCCTCAACCTTTCAAAGAGTTATGGACAATATACTAATGGGGATTCAAAACAAAAAATGCTTAGTTTATATGAACGACATTATTATTTATTCTTCCACAACTATTGAACAAATTTATCCTATTACTGAAGTCTTTCAAAGATTACGAAATTAAAATCTAAAAATACAACCAGATAAAGTGAATTCTTACGAAACGAAGTAATTTATTTAGGACATGTTATTACACTTGAAGGGGTTAAACCAAATCTACAAAAAATACAAGCTGTAATCGAATTTCCTCAACCTACTAATACTAAACAAATAAAACAATTTTTGGGACTTACTGGTTACTACAGGAAGTTTATTCCAAATTTCGCTAAAATGACAAAGCCTTTATAACTCGACTCTTAATAAAAGACGTACCATTTATAAGATAAGATTGTCGCGAATCTTTTGAACAACTTAAAAATGCTTTAATAACTTCATCAATTTTAATATATCCTAATTTTGAAAAAGATTTTTTTTAACTTCAGATGCAAGCGCTTTTGCTGTAGGCGCGGTACTTTTTCAAGGACCTGTTGGAAATGAGCTTCCCATAGCGTACTTTTCAAGGACCTTAAGTCCAGCAGAAATGAAATATAGTGTTATCGAGAAAGAACTTTTGCTGCCGTAAAAAACTTTAGACATTATCTTTTCAGACGATAATTCTTACTGGTTACGGATCATAGACCTCTAACCTGGCTTTTCTCAATAAAAGATCCCGGTAGTCGTTTAGCACGCTGGCGACTTAAATTAGAAGAATATAATTACCAAATAATTTATAAACCTGGAAAAATTAACCGAAATGCGGACGCTTTGTCTCGAATCAAAATTAATCATATAAAAGGTCTATGTCAAGGAGTCCCAAATAAAAAATAAACTAGCTAACAAATTTAATGGACCTTATAAAATCAAAGAAATTTATACGAATTCGGCTTTGCTACATAACCCAATTACTAATCAAACTACAAAAATGAATTTTGATATGCTTAAGCAATGTCACGAATTGGAAGGAGAAGAACTAACTGTTAAAGAATTCTTTAACTAGAGAGATGGGAAAATTCCTATTAAAAATAATAACCTTTCCATTAAACTGGGTAATTTATTTGATGTCCCTGAAAATATTTCACTAGCTCACTGTGTATCTAAAGACCTGGAAATGAATGCGGGAATTGCGAAAGAGTTTAAGAATAAATTTGGACACGTAGATGAACTAAAAAATCAAAATAAATCAACTGGTGAAATAGCAGTATTTCAACTTCCTACAAGAAATATTTATTATTTTAATAACTAAAGAATTTTTCTATTATAAACCAACTTATGCTAATTTATTTAATTGCTTAAAAGAATTACGAACAATTTGCCTCGAGAGCACTGATGAAAAAGATAAAGTTGTAGCTAGCCCCAAGTTAGCTTAAGGATTAGACAAATTAGACTGGGACACAGTTCTCCCTATGATCAAATATATTTTCAAAAATACTGATATTAAAATATTTTGTTATATCGAACCTAGTTCCTAATTCTGAAGCTTCATTACAGATTTTCTTTGTTTGCTACCACTAGGCACAATATACACTGCGACCAATTAATAACACCATAACCGTGTTCTATCAAGAACAATCTGGACTCAAAATTTCTAATGACAAGTGGAGTTTATACGGTATAAAGACATCTCATCTCTAAAAACAACATTCGAAAATAATAACAAAATTTTGGAAAATATGCAATTTATGATTCAACCAAAAGACGTACGAATGGCCGCCTTTCTAAGCGAAGTTAAATCACATCTCACTTTACTAAATCAACTTTCCGAATGGTTAAAAGGGCAAAATATGAAAATCGCAGTAGGCTCTTGAAATTTTGCATAGGGGTATAAAATTGCGAAAGAAACATATTTTTCTTATGACTTTTTTCGAAATTCGGTTAAATAAGCCCATTTTTCGGAAATTTTTTTCATTAATGTCAAATTTGACATATAAAAGAGACTACGTCACAACATTTGATTATGTCAATTTTGGTTCTAGAGCAAGCAAAACCTGATGCCGCAAACAAATTTTCCGTAAGTTATTTTTTAAAACATTTTCCCATATGGTGCAGACTTTTTGGCGGGCACTTATAAGCCCTGGGAATTGGGCCTGAAAGAATATTCTTGGACAGTGACAGTAATCTGAAAAGTTTATTTGTGATTTTTGAACGCTAAACAATAAAGGTGGTAGCCAAGGAAACGAGTTTGGACTGTGATTGTTGAGATTCAGTACATTTGGTGTCAGAAGCGGGATTTTAAGAGGAACCCGAGGTGAATGCCCACAACCGATGGACCGCAATGGAAATGGAAAAGTTGATGGAAATGTTTATGAAGAAATTCGATGAAATGGACAAGAAGCAAGAAGATTTAATGAAGAATCTTCAAGAAGAACTGAAGAATGAATTCAAAAAGAATAAAGAAGAAAGGCGCAAAAATGAAGAAGAAAAGGAAGAAGAAAGGCGAAAGAGGGAAGAAGATAGGGACACGAAGCAGGAAAAACTGATGAGTGACCTTAAAGAAGATATAAAAACCGGACGAGACGAAACCAACAAGAAATTAGAAAAGATTCAAGTGGAGTTACAAAAGAAAATTACCAACTTCGAAGAGGTTGTTGAAGACGAAATAACCCAAATGAAAACAGAAATCAAGGTGGAGATGCAAACGGAAATCGGAGAAATTAAAAATGAGGTACAAACCGAACTTAATAAAATAAAAACGAGATTTGAAAACAGTGAATGAAGAATGAAACAGCTGGAGGCGAGGATGAATCAGCTGTCGCTACAGGGTGTATCAAAATTAGAAGCAGGTATGATCACATCCTCTATGAAAATGAAGCCTCTCAAGTTTGATGGAAAAGTGGCATCGAACACTTACCTTAACCAGTTTGAAGCTGCTGCAGAAGGCAACTTCTGGACAGGAGAAGAGAAAGCCCGGAATTTGAAGCTATGTCTATGAGGTGAGGCCACCGAAGTGTTGCGAACGATACCGGCCGACGCTCAGCATGATTATAGTTCCCTGGTTAGGGCCCTCGAAATGCGATATGGAGAAGCCCATCTGCAACAGGTATACCAGGCGCAACTAAAAGGTAGACGACAACGCACCGATGAGACCTTGCAACAATTTGAAGCCGACATTGCCCTCCTGGTAAATTTGGCCTATCCATCGGCCCCAGTTGAATTCCGGGAACAAATTTCGGTAATCGGCTTTATAGATGGCGTGCGTGACAGCGAGACTAGCCAACCACATCGGCTAGCCCTCCACAAAATATCTCGGAGGCCTTGGCGCATGCTTTGGAATTTGAAGCCGCCACGCAGGCAGCACGTAGACAAGTGAGGTTAAGGCAGGTGCGACCACAAAACAGAGGCAGTACTAGTAATGCCAACGTAGAACAAATGGTACGGGATATCTAGAACATCCTTTCACGTGCTACGACCTCCAAAGACATCCCGTCTTTGGGTGTTCGAAGAAATACACCACTGCGCTGTTGGAACTGTGGAGTTGAGGGGCATTTGAAACGCCAGTGCCCCAATGCTGTTGATGGTGAGAAGCAGGAAAACTTCGAGTAGCCAGCTTTGAGGGGCGAAAGCTGGCTGGGTGCTACCAAGCCCCGCCTATTAGGATAAAAGTTAACCGGCTGCCGAATTCAGGAGACAGCTTGGTAGTACCAGGAAAGATCTGCGGCCGGGACTGTGACATTGTGGTGGTCACTGGTTCTAGTCATACCATCGTGAGGCCGAACATCATAGCCCACTGCAGGATTGCACCACCACCAAACTACTTCGTGGAATTGGCAAATGGTGAAGAAATTCCAGTTATAGGAGAGCACGACGCTTTTATAACCATAGGCTCTAATAAGTTCAAGCACAGAGTCCTTGTGGCCGAAATAACCAACGATGTCATGCGTGAACAGCGGTTCAAGATAGAAGTTCACAAGAGGATTTTGAGGACAAAGGCAGAAGAGATTCTGATGACACGTCCTAAAAAGGCTGGCAACACTACCCGAACTGTGACCGCTTATGAAGATACCACGGTTCTGGCTAATTCAGAAAAGGTTATCAAGGCCACCTATGATGGACTGAATAGTGAAACAATTATTGTGGAACCCGAAGAATAATGCGGACTGTATAAAAGAGGTATATTGCCTGCAAAGACGTTGACCACCAAAAGAGGGTGTGTAATATTTGTGCGGATTGCTAACCTGAAAAACTATGATCAAAATTTGAGCAAAGGCGAAAATATTGGGTTATGCCATGAAGTTCAGGCAGTTATGAGAAATCAGGTTGCACCACAGCAAGTTCCACAGCCCCTACCAGAGAGTCTGAAGAAGATGGTCGAAGAAGCCGCTGCTTATTTAACAAGGGAGCAGCAGTACCAACTACGAAAACTGATTGAAGAAAATCGTGATGTGTTTGCTACGTCTGAATGCGATTTTGGAAGGACAGGTTTAGTACAGCATAGGATAAATACTGGTAATAGCCCTCCGATCAAACAGGGTCCTCGGAGGATACCCCTTGCTAAGCAAGAAGAGGTCTCAGCTATGATAAAGGAAATTGAACAACAGAGAATCATTGAACCGTTACACAGCCCATGGACTTCTCCAATGGTCCAAGTGAAGAAGAAGGATGGTTCTATGAGGTTCTGCGCAGACTATCGACGGTTAAATGACGTCACCAAGAAGGACAGCTACCCTCTACCCAGAATAGATGACACTTTAGACACTCTATCTGGTTCTAAATGGTTTTCCACGTTGGTTGAAGAGTGGGTACTGGCAAGTCGAAATTCACACTCAAGATAAAGAGAAAAGTGCATTTTCTACTGGTACAGGTTTATGGCAATTTAATGTTATGCCATTTGGCCTCTGTAATGCACCAGCAAGCTTTGAGAGGCTCATGGAGTCTGTGCTAAGAGGTATGACATGGAAAACCTGTCGAGTATATCTGGATGATGTCATTATTATTCAGAGCAAGGAGTTAAAATAGACCCAGAAAAGATAGAGACAATTGAAAAATGGTCGCGACCGAAAGATAAACATGAACTAAGGAGCTTCCTGGGCCTGTACACTTATTACAGGAGATTCGTCCTAAACTTTGCACACATTGCCAGACCGCTGCATAGGCTCACAGAGGATGGGATCGATTATATGTGGACCTCAGATTGTGAAGAAGCATTTCAGACCTTGAATAAAGCTTTATGTTCTTCACCGATTTTGACGTTTCCCGTTCCTGGAAAGACATTCATCCTGGATACAGATGCCAGCAACTTTGGTGTTGGAGCAGTGCTGTCCCAGGAGCAGGAAAGGCAAGAAAAAGTTATTGCCTACTTCAAAGCCAGAGAGAAACTACTGCGTGACAAGAAGGGAACTGCTAGCAGTGGTCAAGGCCGTTGAACATTTCCAAAAGTATTTATATGGCCAACCTTTCCTATTAAGAACAGATCACGCATCACTAAAATGGCTATTCCAGTTCAAGAACCCAGAAAAACAAGTGGCAAGATGGCTTCAAATGCTGCAGGAATATTACTTCAAAGTGGAACACCGCAAAGGGGACAACCATAAGAATGCTGATGCATTGTCAAGAAGACCCTGTAATGAAGACTGTCATCACTGTAGTCGACAGGAATTAAGAGAAAACCCGGACCTAATTTTATGTAAACGAACTACTGTCCGTGGACCTGAAAATTGGGATTCGGAAGTCATCGCCAGAGACCAAAGCGAAGATCCCATATTCGGTATAATATTTGACCTAAAATTAAGACATATACCCAAACCTGAATGGATAGATGTTTCGACAAATCACCAGAGTTGAAGGCATACTGGGCACAATGGGACTTGTTAGTAATTAAAGATGGTTAAAAAGAGTTTGGGAAAGTCCAGATGGAAAAGAGAAGCTATTTCTGACAGTACTTCCCAAGAAGAGAGTGTCGGAGGTCCTGAAAACCGTGCACGAAGGCGTTGGAGGTGGACACTTTGGCATTAGTAAGACCTTGAATAAAGTTAGAGAGAGGTTTTACTGGGTAAACTCTCGGGAAGATGTCGAAGAGTGGTGCCGCCGGTGTGAAGAATGTGCTTCGGCGAAGGGACCAAAAACTAGGTGATGCAATACCTGGTCGGAGCTCCTTTTGAAAGGATTGCCATCGACGTAGTGGGGCCGTTCCCAACCAGCAAATCTGGCAACCGTTATGTGTAACAAGAGGCCACCACAGTCGCAGAGGTCTTGTTCCAAAATTAGGTATGTCGTTTTGGTGTCCCAAGAGAACGACACTCTGCTCAGGGCCGCAATTTTGAGTCGGAGGTATTCCAAAATGTCTGCCGCCTGCTAGGGATTTCCAAGACAGGGACACCCCTGCACCCCCAGTCTGATGGTATGGTGGAACGGTTCAATAAGACTTTACCACCTTTTCTATTGTCCTACCGTTCCGCTGTGCATGAAGCAACAGGAAAATCTCCAGCTAAGATTATTTCCGGAGACAATCCCTATCTACTGATGATTACATGAGTCACCTGAGAGAGCGTCTCCAGTTGGTTCATGAAGACGTTCGCCAGAAGTTGCATCAAGAAAGTAAGAAGATGAAGATCCGCTACGATCTGAAAGCAACCAGTGTTGAATTTAATGTGGGTGACAATGTGTGGTTATACAATCCCAAGCGAGCAAAAGGTCGGTCTCTGAAACTCGACAGAAGTTGGGAAGACCATACATCGTCGTGAACGAGATTAACGATGTCGTTTATCGTATAAGACGTAGCCCAATAGCAAAGATGAAGATAGTAAATATCGCCAGGTTGTCTCCGTACCATGAGAAGATAGATGAAGGTCAGATAACTTGATCGGGACGATCAAATGTTAGAGGGGGGCAGTGTAACGAAAAATGCCTCTAAAGTTGTTATATCAGCTTTCAATGAATATGTCTGCACGGTTTTCTAACCTACTCAAAGATTTAGCAGATAAATTTTAAGTTTTGGTATTCTACTTACAGTTTTATAATTTTTGTAATTAATTTAGAGGCATTTTCCGTCACATCTTTCTTGGCCTGAGGCCCCCAGGGTCCCATTTTCCTTTAGTTCCATTGTTTTCCCTGTGGAGCTTCCATAACTTTCTAGAAAGTTTGCTAGAACTTTATGATTTGTGAACTATCATTGGCCAGGAATATTCTAGATTATTCTCCAGTATTCCTTTTGAATATATAAGCCCTGGGAATTGGGCCTGAGGGAAGTGTAAGGTTAGAAAGCGATTTTGTGCGAATTTTGGAGCTGAAATAATATTCTTGGACAGTGACAATAATCTGAAAAGTTTATTTGTGATTTTTGAAGGCTAAACAATAAAGGAGATAACCAAGGCAACGAGTTTGGACTGTGATTTTTGAGATTCAGTACAAAATATTATTAAAAAATTATTTACTTTACCACTCTGTATCTCAAAAGTTAAGACGTTTAGGACATCTGTTCTTATGAAGTTTTCTTCTTAAAATAGACCCAAAAATCACCCCCATAAATATTGACATTCAATTAGAAGAGACCCTGTATATTAAAGCGTAAGACTATTTTGTCAGTCTTGTGCCACTGTAGAACGCAAACGCAGATACGTTTTTATAAGTCTTATATAGCATAGAAAAACTACTTAATAAAATTAAAGCAGTCGAAAAAACAGCGTAAAATTAGCGCGGAGGGCAGCTCTGTAGCGCTGATTGAGATTATTCCTTCCCACTACAACCGTTACAAAAACTAAACTAAATGACAGCAGGCGACAGACGTGTTCCTGCTCTCCTCACGTTCGCGAGGCCCGCAAATCGCGATGCAAATGGAATGCAATGATGCCAGCTTGTAATTGAAGTATTGAGATTTGAAATAATTTTTATCTGTAGCTACTTCTTGCGAATGGAGTAAACATTTTGATGTTTTGTTTAAAAATAAAATTATTTCAAAAGCAAATCTTCTGAGGGCGGCGCGCGCCCTTTGCCCCCCCCCCTGGACCGCCACTGCATTATCCGTTAATATAAATATTATAACATAATAACCTGCAATCGATTTTTGCCTTATTACTTCGCAAACAATCATAGATTGAGTAATTAATGTATTCTTTTAGTTTAATGTTGTTTTTAAGCTTTTGCATTTGAGAGTATTAAATAGGTATGTGATATCAATTATTAAGGAATGTACTTAATAACTAAATAATATTAGAATGTGAGTATTAAATTTACCTACCTCATTTTTCTAATTCCTTCGCGATGAGATTTGGATGTTTAGCGTTTACGCATCCGCACGCGTCAAATGATTGTGCAGATCTGTTTCACTGGGTTTCTTTACTGCCTGATGGCCATTGATGCCAACTGGGTACAATTAAAATTCCTTATATTTATTGAGAAAAGTCCCTAGAATTCCCTAGATGTTCTAGTTTCAAATATATCTCTAGAATTTGAATAAAATCCTTAGATTTATACAAATAATAGAATATTAAAATCTTAAGTTTTAGTAATACTTCTTTATTAATCATAAAACAGAAACAAAAACATACAAAATTCTTTAAAAAACAAACAATTCTATATGAACATAAACAAAACACTTTTAAACAAATACTTTAAAAATTCTTTAAAAACAACTAGACACAGCACCTGTTAGAAAAAGAAGAAATCCCTAAAAATAACTTAAATTCCCTATTTCCCTAAATGGAACAAATATCCCTATGTACTGAATCTCAACAATCACAGTCCAAACTCGTTGCCTTGGTTACCACCTTTACTGTTTAGCCTTCAAAAATCACAAATAAACTTGTCAGATTACTGTCACTGTCCAAGAATATTCTTTCAGCTCCAAAATTCGCACCAAATCGCTTTCTAACCTTTCACTTAACTCAGGCCCAATTCCCAGAGCTTATATATTCAAATGGAAGCTTTATATATTCAAATGGAAGCCTGAATCAAATTTCTAGCAAATTTCTAGAAACTGAGAAAACAATGGAAACTAAAAGGGAATGGGGCCCTGGGGACCTCAGGCCAACAAAGACGCGAAGGAAAATGCCTCTAAATTAATCATAAAAATTATAAAACTGTAAGTAGAATACCCAAACTTAAAATTTATCTGCTAAATCTTTGAGTAGGTTAGAAAACAGAGCAGACATGTTCATTGAAAGCTGATATAACAACTTAAGAGGCATTTTTCGTTACACTGCCCCCCTCTAATATTTGATCGTTCCGATCAAGTCATATGACCTTAATCTATCTTCTCATGGTATGGAGACAACCTGAAGATATTTACTATTTTCATCTTAGCTGTTCGGCTACACGACGATATATTATGGTCCTTCCCAACTTCTATCGAGTTTCGGAGAACGACCTTATGTTCACTTGGGATTGTATAACCACACTTTGCCACCCACATTAATTCAACACTAGTTGCTTTCAGATCGTAGCGAATCTTGATCTTGTCACTTTCTTGATGCAACTTCTGGCGAAAGTCTTCATGAACCAACTGGAGACGCTCTCTCAGGTGACCCATGTAGTCATCAGTAGATTCTGGATTTTCTGGTCTGCCGGTTATGATGTCGATAGGAAGCCTTAGATTGCCTTAGCTGGAGACTTTCCTGTTGCTTCATGCACAGCCATTTGCTGAAGTAATCCATGACGACTAACACATAACGGTTGCCGCAGATTCGCTAGTTGGGAACGGTCTCGCTATGCCAATGGCGATCCTTTCAAAAGGAGCTCCGACCAGGTATTGCATCATTTTACCCATGTTCCTAGTTTTTGGTCCTTTCACCGAATCACATTCTTCACACCGGCGGCACCACTCTTCGACATCTTCCCGAGAGTTTACCCAGCAAAACCTCCCTCTAAATTTATTCAAGGTCTTACTAATGCCAAAGTGTCCTCCAACGCCTTCGTGCACGGCTTTCAGGGCCTCCGACATTCTCTTCTTGGGAATTACTGTCAGAAATAGCTTTTCTTTTCCATCTGAACTTTCCCAAACTCTCTTTAGTACACCATCTTTAATTATCAACGAGTCCCATTGTGCCCAGTATGCCTTCAACTCTGGTGATTTGTCCGAAATATCTTTCCATTCAGGTTGGGTATATTATGTCTAAATTTTAGATCGAATATTATACCGAATATGGGATCTCCGCTCTCTGGCGATGACTTCCGAATCCCAATTTTCAGGTCCACGTACAGTAGTTCGTTTACATATAATTAGGTCCGGGTTTTCTCTTAATTCCTGTCGACTACAGTGATGACAGTCTTCATTACAAGGTCTTCTTGACAATGCATCCGAATTCTTATGGTTGTTCCCTTTGCGGTGTTCCACTTTGAAGTCATATTCCTGGGCGCAGATTTTACCTGGTACTACCAAGCTGTCTCCTGAATTCGGCATCCGGTTAACTTTTATCCTAATAGGTGGTGCTTGGTAGCACCCAGCCAGCTTTCGCCCCTCAAAGCTGGCTACTTGGAGTTTTCCTGCTTCTCACCATCAACAAGGATTGGGGCAGTGGCGTTTCAAATGCCCCTCAACTCCGCAGTTCCAACAGAGCAGTGGTGTACTTATTCGAACACCCATCCCGTCTTTGGAGGTCGTAGCACGTGAAAGGATGTTTTGGATATCCCGTACCATTTGTTCTACGTTGGCATTACTGGTAATGCTTCTGTTTTGCGGTCGCACCTGTCTTAACCTCAGTTGTCTACGTGCTGCATGCGGCTTCAAATTCCAAGGCGTGCGCCAAGGCCTCTGAGATGTTTTTGTGGCGGGCTAGCCGGAGTGCTTGGCTAGTCTCGCTGTCACGCACGCCATATATGAAGCCGCTTACCGAAATTCGACTGGTGCCGATGGATAGTCCAGATTTACCAGGCGGGCAATGTTGGCTTCAAATTGTTGCAGGGTCTTATCGGTGCGTTGTTGTCGACCTTTCAGTTGCGCCTGGTATACCTGTTGTAGATGGGCTTCCCGATATCACATTTCAAGGGCTCTATCCAGGGAACTATAATCATGCTACACTTCAGTGTAGACATAACTTCAAGTTCCGAGCTTTCTCTTCTCCTGTCCAGAAGTTTCCTTTTGTAGCAGCCCCAAACTGGTTAAAGTAAGTGCTCCATGCCACTTTTCCATCAAACTTGAGAGGTATCATTTTCATAGAGGATGTGGTCATGCCTGCTTCTAATTTTGATACACCCTGTAGCGACAGCTGATTGATCCTTGCCTCCAGCTGTTCCATTCTTCCTTCACTGTTGTCAAATCTTGTTTTTAATTTAATGATTTAATTAACGAAACTATAAATGCTTTTAATAACTTTAATCCGCGTCTCCAATTTACAATCGAACAAGAACAAAACAATTCAATAAATTTTCTTGACTTGACTTTTTCACATAACGCAAATGGAAACATTTCGACAAATTGGTTTACTAAACCTATATGGTCATAAAGATGCTTAAATTTTAATTCAGATGTACCTAATACTTTTAAAAAAAGTGTTATAAATAGTCTTACTGACAGAGCAATTTGCCTGTTACAACTCAAATATCATAAACCTAACATCGAAAAAGTTTAAAAAGTTTTATACAATAATAATTATCCACCTCCTTCATTTTTCAACCCTATCATTAAAAGAAGAATAAATAATATAAAAAATAAACGTAGGTGGCCTAATAATAATAATGCTAATAAAAATATTTTTCACTCCCTTACGTTAAAGGTACTTCTGAAGCTATTGCAAAATTTTTTGAATAAGATAAGGTATTAATTATTGGTCATAAACCTAATAACAAAACAAACGCTTATTTTTCTAAATTAAAACCAACTACTGAAAAATCTTTACAATCAAATTTAGTGTATAAAGTTAGTTGCCAACAATGCCCTTCAGTATACATTGGACAAACAAAGCAATATCTTAAAAATATATTATATAAACACAAAAAATGTTTTTAATAACAATAACCAATTCTCTTCTTCACTTAGTCAACATTCAATTAACGAAAAACATTCTTTTGATTTCGAAAACACTGAAGTTTTAAATTATGAAATTGATTTTACAAAAATAAGTTATCTGTTATCTTGAGATGTATCACATACATAGTAATGATACTATTAACATAAAAAATTATCTAAATAACTTTTCCAATATTAACAAAAATTTTATAAGTTAATTTTTAAACCTATAATTTCGCCTCACTATAGATTGATACTAACTTTTTACCTTGCATTGATGTTGAAAATTAATTGTTGTATAAAAAAAATTTTAAAATGTTTTTATTGTTTTAGCACCTTTTAATTTTTATAAAAAAATTTATGCCCTGATGAAGATCATTTTGTCGTTCGAAATATATGTTAGCAATAAGTAATACCTCGGAAAAATGAAAATTAATAAAAAAATTATCGTAATACCACACGGTTAGATGATTTCAATGGTTGATACCAAGGAACAGAAAGAACAAATTTTTTATAATAATTTTGACAACCAGGAAAATAATAAAAAATAAGTGACTTTTTAGTGTTTTGAGATATTAATGATTTTATAGTTTAAATTATTCTTTAAATATTGTCCTTTGGATATTACTTAATTTTATATTTTTTAATAATTATACATACCATCAGCTTTAATACTGAGCAAGTTATTACACATAATCATTTTGTAGTATTATTGTAAACAATACTAATAATATACACATAGGGACTTTTTTCCAATATTAAACAATATAACTCACGTTTCATAAGTTTATTTGAAAAAATGGTAGGTAATTGAAATTCCCGGAATAGATGTTTTATTTTATCTAAATTCATTTTCTTGTAATTTCTCACTTTTAGTGTATAGCGTTCTTTTTTTTACTTCGGAATTAAACTTTTTACAAAATTACTTTTCCTTTGCAGTCGGTCTGATTTTGTTGAATATTAGATATTTGACAAACGGAAATTTATACTGTTTAGTGTATTTTCCGTTCTGATTTCCCTTGATGGATATGGGGGCTTCCTTATAGCCTCTTTTATTAAGATAGGGAAAACCAGAACCTTGGCGGAACGGAATGCTCAGGCGCCAGTTTTTTAGAGCGGTATGCTCCGCTTTTGCCCAGGATAGCTTTCGTCAGAGAAAATAATTCCAGAGTGCAAATGTGGTGTGTTTGAGGGGTAGGAGCAAAATCAAACAATATTTCAAGACATCGTATATTGAATAGACACAGTGGGTAATAGATTCTTACATAGAGAATACAAAATAAATCCGGCCAGTCGCGATCGGGGGGGGCCTACGGGAGTTCTGTAAATAAAAGAAACAACGCGACTTTAGTATTAATCTAGGGTTGCTAAACGTGGCTTGCTTGCGGTACTTTAAATGCCCTAATGGTTGACGTAAGCAACGGAAAAGCTAGAAGCAAGCTCAAAATATTCGGTTCGGATTCTAGGTTACGGTTAGGCAACGGATTTGACGGCCAGTAAAGTTCGGATAGCTAAGGGCCGCGGTAGACTGTAGGTTGGGGCAAAGTTCACACTTTTCCCCCTGGTAGCGAATATTCGAAGAGCGAAATTACTAGCACGTTCCTCGGTTGTCTAACCTGAACTCAATTGTTGGTAAATGCGTAATTAGCTAGAGGACCGCGGTAGACGGGTGGTCGGGCAAAGTTCACACTTTTCCCCCTGGTAGAGACTATTCGAAGAGCGCAAATTACTAACCTGTTAGCGGGCAAAAGACAAAAGACCAAAGACGCAAGACGGAAGAAGGGCCCCGTGGCGGCCGCCGGCCGTCTTATAGCCGGCTCCCACGCGACCCAGCGGTGGGGCGACGGCGGCTCATTGGTCGGCGTCGCCGACGGGAATTCGCAAGCGATCCCCTCCGCATCGGTCTCGCTGCGGCGGCTGACGGCCGGGCGGCGCGCCTAAGGGATGAACCACCCCTGGCGCGTCCTCAGCGGCGGCTCCATTGGATCGGCGATGTCCTAAATACCCGGTTTCCCAAAAAGAACGGCGATTCTAGCTGCAATTTGAATTAGTAACCCGGTTCTACCCCTTTTCGGTATCCCACAACCCTTATGGTAACATAAGCATCCATTATTCGGCGGCGGAAAGCCGCAAACTAATCAAAACCAGGACTTAATTAAATGCAATAAAACTGGAATGTCGGCCTACTATGTAGAAAAAGTCATCGGTGTGGACATAAAAACTACCACGGCGGATAGCCGGCCGCTAAAAATAGCGCGGCGAGGAAATAAGTGGGTGTTAAAAATAAAAATGAAAACGGGAAATTAGTAACTTCGTTACACACCCCTCCTTCTTCCTCAAAAAAAAATTAAAATTTCATTTTGATTTTTTTTTTATTTCGGACGCCCTGTACCAGGCGTGTGTCGGGAGCATCGGTTAGAGGGCGCAACGGAGTTTTTGTCGGCGGGCGGCTTGCGGCCGCCAGATTGAAATTCATAGTTTTCAATGCGGTCGAAGAAATTTCGTGTATCGGAATTTTGACAAAAGCGGTCTACGGAATATCGGAAAACCAACAGAAAGTTTCTCTGTTGAGTACGGAAGTTGTAATCGGGGTGTTACGGTCGAGAAGTACAAATGGTCCCTACGCAGTTATGCCTGGTTACGTAACGCAGAAGTTTTGTAGGAACTGTCAAGCGAATATTTAAAGTCACAAGAATTTTTGGTCGGTGGGTACTCGGTGCAGTGCCGGACCTTTCTTAGTACAGAATACGAATATCCCGCGTGACGCTTTTTTTTATGATATTCGGCCAACTTGATTTAATATCTCGAAAGAACTAACTTTCTGCTCCGTATCGGTTTCTGCAGACTACGTTTTTTTTTTATATATCGGTTACAGACGGACTCTTAACATTCGAGGAGAATTATTTTGGTTGTCGGACTTATGTAGGTATGTTATTAGCGGTGTGGCGACGTATAAGAAGTCGGAAACGAACCGCGGCGGTACCAGGAAATAATTCCCAGAAAGTGACATAAATCGCGTACGATTGTCAAAGCCGGGAGGTCCGTATTTCTACTAACGTTACCACGTGTCCTACATTTTCATTGTTTGACACCCGAAATGACAGATATCGTTTTTTTTTTGTTTTTTTTATTTTGGCGGCAGTAAGAACGAACTCCACGAATGACGGGAAAAGAGTAGACACGGAAATTAAGCTAATCGGTATGAGACTAAACTGTACGGAAATGGAAACTAATCGGTTTTTTTTTGTCTGACTGAAATCTATCCTACGACAGACGTAGTAAGCTCTGGGTCTGTGACAGGTTTTAAATCTTTGATATGCACGCGGCGGAGCATTTTTCCTGTCTCGGATTTTAGATCAAATACTACAGGAGAATGTACTCGGACCACGGTATACGGACCCGAATATTTTGGAGCGAGCTTTGCCGCAAAACCTTTCGCAGCATCGGACAAATGATGCTCTCGCTTCATTACGCGGTCTTGCAAGAAACATCGCCATTCACGTCGGCGCAAATTATAATTACGGCTCTGTTGTGTGAATGATCGACCCAAATTCACGCGTACAAGTTCAAAAGTCTCCCTAAGTTTGACCAGGCGGTTAGTTTGATATTCTACATTTTCTACAGGGTCGCCCACGGGTTTGCCGGATCGGTACAATACGCCAGGTACGTCAAATTCGCGCCCAAAATTTAGAAAAGAAGGGCTAAAACCTGTGGAATCGTGACGTGCGGTATTGATTGCAAATAGTAACTCGGGGAGGTGTGCGTCCCATTTCTTTTGATCGTCGCGACAAAATTGCGCAATCATGGTTTTCAAAGTTCGGTTGGTGCGTTCTACGGGGTTGGTTTGCGGAGTGTACGGCGGAGTAAGTCTATGTTGAATATTCATCTCGGTAAGAAAAGTATTAAACAAATGACCGGTATATTGGGTTCCATTATCGGTAATAGCTATCTTCGGACACCCGAAGCGAGTAATTATTTCTTCGTAAAAAGCTTGGGTAACGGCCTTAGCCGTAGCTTTTCGGATTGCGCGGGCGGCTACCCATTTTGTAAACCTATCCTGGAAAACTACGAGGTACGAATTACCTTTACTGGAGCGTGGTAACGGTCCTACTAAATCGGTACTGATTATTTCCCACGGATCTTGATTACGCGAGGGATGCATTTTACCAGCGGGTTTTTGTGATTCAACTTTATACTGTTGACAACATGTACAACGGCGAACGTAGGTAGCTACGTCCCGCAGCATCCCTGGCCAATAATAACGCGCGGCTACCCTCGCGGTAGTTTTCGAGATTCCGAGATGTCCCGCGGTCGGAAGGTCGTGACATTCTCTGAGCACTCGTGGCCGGGATTCGGTTGGTACGCATAACTTCCACGGCTCTGAAAGTTCGGGTTCGGTCGGGGCGGAAAGATCCCAAATGTGACGATACAAACGACCCTGTTTTAAGCAATAGTCCGGGTGTTTTTCCGGATCGCGCTCTACTTCCGCTTGTTTACGGATATACCACCTACACGTAGGGGTCTCAATGAAAAGTACTACTTCGGAATCGTCATCGGAGGACGGAGTTTCGACGTGCGCGTGACAAAGCGTCTGCTACTCGGTTAAGCACGCCTCGGCGATATTTTATATCGAAGTCATATTGCTGTAAAAATACAACCCAACGCGCTAGACGTCCGGACGGATTTTTGAGTGATCGGAGCCACCCTAGAGACTGGTGATCGGTCACTACGGTGAATTTATATCCCTCTAAATAAGGACGCATCTTCTCGATGCCCCAAACGATGGCTAAAGCTTCTTTCTCGGTGGTGCTATAATTTTTCTCGGTTCCGGTTAGCGAACGGCTAGCATAGGCAACCACGCAATCTTGCCCGTGCGCGTTCTATGTCAAAGCAACGCCCAAACCCGCGTCCGAGGCGTCTGTTTGCAAAACAAACGGTTTTGAAAAGTCGGGACACGCCAAGACAGGTGCATTGGTCAGGCGTTCTTTTAATTCGCGGAAAGCGGCCTCTTGTGAGTCGGTCCATTTCCATTTTTGCTGTTTTTTAAGTAACTGATTAAGCGGTGCGGCGGTTTGCGAGAAATTCGGTACAAAGCGGCGGTACCAGGAAGCGATTCCTAGAAAACGACGCAAACTGCGGACGGTGGTCGGTGCCGGAAGTTCTAAAATCGCGGATACTTTTTCTGGATCGGTACGGATGCCCTGTGATGTAACTACGTGCCCTAAATATTGTAACGATTGACAACCAAAACGACATTTGTTGGGATTGAGTTTCAAATTAGCGGCGCGAAGACGGCGGAAGACTTCGCGTAAAAGTTGTAGGTGGTGTTCGAAACTTTCACCGAGCACGATTATGTCATCTAGGTAGGCGAAACAATACGGCTCTAAATCGGGAGTTATGATTGAGTCCATAAGCCGCTGAAAAGTCGCGGGCGCGGAGTGTAAGCCGAATGGCATAACGCGAAACTGATATAACCCGCGGGAGGGTACCGTAAACGCAGTAATTGGCTTACTTTTGGGCGTTAATGGCACCTGCCAATACCCGTGTTTGAGATCTATGGTCGAGATGTATTTGGCCCGGCGTAACTTATCTAAAATAGCTTGTATGAATGGCAGAGGGTATGCATCTTTGCGCGTAATGTCATTTACTTTTTGAAAATCGATGCAAAAGCGATATTTCCCGTCCCTCTTTTTGGCTAAAACGACGGGTGAACTCCACGGACTGGTAGACGGTTCTATTACGCCATCGGCGAGCATTTTATCAACTTCTTGGTTGATAACTTCCTGCATGTACGGATTACGGGGGCGGTAGCGTTGTTTAATCGGTTCGGGATTTAATAAACGAATTTCATGCGATACCAGAGGCGTGGTACCTCTCACATGTTCAAATAGCGGTAGTTCGGCGTCTAAAAATTCCCTAAGTTTTTCGGCGTTTCGGTTAGATAAGATCAGAGGCGGTAGACGGTCTGGGCGGTCGGATATCTCGGATACGGCGGTACTCACGGCGGTTTCCGCGGGTTTCGGTAGATTTGTTCGCTTCCCAAAACTCAGTGTTTCAGTTTTGGGACCAGAAAATCCTGCGAGATTGGTTATGTCACCTGTGGCGGCCTCCACAGGCTCTGGAGACATATCGGTTTTCGCAGAAACCTCTCGGCAGATTTCACGGTCGCGGTTGGAAACTTCTAAAAGTTCGGATGCGCTCCCCGCGGCGGTTTCCACGGATCTTCGCCACTTGTCGCCCCCTGTAGAAATTTCCCGGTTTCGGTTTGCCCCGCCGGTGGAAGGCTCCGCGAGGTCGACTATTAAATTTACGGCGGTATCCGCGGAATTAGTAAACCCCTCGTTCCTCGCAGAAACTTGTGGACATTGGTCGGTTTCGCGGTGGCAAACCTCCACGAGGTCGAATCTGCTACCCGCAGCGGCGTCCGCGGGTCGCTGCAGCATTTCATCCCTCGCAGAAATTTTCCCGGTGCCCAAATCTAGTACGAAACGTAATGGACGCATTACATTCATCCCTATCACGAGCTCAGAGGCCAACTGCGGTAGGTACGTGAGTTTTACAGTTATCTTTTGCCGTCCTATTTCTAGCGGCACGGCATAAGATTCGGTTACGGCAATCGTTTGTCCGTCGGCTAAGCGGGCGAAACCCATACAGGGCACTTCGCTACGGACTCCCTGATTTCTAATAGCACGACGGATACGTTCCCCTATATAAGAACCTGCGGCGCCGGTATCTAAAAGTGCGCTATAGTAATCATTGAAAATTCGGGCGGTGGTGTGCGGTCGCGTTTCCGCCGGAAAACAGCCAAGGTCGGCAAACGGGGCGGTAATTAGCGGTGGCTCCTGCCTTGTCCCCGGTCGGAGGCAGTGCCCTGTCCGTTTCCCGAAATACCACAGGGGCAGTCCCGAGACATGATTCCGGATTTGCCACATCGCGAGCAAAATAATTTCGGGATGCCAGTGCATTCCCTCCGTGTATGACCTTGGCCACCGCACCTCCAGCAGGTGTCAGCCAGGCGTGAAGTATTCGCCGGCGTCGAGACGACGTAAGCCGGCCCGTGGGTAGGGGTCGACTGCGGCGGCGGGCGCGGCCGCGGCTCGAAATTGACCCGGTGCGCCTCCCGGGAAACGGGCCCGTTTGGGTGCGCGTAACTTCGAGTACTTTCTGGTAACGGCGGCGCGGAGCTTCTGCTGTGATTTAATTCGGCTTGCAGAACTTCGAACTCTCGGGTAGCACGCGAAAAGGACGGTAAATCTGTGAAATCATCCCGACGGATATTTACGCGGTATTCTGGCAACAGGTTACGATAGAGCCACGCAAGCTGTTGTGCAGGAGGTACACCTCCATGTCGGCGAATCAGCGTTTGCAAATCCGTAATATATTTAGCCACGGGCTCACCAGGGCGTTGTCGTCTTTTCCCGATTTCGGCTTCCAAATCGACTTGATAATTTACCGGAAAATAAAAAATCTTAAAGTCGTTTACAAATCCTTGCCAGGTTTGCCAGCACGCGCGATTATTGCGGAACCACAATGCCGCATCCCCCTCCAAGAGTTCGGGCATGTGTGGTAACACCCTATCTTGGTGTATACCCTCCGACGCGCAAATTTCCTCTATGCGTTCCAGGAAAAGCGCGGGATCGGTTTTCGCGTTGAATGAGATATGCCAATCGCGTACTTTGAACGGCTTGTCCGGAAGCTGTACTTGTGCCGTTGGTACCGCGAAATTTCCTAGCGACGGAATAGTAGTAGTACAGGTTGTCGCGGTCATGGTCGTACTCGGAATGGTACACGAGATTGTATAGATCGGTGCGCTAATCGTGGTGGTCGGTGCCAATAAGTGCGGAAAAGTCCATTGGAAACCCATCGGACGGGGAGTTGCCTGTCCGTCCCGGAAAAATTTTATTAACCGCTTGCGCCCTTCTTCTACCGTACCCTCTGCGGACAAGGAAAATTTTTCTAACTCGGCATCTAACTCAGCTCTCCTTAGCTGGTAAATCCACCCCACACGGACATCCGGTTTTACCCCTGCCATCTCGGCCTCGGTGGTAACTGGTGCCTCGTTTTCGTCATTCATTTTGAAAAACCCTAATTCGGTTTGAAAAATACTCATCCGGTTCCTATATGTCGGTGCCACCTTTTTTATTCCCCGGAATTAATTGCTTTTGGTAATAACTCGCTCGCGTTCGGGCGCAGCGCGAGGCAAAAACGACGTGGCCAAAAAAAACCAGAGTTTTTTTTTTCCCTGCCGGCGCGCCGTCCGGCGGCCGGGGATCTCTATTACGCGAAGCCGGCGTAGTTCCGATCTCCGGTGGTTTCTTTATATTTTATCCACACCGCTACTAACTATCTACTCGCCACCTCTATATGCAAAGCAAAGCTACTTGTGGTTGTACGCAAAGCACATAATAAATTTACAAAGTATTATTCGGAAAGCAACTACTAAAATTCGGAAACAACTACTAAAATTCGGAAAGCAACTACTAAAATTCACGCTGGTCCCCCCTGGCCAAATAAGTTCGGTTTTGTTTTATTTTACTCCACCTCAAAACACCACGGTTCCTGCTCGGGTACGCCACTTTTTATAGCTTGTCCCCTGTGAGGGCGCTTGCGTGAAAGATAGCTATGGTCGGAAAAGAAATTACTTCCGGAGTGCAAATGTGGTGTGTTCGAGGGGTAGGAGCAAAATCAAACAATATTTCAAGACATCGTATATTGAATAGTGGGTAATAGATTCTTACATAGAGAATACAAAATAAATCCGGCCAGTCGCGATCGGGGGGGGGGGCCTACGGGAGTTCTGTAAATAAAAGAAACAACGCGACTTTAGTATTAATCTAGGGTTGCTAAACGTGGCTTGCTTGCGGTACTTTAAATGCCCTAATGGTTGACGTAAGCAACGGAAAAGCTAGAAGCAAGCTCAAAATATTCGGTTCGGATTCTAGGTTACGGTTAGGCAACGGATTTGACGGCCAGTAAAGTTCGGATAGCTAAGGGCCGCGGTAGACTGTAGGTTGGGGCAAAGTTCACACTTTTCCCCCTGGTAGCGAATATTCGAAGAGCGAAATTACTAGCACGTTCCTCGGTTGTCTAACCTGAACTCAATTGTTGGTAAATGCGTAATTAGCTAGAGGACCGCGGTAGACGGGTGGTCGGGCAAAGTTCACACTTTTCCCCCTGGTAGAGACTATTCGAAGAGCGCAAATTACTAACCTGTTAGCGGGCAAAAGACAAAAGACCAAAGACGCAAGACGGAAGAAGGGCCCCTTGGCGGCCGCCGGCCGTCTTATAGCCGGCTCCCACGCGACCCAGCGGTGGGGCGACGGCGGCTCATTGGTCGGCGTCGCCGACGGGAATTCGCAAGCGATCCCCTCCGCATCGGTCTCGCTGCGGCGGCTGACGGCCGGGCGGCGCGCCTAAGGGATGAACCACCCCTGGCGCGTCCTCAGCGGCGGCTCCATTGGATCGGCGATGTCCTAAATATCCGGTTTCCCAAAAAGAACGGCGATTCTAGCTGCAATTTGAATTAGTAACCCGGTTCTACCCCTTTTCGGTATCCCACAACCCTTATGGTAACATAAGCATCCATTATTCGGCGGCGGAAAGCCGCAAACTAATCAAAACCAGGACTTAATTAAATGCAATAAAACTGGAATGTCGGCCTACTATGTAGAAAAAGTCATCGGTGTGGACATAAAAACTACCACGGCGGATAGCCGGCCGTTAAAAATAGCGCGGCGAGGAAATAAGTGGGTGTTAAAAATAAAAATGAAAACGGGAAATTAGTAACTTCGTTACAAGTGTCACAAAAGTATCGGGAATATCATTGTAATTTGTCAATAGAGAATGTTCCAAGAATACTATTCCAAGCACTTTAGATAAGTTTTATATAGTAGTCCGAGTTATCTACTTTTTGGCTTTTAAGCCTCTCTTTCTCAATTAATGCAAAACAGCGATCTATTGGCATCATAGAGTGTCCTGGAATAGGATAGTACACTATAACATTTTGAAAAACTCTGGATGCGCAAAGAGAATCTAAATAGGTGAATAAGAATTTGTTTTTATTTTGTTAGAAGCAGTTGTCACAGAAACACATAGAGCTTGATGCAAAGAATCGGGATTTTTTAAACTTACTATAAGCTGTAAATGATAATTGAGTCCATTGATAAAGTTTTGAGAATAACAGCTTCATACTTAGTTATTTTCAAAAAGTTTGACGTCTGCTGTATCGTTAGAAGCATTAATTTTAGAGACCAGACTTCTAGCGTCTTGTAATTTTAAGCCAAAATTACGATTGTTTTCATTTTTATCGGGTTTTAAAGATATAATGTCTTGTATAATACAGTCCTCTGTTCTTTGGTCAGAAAAAGTGACAATTAGGGCATTTTTAACAAGTTCCCAAGAATTAAGTTATACTCGAGAAGCTATTAGGTAAGTCAGCTGCTCTTCCAACTAGTTTACTTATGACAGTATCAAACAGACAAAAATTTATCGATGCGAGAGGGTTTGTAGCATTTGATGGTTGGTGAGAAAGTTTTCAACACAACAAATAAATCTGTTAATTTGTTTAGGGTTTCCGTCAAATCGAGGAATGTGGTAGGCTTGGTACCTTATCTTTTGATAGTCTGGGTTTGAATTTCCGAAAGTTGGAGAGTGTTAAATAAATTGTCCAAATCTAAAAGTTCGTCCAGATTGGCGAAACAGAAATATAAACATTATATACAAAAGGACGTACAACGCTAAGATGTTTTTCTTCATGGAAATCTTCTTTTTCTTCTTAACCTACGGGTGCAATGTATGTTACTGAAAGGGCAGACACTCAGAAATAATTGAGTGAAGTGGAAGTAAAAATAGGTATAAATTAATACCTATAAAAAAGATTATTGATTTTTAAAAGAAAATGATTGTGTATTATTTTTTTTAGAAATATTATAGAAATTTCAAGGACAAATAGCTTAACTGAAACATAGAAAATTATAAAATTACATCGTACATTTCCTCCTCTTTTTTTCTCAGTTGGGGGGGGGGGGTTAAACCCCCAAAACCATAAATCTACGGCTCTGGTGAAAACCTTAGACTAGAAGTCCGACAACAGATTTTTACTCATTCAAATTTGAAGTACAACCAAAGATCGTGATGGTCTTTGGTACAACTTACATAATATAATTTACTAACTTAGAAAACAGTGCTACGCTAAGTAGTAAAATAAACTGTAGATTTATTTTCCGTCTCAATATTTCCCTGATTATAGTAGGCAATATTTACGAAACCGAGACAATACAAAAAGCGAACTTTCAATACTTAGACAATGTACTTACCTACAATATTTTTATTAACAGATAATCATGTCATCATGGTACAGAGAATGATTGGTTCGCAGTTTGGAACAGGAGGTTCTTCTGGCTATCAGTACCTCAGATCAACATTAAGGTAAGGCATTTAAATCGTCTATACAGTCTGACAAAATTAAAGTACCTGTATTAATACAGTAAAGGCGATACTATTATAAAACGTAATTTGTCACGTCCTGTAGTGAGTGTGAGACACTTAGTCACACAGATATGGCTATTACAGAACAATATCCACATTTTGCCCAGCGTTCTTGGCCACCAGCGGGGTTTCTATAAAGCAGCGTACTCACCAAAGTTCTGAACCTATTTAGAACCGATTCAGAACTAGCGCGGCAAAAGTTATATACACTTGGGCTCTGAATTCTGAACCCGATCCACCTAGTAGCGGTAAGATCAAAGACCAACGGTTCGCAATCGGCTCTGAACTGAATAAATAACAAAGTCCGTAAAGGTATGATAATTTACAATCCATAATTTGAATTTTATTAACGACATCCCGTTTGTGTTAATATATTCTGTATGTAGCCTGAAATATCCTGAAAACACTGAATATTACGATTTTTTTAAATCCTCATAATGCTAGAGTAAAAGTGAAAAGTTCATTGGATAGATTTTTTACGTAGAATACGGTAGACCTACTCCCATTTCCATGCTATCTTGGTTTTTGAGATATGACACAAAATTAGGTTTTTTAAATGGCTGTGGCCTCGAAAAATAACTTGTTTTTTATGATTCGACTGATATAAGCATATCTGTATTTATCTTTCTTTTTTTGCAGAAAACTGTTTTTTTTTATTATTTAATAATTTTTACATAGGCCTGGCAGAGAGATTTATTTGAAAGAAATGCAATAGGCTTTGAAAATAGATGACGTGTTTACGTGATTGTGCATAAACATCGACGTACTGGTTCAGAATAAATTAACAGTTATTCTATAGAGGAAAACAATTAATTGAATTGCTTGTTATATTAATAAAATTTTTAGTTCTTATATTACGGCTCTTGTGTAAAATATTTATTTTTACACCATATCACAGAGAAGACCAGAATACAGAGAGTTCATCTTGTCAAATATGTCAGATGAAGCCCAACTTTAAACGGTAATTAATCCATTGTAGGTAACTGTGGATCTTCTTTCTCAGTTTTAAATTAATCTATAATAAATGAAGAACTCAGTCTACTTCATAGTTTATCTGAACAATCTTATCAGGTGTCTGAAAAATTACGTAAAAGTTGCCCTCCATTTGACATATTTGAGAAGATGGACTCTCTGTATTCTGGTCTTTTCTGTGACCATATTCACTGTACAATATTAATATGTGTAGTTAAAACAAATAATTATTACTGAAAAGTTGTACCTCGCCATGTAAGCATTGGAAACAACAATCGTAATGTCACACAAACGTCTGTCAAATATAGATTTTTGTTTGCAGTTGTTACGTTTAAATTTCGGCTTCGGTAGTGCCACCTTTCCAACTATTTTTGCAGTACATTTTGGAGCCTCCGATTGCTATCATTATCTTCATGTTTAAATGCCGACGTTCCTGGCTGTGGTTTTTAGATGGCGCTCTCACCTCGGTTTCGAATAAATTAGAGTTTTTTGCGACAAAAAAATATCGAGGCATCATTTCCCAGGAAATTAATTGATTTCTTTGTTCGGGTGTGGTTTGGTTCGGCAATTTCGGGAATTTCCTATTCTTGGCAGTGAGTTTTGAATTACGAGTGTTGTCTTACTCGTCCCGTGATTTTCGGGGAGCATCTCCTACCAAGTGCCAGAAGTCCAGGGAATAAGTTTTGGGGATAGTTTGTTGCCCGGTGCCCCGTGGATTTATATCCGCTGTTGCGGGATTATTGGCCGATACCATTCTACTATTCAACACTAAGAATCACCACCTTTCGTTTTCCATCCATCAAAGGGAAATAACTTGCTTTGGTAAGTTTGCATAGCTCCTTATTAATACATCGACTATTTTTCTTATAGCGGGTTTTCTTTGTATTGTAGTGCCCGGTTTAAATCGACTATATGTGGCCAACTTTTTGCATATTTTGCCATCTTCGCCTCGACGTATCCGCTGAAAAAAAAAACCCTCGCTTGAGGTAAGATTTGATTTTTTTTTAATTCCTTGTGTCTATTTATTTGTTATATGTAGGTATAGCTATAATATTATTCTAGGGTTTTTTTTTCTTGGGGTTATCAAATCGTGGTCGCCGACTGTCGTGCGCTCTCTGGTTGCCGCTCACTCATAGGCGTGCGGATGCCTGTTGCCTGCTGTTTGCTATCTGGTTGCTGGTGCTGGGAGGTGTTGGTGCTGCTGCTGAGCCTCGCGTTTGGGGCACGGCGTCGGTGTTGGGAGGCTGCCACTCTGTTTAAGCTGCACGGACACAGCTAAGTTGCATGTTTTTTTTTTGTATATGAATGTTCACTTTTGATTTACTGAGCTGGTGCTTTAAAATATTTATTTTATATATTGTTATGTGCTTACGCCTTTTTTTTAAGCTTTTGAAACTCATTTAAATTAATTTCAACCAAATATTTTGGATTTATGTACAGATTTTTGCATGCGTAGGCATATTATTTACATTTTTTTTGCTTGCTTACAATATAATATGTAAGCTGTACGTGCGCTCGTCGGTACCAAATTTGAGAACTTATTGTCGGTCATAGCCTTGCTTCTTATACAAACCTATTGATCTTATTGACTCGTTTTATGCTTACCTATACAATATATCACTGAGTCGAGTTAGTTTTTTTTTGGAAAATTTAAATTTTGATAAACCTCGGTTTATTTATTGTACCTAACTAATTAATTTTAGTTGCCTTTTTTTATCGTTATTACGCATACCCTGATATTGGGATTTTTCTTAGTTTGTATCCCAACTTGTAGCGTGTGGGAGCGGTAAATAAACTAAGTGGCGCCCGTCTAACATCTTATTGTTATTTATTTATTTGATTATCCCACGCCCGTCTCCACTGGAAGCCGGATAAATAATAAATAAATAAAGGCCGCTTTACAGCTGGCAATTTTTGTTGCATGCAATAAAAATTGCCGCAATCTTTGTTGCATGCAATTTTCATTGCCAAAACGAAATTGTTTTACAGCCAGCAATTTATGAGTGCAACTTTTCTTGCAAGGAAGTGTTGCCAACATATCTAATTTTAGGAGACAAATTTATTCTGACAGCAGAGTAGAGTATGTGTGCATTTAGAACAACAAAGAAAAAAGTGTATTAATCAAATCAAAACACACATGCTGGCATACAGGTTCATATGAAGTTTACCACCATTTGCCAATTCCACGCTCCTAGGGATTTTATGAAATCATTGGTAATTGATTTATACCCAAAAAAATCCCTAGAATTGTGTTGCAATTGCAATAAAAATTGCGCATGCGGCATTTTTGTTGCCGCAAGAAAAATTGAAAACAGCTGATCAAGAATGACGTTGTGCGCAAAATTGCCAGCTGTGAAGCGGCCTTAACGTTGTCACTTCCAAAATCGTATGTGACAATGTTTCGCCATTGATTCGTGGTCCGGCGAAGTTTCAGCTGGAGGTGACAGTACAAGCCGCTGGCGCTGGCGTCGCGTTTTCGAAGTCAGGTACGTGAAGCAAGATGTCACTTCCGAGGTATATTTGCATGTGAACGATATGTGCACAGCACGCAGTAACTCAGTTCAGTTCATTCGTAGATAAGCGGCAACATCCTAGGCGAAGGTGGTAACCGAAATATAAGTACTATGCATTTCTATCTAAATTCGTAGCGCTAAGAAATTTTACACAGAAGCAATGCAACTACAATGAAAAACATTGTGTGCGTATTCAGGGCTCTAGTTATTCATAAAGTAAGGAATAAATTCAATTTCTCGAAAGGAAAAGAATATTAAAGCAGATTTTTTATTCTTTCTGTTTTGTTATTATTTTTTGTTTGTCTGAAACTGTATGTTAGGTTGTAGAACTTTGGGCACTAACTTTGTTTTGTACTAATAGTGTTGTAAATCGTTCTGAGTTATTTCCAAGAAGGAAACCTCTTCAATATGCATAGGTTATATATTTAGTTTGGTAACCGAACCATAGATGGCGCTGAGAGAGCTGAATTCATTTAAGTTTTTTGCTTCCTTTTATTGGAACTTACAAAAAACGTTTCTGGTCGAAATATTTCCTTTCCGTGACATACTTCCAAACGGATAAGTTTGAACAGCCCCTGGTTATTCCCTTTTTGTATTAATAATAAAATTATTACTAAATCCGGAACCTGGTATTTAGGTAAGCTATGCAGGGTGTATCTTTGATAGGTACAAAAATTTTAACCACGTAATCGGGGACGTTCATAAAACCGAAAAATGAAAAAAAAAATACTCGATTTTTAGAAAATGGGGCAAATCAATCTTTATCCGTGCTCAATGGACGCCGCTGGATCCTCGCTAGAGGCGCTTAGAGGGGAGGTCTAACCTCTCCCTAGGAGACGGAGGGGAATAACGTTAGATTAGGAAGGGGGAATACCGCGACGTTGCCGCATGTCAGAGTGGAATAAATCTGCTTGCAGAATTAGGTACTAGGTACCCTTGAAAATTACTGCTGGTAGGTATTCACGCTTCTTTATGATGTCGGTTGCTATGACGAACTGTTTATTGCTTTCTTTACACGCTCACACAATAATTTAACAAACACGTCAGTTTTTATCACTTTACCGATATTTTAAGTCCGTAGGTAGCAGAAATGTATCCAAGCGCCGCCCGGAGATGTCATTGCTAGTAAACTGATTTCACACTCATAATTTTTGACAAGCCTTTTGTGGAGTATCTATCTACCTACCTACTTTACAACTGATTTTCAGGCCGCAATTTTTTTATCATAATAATTAGCCATCTCTTGGGACACCTTGGGATAATTGATCGGCAATCAACTGAATAAAGTATTGTTTTAAAATACAAATTATCTCTAAAAAATTGCAAATTTCCACACCACCCATGGGGTAGAGCAGCGGCGCGTTACTTTTTTTAGCGGGTGTTCGCCTGTAGCCCTATCATTCCGCATAAAGAAAAATTGGTAATTATTTAGTGTAGTGTATGCACCCGCCGATATTCTTGAAATTTTGGCTACCCCCTATTTCCGAGCTCCCTGAACACGAATCTGACCTTAGCTTTTGGTGATCGGGCGTAGTTTCCGAGAAAATGAATTTTCACATTTTCACAAAGTTGAAAATTCAAATTCATTTTCTAGGAAACTACGCCCTAGCACCAAAAGGCCAGATTCGTGTTCAAGGACCTCGAAAACTGGGGGTAGCCAAATTTCAAGAAAATCAAATCAAATAATTACCAAAAATAATATCAAACTCACCTAGCATAGAAGCACCCATCATATGTAACTTAGTAATAATCATATTTACCACTTAACTAAAACTTGTTTCACTTTTCACAATAATACTTTCACTACACAGCTCTCCACTTCTCACTCACGTCGTAGGTACGAGTACCTACCTAACTTTTCCCGTGTTTTTTCCATTGAATTTAATCAATGTCTTTTCACAGAAGTTGTTCGAAATGGCGTCCTCCATTCCTATACAAGCCTCAACTCTTCGCTGCATAGATTCTTTTATTTTGTCTAATGTATCGTGGCTATTTTTTATTTCATTCGCAGCGGCTTCTACACGAGCTCGTAGCTCTTCTAATGTGTTTGTAGGAGTCGAGTAAACGATTTGTTTCATGTGACCCCACAAGAAAAATCACATGGATTTAAGTCTGGTGACCTCGGTGGTCAAGCAACAGGAACTCCTTGTCCGATCTAGGGTTCCTTTATTAGGAGAGTTGTTGCAACCAATTGTCATCATCAAATTTCAATTGGTTTTGCATAAAAGTAGTGACCCTGAGGTAAAGCAAAAACTATGTAAATCAAAGCAGAATGAAAATTTGACACTCGAACGTCATTGTCATTTTAACTACAAAATAATTCAAGAAAATCTGTGCATTATACTTGTATCCGTTGCAGCTCACCAAAGAGTGCCTATTGCAAAACTAGTATGCGTTGCAGTGCGCATTTAGGAAAAAAGTAACTCTGAGAAGGATTGTTTAAAATGATTCCAGTATCAAAAAATGTTCCACAGAGTTATTATTATAAGAGATGGTAATGCAGAGGTCTTACAGACTAAATGAAGACTAAACTCAATAAAGTAAAAACTGCGAGATGATATAACACATAATAGAGGGTTAACTATCACTTAGTACAAAAAAATTTATGGCAGATAAAGAAAAATTAGACTTGCAAAAATAAATTTTCAAAAATGTTCCAACATTTGTCTTAATCCAAAAAATTTTTTTTTCAAGTTGTATAAAACCCCTCAATAAACTCCGCCTATGGACGCTCGGGTGACGTCTTAAAATTTTGCCTATGTCAATGGTAGTGACAGGTAGTGAAATAGCGCAGCGTATAATAAAAAAGGAAGGGAGAATAATCCGTCCTTTCTTCGACCAACTGTGCAACGTTCACTAAAATCAGTTTAACTCTGTTAAAATAAGAAAACAGAAAAACAGCCACAACTTCGACATTTTTCAAAATAATCATATCGTTGGAAAGCTTAAAAAATGCTCGATTTTATGAGACCATAGCCAAGTATGGTTTGTATTTAAAAAAAAACCGAAGTTTATGTCATATCTCGAAAATGACAGGTCACATGCAAAATAGGATTTGACCATCTTATTAGGAACATAATTCCCTACAACTTTTGTATTTTACACTTCTTCTGTAAAATCAAAAATAGCGGAGCTACCGGGATTTGAAGGAATAGGTAAAATTCATTTTTTTCGAAATATCTAGCAAGCCATGGGTCTTTTTCAAAAATCCAAAAGACGCATTAAATTGGGCCCACAAAACTGCAATTCTTTCCCCATTTAACCTTCCTTCTAGCTCCGCTGGTTTCCGAGATCCCCATGCTACACATCGAAAAAACTCACCCTGTATATACATGACCACTATGGGGATCTCGGAAACTACCAGAGCTAGAAGAAAGGTTAAATGGGGAAAGAATTGCAGTTTTGAATGCTCAATCTAATGCTCCTTTTGGATTTTTAAAAAAGTTCATGGCTCACTATATATTTTAAAAAGAGTGATTTTTTGCTATTTCGTCAGATCTCTGTAGCTCCGTTAATTCTGATTATACAGAAAAACTGTAGAGACAAAAATTGTAAATAATTTTGGGGTCAATAAGACAACCTGTTCCAATTTTTTATGTTGTTTGTGATTTTTGAGATATGACATAAACTTGTGTTTTTTTAAATGTATAGTTGGCTGTGGCCATTTTTTGAGCTTTCCAAAGATATAATACTCGGCATAGTTATTATAAAAATAAAAGAGCTATGGCTAATTTTCTATTTTTTTTTAATTTTGACATAGTCATCCATGGAATATTTTCATATAATTACGTTTATATTTTATAACAGACATACTTCAAACTTTCTAATATTTTGTTTTTAGCTGGTAATAAAATGTAACAAAATAAAACAGTGCATACAATTTTTTGACATGTTACATAAGGAAATTTTTGAAGAAGCAAATATTATAGGGTTTTAAAATGAATTTATTTTATTTAGTGAAATGAACAAGAATCTAGTTAATTAAATGTTCGAACTGGTCCTTCCTGAGGCTAGCATTATCAAAGACAGTTGACAAATTTTCATTGGACTTTACTGACATTTGGTTGGGATTTCAATGGCCCCCAATGTCTCCGGACTTAAATTCATTATATTTGTTTAGAGGTGACCATTTTAAAAACGTCGCATAAGAATCAGACCCCAAACAATACTGAGGAATTCAAAACTAGGATTCGAAATGAAATGAATAACATATTTCCCAAAATACTGTCAATAAAGTCCAACGAGGATTTATTAGCCGTCTTGGATACTTCCAGCCTCAGGCAGGACTTCAGTTTAAATAATGCTCGATTAACTAGATTCGTGTTCATTTTACTAAATAAAATAAATTAATTGTAAACACATATAATAACAATTTTTCTAAAATTTCCTTATGTAACATGCAAAAATTTTTAATGTGCTCTATGCAGACAAATATTATTATCTATTAATAAATGGTACACTCAAAAAATAGGTTGCCGTTTGAAAAAATTTCCGATGATGTGATATCTAGAACAGTGATGATTGATGATATAGTAAAACATAGCAGAGAACGCTAGAGACGCAGGGGGGAAGTAATAACGGCGGTGAAAATTTTGATAGTCAGTTGAGGAGTCTGAATAAGTAATTTGAAAGCGCAAAACTCAAATTGTCTCCCTTCGCGCACGGCTATGAGACGAAGACTACTGTACGTGACTTGCATAGATATTTACGACCGCCAGTCGCTCTAAGAAATATTCAGCTTGGGGTACTGATTGCAGGGTGAATATTTACTGGGCTTGCTAGGCGTTGCCAGATCGCAAAAAACCTGTACAATTCTGGTGCACTAGCGTAATGGCTTTGGTTTATTATATTTCCCTAAGGAAGATTATATTTCGAAGTTTGGCAACATTCGAATTTTTTTACTCGCATTCTTGAGGCTCGTATTCTCTCGTAAGGTGGACTATATCACAAATGCGAGTACTGAGAGTACATCAAAATATTATGCGCTTTTTACAACTACGAGGATTTCTCGGAAAAACCTATCCTTTACGAGAAAATGAATTTATTAATTATTTTATGTATACCAGAATATGTGCAAACATTCTGAGAAACCCGTCTGGGACATTTTAACTGCTCTCATGACCCCCTAAAACATCCACATGCGAAATTTTTCAAAAAATATAAACGTGTTTCTATTATTGTTATGACTAGATTTGGGCAAAGTGTGAAATTTGAGAGGCACTGGAAGAGTCGAGGGTGTTAACGGAATTCTATAAGAAAAAATCAATATTATACACAATCACTTAGATTTAGTGTCTTGTCGAAATGATTTATTTATTTTATAAGCTTTTATGTAACTTCACTTTTGTTAGTGTGGGTCAAATCTTCAAACTGAATTTTAAACCAGTTCCACCCAACCGATTGGGCCGTAATTTTGCACACACTTTTGATGCTGGTGAACATACTAGAGTATACTCAATATTGTAATTTGTTCAAAATGGCCGCCACTCCAAGATGGCGGATTACCCTTTTTCGTTACAACCCCCTTGATATCAAGGACGAGTAAAAAACGATAAGGTGAGTGACGTCATTCTAATTTCAATATGGCGGACTAAATTTATTTACCACCATTTTGACATGGGTATCAAATGAAAGGGTATAGATTGAGAAATAGGTACTCATAAATTTACTTATTAGTTTTGTCAGGGGTAATATAAAAAGTGGTGTACCTACTATCGATAATACCTTTCGTTAATTTTACGAATTATAATCCAAAAGCTGAAAATACCACGACTGCGCAGCTGGAGAATAAATAGAAAATAAATAGAATTTCAGGACATAAAAGTGATATCAAATTACAAAAAACTACTACTGCTTTAAGTGAACATGCTTTTATAACAGGTCATCATTTTAAATTTGACAATGTTTCAATATTACATAGAGAAAAAATCGTAATAAAAGATTATTTCTTGAAATGGTTGAAATTAATAATGATAACAAGTTAATAAATAAAAGAACTGACATCAAAGATTTAAGTTCCATAATATATTGTTTTATTTTATCTTTAAGTAATTCTAATAACAATACATCTATTAATATTTCATTGTAACTGTTACATCTTATAATAATTATATAAAAATTTGGATTTCCAGAATATTGTAACATAACCTTATATCACACTAAGGTTACCGTAAGTGGCTGTGATTTGCAACGCGACCATAACTTGCAACAATATGCAATGGTTCATAGCCGGACCTGTACTTTAACAAGATCTTGAAAAAGACACGCGTGCCGGGTTAGTCTGGCGCTGGCTGTAGTTAGAGCAGGTGGTGGCGTTATTTCGGCACTGAAAATCGTATTTTTACAAGGCAATATCGCAATTTTAGCGATGAAACATTAGAGAAAGCACTAGATTCAATACAAAGTGGGCAAAACAGTATCAGGGAAGCTAGTAGGGAGTACCTACAACATACCGGCATCCACCCTTCCTCGTAAAAATAGGGGTTTATTTTCTAAGAAATTTGGGGACCAAACAATCTTAACCGCCGAAGAAGGAAAAAAATTGGTCGATGGGATATTGGTGACTTTAATAATTATAATCTCAAATAGCTTTTATGGCAAAATTCCCAACTTTAGATTTATTTCTCAGAGTTGTGTTTATTTTTAAATATGTTTTATTCCATGTTGTCTTTTATACCTACTTAATGTATTTCTTACTTTAGAGTTGTTTTTTTATTTTTGTGTGAAAACGTTTGGATTTTATAACCCTTTTAAAGGCTCGTTTTAATTATTTGTATGATCTTTGTTCGAATAAAGCTTATTTTTGGATAAAAAAGTGTTTTTTTTATAGCAAAAAAAGACAATAATTTGTTTATATATGTTATGGCTAATACGAGAAATTAGCTAATTGGCGATTTAGCCGGCTAATTCGCGAATTAATCAATACAGCCGGTTAAAATGGGAAGAAATTAATATATTTTAAGAATTTTCGCAAATTATCCGGTTAAAACGCAAATTATGCAATATGATCGGTTATATCCGACAACACTTGGCTCTTTCGCGAATTAGCCGGATAATGTGTTAAGCAATCAAGACTCTGACATTCATAAGCGTGCGTAGACATTGAAATGTAATTTTAATACATAAGTGTATTTTTATTCAACTGTTTTCTTATATTCATCATTGCCTAAATAAGCGGTATGGGCACTTTTTGTAACTGCAATTTTCAAAAATTCTTCATTAAAACGCGTTTTAAAGTTGTTTACACTTTCAACACCACCAGCCATGTTGACAGATGATGCTACACTGAATCAATAAAACGTTCTATATGGTTGCTCTTGGATAATTCGCGTTGTAACCTGTTTACGCTGGATAATACGCGAAACTAAGCCACATTCGGGTTTTATCCTCGGCATCTGGCTAATTCGCGATTTAGCCGGCGAAATCGCGAATTAGCTAATTTCTCGTATTAGCCGTAACATATATATTTTTGCTGTTGCAAGCTCGATTCCAGTGAGCACAACTTGATTTTAGACCGAAAACGTACGTCGTTGCAAGTAACTTGCAACACCCCTTTTTTTATTTTTTTTATTTTCTATGAAATTATGTCTGAAATGAAGCAAACATACTTCAAAGTTAGAGTACAGGTACAGACCAACGTCATGCTATTTTTTAAAAGATAAAATAATTAAGACTTCTGGTCAAAATCATGTTTTCATTTGAAAAATGTTGCAAGTCACGGCCATTTACGGTATTTCTAATTATGTAAAAACCTTTTTCTGTCACTTTTCAACCTTCCACCTTTAAAACTGTACAAATCCGTAAAATCTTCATTTTTGGGGATAATCGCCTAAACTTTTTTTTGTTTGAAAGACCTTCAAAACCCGATTCTTTTGATCTTCCTGTCATTTTCAAAATGCATATCCAGGGCCGTCTGCAATTTTTTTATACCCACGATTTTCACGACAACCATTTAGCGATTTTTTTATTTAAGATCTGACCCCACAGCCCAAAACCCTTAAGTACCAAATTTGAATAAAAAATATACAGAGAGTTTCATTCTGCAGGGTGTCAAAGTTGAGCAAATTAGGAATTTTAAAGGCATCTGCCAAGTCAAGTGTGCCATGGAATCCCCTCAAAACAGTTGAATAGTCAATAAGACCACTCAAGGTGTTGGTGTGCAAAAGTCCAATACAAAATATACAAAGTGTTGTTATCTGTGCCATCTCAAATTACTGAATTTTTGGAACTTTGTACGGGTAAAAAATCGTGTATAACAAAACTATAAACGAACTAAATCTAAAAAATACAGAATCCTGCCAGTCAGTAAGTTCATATCAGTTAAGGTAGCTGGTGTGCCACAACAGAAAACGCCCAGAAAATCTATCATCTTAGACAGTGACTTTGTTGAGAAATGTCCAATAATTTAAATTATTTTTATTTGTTGATTGGTATTTTGTAAAGAAATAAATTACTTTTGTGTTTATTAATATTTTTTCAATGATTCCAGAGCACTCCTGACCATTATAAAGTTTAATAAAAATTCAGAATTTTTAGATGGCTCAAAGAAAAATACCCTGTATATTTTTGTAGTAAATCTTTTCACTCCAACATTTTGAGTGGTCCTGTTGACCATTCAACTGTTTTGAAGGGATTCCATGGCACATTTGACTCGTCATATGTCTTTAAACTTCCTATTTTGCTCAACTTTGAGATCTTAGAGAATGGAACTCCCTGTATATTTTTTGTTCAAATTTGGTATATGGGTGTTTTGGGGTGTTCTGATTAACGCTGTGTGGTCAGATTTTAAATAAAAAAATCGCTAAATGGTTTTCGTGAAAATCGGGGGTATAAAAAAATCGCAGCCGACCCTGGATTTGCATTTTGAAAATGGCAGGAAGGTCAAAAGAAGCATTTTTTGAAGGACTTTCAAACAAAAAAAAGTTTAAGTGATTATCTCTAAAAATGAAGATTTTACGGATTTGTACAGTTTTAAAGTTGGACACCCTGTACAGGGTGGCACACCACGAACTGCATCGATCTATATATGGAAAACTAAAAGTAGGAAAATTCTGAAAATTTGGCACCTCACCAATGCCGATGGGCGCTGCTCAACTAAAATATTTTGGTGAATCTGGCGCTTCCGGTTATACCGGAAGTGGATATCAACTTTCTTATCTCAAATGGAACACCCTCTATATTATTGCATTTTTGGATTCTAGGCGTCATTTTGGAACAAAAACATGCAACATGTCCTATGTCTAAATCCAACCGTTTTTGAGATATTTGCATCTTTCCGAAAAAAATTACAGGTGCAGACCTAAAGTCAATTAGCAATTTATACGAGGAAACCGCGAAATTTCAAAACGAATTTTTGGCATCGTGTAACAGAAGTCCTGACCTAGTGATCTCTGCTGAGAAATAAATCCGTTCTTATACAGGGTGTTCACAAAATATGAATAAAAATTACAATCAAAAGGTGCTTAAATCTCGAAATTTTCAAATGGAAACCCCCATTTTTTTAATGCGATCTTATTCACCACTAAAAATGATGACAACTTTGTGTAAGGTTTCCTATACCTAAATGCAGTAATTTTCGATTAATTTGCGAAAAACCCACTTTTCGCCCATAAAATGCGGGGTTTGCTTAACGCGTGGAAAATCATATTAGCCGTGGACCTTGAAAAGACAATGGCGGCTGAGGAAATGTCACTTGGTTTATAAATTATTGTCAACAATAATGCCGGCGCGCTTAAATTACACAAACGAAGAATTATTATCTACGGAGAATGCAACAAAGTAATATCAAGAACGCGCGATACATAATCTTCGTTTATGTAATTTAAGCGCGCCGACATTATTGTTAACAATAATTTGTAAACCAAGTGACATTTCCTCAGCCGCGATTGTCTTTTCAACGTCCACGGCTAATATGATTTTCCAAGCGTTAAACAAACCCCGCATTTTATGGCGAAAAATGGGTTTTTCGTAAATTAATCGAAAAAGTCTGCATTTAGGTATAGGAAACCTTACACAAAGTTGTCATCATTTTTAGTGGTGAATAAGATCGCATTAAAAAAATAGGGGTTTCCATTTGAAAATTTCGAGATTTAAGCACATTTTGATTGTAATTTTTATTCCTATTTTGTGAACACCCTGTATAAGAACGGATTTATTTCTCAGCAGAGATCACTATGTCAGGGCTTCTGTTACATGATGCCAAAAATTCGTTTTGAAAGTTCGCGGTTTCCTCGTATAAATTGCTAATTGACTTTAGGTCTGCACCTGTAATTTTTTTCGGAAAGATGCAAATATCTCAAAAACGGTTGGATTTAGACATGACCTATGGCATGGTTTTGTTCCAAAATGGCGCCTAGAATCCAAAAATGCAATAATATACAGGGTGTTCTATTTGAGATAAGAAAGTTAGTAGTTAACAATTGAGAGTTGTAAATAGTCCCCCCACCCCTTTTTTGGTCCCCCCACTCCTTTTTCGTACATTACCCCCCACTCCTACGCCCCTGGTAGCCCCGCGCATGCGCACCGAGCGCATGACCTCTCCCCCGCACCCCGCAGCCATCATACCGTGTAATTGCAGCGTAATGAGTAATTACAATACCGCGGGTCCATATTTCCGCGAAATTCGCACATAAATGTCAATTTATTGGTTAAGTACCGTATATACGTGAAGAAATATTTAAAATAGATACAATCACTCTCATTTCCCGCGCTTTTTTGTCTAATTAACGCTATTTACCCCCTTTGCAATGAAAAAAAAAAAAATACATGGACTGTCAGTGTCAATTTATTGTTTTACGTAGCGTTTATACCTTCATAACTATTTAAAATAGGTACAAGTACTCTCATTTCCTACATTTTTTACTAATTAACACTATTTACTCCATTTTCAATGAAAAAAAAACATTACATGGACTGTCAATGTCAATTTATTGTTTACGTACCGTTTATACCCACATAACTATTTAAAATAGGTACAAATACTCTCATTTCCCGCGCTTTTTTTGTCTAATTAGCAATATTTATCCCCTTTGTGATGAAAAAAAACATTACATATACTGCACTGCATAGCGTATTAGGTTCTATTTACGCATAATTATCTTCTATTCTGTCCCACATCTACAAAATCTGAAAATTCCCAGGTTCCGCCACGTAATTAGTTTGTAAAATGTTAGCCAACGCCCTAGAAAAAATACAGTATGGTTTCGGCCCGATATCACAACAGGCAGTTGGGTAAAGTTTTTCCTACAGATGATCCCCCTCGTTAGTTTTAATGGGGTTTTAAAAAATAATGATTTTCGGCTTCGTCTTTCTCTGGAATTTTAGAATTTCTTTAATTCGAGGGTTTGCCATTAGTTTGTATTGTATTTTTAATGGGTTTTAATGTATGCATATGAGGCCGATGAAGGGTACAATAAAAAAGTAATGGATTTTCTGCAATGATTTTCTGAAAGTTTTTAACTCGATGGCTTGACATTAGTTTTTATCGTATTTTTAATGGTATTTTAGCCTGCTAGGGTTATTTTACAGAACGCATAGGCTCTTATAATAAAACAACCTGAAATTGTATTACCACATATAGTTTAAAGGCAGTTTAAAATAGGTACAAATACTCTCATTTCCCGCCCTTTTTTGTCTAATTACTCTATTTATTAATTACATGGACTGTCAATGTCAATTTATTGTTTACGTACCTATCGTTTATACCTACATAACTATTTAAAATAGGTACAAATACTCTCACTTCCCGCGCTTTTTTGTCTAATTAGCAATATTTATCCCCTTTGCGATGAAAAAAAAAAACATTACATATACTGCACTGCATAGCGTATTAGGTTCTATTTACGCATAATTATCTTCTATTTACCTCAGATCTAATAAAAAATAAGCTCTTACTGTCATTTCATACATTTTTTACTATTTAACGCTATTTACCCCTTTAAAATGAAAAAAAAAATACAGTGTACCGCACTGTATGGCGTATTACGTCCTATATTCATGTAATAAACAAAAAAAAAATAAATTATATTTTGTCCCACATCTACAAAAATCTGAAAATTCCCAGGCTCCCCCACGTAATTAGGCATGTGACGTCACAGCCAACGCCTTAAATTCCCAAAACAAAGAAAAAATAATAGGTGTACTTACTTTAAAGTGAATATACTCCTAAGAAGAATAAGTAAGGATATATGAAAAACTCAAACAATGAAAGCAATTAAAAACACTTTCAAAAGCATGGGTTCCAACACATATTCCAAACGTATGATCGCCGTCGTCCAGATGCACTTCCCCAAAAACAGCCATGACTCCTCGAAAAACAGTCTCTGTGTAGAACACGCGCGATCTATAGACGCGGGCACTATCACATTAAACGCGACATTATTTAATTATGCCAAAATATCGCTACAGCACACGAAACACTTCTATTTATTGAAACAAATTAAAGCAAATAACGGCAGCAAATAACGGCTCTCGCCCTTTACCGGACCGCACCACAAAATATGGGCCGAACATTTACAGGCGGCTCTGCAAAAGGCGACGTTGCCGAACGATTCCACGCACATAAGTGTATATCAAGACTCTACCATGAAAATATCCGTAGATCTCGGCTGATTTCAACGGATCCGGCAAACGCGAGAGTAGGTACCTAGTATTGATTTTCTCGCTCCCAAAGGAAATGTAGACCACCAGGTATCGCTGTACCCGCCGTGCTTGCGGTCGACTCCATTGAAAATTCCATCGACGGTGCTAGTATCGATACCTAGGGTGCGCTACCCCATTACCGACCACCCCAGGGTAGGTATGCACCGCGCCGGACGGCCCAGTCTCGGAGTAGAAAATAGAATAGAAATAGATACATGTACTAGTGGAATTAAAGATAGCTGATAAGGTAATTTACGGAAAACCAATGACATAATTCATACACATACACCCAAATATTTTAGCAACTATTATTAAACTCAAGCTCTTGTAATACTATATATTTTTGAGAAAACAGATAAAAGCCGATTTGTTACGTATTTATCCCTATACAATAAAAATACAATGCAAGCTTTTCCCACATAATTATTCCCATTATTATTTATTTAATCTGGGTATGCAGAGGCAGTGGCGTAGTATAAATAAAAAACAAATTAAAAACGGATACATTGCCATGCTTTTATATTATTTCAGAGTTACGTATAGGTACACGTACTAGGGATTAAAGAATAAAGTAATTTATGGAAAACCAACGAGTAATTCACGCATTGATACTTTAAATTTTGGATATACAATAAAACATTAACAGTTCCATATACGTCCTATTCCATATACACCCTACCATTATAAAAAAAGATACCTACTTTACTGAATGTACACTCTCGCGGAAGGAGACCACACATAGTTAAAAAAACATTAAAAATTCATCGTCCACAGCGTAAAATTAACATATTATATGGAAGCAATACCCTGCCACCATATTTTCGTATAATTATGATTCAATTATCCCCCTTTGCGATAAAAATCAATACCCGCCTCTGTATGCTTTATTCTAATTTGTTAATAATTCTTTAATAATACACAAGTTTATTGTATTCCATCCATATTCTTACATAATTTCTCTTGTTTTTCTAAGCTATGTTTCCAAAATAAAATAATAAACAGAATAATATTACATTTATCCCCTTGCTCTGTAAAGAGAATATATTGCACACCCTGTATGGCATTATGATTGCTCTCCCACATTTCTCATCTAGTTAGAATCATTTTATTAATTATTTGACTTATTCTGCCTACATCCCTCATACATTTTGTCTATTTTAAATCAATTAAGCAGAAATGAAAGCTTGTAAAAAAAATATCTAATAACGCTTTTCGAATACATTATACTTAAAATATATAGGTACAACGAGGTGTCATATAAAATATTAGATTTACTTCAACGCAGAAATGGTCGTTATTTCACACAGCGTGTTCCCAATTAAACAACTTTTTATGAAGAAACCACATAACTATACAGGGAGCATCAGAGACCATGAAAACACCATTTAAGGCTATGGGCTGGTGTTAGATACAGGGTGCGCCAGGAGACAGATACAGGGAAGTGTTAAAAATAAATTCGGTGTTGAGAATACAAATTAAAATATAGGTACATTCTATTCTTGTGACAGACTCATATTATATCTAATTATGTCTATAAAGTATACCCGATTGATGTAATAAGTCTGGATTTTGTCAGATGACATTTCTTTACAAAACCCCTAGGAATTTTCTATTTTGCTCTCCTTATTACTTTTTGTGTTTTGCAAATGACCTCGTTTCTAACCTGAACTTATGAGCCGATTGCGTTTTTGCTGCATTGATGCAAACTTAGGATGTCAAAATTACCAATTGAAAGTCCCGCTAACAACAAAGGCGATTATATTTTCAGTACATATTATGAAAAGACGAAGTTTTGCTTAGGTACGGAGGAATGACTGTCAAGAATTTAATATGAGGAAACAGTGTATACATATAATATAACAGAAATGTTAACTAACTAGTTAGTGTCTATGATATATTTGAATACAATTTAATATTTTGGTAAATGGTACTAAGACTAGTAATGTCTCACACTGAATTAGATAGATTGATGATTTTGATTGTGTTCCATATAGGGAACACTAGGCTTTTGGGCCACCTTTTTCAATGCTATATTGGACATATTGTATTATACAAATTTAGTGGGAAGCTATGAATTTTCAATAGGTATATTGCTGGATCTCCAGAAAATATGAAATTATCATACGAGAATTCTGCCGATGAAGTTTCTGGTAGCTTGTTGGAAAATCTGTCAGGTAGACAACTCGAGACGAAGGTCGAACTTATTAGTAGAAAGTAAGACACAAGCGAAAAATTTGTGCTGCTGATTATGATGATAATGCACCTACCGTTATCAAAATTTTTTGAGTGGGTAAATGGGTAAAATAAAAGGACTTTTTTGTTTAAAGATGATGCTTTGTTTTTTCAACCGGCACATCTGATTACAGAAGTATGTCTCCAGTTGACTTATTTGAATGTTTTTATTGCAGAAGATATTGTAGACTTTTGTTAAAAGAGAGTAATAATTCCGCTATATTCAAGAATTGTTGGAACCCTAATATAACTCATCACAAGAGTAGATCAGTATTTAGGTGGGTTAGGTTAGGTTATTCGGCTATGATTAGGTAGATACTTTTGGCTATACTCGTATCGTAGTGTCAAGGTACGATTAAAACTATTGGAAAATAACTACTGGGATTCTGGAGATCTTAGAAATATTGCCATGTATAAAGCTGAGACGTGACAGATTCATCGAAATAATGAAATGCATGCATTGTAAATAAACACCATACGATGCGTATAGGACATAACCACACGCAAGCAATACCAAAATGCGATGCAGGTCTATGCATTGATTGTTTTATTGTCTTTCCTACAAACTAATATTTATTTTTTATTTTATTGTCTTTCCTACAAACTAATATTTATTTTTTATTTTGTGTTCATGTCTACTCAATAGTAAAACATTTATCATAAAAAATAACTTTCTATTTTGCTTATATTTTCCACACCTTAGAGGACTAGCGTTCCATATGGAACGGCCGCCATTTTTAAAATGACACGCAGTTGCTCACAACTTTTGATGTAGTGGTGTTTTAGTGTTATTTTAAGTAGTATTAAATATATTTTATATATTTTTTGGTAAATTTGAAAATTCGGCCCCTAATGGGTTAAACTTTATTACAACTTGATATTAATTAATCATTATACAGTGTGCCCCCAAAATATGTAAGAATAAATAATATAATTTATACAACGCGATGAATTGTGTTTTTGTCATTGTTGTTGTTGTTGTTGTTGTGTTGTCGTTGTTGTGTGTTGTTGTTGTTGTTGTGTGTGTTGTTGTTGTTGTGTTGTCGTTGTTGTGTGTGTGTTGTTGTTGTTGTTGTGTGTTGTTGTGTGTTGTTGTTGTTGTTGTTGTTGTGTTGTTGTTGTTGTTGTGTTGTTGTTGTTGTGTGTGTGTTGTTGTTGTGTGTGTGTTTACACTTATATTGAATGCTATAGGCTACACTCCACCTAACAATTCATCGCGTTGTATAAATTATATTATTTATTCTTACATATTTTGGGGGCACACTGTATAATGATTAATTAATTTGTTGTAATAAAGTTTAACCCATTAGGGGCCGAATTTTCAAATTTAATAAAAAATATATAAAATATATTTAATACTACTTAAAATAACAATAAAATACCACTACATCAAAAGTTGTGAGCAACTGCGTGTCATTTTAAAAATGGCGGCCGTTCCATATGGAACGCTAGTCCTCTAAGGTGTGGAAAATATAAGCAAAATAGAAAGTTATTTTTTATGATAAATGTTTTACTATTGAGTAGACATGAACACAAAATAAAAAATAAATATTAGTTTGTAGGAAAGACAATAAAATAAAAAATAAATATTAGTTTGTAGGAAAGACAATAAAACAATCAATGCATAGACCTGCATCGCATTTTGGTATTGCTTGCGTGTGGTTATGTCCTATACGCATCGTATGGTGTTTATTCACAATGCATGCATTTCATTATTTCGATGAATCTGTCACGTCTCAGCTTTATACATGGCAATATTTCTAAGATCTTCTCCAGAATCCCAGTAGTTATTTTCCAATAGTTTTAATCGTACCTTGACACTACGATACGAGTATAGCCAAAAGTATCTACCTAATCATAGCCGAATAACCTAACCTAACCCACCTAAATACTGATCTACTCTTGTGATGAGTTATATTAGGGTTCCAACAATTCTTGAATATAGCGGAATTATTACTCTCTTTTAACAAAAGTCTACAATATCTTCTGCAATAAAAACATTCAAATAAGTCAACTGGAGACATACTTCTGTAATCAGATGTGCCAGGTTGAAGAAACAAAGCATCATCTTTAAACAAAAAAGTCCTTTTATTTTACCCATTTACCAACTCAAAAAATTTTGATAACGGTAGGTGCATTATCATCATAATCAGCAGCACAAATTTTTCGCTTGTGTCTTACTTTCTATTAATAAGTTCGACCTTCGTCTCGAGTTGTCTACCTGACAGATTTTCCAACAAGCCACCAGAAACTTCATCGGCAGAATTCTCGTATGATAATTTCATATTTTCTGGAGATCCAGCAATATACCTATTGAAAATTCATAGCTTCCCACTAAATTTGTATAATACAATATGTCCAATATAGCATTGAAAAAGGTGGCCCAAAAGCCTAGTGTTCCCTATATGGAACACAATCAAAATCATCAATCTATCTAATTCAGTGTGAGACATTACTAGTCTTAGTACCATTTACCAAAATATTAAATTGTATTCAAATATATCATAGACACTAACTAGTTAGTTAACATTTCTGTTATATTATATGTATACACTGTTTCCTCATATTAAATTCTTGACAGTCATTCCTCCGTACCTAAGCAAAACTTCGTCTTTTCATATTATGTACTGAAAATATAATCGCCTTTGTTGTTAGCGGGACTTTCAATTGGTAATTTTGACATCCTAAGTTTGCATCAATGCAGCAAAAACGCAATCGGCTCATAAGTTCAGGTTAGAAACGAGGTCATTTGCAAAACACAAAAAGTAACAAGGAGAGCAAAATAGAAAATTCCTAGGGGTTTTGTGAAGAAATGTCATCTGACAAAATCCAGACTTATTACATCAATCGGGTATACTTTATAGACATAATTAGATATAATATGAGTCTGTCACAAGAATAGAATGTACCTATATTTTAATTTGTATTCTCAACACCGAATTTATTTTTAACACTTCCCTGTATCTGTCTCCTGGCGCACCCTGTATCTAACACCAGCCCATAGCCTTAAATGGTGTTTTCATGGTCTCTGATGCTCCCTGTATAGTTATGTGGTTTCTTCATAAAAAGTTGTTTGATTGGGAACACGCTGTGTGAAATAACGACCATTTCTGCGTTGAAGTAAATCTAATATTTTATATGACACCTCGTTGTACCTATCTATTTTAAGTATAATGTATTCGAAAAGCGTTATTAGATATTTTTTTACAAGCTTTCATTTCTGCTTAATTGATTTAAAATAGACAAAATGTATGAGGGATGTTGGCAGAATAAGTCAAATAATTAATAAAATGATTTTAACTAGATGAGAAATGTGGGAGAGCAATCATAATGCCATACAGGGTGTGCAATATATTATCTTTACAGAGCAAGGGGATAAATATAATATTATTCTGTTTATTATTTTATTTTGGAAATATAGCTTGGAAAAACCAGATAAATTATGTAAGAATATGGATGGAATACAATAAACTTGTGTATTATTAAAGAATTATTAACAAATTAGAATAAAGCATACAGAGGCGGGTATTGATTTTTATCGCAAAGGGGGATAATTGAATCATAATTATACGAAAATATGGTGGCAAGGTATTGCTTCCATATAATATGTTAATTTTACTCTGTGGACGATGAATTTTTAATGTTTTTTTAACTATGTGTGGTCTCCTTCCGCGACAGTGTACATTCAGTAAAGTAGGTATCTTTTTTTATAATGGTAGGGTGTATATGGAATAGGACGTATATGGAACTGTTAATGTTTTATTGTATATCCAAAATTTAAAGTATCAATGCGTGAATTACTCGTTGGTTTTCCATAAATTACTTTATTCTTTAATCCCTAGTACGTGTACCTATACGTAACTCTGAAATAATATAAAAGCATGGCAATGTATCCGTTTTTAATTTGTTTTTTTATTTATACTACGCCACTGCCTCTGCATACCCAGATTAAATAAATAATAATGGGAATAATTATGTGGGAAAAGCTTGCATTGTATTTTTATTGTATAGGGATAAATACGTAACAAATCGGCTTTTATCTGTTTTCTCAAAAATATATAGTATTACAACAGCTTGAGAAAATCAATACTAGGTACCTACTCTCGCGTTTGCCGGATCCGTTGAAATCAGCCGAGATCTACGGATATTTTCATGGTAGAGTCTTGATATACACTTATGTGCGTGGAATCGTTCGGCAACGTCGCCTTTTGCAGAGCCGCTTGTAAATGTTCGGCCCATATTTTGTGGTGCGGTCCGGTAAAGGGCGAGAGCCGTTATTTGCCGTTATTTGCTTTAATTTGTTTCAATAAATAGAAGTGTTTCGTGTGCTGTAGCGATATTTTGGCATAATTAAATAATGTCGCGTTTAATGTGATAGTGCCCGCGTCTATAGATCGCGCGTGTTCTACACAGAGACTGTTTTTCGAGGAGTCATGGCTGTTTTTGGGGAAGTGCATCTGGACGACGGCGATCATACGTTTGGAATATGTGTTGGAACCCATGCTTTTGAAAGTGTTTTTAATTGCTTTCATTGTTTGAGTTTTTCATATATCCTTACTTATTCTTCTTAGGAGTATATTCACTTTAAAGTAAGTACACCTATTATTTTTTCTTTGTTTTGGGAATTTAAGGCGTTGGCTGTGACGTCACATGCCTAATTACGTGGGGGAGCCTGGGAATTTTCAGATTTTTGTAGATGTGGGACAAAATATAATTTTTTTTTGTTTATTACATGAATATAGGACGTAATACGCCATACAGTGCGGTGCACTGTATTTTTTTTTTCATTTTAAAGGGGTAAATAGCGTTAAATAGTAAAAAATGTATGAAATGACAGTAAGAGCTTATTTTTTATTAGATCTAAGGTAAATAGAAGATAATTATGCGTAAATAGAACCTAATACGCTATGCAGTGCAGTATATGTAATGTTTTTTTTTTCATCGCAAAGGGGATAAATATTGCTAATTAGACAAAAAAGCGCGGGAAGTGACAGTATTTGTACCTATTTTAAATAGTTATGTAGGTATAAACGGTAGGTACGTAAACAATAAATTGACATTGACAGTCCATGTAATGTTTTTTTTTTGTATGGGGATAAATAGAGTAATTAGACAAAAAAAAGCGCGGGAAATGAGAGTATTTTTACCTATTTTAAATAGTTATGTGGGTATAAACGGTACGTAAACAATAAATTGACATTGACAGTCCATGTAATGTTTTTTTTTTTCATTGAAAATGGGGTAAATAGTGTTAATTAGTAAAAAAATGTAGGAAATGAGAGTACTTGTACCTATTTTAAATAGTTATGTAGGTATAAACGCTACGTAAAACAATAAATTGACACTGACAGTCCATGTAATGTTTTTTTTTTCATTGCAAAGGGGGTAAATAGCGTTAATTAGACAAAAAAGCGCGGGAAATGAGAGTGATTGTATCTATTTTAAATATTTCTTCACGTACATACGGTATTTAACCAATAAATTGACATTTATGTGCGAATTTCGCGGAAATATGGACCCGCGGTATTGTAATTACTCATTACGCTGCAATTACACGGTATGATGGCTGCGGGGTGCGGGGGAGACGTCATGCCCTCGGTGCGCATGCGCGGGGCTACCAGGGGCGTAGGAGTGAAGGGTAATGTACGAAAAAGGAGTGGGGGGACCAAAAAAGGGGTGGGGGACTATTTTGAACTCTCAATTGTTAACTACTAAAGTTATATATATATATATATATAATTAAGAGGGGTAGTCGTGGCTTGACTAGTTAAACAACAAGAACCAAATTTAGTGGGAAATAAGCCAATTTTTTAGTGTGAAGACTCTTTTTATATATATATATATATAAGAGGAGGGGTAGTCGTGGCTTGACTAGTTACCCTCCTTATAAAACCTGTAGAACACTTCCGCCGAATATTTGCATAATTACGGAATACCCTGTTCAACTTATTTATATCACTGAAATCGGAAAAAGTCAACTTCGTAAAAAAACGTAAAAAATATACCGGGTGGGCCAAAAAATGTGGACTTTTTTTGGAAATATTTTTTTGGTTTATCAACCGATTTTAAAAAGCACTATTGACAAAAAACTTCACAATGGCAAATTTTAAAAAATTCTAAAATATACAAAAAAAATAAAAAAATATTTTCAGGAATAATGCGTTTAAACCCATAATTAACGGCGCTTCTGACTGGCCGAGCTAGTAAACATCGCATGGAGGCCTGCAACTACCGACGCCCTGTTGCCAACTGCATCAACATGTCTTAAATTTATTTTTTACTTATTCCCATAGAAATCTCCAAAATGTGGAAATTTGGGATAATTTTACTGGGGGTTTTTAAATTTTTGGGGAAACAGTTGTGACGATAAATCTTAGCTAATTTATTACCTTTTTGATTTTCCAATATCAATCCATTTTTTCCTTTTTTGATACCCAAAAATGAGCGAACAGCAATAGCAATTAGTGTATTGCATTTCCCTCCGCCGACACAAGTTGTTTGCGGCGAGATACTCAGTCCGACAACCACGACCACCGAGAATCGGGAATACTGCGAAGCACTGTGCGGTTATGTGATGTTTCGCCCACGCCGTTTAGCTTCCAATATTTGGCCTTCTGCCCTTTCGCCCACATACCGTTCCACCCCCGATCGTTTCGCCCCCGATGTTAAATCATGGAAATAATCTATAAAAATTGATTGTAAAATCAATTTTCAAAATAGTATTTACTATATAAAACATGTTACAAATTTACAAAATTCAAAATTATGGGCAATGCCTAGCAAATAATCCCATAGTATCTATCCTACCATAACTTTATACAATATTTTTAAATCTTGTTGAAATTACTTTATATTTTTGGTCTAACACCTAATAAAAAAATAATTGTGAAATTTCATGTCTATGTAGAGATTGTTGTTTTTTTTAAGTATTTATAAACTGAAATATATTACCGCAAGTACTTTGAAAGCCCCGATGCCAGCCTTCTACGTTGTTATTCGTCCTGTGACGATCATTTAAGGTTCTGGTATACACATTCCACATTTCAATAAAAAATTTAGAAGCTCGCCTTTGTCTTCTGTTTCTTCGTCCTATATAAGTCAGTCTTCAAAATAATCTGCAATGGGCAGTGCATCTTTTGGAAATTATTCCTCTTCTACGAGCGCGTCAAATTGATTCACTACTGATTTCACTGGGATAAAACTGAGTGCAGCAATTTTTCGAATCCATAGAGCGAGTTCATGTGATGTATTATTATTAACGAAAAGGAAAATAATGAGCATTTTACGATCAATTTAATATTATACAAGTTTAATTATAATAAAAGGTTTATCAAACGAAACTGTAGACATTTTCGTTAGACACGACGGTAAATACTCTGACACAAGTGAAAAAAAAAAACAAAACCCATTTGAACTATCCTTGGCTGCAGTCCTTGTCGAAGATTTTTAATCTCTTGCAACAACTTCTTGCTTTTGTCTTATTTTCAATTATGGCATAGACATACAACAGGAAGCACAGTGTGGAATTGTCTAAAATGTATTGTATGCTCAAAAAGACTTGGCGATGTACTGTACCATCAACGTACCGGTTTTCGCTAGCAGATAGCAATCTTAATTTTTTTTGCGTTGAAAATATTAACATTCTCTGAAGAAGTAATTCGTTTTCAGAATCATAGAGAAGAAATTGTTCTATGTCCATCCGTTTCAACACGTTGGTAAGCCTGTAATGTAAAAAAGTACATTTTAATGATACCTAAGTAACAAGGTCGCGAGAACCGCTCAGTAATGCTACGTTCTGATAATATGCTTACCTGGGGTATCTGCTGTAGGTTCTCTTGATTATTTTGAGCTCGTTCTTTAATTTGTGATAGCACGCGAATTGCCGCTAGTCTTCCTGCTTGTGCTGCATGTGTATGTCCGGTTATAATCTTTGCAACGTCAATAGTGTTGCCAATAGTTCAAACTATAGCATTGCATTCGTTACGTTTTTCGCATTGACCGTTCTGTGTCGCTCGTGTATTTCGAAAGAACATAAATGTAATTTTCTTCGTCAACAAATTTTTTTCTTCCTCGCTTTGAAAAGACGAAACTCATCTTGTCACTGTTATCCACACTCAATAAAGAACAATGAAAGACTGATAGTTTTGCGAATAATAATTTTGAATGACTTACAAAAATGTCGTGTTTAGGGTCCCAGTCCCCCTTCCTCAGTGATTTAATAGCAATTTAACAGTAAAAATCCCACATATTTTTACAATAATTTTAAATGCAATTGATAATTCTATATAGGGTTATTGGTAATTCGATACATTCCTTTGGAGATGTGATAGGGGAGGAGGTAAGGAGTAAATTTAATCCTATATGCATTATGCACACTAATTTTTTAAAATAGTTTTGACAACTTTTTATTTAAAATTTTCTTATGATCTAAATGTTTCCGTACTTTTTTCATTCCAAATATAAGACCATAGTGTTGGACCAGTTGAAAAGTTTAAAAAAAGTTGTGTAGATTTTTTGTCTACTAAGAAAAATTGAAATATCTCAAAAAGTGTTGAGTTTTGCATAATGCATATTAGGATTAAATTTATTCCTTATGTATTATCCGGCGTTGCCGGCAGAACTTGCCGTCCCCTCTGGTGTAGCTATAGAGAAATCTGTAACAAGCCCAGTTCATAGTGTCTACAAGAGTTAAAAGAGAGTGGCGCTAGCGGCAACTTAAACGTCAGTCAGTCACTAAGCTATGGTATGGACCTCAGAGGTATGGACGGTATGGTTTAGTGATTAACCAAAAATAGACAGGAAAAACGGAAAATGTGCAAAGTGAAAACTGATAAACACCGTTGGACAGTGTTACTGATAGCAATTTTCTCATGTAATTTAAAAACTATACCTACAAATTAATGTGTAAGATTAAGAAAAGTCGCGAAAACTTCTCGAGTAAATGCAAGTGTTTATGATGCTATTTGAAGAATCAAGCTTGACAACCCCGATACTGCCGATAAAAGATAAGTATTTCTTCGGATTAACTTTTATTAGGTTGACCGCAATGAATTGCGGCAACATCGCTCACCTTCAGATGTTTCCTCGGAATCTGGTGCGTCGAGTTACGCGGTTGATTTGCCCTACGTTTTAAACTTCGCCGAAAATTTTTTTTCGCATTTTCCTCAACTACTATGTGGTTACATATTTTACATCACGACTGAATGACCCTGTATAAGTTTCGTACTTTCAGTCGAGACAATTCCGTATTGTGTTGTTTTTTTTTTCGAAATATTCGCCGATGTTCAAAAACTTTTTTCAACGTATAGGACTCATTACGCTGTATTTACACGATATGTTAGGTGGGGGGTGCAGGGGGAATCAAAAACAGTGGAGGGGGACCATTTAGAACTGTCTAATATACACTACTTGAAAGAGCTGAAAAGAACGAAAACATTAATTATACATTTAACAAAAAATATACCAAAATAAGTATACAGCATTATAAAGTTTTGATGTAGATTTCGGATGTTATTCCAAGCAACTTTGATTATTAATTATTACTTTGGCTACATGCTACATATTTTTATACTTTACTTTATAATTTTTTTAAATTTTTGAACACTTTGTCTAGACAAAGTGTTCAAACTAGTTATCCGAACAAATTACTATCTTTTTGAAGGTGTCAAGGCAAATAAATATTGAAGAATTATTCTTTCTCGAAAATTGCAATTTTTTGTCCATTCAGTCTAGGGACACTATTAAAATTGAAAACAATTAACATTTTTAATACTTTACTTTATCATTTTTATTATTATTTTTTTAATTTTTGAACACTTTGTCTAGTTATCCGAACAAATTACTATCTTTTGGAAGGTGTCAAGGCAAATAAATATTGAAGAATGATTCTTTCTCGAAAATTGCAATTGTTTGTACATTTGTGGCGTGGATAATTCTAGGGACACTATTAAAATTGAAAACTTATTGCTCCATGCGTTCTCCCATGCTCACTACCCTGGACGTTATGTTTAGAATATTATTACTAGAATATTTTTGGATTAGTAATACCGGGTTTAATTCTGTTGTTAGAAATATATTTCAATAATTTTTGTCTCCTCTTGTTTCAGTGATCGCTACAAGGTTTTTGTGGATTTGTTCAATTTGTCAACATTTCTTGTACCGAGGTCCTATATACCACCACTTTCATCTGCTATGAGGAGTCATTTATGTTACTGGGGTAACGGAGAAACATCAAAACATTGTGAAGATATTAGAATCTGCAAAAAGGTGGTCGATGACGTAACAAATGCATCACAAAATACGAACTAGCTCAGTTTATTTTCAATGTTAATAAGCAAGTGAATTTACACTAGTAAAAAATAACCAGAATCACAGACTTTTAAAATCATACTCCTTTAAAATATATATATATATATATATATATATATATATATGCCAACCAGCATTAGAAAGCCAAAAGTTGTATAAAACCCGGACATGCCAGGCCCGAACCGGCAGTAGGAAGCCCGATTCCGGGCTTAGTAAAGATAAGCGTGTATAAAATTTATGGTAGATTGGGACCAGTCCAAGGAAGCCGTAGCTCGATTTTTCGCTGGGCTTGGTAATGCCTATATATATCACCATTATATACAGATTTAGTTCGTACCAAGCCCATGTAGGGGGCGCTGCAAAATATACAGATATACAATGTAGAGACAAGTCTACCATTTCCGCGAAATTCGCACATAAATGTCAATTTATTGGTTAAGTACCGTATGTACGTGAAGAAATATTTAAAATAGATACAATCACTCTCATTTCCCGCGCTTTTTTGTCTAATTAACGCTATTTACCCCCTTTGCAATGAAAAAAAAAACATTACATGGACTGTCAGTGTCAATTTATTGTTTTACGTAGCGTTTATACCTACATAACTATTTAAAATAGGTACAAGTACTCTCATTTCCTACATTTTTTACTAATTAACACTATTTACCCCATTTTCAATGAAAAAAAAAACATTACATGGACTGTCAATGTCAATTTATTGTTTACGTACCGTTTATACCCACATAACTATTTAAAATAGGTACAAATACTCTCATTTCCCGCGCTTTTTTTGTCTAATTAGCAATATTTATCCCCTTTGTGATGAAAAAAAACATTACATATACTGCACTGCATAGCGTATTAGGTTCTATTTACGCATAATTATCTTCTATTCTGTCCCACATCTACAAAATCTGAAAACTCCCAGGTTCCGCCACGTAATTAGCTTGTAAAATGTTAGCCAACGCCCTAGAAAAAATACAGTATGGTTTCGGGCCGATATCACAACAGGCAGTTGGGTAAAGTTTTTCCTACAGATGATACCCCCTCGTTAGTTTTAATGGGGTTTTAAAAAATAATGATTTTCGGCTTCGTCTTTCTCTGGAATTTTAGAATTTCTTTAATTCGAGGGTTTCCATTAGTTTTTATTGTATTTTTAATGGGTTTTAATGTATGCATATGAGGCCGATGAAGGGTACAATAAAAAAGTAATGGATTTTCTGCAATGATTTTCTGAAAGTTTTTAATTCGAGGGCTTGCCATTAGTTTTTATCGTATTTTTAATGGTATTTTAGCCTGCTAGGGTTATTTTACAGAACGCATAGGCTCTTATAATAAAACAACCTGAAATTGTATTACCACATATAGTTAACAATTGAGAGTTCAAAATAGTCCCCCACCCCTTTTTTGGTCCCCCCACTCCTTTTTCGTACATTACCCCCCACTCCTACGCCCCTGGTAGCCCCGCGCATGCGCACCGAGCGCATGACCTCTCCCCCGCACCCCGCAGCCATCATACCGTGTAATTGCAGCGTAATGAGTAATTACAATACCGCGGGTCCATATTTCCGCGAAATTCGCACATAAATGTCAATTTATTGGTTAAGTACCGTTTGTACGTGAAGAAATATTTAAAATAGATACAATCACTCTCATTTCCCGCGCTTTTTTGTCTAATTAACGCTATTTACCCCCTTTGCAATGAAAAAAAAAACATTACATGGACTGTCAGTGTCAATTTATTGTTTTACGTAGCGTTTATACCCACATAACTATTTAAAATAGGTACAAATACTCTCATTTCCCGCGCTTTTTTGTCTAATTAGCAATATTTATCCCCTTTGTGATGAAAAAAAACATTACATATACTGCACTGCATAGCGTATTAGGTTCTATTTACGCATAATTATCTTCTATTCTGTCCCACATCTACAAAATCTGAAAACTCCCAGGTTCCGCCACGTAATTAGCTTGTAAAATGTTAGCCAACGCCCTAGAAAAAATACAGTATGGTTTCGGCCCGATATCACAACAGGCAGTTGGGTAAAGTTTTTCCTACAGATGATCCCCCTCGTTAGTTTTAATGGGGTTTTAAAAAATAATGATTTTCGGCTTCGTCTTTCTCTGGAATTTTAGAATTTCTTTAATTCGAGGGTTTGCCATTAGTTTGTATTGTATTTTTAATGGGTTTTAATGTATGCATATGAGGCCGATGAAGGGTACAATAAGAAAGTAATGGATTTTCTGCAATGATTTTCTGAAAGTTTTTAATTCGAGGGCTTGACATTAGTTTTTATCGTATTTTTAATGGTATTTTAGCCTGCTAGGGTTATTTTACAGAACGCATAGGCTCTTATAATAAAACAACCTGAAATTGTTGTTACATATACTGCACTGCATAGCGTATTAGGTTCTATTTACGCATAATTATCTTCTATTTACCTCAGATCTAATAAAAAATAAGCTCTTACTGTCATTTCATACATTTTTTACTATTTAACGCTATTTACCCCTTTAAAATGAAAAAAAATACAGTGTACCGCACTGTATGGCGTATTACGTCCTATATTCATGTAATAAACAAAAAAAAAATAAATTATATTTTGTCCCACATCTACAAAAATCTGAAAATTCCCAGGCTCCCCCACGTAATTAGGCATGTGACGTCACAGCCAACGCCTTAAATTCCCAAAACAAAGAAAAAATAATAGGTGTACTTACTTTAAAGTGAATATACTCCTAAGAAGAATAAGTAAGGATATATGAAAAACTCAAACAATGAAAGCAATTAAAAACACTTTCAAAAGCATGGTTTCCAACACATATTCCAAACGTATGATCGCCGTCGTCCAGATGCACTTCCCCAAAAACAGCCATGACTCCTCGAAAAACAGTCTCTGTGTAGAACACGCGCGATCTATAGACGCGGGCACTATCACATTAAATGCGACATTATTTAATTATGCCAAAATATCGCTACAGCACACGAAACACTTCTATTTATTGAAACAAATTAAAGCAAATAACGGCAAATAACGGCTCTCGCCCTTTACCGGACCGCACCACAAAGTATGGGCCGAACATTTACAAGCGGCTCTGCAAATTGCGACGTTGCCGAACGATTCCACGCACATAAGTGTATATCAAGACTCTACCATGAAAATATCCGTAGATCTCGGCTGATTTCAACGGATCCGGCAAACGCGAGAGTAGGTACCTAGTATTGATTTTCTCGCTACCAAAGGAAATGTAGACCACCAGGTATCGCTGTACCCGCCGTGCTTGCGGTCGACTCCATTGAAAATTCCATCGACGGTGCTAGTATCGATACCTAGGGTGCGCTACCCCATTACCGACCACCCCAGGGTAGGTATGCACCGCGCCGGACGGCCCAGTCTCGGAGTAGAAAATAGAATAGAAATAGATACATGTACTAGTGGAATTAAAGATAGCTGATAAGGTAATTTACGGAAAACCAATGACATAATTCATACACATACACCCAAATATTTTAGCAACTATTATTAAACTCAAGCTGTTGTAATACTATATATTTTTGAGAAAACAGATAAAAGCCGATTTGTTACGTATTTATCCCTATACAATAAAAATACAATGCAAGCTTTTCCCACATAATTATTCCCATTATTATTTATTTAATCTGGGTATGCAGAGGCAGTGGCGTAGTATAAATAAAAAACAAATTAAAAACGGATACATTGCCATGCTTTTATATTATTTCAGAGTTACGTATAGGTACAGGTACTAGGGATTAAAGAATAAAGTAATTTATGGAAAACCAACGAGTAATTCACGCATTGATACTTTAAATATTGGATATACAATAAAACATTAACAGTTCCATATACGTCCTATTCCATATACACCCTACCATTATTAAAAAAGATACCTACTTTACTGAATGTACACTGTCGCGGAAGGAGACAACACATAGTTAAAAAAACATTAAAAATTCATCGCCCACAGAGTAAAATTAACATATTATATGGAAGCAATACCTTGCCACCATATTTTCGTATAATTATGATTCAATTATCCCCCTTTGCGATAAAAATCAATACCCGCCTCTGTATGCTTTATTCTAATTTGTTAATAATTCTTTAATAATACACAAGTTTATTGTATTCCATCCATATTCTTACATAATTTCTCTTGTTTTTCTAAGCTATATTTCCAAAATAAAATAATAAACAGAATAATATTATATTTATCCCCTTGCTCTGTAAAGATAATATATTGCACACCCTGTATGGCATTATGATTGCTCTCCCACATTTCTCATTTAGTTAAAATCATTTTATTAATTATTTGACTTATTCTGCCTACATCCCTCATACATTTTGTCTATTTTAAATCAATTAAGCAGAAATGAAAGCTTGTAAAAAAATATCTAATAACGCTTTTCGAATACATTATACTTAAAATAGATAGGTACAACGAGGTGTCATATAAAATATTAGATTTACTTCAACGCAGAAATGGTCGTTATTTCACACAGCGTGTTCCCAATCAAACAACTTTTTATGAAGAAACCACATAACTATACAGGGAGCATCAGAGACCATGAAAACACCATTTAAGGCTATGGGCTGGTGTTAGATACAGGGTGCGCCAGGAGACAGATACAGGGAAGTGTTAAAAATAAATTCGGTGTTGAGAATACAAATTAAAATATAGATACATTCTATTCTTGTGACAGACTCATATTATATCTAATTATGTCTATAAAGTATACCCGATTGATGTAATAAGTCTGGATTTTGTCAGATGACATTTCTTCACAAAACCCCTAGGAATTTTCTATTTTGCTCTCGTTATTACTTTTTGTGTTATGCAAATGACCTCGTTTCTAACCTGAACTTATGAGCCGATTGCGTTTTTGCTGCATTGATGCAAACTTAGGATGTCAAAATTACCAATTGAAAGTCCCGCTAACAACAAAGGCGATTATATTTTCAGTACATATTATGAAAAGATGAAGTTTTGCTTAGGTACGGAGGAATGACTGTCAAGAATTTAATATGAGGAAACAGTGTATACATATAATATAACAGAAATGTTAACTAACTAGTTAGTGTCTATGATATATTTGAATACAATTTAATATTTTGGTAAATGGTACTAAGACTAGTAATGTGTCACACTGAATTAGATAGATTGATGATTTTGATTGTGTTCCATATAGGGAACACTAGGCTTTTGGGCCACCTTTTTCAGTGCTATATTGGACATATTGTATTATACAAATTTAGTGGGAAGCTATGAATTTTCAATAGGTATATTGCTGGATCTCCAGAAAATATGAAATTATCATACGAGAATTCTGCCGATGAAGTTTCTGGTGGCTTGTTGGAAAATCTGTCAGGTAGACAACTCGAGACGAAGGTCGAACTTATTAATAGAAAGTAAGACACAAGCGAAAAATTTGTGCTGCTGATTATGATGATAATGCACCTACCGTTATCAAAATTTTTTGAGTGGGTAAATGGGTAAAATAAAAGGACTTTTTTGTTTAAAGATTATGCTTTGTTTCTTCAACCTGGCACATCTGATTACAGAAGTATGTCTCCAGTTGACTTATTTGAATGTTTTTATTGCAGAAGATATTGTAGACTTTTGTTAAAAGAGAGTAATAATTCCGCTATATTCAAGAATTGTTGGAACCCTAATATAACTCATCACAAGAGTAGATCAGTATTTAGGTGGGTTAGGTTAGGTTATTCGGCTATGATTAGGTAGATACTTTTGGCTATACTCGTATCGTAGTGTCAAGGTACGATTAAAACTATTGGAAAATAACTACTGGGATTCTGGAGAAGATCTTAGAAATATTGCCATGTATAAAGCTGAGACGTGACAGATTCATCGAAATAATGAAATGCATGCATTGTAAATAAACACCATACGATGCGTATAGGACATAACCACACGCAAGCAATACCAAAATGCGATGCAGGTCTATGCATTGATTGTTTTATTGTCTTTCCTACAAACTAATATTTATTTTTTATTTTATTGTCTTTCCTACAAACTAATATTTATTTTTTATTTTGTGTTCATGTCTACTCAATAGTAAAACATTTATCATAAAAAATAACTTTCTATTTTGCTTATATTTTCCACACCTTAGAGGACTAGCGTTCCATATGGAACGGCCGCCATTTTTAAAATGGCACGCAGTTGCTCACAACTTTTGATGTAGTGGTGTTTTAGTGTTATTTTAAGTAGTATTAAATATATTTTATATATTTTTTGGTAAATTTGAAAATTCGGCCCCTAATGGGTTAAACTTTATTACAACTTGATATTAATTAATCATTATACAGTGTGCCCCCAAAATATGTAAGATAATTTATACAACGCGATGAATTGTGTTTTTGTTATTGTTGTTGTTGTTGTTGTGTTGTCGTTGTTGTGTGTTGTTGTTGTTGTTGTTGTGTGTGTTGTTGTGTTGTCGTTGTTGTGTGTTGTTGTTATTGTTGTTGTTGTGTGTGTGTTGTTGTTGTGTTGTCGTTGTTGTGTGTGTGTTGTTGTTGTTGCGTGTTGTTGTTGTTGTGTTGTTGTGTTGTTGGTGTGTTGTTGTTGTTGTGTTGTTGTTGTTGTGTTGTTGTTGTTGTGTGTGTGTTGTTGTGTGTGTTGTTGTGTGTGTTGTTGTGTGTGTTGTTGTGTGTGTTGTTGTTGTGTGTGTGTTTACACTTATATTGAATGCTATAGGCTACACTCCACCTAATACACAATTCATCGCGTTGTATAAATTATATTATTTATTCTTACATATTTTGGGGGCACACGGTAAATATTCTGACACAAGTGAAAAAAAAACAAAACCCATTTGAACTATCCTTGGCTGCAGTCCTTGACGAAGATTTTTAATCTCTTGCAACAACTTCTTGCTTTTGTCTTATTTTCAATTATGGCATAGACATACAACAGGAAGCACAGTGTGGAATTGTCTAAAATGTATTGTATGCTCAAAAAGACTTGGCGATGTACTGTACCATCAACGTACCGGTTTTCGCTAGCAGATAGCAATCTTAATTTTTTTTGCGTTGAAAATATTAACATTCTCTGAAGAAGTAATTCGTTTTCAGAATCATAGAGAAGAAATTGTTCTATGTCCATCCGTTTCAACACGTTGGTAAGCCTGTAATGTAAAAAAGTACATTTTAATGATACCTAAGTAACAAGGTCGCGAGAACCGCTCAGTAATGCTACGTTCTGATAATATGCTTACCTGGGGTATCTGCTGTAGGTTCTCTTGATTATTTTGAGCTCGTTCTTTAATTTGTGATAGCACGCGAATTGCCGCTAGTCTTCCTGCTTGTGCTGCGTGTGTATGTCCGGTTATAATCTTTGCAACGTCAATAGTGTTGCCAATAGTTCAAACTATAGCATTGCATTCGTTACGTTTTTCGCATTGACCGTTCTGTGTCGCTCGTGTATTTCGAAAGAACATAAATGTAATTTTCTTCGTCAACAAATTTTTTTCTTCCTCGCTTTGAAAAGACGAAACTCATCTTGTCACTGTTATCCACACTCAATAAAGAACAATGAAAGACTGATAGTTTTGCGAATAATAATTTTGAATGACTTACAAAAATGTCGTGTTTAGGGTCCCACGACTATAATTTACGTAATTAGCATAATCCTTCCTCAGTGATTTAATAGCAATTTAACAGTAAAAATCCCACATATTTTTACAATAATTTTAAATGCAATTGATAATTTTTTATAGGGTTATTGGTAATTCGATACATTCCTTTGGAGATGTGATAGGGGAAGAGGTAAGGAGTAAATTTAATCCTATATGCATTATGCACACTAATTTTTTAAAATAGTTTTGACAACTTTTTATTTAAAATTTTCTTATGATCTAAATGTTTCCGTACTTTTTTCATTCCAAATATAAGACCATAGTGTTGGACCAGTTGAAAAGTTTAAAAAAAGTTGTGTAGATTTTTTGTCTACTAAGAAAAATTGAAATATCTCAAAAATTGTTGAGTTTTGCATAATGCATATTAGGATTAAATTTATTCCTTATGTATTATCCGGCGTTGCCGGCCGAACTTGCCGTCCCCTCTGGTGTAGCTATAGAGAAATCTGTAACAAGCCCAGTTCATAGTGTCTACAAGAGTTAAAAGAGAGTGGCGCTAGCGGCAACTTAAACGTCAGTCAGTCACTAAGCTATGGTATGGACCTCAGAGGTATGGAAGGTATGGTTTAGTGATTAACCAAAAATAGACAGGAAAAACGGAAAATGTGCAAAGTGAAAACTGATAAACACCGTTGGACAGTGTTACTGATAGCAATTTTCTCATGTAATTTAAAAACTATACCTACAAATTAATGTGTAAGATTAAGAAAAGTCGCGAAAACTTCTCGAGTAAATGCAAGTGTTTATGATGCTATTTGAAGAATCAAGCTTGACAACCCCGATACTGCCGATAAAAGATAAGTATTTCTTCGGATTAACTTTTATTAGGTTGACCGCAATGAATTGCGGCAACATCGCTCACCTTCAGATGTTTCCTCGGAATCTGGTGCGTCGAGTTACGCGGTTGATTTGCCCTACGTTTTAAACTTCGCCGAAAATTTTTTTTCGCATTTTCCTCAACTACTATGTGGTTACATATTTTATATCACGACTGAATGACCCTGTATAAGTTTCGTACTTTCAGTCGAGACAATTCCGTATTGTGTTGTTTTTTTTTCGAAATATTCGCCGATGTTCAAAAACTTTTTTCAACGTATAGGACTCATTACGCTGTATTTACACGATATGTTAGGTGGGGGGTGCAGGGGGAATCAAAAACAGTGGAGGGGGACCATTCAGAACTGTCTAATATACACTACTTGAAAGAGCTGAAAAGTACGAAAACATTAATTATACATTTAACAAAAAATATACCAAAATAAGTATACAGCATTATAAAGTTTTGATGTAGATTTCGGATGTTATTCCAAGCAACTTTGATTAATAATTATTACTTTGGCTACATGCTACATATTTTTATACTTTACTTTATCATTTTTTTAAATTTTTGAACACTTTGTCTAGTTATCCGAACAAATTACTATCTTTTTGAAGGTGTCAAGGCAAATAAATATTGAAGAATTATTCTTTCTCGAAAATTGCAATTTTTTGTCCATTCAGTCTAGGGACACTATTAAAATTGAAAACAATTAACATTTTTAATACTTTACTTTATCATTTTTATTATTTTTTTTTAATTTTTGAACACTTTGTCTAGTTATCCGAACAAATTACTATCTTTTGGAAGGTGTCAAAGCAAATAAATATTGAAGAATGATTCTTTCTCGAAAATTGCAATTGTTTGTACATTTGTGGCGTGGATAATTCTAGGGACACTATTAAAATTGAAAACTTATTGCTCCATGCGTTCTCCCATGCTCACTACCCTGGACGTTATGTTTAGAATATTATTATTAGAATATTTTTGGATTAGTAATACCGGGTTTAATTCTGTTGTTAGAAATATATTTCAATAATTTTTGTCTCCTCTTGTTTCAGTGATCGCTACAAGGTTTTTGTGGATTTGTTCAATTTGTCAACATTTCTTGTACCGAGGTCCTATATACCACCACTTTCATCTGCTATGAGGAGTCATTTATGTTACTGGGGTAACGGAGAAACATCAAAACATTGTGAAGATATTAGAATCTGCAAAAAGGTGGTCGATGACGTAACAAATGCATCACAAAATACGAACTAGCTCAGTTTATTTTCAATGTTAATAAGCAAGTGAATTTACACTAGTAAAAAATAACCAGAATCACAGTCTTTTAAAATCATACTCCTTTAAAATATATATATATATATATATATGCCAACCAGCATTAGGAAGCCAAAAGTTGTATAAAACCCGGACATGCCAGGCCCGAACCGGCAGTAGGAAGCCCGATTCCGGGCTTAGTAAAGATAAGCGTGTATAAAATTTATGGTAGATTGGGACCAGTCCAAGGAAGCCGTAGCTCGATTTTTCGCTGGGCTTGGTAATGCCTATATATATCACCATTATATACAGATTTAGTTCGTACCAAGCCCATGTAGGGGGCGCTGCAAAATATACAGATATACAATGTAGAGACAAGTCTACCATTTGGAAGCCCGGCATGTTTTGCAGTACTCGGAAGCCCGAAAATCTGACAACGCTCTGTGTATGCTACCATACAAACGTTAGGCATTTTAGGCGGCCCTGCAGATTAATATTTCAAATAACGCTGCAATTTGAATTTCTACGGTGACGAATCTTAAATTCAACTTCTTTTCTAGCTTTTCCAAACAATATTCTAAATTCTCTGGTTAAGAATAATTATTGTCACTAGTAATCTCCCCCGTGTGCGCATTTTTTGTTAAAAATTTTTACGAGTGAGCGAATATTCGTTTATTGTGTAATTACTATACTAAAATAATACGTAAATAAGAGCACGTGTTCGGCGATTAGTCAAGCGAAGCGGTTTTATTTTGGATTTAAAATTTTAACAAATGATATACAGGGTGTTTCATCTTAAGTGCCGTAAAATTTGTATTCTCCATCCGATTTTAGCCGCGACTTTTTCTAAAAATAGGCCACAGAAAATTCTACATTGGTGCAAAATTTCAGGTCTATTAAGATTAAGATTAACATTAGTTAATTTTCAAGGCCTACTAAACATTTCTTTTAGTAAAAAATGACGATAACCATTTAGCGATTTTTTTATTTAAAATCTGACACCACAGCGTTAATCAGAACAACATAAAACCCCCGTATACCAAATTTGAACAAAAAATATACAGGGAGTTTGTAGGGTGTCACATTTGAGCAAAATAGGAATTTTAAAGGCATCTGGAGAGTCAAGTGTGCCATGGAATCCCGTCAAAACAGATGAATGATCAACAGGACTACTCAAAGTATTGGTGGTCAAAGATTCAATACAAAAATGCACAGGGTCCTTTTCTCTGGGCGATGTCAAAATGCTGAATTTTTATTAAACTTCATATTGGTCAGGAGTGCTCTGGAATCATTGAATAAATATTAATAAATACAAAAGCAATTTATTTCTTTACATCATCCAACCAACAAATAAAAACGAATCAAATTGTTGGACCTTTATCAATAAAGTCACTGTCTAAGATGATACATTTTCTGTGCGTTTCCTGTTGTGGCACAGCAGCCACCTTAACTTATATGGACTTAGTGACTGGCAGGCTTCTGTATTTTTTAGACTTAGTTCGTTTGTAATGTCTGGGGTGGTTTTGATATACTCGATTTAGCATTTCGAGTTGCTACAGAGAAGAACACCTTGTATATTTTTTATTGGATCTTTGCACATCGACACTGTGAGTGTGGTGGTTTTGATATACTCGATTTAGCATTTCGAGTTGCTACAGAGAAGAACACCTTGTATATTTTTTATTGGATCTTTGCACATCGACACTGTGAGTGGTCCTGTTCATCATCCAAATCCAACTGTTTCGAAGTAATTCCATGGCACATTTGACTCGCAGATGAGTTTAAAATTACTATTTTGCTCAACTTTCACACCCTGCAGAATGGAACTCCCTGTATATTTTTTGTTCAAATTTGGTATACGGGGGTTTTAGGTTGTTCTGACTAACGCTGTGGTGTCAGATTTTAAATAAAAAAATCGCTAAACGGTTTTCGTCATTTTTTACTAGAAAAAAAAATTTTAGTAGGCCTTGAAAATTGACATTAAGACCTGAAATTTTGCACCAACGTAGAGTTTTTTGTGGTCTATTTTTAGAAAAAACGCGGCTAAAATGGGATGGAGAATACAAATTTTACGGGGGTGTTCGCACTTAAGATGAAACACCCTGTAGGTACAGCGTTATACCCAACAATTTGGAAACAAAAATAAAATTATATTGTTGGTTCAAAATATATTATAATTAAAAAATATTATACAGGGGGGACGGACAGTACAAAATAGAATTTTCACATTCTAAATTTTTGAAATATCAAAGCTTAATACATTTTTGTTTCACAAAGTATCGCTACCTTTAAAAGTCGATAAAAATAAAAAAAATTCTAATTTTACCCTTAATTTGCAAAGTAACAATAGCCGGTGTAACAAAACTTTATTGTATTATGTTACTTGCATTTTTCTGCTACTTGATTTTGCCAACCAAATATCCCAATTTTCAAAATCCTGAATTTTAAGATCTTTGTCTTTTGTACTTTCTGCGCACTCTGTATAATATATTTCAACTTTAACATATGCAAACTTCATAACTCTTTATGCAACACTTTTATGTATGTTTAAAGTTTTCCATTTGTTTCCAAGTTTTTAGACCACACTCAAAGCCCATCAGAAAATCGATTCTACGATTCATTTTGGCGCGTAGGTACTCCGTGAAGAAGTCGAATTCAAACTAAATGGCTTACAGGAGAATTACCCAATATTGTTCAACCCGGGCGTCTCAAACTGCGTACTACACATACAGTAGGGATTCTATAAAACTTGCAAATATGTACAATTATTTACACGCCTAGCAAAAATCTAGGGGCGTAAAATTATGCCACAAATTAGTTCCAAACCAAGCAGGACTGAGAGCTAAAATTTCAATTCGTTTTTTTTTTGTTATTCACACCCTATGTGAACTCAATTCGTGAACACACTGTATATACAGTGAGTCCGCGTTTGCTTGTGAACACTCTAGAAATCTATGAAGATAGGAGTAAAATTCGGCATTATATTTTTTTAGTTTGATCTAAAGGACTATACAGGGTGAGTCATAAGTAATTGTCCAATCTGAAAAGGTAGATTCTTGGCTTCAAAAAATACGTTTTGATCCAATATACCTCAGTACAAATGTTGATAATAAAAAAATTACAGGGTGTTAAAGTTGAAAAATGGATTTCTCTTTTTCTTAAAATCCACGTAACGATGGGGTCGATTGAGCTGAATATTAGTATAGTTGTGTTTTTTGGCTCGAGAAATCCAAATATTATGTCGGTTTGGAGTTAGCCGCTAGAGGGCGCACGTTATGCTGTTTCCATTGCATACATTAGCTTATAACTTTTTTGTCCATTGAGATATAAAAATTCTGTCTGGATTTTTTGAAAGAACGTTTAATTCTGAACAAAAAAATAATACTTGTTGCAAGTCGGAAACTTAACCGTTTTCGAGGTAATCGCATTTAAACACCAGCTGCACAATTTTCATATTGTCCATTACTAAAAATATTGACATAGTAGGCGCTGACGTTAATGAATGATTTTGTTAGATATGAAGCATTGTTTTTTGACAGTTCTGTCCTGTGTTCACTAGGTATTCCACCCTCATTTGTGGCCTGTGATTAAAAATGGAAAATGTCGAAGCATAATAATTTTTCTATCCAGAGATATGATTACTTGTCAACAAAATTGTATCGGACACGCTGCGCAGCGGGAATATTTGAGAAGATACCTATCCAAATAGATTGCAACCTAGTGTGTGATTATTTTAAAACCGGTACAGGAATTTAGGCGAAGGTGGTGCATTTCGTGTTAAGCGTGATAATTTAGGGGGTCCAAAGATTATTACGCCTGATATGGAAGATGAAATTTTGGTTCGTGTTACAGGTGATCCTCAGACAAGTAGCTGTAGCAACAGGAATCAGTCAACGTTCCATTATGAGAATATTGAAGAAAGAAAATTTTCATCCCTACCATTTTACACCTGTGCAAAATTTGTTACCTACTGACCTTCTTTTGCAGTATCAGTTTGCACACGATATTCAGAACAAACAAAATGTTGACCCTTCTTTTGCGAGCAGAATATTATTTACGGATGAAGCCACGTTTACTCGTCATGGCATCTTTAATTTGCGAAATAATCATTTTTGGGATAATCCTCATGTAACGATGGAACGACATTTTCAACATCAATGTTTGAATGTTTGGTGCGGGGTCATTGGGGATCACTTATTAGGGCCATTTGAGTTGCCGCCGAAATTAAATAGTGATAGTGGTAGTTACCTCCATTTTTTGGAAAATGACTTAGTTGATTAGCTATGGAAGACTTACCACTAAATTTGAGACAAAACATGTGGTTTATGCAAGATGGTGCCCCACCACATTTTACCCGTCGAGTACGAACTTATTTAAACGGCACATTTCCCGCATGCTGGATTGGTCACGGTAGCCCATTTCCTTAGCCTCCACCTAGTCCAGACTTTAACCCACTAGACTTCAGTACCTGGGGCACAATGAAAGCACAAAGACCGTATAAAAACTAGCGACCAACTTTGACAAAAGATACTTCAGTGGTAGGCTTTTTTGAGCCAATGTTATTATTTAATACGAGGCAATCTTTTTTAGAACGTATGGATAAATGTGTGGAAGTGAACGGTGGACATATTGAACACTTAGTGTAAAAAACCGTGTCATTGTATCTTTTTGTTTTATTATCATAATTATTATTAGTTTGTTTGTTCAGTCTGTTCTTCAATAATATTGTTATCGCTAGGCTGCATGTTTTTCTGCCTTCGATCGACCTTGGTTCGAGGCAGGCACATGCACATCTTTAAAGAAAAACACCGCTATGGCCAAGAGCGCTGGACAAATGTGGATTCACGGTATTGCTCCTAAATAGCTTTATCCGTGTGATTTACTAATTGTCCTACACTCACTGGGATTACTACGGTTTTCTAGGGTTTTCCGTAGTACTTGAGCGAATGCTATCCTAGTTCTATCGGGAAAAAAGTCGGCCCTAGCCGCAAATGGCAACGAAGACAAAATAATAGTAATTGCCCCCCTCCCCCGCACAAGCATGTGGTTGCTTCTGGGGTACTCCTAGTTTGGAGTATTATGAGGGTGAAAATTATTATTATGTATTAGTTTTTTAAATAAAATTTGTCGATTTCATAATTTCTACTTGTTTTGATATTTCAATGACAACATTTTAAATTAACTTTTTTTTTCCTTCACCGACTTGACAAGCCGGTGTTACACTTACCAATTTTATGCCAATAAATTGTCCAAATAAAGATGACAACCGAAAAAACATTTTTATGACAAATGCTCTCTGGAAAACAATTTGCCATAAATACTTTTCATGCAATACTGTCAATATCTGCATACATCTGAATACTTACTAAACGTCTGAAATCAGCTCAACCTATTACCTAAGTCAATATTTTTCGTAATGTACAAAATGAAAATTGTGCAGCTGATTGTTTAAATGCGATTACCTCGAAATCGGTTAAGTTTTTCGACTTGCAACAAGTATTACTTTTTTGTTCGGAATTAAACGTTCTTTAAACGTTCATTATTTTCATCTCTCAACGGACAAAAAAGTTATAAGCGAATTTATGCAGCGGCAAACTCCAAACCGACATAATACTTGGATTTATCAACCCAAAAAACACAAGTGTTATAATTTTCGGCTCAATCGATCGCATCGTTACGGATATTTTAAGAAAAAGAGAAATCAACTTTAACACCCTGTAACTTTTTTATTATCAACATTTGTACTGAGGTAGGTATGTTGGATCAAAACGTATTTTTTTGAAGCCAAGAATCTACTTTTTCAGTTTGGACCATTACTTATGTCTCACCATGTATATCACAGACACTTGTATCTCGGTTGGATGATTCCATGGCTAGCTATGAATTGTTTAAATGACCAATTTTTGGAATACCATATTAGGCATTATTTTAAGAATAAAATGGATGGTGCCATAGAATTCAATGTTGACAAAGTTTAAAAAAAAATGGATTTTCCGAAGTACCCTGTATCACAAACCTATATGGCTAAGCTATATAGCTAATCTATATAGGTGTGTGCCTGTATAAACCACGGGACACAGTTTGGTAGCCAGTCTAGCTCATACAGGTTGTTCATAAAACAAATCAAATTTGACAAAATAATCATCATTTAAAAAAATACTTAAAATGAAAAATTCGTGATTCCAATGCATTCCGCCGGTCCCTCTTAGAAAAAAACACTTCATTTTAACATGTCCTTACAATTGGAGGCATCATACTCCATGCTTAATTAATTATGCTTCATTCATCACGTTGGAACGATTCATTCAAATCAGGTGTGCCATGAATGCCATGAAAAAAAAAACGATAGTGTTTACATATTTGACGGTGACCCATGATACAATGAAAAGAAGGTATGATAGATCGGTGTCACAATTTCGTCCCGCTCTGCGCATGACGTCACGCGGAGCGGATTATTTGAATTTTAAGGCGGGAAGCGGGTTTTTCTAATGGAATATTGAGTTATGTATCCGTAAATTAATGTTGTACTAGGTAGCACGATTTAGAACATACGACTAATTTAAAAATAACATGATAATCAAGCTAAGAAAATTCTGAGTAGGGTAAGCATTTGTATTTTTTAACACAAAGATAATGCATCAACTGTAAGGACTTCCTTAGTGCAGGTAAATAACTCAAAGTTTATTTCTTCTTACAAAGGAAATAAAAATGATCGATAACAACGAAAATTTCCAAGGATTGCAAGAGAATACTAGAATAATAGCAGTCGCCATAAGTAAAAAATAAATAGCGATGATATAGTTTGTAATTATTGAAAAAATAAATTAAACATAGAAATTTAAAAAAATAAAGTCAATTTTTAAGGCAACAATGTAAAATTATATAAAATATAGCTAAATTTTAAAACGCCTTTATTTAAAAAAATTTAATACATATTTTATTACTTAAAATTATGATGTAATTTTTAACCTTTTCCGTTTTCTAGTTATATCCTTATCTTGTAAAGCTTTGTTCGACTTTTTTATTCAAAAATGCATCCTCGACTTAAAAAATATTTTTTTAAATTCTGCTGAACAAATAATCCTTAAAGAAGTATTATATATATTGCTTATGTAACCTTTGCTAATCAAGAAACTATCGGGACATGGAATTAAAAATTGCCTCCAATTCATCCATGTGGCTCATCATTTGCTGGGATGGTTTACTTAGTCTACCAATTTTGTTCGCCATCATTAAGCTCTAAGCTTAAGCTAGGTATCACTTGTTAGATTGTTAACATAGAATGCATATCGACATAAAAGCAAACTGTAATAAAATGCAAATATGGAAAAATATATATTTATTAAGTTTTCTTACACTTTTTTTTAACCAAGAGGTTAATCCCTCAAAACTTATTTTGAACATTTAAGAAAATCCTATAAAAATCTAAAGACAAACTGTTACGAAACAGTTTTTAACATGTTCCTTTTTCTATACAAGGTCATTTCTCCCAAATTTTTATTTAAATTTTTCATTCTAAAGTACATTCTTGACCTAAAAAAAGTTTTTTAATCTGCTTACTACAGTTTACCTTTGATGCTTGTTCTAGCAAATGTTAAATAATATCCTTTACAAATAAACAGTAAAATATCCTTTACAAATAAACAGTAAAATATCCTTTACAAATAAACCCGAATTTACACATTAAATATTTTTTCTAGTTCCTCTATGTTTTTCATCATTTCTTCTGATGGCTTGGCCAAACCCCCCTCAGACACATGATCAACCCAGGTGAAATTGTCCTGATTTGTTGATGCCATAGGTTCAGTGGTTCGTAATTTGCAGCATACAAAGCCCGCTAAATATTCTAAACCATCATAAACTAAAGAATCGATTTCTTCAGCTAACTCATTTCTGACAGCTCTATCCATTTCTTTTCCTTTAGAAGTCAAATCAGCAAGGCATTCACTGCATAAAAGTTTTTCGGGCAATGGGCAATGGCTGCAGTTTTGGGGTATTAAAACAAATTAAACAACTTAAGATGTTCAACGAACCTGTCTTGAGGAATTTCATCCACAATTTTTGATGGATTTCTTTTATTTATTCGTTCACTTCTCGCCTTATCATATCACTGTTAACTTTTGATTTGGCAAATTAAGTATCGGTATGGAGTCTGATGGCTTCACAAGCCGGTGATTTTTTGCTGAATACCCTGGCAATTCATATTTTAAATTCCTCTCACTAAAATGTGAGCAAACTAGCGGTATTCACATTAAATTTGTCCTTTCGTTTACGAGCAATCGTCCACTGTTTAATAAGATTTTCATCCTTTGGGAAACGGAAAAACATGAACTATCCCGTAATGTCTTTGCTTCATTGTCTGCATTACAACTTGCTACAGCACAACCCATTTTAAAACGCAAATAATTATTTAAATTATGCAAATTAACGTCGCGACAAACTGACACTGACACCCCTAACCTAACCTAACCTTTGTGACTGCCACCGAAACCGCTCCGCGTGACGTCGCATGACTCCGCCCACAATGCGCAATATCATACCTTCTTTATTATTATATCATGGCGGTGACCTAGGGGCCTAAAGTAAAGTCCCGATTTTTTCTTTGGGTAGTTTTTCAATAAATATATATATATATATATATAGAGAGCATCACTGGGCGTCCAGTCTAAAAACGTTCTCACGCGGCGTCCGGCCATATACGTCCTGTATTTCGAGAATTTATTTAAGAGTCCCCGTGGCACATAATTTATTTGTAGGTTCACTGAGCGTCCAACGTAAAAAAATGAAAACCATTGCATATTATATCCGCTTCACAACGGTTAAACAAGTTTTTTTAAACGCCATGTATTTTCAGAAACCATTGTAGGGTTCATGTGGCGCTCCCAATATTTTAATGCAATGTTTCAGAATAAGGATGTAAGATTAGTGAGTGTGAAACACAAAAAAAAGCGGTAATGGGCAAGCACTCAAAAACAACAAAAAAGTAGTAATCATATACAGGATGATTTTTTAGGTCTACCACCGCGATTTTCTCGCTCATTTTGCGGCCTACAAAAAAAAAACGTAAGAAACAAAAATGTGGCAATTTTGGACAGCTAAGTGGTGCTGCAAAAGAAATCGGCATCCATGGCCAACTTGTTGCGCATTATTAAAATAACCTCAAATTGAGCAAAACTATTAATGGCCGTGGAATGTTTATTTTAAGAGACAGAGGAAAACTTTTATATTGAAAATTGATGGCACTGAGAAGCTTTATCCTCCCAGGTGCTCAGATAGTTTCAGCAAATTACAGAGGGTCTTCGGCTCTCTTGAGACCATGAAAATTTTTGTCGATTTTAGGTTTTTTTAGGACACCGCGAAGTTGGGTATGGAGGCCCATTCCTTTTTTAATGTCGCCTCGCTGACCAAAATTTCCATATTTTGTTTTCTTACATATTTTCTGAGCGGCCCAAAATAAGCGAGAAAATCGCTTAACAAGAAATAAACAAAAAAAATTGATAGCCTCAAGAGAGCCGAAGACCCTGTGTAATTTTCTGAAACTATCTGAGTACCCTTTTGCATAAAGCTTCTTAGTGCCATCAATTTTCAATATAAAAGTTTTTCTCTGTCTCTTAAAAAAAACGGCCATTAATAGTTTTGCTCAATTTGAGGTTTTTTTAATATTGCGCGACAAGTTGGCCATGGATGCCGATTTCTTTTGCAGCACCACTTAGCTGTCCAAAATTGCCACATTTTTGTTTCTTACGTTTTTTTGTAGGCCGCAAAATGAGCGAGAAAATCGCGGTGGTAGACCTAAAAAAATCATCCTGTATACGTGTTTCATGCTATATGGCAATCAGTTCGGTGTAACGTATGAGAGATATGCAGATATGTAGATTTCCACGTACGTCGCTTTAGCAGCCTTCGTGGCGACGTTAGTACAAGCAGGCGCGGTTATATCCATACCTGTGTATGTATTCCTTTAGGCGGTTTTAGGTAGGTACCTACTATAACAATAGAAATTCAATAAGGCAATCAGGCAATATCACAAAAAAAATAAAAATCAAAAAAATATATTTTAAATAAAAATTATGCAAACAAATTTTTTTCATGTACGTTGGTTATACAGGGTGTTCCGCATAAGAACCGACAAGGAGCAGGAGCATACAGAGGAGCCCAAAATAAGGTGATTTAAGGCAACTTACCTCTATATTAGTATGCAACTTGAACTTAGGTTCAAGTTGCACCCTTGAAAAGTTATAGGCCTTGAAAGTGGGCTTTGAAATTTCGAAAAAATCAATATCTCAGTTATTTTTGAACTCGGAAAACCCAAATTTGGTACACGTTGTTTATGTACCAAGAGCATTAATCGACAGAAAACGTAGTTCAATTGTATAAAGGGTTGATACAGAGTGATGCACCTTAAAAATGTGACAACTTTTTTGTCCGTTGGTAGACTTACAAAATTGTTACCTTGTGTTATGAAGAATTTAATTCTGAAACTTTTTTTACGGTTGTTATTTTTCAAAAAACTTTATCGCTTTCGCTAAAAACGCGAATAACTGAAACACGTATTGCAGATGTGATATTTAAAATCTTTGAAAATTCGAAGGTTGGCTATGAAATTAAACGTCAAACTTGACTATAAGGAAAAATGTCATTTAATTTTAGTAATTGTATTAGTAATTTTCGAAGAAGAATAATTTTATGCCTCAGAGAAAACGGTGATCATTTTCAACAATTTCTCTAATAACTCTTATTCAGTGCAAATTATTGTTATTCCTGTTGTTTAGATTCTTTCTCCATTAAACGGTTGTTATTCAAGTTTGACGTTTAATTTCATAGCCAAATTTTGAATTTTCAAAAATTTTAAATATCAGATCTGCAATACGTGTTTTCAGTTATTCGCGTTTTTGGCGAAAGCGATAAAGTTTTTCGAAAAATAACAAGAGTTTTTCTCCTAAAAAATTAAAACGCACAAAAATCAAAGTAGACCTAGGCTGTTGGAATTTTTCACACCTATCGAGTTTTTCATTGTGAGTTTTCTTAATAACATTTTGTTGTGAAACTACACAAAATGCACTTTTCTAAAAAAGTGGGAAAAATCCCAAAAAATCAAAGCAGGTCTAGATTTACTCAGTTTTGCATTCTGAACATGTTTTCTTTATAACATTTTGCCGTAAAACCTACAAAAAGGGCACTTTACTGATGTGGAAAATTATTTTTTTCATAACTTCCAAGGTGATTTTTCGAAACTATATGTCACAAATTAGTTTCAAACCAAGCAGCGCTGATCCCAGAAGCTCAAGTTTCAACTCGAATTTTTTTTGTTATTTTCACCTTATGTGAACTCGATTCGTGGACACTGTAGTTTACATAATATTAGAATAATATTTTGTATTTATTTTTTATTTATTATTATTTTTTTATTTTGTTAGGGGGCCCATGGCCCCCATGCCCCCCCAAGACCGCGCCTGAGTACAAGCCACAAATCCAGGAGATGTGCTAACAACTGAAACTGCAAATGTGCTGTTGGCTCCTGCCTGGACTTCCATTTGTTGCTTCCCAAATCATAGCTATCTTTTTGATTTGTTTCACGTTGACTAATAAGCTAGCCTGGGCAGACGGTTGGGTGAGTAAACTACATAAAAAAAATCTGGTACCTAGGTATCCGAGCAAACCGAAAACGAAAACCTGAATTTTAAAATTAAATTGCAAAAGAACTTATCAGAAAGATCAAAACCCGTTATTTATTCATGCTAGTCAACAAAATAATAAACAATTAAAGCTATTTAATACCAGTACGACCGAGGGATGCTACAATCTGACATGGTTTCGTGGCAAAGTGGCAAAAAAATCTATGCATATAGAAAAAATTGAATATGTTTCGCATTCCTTACTTTAACAGATACTCGTATAATGTGATTAAATGGATTCATTAATAGACAGAGAGTTCCACATTCAAAAACTAGTTTTTTAATATCCAGAAAAATCGCTGCACGATGGTTTTTGAGTTGAGATACCGCAAAAGTCTGATCAAGTCAAATATTTGCGTTGCTCTACAGGGTGCTACTGGACTAGGTCTAAAAATTGAACCACGTATTGTTTGGTGCATTTTAGGACTTTCAATAAAAAAATTGCCATATACAGTGTGTTCCAGTTTGATATTCGACATCTCAGAAATATATGAGGGGTAGTACCAAGGGAGAGTATCTCATAGGCGGTGGTATTTGGATGGGGTAATTATTTCATGGCCTGCTATGATTTTTTAAAATAGCAAATTTTCAAGAAACCAGATTAGGTTTTTTTACGACAAAATGTTATTAAGAAAACTTGTTCAAAATGAAAAACTGAGTGGATTCACAAAATTTCAAAAGACTAGGCCTACTTTGATTTTTAGATTTATCTCCCACTTTTTTCTTAGAAAAGTGCCCTTTCTAGAGCTTACACTTCAAAATTTTATTTTTTCGCGATGATCAAGTTTCCTTAATAATATTTTGACGTGAAAGCTCCAGAAAGGACACATTTCTAAGAAAAAAATGGGAGAAAAAGGCGAAAAAGCTAAAAATCAAAGTAGGCCTAGACTTTTGAAATTTAGAGTTCTACTCAGTTTTTCATTCTGAACAAGTTTTCAGACTTTTGCTATGAATTTTAAAATTCTGAATTTTTTCTTGGAATTTTAAAATTCTTATTTTTTTCTCAAAATTTTGACTTTAGTCTCAATATTTAAGATTATTCTCAAAATTCAGACTTTTTCTCAAACAATCTCAACATTTTGAGAATAAAGTCAAAATGTTGAGAAAAAGTCTGAATTTTAAAATTCGGAGAAAAAGTCCAAATTTTGAGAAAACTCAAAATTTTAAGAAAGATCTAAACATTTAAAAATTTTGAGAAGAAATAAAAAAAAATACAAGGTGGCCCTTCCACGCTTCCGTAGATTCGACAAACGTGGGGCGCGTGCTATAGATAATAGTAAAGAGTGTAGAGAAGCAGCTGACATTGGAAAACATTAGTACCTACAACCTACAACAGCAGTACCTACAATAAGCTTTTAGTGACTCAATTAGTGCATGCATCAAATTATTATTATTATCTATTGCATGCGCCCCACGTTTTTTCAGTACGTGTTATACTTACCTACCTATTAAAAAAATTATTTATTTTTTAGTTTTTTTATATACAATGTTTCCACAGATTGAGTTCACATACAGTGTGTCCCAATTTGATACTGGACACCTCAGAACTATATGAAGGACAAGGATAACAAATGACCTCTATTTTTTATTGGTGGTCCCAAGGGGAGGTGGTGGTATTTGGATGGGGTAAGTATTTCAGGGCCTGCTATGATTTTTCAAAATAGCTAATTTTCAAGAAACCCGATTAGGGATCTTTTACGACAAAAGAAAACTTGTTCAGAATGAAAAACTGAGTAGAATTGCAAAATTTCAAAAGTCTAGGCCAACTTTGATTTTTAGCTTTTTCGCCTTTTTTGGGTTTCCAGTCCCGGTATTTAGTATCGGGATTGTCCCGGCATTTTACCCGAAAAGTGTGGTCACAGGATTACATCATAAACACACCACCAATTCCCCCGAAAACCTAAAAAAACTAGGGCAGGGGTCGTAGGGGATTCACTGGTATTCATCTTTTTTAATATTATTACGATTCTAGGCCGTGAAGCCTTACCCCTTGTAATACAATACCGTGTGGTTGTGTGGTGTGGTTAATCATATATAGTTCTTTAATTAATACATAAAATTGTGGAATTATTAAAATTTTTTAGATTTTACTGAAATAAGAATACTTACTTGTATACTTAGTCATACAATTAAATTAGTTGGAGTTGGAACTACTTTAGTTGTGTGTTGTGTGTTGTGTTTTTTAAGTAATCTCAGTTTTAATTTGCTATTTCATGTTTGGTATTTTGTAGGTAGGTACTACCCACATCTAAATAAAAATATTTCATTTTTACAAATTGTTTCTTACAAAATTTGTTGTAGAGAAACAAAATTTTGATTTCGGGACTATTTTTGGGACTTTCGGGACTAGTACCGGGACTTAAAATTTGGGACCAAAGTGCCGAATACATTTTCGGTCCCGGGATTTGGGAACCCTAGCCTTTTTCTCCCACCTTTTTCCTTGAAATGTGTCCTTTCTGGAGCTTTCACGTCAAAATATTATTAAGGAAAGTTGATCATCGTGAAAAAATAAAATTTTGTCGTGAAAGCTCCAGAAAGAACACTTTTCTAAGAAAAAAGTGGGAGATAAATCTAAAAATCAAAGTAGGCCTAGCCTTTTAAAATTTTGCGAGTCTACTTAGTTTTTTATTCTGAACAAGTTTTCTTAATAACATTTTGTCGTAGAAAAACTCTAAAGGGGTTTCTTGAAAATTTTCTATTTTAAAAAATCATAGCAGGCGATGAAATAATTACCCCATCCAAATACCACCACCTATGTGATACTCTCCCTTGGTACTACCAATAAAAAATAGGGACCATTTGTTTTCTTTGCCCTTCATATATTTCTGAGGTGTCCAGTATCAAATTGGGACACACTGTATAAGGTGTAAATAACAAAAAAAAATATATTTAAGACGAAAATTCCTGGGATTCTACCATTTATATTTGTGGGTTCGACGAAATTTTTTTCAATCCTATTATTAAAAAACGAATTCACAAAATTTATAATAATACTAATGACTCTCATTCACAGAACCCAAATAAGTTTTTTTCTATGCCATTTGTTAGAGGTATTTCAGAACCAATTACCAAAATTTTCAAAGAAGTTAATATTTACGTTGCCCATAAAACACAGAATGATACAAAAACATTTTTCTCCAAACTTAAACCTAAAAAACTAACGATCTACAAACAAATCTTGTTTATAAAGTTAATTGACTTGATTTTCCATCAACTTATATTGGCCAAACCAGACAATACCTTCATAAGAGATTATATAAACACAAGTACGACATTAAAAATAAAAATGAAAATTCAACTGCACTTAGTAAACATGCAATTGAGGTATCCCATTATTTTGATTTTGAAAACACTGAAATATTATGCAGAGAAAAGGATTTCCTCAAGCGAAACGTATTGGAGATGATTCATATTAAGAAACATAAAAACACAATTAACTTTAGAACCGACACTGATGGTCTTTCGCATATTTATTATAACTTAATTTCCTAAAGTTTTAACTTATTAATTATTAACTTTCAAAAATGGAGTTAAATTAAAAAAATTCGATACTTAGGTTTTTGCAGCTTTCACTGTATGTTTTCTTGTCTCACCTCGCTTATTACTTATTACCCTGTATAGAGATTATATTTTTTTAATTGTATAAAATCGAATTGCTTCTCTTTTTAGTTTGAAGAAAAAAACTTGCAGCCTTTTTTGTATAAACCAAATGTAGAACCGAACAACACATTTCTCAAAATTCCTTATTCTAACACACTGCTGTCATTTAAAAATTAAAAAAATTAAATTTTAACACAATAGACGTTATTAAAGTAAATGAATTCAAACCATGTAAACCAGATTCTTGACATATGCTTATTTTAATTTGTAATGTTATGTTTACTTCGTCCTTCATCTTTCTAAGTATTTCTTTAACTTGTTTCTAGAAAATTGATGAAAATCAAAAAATTTTAACTTCTTTCGCCAAAAATGTTAATTTTTATCATAGATTAATAATTGTATTAATTTTTAGTTGATTGTTTAACAAAAATGTGATTTGTAAATGTTTTTTATAAACCTGATGATGGCTGAAATGAAGCCGAAACGTACGTAGTTTTTCCTACAAATAATAAGTATAATAATAAAAAATCTACATGCAAAATATAAATAAATATATATAATTTCGTCGAACCCACAAATATAAATGGTAGAATCCCAGGAATTTTCGTCTTAAATAAACTAAACCTACCAGGAACAACATAGAAATAAAAAAAAATCTAGTTGAAATTTGAGCTTCTGGGATCAGCCCTGATTGGTTTGAAACTAATTTGTGACATAATTTTACATTCGAAAAATCACGCATGCCTTGGATGAAAAAACTAATTTTCCACATCAGCAAAATGTCCTTTTTGTAGGTTTTACGACAAAATGTTATTAAGGAAACTTGTTCAGAATGAAAAACCGAGTACGTTTGCGAAATTTCGAAAGTCTAGGCCTTTTTTGATTTTTTGTCATTTTCCCACTTTTTTAGAAAAGTGCACTTTTTGTAGCTTTCACATCAAAATGTTATAAAGAAAACTTGTTCACAATGAAAAACTGGAGAGGTGTGAAAAAATTTAAAAACCTAGACCTACTTTCATTTTTGTGCGTTTTAATTTTTTAGCAGAAAAAATCAAGGTCGACCTACCTACTCAGTTTTTTATTCTGAACAAGTTTCCTTAATAACATTTTGTCGTAAAACCTACAAAGAGGGCATTTTACTGATCTGATTAGTTTTTTAATAATTTCCAAGGCATACGGGATTTTTGGAAAAGTAAAATTATGTCACAAATTAGTTTTAACCCAAGCAAGGCAGGGGTGATCCCCAGAAGCTCAAATTTCAACTCTTTTTTTTTGTTATTTACACCTTATGTGAACTCGATCCGTAGACACACTGTATGACAGATGTGTTACTTTTATTTTAAAAATTTATGAATAGCATTGTATTTTCTGTGGATTTTTATAATTTTTGTTTACCTATTTCAATCAGACTAAGCACAGTAGACAAAAGCTTTCGGAAAATTTCGCCCACCTCCCCCCCCCCCCCCCCCCCCCGCCCTTAAATGCTGGCTACGCCACTATATTTACTTAAAATCTCACGTTTTAATTTTTTCTCTGCATTAATGTTGCAGTAAACTATGTTGAGAGATTTTATATTTCGTGCAAAATCCAAGTGGAACGCTAAAACTTTACTACAGATAAAAGAGTGGGGGTTAAGGTTAGGGCAAATTGGACTTTTTTTTATTAAACAACCTTCCTAAAATACTCCAAGCACTACGCAGTTCCATTTACGGAACACCCTGTAAAACTAGCAGTCAACAAGTTATTGTTTGTTATTTATGCTTGAAACATTTATCATGGATCTTCACTGCAAACATAAATTTGTACAGGGTGTCCCAAAAACATATCGACAAACTTATTAAGGGATGGAAAGGGGACATGAAAACAAACCTTTTTTGTTTCATTAACACGCAAATGAGCCGTTTGGACGGAACAAAGGAAAAATTGTTTTGGTGGGTTATATTCATTTCAGTGATAAATAATTAATTTCATTTCACAAAAACTGTTCATGAGGACTTTATTTCATTGATAAATAAAAATAAATGATGGTGCAGCTTTTCATAATTAAGCTGTACCATAAGCAACGTGGATATCAGTAAGTTTTTCAACTGATAAATTATCTACCATTTTCAATACAAATTTTGAATTAAAAATCAATAGAATCAATGTTCTGATGCTAACTAAATAAGTCATAATGCTACGGTCTTAAAATTGACAGCTTTGGAATGTTTATTGCGATAATTTTTTTCTCTGAGCAAAAAGCGTAGTTGAAACAAAAAATTTTGAACGAAATACACTGGTGTCCAACTAAATCGATAATTAATTTAGTTATAATATGGGTATGATCTAAAACATGTTATTGTTCTATAAATGACAAAGAGTGAAAAAAATTTAGAACAGTATCAAAACCATTGGAAAAGGAAGAAAATATAGCAAAAATAACAGAAAAAATAATTTAAGGGCGATTTGAGGTACGGGGGTTGCAGGGGGTGATTTTTTAAGGGTAAAAACGGTTTTTCACGATTTCCGGCAAAACTGCAACTCCTATCGAAAAAAGTTAATGGGCAAAGTTGTAGGCAATAAAAAGATCTACAACTTTTGTATTTGACTTTTTTCACGTAATGTCAAAATATCCGCGAAAAATTGTAATAACCCATTTTTTGGTTTTTAATTTTTATCTCTCACAAAAAAAAATTTCCACGAAAAAATCCAGGTCCGTCTTTAAAAAAATTAAGTTGAAGATGGTTTCTCAAAAAACGAAACGTTGTAGAACAAATCTAAAAACGCCATCTTAAAGCCCGTTAAAAAGTGACATAATAAAGTGTTTTTCTTTATTCCTATCCTAACTTCAGAAAAAAATAAAATGGAAAATGCAAAATTTCACTTTTTTCAAAATAACTCAAAAACGAAAAGAGATATTAGAAATCTGTTTTGTCATTTTATTGACCTCAAAATTGCGCAACTTTTTCCCCATTTAACCGTTGTTCTATCTCTCCGTTTGCAAGACACATTGTATATCGATTTGCAATTTCTTGGTTTATCAATATAACATGGAATCTTAAATTTTTCAAGTACCTAATTAAAGTGTAAATTTCAATAAATAGCGCAAAATTTGAAACAATGATTAAAAAAAATTTTCGAAATGGATTTTTTTCGTTTTTTGCATTTTCTGAGAAAATGTTCCATAGTGATGTATATTTTTCTACACCATCAGAAAGTAGAGGTTTCAGCGAACAAAAAGCCTACCGACTTTTTTTAAAAAGCAGGTTTTTTACGTGGGCATTTTCGATTGAAAATGAGGTTACTTTTTCGGTTTAAAATCAAAAAAGGGGTAAAAATAAATATTTTGATTAGAAAAAATTACAGCGTATTCGGGACATAAGAAGGTAAGTTTCCACTAAATTTTTTGGAATTTTTTTTTGTGGGAGATAAAAATTAAAAACCAAAAAATCGGTTATTACAATTTTTCGCGGATATTTTGAGGTTACGTGAAAAAAGTGTAACTACAAAAGTTGTAGACCTTTTTATTGCCTACAACTTTGCCATTTAACTTTTTTTTGCTATATTTTCTTTCTTTTCCGATGGGTGTCATTCTGTTCTAGATTTTTTTGTTCTCAAAAATTATCTACCCTGGCCTATCATAAGTTTTCTAAAATTCTGAAAATAATGACACTAGCCTGGTTTCCACGATTGGAAGCAGGAAACGTATTCGTATTTATTTTTGATAAACGCTGTTTCATCATTCCAATTTAAAAACAAAAAAAGTACGTTGTAAGACTATTTGTGGTCATCATAACGCGCCATGCTGCAACAGTACTGTTGTACAGGAGAGGAAGTCGTCCAGATCGAGCAGGGTGAGGTATATCTCAAGAAATGCTTCCATTCCAGGCAAGAACACCAACCAGCAATATTACAAACAAATTTTGACAATTTAACAGTGTGGATGAGATATACTTAGAAATGAATGTTTTTATAATATCGCCAATAATGTTGGTTGGTTAATTATATCTAAAAAAATAAGGAAAAATTAATAAAAAAATATATTCCATTATTGCTTGAAAACATTACACTATGTAACACAAATGAAACATCCATTGAATTTTTTAATTTGTTTTTTGCCACCAAACTGGTTAAAAGACAACTTTTTCAAGTTGCCTGGAAAATTAATAAATTTTTAACAGTAACTGAACGAAACTTTGAACGTGTAACTCAAAAATTAACTTCAACAAATTTGTTTTCTGAGGTTTCGGAGAATAAATCTTCCTCCTTTCTCAAAGATCATGTTAGGTCAAAGTGAAATGACAGATTAATAAATTTCGGGTTAAAATGTCATGACAACAGAAACAACAGCCTTCCCACCTGTCTGATATTGTACCCTGTGTTCTATCTTATTATCTATACTAACTTCTCTTTGAATAAGTGGCAATTATATTTTACCGAATTCCACTCAACATTTAGCAACACAATTGTCCGAAGTTGCATGAATTTGCTATCAAACTACAAATCACGTGGCCACATCGCAGTCACATTGGAAATTGAGAAATGGAATGTGAAATAAAAAATACGGTGCCGAATGAACGCCACCATATAATACGCTCGTTAGGCCGCTACTACGATTATTTTATACAGCGCCAGGAGGAGATTTTTATATTCACCGTGTATATAGGAGAATTTTAAAGCGCCGCATAGCGGTCAAGTCCTGAACTGTGGTTTATACATTTTTTCAATTTCGGCGTCAATCAGCGTCCTCCCAAATTTATGTGCAAACGATATAAAACCTTGAAGAGAAGTAGATTAGTAGATTTTTAGGTGTTGGTCACCCGGCGCCCGTATATCGGACGCTGGGTGACGTCGGACGCCGAGTGAACCTAAGATTTTTCATTGCGGACGCTCGGTGATGCCGTAAAGAAATATATATATTTGTTTGACCGCATATACAGACCCATTTCGCTTTTAAGTGGACACAAATCAATAAAAAATTGATTTGTTGGGATATTTTCAAAAAATATTTTTTGATACAAAGGTCTTTAAAATGCGCAACTTTCTACGAGAACACATTTGTCAAATTGCAATTCCAGGGCCGGCTGCCATTTTTTTATACCCCCGATTTTTACGAAAACCATTTAGCGATTTTTTAATTTAAAATCTGACCCCACAGCGTTAATCAGAACACCCCGAAATCCCTATATACCAAATTTGAATAAAAAATATACGGGGTGTCAAAGTTGAGCAAAATAGGAATTTTAAAGGCATCTGCCAAGTCAAGAGTGCCATGGAATCCCCTCAAAACAGTTGAATGGTCAATAGGACCACTCAAGGTGTTGGTGTGCAAAGATCCACTACAAAATATACAGAGTGTTCTTATCTGTGCCATCTCAAATTACTGAATTTTTGGAACTTTATACTGGTCAAAAATCGAGTATATCAAAACCGCTACACACACTATGAACGAACTAAATCTCTAAAAAATACAGAAGTCTGCCAGTCAGTAAGTCCATATCAGTTAAGGTGGCTGGTGTGCCACAACAGGAAACGCACAGAAAATGTATCATCTTACAGTGACTTTGTTGAGTAAGGTCCAATAATTTAAATTGTTTTTATTTGTTAGTTGGCATTTTGTAAACAAATACATTATTTTTGTGTTTATCAATATTTTTTCAATGATTCCACAGCACTCATGACCCGTATAAAGTTTCGTAAAAATTCAGCATTTTGAAATGTCACAGATAAGAACATTCTGTATATTTTGAATTGGACCTTTGCACACCAACACCTTGAGTGGTCCTATTAACCATTTAACTGTTTTGAGGGGATTCCATGGCACACTTGACTTTGCAGGTGCCTTTAAAATTCCTATTTTGCTCAACTTTGACACCCTGCAGAATAGAACTCCCTGTATGTTTTTTATTCAAATTTGGTATATAGGGGTTTTTGGGTGTTCTGATTAACGCTGTGGGGTCAGATTTTAAATAAAAAAATCGCTAAATGGTTTTTGTGAAAATCGGGGTATAAAAAAATCGTAGCCGTCCCTGGATTTGCATTTTGAAAATGGCAGGAAGGTCAGAAGAAGAGATTTTTGAAGGCCTTTCATACAAAAAAAATTGTGCGAGTATCTCCAAAAATTAAGATTTTACGGATTTGTTCACTTTAAAAGTTGGACACACTGTATGTAATCAAACCCAACGTTAACCCATTGTGCGGATTAAAATATTATCTATTTTTTTTTTATTAACAGAAATATATTTGTTAAGGCCGTTTGACACAATATAATATTTTATAATTGCAAAATTCTCAAAAGAAGTTATTTTGATAATACGGAAAAATAACTACGAACGACCGATACTCTACCGCACAACAGAAAAAACTATATAATATAAGCTGCCGTACAGTACTGCAAAGATTTTGAACAGGTTTGTTTCCGTGATTTATTAGATCTCCTTTTGGTAAAAGAAGACTAAAGTTGCCTCGAATCAAAAAACATGCGCTGTTGACAGTCTTAGAGGTTTTCGTGTATCTACAGAGATTTTGTATTTTTTCGACATTTAAACTAGTAAAATGTATTAAATTATCAAAAAACAATCACTGTTGAAATTCTCAGATATTTCGAGTACCTATTTTGGTTTTCCAATTTTTCGATACTATTTCAGGTTAAAGTAGTAAAATGTTATTAATCAAATTTTTTTCAGAATAAAATCGTGAGCTCCACAGCAAAACTGTGAGATTTGGAACAATTTTGATTTCCGTGATCTCCCTTTCGTTATGAAACGTTTTTCTGGATGGAAAACTCCTAGTTTCTGAATTTCACCTACAAAAAAAATTTCATTATGAAACGTTTTTCTGGATGAAAAACTATAAGCTTCTGAATTTCTAACTTTTTCGATATTGTTTTTACTGTAAACGTAAGCTGCCGTACAAAACTGCAAAGATTTTGAACAATTTTGTTTCCGTGATTTTTAGATCTCTTTTGGTAAAAGAAGACTAAAGTTGCCCCGAATCAAAAAACATGTCCTGTTGACAGTCTTAGAGGCTTTCGTGTATCTACTGTGATTTTTTAATTTTTCGACATTTAAACTAGTGAAATGTTATAAATTAACAAACAACAATCACTGTTGAAATTCTCAGACATTTCGAGTACCTATTGTAGTTTTGTAATTTCTCGATACTATTTCAATTTAAAAACTGTTATTAATAAATGTTCTTTAGAGTAAAATCGTAAGCTCCATAGCAAAACTTGTGAGATTTTGAACAATTTTGATTCCCGTGATCTCCTTTTCTTAAAAAGAGAGTAAAGAACTAATGTTCCTTTTTTGTGACAACTAAAACAATATTTCATTATGAAACGTTTTTCTGGATGGAAAACTCATAGTTTCTGAATTTCTAATTTTTTCGATTCTGTTTGACTGTACACAGAGAAATAACTAACATTTTTACGAATCTGCACAAAGGGTGTGATATTCTTAAAATCTATATAATATAAGTTGCCGTACAATACTGCAAAGATTTTGAACAATTTTGTTTTCTTGGTAAAAGAAGACTAAAGTTGCCCCGAATCAAAGAACATGCCCTGTTGACGTCTTAGAGGTTTTCGTGTATCTACAGAGATTTTGTAATTTTTCGACATTTAAACTAGTAGAATGTAATAAATTATCAAAAAACAATAACTGTTGAAATTCTCAGATATTTCGAGTACCTATTGTGGTTTTCCAATTGTTCGATACTATTTAAGGTTAAAGTAGTAAAATGTTATCAATCAAATTTTTTTCAGAATAAAATCGTGAGCTCCAGAGCAAAATTGTGAGATTTTAACAATTTTGATTCCCGTGATCTCCTTTACGTAAAATTTCGTTATGAAACGTTTTTCTGGATGGAAAAATCCTAGTTTCTGAATTGCACCTACAAAAAAATTTCATTATGAAACGTTTTTCTGGATAAAAAACTATAAGTTTCTGAATTTCTAATTTTTTCGATATTATTTTTACTATAAACGTAAGCTGCCGTCCAATACTGCAAAGATTTTGAACAATTTTGTTTCCGTGATTTAATAGATCTCCTTTTGGTAAAAGAAGACGAAAGTTGCCCCGAATCAAATAACATGCCCTGTTGACAAGATTGATAGAAGTTTTTGTGTATCTACTGTGATTTTGTAATTTTTCGACATTTAAACCAGTAAAATGTTATAAATTATCAAAAAACAATCACTGTTGAAAATCTCAGACATTTCGAGTACCTATTGTGGTTTTGTAATTTTTCGAAACTATTTCAGTTTAAGGAGAAAAATGTTATCAGAATAAAATCGTAAGCGCCAGAGCAAAACTTACGAGATATTGAATAATTTTGATTCCCGTGATCTCCTTCTCATAAAAGAAGACTAATGAACTAATGTTCCTTTTTTGTAACAGCTACAACAAAATTTCATTATGAAACGTTTTTCTGGATGGAAAACTCTTAGTTTCTGAATTTTTTTCGATACTATTACTGTAAACGTAAGCTACCGTACAATACTGCAAATATTTAAATATTTTGAACAATTTTGTATCCTTCATTTATTTAGATCTCTTTTTGGTAATAGAAGACGTAAGTTGCCCCAAATCAAAAAACAAGCCCTGTTGACAAACTTAGATGTTTTCTTGTATCTACTGCGATTTTGTAATTTCTCGACATTTAAAGTAGTGAAATGATATAAATTAAAATCACTGTTGAAATTCTCAGACATTTCGAGTACCTATTGTACTTTTGTAATTTTTCGATACTATTTCAGTTTAAAGTAGTAAAATGTTATTAATAAAAAATTTTCAGAATAAAATAAAAAAGCTCCAGAGCAAAACTTGTGAGATTAGAACAATTTTGATTCCCGTGATCTCCTTTTCATAGAAGGAGACTAATGAACTATTGTTCCTTTTTTGTGACAACTATGAAACGTTTTTCTGGATGGAAAACTCCTAGTTTCTGAATTTCTAATTTTTTCGATACTATTTTACTGTACACAGAGAAACAACTAAAATTTGTACTAATCTGCAACAAAGGGTGTGATATTCTTAAAATCTATATAATATAAGCTGCCGTACAATACTGCAAAGATTTTGAACAGGTTTGTTTCCGTGATTTATTAGATCTCCTTTTGGTAAAAGAAGACTAAAGTTGCCCCGAATCAAAAAACATGCCCTGTTGACATTCTTAGAGGTTTTCGTGTATCTACAGAGATTTTGTATTTCTTCGACATTTAAACTAGTAAAATGTATTAAATTATCAAAAAACAATCACTGTTGAAATTCTCAGATATTTCGAGTACCTATTGTGGTTTTCCAATTTTACTATACTATTTCAGGTTAAAGTAGTAAAATGTTTTAATCAAATTTTTTTCAGAATAAAATCGTGAGCTTCACAGCAAAACTGTGAGATTTGGAACAATTTTGATTCCCGTGATCTCCTTTTCATAAAAATAGACTAATGTTTTTTTTTGTGACAGCTGCAACGAAAGTTTATTATGAAAGGTTTTTCTGGTTGGAAAAGTCCTAGTTTCTGAATTCCTAATTTCTTCGATACTACTTTTCTAGTAAATGTACAAAACTGCAAATTTTTTAACAATATTGATTCCGTGGTTTATTTAGACCTCCTTTTGGTAAAACCAGACTAAAGTTGCCCCGAATAAAAAAAACGTGCCCTGTTGACAGTCTTAGTGGCTCGCTTAGAGGGTTTCGTGTATCTACTGTGATTTAAACTAGTAAAATGTTATAATATCAAAAAACAATCACTGTTGAAATTCTCAGACATTTCGAATACCTAAAATGTTACTATTAATAGTTTTTCAGAATAAAATCGTATGCTCCAGAGCAAACCTTGTGAGATTTTGAACAATTTTGATTCCCGTGATCTCCTTTTCATAAAAGAAGACTAAAGAACTAATGTTCTTTTTTTGTGACAGCTACAACAAAATTTCATAAACCTTGTGAGATTTTGAACAATTTTGATTCCCGTGATCTCCTTTTCATAAAAGAAGACTAAAGAACTAATGTTGATTTTTTTGCGATAGCTACAACAAAATTTCATTATGAACGGTTTTTCTTAGTTTCTAAATCTCTAATTTTTTCGATACTATTTTATCGTAAACGTAAGCTACCGTACAATACTGCAAATATTTTGAACAATTTTGTTTCCGTCATTTATTTAGATCTCTTTTTGGTAATAGAAGACTTAAGTTGCCCCAATTCAAAAAACAAGCCCTGTTGACAATCTTATAGGTTTTCTTGTACATTTCGAGGACCTATTGTGTTTTAAGTTTTAAGTAGTAAAAAGTGATTAACAAAAGTTCTTCAGAATAAAATCGTAAGCTCTGGAGCTCAACTTGTGAGATTAGAGAAATTTTGATTCCCGTGATCTCCTTTTCATAAAAGGAGACCAATTTTTTTTTTTGTGACAGCTGCAACGGAAGTTTATTATGAAAGGTTTTTCTGGTTGGAAAAGTCCTAGTTTCTGAATTCCTAATTTCTTCGATACTACTTTACTAGTAAATGTACAAAACTGCAAATTTTTTAACAATATTGATTCCGTGGTTTATTTAGACCTCCTTTTGGTAAAACCAGACTAAAGTTGCCCCGAATAAAAAAAACGTGCCCTGTTGACAGTCTTAGTGGCTCGCTTAGAGGTTTTCGTGTATCTACTGTGATTTAAACTAGTAAAATGTTATAATATCAAAAAACAATCACTGTTGAAATTCTCAGACATTTCGAATACCTAAAATGTTACTATTAATAGTTTTTCAGAATAAAATCGTATGCTCCAGAGCAAACCTTGTGAGATTTTGAACAATTTTGATTCCCGTGATCTCCTTTTCATAAAAGAAGACTAAAGAACTAACGTTCTTTTTTTGTGACAGCTACAACAAAATTTCATAAACCTTGTGAGATTTTGAACAATTTTGATTCCCGTGATCTCCTTTTCATAAAAGAAGACTAAAGAACTAATGTTGATTTTTTTGCGATAGCTACAACAAAATTTCATTATGAACGGTTTTTCTTAGTTTCTAAATCTCTAATTTTTTCGATACTATTTTATCGTAAACGTAAGCTACCGTACAATACTGCAAATATTTTGAACAATTTTGTTTCCGTCATTTATTTAGATCTCTTTTTGGTAATAGAAGACTTAAGTTGCCCCAATTCAAAAAACAAGCCCTGTTGACAATCTTATAGGTTTTCTTGTACATTTCGAGGACCTATTGTGTTTTAAGTTTTAAGTAGTAAAAAGTGATTAACAAAAGTTCTTCAGAATAAAATCGTAAGCTCTGGAGCTCAACTTGTGAGATTAGAGAAATTTTGATTCCCGTGATCTCCTTTTCATAAAAGGAGACCAATTTTTTTTTTTGTGACAGCTGCAACGGAAGTTTATTATGAAAGGTTTTTCTGGTTGGAAAAGTCCTAGTTTCTGAATTCCTAATTTCTTCGATACTACTTTACTAGTAAATGTACAAAACTGCAAATTTTTTAACAATATTGATTCCGTGGTTTATTTAGACCTCCTTTTGGTAAAACCAGACTAAAGTTGCCCCGAATAAAAAAAACGTGCCCTGTTGACAGTCTTAGTGGCTCGCTTAGAGGGTTTCGTGTATCTACTGTGATTTAAACTAGTAAAATGTTATAATATCAAAAAACAATCACTGTTGAAATTCTCAGACATTTCGAATACCTAAAATGTTACTATTAATAGTTTTTCAGAATAAAATCGTATGCTCCAAAGCAACCCTTGTGAGATTTTGAACAATTTTGATTCCCGTGATCTCCTTTTCATAAAAGAAGACTAAAGAACTAATGTTCTTTTTTTGTGACAGCTACAACAAAATTTCATAAACCTTGTGAGATTTTGAACAATTTTGATTCCCGTGATCTCCTTTTCATAAAAGAAGACTTTTTCTGGTTGGAAAAGTCCTAGTTTCTGAATTCCTAATTTCTTCGATACTACTTTACTAGTAAATGTACAAAACTGCAAATTTTTTAACAATATTGATTCCGTGGTTTATTTAGACCTCCTTTTGGTAAAACCAGACTAAAGTTGCCCCGATTAAAAAAAACGTGCCCTGTTGTCAGTCTTAGAGGTTTTCGTGTATCTACTGTGATTTTCTAATTTTTCGACCTTAAACTGTTATAAATTATCAAAAAACAATCACTGTTTAAATTCTCAGACATATCAAGTATCTATGGGGTTTCGTAATTTTTTGATACTATTTCAGTTTAATGTAGGAAAACTTGTGAAAATTTGAACAAATTTAATTCCCGTGTTCAACTTTTTATAAAAGAAGACTAGTGAAACAGCTACAACAAAATTTCATTATGAAACTTTTTTCTGGATGGAAAACTATTAGTTTCTGAATTTCTAATTTTTTCGATACTATTTTACTGTAGTTTACTTGAACCATGTAGTAAGGCAAGTTGTTCAGTATCGAAACGTATATTGCCGGACAATACTGTCAATATTTTGAACAATTTTGCTGTAGTTTAGTTGAACCATGTAGTAAGGCAAGTTGTTCAGTATCGAAACGTATATTGCCGGACAATACTGTCAATATTTTGAACAATTTTATTTCCGTCATTTATTTAGATCTCTTTTTGGTAATAAAGACTTAAGTTGCCCCAAATCAAAAAACAAGCCTGTTGACAATCTTAGAGGTTTTCGTGTATCTACTGTGATTTTGTAATTTTTCGACATTTAACTAGTAGAGTAAAATGTTATAATATCAAAAAACAATCACTGTTGAAATTCTCAGACATTTCGAATACCTAAAATGTTACTATTAATAGTTTTTCAGAATAAAATCGTATGCTCCAGAGCAAACCTTGTGAGATATTGAACAATTTTGATTCCCGTGATCTCCTTTTCATAAAAGAAGACTAAAGAACTAATGTTCTTTTTTTGTGACAGCTACAACAAAATTTCATAAACCTTGTGAGATTTTGAACAATTTTGATTCCCGTGATCTCCTTTTCATAAAAGAAGACTAAAGAACTAATGTTCTTTTTTTGTGACAGCTACAACAAAATTTCATAAACCTTGTGAGATTTTGAACAATTTTGATTCCCGTGATCTCCTTTTCATAAAAGAAGACTAAAGAACTAATGTTCCTTTTTTGCGATAGCTACAACAAAATTTCATTATGAACGGTTTTTCTTAGTTTCTAAATCTCTAATTTTTTCGATACTATTTTATCGTAAACGTAAGCTACCGTACAATACTGCAAATATTTTGAACAATTTTGTTTCCGTCATTTATTTAGATCTCTTTTTGGTAATAGAAGACTTAAGTTGCCCCAAATCAAAAAACAAGCCCTGTTGACAATCTTATAGGTTTTCTTGTACATTTCGAGGACCTATGGTGTTTTAAAGTTTAAAGTAGTAAAAAGTGATTAACAAAAGTTCTTCAGAATAAAATCGTAAGCTCTGGAGCTCAACTTGTGAGATTAGTGAAATTTTGATTCCCGTGATCTCCTTTTCATAAAAGGAGACTAATGTTTTTTTTTGTGACAGCTGCAACGAAAGTTTATTATGAAAGGTTTTTCTGGTTGGAAAAGTCCTAGTTTCTGAATTCCTAATTTCTTCGATACTACTTTTCTAGTAAATGTACAAAACTGCAAATTTTTTAACAATATTGATTCCGTGGTTTATTTAGACCTCCTTTTGGTAAAACCAGACTAAAGTTGCCCCGAATAAAAAAAACGTGCCCTGTTGACAGTCTTAGTGGCTCGCTTAGAGGGTTTCGTGTATCTACTGTGATTTAAACTAGTAAAATGTTATAATATCACAAAACAATCACTGTTGAAATTCTCAGACATTTCGAATACCTAAAATGTTACTATTAATAGTTTTTCAGAATAAAATCGTATGCTCCAGAGCAAACCTTGTGAGATTTTGAACAATTTTGATTCCCGTGATCTCCTTTTCATAAAAGAAGACTAAAGAACTAATGTTCTTTTTTTGTGACAGCTACAACAAAATTTCATAAACCTTGTGAGATTTTGAACAATTTTGATTCCCGTGATCTCCTTTTCATAAAAGAAGACTTTTTCTGGTTGGAAAAGTCCTAGTTTCTGAATTCCTAATTTCTTCGATACTACTTTACTAGTAAATGTACAAAACTGCAAATTTTTTAACAATATTGATTCCGTGGTTTATTTAGACCTCCTTTTGGTAAAACCAGACTAAAGTTGCCCCGAATAAAAAAAAACGTGCCCTGTTGACAGTCTTAGTGGCTCGCTTAGAGGGTTTCGTGTATCTACTGTGATTTAAACTAGTAAAATGTTATAATATCAAAAAACAATCACTGATGAAATTCTCAGACATTTCGAATACCTAAAATGTTACTATTAATAGTTTTTCAGAATAAAATCGTATGCTCCAGAGCAAACCTTGTGAGATTTTGAACAATTTTGATTCCCGTGATCTCCTTTTCATAAAAGAAGACTAAAGAACTAATGTTCTTTTTTTGTGACAGCTACAACAAAATTTCATAAACCTTGTGAGATTTTGAACAATTTTGATTCCCGTGATCTCCTTTTCATAAAAGAAGACTAAAGAACTAATGTTCCTTTTTTGCGATAGCTACAACAAAATTTCATTATGAACGGTTTTTCTTAGTTTCTAAATCTCTAATTTTTTCGATACTATTTTACAGAAAACGTAAGCTGCCGCTCAAAACTGCAATGATTTTGAACAATTTTGTCTCCGTGATTTATTAGATCTCCTTTTGGTAAAAGAAGACTAAAGTTGCCCCGAATCAAAAAACATGTCCAGTTGAAAGTCTTAGAGGTTTTCGTGTATCTAATTTTTCGACATTAAACTGTTATAAATTATCAAAAAACAATCAGTGTTTAAATTCTCAGACATTTCAAGTATCTATTGTGGTTTCGTAATTTTTTGATACTATTTCAGTTTAAAGAAGTAAAACTTGTGAAAATTTGAACAAATTTGATTCCAGTGTTCAACTTTTTATAAAAGGAGACTAGTGAAACAGCTACAACAAAATTTCATTATGAAACTTTTTTCTGGATGGAAAACTATTAGTTTCTAAATTTCTAATTTTTTCGATACTATTTTATCGTAAACTACCGTACAATACTGCAAATATTTTGAACAATTTTGTTTCCGTCATTTATTTAGATCTCTTTTTGGTAATAGAAGACTTAAGTTGCCCCAAATCAAAAAACAAGCCCTGTTGACAATCTTATAGGTTTTCTTGTACATTTCGAGGACCTATTGTGTTTTAAAGTTTAAAGTAGTAAAAAGTGATTAACAAAAGTTCTTCAGAATAAAATCGTAAGCTCTGGAGCTCAACTTGTGAGATTAGAGAAATTTTGATTCCCGTGATCTCCTTTTCATAAAAGGAGACTAATGTTTTTTTTTTGTGACAGCTGCAACGAAAGTTTACTATGAAAGGTTTTTCTGGTTGGAAAAGTCCTAGTTTCTGAATTTCTAATTTTTTCGATACTATTTTACTGCAAATGACAAAACTGCAAAAATTTTGAACAATATTGTTTCCGTGGTTTATTTAGACCTCCTTTTGGTAAAAGACTAAAGTTGCCCCGAAAAAAAAAACGTGCCCTGTTGTCAGTCTTAGAGGTTTTCGTGTGTCTACTGTGATTTTCTAATTTTTCGACCTTAAACTGTTATAAATTCTCAAAAAACAATCACTTTTTAAATTCTCAGACATATCAAGTATCTATTGTGGTTTCGTAATTTTTTGATACTATTTCAGTTTAATGTAGTAAAACTTGTGAAAATTTGAACAAATTTGATTCCCGTGTTCAACTTTTTATAAAAGAAGACTAGTGAAACAGCTACAACAAAATGTCATTATGAAACTTTTTTCTGGATGGAAAACTATTAGTTTCTGAATTTCTAATTTTTTCGATACTATTTTACTGTAGTTTAGTTGAACCATTTAGTAAGGCAAGTTGTTCAGTATCGAAACAGATATTGCCGGACAATACTGTAAATATTTTGTACAATTTTTTTCCGTCATTTATTTAGATCTCTTTTTGGTAATAAAGACTTAAGTTGCCCCAAATCAAAAAACAAGCCTGTTGACAATCTTAGAGGTTTTCGTGTATCTACTGTGATTTTGTAATTTTTCGACATTTAAACTAGTAGAATGTTATAAATTATCAAAAATCAATCACTGTTGAAAATCTCAGACATTACGAAGACCTATTGAGGTTTTGTAATTTCTCAATACTATTTCAGTTTAAAGTAGTAAAAAGTGATTAACAAAAGTTCTTCAAAATAAAATCGTAAGCTCTGGAGCTAAACTTGTGAGATTAGAAAAATTTTGATTCCCGTGATCTCCTTTTCATAAAAGGAGACTAATGTTTTTTTTGTGACAGCTGCAACGAAAGTTTATTATGAAAGGTTTTTCTGGTTGGAAAAGTCCTAGTTTCTGAATTCCTAATTTCTTCGATACTACTTTATTAGTAAATGTACAAAACTGCAAATTTTTTAACAATATTGATTCCGTGGTTTATTTAGACCTCCTTTTGGTAAAACCAGACTAAAGTTGCCCCGAATAAAAAAAACGTGCCCTGTTGACAGTCTTAGTGGCTCGCTTAGAGGGTTTCGTGTATCTACTGTGATTTAAACTAGTAAAATGTTATAATATCAAAAAACAATCACTGTTGAAATTCTCAGACATTTCGAATCCTAAAATGTTACTATTAATAGTTTTTCAGAATAAAATCGTATGCTCCAGAGCAAACCTTGTGAGATTTTGAACAATTTTGATTCCCGTGATCTCCTTTTCATAAAAGAAGACTAAAGAACTAATGTTCCTTTTTTGCGATAGCTACAACAAAATTTCATTATGAACGGTTTTTCTTAGTTTCTAAATCTATAATTTTTTCGATACTATTTTACAGAAAACGTAAGCTGCCGCTCAATACTGCAATGATTTTGAACAATTTTGTCTCCGTGATTTATTAGATCTCCTTTTGGTAAAAGAAGACTAAAGTTGCCCCGAATCAAAAAACATGTTCAGTTGAAAGTCTTAGAGGTTTTCGTGTATCTACTGTGATTTTCTAATTTTTCGACATTAAACTGTTATAAATTATCAAAAAACAATCAGTGTTTAAATTCTCAGACATTTCAAGTATCTATTGTGGTTTCGTAATTTTTTGATACTATTTCAGTTTAAAGAAGTAAAACTTGTGAAAATTTGAACAAATTTGATTCCAGTGTTCAACTTTTTATAAAAGGAGACTAGTGAAACAGCTACAACAAAATTTCATTATGAAACTTTTTTCTGGATGGAAAACAATTAGTTTCTAAATTTCTAATTTTTTCGATACTATTTTATCGTAAGCGTAAGCTACCGTACAATACTGCAAATATTTTGAACAATTTTGTTTCCGTCATTTATTTAGATCTCTTTTTGGTAATAGAAGACTTAAGTTGCCCCAAATCAAAAAACAAGCCCTGTTGACAATCTTATAGGTTTTCTTGTACATTTCGAGGACCTATTGTGTTTTAAAGTTTAAAGTAGTAAAAAGTGATTAACAAAAGTTCTTCAGAATAAAATCGTAAGCTCTGGAGCTCAACTTGTGAGATTAGAGAAATTTTGATTCCCGTGATCTCCTTTTCATAAAAGGAGACTAATGTTTTTTTTGTGACAGCTGCAACGAAAGTTTATTATGAAAGGTTTTTCTGGTTGGAAAAGTCCTAGTTTCTGAATTTCTAATTTTTTCGATACTATTTTACTGCAAATGTAGAAAACTGCAAAAATTTTGAACAATATTGTTTCCGTCATTTATTTAGATCTCTTTTTGGTAATAAAGACTTAAGTTGCCCCAAATCAAAAAACAAGCCTGTTGACAATCTTAGAGGTTTTCGTGTATCTACTGTGATTTTGTAATTTTTCGACATTTATAGTAGAATGTTATAAATTATCAAAAATCAATCACTGTTGAAAATCTCAGACATTACGAGGACCTATTGTGGTTTTGTAATTTCTCAATACTATTTCAGTTTAAAGTAGTAAAAAGTGATTAACAAAAGTTCTTCAAAATAAAATCGTAAGCTCTGGAGCTAAACTTGTGAGATTAGAAAAATTTTGATTCCCGTGATCTCCTTTTCATAAAAGGAGACTAATGTTTTTTTTTTGTGACAGCTGCAACGAAAGTTTATTATGAAAGGTTTTTCTGGTTGGAAAAGTCCTAGTTTCTGAATTCCTAATTTCTTCGATACTACTTTACTAGTAAATGTACAAAACTGCAAATTTTTTAACAATATTGATTCCGTGGTTTATTTAGACCTCCTTTTGGTAAAACCAGACTAAAGTTGCCCCGAATAAAAAAAACGTGCCCTGTTGACAGTCTTAGTGGCTCGCTTAGAGGTTTTCGTGTATCTACTGTGATTTAAACTAGTAAAATGTTATAATATCAAAAAACAATCACTGTTGAAATTCTCAGACATTTCGAATACCTAAAATGTTACTATTAATAGTTTTTCAGAATAAAATCGTATGCTCCAGAGCAAACCTTGTGAGATTTTGAACAATTTTGATTCCCGTGATCTCCTTTTCATAAAAGAAGACTAAAGAACTAACGTTCTTTTTTTGTGACAGCTACAACAAAATTTCATAAACCTTGTGAGATTTTGAACAATTTTGATTCCCGTGATCTCCTTTTCATAAAAGAAGACTAAAGAACTAATGTTCCTTTTTTGCGATAGCTACAACAAAATTTCATTATGAACGGTTTTTCTTTGTTTCTAAATCTCTAATTTTTTCGATACTATTTTACAGAAAACGTAAGCTGCCGCTCAATACTGCAATGATTTTGAACAATTTTGTCTCCGTGATTTATTAGATCTCCTTTTGGTAAAAGAAGACTAAAGTTGCCCCGAATCAAAAAACATGTTCAGTTGAAAGCCTTAGAGGTTTTCGTGTATCTACTGTGATTTTCTAATTTTTCGACATTAAACTGTTATAAATTATCAAAAAACAATCAGTGTTCAAATTCTCAGACATATCAAGTATCTATTGTGGTTTCGTAATTTTTTGATACTATTTTAGTTTAAAGAAGTAAAACTTGTGAAAATTTGAACAAATTTGATTCCAGTGTTCAACTTTTTATAAAAGGAGACTAGTGAAACAGCTACAACAAAATTTCATTATGAAACTTTTTTCTGGATGGAAAACTATTAGTTTCTAAATTTCTAATTTTTTCGATACTATTTTATCGTAAACGTAAGCTACCGTACAATACTGCAAATATTTTGAACAATTTTGTTTCCATCATTTATTTAGATCTCTTTTTGGTAATAGAAGACTTAAGTTGCCCCAAATCAAAAAACAAGCCCTGTTGACAATCTTATAGGTTTTCTTGTACATTTCGAGGACCTATTGTGTTTTAAAGTTTAAAGTAGTAAAAAGTGATTAACAAAAGTTCTTCAGAATAAAATCGTAAGCTCTGGAGCTCAACTTGTGAGATTAGAGAAATTTTGATTCCCGTGATCTCCTTTTCATAAAAGGAGACTAATGTTTTTTTTTTGTGACAGCTGCAACGAAAGTTTATTATGAAAGGTTTTTCTGGTTGGAAAAGTCCTAGTTTCTGAATTCCTAATTTCTTCGATACTACTTTTCTAGTAAATGTACAAAACTGCAAATTTTTTAACAATATTGATTCCGTGGTTTATTTAGACCTCCTTTTGGTAAAACCAGACTAAAGTTGCCCCGAATAAAAAAAACGTGCCCTGTTGACAGTCTTAGTGGCTCGCTTAGAGGGTTTCGTGTATCTACTGTGATTTAAACTAGTAAAATGTTATAATATCACAAAACAATCACTGTTGAAATTCTCAGACATTTCGAATACCTAAAATGTTACTATTAATAGTTTTTCAGAATAAAATCGTATGCTCCAGAGCAAACCTTGTGAGATTTTGAACAATTTTGATTCCCGTGATCTCCTTTTCATAAAAGAAGACTAAAGAACTAATGTTCTTTTTTTGTGACAGCTACAACAAAATTTCATAAACCTTGTGAGATTTTGAACAATTTTGATTCCCGTGATCTCCTTTTCATAAAAGAAGACTTTTTCTGGTTGGAAAAGTCCTAGTTTCTGAATTTCTAATTTTTTCGATACTATTTTACTGTAGTTTAGTTGAACCATGTAGTAAGGCAAGTTGTTCAGTATCGAAACGTATATTGCCGGACAATACTGTCAATATTTTGAACAATTTTGTTTCCGTCATTTATTTAGATCTCTTTTTGGTAATAAAGACTTAAGTTGCCCCAAATCAAAAAACAAGCCTGTTGACAATCTTAGAGGTTTTCGTGTATCTACTGTGATTTTGTAATTTTTCGACATTTAAACCAGTAAAATGTTATAAATTATCAAAAAACAATCACTGTTGAAAATCTCAGTTATTTCGAGTACCTATTGTGGTTTTGTAATTTTTCGAACCTATTTCAGTTTAAGGAGAAAAATGTTATCAGAATAATATCGTAAGCGCCAGAGCAAAACTTACGAGATATTGAATAATTTTGATTCCCGTGATCTCCTTCTCATAAAAGGAGACTAATGAACTAATGTTCCTTTTTTGTAACAGCTACAACAAAATTTCATTATGAAACGTTTTTCTGGATGGAAAACTCTTAGTTTCTGAATTTTTTTCGATACTATTACTGTAAACGTAAGCTGCCGTACAATACTGCAAATATTTAAATATTTTGATCAATTTTGTATCCGTCATTTATTTAGATCTCTTTTTGGTAATAGAAGACGTAAGTTGCCCCAAATCAAAAAACAAGCCCTGTTTTCGTGTATCTACAGAGATTTTGAATTTTTTCGACATTTAAACTAGTAAAATGTATTAAATAATCAAAAAACAATCACTGTTGAAATTCTCAGTTATTTCGAGTACCTATTGTGGTTTTCCAATTTTAGGATACTATTTCAGGTTAAAGTAGTAAAATGTTATTAATCAAATTTTTTTCAGAATAAAATCGTGAGCTCCACAGCAAAACTGTGAGATTTGGAACAATTTTGATCCCGTGATCTCCCTTTCGTTATGAAACGTTTTTCTGGATGGAAAACTATAAGCTTCTGAATTTCTAACTTTTTCGATATTGTTTTTACTGTAAACGTAAGCTGCCGTACAAAACTTCAAAGATTTTGAACAATTTTGTTTCCGTGATTTTTAGATCTCTTTTGGTAAAAGAAGACTAAAGTTGCCCCGAATAAAAAAACATGCCCTGTTGACAGTCTTAGAGGTTTTCGTGTACCTACTGTGATTTTTTAATTTTTCGACATTTAAACTAGTGAAATGTTATAAATTAACAAACAACAATCACCGTTGAAATTCTCAGACATTTCGAGTACCTATTCTAGTTTTGTAATTTTTCGATACTATTGCAATTTAAAGTAGTAAACTGTTATTAATAAATGTTCTTTAGAGTAAAATCGTACGCTCCATAGCAAAACTTGTGAGATTTTGAACAATTTTGATTCCCGTGATCTCCTTTTCTTAAAAAGAGAGTAAAGAACTAATGTTAGTTTTTTGTGACAACTAAAACAATATTTCATTATGAAACGTTTTTCTGGATGGAAAACTCATAGTTTCTGAATTTCTAATTTTTTCGATACTATTTTACTGTACACAGAGAAATAACTAACATTTTTACGAATCTGCACAAAGGGCGTGATATTCTTAAAATCTATATAATATAAGTTGCCGTACAATACTGCAAAGATTTTGAACAATTTTGTTTTCGTGATTTATTAGATCTCCTTTTGGTAAAAGAAGACTAAAGTTGCCCCGAATCAAAGAACATGCCCTGTTGACGTCTTATGGTTTTCGTGTATCTACAGAGATTTTGTAATTTTTCGACATTTAAACTAGTAGAATGTAATAAATTATCAAAAAACAATAACTGTTGAAATTCTCAGATATTTCGAGTACCTATTGTGGTTTTCCAATTTTTCGATACTATTTCAGGTTAAAGTAGTAAAATGTTATCAATCAAATCTTTTTCAGAATAAAATCGTGAGCTCCAGAGCAAAATTGTGATATTTGAACAATTTTTATTCCCGTGATCTCCTTTTCGTAATATTTCGTTATGAAACGTTTTTCTGGATGGAAAACTCCTAGTTTCTGAATTGCACCTACAAAAAAATTTCATTATGAAACGTTTTTCTGGATGAAAAACTATAAGTTTCTGAATTTCTAATTTTTTGGATATTATTTTTACTGTAAACGTAAGCTGCCGTCCAATACTGCAAAGATTTTGAACAATTTTGTTTTCGTGATTTATTAGATCTCCTTTTGGTAAAAGAAGACTAAAGTTGCCCCGAATCAAAGAACATGCCCTGTTGACGTCTTAGAGGTTTTCGTGTATCTACAGAGATTTTGTAATTTTTCGACATTTAAACTAGTAGAATGTAATAAATTATCAAAAAACAATAACTGTTGAAATTCTCAGATATTTCGAGTACCTATTGTGGTTTTCCAATTTTTCGATACTATTTCAGGTTAAAGTAGTAAAATGTTATCAATCAAATTTTTTTCAGAATAAAATCGTGAGCTCCAGAGCACAATTGTGCGATTTGAACAATTTTGATTCCCGTGATCTCCTTTTCGTAAAATTTCGTTATGAAACGTTTTTCTGGATGGAAAACTCCTAGTTTCTGAATTGCACCTACAAAAAAATTTCATTATGAAACGTTTTTCCGGATGAAAAACTATAAGTTTCTGAATTTCTAATTTTTTCAATATTATTTTTACTGTAAACGTAAGCTGCCGTCCAATACTGCAAAGATTTTGAACAATTTTGTTTCCGTGATTTAATAGATCTCCTTTTGGTAAAAGAAGACTAAAGTTGCCCCAAATCAAAAAACATGCCCTGTTGACAAGATTGATAGAAGTTTATGTGTATCTACTGTGATTTTGTCATTTTTCGACATTTAAACCAGTAAAATGTTATAAATTATCAAAAAACAATCACTGTTGAAAATCTCAGACATTTCGAGTGCCTAATGTGGTTTTGTAATTTTTCGAAACTATTTCAGTTTGAGGAGAAAAATGTTATCAGAATAAAATCGTAAGCGCCAGAGCAAAACTTACGAGATTTTGAATAATTTTGATTCCCGTGATCTCCTTCTCATAAAAGGAGACTAATGAACTAATGTTCCTTTTTTGTAACAGCTACAACAAAATTTCATTATGAAACGTTTTTCTGGATGGAAAACTCTTAGTTTCTGAATTTTTTTCGATACTATTACTGTAAACGTAAGCTGCCGTACAATACTGCAAAAAACTATAAGTTTCTGAATTTCTAATTTTTTCGATATTATTTTTACTGTAAACGTAAGCTGCCGTCCAATACTGCAAAGATTTTGAACAATTTTGTTTCCGTGATTTATTAGATCTCCTTTTGGTAAAAGAAGACTAAAGTTGCCCCGAATCAAAAAACATGTTCAGTTGAAAGTCTTAGAGGTTTTCGTGTATCTACTGTGATTTTCTAATTTTTCGACATTAAACTGTTATAAATTATCAAAAAACAATCAGTGTTTAAATTCTCATACATTTCAAGTATCTATTGTGGTTTCGTAACTTTTTGATACTATTTCAGTTTAAAGAAGTAAAAGTTGTGAAAATTTGAACAAATTTGATTCCAGTGTTCAACTTTTTATAAAAGGAGACTAGTGAAACAGCTACAACAAAATTTCATTATGAAACTTTTTTCTGGATGGAAAACTATTAGTTTCTAAATTTCTAATTTTTTCGATACTATTTTATCGTAAACGTAAGCTACCGTACAATACTGCAAATATTTTGAACAATTTTGTTTCCGTCATTTATTTAGATCTCTTTTTGGTAATAGAAGACTTAAGTTGCCCCAAATCAAAAAACAAGCCCTGTTGACAATCTTATAGGTTTTCTTGTACATTTCGAGGACCTATTGTGTTTTAAAGTTTAAAGTAGTAAAAAGAGATTAACAAAAGTTCTTCAGAATAAAATCGTAAGCTCTGGAGCTCAACTTGTGAGATTAGAGAAATTTTGATTCCCGTGATCTCCTTTTCATAAAAGGAGACTAATGTTTTTTTTTGTGACAGCTGCAACGAAAGTTTATTATGAAAGGTTTTTCTGGTTGGAAAAGTCCTAGTTTCTGAATTTCTAATTTTTTCGATACTATTTTACTGCAAATGTACAAAACTGCAAAAATTTTGAACAATATTGTTTCCGTGGTTTATTTAGACCTCCTTTTGGTAAAAGACTAAAGTTGCCCCGAAAAAAAAAAAACGTGCCCTGTTGTCAGTCTTAGAGGTTTTCGTGTATCTACTGTGATTTTCTAATTTTTCGACCTTAAACTGTTATAAATTATCAAAAAACAATCACTGTTTAAATTCTCAGACATATCAAGTATCTATGGGGTTTCGTAATTTTTTGATACTATTTCAGTTTAATGTAGTAAAACTTGTGAAAATTTGAACAAATTTGATTCCCGTGTTCAACTTTTTATAAAAGAAGACTAGTGAAACAGCTACAACAAAATTTCATTATGAAACTTTTTTCTGGATGGAAAACTATTAGTTTCTGAATTTCTAATTTTTTCGATACTATTTTACTGTAGTTTAGTTGAACCATGTAGTAAGGCAAGTTGTTCAGTATCGAAACGTATATTGCCGGACAATACTGTCAATATTTTGAACAATTTTGTTTCCGTCATTTATTTAGATCTCTTTTTGGTAATAAAGACTTAAGTTGCCCCAAATCAAAAAACAAGCCTGTTGACAATCTTAGAGGTTTTCGTGTATCTACTGTGATTTTGTAATTTTTCGACATTTAAACTAGTAGAGTAAAATGTTATAATATCAAAAAACAATCACTGTTGAAATTCTCAGACATTTCGAATACCTAAAATGTTACTATTAATAGTTTTTCAGAATAAAATCGTATGCTGCAGAGCAAACCTTGTGAGATTTTGAACAATTTTGATTCCCGTGATCTCCTTTTCATAAAAGAAGACTAAAGAACTAATGTTCTTTTTTTGTGACAGCTACAACAAAATTTCATAAACCTTGTGAGATTTTGAACAATTTTGATTCCCGTGATCTCCTTTTCATAATAGAAGACTAAAGAACTAATGTTCCTTTTTTGCGATAGCTACAACAAAATTTCATTATGAACGGTTTTTCTTAGTTTCTAAATCTCTAATTTTTTCGATACTATTTTACAAAAAACGTAAGCTGCCGCTCAATACTGCAATGATTTTGAACAATTTTGTCTCCGTGATTTATTAGATCTCCTTTTGGTAAAAGATGACTAAAGTTGCCCCGAATCAAAAAACATGTCCAGTTGAAAGTCTTAGAGGTTTTCGTGTATCTACTGTGATTTTCTAATTTTTCGACATTAATCTGTTATAAATTATCAAAAAACAATCAGTGTTTAAATTCTCAGACATTTCAAGTATCTATTGTGGTTTCGTAATTTTTTGATACTATTTCAGTTTAAAGAAGTAAAACTTGTGAAAATTTGAACAAATTTGATTCCCGTGTTCAACTTTTTATAAAAGGAGACTAGTGAAACAGCTACAACAAAATTTCATTATGAAACTTTTTTCTGGATGGAAAACTATTAGTTTCTAAATTTCTAATTTTTTCGATAATATTTTATCGTAAACGTAAGCTACCGTACAATACTGCAAATATTTTGAACAATTTTGTTTCCGTCATTTATTTTAAGTCATTTATTTAAAGTAGTAAAAAGTGATTAACAAAAGTTCTTCAGAATAAAATCGTAAGCTCTGGAGCTCAACTTGTGAGATTAGTGAAATTTTGATTCCCGTGATCTCCTTTTCATAAAAGGAGACTAATGTTTTTTTTTTTGTGACAGCTGCAACGAAAGTTTATTATGAAAGGTTTTTCTGGTTGGAAAAGTCCTAGTTTCTGAATTCCTAATTTCTTCGATACTACTTTACTAGTAAATGTACAAAACTGCAAATTTTTTAACAATATTGATTCCGTGGTTTATTTAGACCTCCTTTTGGTAAAACCAGACTAAAGTTGCCCCGAATAAAAAAAAACGTGCCCTGTTGACAGTCTTAGTGGCTCGCTTAGAGGGTTTCGTGTATCTACTGTGATTTAAACTAGTAAAATGTTATAATATCAAAAAACAATCACTGATGAAATTCTCAGACATTTCGAATACCTAAAATGTTACTATTAATAGTTTTTCAGAATAAAATCGTATGCTCCAGAGCAAACCTTGTGAGATTTTGAACAATTTTGATTCCCGTGATCTCCTTTTCATAAAAGAAGACTAAAGAACTAATGTTCTTTTTTTGTGACAGCTACAACAAAATTTCATAAACCTTGTGAGATTTTGAACAATTTTGATTCCCGTGATCTCCTTTTCATAAAAGAAGACTAAAGAACTAATGTTCCTTTTTTGCGATAGCTACAACAAAATTTCATTATGAACGGTTTTTCTTAGTTTCTAAATCTCTAATTTTTTCGATACTATTTTACAGAAAACGTAAGCTGCCGCTCAAAACTGCAATGATTTTGAACAATTTTGTCTCCGTGATTTATTAGATCTCCTTTTGGTAAAAGAAGACTAAAGTTGCCCCGAATCAAAAAACATGTCCAGTTGAAAGTCTTAGAGGTTTTCGTGTATCTAATTTTTCGACATTAAACTGTTATAAATTATCAAAAAACAATCAGTGTTTAAATTCTCAGACATTTCAAGTATCTATTGTGGTTTCGTAATTTTTTGATACTATTTCAGTTTAAAGAAGTAAAACTTGTGAAAATTTGAACAAATTTGATTCCAGTGTTCAACTTTTTATAAAAGGAGACTAGTGAAACAGCTACAACAAAATTTCATTATGAAACTTTTTTCTGGATGGAAAACAATTAGTTTCTAAATTTCTAATTTTTTCGATACTATTTTATCGTAAGCGTAAGCTACCGTACAGTACTGCAAATATTTTGAACAATTTTGTTTCCGTCATTTATTTAGATCTCTTTTTGGTAATTGAAGACTTAAGTTGCCCCAAATCAAAAAACAAGCCCTGTTGACAATCTTATAGGTTTTCTTGTACATTTCGAGGACCTATTGTGTTTTAAAGTTTAAAGTAGTAAAAAGTGATTAACAAAAGTTCTTCAGAATAAAATCGTAAGCTCTGGAGCTAAACTTGTGAGATTAGAAAAATTTTGATTCCCGTGATCTCCTTTTCATAAAAGGAGACTAATGTTTTTTTTTTGTGACAGCTGCAACGAAAGTTTATTATGAAAGGTTTTTCTGGTTGGAAAAGTCCTAGTTTCTGAATTCCTAATTTCTTCGATACTACTTTACTAGTAAATGTACAAAACTGCAAATTTTTTAACAATATTGATTCCGTGGTTTATTTAGACCTCCTTTTGGTAAAACCAGACTAAAGTTGCCCCGAATAAAAAAAACGTGCCCTGTTGACAGTCTTAGTGGCTCGCTTAGAGGTTTTCGTGTATCTACTGTGATTTAAACTAGTAAAATGTTATAATATCAAAAAACAATCACTGTTGAAATTCTCAGACATTTCGAATACCTAAAATGTTACTATTAATAGTTTTTCAGAATAAAATCGTATGCTCCAGAGCAAACCTTGTGAGATTTTGAACAATTTTGATTCCCGTGATCTCCTTTTCATAAAAGAAGACTAAAGAACTAACGTTCTTTTTTTGTGACAGCTACAACAAAATTTCATAAACCTTGTGAGATTTTGAACAATTTTGATTCCCGTGATCTCCTTTTCATAAAAGAAGACTAAAGAACTAATGTTCCTTTTTTGCGATAGCTACAACAAAATTTCATTATGAACGGTTTTTCTTTGTTTCTAAATCTCTAATTTTTTCGATACTATTTTACAGAAAACGTAAGCTGCCGCTCAATACTGCAATGATTTTGAACAATTTTGTCTCCGTGATTTATTAGATCTCCTTTTGGTAAAAGAAGACTAAAGTTGCCCCGAATCAAAAAACATGTTCAGTTGAAAGCCTTAGAGGTTTTCGTGTATCTACTGTGATTTTCTAATTTTTCGACATTAAACTGTTATAAATTATCAAAAAACAATCAGTGTTCAAATTCTCAGACATATCAAGTATCTATTGTGGTTTCGTAATTTTTTGATACTATTTTAGTTTAAAGAAGTAAAACTTGTGAAAATTTGAACAAATTTGATTCCAGTGTTCAACTTTTTATAAAAGGAGACTAGTGAAACAGCTACAACAAAATTTCATTATGAAACTTTTTTCTGGATGGAAAACTATTAGTTTCTAAATTTCTAATTTTTTCGATACTATTTTATCGTAAACGTAAGCTACCGTACAATACTGCAAATATTTTGAACAATTTTGTTTCCATCATTTATTTAGATCTCTTTTTGGTAATAGAAGACTTAAGTTGCCCCAAATCAAAAAACAAGCCCTGTTGACAATCTTATAGGTTTTCTTGTACATTTCGAGGACCTATTGTGTTTTAAAGTTTAAAGTAGTAAAAAGTGATTAACAAAAGTTCTTCAGAATAAAATCGTAAGCTCTGGAGCTCAACTTGTGAGATTAGAGAAATTTTGATTCCCGTGATCTCCTTTTCATAAAAGGAGACTAATGTTTTTTTTTTGTGACAGCTGCAACGAAAGTTTATTATGAAAGGTTTTTCTGGTTGGAAAAGTCCTAGTTTCTGAATTCCTAATTTCTTCGATACTACTTTCCTAGTAAATGTACAAAACTGCAAATTTTTTAACAATATTGATTCCGTGGTTTATTTAGACCTCCTTTTGGTAAAACCAGACTAAAGTTGCCCCGAATAAAAAAAACGTGCCCTGTTGACAGTCTTAGTGGCTCGCTTAGAGGGTTTCGTGTATCTACTGTGATTTAAACTAGTAAAATGTTATTATCAAAAAACAATCACTGTTGAAATTCTCAGACATTTCGAATACCTAAAATGTTACTATTAATAGTTTTTCAGAATAAAATCGTATGCTCCAGAGCAAACCTTGTGAGGGTTTGAACAATTTTGATTCCCGTGATCTCCTTTTCATAAAAGAAGACTAAAGAACTAATGTTCTTTTTTTGTGACAGCTACAACAAAATTTCATAAACCTTGTGAGATTTTGAACAATTTTGATTCCCGTGATCTCCTTTTCATAAAAGAAGACTAAAGAACTAATGTTCCTTTTTTGCGATAGCTACAACAAAATTTCATTATGAACGGTTTTTCTTAGTTTCTAAATCTCTAATTTTTTCGATACTATTTTACAGAAAACGTAAGCTGCCGCTCAATACTGCAATGATTTTGAACAATTTTGTCTCCGTGATTTATTAGATCTCCTTTTGGTAAAAGAAGACTAAAGTTGCCCCGAATCAAAAAACATGTCCAGTTGAAAGTCTTAGAGGTTTTCGTGTATCTACTGTGATTTTCTAATTTTTCGACATTAAACTGTTATAAATTATCAAAAAACAATCAGTGTTTAAATTCTCATACATTTCAAGTATCTATTGTGGTTTGGTAATTTTTTGATACTATTTCAGTTTAAAGAAGTAAAACTTGTGAAAATTTGAACAAATTTGATTCCAGTGTTCAACTTTTTATAAAAGGAGACTAGTGAAACAGCTACAACAAAATTTCATTATGAAACTATTTTCTTGATGGAAAACTATTAGTTTCTAAATTTCTAATTTTTTCGAAACTATTTTATCGTAAACGTTAGCTACCGTACAATACTGCAAATATTTTGAACAATTTTGTTTCCGTCATTTATTTAGATCTCTTTTTGGTAATAGAAGACTTAAGTTGCCCCAAATCAAAAAACAAGCCCTGTTGACAATCTTATAGGTTTTCTTGTACATTTCGAGGACCTATTGTGTTTTAAAGTTTAAAGTAGTAAAAAGTGATTAACAAAAGTTCTTCAGTATAAAATCGTAAGCTCTGGAGCTCAACTTGTGAGATTAGAGAAATTTTGATTCCCGTGATCTCCTTTTCATAAAAGGAGACTAATGTTTTTTTTTTGTGACAGCTGCAACGAAAGTTTATTATGAAAGGTTTTTCTGGTTGGAAAAGTCCTAGTTTCTGAATTCCTAATTTCTTCGATACTACTTTACTAGTAAATGTACAAAACTGCAAATTTTTTAACAATATTGATTCCGTGGTTTATTTAGACCTCCTTTTGGTAAAACCAGACTAAAGTTGCCCCGAAAAAAAAACGTGCCCTGTTGTCAGTCTTAGAGGTTTTCGTGTATCTACTGTGATTTTCTAATTTTTCGACATTAAACTGTTATAAATTAGCAAAAAACAATCACTTTTTAAATTCTCAGACATATCAAGTATCTATTGTGGTTTCGTAATTTTTTGATACTATTTCAGTTTAATGTAGTAAAACTTGTGAAAATTTGAACAAATTTGATTCCCGTGTTCAACTGTTTATAAAAGGAGACTAGTTTAACAGCTACAACAAAATGTCATTATGAAACTTTTTTCTGGATGGAAAACTATTAGTTTCTGAATTTCTTATTTTTTCGATACTATTTTACTGTAGTTTAGTTGAACCATATCGAAACGGATATTGCCGGACAATACTGTAAATATTTTGAACAATTTTGTTTCCGTCATTTATTTAGATCTCTTTTTGGTAATAAAGACTTAAGTTGCCCCAAATCAAAAAAACAAGCCTGTTGACAATCTTAGAGGTTTTCGTGTATCTACTGTGATTTTGTAATTTTTCGACATTTAACCTAGTAGTATGTTATAAATTATCAAAAATCAATCACTGTTGAAAATCTCAAAACCACCTATTGTGGTTTTGTAATTTCTCAATACTATTTCAGTTTAAAGTAGTAAAAAGTGATTAACAAAAGTTCTTCAAAATAAAATCGTAAGCTCTGGAGCTCAACTTGTGAGATTAGAGAAATTTTGATTCCCGTGATCTCCTTTTCATAAAAGGAGACTAATGTTTTTTTTTTGTGACAGCTGCAACGAAAGTTTATTATGAAAGGTTTTTCTCGTTGGAAAAGTCCTAGTTTCTGAATTCCTAATTTCTTCGATACTACTTTACTAGTAAATGTACAAAACTGCAAATTTTTTAAAAATATTGATTCCGTGGTTTATTTAGACCTCCTTTTGGTAAAACCAGACTAAAGTTGCCCCGAATAAAAAAACGTGCCCTGTTGACAGTCTTAGTGGCTCGCTTAGAGGGTTTCGTGTATCTACTGTGATTTAAACTAGTAAAATGTTATAATATCAAAAAACAATCACTGTTGAAATTCTCAGACATTTCGAATACCTAAAATGTTACTATTAATAGTTTTTCAGAATAAAATCGTATGCTCCAGAGCAAACCTTGTGAGGTTTTGAACAATTTTGATTCCCGTGATCTCCTTTTCATAAAAGAAGACTAAAGAACTAATGTTCTTTTTTTGTGACAGCTACAACAAAATTTCATAAACCTTGTGAGATTTTGAACAATTTTGATTCCCGTGATCTCCTTTTCATAAAAGAAGACTAAAAACTAATGTTCCTTTTTTGCGATAGCTACAACAAAATTTCATTATGAACGGTTTTTCTTAGTTTCTAAATATCTAATTTTTTCGATACTATTTTACAGAAAACGTAAGCTGCCGCTCAATACTGCAATGATTTTGAACAATTTTGTCTCCGTGATTTATTAGATCTCCTTTTGGTAAAAGAAGACTAAAGTTGCCCCGAATCAAAAAACATGTCCAGTTGAAAGTCTTAGAGGTTTTCGTGTATCTACTGTGATTTTCTAATTTTTCGACATTAAACTGTTATAAATTATCAAAAAACAATCAGTGTTTAAATTCTCAGACATTTCAAGTATCTATTGTGGTTTCGTAATTTTTTGATACTATTTCAGTTTAAAGAAGTAAAACTTGTGAAAATTTGAACAAATTTGATTCCCGTGTTCAACTTTTTATAAAAGGAGACTAGTGAAACAGCTACAACAAAATTTCATTATGAAACTTTTTTCTGGATGGAAAACTATTAGTTTCTAAATTTCTAATTTTTTCGATACTATTTTATCGTAAACGTAAGCTACCGTACAATACTGCAAATATTTTGAACAATTTTGTTTCCATCATTTATTTAGATCTCTTTTTGGTAATAGAAGACTTAAGTTGCCCCAAATCAAAAAACAAGCCCTGTTGACAATCTTATAGGTTTTCTTGTACATTTCGAGGACCTATTGTGTTTTAAAGTTTAAAGTAGTAAAAAGTGATTAACAAAAGTTCTTCAGAATAAAATCGTAAGCTCTGGAGCTCAACTTGTGAGATTAGAGAAATTTTGATTCCCGTGATCTCCTTTTCATAAAAGGAGACTAATGTTTTTTTTTTGTGACAGCTGCAACGAAAGTTTATTATGAAAGGTTTTTCTGGTTGGAAAAGTCCTAGTTTCTGAATTCCTAATTTCTTCGATACTACTTTACTAGTAAATGTACAAAACTGCAAATTTTTTAAAAATATTGATTCCGTGGTTTATTTAGACCTCCTTTTGGTAAAACCAGACTAAAGTTGCCCCGAATAAAAAAAACGTGCCCTGTTGACAGTCTTAGTGGCTCGCTTAGAGGGTTTCGTGTATCTACTGTGATTTAAACTAGTAAAATGTTATTATCAAAAAACAATCACTGTTGAAATTCTCAGACATTTCGAATACCTAAAATGTTACTATTAATAGTTTTTCAGAATAAAATCGTATGCTCCAGAGCAAACCTTGTGAGGTTTTGAACAATTTTGATTCCCGTGATCTCCTTTTCATAAAAGAAGACTAAAGAACTAATGTTCTTTTTTTGTGACAGCTACAACAAAATTTCATAAACCTTGTGAGATTTTGAACAATTTTGATTCCCGTGATCTCCTTTTCATAAAAGAAGACTAAAAACTAATGTTCCTTTTTTGCGATAGCTACAACAAAATTTCATTATGAACGGTTTTTCTTAGTTTCTAAATATCTAATTTTTTCGATACTATTTTACAGAAAACGTAAGCTGCCGCTCAATACTGCAATGATTTTGAACAATTTTGTCTCCGTGATTTATTAGATCTCCTTTTGGTAAAAGAAGACTAAAGTTGCCCCGAATCAAAAAACATGTCCAGTTGAAAGTCTTAGAGGTTTTCGTGTATCTACTGTGATTTTCTAATTTTTCGACATTAAACTGTTATAAATTATCAAAAAACAATCAGTGTTTAAATTCTCAGACATTTCAAGTATCTATTGTGGTTTCGTAATTTTTTGATACTATTTCAGTTTAAAGAAGTAAAACTTGTGAAAATTTGAACAAATTTGATTCCCGTGTTCAACTTTTTATAAAAGGAGACTAGTGAAACAGCTACAACAAAATTTCATTATGAAACTTTTTTCTGGATGGAAAACTATTAGTTTCTAAATTTCTAATTTTTTCGATACTATTTTATCGTAAACGTAAGCTACCGTACAATACTGCAAATATTTTGAACAATTTTGTTTCCATCATTTATTTAGATCTCTTTTTGGTAATAGAAGACTTAAGTTGCCCCAAATCAAAAAACAAGCCCTGTTGACAATCTTATAGGTTTTCTTGTACATTTCGAGGACCTATTGTGTTTTAAAGTTTAAAGTAGTAAAAAGTGATTAACAAAAGTTCTTCAGAATAAAATCGTAAGCTCTGGAGCTCAACTTGTGAGATTAGAGAAATTTTGATTCCCGTGATCTCCTTTTCATAAAAGGAGACTAATGTTTTTTTTTTGTGACAGCTGCAACGAAAGTTTATTATGAAAGTTTTTTCTGGTTGGAAAAGTCCTAGCTTCTGAATTCCTAATTTCTTCGATACTACTTTCCTAGTAAATGTACAAAACTGCAAATTTTTTAACAATATTGATTCCGTGGTTTATTTAGACCTCCTTTTGGTAAAACCAGACTAAAGTTGCCCCGAATAAAAAAACGTGCCCTGTTGACAGTCTTAGTGGCTCGCTTAGAGGGTTTCGTGTATCTACTGTGATTTAAACTAGTAAAATGTTATAATATCAAAAAACAATCACTGTTGAAATTCTCAGACATTTCGAATACCTAAAATGTTACTATTAATAGTTTTTCAGAATAAAATCGTATGCTCCAGAGCAAACCTTGTGAGGTTTTGAACAATTTTGATTCCCGTGATCTCCTTTTCATAAAAGAAGACTAAAGAACTAATGTTCTTTTTTTGTGACAGCTACAATAAAATTTCATAAACCTTGTGAGATTTTGAACAATTTTGATTCCCGTGATCTCCTTTTCATAAAAGAAGACTAAAGAACTAATGTTCCTTTTTTGCGATAGCTACAACAAAATTTCATTATGAACGGTTTTTCTTAGTTTCTAAATCTCTAATTTTTTCGATACTATTTTACAGAAAACGTAAGCTGCCGCTCAATACTGCAATGATTTTGAACAATTTTGTCTCCGTGATTTATTAGATCTCCTTTTGGTAAAAGAAGACTAAAGTTGCCCCGAATCAAAAAACATGTCCAGTTGAAAGTCTTAGAGGTTTTCGTGTATCTACTGTGATTTTCTAATTTTTCGACATTAAACTGTTATAAATTATCAAAAAACAATCAGTGTTTAAATTCTCATACATTTCAAGTATCTATTGTGGTTTGGTAATTTTTTGATACTATTTCAGTTTAAAGAAGTAAAACTTGTGAAAATTTGAACAAATTTGATTCCAGTGTTCAACTTTTTATAAAAGGAGACTAGTGAAACAGCTACAACAAAATTTCATTATGAAACTTTTTTCTTGATGGAAAACTATTAGTTTCTAAATTTCTAATTTTTTCGAAACTATTTTATCGTAAACGTTAGCTACCGTACAATACTGCAAATATTTTGAACAATTTTGTTTCCGTCATTTATTTAGATCTCTTTTTGGTAATAGAAGACTTAAGTTGCCCCAAATCAAAAAACAAGCCCTGTTGACAATCTTATAGGTTTTCTTGTACATTTCGAGGACCTATTGTGTTTTAAAGTTTAAAGTAGTAAAAAGTGATTAACAAAAGTTCTTCAGAATAAAATCGTAAGCTCTGGAGCTCAACTTGTGAGATTAGTGAAATTTTGATTCCCGTGATCTCCTTTTCATAAAAGGAGACTAATGTTTTTTTTTGTGACAGCTGCAACGAAAGTTTATTATGAAAGGTTTTTCTGGTTGGAAAAGTCCTAGTTTCTGAATTCCTAATTTCTTCGATACTACTTTTCTAGTAAATGTACAAAACTGCAAATTTTTTAACAATATTGATTCCGTGGTTTATTTAGACCTCCTTTTGGTAAAACCAGACTAAAGTTGCCCCGAATAAAAAAAACGTGCCCTGTTGACAGTCTTAGTGGCTCGCTTAGAGGGTTTCGTGTATCTACTGTGATTTAAACTAGTAAAATGTTATAATATCAAAAAACAATCACTGTTGAAATTCTCAGACATTTCGAATACCTAAAATGTTACTATTAATAGTTTTTCAGAATAAAATCGTATGCTCCAGAGCAAACCTTGTGAGATTTTGAACAATTTTGATTCCCGTGATCTCCTTTTCATAAAAGAAGACTAAAGAACTAATGTTCTTTTTTTGTGACAGCTACAACAAAATTTCATAAACCTTGTGAGATTTTGAACAATTTTGATTCCCGTGATCTCCTTTTCATAAAAGAAGACTAAAGAACTAATGTTCCTTTTTTGCGATAGCTACAACAAAATTTCATTATGAACGGTTTTTCTTAGTTTCTAAATCTCTAATTTTTTCGATACTATTTTACAGAAAACGTAAGCTGCCGCTCAATACTGCAATGATTTTGAACAATTTTGTCTCCGTGATTTATTAGATCTCCTTTTGGTAAAAGAAGACTAAAGTTGCCCCGAATCAAAAAACATGTTCAGTTGAAAGTCTTAGAGGTTTTCGTGTATCTACTGTGATTTTCTAATTTTTCGACATTAAACTGTTATAAATTATCAAAAAACAATCAGTGTTTAAATTCTCAGACAAACTTTGTTTGTGTTATTAATCAAATTTTTTTCAGAATAAAATCGTGAGCTCCACAGCAAAACTGTGAGATTTGGAACAATTTTGATTCCCGTGATCTCCTTTTCATAAAAGAAGACTAAAGAACTAATGTTCTTTTTTTGTGACAGCTACAACAAAATTTCATAAACCTTGTGAGATTTTGAACAATTTTGATTCCCGTGATCTCCTTTTCATAAAAGAAGACTAAAGAACTAATGTTCCTTTTTTGTGATAGCTACAACAAAATTTCATTATGAACGGTTTTTCTTAGTTTCTAAATCTCTAATTTTTTCGATACTATTTTACAGAAAACGTAAGCTGCCGCTCAATACTGCAATGATTTTGAACAATTTTGTCTCCGTGATTTATATAGATCTCCTTTTGGTAAAAGAAGACTAAAGTTGCTCCGAATCAAAAAACATGCCCAGTTGAAAGTCTTAGAGGTTTTCGTTTATCTACTGTGATTTTGTAATATTTCGACATTTCTTAAGATTAAAATCGTAAGCTCCAGATTTTCAACAATTTTGATTCCCGTGATGTCCTTTTCATAAAAGGAGACTAAAGAACTAATGTTCCTTTTTTGTGACAACTAAAACAATATTTCATTATGAAACGTTTTTCTGGATGGAAAACTCATAGTTTCTGAATTTCTAATTTTTTCGATACTGTTTTACTGTACACAGAGAAATAACTAACAGTTTTACGAATCTGCACAAAGGGTGTGATATTCTTAAAATCTATATAATATAAGTTGCCGTACAAAACTGCAAAGATTTTGAACAATTTTGTTTTCGTGATCTCCTTTTGGTAAAAGAAGACTAAAGTTGCCCCGAATCAAAGAACATGCCCTGTTGACGTCTTAGAGGTTTTCGTGTATCTAAAGAGATTTTGTAATTTTTCGACATTTAAACTAGTAGAATGTAATAAATTATCAAAAAACAATAACTGTTGAAATTCTCAGATATTTCGAGTACCTATTTTGGTTTTCCAATTTTTCGATACTATTTCAGGTTAAAGTAGTAAAATGTTATTAATCAAATTTTTTTCAGAATAAAATCGACGTCTTAGAGGTTTTCGTGTATCTACAGAGATTTTGTAATTTTTCGACATTTAAACTAGTAGAATGCAATAAATTATCAAAAAACAATAACTGTTGAAATTCTCAGATATTTCGAGTACCTATTGTGGTTTTCCAATTGTTCGATACTATTTCAGGTTAAAGTAGTAAAATGTTATGAATCAAATTTTTTTCAGAATAAAATCGTGAGCTCCAGAGCAAAATTGTGAGATTTGAACAATTTTGATGCCCGTGATCTCCTTTTCGTAAAATTTCGTTATGAAACGTTTTTCTGGATGGAAAAATCCTAGTTTCTGAATTGCACCTACAAAAAAATTTCATTATGAAACGTTTTTCTGGATGAAAACCTATAAGTTTCTGAATTTCTAATTTTTTCGATATTATTTTTCCGGAAAACGTAAGCTGCCGTCCAATACTGCAAAGATTTTGAACAATTTTGTTTCCGTGATTTAATAGATCTCCTTTTGGTAAAAGAAGACTAAAGTTGCCCCGAATCAAAAAACATGCCCTGTTGACAAGATTGATAGAAGTTTTTGTGTATCTACTGTGATTTTGTAATTTTTCGACATTTAAACCAGTAAAATGTTATAAATTATCAAAAAACAATCACTGTTGAAAATCTCAGTTATTTCGAGTACCTATTGTGGTTTTGTAATTTTTCGAACCTATTTCAGTTTAAGGAGAAAAATGTTATCAGAATAATATCGTAAGCGCCAGAGCAAAACTTACGAGATATTGAATAATTTTGATTCCCGTGATCTCCTTCTCATAAAAGGAGACTAATGAACTAATGTTCCTTTTTTGTAACAGCTACAACAAAATTTCATTATGAAACGTTTTTCTGGATGGAAAACTCTTAGTTTCTGAATTTTTTTCGATACTATTACTGTAAACGTAAGCTGCCGTACAATACTGCAAATATTTAAATATTTTGATCAATTTTGTATCCGTCATTTATTTAGATCTCTTTTTGGTAATAGAAGACGTAAGTTGCCCCAAATCAAAAAACAAGCCCTGTTTTCGTGTATCTACAGAGATTTTGAATTTTTTCGACATTTAAACTAGTAAAATGTATTAAATAATCAAAAAACAATCACTGTTGAAATTCTCAGTTATTTCGAGTACCTATTGTGGTTTTCCAATTTTAGGATACTATTTCAGGTTAAAGTAGTAAAATGTTATTAATCAAATTTTTTTCAGAATAAAATCGTGAGCTCCACAGCAAAACTGTGAGATTTGGAACAATTTTGATCCCGTGATCTCCCTTTCGTTATGAAACGTTTTTCTGGATGGAAAACTATAAGCTTCTGAATTTCTAACTTTTTCGATATTGTTTTTACTGTAAACGTAAGCTGCCGTACAAAACTTCAAAGATTTTGAACAATTTTGTTTCCGTGATTTTTAGATCTCTTTTGGTAAAAGAAGACTAAAGTTGCCCCGAATAAAAAAACATGCCCTGTTGACAGTCTTAGAGGTTTTCGTGTACCTACTGTGATTTTTTAATTTTTCGACATTTAAACTAGTGAAATGTTATAAATTAACAAACAACAATCACCGTTGAAATTCTCAGACATTTCGAGTACCTATTCTAGTTTTGTAATTTTTCGATACTATTGCAATTTAAAGTAGTAAACTGTTATTAATAAATGTTCTTTAGAGTAAAATCGTACGCTCCATAGCAAAACTTGTGAGATTTTGAACAATTTTGATTCCCGTGATCTCCTTTTCTTAAAAAGAGAGTAAAGAACTAATGTTAGTTTTTTGTGACAACTAAAACAATATTTCATTATGAAACGTTTTTCTGGATGGAAAACTCATAGTTTCTGAATTTCTAATTTTTTCGATACTATTTTACTGTACACAGAGAAATAACTAACATTTTTACGAATCTGCACAAAGGGCGTGATATTCTTAAAATCTATATAATATAAGTTGCCGTACAATACTGCAAAGATTTTGAACAATTTTGTTTTCGTGATTTATTAGATCTCCTTTTGGTAAAAGAAGACTAAAGTTGCCCCGAATCAAAGAACATGCCCTGTTGACGTCTTATGGTTTTCGTGTATCTACAGAGATTTTGTAATTTTTCGACATTTAAACTAGTAGAATGTAATAAATTATCAAAAAACAATAACTGTTGAAATTCTCAGATATTTCGAGTACCTATTGTGGTTTTCCAATTTTTCGATACTATTTCAGGTTAAAGTAGTAAAATGTTATCAATCAAATTTTTTTCAGAATAAAATCGTGAGCTCCAGAGCAAAATTGTGATATTTGAACAATTTTTATTCCCGTGATCTCCTTTTCGTAATATTTCGTTATGAAACGTTTTTCTGGATGGAAAACTCCTAGTTTCTGAATTGCACCTACAAAAAAATTTCATTATGAAACGTTTTTCTGGATGAAAAACTATAAGTTTCTGAATTTCTAATTTTTTGGATATTATTTTTACTGTAAACGTAAGCTGCCGTCCAATACTGCAAAGATTTTGAACAATTTTGTTTTCGTGATTTATTAGATCTCCTTTTGGTAAAAGAAGACTAAAGTTGCCCCGAATCAAAGAACATGCCCTGTTGACGTCTTAGAGGTTTTCGTGTATCTACAGAGATTTTGTAATTTTTCGACATTTAAACTAGTAGAATGTAATAAATTATCAAAAAACAATAACTGTTGAAATTCTCAGATATTTCGAGTACCTATTGTGGTTTTCCAATTTTTCGATACTATTTCAGGTTAAAGTAGTAAAATGTTATCAATCAAATTTTTTTCAGAATAAAATCGTGAGCTCCAGAGCACAATTGTGCGATTTGAACAATTTTGATTCCCGTGATCTCCTTTTCGTAAAATTTCGTTATGAAACGTTTTTCTGGATGGAAAACTCCTAGTTTCTGAATTGCACCTACAAAAAAATTTCATTATGAAACGTTTTTCTGGATGAAAAACTATAAGTTTCTGAATTTCTAATTTTTTCAATATTATTTTTACTGTAAACGTAAGCTGCCGTCCAATACTGCAAAGATTTTGAACAATTTTGTTTCCGTGATTTAATAGATCTCCTTTTGGTAAAAGAAGACTAAAGTTGCCCCAAATCAAAAAACATGCCCTGTTGACAAGATTGATAGAAGTTTATGTGTATCTACTGTGATTTTGTCATTTTTCGACATTTAAACCAGTAAAATGTTATAAATTATCAAAAAACAATCACTGTTGAAAATCTCAGACATTTCGAGTGCCTAATGTGGTTTTGTAATTTTTCGAAACTATTTCAGTTTGAGGAGAAAAATGTTATCAGAATAAAATCGTAAGCGCCAGAGCAAAACTTACGAGATTTTGAATAATTTTGATTCCCGTGATCTCCTTCTCATAAAAGGAGACTAATGAACTAATGTTCCTTTTTTGTAACAGCTACAACAAAATTTCATTATGAAACGTTTTTCTGGATGGAAAACTCTTAGTTTCTGAATTTTTTTCGATACTATTACTGTAAACGTAAGCTGCCGTACAAAACTGCAAAAAACTATAAGTTTCTGAATTTCTAATTTTTTCGATATTATTTTTACTGTAAACGTAAGCTGCCGTCCAATACTGCAAAGATTTTGAACAATTTTGTTTCCGTGATTTATTAGATCTCCTTTTGGTAAAAGAAGACTAAAGTTGCCCCGAATCAAAAAACATGTTCAGTTGAAAGTCTTAGAGGTTTTCGTGTATCTACTGTGATTTTCTAATTTTTCGACATTAAACTGTTATAAATTATCAAAAAACAATCAGTGTTTAAATTCTCATACATTTCAAGTATCTATTGTGGTTTCGTAACTTTTTGATACTATTTCAGTTTAAAGAAGTAAAAGTTGTGAAAATTTGAACAAATTTGATTCCAGTGTTCAACTTTTTATAAAAGGAGACTAGTGAAACAGCTACAACAAAATTTCATTATGAAACTTTTTTCTGGATGGAAAACTATTAGTTTCTAAATTTCTAATTTTTTCGATACTATTTTATCGTAAACGTAAGCTACCGTACAATACTGCAAATATTTTGAACAATTTTGTTTCCGTCATTTATTTAGATCTCTTTTTGGTAATAGAAGACTTAAGTTGCCCCAAATCAAAAAACAAGCCCTGTTGACAATCTTATAGGTTTTCTTGTACATTTCGAGGACCTATTGTGTTTTAAAGTTTAAAGTAGTAAAAAGAGATTAACAAAAGTTCTTCAGAATAAAATCGTAAGCTCTGGAGCTCAACTTGTGAGATTAGAGAAATTTTGATTCCCGTGATCTCCTTTTCATAAAAGGAGACTAATGTTTTTTTTTGTGACAGCTGCAACGAAAGTTTATTATGAAAGGTTTTTCTGGTTGGAAAAGTCCTAGTTTCTGAATTTCTAATTTTTTCGATACTATTTTACTGCAAATGTACAAAACTGCAAAAATTTTGAACAATATTGTTTCCGTGGTTTATTTAGACCTCCTTTTGGTAAAAGACTAAAGTTGCCCCGAAAAAAAAAAAACGTGCCCTGTTGTCAGTCTTAGAGGTTTTCGTGTATCTACTGTGATTTTCTACTTTTTCGACCTTAAACTGTTATAAATTATCAAAAAACAATCACTGTTTAAATTCTCAGACATATCAAGTATCTATGGGGTTTCGTAATTTTTTGATACTATTTCAGTTTAATGTAGTAAAACTTGTGAAAATTTGAACAAATTTGATTCCCGTGTTCAACTTTTTATAAAAGAAGACTAGTGAAACAGCTACAACAAAATTTCATTATGAAACTTTTTTCTGGATGGAAAACTATTAGTTTCTGAATTTCTAATTTTTTCGATACTATTTTACTGTAGTTTAGTTGAACCATGTAGTAAGGCAAGTTGTTCAGTATCGAAACGTATATTGCCGGACAATACTGTCAATATTTTGAACAATTTTGTTTCCGTCATTTATTTAGATCTCTTTTTGGTAATAAAGACTTAAGTTGCCCCAAATCAAAAAACAAGCCTGTTGACAATCTTAGAGGTTTTCGTGTATCTACTGTGATTTTGTAATTTTTCGACATTTAAACTAGTAGAGTAAAATGTTATAATATCAAAAAACAATCACTGTTGAAATTCTCAGACATTTCGAATACCTAAAATGTTACTATTAATAGTTTTTCAGAATAAAATCGTATGCTGCAGAGCAAACCTTGTGAGATTTTGAACAATTTTGATTCCCGTGATCTCCTTTTCATAAAAGAAGACTAAAGAACTAATGTTCTTTTTTTGTGACAGCTACAACAAAATTTCATAAACCTTGTGAGATTTTGAACAATTTTGATTCCCGTGATCTCCTTTTCATAAAAGAAGACTAAAGAACTAATGTTCCTTTTTTGCGATAGCTACAACAAAATTTCATTATGAACGGTTTTTCTTAGTTTCTAAATCTCTAATTTTTTCGATACTATTTTACAAAAAACGTAAGCTGCCGCTCAATACTGCAATGATTTTGAACAATTTTGTCTCCGTGATTTATTAGATCTCCTTTTGGTAAAAGATGACTAAAGTTGCCCCGAATCAAAAAACATGTCCAGTTGAAAGTCTTAGAGGTTTTCGTGTATCTACTGTGATTTTCTAATTTTTCGACATTAATCTGTTATAAATTATCAAAAAACAATCAGTGTTTAAATTCTCAGACATTTCAAGTATCTATTGTGGTTTCGTAATTTTTTGATACTATTTCAGTTTAAAGAAGTAAAACTTGTGAAAATTTGAACAAATTTGATTCCCGTGTTCAACTTTTTATAAAAGGAGACTAGTGAAACAGCTACAACAAAATTTCATTATGAAACTTTTTTCTGGATGGAAAACTATTAGTTTCTAAATTTCTAATTTTTTCGATACTCTTTTATCGTAAACGTAAGCTACCGTACAATACTGCAAATATTTTGAACAATTTTGTTTCCGTCATTTATTTTAAGTCATTTATTTAAAGTAGTAAAAAGTGATTAACAAAAGTTCTTCAGAATAAAATCGTAAGCTCTGGAGCTCAACTTGTGAGATTAGTGAAATTTTGATTCCCGTGATCTCCTTTTCATAAAAGGAGACTAATGTTTTTTTTTTTGTGACAGCTGCAACGAAAGTTTATTATGAAAGGTTTTTCTGGTTGGAAAAGTCCTAGTTTCTGAATTCCTAATTTCTTCGATACTACTTTACTAGTAAATGTACAAAACTGCAAATTTTTTAACAATATTGATTCCGTGGTTTATTTAGACCTCCTTTTGGTAAAACCAGACTAAAGTTGCCCCGAATAAAAAAAAACGTGCCCTGTTGACAGTCTTAGTGGCTCGCTTAGAGGGTTTCGTGTATCTACTGTGATTTAAACTAGTAAAATGTTATAATATCAAAAAACAATCACTGATGAAATTCTCAGACATTTCGAATACCTAAAATGTTACTATTAATAGTTTTTCAGAATAAAATCGTATGCTCCAGAGCAAACCTTGTGAGATTTTGAACAATTTTGATTCCCGTGATCTCCTTTTCATAAAAGAAGACTAAAGAACTAATGTTCTTTTTTTGTGACAGCTACAACAAAATTTCATAAACCTTGTGAGATTTTGAACAATTTTGATTCCCGTGATCTCCTTTTCATAAAAAAAGACTAAAGAACTATTGTTCCTTTTTTGCGATAGCTACAACAAAATTTCATTATGAACGGTTTTTCTTAGTTTCTAAATCTCTAATTTTTTCGATACTATTTTACAGAAAACGTAAGCTGCCGCTCAAAACTGCAATGATTTTGAACAATTTTGTCTCCGTGATTTATTAGATCTCCTTTTGGTAAAAGAAGACTAAAGTTGCCCCGAATCAAAAAACATGTCCAGTTGAAAGTCTTAGAGGTTTTCGTGTATCTAATTTTTCGACATTAAACTGTTATAAATTATCAAAAAACAATCAGTGTTTAAATTCTCAGACATTTCAAGTATCTATTGTGGTTTCGTAATTTTTTGATACTATTTCAGTTTAAAGAAGTAAAACTTGTGAAAATTTGAACAAATTTGATTCCAGTGTTCAACTTTTTATAAAAGGAGACTAGTGAAACAGCTACAACAAAATTTCATTATGAAACTTTTTTCTGGATGGAAAACAATTAGTTTCTAAATTTCTAATTTTTTCGATACTATTTTATCGTAAGCGTAAGCTACCGTACAGTACTGCAAATATTTTGAACAATTTTGTTTCCGTCATTTATTTAGATCTCTTTTTGGTAATTGAAGACTTAAGTTGCCCCAAATCAAAAAACAAGCCCTGTTGACAATCTTATAGGTTTTCTTGTACATTTCGAGGACCTATTGTGTTTTAAAGTTTAAAGTAGTAAAAAGTGATTAACAAAAGTTCTTCAGAATAAAATCGTAAGCTCTGGAGCTAAACTTGTGAGATTAGAAAAATTTTGATTCCCGTGATCTCCTTTTCATAAAAGGAGACTAATGTTTTTTTTTTGTGACAGCTGCAACGAAAGTTTATTATGAAAGGTTTTTCTGGTTGGAAAAGTCCTAGTTTCTGAATTCCTAATTTCTTCGATACTACTTTACTAGTAAATGTACAAAACTGCAAATTTTTTAACAATATTGATTCCGTGGTTTATTTAGACCTCCTTTTGGTAAAACCAGACTAAAGTTGCCCCGAATAAAAAAAACGTGCCCTGTTGACAGTCTTAGTGGCTCGCTTAGAGGTTTTCGTGTATCTACTGTGATTTAAACTAGTAAAATGTTATAATATCAAAAAACAATCACTGTTGAAATTCTCAGACATTTCGAATACCTAAAATGTTACTATTAATAGTTTTTCAGAATAAAATCGTATGCTCCAGAGCAAACCTTGTGAGATTTTGAACAATTTTGATTCCCGTGATCTCCTTTTCATAAAAGAAGACTAAAGAACTAACGTTCTTTTTTTGTGACAGCTACAACAAAATTTCATAAACCTTGTGAGATTTTGAACAATTTTGATTCCCGTGATCTCCTTTTCATAAAAGAAGACTAAAGAACTAATGTTCCTTTTTTGCGATAGCTACAACAAAATTTCATTATGAACGGTTTTTCTTTGTTTCTAAATCTCTAATTTTTTCGATACTATTTTACAGAAAACGTAAGCTGCCGCTCAATACTGCAATGATTTTGAACAATTTTGTCTCCGTGATTTATTAGATCTCCTTTTGGTAAAAGAAGACTAAAGTTGCCCCGAATCAAAAAACATGTTCAGTTGAAAGCCTTAGAGGTTTTCGTGTATCTACTGTGATTTTCTAATTTTTCGACATTAAACTGTTATAAATTATCAAAAAACAATCAGTGTTCAAATTCTCAGACATATCAAGTATCTTATGTGGTTTCGTAATTTTTTGATACTATTTTAGTTTAAAGAAGTAAAACTTGTGAAAATTTGAACAAATTTGATTCCAGTGTTCAACTTTTTATAAAAGGAGACTAGTGAAACAGCTACAACAAAATTTCATTATGAAACTTTTTTCTGGATGGAAAACTATTAGTTTCTAAATTTCTAATTTTTTCGATACTATTTTATCGTAAACGTAAGCTACCGTACAATACTGCAAATATTTTGAACAATTTTGTTTCCATCATTTATTTAGATCTCTTTTTGGTAATAGAAGACTTAAGTTGCCCCAAATCAAAAAACAAGCCCTGTTGACAATCTTATAGGTTTTCTTGTACATTTCGAGGACCTATTGTGTTTTAAAGTTTAAAGTAGTAAAAAGTGATTAACAAAAGTTCTTCAGAATAAAATCGTAAGCTCTGGAGCTCAACTTGTGAGATTAGAGAAATTTTGATTCCCGTGATCTCCTTTTCATAAAAGGAGACTAATGTTTTTTTTTTGTGACAGCTGCAACGAAAGTTTATTATGAAAGGTTTTTCTGGTTGGAAAAGTCCTAGTTTCTGAATTCCTAATTTCTTCGATACTACTTTCCTAGTAAATGTACAAAACTGCAAATTTTTTAACAATATTGATTCCGTGGTTTATTTAGACCTCCTTTTGGTAAAACCAGACTAAAGTTGCCCCGAATAAAAAAAACGTGCCCTGTTGACAGTCTTAGTGGCTCGCTTAGAGGGTTTCGTGTATCTACTGTGATTTAAACTAGTAAAATGTTATTATCAAAAAACAATCACTGTTGAAATTCTCAGACATTTCGAATACCTAAAATGTTACTATTAATAGTTTTTCAGAATAAAATCGTATGCTCCAGAGCAAACCTTGTGAGGGTTTGAACAATTTTGATTCCCGTGATCTCCTTTTCATAAAAGAAGACTAAAGAACTAATGTTCTTTTTTTGTGACAGCTACAACAAAATTTCATAAACCTTGTGAGATTTTGAACAATTTTGATTCCCGTGATCTCCTTTTCATAAAAGAAGACTAAAGAACTAATGTTCCTTTTTTGCGATAGCTACAACAAAATTTCATTATGAACGGTTTTTCTTAGTTTCTAAATCTCTAATTTTTTCGATACTATTTTACAGAAAACGTAAGCTGCCGCTCAATACTGCAATGATTTTGAACAATTTTGTCTCCGTGATTTATTAGATCTCCTTTTGGTAAAAGAAGACTAAAGTTGCCCCGAATCAAAAAACATGTCCAGTTGAAAGTCTTAGAGGTTTTCGTGTATCTACTGTGATTTTCTAATTTTTCGACATTAAACTGTTATAAATTATCAAAAAACAATCAGTGTTTAAATTCTCATACATTTCAAGTATCTATTGTGGTTTGGTAATTTTTTGATACTATTTCAGTTTAAAGAAGTAAAACTTGTGAAAATTTGAACAAATTTGATTCCAGTGTTCAACTTTTTATAAAAGGAGACTAGTGAAACAGCTACAACAAAATTTCATTATGAAACTATTTTCTTGATGGAAAACTATTAGTTTCTAAATTTCTAATTTTTTCGAAACTATTTTATCGTAAACGTTAGCTACCGTACAATACTGCAAATATTTTGAACAATTTTGTTTCCGTCATTTATTTAGATCTCTTTTTGGTAATAGAAGACTTAAGTTGCCCCAAATCAAAAAACAAGCCCTGTTGACAATCTTATAGGTTTTCTTGTACATTTCGAGGACCTATTGTGTTTTAAAGTTTAAAGTAGTAAAAAGTGATTAACAAAAGTTCTTCAGTATAAAATCGTAAGCTCTGGAGCTCAACTTGTGAGATTAGAGAAATTTTGATTCCCGTGATCTCCTTTTCATAAAAGGAGACTAATGTTTTTTTTTTGTGACAGCTGCAACGAAAGTTTATTATGAAAGGTTTTTCTGGTTGGAAAAGTCCTAGTTTCTGAATTCCTAATTTCTTCGATACTACTTTACTAGTAAATGTACAAAACTGCAAATTTTTTAACAATATTGATTCCGTGGTTTATTTAGACCTCCTTTTGGTAAAACCAGACTAAAGTTGCCCCGAAAAAAAAACGTGCCCTGTTGTCAGTCTTAGAGGTTTTCGTGTATCTACTGTGATTTTCTAATTTTTCGACATTAAACTGTTATAAATTAGCAAAAAACAATCACTTTTTAAATTCTCAGACATATCAAGTATCTATTGTGGTTTCGTAATTTTTTGATACTATTTCAGTTTAATGTAGTAAAACTTGTGAAAATTTGAACAAATTTGATTCCCGTGTTCAACTGTTTATAAAAGGAGACTAGTTTAACAGCTACAACAAAATGTCATTATGAAACTTTTTTCTGGATGGAAAACTATTAGTTTCTGAATTTCTTATTTTTTCGATACTATTTTACTGTAGTTTAGTTGAACCATATCGAAACGGATATTGCCGGACAATACTGTAAATATTTTGAACAATTTTGTTTCCGTCATTTATTTAGATCTCTTTTTGGTAATAAAGACTTAAGTTGCCCCAAATCAAAAAAACAAGCCTGTTGACAATCTTAGAGGTTTTCGTGTATCTACTGTGATTTTGTAATTTTTCGACATTTAACCTAGTAGTATGTTATAAATTATCAAAAATCAATCACTGTTGAAAATCTCAAAACCACCTATTGTGGTTTTGTAATTTCTCAATACTATTTCAGTTTAAAGTAGTAAAAAGTGATTAACAAAAGTTCTTCAAAATAAAATCGTAAGCTCTGGAGCTCAACTTGTGAGATTAGAGAAATTTTGATTCCCGTGATCTCCTTTTCATAAAAGGAGACTAATGTTTTTTTTTTGTGACAGCTGCAACGAAAGTTTATTATGAAAGGTTTTTCTCGTTGGAAAAGTCCTAGTTTCTGAATTCCTAATTTCTTCGATACTACTTTACTAGTAAATGTACAAAACTGCAAATTTTTTAAAAATATTGATTCCGTGGTTTATTTAGACCTCCTTTTGGTAAAACCAGACTAAAGTTGCCCCGAATAAAAAAACGTGCCCTGTTGACAGTCTTAGTGGCTCGCTTAGAGGGTTTCGTGTATCTACTGTGATTTAAACTAGTAAAATGTTATAATATCAAAAAACAATCACTGTTGAAATTCTCAGACATTTCGAATACCTAAAATGTTACTATTAATAGTTTTTCAGAATAAAATCGTATGCTCCAGAGCAAACCTTGTGAGGTTTTGAACAATTATGATTCCCGTGATCTCCTTTTCATAAAAGAAGACTAAAGAACTAATGTTCTTTTTTTGTGACAGCTACAACAAAATTTCATAAACCTTGTGAGATTTTGAACAATTTTGATTCCCGTGATCTCCTTTTCATAAAAGAAGACTAAAAACTAATGTTCCTTTTTTGCGATAGCTACAACAAAATTTCATTATGAACGGTTTTTCTTAGTTTCTAAATATCTAATTTTTTCGATACTATTTTACAGAAAACGTAAGCTGCCGCTCAATACTGCAATGATTTTGAACAATTTTGTCTCCGTGATTTATTAGATCTCCTTTTGGTAAAAGAAGACTAAAGTTGCCCCGAATCAAAAAACATGTCCAGTTGAAAGTCTTAGAGGTTTTCGTGTATCTACTGTGATTTTCTAATTTTTCGACATTAAACTGTTATAAATTATCAAAAAACAATCAGTGTTTAAATTCTCAGACATTTCAAGTATCTATTGTGGTTTCGTAATTTTTTGATACTATTTCAGTTTAAAGAAGTAAAACTTGTGAAAATTTGAACAAATTTGATTCCCGTGTTCAACTTTTTATAAAAGGAGACTAGTGAAACAGCTACAACAAAATTTCATTATGAAACTTTTTTCTGGATGGAAAACTATTAGTTTCTAAATTTCTAATTTTTTCGATACTATTTTATCGTAAACGTAAGCTACCGTACAATACTGCAAATATTTTGAACAATTTTGTTTCCATCATTTATTTAGATCTCTTTTTGGTAATAGAAGACTTAAGTTGCCCCAAATCAAAAAACAAGCCCTGTTGACAATCTTATAGGTTTTCTTGTACATTTCGAGGACCTATTGTGTTTTAAAGTTTAAAGTAGTAAAAAGTGATTAACAAAAGTTCTTCAGAATAAAATCGTAAGCTCTGGAGCTCAACTTGTGAGATTAGAGAAATTTTGATTCCCGTGATCTCCTTTTCATAAAAGGAGACTAATGTTTTTTTTTTGTGACAGCTGCAACGAAAGTTTATTATGAAAGGTTTTTCTGGTTGGAAAAGTCCTAGTTTCTGAATTCCTAATTTCTTCGATACTACTTTACTAGTAAATGTACAAAACTGCAAATTTTTTAAAAATATTGATTCCGTGGTTTATTTAGACCTCCTTTTGGTAAAACCAGACTAAAGTTGCCCCGAATAAAAAAAACGTGCCCTGTTGACAGTCTTAGTGGCTCGCTTAGAGGGTTTCGTGTATCTACTGTGATTTAAACTAGTAAAATGTTATTATCAAAAAACAATCACTGTTGAAATTCTCAGACATTTCGAATACCTAAAATGTTACTATTAATAGTTTTTCAGAATAAAATCGTATGCTCCAGAGCAAACCTTGTGAGGTTTTGAACAATTTTGATTCCCGTGATCTCCTTTTCATAAAAGAAGACTAAAGAACTAATGTTCTTTTTTTGTGACAGCTACAACAAAATTTCATAAACCTTGTGAGATTTTGAACAATTTTGATTCCCGTGATCTCCTTTTCATAAAAGAAGACTAAAGAACTAATGTTCCTTTTTTGCGATAGCTACAACAAAATTTCATTATGAACGGTTTTTCTTAGTTTCTAAATCTCTAATTTTTTCGATACTATTTTACAGAAAACGTAAGCTGCCGCTCAATACTGCAATGATTTTGAACAATTTTGTCTCCGTGATTTATTAGATCTCCTTTTGGTAAAAGAATACTAAAGTTGCCCCGAATCAAAAAACATGTCCAGTTGAAAGTCTTAGAGGTTTTCGTGTATCTACTGTGATTTTCTAATTTTTCGACATTAAACTGTTATAAATTATCAAAAAACAATCAGTGTTTAAATTCTCATACATTTCAAGTATCTATTGTGGTTTGGTAATTTTTTGATACTATTTCAGTTTAAAGAAGTAAAACTTGTGAAAATTTGAACAAATTTGATTCCAGTGTTCAACTATAAAAGGAGACTAGTGAAACAGCTACAACAAAATTTCATTATGAAACTTTTTTCTTGATGGAAAACTATTAGTTTCTAAATTTCTAATTTTTTCGAAACTATTTTATCGTAAACGTTAGCTACCGTACAATACTGCAAATATTTTGAACAATTTTGTTTCCGTCATTTATTTAGATCTCTTTTTGGTAATAGAAGACTTAAGTTGCCCCAAATCAAAAAACAAGCCCTGTTGACAATCTTATAGGTTTTCTTGTACATTTCGAGGACCTATTGTGTTTTAAAGTTTAAAGTAGTAAAAAGTGATTAACAAAAGTTCTTCAGAATAAAATCGTAAGCTCTGGAGCTCAACTTGTGAGATTAGAGAAATTTTGATTCCCGTGATCTCCTTTTCATAAAAGGAGACTAATGTTTTTTTTTTGTGACAGCTGCAACGAAAGTTTATTATGAAAGGTTTTTCTGGTTGGAAAAGTCCTAGTTTCTGAATTCCTAATTTCTTCGATACTACTTTAATAGTAAATGTACAAAACTGCAAATTTTTTAACAATATTGATTCCGTGGTTTATTTAGACCTCCTTTTGGTAAAACCAGACTAAAGTTGCCCCGAAAAAAAAAACGTGCCCTGTTGTCAGTCTTAGAGGTTTTCGTGTATCTACTGTGATTTTCTAATTTTTCGACATTAAACTATTATAAATTAGCAAAAAACAATCACTTTTTAAATTCTCAGACATATCAAGTATCTATTGTGGTTTCGTAATTTTTTGATACTATTTCAGTTTAATGTAGTAAAACTTGTGAAAATTTGAACAAATTTGATTCCCGTGTTCAACTTTTTATAAAAGGAGACTAGTTTAACAGCTACAACAAAATGTCATTAAGAAACTTTTTTCTGGATGGAAAACTATTAGTTTCGGAATTTCTAATTTTTTCGATACTATTTTACTGTAGTTTAGTTGAACCATATCGAAACGGATATTGCCGGACAATACTGTAAATATTTTGAACAATTTTGTTTCCGTCATTTATTTAGATCTCTTTTTGGTAATAAAGACTTAAGTTGCCCCAAATCAAAAAAACAAGCCTGTTGACAATCTTAGAGGTTTTCGTGTATCTACTGTGATTTTGTAATTTTTCGACATTTAACCTAGTAGAATGTTATAAATTATCAAAAATCAATCACTGTTGAAAATCTCAGACATTACGAGGACCTATTGTGGTTTTGTAATTTCTCAATACTATTTCAATTTAAAGTAGTAAAAAGTGATTAACAAAAGTTCTTCAAAATAAAATCGTAAGCTCTGGAGCTCAACTTGTGAGATTAGAGAAATTTTGATTCCCGTGATCTCCTTTTCATAAAAGGAGACTAATGTTTTTTTTTGTGACAGCTGCAACGAAAGTTTATTATGAAAGGTTTTTCTGGTTGGAAAAGTCCTAGTTTCTGAATTCCTAATTTCTTCGATACTACTTTACTAGTAAATGTACAAAACTGCAAATTTTTTAAAAATATTGATTCCGTGGTTTATTTAGACCTCCTTTTGGTAAAACCAGACTAAAGTTGCCCCGAATAAAAAAACGTGCCCTGTTGACAGTCTTAGTGGCTCGCTTAGAGGGTTTCGTGTATCTACTGTGATTTAAACTAGTAAAATGTTATAATATCAAAAAACAATCACTGTTGAAATTCTCAGACATTTCGAATACCTAAAATGTTACTATTAATAGTTTTTCAGAATAAAATCGTATGCTCCAGAGCAAACCTTGTGAGGTTTTGAACAATTTTGATTCCCGTGATCTCCTTTTCATAAAAGAAGACTAAAGAACTAATGTTCTTTTTTTGTGACAGCTACAACAAAATTTCATAAACCTTGTGAGATTTTGAACAATTTTGATTCCCGTGATCTCCTTTTCATAAAAGAAGACTAAAGAACTAATGTTCCTTTTTTGCGATAGCTACAACAAAATTTCATTATGAACGGTTTTTCTTAGTTTCTAAATATCTAATTTTTTCGATACTATTTTACAGAAAACGTAAGCTGCCGCTCAATACTGCAATGATTTTGAACAATTTTGTCTCCGTGATTTATTAGATCTCCTTTTGGTAAAAGAAGACTAAAGTTGCCCCGAATCAAAAAACATGTCCAGTTGAAAGTCTTAGAGGTTTTCGTGTATCTACTGTGATTTTCTAATTTTTCGACATTAAACTGTTATAAATTATCAAAAAACAATCAGTGTTTAATTCTCAGACATTTCAAGTATCTGTTGTGGTTTCGTAATTTTTTGATACTATTTCAGTTTAAAGAAGTAAAACTTGTGAAAATTTGAACAAATTTGATTCCCGTGTTCAACTTTTTATAAAAGGAGACTAGTGAAACAGCTACAACAAAATTTCATTATGAAACTTTTTTCTGGATGGAAAACTATTAGTTTCTAAATTTCTAATTTTTTCGATACTATTTTATTGTAAACGTAAGCTACCGTACAATACTGCAAATATTTTGAACAATTTTGTTTCCATCATTTATTTAGATCTCTTTTTGGTAATAGAAGACTTAAGTTGCCCCAAATCAAAAAACAAGCCCTGTTGACAATCTTATAGGTTTTCTTGTACATTTCGAGGACCTATTGTGTTTTAAAGTTTAAAGTAGTAAAAAGTGATTAACAAAAGTTTTTCAGAATAAAATCGTAAGCTCTGGAGCTCAACTTGTGAGATTAGAGAAATTTTGATTCCCGTGATCTCCTTTTCATAAAAGGAGACTAATGTTTTTTTTTGTGACAGCTGCAACGAAAGTTTATTATGAAAGGTTTTTCTGGTTGGAAAAGTCCTAGTTTCTGAATTCCTAATTTCTTCGATACTACTTTCCTAGTAAATGTACAAAACAGCAAATTTTTTAACAATATTGATTCCGTGGTTTATTTAGACCTCCTTTTGGTAAAACCAGACTAAAGTTGCCCCGAATAAAAAAAACGTGCCCTGTTGACAGTCTTAGTGGCTCGCTTAGAGGGTTTCGTGTATCTACTGTGATTTAAACTAGTAAAATGTTATTATCAAAAAACAATCACTGTTGAAATTCTCAGACATTTCGAATACCTAAAATGTTACTATTAATAGTTTTTCAGAATAAAATCGTATGCTCCAGAGCAAACCTTGTGAGGGTTTGAACAATTTTGATTCCCGTGATCTCCTTTTCATAAAAGAAGACTAAAGAACTAATGTTCTTTTTTTGTGACAGCTACAACAAAATTTCATAAACCTTGTGAGATTTTGAACAATTTTGATTCCCGTGATCTCCTTTTCATAAAAGAAGACTAAAGAACTAATGTTCCTTTTTTGCGATAGCTACAACAAAATTTCATTATGAACGGTTTTTCTTAGTTTCTAAATCTCTAATTTTTTCGATACTATTTTACAGAAAACGTAAGCTGCCGCTCAATACTGCAATGATTTTGAACAATTTTGTCTCCGTGATTTATTAGATCTCCTTTTGGTAAAAGAAGACTAAAGTTGCCCCGAATCAAAAAACATGTCCAGTTGAAAGTCTTAGAGGTTTTCGTGTATCTACTGTGATTTTCTAATTTTTCGACATTAAACTGTTATAAATTATCAAAAAACAATCAGTGTTTAAATTCTCATACATTTCAAGTATCTATTGTGGTTTGGTAATTTTTTGATACTATTTCAGTTTAAAGAAGTAAAACTTGTGAAAATTTGAACAAATTTGATTCCAGTGTTCAACTTTTTATAAAAGGAGACTAGTGAAACAGCTACAACAAAATTTCATTATGAAACTATTTTCTTGATGGAAAACTATTAGTTTCTAAATTTCTAATTTTTTCGAAACTATTTTATCGTAAACGTTAGCTACCGTACAATACTGCAAATATTTTGAACAATTTTGTTTCCGTCATTTATTTAGATCTCTTTTTGGTAATAGAAGACTTAAGTTGCCCCAAATCAAAAAACAAGCCCTGTTGACAATCTTATAGGTTTTCTTGTACATTTCGAGGACCTATTGTGTTTTAAAGTTTAAAGTAGTAAAAAGTGATTAACAAAAGTTCTTCAGTATAAAATCGTAAGCTCTGGAGCTCAACTTGTGAGATTAGAGAAATTTTGATTCCCGTGATCTCCTTTTCATAAAAGGAGACTAATGTTTTTTTTTTGTGACAGCTGCAACGAAAGTTTATTATGAAAGGTTTTTCTGGTTGGAAAAGTCCTAGTTTCTGAATTCCTAATTTCTTCGATACTACTTTACTAGTAAATGTACAAAACTGCAAATTTTTTAACAATATTGATTCCGTGGTTTATTTAGACCTCCTTTTGGTAAAACCAGACTAAAGTTGCCCCGAAAAAAAAACGTGCCCTGTTGTCAGTCTTAGAGGTTTTCGTGTATCTACTGTGATTTTCTAATTTTTCGACATTAAACTGTTATAAATTAGCAAAAAACAATCACTTTTTAAATTCTCAGACATATCAAGTATCTATTGTGGTTTCGTAATTTTTTGATACTATTTCAGTTTAATGTAGTAAAACTTGTGAAAATTTGAACAAATTTGATTCCCGTGTTCAACTGTTTATAAAAGGAGACTAGTTTAACAGCTACAACAAAATGTCATTATGAAACTTTTTTCTGGATGGAAAACTATTAGTTTCTGAATTTCTTATTTTTTCGATACTATTTTACTGTAGTTTAGTTGAACCATATCGAAACGGATATTGCCGGACAATACTGTAAATATTTTGAACAATTTTGTTTCCGTCATTTATTTAGATCTCTTTTTGGTAATAAAGACTTAAGTTGCCCCAAATCAAAAAAACAAGCCTGTTGACAATCTTAGAGGTTTTCGTGTATCTACTGTGATTTTGTAATTTTTCGACATTTAACCTAGTAGTATGTTATAAATTATCAAAAATCAATCACTGTTGAAAATCTCAAAACCACCTATTGTGGTTTTGTAATTTCTCAATACTATTTCAGTTTAAAGTAGTAAAAAGTGATTTACAAAAGTTCTTCAAAATAAAATCGTAAGCTCTGGAGCTCAACTTGTGAGATTAGAGAAATTTTGATTCCCGTGATCTCCTTTTCATAAAAGGAGACTAATGTTTTTTTTTTGTGACAGCTGCAACGAAAGTTTATTATGAAAGGTTTTTCTCGTTGGAAAAGTCCTAGTTTCTGAATTCCTAATTTCTTCGATACTACTTTACTAGTAAATGTACAAAACTGCACATTTTTTAAAAATATTGATTCCGTGGTTTATTTAGACCTCCTTTTGGTAAAACCAGACTAAAGTTGCCCCGAATAAAAAAACGTGCCCTGTTGACAGTCTTAGTGGCTCGCTTAGAGGGTTTCGTGTATCTACTGTGATTTAAACTAGTAAAATGTTATAATATCAAAAAACAATCACTGTTGAAATTCTCAGACATTTCGAATACCTAAAATGTTACTATTAATAGTTTTTCAGAATAAAATCGTATGCTCCAGAGCAAACCTTGTGAGGTTTTGAACAATTTTGATTCCCGTGATCTCCTTTTCATAAAAGAAGACTAAAGAACTAATGTTCTTTTTTTGTGACAGCTACAACAAAATTTCATAAACCTTGTGAGATTTTGAACAATTTTGATTCCCGTGATCTCCTTTTCATAAAAGAAGACTAAAAACTAATGTTCCTTTTTTGCGATAGCTACAACAAAATTTCATTATGAACGGTTTTTCTTAGTTTCTAAATATCTAATTTTTTCGATACTATTTTACAGAAAACGTAAGCTGCCGCTCAATACTGCAATGATTTTGAACAATTTTGTCTCCGTGATTTATTAGATCTCCTTTTGGTAAAAGAAGACTAAAGTTGCCCCGAATCAAAAAACATGTCCAGTTGAAAGTCTTAGAGGTTTTCGTGTATCTACTGTGATTTTCTAATTTTTCGACATTAAACTGTTATAAATTATCAAAAAACAATCAGTGTTTAAATTCTCAGACATTTCAAGTATCTATTGTGGTTTCGTAATTTTTTGATACTATTTCAGTTTAAAGAAGTAAAACTTGTGAAAATTTGAACAAATTTGATTCCCGTGTTCAACTTTTTATAAAAGGAGACTAGTGAAACAGCTACAACAAAATTTCATTATGAAACTTTTTTCTGGATGGAAAACTATTAGTTTCTAAATTTCTAATTTTTTCGATACTATTTTATCGTAAGCGTAAGCTACCGTACAATACTGCAAATATTTTGAACAATTTTGTTTCCGTCATTTATTTAGATCTCTTTTTGGTAATAGAAGACTTAAGTTGCCCCAAATCAAAAAACAAGCCCTGTTGACAATCTTATAGGTTTTCTTGTACATTTCGAGGACCTATTGTGTTTTAAAGTTTAAAGTAGTAAAAAGTGATTAACAAAAGTTCTTCAGAATAAAATCGTAAGCTCTGGAGCTCAACTTGTGAGATTAGAGAAATTTTGATTCCCGTGATCTCCTTTTCATAAAAGGAGACTAATGTTTTTTTTTTGTGACAGCTGCAACGAAAGTTTATTATGAAAGGTTTTTCTGGTTGGAAAAGTCCTAGTTTCTGAATTCCTAATTTCTTCGATACTACTTTACTAGTAAATGTACAAAACTGCAAATTTTTTAAAAATATTGATTCCGTGGTTTATTTAGACCTCCTTTTGGTAAAACCAGACTAAAGTTGCCCCGAATAAAAAAACGTGCCCTGTTGTCAGTCTTAGAGGTTTTCGTGTATCTACTGTGATTTTCTAATTTTTCGACATTAAACTGTTATAAATTATCAAAAAACAATCACTTTTTAAATTCTCAGACATATCAAGTATCTATTGTGGTTTCGTAATTTTTTGATACTATTTCAGTTTAAAGAAGTAAAACTTGTGAAAATTTGAACAAATTTGATTCCCGTGTTCAACTTTTTATAAAAGGAGACTAGTGAAACAGCTACAACAAAATTTCATTATGAAACTTTTTTCTGGATGGAAAACTATTAGTTTCTAAATTTCTAATTTTTTCGATACTATTTTATCGTAAACGTAAGCTACCGTACAATACTGCAAATATTTTGAACAATTTTGTTTCCATCATTTATTTAGATCTCTTTTTGGTAATAGAAGACTTAAGTTGCCCCAAATCAAAAAACAAGCCCTGTTGACAATCTTATAGGTTTTCTTGTACATTTCGAGGACCTATTGTGTTTTAAAGTTTAAAGTAGTAAAAAGTGATTAACAAAAGTTCTTCAGAATAAAATCGTAAGCTCTGGAGCTCAACTTGTGAGATTAGAGAAATTTTGATTCCCGTGATCTCCTTTTCATAAAAGGAGACTAATGTTTTTTTTTTGTGACAGCTGCAACGAAAGTTTATTATGAAAGGTTTTTCTGGTTGGAAAAGTCCTAGTTTCTGAATTCCTAATTTCTTCGATACTACTTTCCTAGTAAATGTACAAAACTGCAAATTTTTTAACAATATTGATTCCGTGGTTTATTTAGACCTCCTTTTGGTAAAACCAGACTAAAGTTGCCCCGAAAAAAAAAACGTGCCCTGTTGTCAGTCTTAGAGGTTTTCGTGTATCTACTGTGATTTTCTAATTTTTCGACATTAAACTGTTATAAATTATCAAAAAACAATCACTTTTTAAATTCTCAGACATATCAAGTATCTATTGTGGTTTCGTAATTTTTTGATACTATTTCAGTTTAATGTAGTAAAACTTGTGAAAATTTGAACAAATTTGATTCCCGTGTTCAACTTTTTATAAAAGGAGACTAGTTTAACAGCTACAACAAAATGTCATTATGAAACTTTTTTCTGGATGGAAAACTATTAGTTTCTGAATTTCTAATTTTTTCGATACTATTTTACTGTAGTTTAGTTGAACCATATCGAAACGGATATTGCCGGACAATACTGTAAATATTTTGAACAATTTTGTTTCCGTCATTTATTCAGATCTCTTTTTGGTAATAAAGACTTAAGTTGCCCCAAATCAAAAAAACAAGCCTGTTGACAATCTTAGAGGTTTTCGTGTATCTACTGTGATTTTGTAATTTTTCGACATTTAACCTAGTAGAATGTTATAAATTATCAAAAATCAATCACTGTTGAAAATCTCAGACATTACGAGGACCTATTGTGGTTTTGTAATTTCTCAATACTATTTCAGTTTAAAGTAGTAAAAAGTGATTAACAAAAGTTCTTCAAAATAAAATCGTAAGCTCTGGAGCTCAACTTGTGAGATTAGAGAAATTTTGATTCCCGTGATCTCCTTTTCATAAAAGGAGACTAATGTTTTTTTTTGTGACAGCTGCAACGAAAGTTTATTATGAAAGGTTTTTCTGGTTGGAAAAGTCCTAGTTTCTGAATTCCTAATTTCTTCGATACTACTTTACTAGTAAATGTACAAAACTGCAAATTTTTTAAAAATATTGATTCCGTGGTTTATTTAGACCTCCTTTTGGTAAAACCAGACTAAAGTTGCCCCGAATAAAAAAACGTGCCCTGTTGACAGTCTTAGTGGCTCGCTTAGAGGGTTTCGTGTATCTACTGTGATTTAAACTAGTAAAATGTTATAATATCAAAAAACAATCACTGTTGAAATTCTCAGACATTTCGAATACCTAAAATGTTACTATTAATAGTTTTTCAGAATAAAATCGTATGCTCCAGAGCAAACCTTGTGAGGTTTTGAACAATTTTGATTCCCGTGATCTCCTTTTCATAAAAGAAGACTAAAGAACTAATGTACTTTTTTTGTGACAGCTACAACAAAATTTCATAAACCTTGTGAGATTTTGAACAATTTTGATTCCCGTGATCTCCTTTTCATAAAAGAAGACTAAAGAACTAATGTTCCTTTTTTGCGATAGCTACAACAAAATTTCATTATGAACGGTTTTTCTTAGTTTCTAAATATCTAATTTTTTCGATACTATTTTACAGAAAACGTAAGCTGCCGCTCAATACTGCAATGATTTTGAACAATTTTGTCTCCGTGATTTATTAGATCTCCTTTTGGTAAAAGAAGACTAAAGTTGCCCCGAATCAAAAAACATGTCCAGTTGAAAGTCTTAGAGGTTTTCGTGTATCTACTGTGATTTTCTAATTTTTCGACATTAAACTGTTATAAATTATAAAAAAACAATCAGTGTTTAAATTCTCAGACATTTCAAGTATCTATTGTGGTTTCGTAATTTTTTGATACTATTTCAGTTTAAAGAAGTAAAACTTGTGAAAATTTGAACAAATTTGATTCCCGTGTTCAACTTTTTATAAAAGGAGACTAGTGAAACAGCTACAACAAAATTTCATTATGAAACTTTTTTCTCGATGGAAAACTATTAGTTTCTAAATTTCTAATTTTTTCGATACTATTTTATCGTAAACGTAAGCTACCGTACAATACTGCAAATATTTTGAACAATTTTGTTTCCATCATTTATTTAGATCTCTTTTTGGTAATAGAAGACTTAAGTTGCCCCAAATAAAAAAACAAGCCCTGTTGACAATCTTATAGGTTTTCTTGTACATTTCGAGGACCTATTGTGTTTTAAAGTTTAAAGTAGTAAAAAGTGATTAACAAAAGTTCTTCAGAATAAAATCGTAAGCTCTGGAGCTCAACTTGTGAGATTAGAGAAATTTTGATTCCCGTGATCTCCTTTTCATAAAAGGAGACTAATGTTTTTTTTTTGTGACAGCTGCAACGAAAGTTTATTATGAAAGGTTTTTCTGGTTGGAAAAGTCCTAGTTTCTGAATTCCTAATTTCTTCGATACTACTTTCCTAGTAAATGTACAAAACTGCAAATTTTTTAACAATATTGATTCCGTGGTTTATTTAGACCTCCTTTTGGTAAAACCAGACTAAAGTTGCCCCGAATAAAAAAAACGTGCCCTGTTGACAGTCTTAGTGGCTCGCTTAGAGGGTTTCGTGTATCTACTGTGATTTAAACTAGTAAAATGTTATTATCAAAAAACAATCACTGTTGAAATTCTCAGACATTTCGAATACCTAAAATGTTACTATTAATAGTTTTTCAGAATAAAATCGTATGCTCCAGAGCAAACCTTGTGAGGTTTTGAACAATTTTGATTCCCGTGATCTCCTTTTCATAAAAGAAGACTAAAGAACTAATGTTCTTTTTTTGTGACAGCTACAACAAAATTTCATAAACCTTGTGAGATTTTGAACAATTTTGATTCCCGTGATCTCCTTTTCATAAAAGAAGACTAAAGAACTAATGTTCCTTTTTTGCGATAGCTACAACAAAATTTCATTATGAACGGTTTTTCTTAGTTTCTAAATCTCTAATTTTTTCGATACTATTTTACAGAAAACGTAAGCTGCCGCTCAATACTGCAATGATTTTGAACAATTTTGTCTCCGTGATTTATTAGATCTCCTTTTGGTAAAAGAAGACTAAAGTTGCCCCGAATCAAAAAACATGTCCAGTTGAAAGTCTTAGAGGTTTTCGTGTATCTACTGTGATTTTCTAATTTTTCGACATTAAACTGTTATAAATTATCAAAAAACAATCAGTGTTTAAATTCTCATACATTTCAAGTATCTATTGTGGTTTGGTAATTTTTTGATACTATTTCAGTTTAAAGAAGTAAAACTTGTGAAAATTTGAACAAATTTGATTCCAGTGTTCAACTTTTTATAAAAGGAGACTAGTGAAACAGCTACAACAAAATTTCATTATGAAACTTTTTTCTTGATGGAAAACTATTAGTTTCTAAATTTCTAATTTTTTCGAAACTATTTTATCGTAAACGTTAGCTACCGTACAATACTGCAAATATTTTGAACAATTTTGTTTCCGTCATTTATTTAGATCTCTTTTTGGTAATAGAAGACTTAAGTTGCCCCAAATCAAAAAACAAGCCCTGTTGACAATCTTATAGGTTTTCTTGTACATTTCGAGGACCTATTGTGTTTTAAAGTTTAAAGTAGTAAAAAGTGATTAACAAAAGTTCTTCAGAATAAAATCGTAAGCTCTGGAGCTCAACTTGTGAGATTAGAGAAATTTTGATTCCCGTGATCTCCTTTTCATAAAAGGAGACTAATGTTTTTTTTTTGTGACAGCTGCAACGAAAGTTTATTATGAAAGGTTTTTCTGGTTGGAAAAGTCCTAGTTTCTGAATTCCTAATTTCTTCGATACTACTTTACTAGTAAATGTACAAAACTGCAAATTTTTTAACAATATTGATTCCGTGGTTTATTTAGACCTCCTTTTGGTAAAACCAGAAAAAGTTGCCCCGAAAAAAAAAACGTGCCCTGTTGTCAGTCTTAGAGGTTTTCGTGTATCTACTGTGATTTTCTAATTTTTCGACATTAAACTGTTATAAATTATCAAAAAACAATCAAGTATCTATTGTGGTTTCGTAATTTTTTGATACTATTTCAGTTTAATGTAGTAAAACTTGTGAAAATTTGAACAAATTTGATTCCCGTGTTCAACTTTATATAAAAGGAGACTAGTTTAACAGCTACAACAAAATGTCATTATGAAACTTTTTTCTGGATGGAAAACTATTAGTTTCTGAATTTCTAATTTTTTCGATACTATTTTACTGTAGTTTAGTTGAACCATATCGAAACGGATATTGCCGGACAATACTGTAAATATTTTGAACAATTTTGTTTCCGTCATTTATTTAGATCTCTTTTTGGTAATAAAGACTTAAGTTGCCCCAAATCAAAAAAACAAGCCTGTTGACAATCTTAGAGGTTTTCGTGTATCTACTGTGATTTTGTAATTTTTCGACATTTAACCTAGTAGAATGTTATAAATTATCAAAAATCAATCACTGTTGAAAATCTCAGACATTACGAGGACCTATTGTGGTTTTGTAATTTCTCAATACTATTTCAGTTTAAAGTAGTAAAAAGTGATTAACAAAAGTTCTTGAAAATAAAATCGTAAGCTCTGGAGCTCAACTTGTGAGATTAGAGAAATTTTGATTCCCGTGATCTCCTTTTCATAAAAGGAGACTAATGTTTTTTTTTTGTGACAGCTGCAACGAAAGTTTATTATGAAAGGTTTTTCTGGTTGGAAAAGTCCTAGTTTCTGAATTCCTAATTTCTTCGATACTACTTTACTAGTAAATGTACAAAACTGCAAATTTTTTAAAAATATTGATTCCGTGGTTTATTTAGACCTCCTTTTGGTAAAACCAGACTAAAGTTGCCCCGAATAAAAAAACGTGCCCTGTTGACAGTCTTAGTGGCTCGCTTAGAGGGTTTCGTGTATCTACTGTGATTTAAACTAGTAAAATGTTATAATATCAAAAAACAATCACTGTTGAAATTCTCAGACATTTCGAATACCTAAAATGTTACTATTAATAGTTTTTCAGAATAAAATCGTATGCTCCAGAGCAAACCTTGTGAGGTTTTGAACAATTTTGATTCCCGTGATCTCCTTTTCATAAAAGAAGACTAAAGAACTAATGTTCTTTTTTTGTGACAGCTACAACAAAATTTCATAAACCTTGTGAGATTTTGAACAATTTTGATTCCCGTGATCTCCTTTTCATAAAAGAAGACTAAAGAACTAATGTTCCTTTTTTGCGATAGCTACAACAAAATTTCATTATGAACGGTTTTTCTTAGTTTCTAAATATCTAATTTTTTCGATACTATTTTACAGAAAACGTAAGCTGCCGCTCAATACTGCAATGATTTTGAACAATTTTGTCTCCGTGATTTATTAGATCTCCTTTTGGTAAAAGAAGACTAAAGTTGCCCCGAATCAAAAAACATGTCCAGTTGAAAGTCTTAGAGGTTTTCGTGTATCTACTGTGATTTTCTAATTTTTCGACATTAAACTGTTATAAATTATCAAAAAACAATCAGTGTTTAAATTCTCAGACATTTCAAGTATCTATTGTGGTTTCGTAATTTTTTGATACTATTTCAGTTTAAAGAAGTAAAACTTGTGAAAATTTGAACAAATTTGATTCCAGTGTTCAACTTTTTATAAAAGGAGACTAGTGAAACAGCTACAACAAAATTTCATTATGAAACTTTTTTCTTGATGGAAAACTATTAGTTTCTAAATTTCTAATTTTTTCGAAACTATTTTATCGTAAACGTTAGCTACCGTACAATACTGCAAATATTTTGAACAATTTTGTTTCCGTCATTTAAACGAAAGTTTATTATGAAAGGTTTTTCTGGTTGGAAAAGTCCTAGTTTCTGAATTTCTAATTTTTTCGATACTATTTTACTGCAAATGTACAAAACTGCAAAAATTTTGAACAATATTGTTTCCGTGGTTTATTTAGACCTCCTTTTGGTAAAAGACTAAAGTTGCCCCGAAAAAAAAAAAACGTGCCCTGTTGTCAGTCTTAGAGGTTTTCGTGTATCCACTGTGATTTTCTAATTTTTCGACCTTAAACTGTTATAAATTATCAAAAAACAATCACTGTTTAAATTCTCAGACATATCAAGTATCTATGGGGTTTCGTAATTTTTTGATACTATTTCAGTTTAATGTAGTAAAACTTGTGAAAATTTGAACAAATTTGATTCCCGTGTTCAACTTTTTATAAAAGAAGACTAGTGAAACAGCTACAACAAAATTTCATTATGAAACTTTTTTCTGGATGGAAAACTATTAGTTTCTGAATTTCTAATTTTTTCGATACTATTTTACTGTAGTTTAGTTGAACCATGTAGTAAGGCAAGTTGTTCAGTATCGAAACGTATATTGCCGGACAATACTGTCAATATTTTGAACAATTTTGTTTCCGTCATTTATTTAGATCTCTTTTTGGTAATAAAGACTTAAGTTGCCCCAAATCAAAAAACAAGCCTGTTGACAATCTTAGAGGTTTTCGTGTATCTACTGTGATTTTGTAATTTTTCGACATTTAAACTAGTAGAGTAAAATGTTATAATATCAAAAAACAATCACTGTTGAAATTCTCAGACATTTCGAATACCTAAAATGTTACTATTAATAGTTTTTCAGAATAAAATCGTATGCTGCAGAGCAAACCTTGTGAGATTTTGAACAATTTTGATTCCCGTGATCTCCTTTTCATAAAAGAAGACTAAAGAACTAATGTTCTTTTTTTGTGACAGCTACAACAAAATTTCATAAACCTTGTGAGATTTTGAACAATTTTGATTCCCGTGATCTCCTTTTCATAAAAGAAGACTAAAGAACTAATGTTCCTTTTTTGCGATAGCTACAACAAAATTTCATTATGAACGGTTTTTCTTAGTTTCTAAATCTCTAATTTTTTCGATACTATTTTACAGAAAACGTAAGCTGCCGCTCAATACTGCAATGATTTTGAACAATTTTGTCTCCGTGATTTATTAGATCTCCTTTTGGTAAAAGAAGACTAAAGTTGCCCCGAATCAAAAAACATGTCCAGTTGAAAGTCTTAGAGGTTTTCGTGTATCTACTGTGATTTTCTAATTTTTCGACATTAAACTGTTATAAATTATCAAAAAACAATCAGTGTTTAAATTCTCATACATTTCAAGTATCTATTGTGGTTTGGTAATTTTTTGATACTATTTCAGTTTAAAGAAGTAAAACTTGTGAAAATTTGAACAAATTTGATTCCAGTGTTCAACTTTTTATAAAAGGAGACTAGTGAAACAGCTACAACAAAATTTCATTATGAAACTTTTTTCTTGATGGAAAACTATTAGTTTCTAAATTTCTAATTTTTTCGAAACTATTTTATCGTAAACGTTAGCTACCGTACAATACTGCAAATATTTTGAACAATTTTGTTTCCGTCATTTATTTAGATCTCTTTTTGGTAATAGAAGACTTAAGTTGCCCCAAATCAAAAAACAAGCCCTGTTGACAATCTTATAGGTTTTCTTGTACATTTCGAGGACCTATTGTGTTTTAAAGTTTAAAGTAGTAAAAAGTGATTAACAAAAGTTCTTCAGAATAAAATCGTAAGCTCTGGAGCTCAACTTGTGAGATTAGAGAAATTTTGATTCCCGTGATCTCCTTTTCATAAAAGGAGACTAATGTTTTTTTTTTGTGACAGCTGCAACGAAAGTTTATTATGAAAGGTTTTTCTGGTTGGAAAAGTCCTAGTTTCTGAATTCCTAATTTCTTCGATACTACTTTACTAGTAAATGTACAAAACTGCAAATTTTTTAACAATATTGATTCCGTGGTTTATTTAGACCTCCTTTTGGTAAAACCAGAAAAAGTTGCCCCGAAAAAAAAAACGTGCCCTGTTGTCAGTCTTAGAGGTTTTCGTGTATCTACTGTGATTTTCTAATTTTTCGACATTAAACTGTTATAAATTATCAAAAAACAATCAAGTATCTATTGTGGTTTCGTAATTTTTTGATACTATTTCAGTTTAATGTAGTAAAACTTGTGAAAATTTGAACAAATTTGATTCCCGTGTTCAACTTTTTATAAAAGGAGACTAGTTTAACAGCTACAACAAAATGTCATTATGAAACTTTTTTCTGGATGGAAAACTATTAGTTTCTGAATTTCTAATTTTTTCGATACTATTTTACTGTAGTTTAGTTGAACCATATCGAAACGGATATTGCCGGACAATACTGTAAATATTTTGAACAATTTTGTTTCCGTCATTTATTTAGATCTCTTTTTGGTAATAAAGACTTAAGTTGCCCCAAATCAAAAAAACAAGCCTGTTGACAATCTTAGAGGTTTTCGTGTATCTACTGTGATTTTGTAATTTTTCGACATTTAACCTAGTAGTATGTTATAAATTATCAAAAATCAATCACTGTTGAAAATCTCAAAACCACCTATTGTGGTTTTGTAATTTCTCAATACTATTTCAGTTTAAAGTAGTAAAAAGTGATTAACAAAAGTTCTTCAAAATAAAATCGTAAGCTCTGGAGCTCAACTTGTGAGATTAGAGAAATTTTGATTCCCGTGATCTCCTTTTCATAAAAGGAGACTAATGTTTTTTTTTTGTGACAGCTGCAACGAAAGTTTATTATGAAAGGTTTTTCTCGTTGGAAAAGTCCTAGTTTCTGAATTCCTAATTTCTTCGATACTACTTTACTAGTAAATGTACAAAACTGCAAATTTTTTAAAAATATTGATTCCGTGGTTTATTTAGACCTCCTTTTGGTAAAACCAGACTAAAGTTGCCCCGAATAAAAAAACGTGCCCTGTTGACAGTCTTAGTGGCTCGCTTAGAGGGTTTCGTGTATCTACTGTGATTTAAACTAGTAAAATGTTATAATATCAAAAAACAATCACTGTTGAAATTCTCAGACATTTCGAATACCTAAAATGTTACTATTAATAGTTTTTCAGAATAAAATCGTATGCTCCAGAGCAAACCTTGTGAGGTTTTGAACAATTTTGATTCCCGTGATCTCCTTTTCATAAAAGAAGACTAAAGAACTAATGTTCTTTTTTTGTGACAGCTACAACAAAATTTCATAAACCTTGTGAGATTTTGAACAATTTTGATTCCCGTGATCTCCTTTTCATAAAAGAAGACTAAAAACTAATGTTCCTTTTTTGCGATAGCTACAACAAAATTTCATTATGAACGGTTTTTCTTAGTTTCTAAATATCTAATTTTTTCGATACTATTTTACAGAAAACGTAAGCTGCCGCTCAATACTGCAATGATTTTGAACAATTTTGTCTCCGTGATTTATTAGATCTCCTTTTGGTAAAAGAAGACTAAAGTTGCCCCGAATCAAAAAACATGTCCAGTTGAAAGTCTTAGAGGTTTTCGTGTATCTACTGTGATTTTCTAATTTTTCGACATTAAACTGTTATAAATTATCAAAAAACAATCAGTGTTTAAATTCTCAGACATTTCAAGTATCTATTGTGGTTTCGTAATTTTTTGATACTATTTCAGTTTAAAGAAGTAAAACTTGTGAAAATTTGAACAAATTTGATTCCCGTGTTCAACTTTTTATAAAAGGAGACTAGTGAAACAGCTACAACAAAATTTCATTATGAAACTTTTTTCTGGATGGAAAACTATTAGTTTCTAAATTTCTAATTTTTTCGATACTATTTTATCGTAAACGTAAGCTACCGTACAATACTGCAAATATTTTGAACAATTTTGTTTCCATCATTTATTTAGATCTCTTTTTGGTAATAGAAGACTTAAGTTGCCCCAAATCAAAAAACAAGCCCTGTTGACAATCTTATAGGTTTTCTTGTACATTTCGAGGACCTATTGTGTTTTAAAGTTTAAAGTAGTAAAAAGTGATTAACAAAAGTTCTTCAGAATAAAATCGTAAGCTCTGGAGCTCAACTTGTGAGATTAGAGAAATTTTGATTCCCGTGATCTCCTTTTCATAAAAGGAGACTAATGTTTTTTTTTTGTGACAGCTGCAACGAAAGTTTATTATGAAAGGTTTTTCTGGTTGGAAAAGTCCTAGTTTCTGAATTCCTAATTTCTTCGATACTACTTTACTAGTAAATGTACAAAACTGCAAATTTTTTAAAAATATTGATTCCGTGGTTTATTTAGACCTCCTTTTGGTAAAACCAGACTAAAGTTGCCCCGAATAAAAAAAACGTGCCCTGTTGACAGTCTTAGTGGCTCGCTTAGAGGGTTTCGTGTATCTACTGTGATTTAAACTAGTAAAATGTTATTATCAAAAAACAATCACTGTTGAAATTCTCAGACATTTCGAATACCTAAAATGTTACTATTAATAGTTTTTCAGAATAAAATCGTATGCTCCAGAGCAAACCTTGTGAGGTTTTGAACAATTTTGATTCCCGTGATCTCCTTTTCATAAAAGAAGACTAAAGAACTAATGTTCTTTTTTTGTGACAGCTACAACAAAATTTCATAAACCTTGTGAGATTTTGAACAATTTTGATTCCCGTGATCTCCTTTTCATAAAAGAAGACTAAAGAACTAATGTTCCTTTTTTGCGATAGCTACAACAAAATTTCATTATGAACGGTTTTTCTTAGTTTCTAAATCTCTAATTTTTTCGATACTATTTTACAGAAAACGTAAGCTGCCGCTCAATACTGCAATGATTTTGAACAATTTTGTCTCCGTGATTTATTAGATCTCCTTTTGGTAAAAGAATACTAAAGTTGCCCCGAATCAAAAAACATGTCCAGTTGAAAGTCTTAGAGGTTTTCGTGTATCTACTGTGATTTTCTAATTTTTCGACATTAAACTGTTATAAATTATCAAAAAACAATCAGTGTTTAAATTCTCATACATTTCAAGTATCTATTGTGGTTTGGTAATTTTTTGATACTATTTCAGTTTAAAGAAGTAAAACTTGTGAAAATTTGAACAAATTTGATTCCAGTGTTCAACTTTTTATAAAAGGAGACTAGTGAAACAGCTACAACAAAATTTCATTATGAAACTTTTTTCTTGATGGAAAACTATTAGTTTCTAAATTTCTAATTTTTTCGAAACTATTTTATCGTAAACGTTAGCTACCGTACAATACTGCAAATATTTTGAACAATTTTGTTTCCGTCATTTATTTAGATCTCTTTTTGGTAATAGAAGACTTAAGTTGCCCCAAATCAAAAAACAAGCCCTGTTGACAATCTTATAGGTTTTCTTGTACATTTCGAGGACCTATTGTGTTTTAAAGTTTAAAGTAGTAAAAAGTGATTAACAAAAGTTCTTCAGAATAAAATCGTAAGCTCTGGAGCTCAACTTGTGAGATTAGAGAAATTTTGATTCCCGTGATCTCCTTTTCATAAAAGGAGACTAATGTTTTTTTTTTGTGACAGCTGCAACGAAAGTTTATTATGAAAGGTTTTTCTGGTTGGAAAAGTCCTAGTTTCTGAATTCCTAATTTCTTCGATACTACTTTAATAGTAAATGTACAAAACTGCAAATTTTTTAACAATATTGATTCCGTGGTTTATTTAGACCTCCTTTTGGTAAAACCAGACTAAAGTTGCCCCGAAAAAAAAAACGTGCCCTGTTGTCAGTCTTAGAGGTTTTCGTGTATCTACTGTGATTTTCTAATTTTTCGACATTAAACTATTATAAATTAGCAAAAAACAATCACTTTTTAAATTCTCAGACATATCAAGTATCTATTGTGGTTTCGTAATTTTTTGATACTATTTCAGTTTAATGTAGTAAAACTTGTGAAAATTTGAACAAATTTGATTCCCGTGTTCAACTTTTTATAAAAGGAGACTAGTTTAACAGCTACAACAAAATGTCATTAAGAAACTTTTTTCTGGATGGAAAACTATTAGTTTCGGAATTTCTAATTTTTTCGATACTATTTTACTGTAGTTTAGTTGAACCATATCGAAACGGATATTGCCGGACAATACTGTAAATATTTTGAACAATTTTGTTTCCGTCATTTATTTAGATCTCTTTTTGGTAATAAAGACTTAAGTTGCCCCAAATCAAAAAAACAAGCCTGTTGACAATCTTAGAGGTTTTCGTGTATCTACTGTGATTTTGTAATTTTTCGACATTTAACCTAGTAGAATGTTATAAATTATCAAAAATCAATCACTGTTGAAAATCTCAGACATTACGAGGACCTATTGTGGTTTTGTAATTTCTCAATACTATTTCAGTTTAAAGTAGTAAAAAGTGATTAACAAAAGTTCTTCAAAATAAAATCGTAAGCTCTGGAGCTCAACTTGTGAGATTAGAGAAATTTTGATTCCCGTGATCTCCTTTTCATAAAAGGAGACTAATGTTTTTTTTTGTGACAGCTGCAACGAAAGTTTATTATGAAAGGTTTTTCTGGTTGGAAAAGTCCTAGTTTCTGAATTCCTAATTTCTTCGATACTACTTTACTAGTAAATGTACAAAACTGCAAATTTTTTAAAAATATTGATTCCGTGGTTTATTTAGACCTTCTTTTGGTAAAACCAGACTAAAGTTGCCCCGAATAAAAAAACGTGCCCTGTTGACAGTCTTAGTGGCTCGCTTAGAGGGTTTCGTGTATCTACTGTGATTTAAACTAGTAAAATGTTATAATATCAAAAAACAATCACTGTTGAAATTCTCAGACATTTCGAATACCTAAAATGTTACTATTAATAGTTTTTCAGAATAAAATCGTATGCTCCAGAGCAAACCTTGTGAGGTTTTGAACAATTTTGATTCCCGTGATCTCCTTTTCATAAAAGAAGACTAAAGAACTAATGTTCTTTTTTTGTGACAGCTACAACAAAATTTCATAAACCTTGTGAGATTTTGAACAATTTTGATTCCCGTGATCTCCTTTTCATAAAAGAAGACTAAAGAACTAATGTTCCTTTTTTGCGATAGCTACAACAAAATTTCATTATGAACGGTTTTTCTTAGTTTCTAAATCTCTAATTTTTTCGATACTATTTTACAGAAAACGTAAGCTGCCGCTCAATACTGCAATGATTTTGAACAATTTTGTCTCCGTGATTTATTAGATCTCCTTTTGGTAAAAGAAGACTAAAGTTGCCCCGAATCAAAAAACATGTCCAGTTGAAAGTCTTAGAGGTTTTCGTGTATCTACTGTGATTTTCTAATTTTTCGACATTAAACTGTTATAAATTATCAAAAAACATTCAGTGTTTAAATTCTCATACATTTCAAGTATCTATTGTGGTTTGGTAATTTTTTGATACTATTTCAGTTTAAAGAAGTAAAACTTGTGAAAATTTGAACAAATTTGATTCCAGTGTTCAACTTTTTATAAAAGGAGACTAGTGAAACAGCTACAACAAAATTTCATTATGAAACTATTTTCTTGATGGAAAACTATTAGTTTCTAAATTTCTAATTTTTTCGAAACTATTTTATCGTAAACGTTAGCTACCGTACAATACTGCAAATATTTTGAACAATTTTGTTTCCGTCATTTATTTAGATCTCTTTTTGGTAATAGAAGACTTAAGTTGCCCCAAATCAAAAAACAAGCCCTGTTGACAATCTTATAGGTTTTCTTGTACATTTCGAGGACCTATTGTGTTTTAAAGTTTAAAGTAGTAAAAAGTGATTAACAAAAGTTCTTCAGTATAAAATCGTAAGCTCTGGAGCTCAACTTGTGAGATTAGAGAAATTTTGATTCCCGTGATCTCCTTTTCATAAAAGGAGACTAATGTTTTTTTTTTGTGACAGCTGCAACGAAAGTTTATTATGAAAGGTTTTTCTGGTTGGAAAAGTCCTAGTTTCTGAATTCCTAATTTCTTCGATACTACTTTACTAGTAAATGTACAAAACTGCAAATTTTTTAACAATATTGATTCCGTGGTTTATTTAGACCTCCTTTTGGTAAAACCAGACTAAAGTTGCCCCGAAAAAAAAACGTGCCCTGTTGTCAGTCTTAGAGGTTTTCGTGTATCTACTGTGATTTTCTAATTTTTCGACATTAAACTGTTATAAATTAGCAAAAAACAATCACTTTTTAAATTCTCAGACATATCAAGTATCTATTGTGGTTTCGTAATTTTTTGATACTATTTCAGTTTAATGTAGTAAAACTTGTGAAAATTTGAACAAATTTGATTCCCGTGTTCAACTGTTTATAAAAGGAGACTAGTTTAACAGCTACAACAAAATGTCATTATGAAACTTTTTTCTGGATGGAAAACTATTAGTTTCTGAATTTCTTATTTTTTCGATACTATTTTACTGTAGTTTAGTTGAACCATATCGAAACGGATATTGCCGGACAATACTGTAAATATTTTGAACAATTTTGTTTCCGTCATTTATTTAGATCTCTTTTTGGTAATAAAGACTTAAGTTGCCCCAAATCAAAAAAACAAGCCTGTTGACAATCTTAGAGGTTTTCGTGTATCTACTGTGATTTTGTAATTTTTCGACATTTAACCTAGTAGTATGTTATAAATTATCAAAAATCAATCACTGTTGAAAATCTCAAAACCACCTATTGTGGTTTTGTAATTTCTCAATACTATTTCAGTTTAAAGTAGTAAAAAGTGATTTACAAAAGTTCTTCAAAATAAAATCGTAAGCTCTGGAGCTCAACTTGTGAGATTAGAGAAATTTTGATTCCCGTGATCTCCTTTTCATAAAAGGAGACTAATGTTTTTTTTTTGTGACAGCTGCAACGAAAGTTTATTATGAAAGGTTTTTCTCGTTGGAAAAGTCCTAGTTTCTGAATTCCTAATTTCTTCGATACTACTTTACTAGTAAATGTACAAAACTGCACATTTTTTAAAAATATTGATTCCGTGGTTTATTTAGACCTCCTTTTGGTAAAACCAGACTAAAGTTGCCCCGAATAAAAAAACGTGCCCTGTTGACAGTCTTAGTGGCTCGCTTAGAGGGTTTCGTGTATCTACTGTGATTTAAACTAGTAAAATGTTATAATATCAAAAAACAATCACTGTTGAAATTCTCAGACATTTCGAATACCTAAAATGTTACTATTAATAGTTTTTCAGAATAAAATCGTATGCTCCAGAGCAAACCTTGTGAGGTTTTGAACAATTTTGATTCCCGTGATCTCCTTTTCATAAAAGAAGACTAAAGAACTAATGTTCTTTTTTTGTGACAGCTACAACAAAATTTCATAAACCTTGTGAGATTTTGAACAATTTTGATTCCCGTGATCTCCTTTTCATAAAAGAAGACTAAAAACTAATGTTCCTTTTTTGCGATAGCTACAACAAAATTTCATTATGAACGGTTTTTCTTAGTTTCTAAATATCTAATTTTTTCGATACTATTTTACAGAAAACGTAAGCTGCCGCTCAATACTGCAATGATTTTGAACAATTTTGTCTCCGTGATTTATTAGATCTCCTTTTGGTAAAAGAAGACTAAAGTTGCCCCGAATCAAAAAACATGTCCAGTTGAAAGTCTTAGAGGTTTTCGTGTATCTACTGTGATTTTCTAATTTTTCGACATTAAACTGTTATAAATTATCAAAAAACAATCAGTGTTTAAATTCTCAGACATTTCAAGTATCTATTGTGGTTTCGTAATTTTTTGATACTATTTCAGTTTAAAGAAGTAAAACTTGTGAAAATTTGAACAAATTTGATTCCCGTGTTCAACTTTTTATAAAAGGGGACTAGTGAAACAGCTACAACAAAATTTCATTATGAAACTTTTTTCTGGATGGAAAACTATTAGTTTCTAAATTTCTAATTTTTTCGATACTATTTTATCGTAAACGTAAGCTACCGTACAATACTGCAAATATTTTGAACAATTTTGTTTCCATCATTTATTTAGATCTCTTTTTGGTAATAGAAGACTTAAGTTGCCCCAAATCAAAAAACAAGCCCTGTTGACAATCTTATAGGTTTTCTTGTACATTTCGAGGACCTATTGTGTTTTAAAGTTTAAAGTAGTAAAAAGTGATTAACAAAAGTTCTTCAGAATAAAATCGTAAGCTCTGGAGCTCAACTTGTGAGATTAGAGAAATTTTGATTCCCGTGATCTCCTTTTCATAAAAGGAGACTAATGTTTTTTTTTTGTGACAGCTGCAACGAAAGTTTATTATGAAAGGTTTTTCTGGTTGGAAAAGTCCTAGTTTCTGAATTCCTAATTTCTTCGATACTACTTTCCTAGTAAATGTACAAAACTGCAAATTTTTTAACAATATTGATTCCGTGGTTTATTTAGACCTCCTTTTGGTAAAACCAGACTAAAGTTGCCCCGAAAAAAAAAACGTGCCCTGTTGTCAGTCTTAGAGGTTTTCGTGTATCTACTGTGATTTTCTAATTTTTCGACATTAAACTGTTATAAATTATCAAAAAACAATCACTTTTTAAATTCTCAGACATATCAAGTATCTATTGTGGTTTCGTAATTTTTTGATACTATTTCAGTTTAATGTAGTAAAACTTGTGAAAATTTGAACAAATTTGATTCCCGTGTTCAACTTTTTATAAAAGGAGACTAGTTTAACAGCTACAACAAAATGTCATTATGAAACTTTTTTCTGGATGGAAAACTATTAGTTTCTGAATTTCTAATTTTTTCGATACTATTTTACTGTAGTTTAGTTGAACCATATCGAAACGGATATTGCCGGACAATACTGTAAATATTTTGAACAATTTTGTTTCCGTCATTTATTCAGATCTCTTTTTGGTAATAAAGACTTAAGTTGCCCCAAATCAAAAAAACAAGCCTGTTGACAATCTTAGAGGTTTTCGTGTATCTACTGTGATTTTGTAATTTTTCGACATTTAACCTAGTAGAATGTTATAAATTATCAAAAATCAATCACTGTTGAAAATCTCAGACATTACGAGGACCTATTGTGGTTTTGTAATTTCTCAATACTATTTCAGTTTAAAGTAGTAAAAAGTGATTAACAAAAGTTCTTCAAAATAAAATCGTAAGCTCTGGAGCTCAACTTGTGAGATTAGAGAAATTTTGATTCCCGTGATCTCCTTTTCATAAAAGGAGACTAATGTTTTTTTTTGTGACAGCTGCAACGAAAGTTTATTATGAAAGGTTTTTCTGGTTGGAAAAGTCCTAGTTTCTGAATTCCTAATTTCTTCGATACTACTTTACTAGTAAATGTACAAAACTGCAAATTTTTTAAAAATATTGATTCCGTGGTTTATTTAGACCTCCTTTTGGTAAAACCAGACTAAAGTTGCCCCGAATAAAAAAACGTGCCCTGTTGACAGTCTTAGTGGCTCGCTTAGAGGGTTTCGTGTATCTACTGTGATTTAAACTAGTAAAATGTTATAATATCAAAAAACAATCACTGTTGAAATTCTCAGACATTTCGAATACCTAAAATGTTACTATTAATAGTTTTTCAGAATAAAATCGTATGCTCCAGAGCAAACCTTGTGAGGTTTTGAACAATTTTGATTCCCGTGATCTCCTTTTCATAAAAGAAGACTAAAGAACTAATGTACTTTTTTTGTGACAGCTACAACAAAATTTCATAAACCTTGTGAGATTTTGAACAATTTTGATTCCCGTGATCTCCTTTTCATAAAAGAAGACTAAAGAACTAATGTTCCTTTTTTGCGATAGCTACAACAAAATTTCATTATGAACGGTTTTTCTTAGTTTCTAAATATCTAATTTTTTCGATACTATTTTACAGAAAACGTAAGCTGCCGCTCAATACTGCAATGATTTTGAACAATTTTGTCTCCGTGATTTATTAGATCTCCTTTTGGTAAAAGAAGACTAAAGTTGCCCCGAATCAAAAAACATGTCCAGTTGAAAGTCTTAGAGGTTTTCGTGTATCTACTGTGATTTTCTAATTTTTCGACATTAAACTGTTATAAATTATAAAAAAACAATCAGTGTTTAAATTCTCAGACATTTCAAGTATCTATTGTGGTTTCGTAATTTTTTGATACTATTTCAGTTTAAAGAAGTAAAACTTGTGAAAATTTGAACAAATTTGATTCCCGTGTTCAACTTTTTATAAAAGGAGACTAGTGAAACAGCTACAACAAAATTTCATTATGAAACTTTTTTCTCGATGGAAAACTATTAGTTTCTAAATTTCTAATTTTTTCGATACTATTTTATCGTAAACGTAAGCTACCGTACAATACTGCAAATATTTTGAACAATTTTGTTTCCATCATTTATTTAGATCTCTTTTTGGTAATAGAAGACTTAAGTTGCCCCAAATAAAAAAACAAGCCCTGTTGACAATCTTATAGGTTTTCTTGTACATTTCGAGGACCTATTGTGTTTTAAAGTTTAAAGTAGTAAAAAGTGATTAACAAAAGTTCTTCAGAATAAAATCGTAAGCTCTGGAGCTCAACTTGTGAGATTAGAGAAATTTTGATTCCCGTGATCTCCTTTTCATAAAAGGAGACTAATGTTTTTTTTTTGTGACAGCTGCAACGAAAGTTTATTATGAAAGGTTTTTCTGGTTGGAAAAGTCCTAGTTTCTGAATTCCTAATTTCTTCGATACTACTTTCCTAGTAAATGTACAAAACTGCAAATTTTTTAACAATATTGATTCCGTGGTTTATTTAGACCTCCTTTTGGTAAAACCAGACTAAAGTTGCCCCGAATAAAAAAAACGTGCCCTGTTGACAGTCTTAGTGGCTCGCTTAGAGGGTTTCGTGTATCTACTGTGATTTAAACTAGTAAAATGTTATTATCAAAAAACAATCACTGTTGAAATTCTCAGACATTTCGAATACCTAAAATGTTACTATTAATAGTTTTTCAGAATAAAATCGTATGCTCCAGAGCAAACCTTGTGAGGTTTTGAACAATTTTGATTCCCGTGATCTCCTTTTCATAAAAGAAGACTAAAGAACTAATGTTCTTTTTTTGTGACAGCTACAACAAAATTTCATAAACCTTGTGAGATTTTGAACAATTTTGATTCCCGTGATCTCCTTTTCATAAAAGAAGACTAAAGAACTAATGTTCCTTTTTTGCGATAGCTACAACAAAATTTCATTATGAACGGTTTTTCTTAGTTTCTAAATCTCTAATTTTTTCGATACTATTTTACAGAAAACGTAAGCTGCCGCTCAATACTGCAATGATTTTGAACAATTTTGTCTCCGTGATTTATTAGATCTCCTTTTGGTAAAAGAAGACTAAAGTTGCCCCGAATCAAAAAACATGTCCAGTTGAAAGTCTTAGAGGTTTTCGTGTATCTACTGTGATTTTCTAATTTTTCGACATTAAACTGTTATAAATTATCAAAAAACAATCAGTGTTTAAATTCTCATACATTTCAAGTATCTATTGTGGTTTGGTAATTTTTTGATACTATTTCAGTTTAAAGAAGTAAAACTTGTGAAAATTTGAACAAATTTGATTCCAGTGTTCAACTTTTTATAAAAGGAGACTAGTGAAACAGCTACAACAAAATTTCATTATGAAACTTTTTTCTTGATGGAAAACTATTAGTTTCTAAATTTCTAATTTTTTCGAAACTATTTTATCGTAAACGTTAGCTACCGTACAATACTGCAAATATTTTGAACAATTTTGTTTCCGTCATTTATTTAGATCTCTTTTTGGTAATAGAAGACTTAAGTTGCCCCAAATCAAAAAACAAGCCCTGTTGACAATCTTATAGGTTTTCTTGTACATTTCGAGGACCTATTGTGTTTTAAAGTTTAAAGTAGTAAAAAGTGATTAACAAAAGTTCTTCAGAATAAAATCGTAAGCTCTGGAGCTCAACTTGTGAGATTAGAGAAATTTTGATTCCCGTGATCTCCTTTTCATAAAAGGAGACTAATGTTTTTTTTTTGTGACAGCTGCAACGAAAGTTTATTATGAAAGGTTTTTCTGGTTGGAAAAGTCCTAGTTTCTGAATTCCTAATTTCTTCGATACTACTTTACTAGTAAATGTACAAAACTGCAAATTTTTTAACAATATTGATTCCGTGGTTTATTTAGACCTCCTTTTGGTAAAACCAGAAAAAGTTGCCCCGAAAAAAAAAACGTGCCCTGTTGTCAGTCTTAGAGGTTTTCGTGTATCTACTGTGATTTTCTAATTTTTCGACATTAAACTGTTATAAATTATCAAAAAACAATCAAGTATCTATTGTGGTTTCGTAATTTTTTGATACTATTTCAGTTTAATGTAGTAAAACTTGTGAAAATTTGAACAAATTTGATTCCCGTGTTCAACTTTATATAAAAGGAGACTAGTTTAACAGCTACAACAAAATGTCATTATGAAACTTTTTTCTGGATGGAAAACTATTAGTTTCTGAATTTCTAATTTTTTCGATACTATTTTACTGTAGTTTAGTTGAACCATATCGAAACGGATATTGCCGGACAATACTGTAAATATTTTGAACAATTTTGTTTCCGTCATTTATTTAGATCTCTTTTTGGTAATAAAGACTTAAGTTGCCCCAAATCAAAAAAACAAGCCTGTTGACAATCTTAGAGGTTTTCGTGTATCTACTGTGATTTTGTAATTTTTCGACATTTAACCTAGTAGAATGTTATAAATTATCAAAAATCAATCACTGTTGAAAATCTCAGACATTACGAGGACCTATTGTGGTTTTGTAATTTCTCAATACTATTTCAGTTTAAAGTAGTAAAAAGTGATTAACAAAAGTTCTTGAAAATAAAATCGTAAGCTCTGGAGCTCAACTTGTGAGATTAGAGAAATTTTGATTCCCGTGATCTCCTTTTCATAAAAGGAGACTAATGTTTTTTTTTTGTGACAGCTGCAACGAAAGTTTATTATGAAAGGTTTTTCTGGTTGGAAAAGTCCTAGTTTCTGAATTCCTAATTTCTTCGATACTACTTTACTAGTAAATGTACAAAACTGCAAATTTTTTAAAAATATTGATTCCGTGGTTTATTTAGACCTCCTTTTGGTAAAACCAGACTAAAGTTGCCCCGAATAAAAAAACGTGCCCTGTTGACAGTCTTAGTGGCTCGCTTAGAGGGTTTCGTGTATCTACTGTGATTTAAACTAGTAAAATGTTATAATATCAAAAAACAATCACTGTTGAAATTCTCAGACATTTCGAATACCTAAAATGTTACTATTAATAGTTTTTCAGAATAAAATCGTATGCTCCAGAGCAAACCTTGTGAGGTTTTGAACAATTTTGATTCCCGTGATCTCCTTTTCATAAAAGAAGACTAAAGAACTAATGTTCTTTTTTTGTGACAGCTACAACAAAATTTCATAAACCTTGTGAGATTTTGAACAATTTTGATTCCCGTGATCTCCTTTTCATAAAAGAAGACTAAAGAACTAATGTTCCTTTTTTGCGATAGCTACAACAAAATTTCATTATGAACGGTTTTTCTTAGTTTCTAAATATCTAATTTTTTCGATACTATTTTACAGAAAACGTAAGCTGCCGCTCAATACTGCAATGATTTTGAACAATTTTGTCTCCGTGATTTATTAGATCTCCTTTTGGTAAAAGAAGACTAAAGTTGCCCCGAATCAAAAAACATGTCCAGTTGAAAGTCTTAGAGGTTTTCGTGTATCTACTGTGATTTTCTAATTTTTCGACATTAAACTGTTATAAATTATCAAAAAACAATCAGTGTTTAAATTCTCAGACATTTCAAGTATCTATTGTGGTTTCGTAATTTTTTGATACTATTTCAGTTTAAAGAAGTAAAACTTGTGAAAATTTGAACAAATTTGATTCCAGTGTTCAACTTTTTATAAAAGGAGACTAGTGAAACAGCTACAACAAAATTTCATTATGAAACTTTTTTCTTGATGGAAAACTATTAGTTTCTAAATTTCTAATTTTTTCGAAACTATTTTATCGTAAACGTTAGCTACCGTACAATACTGCAAATATTTTGAACAATTTTGTTTCCGTCATTTAAACGAAAGTTTATTATGAAAGGTTTTTCTGGTTGGAAAAGTCCTAGTTTCTGAATTTCTAATTTTTTCGATACTATTTTACTGCAAATGTACAAAACTGCAAAAATTTTGAACAATATTGTTTCCGTGGTTTATTTAGACCTCCTTTTGGTAAAAGACTAAAGTTGCCCCGAAAAAAAAAAAACGTGCCCTGTTGTCAGTCTTAGAGGTTTTCGTGTATCCACTGTGATTTTCTAATTTTTCGACCTTAAACTGTTATAAATTATCAAAAAACAATCACTGTTTAAATTCTCAGACATATCAAGTATCTATGGGGTTTCGTAATTTTTTGATACTATTTCAGTTTAATGTAGTAAAACTTGTGAAAATTTGAACAAATTTGATTCCCGTGTTCAACTTTTTATAAAAGAAGACTAGTGAAACAGCTACAACAAAATTTCATTATGAAACTTTTTTCTGGATGGAAAACTATTAGTTTCTGAATTTCTAATTTTTTCGATACTATTTTACTGTAGTTTAGTTGAACCATGTAGTAAGGCAAGTTGTTCAGTATCGAAACGTATATTGCCGGACAATACTGTCAATATTTTGAACAATTTTGTTTCCGTCATTTATTTAGATCTCTTTTTGGTAATAAAGACTTAAGTTGCCCCAAATCAAAAAACAAGCCTGTTGACAATCTTAGAGGTTTTCGTGTATCTACTGTGATTTTGTAATTTTTCGACATTTAAACTAGTAGAGTAAAATGTTATAATATCAAAAAACAATCACTGTTGAAATTCTCAGACATTTCGAATACCTAAAATGTTACTATTAATAGTTTTTCAGAATAAAATCGTATGCTGCAGAGCAAACCTTGTGAGATTTTGAACAATTTTGATTCCCGTGATCTCCTTTTCATAAAAGAAGACTAAAGAACTAATGTTCTTTTTTTGTGACAGCTACAACAAAATTTCATAAACCTTGTGAGATTTTGAACAATTTTGATTCCCGTGATCTCCTTTTCATAAAAGAAGACTAAAGAACTAATGTTCCTTTTTTGCGATAGCTACAACAAAATTTCATTATGAACGGTTTTTCTTAGTTTCTAAATCTCTAATTTTTTCGATACTATTTTACAGAAAACGTAAGCTGCCGCTCAATACTGCAATGATTTTGAACAATTTTGTCTCCGTGATTTATTAGATCTCCTTTTGGTAAAAGAAGACTAAAGTTGCCCCGAATCAAAAAACATGTCCAGTTGAAAGTCTTAGAGGTTTTCGTGTATCTACTGTGATTTTCTAATTTTTCGACATTAAACTGTTATAAATTATCAAAAAACAATCAGTGTTTAAATTCTCATACATTTCAAGTATCTATTGTGGTTTGGTAATTTTTTGATACTATTTCAGTTTAAAGAAGTAAAACTTGTGAAAATTTGAACAAATTTGATTCCAGTGTTCAACTTTTTATAAAAGGAGACTAGTGAAACAGCTACAACAAAATTTCATTATGAAACTTTTTTCTTGATGGAAAACTATTAGTTTCTAAATTTCTAATTTTTTCGAAACTATTTTATCGTAAACGTTAGCTACCGTACAATACTGCAAATATTTTGAACAATTTTGTTTCCGTCATTTATTTAGATCTCTTTTTGGTAATAGAAGACTTAAGTTGCCCCAAATCAAAAAACAAGCCCTGTTGACAATCTTATAGGTTTTCTTGTACATTTCGAGGACCTATTGTGTTTTAAAGTTTAAAGTAGTAAAAAGTGATTAACAAAAGTTCTTCAGAATAAAATCGTAAGCTCTGGAGCTCAACTTGTGAGATTAGAGAAATTTTGATTCCCGTGATCTCCTTTTCATAAAAGGAGACTAATGTTTTTTTTTTGTGACAGCTGCAACGAAAGTTTATTATGAAAGGTTTTTCTGGTTGGAAAAGTCCTAGTTTCTGAATTCCTAATTTCTTCGATACTACTTTACTAGTAAATGTACAAAACTGCAAATTTTTTAACAATATTGATTCCGTGGTTTATTTAGACCTCCTTTTGGTAAAACCAGAAAAAGTTGCCCCGAAAAAAAAAACGTGCCCTGTTGTCAGTCTTAGAGGTTTTCGTGTATCTACTGTGATTTTCTAATTTTTCGACATTAAACTGTTATAAATTATCAAAAAACAATCAAGTATCTATTGTGGTTTCGTAATTTTTTGATACTATTTCAGTTTAATGTAGTAAAACTTGTGAAAATTTGAACAAATTTGATTCCCGTGTTCAACTTTTTATAAAAGGAGACTAGTTTAACAGCTACAACAAAATGTCATTATGAAACTTTTTTCTGGATGGAAAACTATTAGTTTCTGAATTTCTAATTTTTTCGATACTATTTTACTGTAGTTTAGTTGAACCATATCGAAACGGATATTGCCGGACAATACTGTAAATATTTTGAACAATTTTGTTTCCGTCATTTATTTAGATCTCTTTTTGGTAATAAAGACTTAAGTTGCCCCAAATCAAAAAAACAAGCCTGTTGACAATCTTAGAGGTTTTCGTGTATCTACTGTGATTTTGTAATTTTTCGACATTTAACCTAGTAATTATCAAAAATCAATCACTGTTGAAAATCTCAGACATTACGAGGACCTATTGTGGTTTTGTAATTTCTCAATACTATTTCAGTTTAAAGTAGTAAAAAGTGATTAACAAAAGTTCTTGAAAATAAAATCGTAAGCTCTGGAGCTCAACTTGTGAGATTAGAGAAATTTTGATTCCCGTGATCTCCTTTTCATAAAAGGAGACTAATGTTTTTTTTTTGTGACAGCTGCAACGAAAGTTTATTATGAAAGGTTTTTCTGGTTGGAAAAGTCCTAGTTTCTGAATTCCTAATTTCTTCGATACTACTTTACTAGTAAATGTACAAAACTGCAAATTTTTTAAAAATATTGATTCCGTGGTTTATTTAGACCTCCTTTTGGTAAAACCAGACTAAAGTTGCCCCGAATAAAAAAACGTGCCCTGTTGACAGTCTTAGTGGCTCGCTTAGAGGGTTTCGTGTATCTACTGTGATTTAAACTAGTAAAATGTTATAATATCAAAAAACAATCACTGTTGAAATTCTCAGACATTTCGAATACCTAAAATGTTACTATTAATAGTTTTTCAGAATAAAATCGTATGCTCCAGAGCAAACCTTGTGAGGTTTTGAACAATTTTGATTCCCGTGATCTCCTTTTCATAAAAGAAGACTAAAGAACTAATGTTCTTTTTTTGTGACAGCTACAACAAAATTTCATAAACCTTGTGAGATTTTGAACAATTTTGATTCCCGTGATCTCCTTTTCATAAAAGAAGACTAAAGAACTAATGTTCCTTTTTTGCGATAGCTACAACAAAATTTCATTATGAACGGTTTTTCTTAGTTTCTAAATATCTAATTTTTTCGATACTATTTTACAGAAAACGTAAGCTGCCGCTCAATACTGCAATGATTTTGAACAATTTTGTCTCCGTGATTTATTAGATCTCCTTTTGGTAAAAGAAGACTAAAGTTGCCCCGAATCAAAAAACATGTCCAGTTGAAAGTCTTAGAGGTTTTCGTGTATCTACTGTGATTTTCTAATTTTTCGACATTAAACTGTTATAAATTATCAAAAAACAATCAGTGTTTAAATTCTCAGACATTTCAAGTATCTATTGTGGTTTCGTAATTTTTTGATACTGTTTTAGTTTAAAGAAGTAAAACTTGTGAAAATTTGAACAAATTTGATTCCCGTGTTCAACTTTTTATAAAAGGAGACTAGTGAAACAGCTACAACAAAATTTCATTATGAAACTTTTTTCTGGATGGAAAACTATTAGTTTCTAAATTTCTAATTTTTTCGATACTATTTTATCGTAAACGTAAGCTACCGTACAATACTGCAAATATTTTGAACAATTTTGTTTCCATCATTTATTTAGATCTCTTTTTGGTAATAGAAGACTTAAGTTGCCCCAAATCAAAAAACAAGCCCTGTTGACAATCTTATAGGTTTTCTTGTACATTTCGAGGACCTATTGTGTTTTAAAGTTTAAAGTAGTAAAAAGTGATTAACAAAAGTTCTTCAGAATAAAATCGTAAGCTCTGGAGCTCAACTTGTGAGATTAGAGAAATTTTGATTCCCGTGATCTCCTTTTCATAAAAGGAGACTAATGTTTTTTTTTTGTGACAGCTGCAACGAAAGTTTATTATGAAAGGTTTTTCTGGTTGGAAAAGTCCTAGCTTCTGAATTCCTAATTTCTTCGATACTACTTTCCTAGTAAATGTACAAAACTGGAAATTTTTGTAACAATATTGATTCCGTGGTTTATTTAGACCTCCTTTTGGTAAAACCAGACTAAAGTTGCCCCGAATAAAAAAACGTGCCCTGTTGACAGTCTTAGTGGCTCGCTTAGAGGGTTTCGTGTATCTACTGTGATTTAAACTAGTAAAATGTTATAATATCAAAAAACAATCACTGTTGAAATTCTCAGACATTTCGAATACCTAAAATGTTACTATTAATAGTTTTTCAGAATAAAATCGTATGCTCCAGAGCAAACCTTGTGAGGTTTTGAACAATTTTGATTCCCGTGATCTCCTTTTCATAAAAGAAGACTAAAGAACTAATGTTCTTTTTTTGTGACAGCTACAATAAAATTTCATAAACCTTGTGAGATTTTGAACAATTTTGATTCCCGTGATCTCCTTTTCATAAAAGAAGACTAAAGAACTAATGTTCCTTTTTTGCGATAGCTACAACAAAATTTCATTATGAACGGTTTTTCTTAGTTTCTAAATCTCTAATTTTTTCGATACTATTTTACAGAAAACGTAAGCTGCCGCTCAATACTGCAATGATTTTGAACAATTTTGTCTCCGTGATTTATTAGATCTCCTTTTGGTAAAAGAAGACTAAAGTTGCCCCGAATCAAAAAACATGTCCAGTTGAAAGTCTTAGAGGTTTTCGTGTATCTACTGTGATTTTCTAATTTTTCGACATTAAACTGTTATAAATTATCAAAAAACAATCAGTGTTTAAATTCTCATACATTTCAAGTATCTATTGTGGTTTGGTAATTTTTTGATACTATTTCAGTTTAAAGAAGTAAAACTTGTGAAAATTTGAACAAATTTGATTCCAGTGTTCAACTTTTTATAAAAGGAGACTAGTGAAACAGCTACAACAAAATTTCATTATGAAACTATTTTCTTGATGGAAAACTATTAGTTTCTAAATTTCTAATTTTTTCGAAACTATTTTATCGTAAACGTTAGCTACCGTACAATACTGCAAATATTTTGAACAATTTTGTTTCCGTCATTTATTTAGATCTCTTTTTGGTAATAGAAGACTTAAGTTGCCCCAAATCAAAAAACAAGCCCTGTTGACAATCTTATAGGTTTTCTTGTACATTTCGAGGACCTATTGTGTTTTAAAGTTTAAAGTAGTAAAAAGTGATTAACAAAAGTTCTTCAGTATAAAATCGTAAGCTCTGGAGCTCAACTTGTGAGATTAGAGAAATTTTGATTCCCGTGATCTCCTTTTCATAAAAGGAGACTAATGTTTTTTTTTTGTGACAGCTGCAACGAAAGTTTATTATGAAAGGTTTTTCTGGTTGGAAAAGTCCTAGTTTCTGAATTCCTAATTTCTTCGATACTACTTTACTAGTAAATGTACAAAACTGCAAATTTTTTAACAATATTGATTCCGTGGTTTATTTAGACCTCCTTTTGGTAAAACCAGACTAAAGTTGCCCCGAAAAAAAAACGTGCCCTGTTGTCAGTCTTAGAGGTTTTCGTGTATCTACTGTGATTTTCTAATTTTTCGACATTAAACTGTTATAAATTAGCAAAAAACAATCACTTTTTAAATTCTCAGACATATCAAGTATCTATTGTGGTTTCGTAATTTTTTGATACTATTTCAGTTTAATGTAGTAAAACTTGTGAAAATTTGAACAAATTTGATTCCCGTGCTCAACTGTTTATAAAAGGAGACTAGTTTAACAGCTACAACAAAATGTCATTATGAAACTTTTTTCTGGATGGAAAACTATTAGTTTCTGAATTTCTTATTTTTTCGATACTATTTTACTGTAGTTTAGTTGAACCATATCGAAACGGATATTGCCGGACAATACTGTAAATATTTTGAACAATTTTGTTTCCGTCATTTATTTAGATCTCTTTTTGGTAATAAAGACTTAAGTTGCCCCAAATCAAAAAAACAAGCCTGTTGACAATCTTAGAGGTTTTCGTGTATCTACTGTGATTTTGTAATTTTTCGACATTTAACCTAGTAGTATGTTATAAATTATCAAAAATCAATCACTGTTGAAAATCTCAAAACCACCTATTGTGGTTTTGTAATTTCTCAATACTATTTCAGTTTAAAGTAGTAAAAAGTGATTAACAAAAGTTCTTCAAAATAAAATCGTAAGCTCTGGAGCTCAACTTGTGAGATTAGAGAAATTTTGATTCCCGTGATCTCCTTTTCATAAAAGGAGACTAATGTTTTTTTTTTGTGACAGCTGCAACGAAAGTTTATTATGAAAGGTTTTTCTCGTTGGAAAAGTCCTAGTTTCTGAATTCCTAATTTCTTCGATACTACTTTACTAGTAAATGTACAAAACTGCAAATTTTTTAAAAATATTGATTCCGTGGTTTATTTAGACCTCCTTTTGGTAAAACCAGACTAAAGTTGCCCCGAATAAAAAAACGTGCCCTGTTGACAGTCTTAGTGGCTCGCTTAGAGGGTTTCGTGTATCTACTGTGATTTAAACTAGTAAAATGTTATAATATCAAAAAACAATCACTGTTGAAATTCTCAGACATTTCGAATACCTAAAATGTTACTATTAATAGTTTTTCAGAATAAAATCGTATGCTCCAGAGCAAACCTTGTGAGGTTTTGAACAATTTTGATTCCCGTGATCTCCTTTTCATAAAAGAAGACTAAAGAACTAATGTTCTTTTTTTGTGACAGCTACAACAAAATTTCATAAACCTTGTGAGATTTTGAACAATTTTGATTCCCGTGATCTCCTTTTCATAAAAGAAGACTAAAAACTAATGTTCCTTTTTTGCGATAGCTACAACAAAATTTCATTATGAACGGTTTTTCTTAGTTTCTAAATATCTAATTTTTTCGATACTATTTTACAGAAAACGTAAGCTGCCGCTCAATACTGCAATGATTTTGAACAATTTTGTCTCCGTGATTTATTAGATCTCCTTTTGGTAAAAGAAGACTAAAGTTGCCCCGAATCAAAAAACATGTCCAGTTGAAAGTCTTAGAGGTTTTCGTGTATCTACTGTGATTTTCTAATTTTTCGACATTAAACTGTTATAAATTATCAAAAAACAATCAGTGTTTAAATTCTCAGACATTTCAAGTATCTATTGTGGTTTCGTAATTTTTTGATACTATTTCAGTTTAAAGAAGTAAAACTTGTGAAAATTTGAACAAATTTGATTCCCGTGTTCAACTTTTTATAAAAGGAGACTAGTGAAACAGCTACAACAAAATTTCATTATGAAACTTTTTTCTGGATGGAAAACTATTAGTTTCTAAATTTCTAATTTTTTCGATACTATTTTATCGTAAACGTAAGCTACCGTACAATACTGCAAATATTTTGAACAATTTTGTTTCCATCATTTATTTAGATCTCTTTTTGGTAATAGAAGACTTAAGTTGCCCCAAATCAAAAAACAAGCCCTGTTGACAATCTTATAGGTTTTCTTGTACATTTCGAGGACCTATTGTGTTTTAAAGTTTAAAGTAGTAAAAAGTGATTAACAAAAGTTCTTCAGAATAAAATCGTAAGCTCTGGAGCTCAACTTGTGAGATTAGAGAAATTTTGATTCCCGTGATCTCCTTTTCATAAAAGGAGACTAATGTTTTTTTTTTGTGACAGCTGCAACGAAAGTTTATTATGAAAGGTTTTTCTGGTTGGAAAAGTCCTAGTTTCTGAATTCCTAATTTCTTCGATACTACTTTACTAGTAAATGTACAAAACTGCAAATTTTTTAAAAATATTGATTCCGTGGTTTATTTAGACCTCCTTTTGGTAAAACCAGACTAAAGTTGCCCCGAATAAAAAAAACGTGCCCTGTTGACAGTCTTAGTGGCTCGCTTAGAGGGTTTCGTGTATCTACTGTGATTTAAACTAGTAAAATGTTATTATCAAAAAACAATCACTGTTGAAATTCTCAGACATTTCGAATACCTAAAATGTTACTATTAATAGTTTTTCAGAATAAAATCGTATGCTCCAGAGCAAACCTTGTGAGGTTTTGAACAATTTTGATTCCCGTGATCTCCTTTTCATAAAAGAAGACTAAAGAACTAATGTTCTTTTTTTGTGACAGCTACAACAAAATTTCATAAACCTTGTGAGATTTTGAACAATTTTGATTCCCGTGATCTCCTTTTCATAAAAGAAGACTAAAGAACTAATGTTCCTTTTTTGCGATAGCTACAACAAAATTTCATTATGAACGGTTTTTCTTAGTTTCTAAATCTCTAATTTTTTCGATACTATTTTACAGAAAACGTAAGCTGCCGCTCAATACTGCAATGATTTTGAACAATTTTGTCTCCGTGATTTATTAGATCTCCTTTTGGTAAAAGAATACTAAAGTTGCCCCGAATCAAAAAACATGTCCAGTTGAAAGTCTTAGAGGTTTTCGTGTATCTACTGTGATTTTCTAATTTTTCGACATTAAACTGTTATAAATTATCAAAAAACAATCAGTGTTTAAATTCTCATACATTTCAAGTATCTATTGTGGTTTGGTAATTTTTTGATACTATTTCAGTTTAAAGAAGTAAAACTTGTGAAAATTTGAACAAATTTGATTCCAGTGTTCAACTTTTTATAAAAGGAGACTAGTGAAACAGCTACAACAAAATTTCATTATGAAACTTTTTTCTTGATGGAAAACTATTAGTTTCTAAATTTCTAATTTTTTCGAAACTATTTTATCGTAAACGTTAGCTACCGTACAATACTGCAAATATTTTGAACAATTTTGTTTCCGTCATTTATTTAGATCTCTTTTTGGTAATAGAAGACTTAAGTTGCCCCAAATCAAAAAACAAGCCCTGTTGACAATCTTATAGGTTTTCTTGTACATTTCGAGGACCTATTGTGTTTTAAAGTTTAAAGTAGTAAAAAGTGATTAACAAAAGTTCTTCAGAATAAAATCGTAAGCTCTGGAGCTCAACTTGTGAGATTAGAGAAATTTTGATTCCCGTGATCTCCTTTTCATAAAAGGAGACTAATGTTTTTTTTTTGTGACAGCTGCAACGAAAGTTTATTATGAAAGGTTTTTCTGGTTGGAAAAGTCCTAGTTTCTGAATTCCTAATTTCTTCGATACTACTTTAATAGTAAATGTACAAAACTGCAAATTTTTTAACAATATTGATTCCGTGGTTTATTTAGACCTCCTTTTGGTAAAACCAGACTAAAGTTGCCCCGAAAAAAAAAACGTGCCCTGTTGTCAGTCTTAGAGGTTTTCGTGTATCTACTGTGATTTTCTAATTTTTCGACATTAAACTATTATAAATTAGCAAAAAACAATCACTTTTTAAATTCTCAGACATATCAAGTATCTATTGTGGTTTCGTAATTTTTTGATACTATTTCAGTTTAATGTAGTAAAACTTGTGAAAATTTGAACAAATTTGATTCCCGTGTTCAACTTTTTATAAAAGGAGACTAGTTTAACAGCTACAACAAAATGTCATTAAGAAACTTTTTTCTGGATGGAAAACTATTAGTTTCGGAATTTCTAATTTTTTCGATACTATTTTACTGTAGTTTAGTTGAACCATATCGAAACGGATATTGCCGGACAATACTGTAAATATTTTGAACAATTTTGTTTCCGTCATTTATTTAGATCTCTTTTTGGTAATAAAGACTTAAGTTGCCCCAAATCAAAAAAACAAGCCTGTTGACAATCTTAGAGGTTTTCGTGTATCTACTGTGATTTTGTAATTTTTCGACATTTAACCTAGTAGAATGTTATAAATTATCAAAAATCAATCACTGTTGAAAATCTCAGACATTACGAGGACCTATTGTGGTTTTGTAATTTCTCAATACTATTTCAGTTTAAAGTAGTAAAAAGTGATTAACAAAAGTTCTTCAAAATAAAATCGTAAGCTCTGGAGCTCAACTTGTGAGATTAGAGAAATTTTGATTCCCGTGATCTCCTTTTCATAAAAGGAGACTAATGTTTTTTTTTGTGACAGCTGCAACGAAAGTTTATTATGAAAGGTTTTTCTGGTTGGAAAAGTCCTAGTTTCTGAATTCCTAATTTCTTCGATACTACTTTACTAGTAAATGTACAAAACTGCAAATTTTTTAAAAATATTGATTCCGTGGTTTATTTAGACCTTCTTTTGGTAAAACCAGACTAAAGTTGCCCCGAATAAAAAAACGTGCCCTGTTGACAGTCTTAGTGGCTCGCTTAGAGGGTTTCGTGTATCTACTGTGATTTAAACTAGTAAAATGTTATAATATCAAAAAACAATCACTGTTGAAATTCTCAGACATTTCGAATACCTAAAATGTTACTATTAATAGTTTTTCAGAATAAAATCGTATGCTCCAGAGCAAACCTTGTGAGGTTTTGAACAATTTTGATTCCCGTGATCTCCTTTTCATAAAAGAAGACTAAAGAACTAATGTTCTTTTTTTGTGACAGCTACAACAAAATTTCATAAACCTTGTGAGATTTTGAACAATTTTGATTCCCGTGATCTCCTTTTCATAAAAGAAGACTAAAGAACTAATGTTCCTTTTTTGCGATAGCTACAACAAAATTTCATTATGAACGGTTTTTCTTAGTTTCTAAATCTCTAATTTTTTCGATACTATTTTACAGAAAACGTAAGCTGCCGCTCAATACTGCAATGATTTTGAACAATTTTGTCTCCGTGATTTATTAGATCTCCTTTTGGTAAAAGAAGACTAAAGTTGCCCCGAATCAAAAAACATGTCCAGTTGAAAGTCTTAGAGGTTTTCGTGTATCTACTGTGATTTTCTAATTTTTCGACATTAAACTGTTATAAATTATCAAAAAACATTCAGTGTTTAAATTCTCATACATTTCAAGTATCTATTGTGGTTTGGTAATTTTTTGATACTATTTCAGTTTAAAGAAGTAAAACTTGTGAAAATTTGAACAAATTTGATTCCAGTGTTCAACTTTTTATAAAAGGAGACTAGTGAAACAGCTACAACAAAATTTCATTATGAAACTATTTTCTTGATGGAAAACTATTAGTTTCTAAATTTCTAATTTTTTCGAAACTATTTTATCGTAAACGTTAGCTACCGTACAATACTGCAAATATTTTGAACAATTTTGTTTCCGTCATTTATTTAGATCTCTTTTTGGTAATAGAAGACTTAAGTTGCCCCAAATCAAAAAACAAGCCCTGTTGACAATCTTATAGGTTTTCTTGTACATTTCGAGGACCTATTGTGTTTTAAAGTTTAAAGTAGTAAAAAGTGATTAACAAAAGTTCTTCAGTATAAAATCGTAAGCTCTGGAGCTCAACTTGTGAGATTAGAGAAATTTTGATTCCCGTGATCTCCTTTTCATAAAAGGAGACTAATGTTTTTTTTTTGTGACAGCTGCAACGAAAGTTTATTATGAAAGGTTTTTCTGGTTGGAAAAGTCCTAGTTTCTGAATTCCTAATTTCTTCGATACTACTTTACTAGTAAATGTACAAAACTGCAAATTTTTTAACAATATTGATTCCGTGGTTTATTTAGACCTCCTTTTGGTAAAACCAGACTAAAGTTGCCCCGAAAAAAAAACGTGCCCTGTTGTCAGTCTTAGAGGTTTTCGTGTATCTACTGTGATTTTCTAATTTTTCGACATTAAACTGTTATAAATTAGCAAAAAACAATCACTTTTTAAATTCTCAGACATATCAAGTATCTATTGTGGTTTCGTAATTTTTTGATACTATTTCAGTTTAATGTAGTAAAACTTGTGAAAATTTGAACAAATTTGATTCCCGTGTTCAACTGTTTATAAAAGGAGACTAGTTTAACAGCTACAACAAAATGTCATTATGAAACTTTTTTCTGGATGGAAAACTATTAGTTTCTGAATTTCTTATTTTTTCGATACTATTTTACTGTAGTTTAGTTGAACCATATCGAAACGGATATTGCCGGACAATACTGTAAATATTTTGAACAATTTTGTTTCCGTCATTTATTTAGATCTCTTTTTGGTAATAAAGACTTAAGTTGCCCCAAATCAAAAAAACAAGCCTGTTGACAATCTTAGAGGTTTTCGTGTATCTACTGTGATTTTGTAATTTTTCGACATTTAACCTAGTAGTATGTTATAAATTATCAAAAATCAATCACTGTTGAAAATCTCAAAACCACCTATTGTGGTTTTGTAATTTCTCAATACTATTTCAGTTTAAAGTAGTAAAAAGTGATTTACAAAAGTTCTTCAAAATAAAATCGTAAGCTCTGGAGCTCAACTTGTGAGATTAGAGAAATTTTGATTCCCGTGATCTCCTTTTCATAAAAGGAGACTAATGTTTTTTTTTTGTGACAGCTGCAACGAAAGTTTATTATGAAAGGTTTTTCTCGTTGGAAAAGTCCTAGTTTCTGAATTCCTAATTTCTTCGATACTACTTTACTAGTAAATGTACAAAACTGCACATTTTTTAAAAATATTGATTCCGTGGTTTATTTAGACCTCCTTTTGGTAAAACCAGACTAAAGTTGCCCCGAATAAAAAAACGTGCCCTGTTGACAGTCTTAGTGGCTCGCTTAGAGGGTTTCGTGTATCTACTGTGATTTAAACTAGTAAAATGTTATAATATCAAAAAACAATCACTGTTGAAATTCTCAGACATTTCGAATACCTAAAATGTTACTATTAATAGTTTTTCAGAATAAAATCGTATGCTCCAGAGCAAACCTTGTGAGGTTTTGAACAATTTTGATTCCCGTGATCTCCTTTTCATAAAAGAAGACTAAAGAACTAATGTTCTTTTTTTGTGACAGCTACAACAAAATTTCATAAACCTTGTGAGATTTTGAACAATTTTGATTCCCGTGATCTCCTTTTCATAAAAGAAGACTAAAGAACTAATGTTCCTTTTTTGCGATAGCTACAACAAAATTTCATTATGAACGGTTTTTCTTAGTTTCTAAATATCTAATTTTTTCGATACTATTTTACAGAAAACGTAAGCTGCCGCTCAATACTGCAATGATTTTGAACAATTTTGTCTCCGTGATTTATTAGATCTCCTTTTGGTAAAAGAAGACTAAAGTTGCCCCGAATCAAAAAACATGTCCAGTTGAAAGTCTTAGAGGTTTTCGTGTATCTACTGTGATTTTCTAATTTTTCGACATTAAACTGTTATAAATTATCAAAAAACAATCAGTGTTTAATTCTCAGACATTTCAAGTATCTGTTGTGGTTTCGTAATTTTTTGATACTATTTCAGTTTAAAGAAGTAAAACTTGTAAAAATTTGAACAAATTTGATTCCCGTGTTCAACTTTTTATAAAAGGAGACTAGTGAAACAGCTACAACAAAATTTCATTATGAAACTTTTTTCTTGATGGAAAACTATTAGTTTCTAAATTTCTAATTTTTTCGAAACTATTTTATCGTAAACGTTAGCTACCGTACAATACTGCAAATATTTTGAACAATTTTGTTTCCGTCATTTATTTAGATCTCTTTTTGGTAATAGAAGACTTAAGTTGCCCCAAATCAAAAAACAAGCCCTGTTGACAATCTTATAGGTTTTCTTGTACATTTCGAGGACCTATTGTGTTTTAAAGTTTAAAGTAGTAAAAAGTGATTAACAAAAGTTCTTCAGAATAAAATCGTAAGCTCTGGAGCTCAACTTGTGAGATTAGAGAAATTTTGATTCCCGTGATCTCCTTTTCATAAAAGGAGACTAATGTTTTTTTTTTGTGACAGCTGCAACGAAAGTTTATTATGAAAGGTTTTTCTGGTTGGAAAAGTCCTAGTTTCTGAATTCCTAATTTCTTCGATACTACTTTAATAGTAAATGTACAAAACTGCAAATTTTTTAACAATATTGATTCCGTGGTTTATTTAGACCTCCTTTTGGTAAAACCAGACTAAAGTTGCCCCGAAAAAAAAAACGTGCCCTGTTGTCAGTCTTAGAGGTTTTCGTGTATCTACTGTGATTTTCTAATTTTTCGACATTAAACTATTATAAATTAGCAAAAAACAATCACTTTTTAAATTCTCAGACATATCAAGTATCTATTGTGGTTTCGTAATTTTTTGATACTATTTCAGTTTAATGTAGTAAAACTTGTGAAAATTTGAACAAATTTGATTCCCGTGTTCAACTTTTTATAAAAGGAGACTAGTTTAACAGCTACAACAAAATGTCATTAAGAAACTTTTTTCTGGATGGAAAACTATTAGTTTCGGAATTTCTAATTTTTTCGATACTATTTTACTGTAGTTTAGTTGAACCATATCGAAACGGATATTGCCGGACAATACTGTAAATATTTTGAACAATTTTGTTTCCGTCATTTATTTAGATCTCTTTTTGGTAATAAAGACTTAAGTTGCCCCAAATCAAAAAAACAAGCCTGTTGACAATCTTAGAGGTTTTCGTGTATCTACTGTGATTTTGTAATTTTTCGACATTTAACCTAGTAGAATGTTATAAATTATCAAAAATCAATCACTGTTGAAAATCTCAGACATTACGAGGACCTATTGTGGTTTTGTAATTTCTCAATACTATTTCAGTTTAAAGTAGTAAAAAGTGATTAACAAAAGTTCTTCAAAATAAAATCGTAAGCTCTGGAGCTCAACTTGTGAGATTAGAGAAATTTTGATTCCCGTGATCTCCTTTTCATAAAAGGAGACTAATGTTTTTTTTTGTGACAGCTGCAACGAAAGTTTATTATGAAAGGTTTTTCTGGTTGGAAAAGTCCTAGTTTCTGAATTCCTAATTTCTTCGATACTACTTTACTAGTAAATGTACAAAACTGCAAATTTTTTAAAAATATTGATTCCGTGGTTTATTTAGACCTTCTTTTGGTAAAACCAGACTAAAGTTGCCCCGAATAAAAAAACGTGCCCTGTTGACAGTCTTAGTGGCTCGCTTAGAGGGTTTCGTGTATCTACTGTGATTTAAACTAGTAAAATGTTATAATATCAAAAAACAATCACTGTTGAAATTCTCAGACATTTCGAATACCTAAAATGTTACTATTAATAGTTTTTCAGAATAAAATCGTATGCTCCAGAGCAAACCTTGTGAGGTTTTGAACAATTTTGATTCCCGTGATCTCCTTTTCATAAAAGAAGACTAAAGAACTAATGTTCTTTTTTTGTGACAGCTACAACAAAATTTCATAAACCTTGTGAGATTTTGAACAATTTTGATTCCCGTGATCTCCTTTTCATAAAAGAAGACTAAAGAACTAATGTTCCTTTTTTGCGATAGCTACAACAAAATTTCATTATGAACGGTTTTTCTTAGTTTCTAAATCTCTAATTTTTTCGATACTATTTTACAGAAAACGTAAGCTGCCGCTCAATACTGCAATGATTTTGAACAATTTTGTCTCCGTGATTTATTAGATCTCCTTTTGGTAAAAGAAGACTAAAGTTGCCCCGAATCAAAAAACATGTCCAGTTGAAAGTCTTAGAGGTTTTCGTGTATCTACTGTGATTTTCTAATTTTTCGACATTAAACTGTTATAAATTATCAAAAAACATTCAGTGTTTAAATTCTCATACATTTCAAGTATCTATTGTGGTTTGGTAATTTTTTGATACTATTTCAGTTTAAAGAAGTAAAACTTGTGAAAATTTGAACAAATTTGATTCCAGTGTTCAACTTTTTATAAAAGGAGACTAGTGAAACAGCTACAACAAAATTTCATTATGAAACTATTTTCTTGATGGAAAACTATTAGTTTCTAAATTTCTAATTTTTTCGAAACTATTTTATCGTAAACGTTAGCTACCGTACAATACTGCAAATATTTTGAACAATTTTGTTTCCGTCATTTATTTAGATCTCTTTTTGGTAATAGAAGACTTAAGTTGCCCCAAATCAAAAAACAAGCCCTGTTGACAATCTTATAGGTTTTCTTGTACATTTCGAGGACCTATTGTGTTTTAAAGTTTAAAGTAGTAAAAAGTGATTAACAAAAGTTCTTCAGTATAAAATCGTAAGCTCTGGAGCTCAACTTGTGAGATTAGAGAAATTTTGATTCCCGTGATCTCCTTTTCATAAAAGGAGACTAATGTTTTTTTTTTGTGACAGCTGCAACGAAAGTTTATTATGAAAGGTTTTTCTGGTTGGAAAAGTCCTAGTTTCTGAATTCCTAATTTCTTCGATACTACTTTACTAGTAAATGTACAAAACTGCAAATTTTTTAACAATATTGATTCCGTGGTTTATTTAGACCTCCTTTTGGTAAAACCAGACTAAAGTTGCCCCGAAAAAAAAACGTGCCCTGTTGTCAGTCTTAGAGGTTTTCGTGTATCTACTGTGATTTTCTAATTTTTCGACATTAAACTGTTATAAATTAGCAAAAAACAATCACTTTTTAAATTCTCAGACATATCAAGTATCTATTGTGGTTTCGTAATTTTTTGATACTATTTCAGTTTAATGTAGTAAAACTTGTGAAAATTTGAACAAATTTGATTCCCGTGTTCAACTGTTTATAAAAGGAGACTAGTTTAACAGCTACAACAAAATGTCATTATGAAACTTTTTTCTGGATGGAAAACTATTAGTTTCTGAATTTCTTATTTTTTCGATACTATTTTACTGTAGTTTAGTTGAACCATATCGAAACGGATATTGCCGGACAATACTGTAAATATTTTGAACAATTTTGTTTCCGTCATTTATTTAGATCTCTTTTTGGTAATAAAGACTTAAGTTGCCCCAAATCAAAAAAACAAGCCTGTTGACAATCTTAGAGGTTTTCGTGTATCTACTGTGATTTTGTAATTTTTCGACATTTAACCTAGTAGTATGTTATAAATTATCAAAAATCAATCACTGTTGAAAATCTCAAAACCACCTATTGTGGTTTTGTAATTTCTCAATACTATTTCAGTTTAAAGTAGTAAAAAGTGATTTACAAAAGTTCTTCAAAATAAAATCGTAAGCTCTGGAGCTCAACTTGTGAGATTAGAGAAATTTTGATTCCCGTGATCTCCTTTTCATAAAAGGAGACTAATGTTTTTTTTTTGTGACAGCTGCAACGAAAGTTTATTATGAAAGGTTTTTCTCGTTGGAAAAGTCCTAGTTTCTGAATTCCTAATTTCTTCGATACTACTTTACTAGTAAATGTACAAAACTGCACATTTTTTAAAAATATTGATTCCGTGGTTTATTTAGACCTCCTTTTGGTAAAACCAGACTAAAGTTGCCCCGAATAAAAAAACGTGCCCTGTTGACAGTCTTAGTGGCTCGCTTAGAGGGTTTCGTGTATCTACTGTGATTTAAACTAGTAAAATGTTATAATATCAAAAAACAATCACTGTTGAAATTCTCAGACATTTCGAATACCTAAAATGTTACTATTAATAGTTTTTCAGAATAAAATCGTATGCTCCAGAGCAAACCTTGTGAGGTTTTGAACAATTTTGATTCCCGTGATCTCCTTTTCATAAAAGAAGACTAAAGAACTAATGTTCTTTTTTTGTGACAGCTACAACAAAATTTCATAAACCTTGTGAGATTTTGAACAATTTTGATTCCCGTGATCTCCTTTTCATAAAAGAAGACTAAAAACTAATGTTCCTTTTTTGCGATAGCTACAACAAAATTTCATTATGAACGGTTTTTCTTAGTTTCTAAATATCTAATTTTTTCGATACTATTTTACAGAAAACGTAAGCTGCCGCTCAATACTGCAATGATTTTGAACAATTTTGTCTCCGTGATTTATTAGATCTCCTTTTGGTAAAAGAAGACTAAAGTTGCCCCGAATCAAAAAACATGTCCAGTTGAAAGTCTTAGAGGTTTTCGTGTATCTACTGTGATTTTCTAATTTTTCGACATTAAACTGTTATAAATTATCAAAAAACAATCAGTGTTTAAATTCTCAGACATTTCAAGTATCTATTGTGGTTTCGTAATTTTTTGATACTATTTCAGTTTAAAGAAGTAAAACTTGTGAAAATTTGAACAAATTTGATTCCCGTGTTCAACTTTTTATAAAAGGGGACTAGTGAAACAGCTACAACAAAATTTCATTATGAAACTTTTTTCTGGATGGAAAACTATTAGTTTCTAAATTTCTAATTTTTTCGATACTATTTTATCGTAAACGTAAGCTACCGTACAATACTGCAAATATTTTGAACAATTTTGTTTCCATCATTTATTTAGATCTCTTTTTGGTAATAGAAGACTTAAGTTGCCCCAAATCAAAAAACAAGCCCTGTTGACAATCTTATAGGTTTTCTTGTACATTTCGAGGACCTATTGTGTTTTAAAGTTTAAAGTAGTAAAAAGTGATTAACAAAAGTTCTTCAGAATAAAATCGTAAGCTCTGGAGCTCAACTTGTGAGATTAGAGAAATTTTGATTCCCGTGATCTCCTTTTCATAAAAGGAGACTAATGTTTTTTTTTTGTGACAGCTGCAACGAAAGTTTATTATGAAAGGTTTTTCTGGTTGGAAAAGTCCTAGTTTCTGAATTCCTAATTTCTTCGATACTACTTTCCTAGTAAATGTACAAAACTGCAAATTTTTTAACAATATTGATTCCGTGGTTTATTTAGACCTCCTTTTGGTAAAACCAGACTAAAGTTGCCCCGAAAAAAAAAACGTGCCCTGTTGTCAGTCTTAGAGGTTTTCGTGTATCTACTGTGATTTTCTAATTTTTCGACATTAAACTGTTATAAATTATCAAAAAACAATCACTTTTTAAATTCTCAGACATATCAAGTATCTATTGTGGTTTCGTAATTTTTTGATACTATTTCAGTTTAATGTAGTAAAACTTGTGAAAATTTGAACAAATTTGATTCCCGTGTTCAACTTTTTATAAAAGGAGACTAGTTTAACAGCTACAACAAAATGTCATTATGAAACTTTTTTCTGGATGGAAAACTATTAGTTTCTGAATTTCTAATTTTTTCGATACTATTTTACTGTAGTTTAGTTGAACCATATCGAAACGGATATTGCCGGACAATACTGTAAATATTTTGAACAATTTTGTTTCCGTCATTTATTCAGATCTCTTTTTGGTAATAAAGACTTAAGTTGCCCCAAATCAAAAAAACAAGCCTGTTGACAATCTTAGAGGTTTTCGTGTATCTACTGTGATTTTGTAATTTTTCGACATTTAACCTAGTAGAATGTTATAAATTATCAAAAATCAATCACTGTTGAAAATCTCAGACATTACGAGGACCTATTGTGGTTTTGTAATTTCTCAATACTATTTCAGTTTAAAGTAGTAAAAAGTGATTAACAAAAGTTCTTCAAAATAAAATCGTAAGCTCTGGAGCTCAACTTGTGAGATTAGAGAAATTTTGATTCCCGTGATCTCCTTTTCATAAAAGGAGACTAATGTTTTTTTTTGTGACAGCTGCAACGAAAGTTTATTATGAAAGGTTTTTCTGGTTGGAAAAGTCCTAGTTTCTGAATTCCTAATTTCTTCGATACTACTTTACTAGTAAATGTACAAAACTGCAAATTTTTTAAAAATATTGATTCCGTGGTTTATTTAGACCTCCTTTTGGTAAAACCAGACTAAAGTTGCCCCGAATAAAAAAACGTGCCCTGTTGACAGTCTTAGTGGCTCGCTTAGAGGGTTTCGTGTATCTACTGTGATTTAAACTAGTAAAATGTTATAATATCAAAAAACAATCACTGTTGAAATTCTCAGACATTTCGAATACCTAAAATGTTACTATTAATAGTTTTTCAGAATAAAATCGTATGCTCCAGAGCAAACCTTGTGAGGTTTTGAACAATTTTGATTCCCGTGATCTCCTTTTCATAAAAGAAGACTAAAGAACTAATGTACTTTTTTTGTGACAGCTACAACAAAATTTCATAAACCTTGTGAGATTTTGAACAATTTTGATTCCCGTGATCTCCTTTTCATAAAAGAAGACTAAAGAACTAATGTTCCTTTTTTGCGATAGCTACAACAAAATTTCATTATGAACGGTTTTTCTTAGTTTCTAAATATCTAATTTTTTCGATACTATTTTACAGAAAACGTAAGCTGCCGCTCAATACTGCAATGATTTTGAACAATTTTGTCTACGTGATTTATTAGATCTCCTTTTGGTAAAACAATACTAAAGTTGCCCCGAATCAAAAAACATGTCCAGTTGAAAGTCTTAGAGGTTTTCGTGTATCTACTGTGATTTTCTAATTTTTCGACATTAAACTGTTATAAATTATCAAAAAACAATCAGTGTTTAAATTCTCATACATTTCAAGTATCTATTGTGGTTTGGTAATTTTTTGATACTATTTCAGTTTAAAGAAGTAAAACTTGTGAAAATTTGAACAAATTTGATTCCAGTGTTCAACTTTTTATAAAAGGAGACTAGTGAAACAGCTACAACAAAATTTCATTATGAAACTTTTTTCTTGATGGAAAACTATTAGTTTCTAAATTTCTAATTTTTTCGAAACTATTTTATCGTAAACGTTAGCTACCGTACAATACTGCAAATATTTTGAACAATTTTGTTTCCGTCATTTATTTAGATCTCTTTTTGGTAATAGAAGACTTAAGTTGCCCCAAATCAAAAAACAAGCCCTGTTGACAATCTTATAGGTTTTCTTGTACATTTCGAGGACCTATTGTGTTTTAAAGTTTAAAGTAGTAAAAAGTGATTAACAAAAGTTCTTCAGAATAAAATCGTAAGCTCTGGAGCTCAACTTGTGAGATTAGAGAAATTTTGATTCCCGTGATCTCCTTTTCATAAAAGGAGACTAATGTTTTTTTTTTGTGACAGCTGCAACGAAAGTTTATTATGAAAGGTTTTTCTGGTTGGAAAAGTCCTAGTTTCTGAATTCCTAATTTCTTCGATACTACTTTAATAGTAAATGTACAAAACTGCAAATTTTTTAACAATATTGATTCCGTGGTTTATTTAGACCTCCTTTTGGTAAAACCAGACTAAAGTTGCCCCGAAAAAAAAAACGTGCCCTGTTGTCAGTCTTAGAGGTTTTCGTGTATCTACTGTGATTTTCTAATTTTTCGACATTAAACTATTATAAATTAGCAAAAAACAATCACTTTTTAAATTCTCAGACATATCAAGTATCTATTGTGGTTTCGTAATTTTTTGATACTATTTCAGTTTAATGTAGTAAAACTTGTGAAAATTTGAACAAATTTGATTCCCGTGTTCAACTTTTTATAAAAGGAGACTAGTTTAACAGCTACAACAAAATGTCATTAAGAAACTTTTTTCTGGATGGAAAACTATTAGTTTCGGAATTTCTAATTTTTTCGATACTATTTTACTGTAGTTTAGTTGAACCATATCGAAACGGATATTGCCGGACAATACTGTAAATATTTTGAACAATTTTGTTTCCGTCATTTATTTAGATCTCTTTTTGGTAATAAAGACTTAAGTTGCCCCAAATCAAAAAAACAAGCCTGTTGACAATCTTAGAGGTTTTCGTGTATCTACTGTGATTTTGTAATTTTTCGACATTTAACCTAGTAGAATGTTATAAATTATCAAAAATCAATCACTGTTGAAAATCTCAGACATTACGAGGACCTATTGTGGTTTTGTAATTTCTCAATACTATTTCAGTTTAAAGTAGTAAAAAGTGATTAACAAAAGTTCTTCAAAATAAAATCGTAAGCTCTGGAGCTCAACTTGTGAGATTAGAGAAATTTTGATTCCCGTGATCTCCTTTTCATAAAAGGAGACTAATGTTTTTTTTTGTGACAGCTGCAACGAAAGTTTATTATGAAAGGTTTTTCTGGTTGGAAAAGTCCTAGTTTCTGAATTCCTAATTTCTTCGATACTACTTTACTAGTAAATGTACAAAACTGCAAATTTTTTAAAAATATTGATTCCGTGGTTTATTTAGACCTCCTTTTGGTAAAACCAGACTAAAGTTGCCCCGAATAAAAAAACGTGCCCTGTTGACAGTCTTAGTGGCTCGCTTAGAGGGTTTCGTGTATCTACTGTGATTTAAACTAGTAAAATGTTATAATATCAAAAAACAATCACTGTTGAAATTCTCAGACATTTCGAATACCTAAAATGTTACTATTAATAGTTTTTCAGAATAAAATCGTATGCTCCAGAGCAAACCTTGTGAGGTTTTGAACAATTTTGATTCCCGTGATCTCCTTTTCATAAAAGAAGACTAAAGAACTAATGTTCTTTTTTTGTGACAGCTACAACAATATTTCATAAACCTTGTGAGATTTTGAACAATTTTGATTCCCGTGATCTCCTTTTCATAAAAGAAGACTAAAGAACTAATGTTCCTTTTTTGCGATAGCTACAACAAAATTTCATTATGAACGGTTTTTCTTAGTTTCTAAATATCTAATTTTTTTCGATACTATTTTACAGAAAACGTAAGCTGCCGCTCAATACTGCAATGATTTTGAACAATTTTGTCTCCGTGATTTATTAGATCTCCTTTTGGTAAAAGAAGACTAAAGTTGCCCCGAATCAAAAAACATGTCCAGTTGAAAGTCTTAGAGGTTTTCGTGTATCTACTGTGATTTTCTAATTTTTCGACATTAAACTGTTATAAATTATCAAAAAACAATCAGTGTTTAAATTCTCATACATTTCAAGTATCTATTGTGGTTTGGTAATTTTTTGATACTATTTCAGTTTAAAGAAGTAAAACTTGTGAAAATTTGAACAAATTTGATTCCAGTGTTCAACTTTTTATAAAAGGAGACTAGTGAAACAGCTACAACAAAATTTCATTATGAAACTTTTTTCTTGATGGAAAACTATTAGTTTCTAAATTTCTAATTTTTTCGAAACTATTTTATCGTAAACGTTAGCTACCGTACAATACTGCAAATATTTTGAACAATTTTGTTTCCGTCATTTATTTAGATCTCTTTTTGGTAATAGAAGACTTAAGTTGCCCCAAATCAAAAAACAAGCCCTGTTGACAATCTTATAGGTTTTCTTGTACATTTCGAGGACCTATTGTGTTTTAAAGTTTAAAGTAGTAAAAAGTGATTAACAAAAGTTCTTCAGAATAAAATCGTAAGCTCTGGAGCTCAACTTGTGAGATTAGAGAAATTTTGATTCCCGTGATCTCCTTTTCATAAAAGGAGACTAATGTTTTTTTTTTGTGACAGCTGCAACGAAAGTTTATTATGAAAGGTTTTTCTGGTTGGAAAAGTCCTAGTTTCTGAATTCCTAATTTCTTCGATACTACTTTACTAGTAAATGTACAAAACTGCAAATTTTTTAACAATATTGATTCCGTGGTTTATTTAGACCTCCTTTTGGTAAAACCAGACTAAAGTTGCCCCGAAAAAAAAAACGTGCCCTGTTGTCAGTCTTAGAGGTTTTCGTGTATCTACTGTGATTTTCTAATTTTTCGACATTAAACTGTTATAAATTATCAAAAAACAATCAAGTATCTATTGTGGTTTCGTAATTTTTTGATACTATTTCAGTTTAATGTAGTAAAACTTGTGAAAATTTGAACAAATTTGATTCCCGTGTTCAACTTTTTATAAAAGGAGACTAGTTTAACAGCTACAACAAAATGTCATTATGAAACTTTTTTCTGGATGGAAAACTATTAGTTTCTGAATTTCTAATTTTTTCGATACTATTTTACTGTAGTTTAGTTGAACCATATCGAAACGGATATTGCCGGACAATACTGTAAATATTTTGAACAATTTTGTTTCCGTCATTTATTTAGATCTCTTTTTGGTAATAAAGACTTAAGTTGCCCCAAATCAAAAAAACAAGCCTGTTGACAATCTTAGAGGTTTTCGTGTATCTACTGTGATTTTGTAATTTTTCGACATTTAACCTAGTAGAATGTTATAAATTATCAAAAATCAATCACTGTTGAAAATCTCAGACATTACGAGGACCTATTGTGGTTTTGTAATTTCTCAATACTATTTCAGTTTAAAGTAGTAAAAAGTGATTAACAAAAGTTCTTGAAAATAAAATCGTAAGCTCTGGAGCTCAACTTGTGAGATTAGAGAAATTTTGATTCCCGTGATCTCCTTTTCATAAAAGGAGACTAATGTTTTTTTTTTGTGACAGCTGCAACGAAAGTTTATTATGAAAGGTTTTTCTGGTTGGAAAAGTCCTAGTTTCTGAATTCCTAATTTCTTCGATACTACTTTACTAGTAAATGTACAAAACTGCAAATTTTTTAAAAATATTGATTCCGTGGTTTATTTAGACCTCCTTTTGGTAAAACCAGACTAAAGTTGCCCCGAATAAAAAAACGTGCCCTGTTGACAGTCTTAGTGGCTCGCTTAGAGGGTTTCGTGTATCTACTGTGATTTAAACTAGTAAAATGTTATAATATCAAAAAACAATCACTGTTGAAATTCTCAGACATTTCGAATACCTAAAATGTTACTATTAATAGTTTTTCAGAATAAAATCGTATGCTCCAGAGCAAACCTTGCGAGGTTTTGAACAATTTTGATTCCCGTGATCTCCTTTTCATAAAAGAAGACTAAAGAACTAATGTTCTTTTTTTGTGACAGCTACAACAAAATTTCATAAACCTTGTGAGATTTTGAACAATTTTGATTCCCGTGATCTCCTTTTCATAAAAGAAGACTAAAGAACTAATGTTCCTTTTTTGCGATAGCTACAACAAAATTTCATTATGAACGGTTTTTCTTAGTTTCTAAATATCTAATTTTTTCGATACTATTTTACAGAAAACGTAAGCTGCCGCTCAATACTGCAATGATTTTGAACAATTTTGTCTCCGTGATTTATTAGATCTCCTTTTGGTAAAAGAAGACTAAAGTTGCCCCGAATCAAAAAACATGTCCAGTTGAAAGTCTTAGAGGTTTTCGTGTATCTACTGTGATTTTCTAATTTTTCGACATTAAACTGTTATAAATTATCAAAAAACAATCAGTGTTTAAATTCTCAGACATTTCAAGTATCTATTGTGGTTTCGTAATTTTTTGATACTGTTTTAGTTTAAAGAAGTAAAACTTGTGAAAATTTGAACAAATTTGATTCCCGTGTTCAACTTTTTATAAAAGGAGACTAGTGAAACAGCTACAACAAAATTTCATTATGAAACTTTTTTCTGGATGGAAAACTATTAGTTTCTAAATTTCTAATTTTTTCGATACTATTTTATCGTAAACGTAAGCTACCGTACAATACTGCAAATATTTTGAACAATTTTGTTTCCATCATTTATTTAGATCTCTTTTTGGTAATAGAAGACTTAAGTTGCCCCAAATCAAAAAACAAGCCCTGTTGACAATCTTATAGGTTTTCTTGTACATTTCGAGGACCTATTGTGTTTTAAAGTTTAAAGTAGTAAAAAGTGATTAACAAAAGTTCTTCAGAATAAAATCGTAAGCTCTGGAGCTCAACTTGTGAGATTAGAGAAATTTTGATTCCCGTGATCTCCTTTTCATAAAAGGAGACTAATGTTTTTTTTTTGTGACAGCTGCAACGAAAGTTTATTATGAAAGGTTTTTCTGGTTGGAAAAGTCCTAGCTTCTGAATTCCTAATTTCTTCGATACTACTTTCCTAGTAAATGTACAAAACTGCAAATTTTTTAACAATATTGATTCCGTGGTTTATTTAGACCTCCTTTTGGTAAAACCAGACTAAAGTTGCCCCGAATAAAAAAACGTGCCCTGTTGACAGTCTTAGTGGCTCGCTTAGAGGGTTTCGTGTATCTACTGTGATTTAAACTAGTAAAATGTTATAATATCAAAAAACAATCACTGTTGAAATTCTCAGACATTTCGAATACCTAAAATGTTACTATTAATAGTTTTTCAGAATAAAATCGTATGCTCCAGAGCAAACCTTGTGAGGTTTTGAACAATTTTGATTCCCGTGATCTCCTTTTCATAAAAGAAGACTAAAGAACTAATGTTCTTTTTTTGTGACAGCTACAATAAAATTTCATAAACCTTGTGAGATTTTGAACAATTTTGATTCCCGTGATCTCCTTTTCATAAAAGAAGACTAAAGAACTAATGTTCCTTTTTTGCGATAGCTACAACAAAATTTCATTATGAACGGTTTTTCTTAGTTTCTAAATCTCTAATTTTTTCGATACTATTTTACAGAAAACGTAAGCTGCCGCTCAATACTGCAATGATTTTGAACAATTTTGTCTCCGTGATTTATTAGATCTCCTTTTGGTAAAAGAAGACTAAAGTTGCCCCGAATCAAAAAACATGTCCAGTTGAAAGTCTTAGAGGTTTTCGTGTATCAACTGTGATTTTCTAATTTTTCGACATTAAACTGTTATAAATTATCAAAAAACAATCAGTGTTTAAATTCTCATACATTTCAAGTATCTATTGTGGTTTGGTAATTTTTTGATACTATTTCAGTTTAAAGAAGTAAAACTTGTGAAAATTTGAACAAATTTGATTCCAGTGTTCAACTTTTTATAAAAGGAGACTAGTGAAACAGCTACAACAAAATTTCATTATGAAACTTTTTTCTTGATGGAAAACTATTAGTTTCTAAATTTCTAATTTTTTCGAAACTATTTTATCGTAAACGTTAGCTACCGTACAATACTGCAAATATTTTGAACAATTTTGTTTCCGTCATTTATTTAGATCTCTTTTTGGTAATAGAAGACTTAAGTTGCCCCAAATCAAAAAACAAGCCCTGTTGACAATCTTATAGGTTTTCTTGTACATTTCGAGGACCTATTGTGTTTTAAAGTTTAAAGTAGTAAAAAGTGATTAACAAAAGTTCTTCAGAATAAAATCGTAAGCTCTGGAGCTCAACTTGTGAGATTAGTGAAATTTTGATTCCCGTGATCTCCTTTTCATAAAAGGAGACTAATGTTTTTTTTTGTGACAGCTGCAACGAAAGTTTATTATGAAAGGTTTTTCTGGTTGGAAAAGTCCTAGTTTCTGAATTCCTAATTTCTTCGATACTACTTTTCTAGTAAATGTACAAAACTGCAAATTTTTTAACAATATTGATTCCGAGGTTTATTTAGACCTCCTTTTGGTAAAACCAGACTAAAGTTGCCCCGAATAAAAAAAACGTGCCCTGTTGACAGTCTTAGTGGCTCGCTTAGAGGGTTTCGTGTATCTACTGTGATTTAAACTAGTAAAATGTTATAATATCAAAAAACAATCACTGTTGAAATTCTCAGACATTTCGAATACCTAAAATGTTACTATTAATAGTTTTTCAGAATAAAATCGTATGCTCCAGAGCAAACCTTGTGAGATTTTGAACAATTTTGATTCCCGTGATCTCCTTTTCATAAAAGAAGACTAAAGAACTAATGTTCTTTTTTTGTGACAGCTACAACAAAATTTCATAAACCTTGTGAGATTTTGAACAATTTTGATTCCCGTGATCTCCTTTTCATAAAAGAAGACTAAAGAACTAATGTTCCTTTTTTGCGATAGCTACAACAAAATTTCATTATGAACGGTTTTTCTTAGTTTCTAAATCTCTAATTTTTTCGATACTATTTTACAGAAAACGTAAGCTGCCGCTCAATACTGCAATGATTTTGAACAATTTTGTCTCCGTGATTTATTAGATCTCCTTTTGGTAAAAGAAGACTAAAGTTGCCCCGAATCAAAAAACATGTTCAGTTGAAAGTCTTAGAGGTTTTCGTGTATCTACTGTGATTTTCTAATTTTTCGACATTAAACTGTTATAAATTATCAAAAAACAATCAGTGTTTAAATTCTCAGACAAACTTTGTTTGTGTTATTAATCAAATTTTTTTCAGAATAAAATCGTGAGCTCCACAGCAAAACTGTGAGATTTGGAACAATTTTGATTCCCGTGATCTCCTTTTCATAAAAGAAGACTAAAGAACTAATGTTCTTTTTTTGTGACAGCTACAACAAAATTTCATAAACCTTGTGAGATTTTGAACAATTTTGATTCCCGTGATCTCCTTTTCATAAAAGAAGACTAAAGAACTAATGTTCCTTTTTTGTGATAGCTACAACAAAATTTCATTATGAACGGTTTTTCTTAGTTTCTAAATCTCTAATTTTTTCGATACTATTTTACAGAAAACGTAAGCTGCCGCTCAATACTGCAATGATTTTGAACAATTTTGTCTCCGTGATTTATATAGATCTCCTTTTGGTAAAAGAAGACTAAAGTTGCTCCGAATCAAAAAACATGCCCAGTTGAAAGTCTTAGAGGTTTTCGTTTATCTACTGTGATTTTGTAATATTTCGACATTTCTTAAGATTAAAATCGTAAGCTCCAGATTTTCAACAATTTTGATTCCCGTGATGTCCTTTTCATAAAAGGAGACTAAAGAACTAATGTTCCTTTTTTGTGACAACTAAAACAATATTTCATTATGAAACGTTTTTCTGGATGGAAAACTCATAGTTTCTGAATTTCTAATTTTTTCGATACTGTTTTACTGTACACAGAGAAATAACTAACAGTTTTACGAATCTGCACAAAGGGTGTGATATTCTTAAAATCTATATAATATAAGTTGCCGTACAAAACTGCAAAGATTTTGAACAATTTTGTTTTCGTGATCTCCTTTTGGTAAAAGAAGACTAAAGTTGCCCCGAATCAAAGAACATGCCCTGTTGACGTCTTAGAGGTTTTCGTGTATCTAAAGAGATTTTGTAATTTTTCGACATTTAAACTAGTAGAATGTAATAAATTATCAAAAAACAATAACTGTTGAAATTCTCAGATATTTCGAGTACCTATTTTGGTTTTCCAATTTTTCGATACTATTTCAGGTTAAAGTAGTAAAATGTTATTAATCAAATTTTTTTCAGAATAAAATCGACGTCTTAGAGGTTTTCGTGTATCTACAGAGATTTTGTAATTTTTCGACATTTAAACTAGTAGAATGCAATAAATTATCAAAAAACAATAACTGTTGAAATTCTCAGATATTTCGAGTACCTATTGTGGTTTTCCAATTGTTCGATACTATTTCAGGTTAAAGTAGTAAAATGTTATGAATCAAATTTTTTTCAGAATAAAATCGTGAGCTCCAGAGCAAAATTGTGAGATTTGAACAATTTTGATGCCCGTGATCTCCTTTTCGTAAAATTTCGTTATGAAACGTTTTTCTGGATGGAAAAATCCTAGTTTCTGAATTGCACCTACAAAAAAATTTCATTATGAAACGTTTTTCTGGATGAAAACCTATAAGTTTCTGAATTTCTAATTTTTTCGATATTATTTTTTCCGGAAAACGTAAGCTGCCGTCCAATACTGCAAAGATTTTGAACAATTTTGTTTCCGTGATTTAATAGATCTCCTTTTGGTAAAAGAAGACTAAAGTTGCCCCGAATCAAAAAACATGCCCTGTTGACAAGATTGATAGAAGTTTTTGTGTATCTACTGTGATTTTGTAATTTTTCGACATTTAAACCAGTAAAATGTTATAAATTATCAAAAAACAATCACTGTTGAAAATCTCAGTTATTTCGAGTACCTATTGTGGTTTTGTAATTTTTCGAACCTATTTCAGTTTAAGGAGAAAAATGTTATCAGAATAATATCGTAAGCGCCAGAGCAAAACTTACGAGATATTGAATAATTTTGATTCCCGTGATCTCCTTCTCATAAAAGGAGACTAATGAACTAATGTTCCTTTTTTGTAACAGCTACAACAAAATTTCATTATGAAACGTTTTTCTGGATGGAAAACTCTTAGTTTCTGAATTTTTTTCGATACTATTACTGTAAACGTAAGCTGCCGTACAATACTGCAAATATTTAAATATTTTGATCAATTTTGTATCCGTCATTTATTTAGATCTCTTTTTGGTAATAGAAGACGTAAGTTGCCCCAAATCAAAAAACAAGCCCTGTTTTCGTGTATCTACAGAGATTTTGAATTTTTTCGACATTTAAACTAGTAAAATGTATTAAATAATCAAAAAACAATCACTGTTGAAATTCTCAGTTATTTCGAGTACCTATTGTGGTTTTCCAATTTTAGGATACTATTTCAGGTTAAAGTAGTAAAATGTTATTAATCAAATTTTTTTCAGAATAAAATCGTGAGCTCCACAGCAAAACTGTGAGATTTGGAACAATTTTGATCCCGTGATCTCCCTTTCGTTATGAAACGTTTTTCTGGATGGAAAACTATAAGCTTCTGAATTTCTAACTTTTTCGATATTGTTTTTACTGTAAACGTAAGCTGCCGTACAAAACTTCAAAGATTTTGAACAATTTTGTTTCCGTGATTTTTAGATCTCTTTTGGTAAAAGAAGACTAAAGTTGCCCCGAATAAAAAAACATGCCCTGTTGACAGTCTTAGAGGTTTTCGTGTACCTACTGTGATTTTTTAATTTTTCGACATTTAAACTAGTGAAATGTTATAAATTAACAAACAACAATCACCGTTGAAATTCTCAGACATTTCGAGTACCTATTCTAGTTTTGTAATTTTTCGATACTATTGCAATTTAAAGTAGTAAACTGTTATTAATAAATGTTCTTTAGAGTAAAATCGTACGCTCCATAGCAAAACTTGTGAGATTTTGAACAATTTTGATTCCCGTGATCTCCTTTTCTTAAAAAGAGAGTAAAGAACTAATGTTAGTTTTTTGTGACAACTAAAACAATATTTCATTATGAAACGTTTTTCTGGATGGAAAACTCATAGTTTCTGAATTTCTAATTTTTTCGATACTATTTTACTGTACACAGAGAAATAACTAACATTTTTACGAATCTGCACAAAGGGCGTGATATTCTTAAAATCTATATAATATAAGTTGCCGTACAATACTGCAAAGATTTTGAACAATTTTGTTTTCGTGATTTATTAGATCTCCTTTTGGTAAAAGAAGACTAAAGTTGCCCCGAATCAAAGAACATGCCCTGTTGACGTCTTATGGTTTTCGTGTATCTACAGAGATTTTGTAATTTTTCGACATTTAAACTAGTAGAATGTAATAAATTATCAAAAAACAATAACTGTTGAAATTCTCAGATATTTCGAGTACCTATTGTGGTTTTCCAATTTTTCGATACTATTTCAGGTTAAAGTAGTAAAATGTTATCAATCAAATTTTTTTCAGAATAAAATCGTGAGCTCCAGAGCAAAATTGTGATATTTGAACAATTTTTATTCCCGTGATCTCCTTTTCGTAATATTTCGTTATGAAACGTTTTTCTGGATGGAAAACTCCTAGTTTCTGAATTGCACCTACAAAAAAATTTCATTATGAAACGTTTTTCTGGATGAAAAACTATAAGTTTCTGAATTTCTAATTTTTTGGATATTATTTTTACTGTAAACGTAAGCTGCCGTCCAATACTGCAAAGATTTTGAACAATTTTGTTTTCGTGATTTATTAGATCTCCTTTTGGTAAAAGAAGACTAAAGTTGCCCCGAATCAAAGAACATGCCCTGTTGACGTCTTAGAGGTTTTCGTGTATCTACAGAGATTTTGTAATTTTTCGACATTTAAACTAGTAGAATGTAATAAATTATCAAAAAACAATAACTGTTGAAATTCTCAGATATTTCGAGTACCTATTGTGGTTTTCCAATTTTTCGATACTATTTCAGGTTAAAGTAGTAAAATGTTATCAATCAAATTTTTTTCAGAATAAAATCGTGAGCTCCAGAGCACAATTGTGCGATTTGAACAATTTTGATTCCCGTGATCTCCTTTTCGTAAAATTTCGTTATGAAACGTTTTTCTGGATGGAAAACTCCTAGTTTCTGAATTGCACCTACAAAAAAATTTCATTATGAAACGTTTTTCTGGATGAAAAACTATAAGTTTCTGAATTTCTAATTTTTTCAATATTATTTTTACTGTAAACGTAAGCTGCCGTCCAATACTGCAAAGATTTTGAACAATTTTGTTTCCGTGATTTAATAGATCTCCTTTTGGTAAAAGAAGACTAAAGTTGCCCCAAATCAAAAAACATGCCCTGTTGACAAGATTGATAGAAGTTTATGTGTATCTACTGTGATTTTGTCATTTTTCGACATTTAAACCAGTAAAATGTTATAAATTATCAAAAAACAATCACTGTTGAAAATCTCAGACATTTCGAGTGCCTAATGTGGTTTTGTAATTTTTCGAAACTATTTCAGTTTGAGGAGAAAAATGTTATCAGAATAAAATCGTAAGCGCCAGAGCAAAACTTACGAGATTTTGAATAATTTTGATTCCCGTGATCTCCTTCTCATAAAAGGAGACTAATGAACTAATGTTCCTTTTTTGTAACAGCTACAACAAAATTTCATTATGAAACGTTTTTCTGGATGGAAAACTCTTAGTTTCTGAATTTTTTTCGATACTATTACTGTAAACGTAAGCTGCCGTACAATACTGCAAAAAACTATAAGTTTCTGAATTTCTAATTTTTTCGATATTATTTTTACTGTAAACGTAAGCTGCCGTCCAATACTGCAAAGATTTTGAACAATTTTGTTTCCGTGATTTATTAGATCTCCTTTTGGTAAAAGAAGACTAAAGTTGCCCCGAATCAAAAAACATGTTCAGTTGAAAGTCTTAGAGGTTTTCGTGTATCTACTGTGATTTTCTAATTTTTCGACATTAAACTGTTATAAATTATCAAAAAACAATCAGTGTTTAAATTCTCATACATTTCAAGTATCTATTGTGGTTTCGTAACTTTTTGATACTATTTCAGTTTAAAGAAGTAAAAGTTGTGAAAATTTGAACAAATTTGATTCCAGTGTTCAACTTTTTATAAAAGGAGACTAGTGAAACAGCTACAACAAAATTTCATTATGAAACTTTTTTCTGGATGGAAAACTATTAGTTTCTAAATTTCTAATTTTTTCGATACTATTTTATCGTAAACGTAAGCTACCGTACAATACTGCAAATATTTTGAACAATTTTGTTTCCGTCATTTATTTAGATCTCTTTTTGGTAATAGAAGACTTAAGTTGCCCCAAATCAAAAAACAAGCCCTGTTGACAATCTTATAGGTTTTCTTGTACATTTCGAGGACCTATTGTGTTTTAAAGTTTAAAGTAGTAAAAAGAGATTAACAAAAGTTCTTCAGAATAAAATCGTAAGCTCTGGAGCTCAACTTGTGAGATTAGAGAAATTTTGATTCCCGTGATCTCCTTTTCATAAAAGGAGACTAATGTTTTTTTTTGTGACAGCTGCAACGAAAGTTTATTATGAAAGGTTTTTCTGGTTGGAAAAGTCCTAGTTTCTGAATTTCTAATTTTTTCGATACTATTTTACTGCAAATGTACAAAACTGCAAAAATTTTGAACAATATTGTTTCCGTGGTTTATTTAGACCTCCTTTTGGTAAAAGACTAAAGTTGCCCCGAAAAAAAAAAAACGTGCCCTGTTGTCAGTCTTAGAGGTTTTCGTGTATCTACTGTGATTTTCTAATTTTTCGACCTTAAACTGTTATAAATTATCAAAAAACAATCACTGTTTAAATTCTCAGACATATCAAGTATCTATGGGGTTTCGTAATTTTTTGATACTATTTCAGTTTAATGTAGTAAAACTTGTGAAAATTTGAACAAATTTGATTCCCGTGTTCAACTTTTTATAAAAGAAGACTAGTGAAACAGCTACAACAAAATTTCATTATGAAACTTTTTTCTGGATGGAAAACTATTAGTTTCTGAATTTCTAATTTTTTCGATACTATTTTACTGTAGTTTAGTTGAACCATGTAGTAAGGCAAGTTGTTCAGTATCGAAACGTATATTGCCGGACAATACTGTCAATATTTTGAACAATTTTGTTTCCGTCATTTATTTAGATCTCTTTTTGGTAATAAAGACTTAAGTTGCCCCAAATCAAAAAACAAGCCTGTTGACAATCTTAGAGGTTTTCGTGTATCTACTGTGATTTTGTAATTTTTCGACATTTAAACTAGTAGAGTAAAATGTTATAATATCAAAAAACAATCACTGTTGAAATTCTCAGACATTTCGAATACCTAAAATGTTACTATTAATAGTTTTTCAGAATAAAATCGTATGCTGCAGAGCAAACCTTGTGAGATTTTGAACAATTTTGATTCCCGTGATCTCCTTTTCATAAAAGAAGACTAAAGAACTAATGTTCTTTTTTTGTGACAGCTACAACAAAATTTCATAAACCTTGTGAGATTTTGAACAATTTTGATTCCCGTGATCTCCTTTTCATAAAAGAAGACTAAAGAACTAATGTTCCTTTTTTGCGATAGCTACAACAAAATTTCATTATGAACGGTTTTTCTTAGTTTCTAAATCTCTAATTTTTTCGATACTATTTTACAAAAAACGTAAGCTGCCGCTCAATACTGCAATGATTTTGAACAATTTTGTCTCCGTGATTTATTAGATCTCCTTTTGGTAAAAGATGACTAAAGTTGCCCCGAATCAAAAAACATGTCCAGTTGAAAGTCTTAGAGGTTTTCGTGTATCTACTGTGATTTTCTAATTTTTCGACATTAATCTGTTATAAATTATCAAAAAACAATCAGTGTTTAAATTCTCAGACATTTCAAGTATCTATTGTGGTTTCGTAATTTTTTGATACTATTTCAGTTTAAAGAAGTAAAACTTGTGAAAATTTGAACAAATTTGATTCCCGTGTTCAACTTTTTATAAAAGGAGACTAGTGAAACAGCTACAACAAAATTTCATTATGAAACTTTTTTCTGGATGGAAAACTATTAGTTTCTAAATTTCTAATTTTTTCGATACTATTTTATCGTAAACGTAAGCTACCGTACAATACTGCAAATATTTTGAACAATTTTGTTTCCGTCATTTATTTTAAGTCATTTATTTAAAGTAGTAAAAAGTGATTAACAAAAGTTCTTCAGAATAAAATCGTAAGCTCTGGAGCTCAACTTGTGAGATTAGTGAAATTTTGATTCCCGTGATCTCCTTTTCATAAAAGGAGACTAATGTTTTTTTTTTTGTGACAGCTGCAACGAAAGTTTATTATGAAAGGTTTTTCTGGTTGGAAAAGTCCTAGTTTCTGAATTCCTAATTTCTTCGATACTACTTTTCTAGTAAATGTACAAAACTGCAAATTTTTTAACAATATTGATTCCGTGGTTTATTTAGACCTCCTTTTGGTAAAACCAGACTAAAGTTGCCCCGAATAAAAAAAACGTGCCCTGTTGACAGTCTTAGTGGCTCGCTTAGAGAGTTTCGTGTATCTACTGTGATTTAAACTAGTAAAATGTTATAATATCAAAAAACAATCACTGTTGAAATTCTCAGACATTTCGAATACCTAAAATGTTACTATTAATAGTTTTTCAGAATAAAATCGTATGCTCCAGAGCAAAGCTTGTGAGATTTTGAACAATTTTGATTCCCGTGATCTCCTTTTCATAAAAGAAGACTAAAGAACTAATGTTCTTTTTTTGTGACAGCTACAACAAAATTTCATAAACCTTGTGAGATTTTGAACAATTTTGATTCCCGTGATCTCCTTTTCATAAAAGAAGACTAAAGAACTAATGTTCCTTTTTTGCGATAGCTACAACAAAATTTCATTATGAACGGTTTTTCTTAGTTTCTAAATCTCTAATTTTTTCGATACTATTTTACAGAAAACGTAAGCTGCCGCTCAATACTGCAATGATTTTGAACAATTTTGTCTCCGTGATTTATTAGATCTCCTTTTGGTAAAAGAAGACTAAAGTTGCCCCGAATCAAAAAACATGTTCAGTTGAAAGTCTTAGAGGTTTTCGTGTATCTACTGTGATTTTCTAATTTTTCGACATTAAACTGTTATAAATTATCAAAAAACAATCAGTGTTTAAATTCTCAGACATTTCAAGTATCTATTGTTGTTTCGTAATTTTTTGATACTATTTCAGTTTAAAGATGTAAAACTTGTGAAAATTTGAACAAATTTGATTCCAGTGTTCAACTTTTTATAAAAGGAGACTAGTGAAACAGCTACAACAAAATTTCATTATGAAACTTTTTTGTGGATGGAAAACTATTAGTTTCTAAATTTCTAATTTTTTCGATACTATTTTATCGTAAACGTAAGCTACCGTACAATACTGCAAATATTTTGAAAAATTTTGTTTCCGTCATTTATTTAGATCTCTTTTTGGTAATAGAAGACTTAAGTTGCCCCAAATCAAAAAACAAGCCCTGTTGACAATCTTATAGGTTTTCTTGTACATTTCGAGGACCTATTGTGTTTTAAAGTTTAAAGTAGTAAAAAGTGATTAACAAAAGTTCTTCAGAATAAAATCGTAAGCTCTGGAGCTCAACTTGTGAGATTAGAGAAATTTTGATTCCCGTGATCTCCTTTTCATAAAAGGAGACTAATGTTTTTTTTTTGTGACAGCTGCAACGAAAGTTTATTATGAAAGGTTTTTCTGGTTGGAAAAGTCCTAGTTTCTGAATTTCTAATTTTTTCGATACTATCCCAGTAAACCAGAGTTCGTTAAAATAACGTTAACAAGTAACTGATAACCATAACGTTAATTTTTGGTGGTAATGTCGCGGGATCTAACGTATATTTAACATTATATTTTAACGTTGACCAGCCTGAGAAAAAATACGTTTTTTTTTACGTTTAACTGAATTCCGAGCACACACGTTAGGTTTTAACTGTAAAATAACGTTATATATCAATTGCTTATCAACGCATAAATATAACGCATATTTACCATTTTATTTAAACGTTGACGAGCCAGAAAAAAACACGTATTTTTTTAGGTTTAAATGTACTTCCGAATAAACGTAAAACATTAAATGGAAAATAACGTTATACTTCAACGGCTTATTAATTCATGAAGGTAACGTATATTTTTGTCAAGTTTTAACTGTAAAATAACGTTATATATCAACTGCTTATAAACGCACGAATAGAACGTATATTTACCATTTTATTTAAACGATGACGAGCCAGAGAAAAACACGTATTTTTTACGTTTAAATGTACTTCCGAATAAACGTAAAGCATTAAATGTAAAATAACGTTATATTTCAACGGCCTATTAACTCATGAAGATAACGTATATTTACCATTTTATTTTGACGTTTAAGAACCAGAGAAAAAATACGTATTTTTTACGTTTGAATGTACTTCCGAATATACGTTAAGTACCAAACGTAAAAGAACGTTATATTTCAACGGCTTATTAACTCATGAAAATAACGTATATTTACCATTTTATTTAAACGTTTAAGAGCCAGAGAAAAAACGCGTATTTTTTACGTTTAAATGTACTTCCGAATATACGTTAAGTACCAAATGTAAAAGAACGTTATATTTCAACGGCTTACTAACTCATGAAGATAACGTATATTTACCATTTTATTTAAACGTTTAGAAGTCAGGGAAAAACGCGTATTTTTTACGTTTAAATGTACTTCCGAATATACGTTAAGTACCAAACGTAAAAGAACGTTATATTTCAACGGCTTATTAACTCATGAAAATTACATACATTTTTTACATATAAATATGCAGGTTTTTCATTTAATATACTTACTTCCGTTTCGCATCAACTGTGAAATAACATTGTAATTTCAAAGATTTATTAACGTTCTAAAATAACGTTACTAAAATTACAGTTACAGAGTTTTAAAATGCAATGTTATTAAAAAAAAACAACTATAATTAAAAATTAATAACCGTAACGTTAATTTTTAGTTGAATGTCGCCGGATTTAACGGATGTTTACCATAACTATTTAACATCAATGTAACAAAAAAACACGTTTTATTGAAATTCCAATACGGATCTTCAAAAGCATATTACACGCTAGTTGTAAATTGACCGACGTCTTTTTAACTCCTAAAAACAACGTCACAAAAATTCGAGCAATAAGTTGATTAATCTGAAAAAATATATATATATCTAAAAAGGACAACGTTTATCAAACTAAATAGAAATACATTAGAATAACCTTAATGAAGAACGTTAATTTTTGTTAAAAAATGCTATTACTTACCTGTTCAATCAACAGAGCTGCTAGAGAAAAAATGGCTTCCAAACGATGTAAGGTATTTTTTAGTGTAATCATTATATTTTTTCGCTTAATACTTCGTTGAACCTTCAATGTAATAATTAACGTTAAATTAAATACCATTTAAACGTTTAAAACGCGATGCATACTCGTATTTGATTAAAAAATGTTTCATATAACGTTTATCGTAACCAATAGAAATTTTATTCTTAAAAAAAATACATTTTAAAAATTAGGGTTAGTTGCGATTTATACTGTCACGCGTTTCATGTACAAGTGCTGTGAACATTCTTTTACATTTTAAAGTTTTATAACCAAAAATTTCTTGAGAAGTTTAATAATGGTTAATGTTAATTTGGTAGAAAAAGTAATTTATAATTATTATGCAAGTCTTTTTAATAAATTTAAAAATTTAAAGTAATTATTACTTTTATCGAATTTCACTACTTATATAGTCACTGTTCATACTTACCTCACAAATCGCATTAAAAAGGGTTTTTTAATATCTAATGAATGGAATAATAACACAGAAAGAGCAATATGATATAATACAATGATTATTTACGTCATGCAAAAATAACAAAAATAAGTATAATATTCCACAATATAAAATTAAAATATCTTCTTTAAAGAACCACATTAAAAGCAGCCTTGCACGCATCTTTTGTCTGAAAAAAAAAAGTACCTATTGAGAAATATACCTCATCGCTGCCAAAAATGTATAAATCCCATTTACGATCAAATATCTTTTTCGTATTATTAATATCAGCTGGTAGACAAAGCTCGTCTTGTTAAGTGCAGATATTAATAACATATAATATATGCTAAAGAATGATAATTTATTGGCCTAAAATGGGATTTATAAATTTTGGCAGCGATGACCTAGGTCTAAACATTCGTCAGATTGACTGTATCATCGTTGAATCACATTTAATTGAAACCGATATAGGGCTTTGCAGAACAGAATGATGCCAGCGTATTTTTACAGATAATGCGCTGCCCATCTTACCTATTATTTTTTACTCAACGGTATAAGGTAACTATCTGTGTGCGATTACATCAGACATCAGAGAATAATAGGATTTATTTTCTCATGCATGTTAAAGTCAGCGTTTGGGCGATTTATTAAAGTTTTTGAATATAGGGGTATGAATGAGGGCGGCAAATTCTGAGCTCTTGGGGGTGTGTAGAGGAGATTAGTAGGATCTGTCTTCTGAAAAAAAAATGCAAGGTAAAATATTAAAATATTAATGTTTTTGAATATAGGGATGAAAGAGGAGTAATATGAGGACAGCAAATTCTGAGCTCTTAAAGATTTGTAGAGGAGGTTAATAGGATCTATTTTCTGAAAGAAAAATTTTTCATGCAAGTTAAAATAAACCATTGGACGATTTATTAATGTTTTTGAAATATTAGGGGTAGAAGAGGGGTAAGAATGCGGGCAGCAAATTCTGAGATCTTGAGGGTTGTATAGGAGATTAGTAGGATCTATTTTCTGAAAAAAAAAATTTTTTTTCGTGAAAGTTAAAATAATCGGATGTGCGATTTTTTGAAATTTGTGAATATAGGGGTGAAAGAAGGGTAAGTTGATGGCAGCAAATTCTGAGCTTTTGGGGGTTTGTAGAGGAGAATAGAAGGATTTATTTTCTGAAAAAAATCATGCAAGTTAAAATAACTGAGCGATTGGGCTATTTATTAATGTTTTTGAACATAGAGGTGAAAGAGGGGTCGTAAAAGGGTTGATGTGCTCCGAATTTATGACAAACTGTTTTAATTAGGTTATTTAAACGTTGAAATGGAAACCATAATGTGAATAAACTCGATAGTGCAAGAGTAGATGCGTTAAAAACAGTTGATTAAATAACTATTTCGAACAGGGTGTTTCAGCATCATTAGTATAACGTTGATAATAAAACCGAAATGTTACGAGTTTAAAAGTGCAGCAATAACAACGTCGTAAAAAGGTTGATGTATACGGAGTTGATTACAAACTGTTTTAGTCAAGTTATTTAATCGTTAAAATGAAAACCATAATGTGAATAAACTCGATAGTGCAAGAGTAGATACGTTGAAAAACATTGATTAAATAACTATTTCAAACAGGGTGTTTCAGCAACATTAGTATAACGTTGATAATAAAACCGAAATGTTACGAGTTTAAAAGTGCGGCAATAACAACGTCGCACAAGGGTTGATATATACCGAGTTGATTACAAACTGTTTTAGTTAAGTTATTTAAGCGTTAAAATGAAAACCATAATGTGAATAAATTTAACAGTGCAACAGTAGAAACGTTGAAAAACAGTTGGTAAAATAACTATTTTAACAGGGTGTTTTATTAACATTAGTATAACATTGATAATAAAACCATAATGTTACGAGTTTAAAACTGCAGAAATAGCAACTTCGTAAAAGGGTTGATGTACTCCGAGTTGATTACATAGTCTGTTTTAATTAGGTTATTTATATTTAAACGTTGAAATGGAAACCATAATGTGAATAAATTCGATGGTGCAAGAGTAGAAACGTTGAAAAACATTTGGTTAAATAACTATTTCAAACAGGGTGTTTCAGTAACATCAGTATAACGTTGATAATAAAACCGAAATGTTACGAGTTTAAAAGTGCATCAATAACAATGTCGTAAAAGGGTTGATGGATACCGAGTTGATTACAAACTCTTTTTGTTAAGTTATTTAAACGCTAAAATGAAAACCATAATGTGAATAAATTTAAGAGTGCAACAGTAGAAACGTTGAAAAACAGTTGGTTAAATAACTATTTTAACAGGGTGTTTTAGTACCTAACATTAGTATAAGTAACATTGATAATAACACCATAATGTTACGAGTTTAAAAGTACAGCAATAGCAACGTCGTAAAAGGGTTGATGTACTCCGAGTTAATTACAAAGTCTGTTTTAATTAGGTTATTTAAACGTTGAAATGGAAACCATGATGTGAATAAACTCGATGGTGCAAAAGTAGAAACGTTGAAAAACATTTGGTTAAATAACTATTTCAAACAGGGTGTTTCAGTAACATTAGTATAACGTTCATAATAAAACCGAAATGTTACGAGTTTAAAAGTGCAGCAATAACAACGTCGTAAAAGGGTTGATGTATACCGAGTTGATTACAAACTGTTTTAATTAAGTTATTTAAACATTGATATGAAAACGGTAATGTGAATAAATTTAACAGTGCAACAGTGAAAACGTTGAAAAACAATTGGTTAAATAACCATTTCAAATAGGGAGTTTCAGTAACATTAGTATAACGTATAGTATAACTAAGCGGGCTATTTATTAATGTTTTTGAATATAGAGATGAAAGAGGGGTGATATGAGGAGAGCAAATTCTAATCAATTGAGGGTTTGCAGAGGAGGTTAGTAGGATTTATTTTCTGAAAGAAAATTTTTCATGCAAGTTAATATAAGCGGTTGGGCGATTTATTAATATTTTTGAATACGGGGATAAAAAGGGGGCGTTAGATGAAACGGCAATTTTTTTAAATTCGAGGGTTGGTAGGGGGTGTTCGCAGTACCATTTTTCCGAATGAAAATTTTTAACGTATGTGTTAAAACAACGGATTGGTCTATTTTAATCCAGATAGGTACCTACTATATACGGACGGATCATTTAGATCACTCTGTAGTAAGTATTATTTTTATTACAATGGGGTAGGTGAACTTGGTGTTGAATTTTTACTGCTTAAACACTCATACCTAAACTGATATATAGGCAAACACTATGATTAAAAATCGAATTGCAACCCTCCGTGCGTGACACTGCGCCGCTACTTTCACGCTCATGATTATTTTATGGTAGTAAGTAGGTAGCATAATAATAGAATAATCTAGTCGTAATAAGTATATTATTCTATTGTACGGCAGACTGGACGACTGTACTCTTAAGTCTCAAGATGCCAATATGGCGGATGCACGAATACCTACGTACTACAAAAAAGGATCGCCCGTTTTACGGTTTGTAGTGACCTACAGACAGGCTACAAAAATGCAAGGTCGATCGGGATCTATTTCATTTGCTGCCAGAAATAACCAGTCTGCCTACCCAGCACGTTTTACTTACCGGTCACCGGTCTCGACAGCTTCACTGCTTCACTACTTAACAGTTAAAATTAAAATCCGTTTGTTTAGTGCATCGCGCCGGCCGCCGGCCTGTCGTTTGGCCGCGCCGGCGTAGTGCGGCGGCTCGGCAAGGACGTTATTAAGGAGGGCGCGCACCGAACGACTCAATTCTGCTTGGCATTTGACATGCTATCGGCACGAAATTAAACACGGGCATTGCCTGAGGACCACAGCAGTACCAACCAAGTTAAAAATATGTAAATAATAAGTGAAAAATGAGTAGTTTGAATCGGTTGCCATTTTCATGCAAACTACAAACCACTGAATAACCTACCTATAAAAGAGATAAAAACATTGTTTTTACCGAAGACCATTCGCCAAAGTACTTACCTTCTGAAGTATGCTGGCCGTTCCAAAGCAGTAGGTACCACCTACAAACCTAGTTCAGCTAATATGTTCACTGCTCTCAAAGACCTGTTATTACCTATTATACCTGCATTTTTATAGGAGCGGCAATTGAACGCTATTTATTGTTAAAACATTAATTGTGACCCTTATTTTAAAAAGCTCAGATGTATCAACAACCATGGATTCTTTAAATATATAATAACTGTACAAATACCTATTTACTTTATCGTTGCCGTTCCGAGCCGGAATCGATTGAGTGCGCGACGTGGGCGTCCTCCTTTATTCGCCAGGTCAGCGCGTCGCCGCCGCCGCACGCCGGCGCGCGCATCTAGTGTCCGATTGGTCAAAATAAAACTGTCAAAATTCTTATGGTAAAAATAATAAACTAAACATTTACGTTAAAAATCCGTTTCAATCAGATAAATATTTTAGGCCGCCGAGCAAATGAAATAAACACTTTTTTAGGTACTTGATTAGGTACATATCCCTATTTTAGCGACTTGTAACAAATTAAATACCTATAAAATATAAAAATTGTAACATATAAATAATTGTTGCTTCGGAAACCGGCGTGGAACATGATGCATGATAATGAAGTAGGTACATACCTATTATCAAAGATCATGTGTTTTAAAATGAAGTAAAAGAAATATATAATTCCCCTGAAAAACATAGGCATACTTTTATCGTGAGCCCAAAGAGTTAGTATGGTCACGTGAACGTGTATTTGAAAAATAATTTCCGTTTTGGCTTCCGATGATAAGTACTTTATATGCAAGTTCTTGTTATAAAACTGCTGAAGAACAATTGGAATACCGTTTACGAATGCACAAGTATCTACAGTTTATATTGACTATTTCCCTCGTCTTAATTTCCACCAATCACAAATGCGCAATTTTGAATTACAAATGGTTTCTAGATGGAAAAATTGTGACAGCACCTGTCGAGTATACCCGGGGCAAAACTTGACAGCTGTTGTACAATAGGTAATATGTTTTGTAAGCTATGTGTATGCAGAATAATCTGTTACTTATGAAACAGTCTTGTCAAATACCATTCGGGCATCTAATTTTTCCTGTGAAAAAAATCCAAAAAATCACAATGCTAAGTAATATTTGCCACACAATGCCATCGTGCAGGTAGAAAAATCCTCGTCTTCGACTCGGATTTTTGTTGCCACCAGCACTCATGCTTCTGTTAAAATGTTAAAATATTACTTAGCAACGTGTTTTCAATTTTTTCGGAAAAATTAGATGTTCTTATATTACTTTCGAATAAATATAATAAATTATTTAATAACATTCAATGTAAACTGCACTTGGGCATGCGCGAACGGTATGCCTGCTCTTCATCAGCACCTTTACAACAAGAACTTACATACTTCTCATTGGTAAATACAAGTTTATGTAACAATAATAACACTTTGAGCCCACGCTAACGGTACTTATGCCTATGGTTTTCTGAGGATTTTCTGTTTTAAACTGAGTAAAATCAGAGATCATAGAATATCCATGATCTTTGGTAAAATCACATCCAAAAATCTGTAACTATCTCCTGATCTATTTATAGAGAATAAATTTAACAGTGCAGCAGTAGAGACATTGATAAACAATTGGTTAATTAACTATTTCAAACAGGGTGTTTCAGTAACATTAGTATAACATTAATAACAAAACCATAATGTTACGAGTTTAAAAGTGCAGCAAGAGCAACGGCGTAAAAGGGTTGATGTACTCCGAGTTGATGAAAAACTGTTTTAATTGGGTTATTTAAACGTTGAAATGAAAACCACAATGTGAATAAACTGAACAGTGCAACAATAGAAACGTTGAAAAAGAGTTGGTTAAATAACTAATTCAAGCAGGGTGTTTCAATGATATTAGTATAACGTTGATAATAAAACCAAAATGTGACGAGTTTAAAAGTGCAGCAATAGCAACGTCGCAAAAGGGTTGATATATACCTAGTTGATTACAAACGGTTTTAATTAAGTTATTTAAACGTTGAAATGAAAACCATATTATGAATTAATTTAACACTGCAATAGTAGAAATGTTGAAAAACAGTGAGTTAAATAATTATTTCAAACAGGGTGTGTCAGTAACATTAGTATAACGTTGATAATAAAACCATAATGTTACGAGTTTAAAAATGCAGCAATATGAAAGTCGTAAAAGGGTTAAGTACTTCGTGTTGAATACAAGCTGTTTTAGTTAGGTTATTTAAACGTTGAAAAGAAAACCATAACGGGAATATACTGAACAGTGCAACAGTAGAAACGTTGAAAAACAGTTGGTTAAATAACTATTTCAAACAGGGTGTTCCAGTAACATTAGTATAACGTTGATAATAAAACCGTAATGTTACGAGTTTAAAAGTGCAGCAATAGCAACGTCGTAAAAGGGTTGATGTACTCCGTGTTGTTCACAATCTGTTTTAATTAAGTTATTTAAACGTTGAAATGAAAACCATAATGTGAATAAACTGAACAGTGCAACAGTGGAAACGTTGAAAAACCGTTGGTTAAATAACTATTTCAAACAGGGTGTTCCAGTAACATTAGTATAACGTTGATAACAAAACCAAAATGTGACGAGGTTAAAAGTGCAGCAATATCAACGTCGTAAAAGGGTTGATGTATACCGAGTTGAATGCAAACTGTTTTAATTAAGTTATTTAAACGTTGAAATGGAAACAATATTGTGAATTAATTTAACAGTGCAACAGTAGAAACGTTGAAAAACAGTTGGTTAAATAACTAATTCAAACAGGGTGTTTCAATAACATTAGTATAGCGTTGATACTAAAACCAAAATGTGACGAGTTTAAAAGTGCAGCAATAGCAACGTCGCACAAGAGTTGATATATACCGAGTTGATTACAAACGGTTTTAATTAAGTTATTTAAACGTTGAAATGAAAACCATATTATGAATTAATTTAACAGTGCAACAGTAGAAATGTTGAAAAACAGTGGGTTAAATAATTATTTCAAACCGGGTGTGTCAGTAACATTAGCATAACGTTGATAATAAAACCATAATGTTACGAGTTTAAAAATGCAGCAATATCAACGTCGTAAAGGGGTTTATGTACTTCGTGTTGAATACAAGTTGTTTTAGTTAGGTTATTTAAACGTTGAAATGAAAACCATAACGTGAATATACTAAACAGTGCAACAGTAGAAACGTTGAAAAACAGTTGGTTAAATAACTATTTCAAACAGGGAGTTTCAGAAACATTAGTATAACGTTGATAATAAAACCATAATGTTACGAGTTTAAAAGTGCAGCAATAGCAACGTCGTAAAAGGGTTAATGTACTCCGTGTTGTTCACAATCTGTTTTAATTAAGTTATTTAAACGTTGAAATGAAAACCATAATGTGAATAAACTGAACAGTGCAACAGTGGAAACGTTGAAAAACAGTTGGTTAAATAACTATTTCAAACAGGGTGTTTCAGTAACATTAGTATAACGTTGATAACAAAACCAAAAGGTGACGAGGTTAAAAGTGCTGCAATATCAACGTCGTAAAAGGGTCGATGTATACCGAGTTGATTATAAACTGTTTTAATTAAGTTATTTAAACGTTGAAATGAAAACCATATTGTGAATTAATTTAACAGTGCAACAGTAGAAACGTTGAAAAACAGTTGGTTAAATAACTAATTCAAACAGGGTGTTTCAATAACATTAGTATAGCGTTGATACTAAAACCAAAATGTGACGAGTTTAAAAGTGCAGCAATAGCAACGTCGCACAAGAGTTGATATATACCGAGTTGATTACAAACGGTTTTAATTAAGTTATTTAAACGTTGAAATGAAAACCATATTATGAATTAATTTAACAGTGCAACAGTAGAAATGTTGAAAAACAGTGGGTTAAATAATTATTTCAAACCGGGTGTGTCAGTAACATTAGCATAACGTTGATAATAAAACCATAATGTTACGAGTTTAAAAATGCAGCAATATCAACGTCGTAAAGGGGTTTATGTACTTCGTGTTGAATACAAGTTGTTTTAGTTAGGTTATTTAAACGTTGAAATGAAAACCATAACGTGAATATACTAAACAGTGCAACAGTAGAAACGTTGAAAAACAGTTGGTTAAATAACTATTTCAAACAGGGAGTTTCAGAAACATTAGTATAACGTTGATAATAAAACCATAATGTTACGAGTTTAAAAGTGCAGCAATAGCAACGTCGTAAAAGGGTTAATGTACTCCGTGTTGTTCACAATCTGTTTTAATTAAGTTATTTAAACGTTGAAATGAAAACCATAATGTGAATAAACTGAACAGTGCAACAGTGGAAACGTTGAAAAACAGTTGGTTAAATAACTATTTCAAACAGGGTGTTTCAGTAACATTAGTATAACGTTGATAACAAAACCAAAATGTGACGAGGTTAAAAGTGCTGCAATATCAACGTCGTAAAAGGGTCGATGTATACCGAGTTGATTATAAACTGTTTTAATTAAGTTATTTAAACGTTGAAATGAAAACCATATTGTGAATTAATTTAACAGTGCAACAGTAGAAACTTTGAAAAACAATTGGTTAAATGACTAATTCAAACAGGGTGTTTCAATAACATTAGTATTACGTTGATAATAAAATCAAAATGTGACGAGTTTAAAAGTGCAGAAATAGCAACGTCGCAAAAGGGTTGACATATACCGAGTTGATTACAAACGGTTTTAATTAAGTTATTTAAACGTTGAAATGAAAACCATATTGTGAATTAATTTAACAGTGCAACAGTAGAAATGCTGAAAAACAGTGGGTTAAATAATTATTTCAAACAGGGTGTGTAAAACCATAATGTTACGAGTTTAAAATGCAGCAATATCAACGTCGTAAAAGCGTTGATGTTCTTCGTGTTGAATACAAGTTCTTTTAGTTAGGTTATTTAAACGTTGAAATGAAAACCATAACGTGAATATACTGAACAGTGCATCAGTAGAAACGTTGAAAAACAGTTGGTTAAATAACTATTTCAAACAGGGTGTTCCAGTAACATTAGTATAACGTTGATAACAAAACCAAAATGTGACGAGGTTAAAAGTGTAGCAATATCAACGTCGTAAAAGGGTTGATGTATACCGAGTTTATTACAAACTGTTTTAATTAAGTTATTTAAACGTTGAAATAAAAACCATATTGTGAATTAATTTAACAATGCATCAGTAGAAACGTTGAAAAACAGTTGGTTAAATAACTATTTCAAACAGGGTGTTTCAGTAACATTAGTATAACGTTAATAATAAAACCGTCATATTACGAGTTTAAAAGTGCAGCAATAGCAACGTCGTAAAAGGGTTGATGTTCTCCGTGTTGATTACAAACTGTTTTAATTAAGCTATTTATACGTTGAAATGAAAACCATAAAGACCTAAGTTTAAAAATATATAAAGAGAAACGGTCTATCAACTTTCTATGTGGAAGAATTTGATATGACGTTATTTTAATACAGTTTTAGCAAGGTATTTTTGAGGTTGATTTTGCAACCGTTGTTAATGTAACGCAAATGTTAACGTTTTAAAAACAACGTGTAACGTTATTTCTACGTCCATAACGTTAAATCAACCTAAATTCAACTGACCTGTGTTTACTGGGATTTTACTGCAAATGTACAAAACTGCAAAAATTTTGAACAATATTGTTTCCGTGGTTTATTTAGACCTCCTTTTGGTAAAAGACTAAAGTTGCCCCGAAAAAAAAAAACGTGCCCTGTTGTCAGTCTTAGAGGTTTTCGTGTATCTACTGTGATTTTCTAATTTTTCGACCTTAAACTGTTATAAATTATCAAAAAACAATCACTGTTTAAATTCTCAGACATATCAAGTATCTATGGGGTTTCGTAATTTTTTGATACTATTTCAGTTTAATGTAGTAAAACTTGTGAAAATTTGAACAAATTTGATTCCCGTGTTCAACTTTTTATAAAAGAAGACTAGTGAAACAGCTACAACAAAATTTCATTATGAAACTTTTTCCTGGATGGAAAACTATTAGTTTCTGAATTTCTAATTTTTTCGATACTATTTTACTGTAGTTTAGTTGAACCATGTAGTAAGGCAAGTTGTTCAGTATCGAAACGTATATTGCCGGACAATACTGTCAATATTTTGAACAATTTTGTTTCCGTCATTTATTTAGATCTCTTTTTGGTAATAAAGACTTAAGTTGCCCCAAATCAAAAAACAAGCCTGTTGACCATCTTAGAGGTTTTCGTTTATCTACTGTGATTTTGTAATTTTTCGACATTTAACTAGTAGAGTAAAATGTTTTAATATCAAAAAACAATCACTGTTGAAATTCTCAGACATTTCGAATACCTAAAATGTTACTATTAATAGTTTTTCAGAATAAAATCGTATGCTCCAGAGCAAACCTTGTGAGATTTTGAACAATTTTGATTCCCGTGATCTCCTTTTCATAAAAGAAGACTAAAGAACTAATGTTCTTTTTTTGTGACAGCTACAACAAAATTTCATAAACCTTGTGAGATTTTGAACAATTTTGATTCCCGTGATCTCCTTTTCATAAAAGAAGACTAAAGATCTAATGTTCCTTTTTTGCGATAGCTACAACAAAATTTCATTATGAACGGTTTTTCTTAGTTTCTAAATCTCTAATTTTTTCGATACTATTTTACAGAAAACGTAAGCTGCCGCTCAATACTGCAATGATTTTGAACAATTTTGTCTCCGTGATTTATTAGATCTCCTTTTGGTAAAAGAAGACTAAAGTTGCCCCGAATCAAAAAACATGTCCAGTTGAAAGTCTTAGAGGTTTTCGTGTATCTACTGTGATTTTCTAATTTTTCGACATTAAACTGTTATAAATTATCAAAAAACAATCAGTGTTTAAATTCTCAGACATTTCAAGTATCTATTGTGGTTTCGTAATTTTTTGATACTATTTCAGTTTAAAGAAGTAAAACTTGTGAAAATTTGAACAAATTTGATTATAGTGTTCAACTTTTTATAAAAGGAGACTAGTGAAACAGCTACAACAAAATTTCATTATGAAACTTTTTTCTGGATGGAAAACTATTAGTATCTAAATTTCTAATTTTTTCGATACTATTTTATCGTAAACGTAAGCTACCGTACAATACTGCAAATATTTTGAACAATTTTGTTTCCGTCATTTATTTAGATCTATTTTTGGTAATAGAAGACTTAAGTTGCCCCAAATCAAAAAACAAGCCCTGTTGACAATCTTATAGGTTTTCTTGTACATTTCGAGGACCTATTGTGTTTTAAAGTTTAAAGTAGTAAAAAGTGATTAACAAAAGTTCTTCAGAATAAAATCGTAAGCTCTGGAGCTCAACTTGTGAGATTAGTGAAATTTTGATTCCCGTGATCTCCTTTTCATAAAAGGAGACTAATGTTTTTTTTTGTGACAGCTGCAACGAAAGTTTATTATGAAAGGTTTTTCTGGTTGGAAAAGTCCTAGTTTCTGAATTCCTAATTTCTTCGATACTACTTTTCTAGTAAATGTACAAAACTGCAAATTTTTTAACAATATTGATTCCGTGGTTTATTTAGACCTCCTTTTGGTAAAACCAGACTAAAGTTGCCCCGAATAAAAAAAACGTGCCCTGTTGACAGTCTTAGTGGCTCGCTTAGAGGGTTTCGTGTATCTACTGTGATTTAAACTAGTAAAATGTTATAATATCAAAAAACAATCACTGTTGAAATTCTCAGACATTTCTAATACCTAAAATGTTACTATTAATAGTTTTTCAGAATAAAATCGTATGCTCCAGAGCAAACCTTGTGAGATTTTGAACAATTTTGATTCCCGTGATCTCCTTTTCATAAAAGAAGACTAAAGAACTAATGTTCTTTTTTTGTGACAGCTACAACAAAATTTCATAAACCTTGTGAGATTTTGAACAATTTTGATTCCCGTGATCTCCTTTTCATAAAAGAAGACTAAAGAACTAATGTTCCTTTTTTGCGATAGCTACAACAAAATTTCATTATGAACGGTTTTTCTTAGTTTCTAAATCTCTAATTCTTTCGATACTATTTTACAGAAAACGTAAGCTGCCGCTCAATACTGCAATGATTTTGAACAATTTTGTCTCCGTGATTTATTAGATCTCCTTTTGGTAAAAGAAGACTAAAGTTGCCCCGAATCAAAAAACATGTTCAGTTGAAAGTCTTAGAGGTTTTCGTGTATCTACTGTGATTTTCTAATTTTTCGACGTTAAACTGTTATAAATTATCAAAAAACAATCAGTGTTTAAATTCTCAGACAAACTTTGTTTGTGTTATTAATCAAATTTTTTTCAGAATAAAATCGTGAGCTCCACAGCAAAACTGTGAGATTTGGAACAATTTTGATTCCCGTGATCTCCCTTTCATTATGAAACGTTTTTCTGGATGAAAAACTCCTAGTTTCTGAATTTCACCTACAAAAAAATTTCATTATGAAACGTTTTTCTGGATGAAAAACTATAAGCTTCTGAATTTCTAACTTTTTCGATATTGTTTTTACTGTAAACGTAAAACGTAAGCTGCCGTACAAAACTGCAAAGATTTTGAACAATTTTGTTTCCGTGATTTTTAGATCTCTTTTGGTAAAAGAAGACTAAAGTTGCCCCGAATCAAAAAACATGCCCTGTTGACAGTCTTAGAGGTTTTCGTGTATCTACTGTGATTTTTTAATTTTTCGACATTTAAACTAGTGAAATGTACTAGTGAAACAACAATCACTGTTGAAATTCTCAGTCATTTTTAGTTTTGTAATTTTTCGATACTATTTCAATTTAAAGTAGTAAACTGTTATTAATAAATGTTCTTTAGAGTAAAATCGTAAGCTCCATAGCAAAACTTGTGAGATTTTGAACAATTTTGATTCCCGTGATCTCCTTTTCTTAAAAAGAGAGTAAAGAACTAATGTTCCTTTTTTGTGACAACTAAAACAATATTTCATTATGAAACGTTTTTCTGGATGGAAAACTCATAGTTTCTGAATTTCTAATTTTTTCGATAGGGAAAATCTCAGACATTTCGAGTACCTATTGTGGTTTTGTAATTTTTCGAAACTACTTCAGTTTAAGGAGAAAAATGTTATCAGAATAAAATCGTAAGCGCCAGAGCAAAACTTACGAGATTTTGAATAATTTTGATTCCCGTGATCTCCTTCTCATAAAAGGAGACTAATGAACTAATGTTCCTTTTTTGTAACAGCTACAACAAAATTTCATTATGAAACGTTTTTCTGGATGGAAAACTCTTAGTTTCTGAATTTTTTTCGACACTATTACTGTTAACGTAAGCTGCCGTACAATACTGCAAATATTTAAATATTTTGAACAATTTTGTATCCGTCATTTATTTAGATCTCTTTTTGGTAATAGAAGACTTAAGTTGCCCCAAATCAAAAAACAAGCCCTGTTGACAAACTTAGATGTTTTCTTGTATCTACTGCGATTTTGTAATTTCTCGACATTTAAATTAGTAACATGTTATAAGTATCAAAAAACAATCACTGTTGAAATTCTCAGATATTTCGAGCACCTATTGTGGTTTTGTACTTTTTCGAAACTATTTCAGTTTAAAATAGTAAAATGTTATTAATAAAAGTTCTTCAGAACAAAATCGTAAGCTCCAGAGCAGACTTGGGAGATTTTGATCAATTTTGATTTCCATGATCCCTTTTTCATAAAAGGAGACTTAAGAACTAATGTTCCTTTTTTGTGACAGCTACAACAAAATTTCTACTATTTTACTGTAATTTAGTAGGACCATGTTATAAGGCAAGTTGTACAGTATCAAAACGTAAGCTTCCGTATAAAACTGCAAAGATTTTGAACAATTTTTTTCCTGACTTTTTAAAATCTCCAATTTTGTTCCGTGATTTATATAGATCTCCTTTTGGTAAAAGAAGACTAAAGTTGCTCCGAATCAAAAAACATGCCCAGTTGAAAGTCTTAGAGGTTTTCGTTTATCTACTGTGATTTTGTAATATTTCGACATTTCTTAAGATTAAAATCGTAAGCTCCAGATTTTCAACAATTTTGATTCCCGTGATGTCCTTTTCATAAAAGGAGACTAAAGAACTAATGTTCCTTTTTTGTGACAACTAAAACAATATTTCATTATGAAACGTTTTTCTGGATGGAAAACTCATAGTTTCTGAATTTCTAATTTTTTCGATACTGTTTTACTGTACACAGAGAAATAACTAACAGTTTTACGAATCTGCACAAAGGGTGTGATATTCTTAAAATCTATATAATATAAGTTGCCGTACAATACTGCAAAGATTTTGAACAATTTTGTTTTCGTGATCTCCTTTTGGTAAAAGAAGACTAAAGTTGCCCCGAATCAAAGAACATGCCCTGTTGACGTCTTAGAGGTTTTCGTGTATCTACAGAGATTTTGTAATTTTTCGACATTTAAACTAGTAGAATGTAATAAATTATCAAAAAACAATAACTGTTGAAATTCTCAGATATTTCGAGTACCTATTTTGGTTTTCCAATTTTTCGATACTATTTCAGGTTAAAGTAGTAAAATGTTATTAATCAAATTTTTTTCAGAATAAAATCGACGTCTTAGAGGTTTTCGTGTATCTACAGAGATTTTGTAATTTTTCGACATTTAAACTAGTAGAATGCAATAAATTATCAAAAAACAATAACTGTTGAAATTCTCAGATATTTCGAGTACCTATTGTGGTTTTCCAATTGTTCGATACTATTTCAGGTTAAAGTAGTAAAATGTTATCAATCAAATTTTTTTCAGAATAAAATCGTGAGCTCCAGAGCACAATTGTGAGATTTGAACAATTTTGATTCCCGTGATCTCCTTTTCGTAAAATTTCGTTATGAAACGTTTTTCTGGATGGAAAAATCCTAGTTTCTGAATTGCACCTACAAAAAAATTTCATTATGAAAAGTTTCTGAATTTCTAATTTTTTCGATATTATTTTTACTGTAAACGTAAGCTGCCGTCCAATACTGCAAAGATTTTGAACAATTTTGTTTCCGTGATTTAATAGATCTCCTTTTGGTAAAAGAAGACTAAAGTTGCCCCGAATCAAAAAACATGCCCTGTTGACAAGATTGATAGAAGTTTTTGTGTATCTACTGTGATTTTGTAATTTTTCGACATTTAAACCAGTAAAATGTTATAAATTATCAAAAAACAATCACTGTTGAAAATCTCAGTTATTTCGAGTACCTATTGTGGTTTTGTAATTTTTCGAACCTATTTCAGTTTAAGGAGAAAAATGTTATCAGAATAATATCGTAAGCGCCAGAGCAAAACTTACGAGATATTGAATAATTTTGATTCCCGTGATCTCCTTCTCATAAAAGGAGACTAATGAACTAATGTTCCTTTTTTGTAACAGCTACAACAAAATTTCATTATGAAACGTTTTTCTGGATGGAAAACTCTTAGTTTCTGAATTTTTCTCGATACTATTACTGTAAACGTAAGCTGCCGTACAATACTGCAAATATTTAAATATTTTGATCAATTTTGTATCCGTCATTTATTTAGATCTCTTTTTGGTAATAGAAGACGTAAGTTGCCCCAAATCAAAAAACAAGCCCTGTTTTCGTGTATCTACAGAGATTTTGAATTTTTTCGACATTTAAACTAGTAAAATGTATTAAATTATCAAAAAACAATCACTGTTGAAATTCTCAGTTATTTCGAGTACCTATTGTGGTTTTCCAATTTTACGATACTATTTCAGGTTAAAGTAGTAAAATGTTATTAATCAAATTTTTTTCAGAATAAAATCGTGAGCTCCACAGCAAAACTGTGAGATTTGGAACAATTTTGATCCCGTGATCTCCCTTTCGTTATGAAACGTTTTTCTGGATGGAAAACTCCTAGTTTCTGAATTTCACCTACAACAAAAATTTCATTATGAAACGTTTTTCTGGATGAAAAACTATAAGCTTCTGAATTTCTAACTTTTTCGATATTGTTTTTACTGTAAACGTAAGCTGCCGTCCAATACTGCAAAGATTTTGAACAATTTGATTTATGAGATCTCCTTTTGGTAAAAGAAGACTAAAGTTGCCCCGAATCAAAGAACATGCCCTGTTGACGTCTTAGAGGTTTTCGTGTATCTACAGAGATTTTGTAATTTTTCGACATTTAAACTAGTAGAATGTAATAAATTATCAAAAAACAATAACTGTTGAAATTCTCAGATATTTCGAGTACCTATTGTGGTTTTCCAATTTTTCGATACTATTTCAGGTTAAAGTAGTAAAATGTTATTAATCAAATTTTTTTCAGAATAAAATCGTGAGCTCCACAGCAAAACTGTGAGATTTGGAACAATTTTGATCCCGTGATCTCCCTTTCGTTATGAAACGTTTTTCTGGATGGAAAACTATAAGCTTCTGAATTTCTAACTTTTTCGATATTGTTTTTACTGTAAACGTAAGCTGCCGTACAAAACTTCAAAGATTTTGAACAATTTTGTTTCCGTGATTTTTAGATCTCTTTTGGTAAAAGAAGACTAAAGTTGCCCCGAATAAAAAAACATGCTCTGTTGACAGTCTTAGAGGTTTTCGTGTACCTACTGTGATTTTTTAATTTTTCGACATTTAAACTAGTGAAATGTTATAAATTAACAAACAACAATCACCGTTGAAATTCTCAGACATTTCGAGTACCTATTCTAGTTTTGTAATTTTTCGATACTATTGCAATTTAAAGTAGTAAACTGTTATTAATAAATGTTCTTTAGAGTAAAATCGTACGCTCCATAGCAAAACTTGTGAGATTTTGAACAATTTTGATTCCCGTGATCTCCTTTTCTTAAAAAGAGAGTAAAGAACTAATGTTAGTTTTTTGTGACAACTAAAACAATATTTCATTATGAAACGTTTTTCTGGATGGAAAACTCATAGTTTCTGAATTTCTAATTTTTTCGATACTATTTTACTGTACACAGAGAAATAACTAACATTTTTACGAATCTGCACAAAGGGCGTGATATTCTTAAAATCTATATAATATAAGTTGCCGAACAATACTGCAAAGATTTTGAACAATTTTGTTTTCGTGATTTATTAGATCTCCTTTTGGTAAAAGAAGACTAAAGTTGCCCCGAATCAAAGAACATGCCCTGTTGACGTCTTATGGTTTTCGTGTATCTACAGAGATTTTGTAATTTTTCGACATTTAAACTAGTAGAATTATCAAAAAACAATAACTGTTGAAATTCTCAGATATTTCGAGTACCTATTGTGGTTTTCCAATTTTTCGATACTATTTCAGGTTAAAGTAGTAAAATGTTATCAATCAAATTTTTTTCAGAATAAAATCGTGAGCTCCAGAGCAAAATTGTGATATTTGAACAATTTTTATTCCCGTGATCTCCTTTTCGTAATATTTCGTTATGAAACGTTTTTCTGGATGGAAAACTCCTAGTTTCTGAATTGCACCTACAAAAAAATTTCATTATGAAACGTTTTTCTGGATGAAAACCTATAAGTTTCTGAATTTCTAATTTTTTCGATATTATTTTTACTGTAAACGTAAGCTGCCGTCCAATACTGCAAAGATTTTGAACAATTTTGTTTCCGTGATTTAATAGATCTCCTTTTGGTAAAAGAAGACTAAAGTTGCCCCGAATCAAAAAACATGCCCTGTTGACAAGATTGATAGAAGTTTTTGTGTATCTACTGTGATTTTGTAATTTTTCGACATTTAAACCAGTAAAATGTTATAAATTATCAAAAAACAATCACTGTTGAAAATCTCAGACATTTCGAGTACCTATTGTGGTTTTGTAATTTTTCGAAACTATTTCAGTTTAAGGAGAAAAATTTTTTTCAGAATAAAATCGTAAGCGCCAGAGCAAAACTTACGAGATATTGAATAATTTTGATTCCCGTGATCTCCTGATAAAAGGAGACTAATGAACTAATGTTCCTTTTTTGTAACAGCTACAACAAAATTTCATTATGAAACGTTTTTCTGGATGGAAAACTCTTAGTTTCTGAATTTTTTTCGATACTATTACTGCCGTACAATACTGCAAATATTTAAATATTTTGAACAATTTTGTATCCGTCATTTATTTAGATCTCTTTTTGGTAATAGAAGACGTAAGTTGCCCCAAATCAAAAAACAAGCTCTGTTGACAAACAAAAAAAAGATGTTTTCTTGTTTCTACTGCGATTTTGTAATTTCTCGACATTTAAATTAGTAACATGTTATAAGTATCAAAAAACAATCACTGTTGAAATTCTCAGATATTTCGAGCACCTATTGTGGTTTTGTACTTTTTCGAAACTATTTCAGTTTAAAATAGTAAAATGTTATTAATAAAAGTTCTTCACAATAAAATCGTAAGCTCCAGAGCAGACTTGGGAGATTTTGATCAATTTTGATTTCCATGATCTCTTTTTCATAAACTTAAGAGACTAATGTTCCTTTTTTGTGACAGCTACAACAAAATTTCTACTATTTTACTGTAATTTAGTAGGACCATGTTATAAGGCAAGTTGTACAATATCAAAACGTAAGCTTTCGTATAAAACTGCAAAGATTTTGAACAATTTTTTTCCTGACTTTTTAAAATCTCCAATTTTGTTCCGTGATTTGTTTAGATCTCCTTTTGGTAAAAGAAGACTAAAGTTGCTCCGAATCAAAAAACACGCCCAGTTGAAAGTCTTAGAGGTTTTCGTTTATCTACTGTGATTTTGTAATATTTCGACATTTCTTAAGATTAAAATCGTAAGCTCCAGATCTTCGACAATTTTGATTCCCGTGATATCCTTTTCATAAAAGGAGACTAAAGAACTAATGTTCCTTTTTTGTGACAACTAAAACAGTACTTCATTGTGAAACGTTTTGCTGGATGGAAACTCCTAGTTTCTGAATTTCTAATTTTTTCGATACTATTTTACTGTACACAGAGAAATAACTAAGATTTGTACTAATCTGCAACAAAGGGTGTGATATTCTTAAAATCTATATAATATAAGCTGCCGTACAATACTGCAAAGATTTTGAACAGGTTTGTTTCCGTGATTTATTAGATCTCCTTTTGGTAAAAGAAGACTAAAGTTGCCCCAAATCAAAAACATGCCCTGTTGACAGTCTTAGAGGTTTTCGTGTATTTACAGAGATTTTGTATTTTTTCGACATTTAAACTAGTAAAATGTATTAAATTATCAAAAAACAATCACTGTTAAAATTGTCAGATAATTCGAGTACCTATTGTGGTTTTCCAATTTTACGATACTATTTCAGGTTAAAGTAGTAAAATGTTATTAATCAAACTTTTTTCAGAATAAAATCGTGAGCTCCACAGCAAAACTGTGAGATTTGGAACAATTTTGATCCCGTGATCTCCCTTTCGTTATGAAACCTTTTTCTGGATGGAAAACTCCTAGTTTCTGAAAAAATTTCATTATGAAACGTTTTTCTGGATGAAAAACTATAAGCTTTTGAATTTCTAACTTTTTCGATATTGTTTTTACTGTAAACGTAAGCTGCCGTCCAATACTGCAAAGATTTTGAACAATTTTGTTTTCGTGATTTATTAGATCTCCTTTTGGTAAAAGAAGACTAAAGTTGCCCCGAATCAAAGAACATGCCCTGTTGACGTCTTAGAGGTTTTCGTGTATCTACAGAGATTTTGTAATTTTTCGACATTTAAAGTAGTGAAATGGTATAAATTAAAATCACTGTTGAAATTCTCAGACATTTCGAGTACCTATTGTTCTTTTCTAATTTTTCGATACTATTTCAGTTTAAAGTAGTAAAATGTTATTAATTAAAAAATTTTCAGAATAAAATAAAAAAGCTCCAGAGCAAAACTTGTGAGATTAGAACAATTTTGATTCCCGTGATCTCCTTTTCATAAAAGGAGACTAATGAACTATTGTTCCTTTTTTGTGACAACTATGAAACGTTTTTCTGGATGGAAAACTCCTAGTTTCTGAATTTCTAATTTTTTCGATACTGTTTTACTGTACACAGAGAAATAACTAACATTTTTACGAATCTGCACAAAGGGTGTGATATTCTTAAAATCTATATAATATATGTTGCCGTACAATACTGCAAAGATTTTGAACAATTTTGTTTTCGTGATTTATTAGATCTCCTTTTGGTAAAAGAAGACTAAAGTTGCCCCGAATCAAAGAACATGCCCTGTTGACGTCTTAGAGGTTTTCCTGTATCTACAGAGATTTTGTAATTTTTCGACATTTAAACTAGTAGAATGTAATAAATTATCAAAAAACAATAACTGTTGAAATTCTCAGATATTTCGAGCACCTATTTTGGTTACAGTACAAACTTTTTCGAAACTATTTCAGTTTAAAATAGTAAAATGTTATTAATAAAAGTTCTTCAGAATAAAATCGTAAGCTCCAGAGCAGACTTGGGAGATTTTGATCAATTTTGATTTCCATGATCTCTTTTTCATAAAAGGAGACTTAAGAACTAATGTTCCTTTTTTGTGACAGCTACAACAAAATTTCTACTATTTTACTGTAATTTAGTAGGACCATGTTATAAGGCAAGTTGTACAGTATCAAAACGTAAGCTTTCGTATAAAACTGCAAAGATTTTGAACAATTTTTTTCCTGACTTTTTAAAATCTCCAATTTTGTTCCGTGATTTGTTTAGATCTCCTTTTGGTAAAAGAAGACTAAAGTTTCTCCGAATCAAAAAACATGCCCAGTTGAAAGTCTTAGAGGTTTTCGTTTATCTACTGTGATTTTGTAATATTTCGACATTTCTTAAGATTAAAATCGTAAGCTCCAGATTTTCGACAATTTTGATTCCCGTGATTTCCTTTTCATAAAAGGAGACTAAAGAACTAATGTTCCTTTTTTGTGACAACTAAAACAGTACTTCATTGTGAAACGTTTTGCTGGATGGAAAACTCCTAGTTTCTGAATTTCTAATTTTTTCGATACTATTTTACTGTAAACGTAAGCTGCCGTACAAAACTGCAAAGATTTTGAACAATTTTGTTTTCTTGATTTAATAGATCTTCTTTTGGTAAAGGAAGAATAAAGTTGCCCCGAATCAAAAAACATGCCCTGTTGACAGTCTTAGAGGTTTTCGTGTATCTACTGTGATTTTGTAATTTTTCGACATTTAAAGTAGTGAAATGATATAAATTAAAATCACTGTTGAAATTCTCAGACATTTCGAGTACCTATTGTAGTTTTGTAATTTCTCGATACTATTTCAGTTTAAAGTAGTAAAATGTTATTAATAAAAAAATTTTCAGAATAAAATAAAAAAGCTTCAGAGCAAAACTTGTGAGATTAGAACAATTTTGATTCCCGTGATCTCCTTTTCATAAAAGGAGACTAATGAACTATTGTTCCTTTTTTGTGACAACTATGAAAAGTTTTTCTGGATGGAAAACTCCTAGTTTCGGAATTTCTAATTTTTTCGATACTATTTTACTGTACACAGAGAAATATCTAAGATTTGTACTAATCTGCAACAAAGGGTGTGATATTCTTAAAATCTATATAATATAAGCTGCCGTACAATACTGCAAAGATTTTGAACAGGTTTGTTTCCGTGATTTATTAGATCTCCTTTTGGTAAAAGAAGACTAAAGTTGCCCCGAATCAAAAAACATGCCCTGTTGACAGTCTTAGAGGTTTTCGTGTATCTACTGTGATTTTTTAATTTTTCGACATTTAAACTAGTGAAATGTTATAAATTTACAAACAACAATCACTGTTGAAATTCTCAGACATTTCGAGTACCTATTGTAGTTTTGTAATTTCTCGATACTATTTCAATTTAAAGTAGTAAACTGTTATTAATAAATGTTCTTTAGAGTAAAATCGTAAGCTCCATAGCAAAACTTGTGAGATTTTGAACAATTTTGATTCCCGTGATCTCCTTTTCTTAAAAAGAGAGTAAAGAACTAATGTTCCTTTTTTGTGACAACTAAAACAATATTTCATTATGAAACTTTTTTCTGGATGGAAAACTCATAGTTTCTGAATTTCTAATTTTTTCGATACTGTTTTACTGTACACAGAGAAATAACTAACATTTTTACGAATCTGCACAAAGGGTGTGATATTCTTAAAATCATAAGTTGCCGTACAATACTGCAAAGATTTTGAACAATTTTGTTTTCGTGATTTATTAGATCTCCTTTTGGTAAAAGAAGACTAAAGTTGCCCCGAATCAAAGAACATGCCCTGTTGACGTCTTAGAGGTTTTCGTGTATCTACAGAGATTTTGTAATTTTTCGACATTTAAACTAGTAGAATGTAATAAATTATCAAAAAACAATAACTGTTGAAATTCTCAGATATTTCGAGTACCTATTGTGGTTTTCCAATTGTTCGATACTATTTCAGGTTAAAGTAGTAAAATGTTATCAATCAAATTTTTTTCAGAATAAAATCGTGAGCTCCAGAGCAAAATTGTGAGATTTGAACAATTTTGATTCCCGTGATCTCCTTTTCGTAAAATTTCGTTATGAAACGTTTTTCTGGATGGAAAACTCCTAGTTTCTGAATTGCACCTACAAAAAAATTTCATTATGAAACGTTTTTCTGGATGAAAAACTATAAGTTTCTGAATTTCTAATTTTTTCGATATTATTTTTACTGTAAACGTAAGCTGCCGTCCAATACTGCAAAGATTTTGAGCAATTTTGTTTCCGTGATTTAATAGATCTCCTTTTGGTAAAAGAAGACTAAAGTTGCCCCGAATCAAAAAACATGCCCTGTTGACAAGATTGATAGAAGTTTTTGTGTATCTACTGCGATTTTGTAATTTTTCGACATTTAAACCAGTAAAATGTTATAAATTATCAAAAAACAATCACTGTTGAAAATCTCAGACATTTCGAGTATTTATTGTGGTTTTGTAATTTTTCGAAACCATTTCAGTTTAACGAGAAAAATGTTATCAGAATAAAATCGTAAGCGCCAGAGCAAAACTTACGAGATTTTGAATAATTTTGATTCCCGTGATCTCCTTCTCATAAAAGGAGACTAATGAACTAATGTTCCTTTTTTGTAACAGCTACAACAAAATTTCATTATGAAACGTTTTTCTGGATGGAAAACTCTTAGTTTCTGAATTTATTTCGATACTATTACTGGAAACGTAAGCTGCCGTACAATACTGCAAATATTTAAATATTTTGAGCAATTTTGTATCCGTCATTTATTTAGATCTCTTTTTGGTTATTACCGTAACGTAAGTTGCCCCAAATCAAAAAACAAGCCCTGTTGACAAACTTAGATGTTTTCTTGTATCTACTTCGATTTTGTAATTTCTCGAAATTTAAATTAGTAACATGTAACATGTAACAGCTACAACAAAATTTCATTTAGTTTCTGAATTTTTTTCGATACTATTACTGTAAACGTAAGCTGCCGTACAATACTGCAAATATTTAAATATTTTGAACAATTTTGTATCCGTCATTTATTTAGATCTCTTTTTGGTAATAGAAGACGTAAGTTGCCCCAAATAAAAGAACAAGCCCTGTTGACAAACTTAGATGTTTTCTTGTATCTACTGCGATTTTGTAATTTCTCGACATTTAAATTAGTAACATGTTATAAGTATCAAAAAACAATCACTGTTGAAATTCTCAGATATTTCGAGTACCTATTGTGGTTTCCAATTTTTCGATACTATTTCAGGTTAAAGTAGTAAAATGTTATTAATCAAATTTTTTTCAGAATAAAATCGTGAGCTCCACAGCAAAACTGTGAGATTTGGAACAATTTTGATTCCCGTGATCTCCTTTTCTTAAAAAGAGAGTAAAGAACTAATGTTCCTTTTTTGTGACAACTAAAACAATATTTCATTATGAAACGTTTTTCTGGATGGAAAACTCATAGTTTCTGAATTTCTAATTTTTTCGATACTATTTTACTGTACACAGAGAAACTAACATTTTTACGAATCTGCTCAAAGGGTGTGATATTCTTAAAATCTATATAATATAAGTTGCCGTACAATACTGCAAAGATTTTGAACAATTTTGTTTTCGTGATTTATTAGATCTCCTTTTGGTAAAGTGCTAGTATGTACTACAGATACTATATTACATTTTATGCGATTACATTACAATTGTCTCGTATTAATTGTTTAGGTATTTTTGAATATGTCTGGCACAGATATGCAACATCTATACTTTTATGGCGACCCATGGAATAAAATTATGTACTACTTGCACTAGTATATGTAATATGCACCAACATCTCGATTAATAATAAGCGTATTGTGCTTATCATAACTTTATATACCTATCAAACCCTATTCTATATCGACCCTTATTCATATTGAAATCTTTAACAATAACCAAAGTTCCAAAATTGGTATCATTCCAGCAGAGTGAGCATAGATTCTTGAAATCTCCGTATGAGATGTCTGGTGACACGTGTTCGTCATAAATAGGTTTAAGGTTTACCTCATCTTGTTTAAATAAAACGATTACATTACAATTGTCTCGTATTAATTGTTTAGGTCTTTTTGAATATGTCTGGCACAGATATGCAACATCTATACTTTTATGGCGACCCATGGAATAATATCTTATCACATAAAACCTGATGGCAGTTGGACACACTGACATATAACATAACCGGAGAACGATTTGGCGCTATTGGCCGACTGCAACAGTGCAAAAAATGCACCGCGCTTTCGTATTCGCAATTAAGATAAGAACCAAGGCGAAGGCGAGGTTCAGAGGAATGATTATCCCTAGGCGTGCGCGTCGAAATTTATAGTTTTGAAAACTTCTTAGTATTATTAATTTCGACGCGCACGCCTAGGGATAATCAGTCCTCTGAACCTCGCCTTGGTTCTATTTTTAATTGCGAATACGAAAGCGCGGTGCATTTTTTGCACTGTTGCAGTCGGCCAATAGCGCCAAATCGTTCTCCGCGCTCCCCGCTTCCCCGCGGACGTAATCTTTCAGTGCGCCTACAATACAATATGTGGGTGAGCGCGTGACGGCAGTGTTGCCAGTGTTCAGTGTTGCCGCTGTTTAGTTTGTTTTATTTTGTCATTAGTAGTCAGTGTCTATTACTATACGCAATAACACGAACACGCAACAAGATTAAATCTGCTTAGTAAGGTTTTTAATGTAAACCTACAGCGTTTATTTTTATAATTTTTTGACATTACAATGTCAAAAAATTATAAAAATAAATTGTAATGTCAAAAAATTATAAAAATAAACGCTATAATTTGTCAGGGGGGCTATTTTTATACCAGGGGGGCTTAGCCCCCCCCCCCACCAGCCCCCCCTTAGCTACGCCAATGAAGCCCAAACAAAAATAGTGATATACTACCCCCTAATGCAAAAAAATATCCATCCCATTAATTTGACAACTAAATATAGTGACTGTAATGTATTTGAGGGAGAATTGACTCTAGAATCGAAAATTAAACCTTTGATATTAAACGATATTAGCAAAAAGTTAACTCCACATTACCATTACTATATACGAAATCGTATATTTAAATATGTCAATAATATATGTACTTTAGTATTTAAATATGTAAAATATATTAAAAAAGCCAAAAAAATAAATATCTTGGCAATATGTAAACAGAATAAATCTAAATGTAAAAAGTTTAAAATTGTTTTTGACGTTAATTCGAACAATTTGAAGGTTTTCAGTTCTTCCATAAATTTTAGCCATGATGCAAAGTTGACAGGCCAAGTAAGGGGAACTGAACGACAAATTGTCAAAAATGAATTAATGCGAAAAAAAGCTTTTAATTATAAAAAAAGATACCTTGTTGAAAGCAAATAAAATAGTCGCGGAAGTTGGGAAAAACCTTCAAAAGGTAAAATCTGACCACACTTTGAGGAAAATTAACGTAAAAATTTACAGTGCTGAGCAGCTCAAAGTTTTAAAACAGCGCGGTAGTCATAAATTACCAACAATATATTTTGATGCTACAGGCGGAATCGTGAGAAAAATCGTCAAAAGTAATAAAAAAATATACTTTTACACTGATGTCGTCCGATTAGAAATGGCCAAAAGAATATATCCTATTTTTTCAATGATTTCAGCAGTTCATAATGCAAACTCAATATTCAAGTTATTGAATGATTTTAGATATATTTGTGAAAGCCATATATGGCCATATATGGCCAAGTTTTTCTATGATCGTCACGGATTTTTCTTTTCAATTTGCAAAGCATTTAATCGCTGCACACTTGTAGAGTTTATTGCTAGATGTTATGCAATTGTTTTAGCAAAGGTTAGTTTGCCCGAACATTTTATAATTGTTCATCTGTGCAGTGCCCATTTTATGAAAATGGTCAGCAGTGACATTGAAAAATTGGCTACAGATGACACGCAAAAAGGATTTTATAAAGATCTCATTGCGGCTGCCATTTTAATAGATAACTTGAACAAATTTGACGAATTCATTCAAAACATTGCGATAGTCTCAACAACTACATTTTTCAACGATAATGTATATAGCGCACTTGAACATATAACAAATTACAAAAAAGGCTCCAACGAAGATTTTCCGACTTATTCAATTGAAGTTAAATTAACAGAACACGAAGAGGATAGGAAAAGTGTATTCAAAGGTGGTCCATTTTATAAGAGGTACTTAAACTTGGTATCTTCTATCAAACATATTCACAAAGACGTGGGGTGTTTGTACACCCAACACGTTCAACAATGAAAGTATATTTAATCTTATATTGACTAAATACGTACCTCTGGCTCCACCTGAACCAAAAAGTGTGAGTAATGCTCCCGTAGAAAATTATTTTGGTCAATTGAAAAACATAACATTAGAAAATGAGAAAAACATAAAATGTACGCGTTTCCTAAGAAAGTTTAGAGCTGATGTTACATCATTAAAGATTGAGTGCAACTTAGGGATACCAAAAACAAAACTGACGAAGCCCGCCCTTGATGATGAAAAATCTTCTCAAGAATATTGGAACAAGAAATCCACAAAAAATCGAAGGCATTTTCAGGGGAGCTATTTACAAACAGCGAGCCAAGTTCTTGTAAAACGTGCAGAAAAAAACCTACATAAACCGGAATCCTATGTGACTACTCTAAATCTCAAAATAATGATAAAAACTTAGTGAGTGCGTGTACATCTTTTTTGGAAAAAATAAATTTAGCTGCCCATAATAGAAAATAAATAGAAATCCAAACAAGACAACAAGGTCTGAGCTCTCTTTGGCATGAGGAAAGAAAAGTCAGAGTAACTGTTTCATTCTTTGGCAGAATATGCAAGGCAAAAAACGAGCAATCTTACCCTGCTATTGTTAAAGGCAAGGAAGTTTACATACACCAGCAATCGATTATGGTCTAGAAAATGAAGAAAAAGCAAGGCAAAAATATTCAGAAGTAAAAAAGGTAACAGTACATCCATCGGGTCTTTATATCCATCCGGGTTACTGTTTTCTAGCAGGATCCCCAGACGGTCTAATCAGTGATGAGGTATGATTGAAATTAAATGTCCATATGGCATCAAAGATCAAGACCTGAACAGTTACTTAGACTTTTTGACTAAACACGGAGACATAAATGTTAATCACACATATCACTATCAAATTCAGGGTCAAATAGTAAGAATGGTAAGGGTGCAAAGAATTTTGGGGGAAAAATGGTAATAAAATTAAAGTCGTTTTTTTATTTTTATTTATTACCTGAAATTGTGACACCAGGATCTATATTTAGTCTTTCCCAAGAATACAGAAAATGGACAACAATATCTGACTTAACTTTTTTGAAAAATGGACTCGTAGATAACCTTGATTATTATAAAGAATTAAAAAACAAACGACCATACACAATAACTGTAACTGAAAATATTGATTTTTCCCTAAAAGAACTTCGAAGTGACGACTTTCTTACATTAAGGCGCTACGATATTTTCAAGGGTTTCGTAGTTTACATCTCCTACTTGCATTTCTTAATATTTTCACTTGATTTTTTTTTGTGGCTTAGATAAAAGTATGAAGAATCGTCGTTGTGTATCACGAACTGTGCAGGACTAATGCGACACTGTTAAAAAAATGCCAAACATACCCGAAATTCGACTATATTCGGTTAAGAATTTCGAGTATTTCCGCCGCTCAAAAATAATTCGAAAGACACAACGACGATTGAGGCATTCGATAACATTATTTTAAGACTACTTTCAAGTCGATTCGTTTGTTCGTTTGGCTATGATTTGAAAACTACGAACCCATTGGCAATAAAATGATCCGTGAATTGGCCATTCGAGTAGGAATTAGACGTACGGAGATAGGCGGGCGGGCGGGCGTTCGCTGGAACTCGTGGCACAGCTGTGCTCGTGGTTCCCCTACTTTCCCCTACTTCGGCGTACCTCTCCGGGCTCGGAAACCACGTCAGGGGAACTTCAATCGATATCAGATGGTTCATTTTTCATTTTATTAGTCTCAGTCTCCCTTATTTGTGTTTCGCTTGTTTTGAATGTTAGTATGTTAGCAAATATTTATATTTCCGAGTACCCGAAGAAAATATTTTCTACCGCGACATTATGTACATCGACTGGCAGATAATAATTCTCATTATTATTCCTCCAGGAATAATAAATAAATAATTATTAATCCATTTAATTTTTAATTGGGTTTTTCGCCACCAAACTGATCGAAAGACAAATGAACGAAACTTTATTTTTGAGTTACACGTTTAAAGTTTCGTTCATTCACTGTTAAGAATTTATGAATTTTCCAGGCAACTTGAAAAAGTTGTCTTTCGATCAGTTTGGTGGCGAAAAACCTAATTAAAAATTAAATGGATCTGTTTGCGCCACAAATAAATATTAGAAAATAAATAATTATTATTCACAAAGTACCTACTTTTTGCTTTTGTGTAAAATGGTTTAATCCCTAGGGCATAAAATGGCCTGGTCGTGCAAAAAGAGTAAATTTAAATTCTAGACCAAATTATGCGCTTGATTTTCACTTTAAAAATGTGATAGGTACAAGTAATAATTTTGTCAAATAAAAATGGGTCATGTGAAGCATTTTTTTAAAACGAATTCCTATGTACCTAATACGATTATTGTGTCAAATCGCTGCATGATAAAAGCTAATTTATATACTTTCCAGAGGGAACGATAATAATTCTGACATCTAGTCAGTTTTAGAAACTTCTTCGTTAGAAGATTGTTCGAAAGTCATTGGAGTTGAAAATCGGGCAAAATAAAAATAGTACATTTTATTGTTCCAGTCTGTCGAATTTATGACATTTTAATACATTTTCTAGGATGTTCGATAATTCAGATTTGTCAGAATAAGGGGCAGTCAGGGCAAGAATACCTATAATGTTTGATAATGATGTCACAACAGTCACATGCAGTGAAACCAATAGGAGTAATTTGTGGGCTTGAGTGCTTTTATTCCCGTACCTAATACGGTTTCCAGAATTTGAGCGAGGGGTACCTACATATTTTGCATTTTGCACACTTATTCGGATTTAGGTATAAGTAGTAGTGCAGGTGCATAGGGTTTGGGAATCAAACTTTCTGGGAAAAATAGGGCTTTGAATGGAACATTTACAAGGGATTAGAAATTAATAGCTCCTATTATCTCACAACTATTACTTTATTTAAAAACCGAGACCAGTTTCGTAACTCTATAAATTAGTCCTTGAGGATGTAATTTTATAGATTAACGAAACCATTGTGATGTAATATGGCCTATTCACTCTAATCCCTATAAAGTGAACTCTTACAGTGTAGAAAGTTTTTAGTTAGATTTATTTATTATTACACAAATGTAAATATGAAATACCTACTAGGTATATAAAACATTTTAAAGAAGTAGACTTTAGACGCACTTTTTAGTCGTAGCAACACTATTATGCAGAACAATTATCCAATCAAACATTGATAGATGTTCAACTGACCCTAATGTGGTTCAAGAAGAATTCGGTAATCGAATCGTTAATTTAGATTTTATAATTGAGCAATTACAGAAGTTTTTTATACACGAACCCTTCATAGCATGCACCTTTGCTGATATGAAAAATAATAGTAAAATTGCTTCGACGCCAAAAAGCTATGCAGTGTGTTGCCAACGAAAAGAGAACGCTCTGAATAACTCCCAAAAAATATCATTTTTGCAATAAAGCAAACAGGCCACCGCCGTTTTTTAAATATATATTCGCGCTTCTTCGTCGGCATCGGCGAGACTCGTGTGACCCGTCGGCGGCGGCCGGCACCTGAGTTATTATTTCATATTATCTACACGTCTACACAGGAAAAAAAGACTGTTGTGAATTTAGTGAGTTCGTGTATATAGTCACTTTTCCATTACCTACTTTAAATATACAAGCAAATCCATGTGGTCCCAACAATATAATCTATACTTTTGACGTAATTGCAGATGAACCAATAAGTTTAAAATAGTTTGAATTTCCGTTAAGAAGACGTATTGTCACTTCGATACTAAAATTGACATACTACAATGAAAGCATAACCTCGGTTTTAAAATGTCTCATGTTTTATTTAAACAATTAAATTCATTTTATTTAAATAATAATAATTCTCACCCTCAGACTCCTCCAAACTATATAAGAGTACCCCAGAAGCCACTGAAAAAACATTATAATTCATTGGATGAACAAACAACTTAATTGCAACTTTTATATTCATCAATGTAATCATAGTCCAAGAAAATTGTCATTTTTTTATAGAGGTAGAAAAAAAATAATTCTTAACAGGTAGATATTTTCAGGGTTGGTTGTGGGTAGCGTCCTGAGTATAACCCCAAAAAATCACCATCGAAGTCTTGTTACGAACCCCGCAATAGGAGTGGTTTTGCAAACATTTTTTTTGCAATTTTTTTTCTTCTCATGTGTACAATTTTTTTTCTTCTTATGTATACATTATTACGTTCTCTACAACTTTCCCTCATGAAGTTTTTTTTTAACTTCAATACTTCACGAGATATAGGTAAAAGATCACCACTATCTAAAGTGCTTTATAAGGGTAAAAAAAAATTCTTTAAAACAAGCTGATTTTTTCAGGGTTTACTGGGGGTTAACTTAGGAGTGCACACAGTGATCGCAAATTAAAGGTTATGAATCAACCCTACACTCTATATCGTTCGTAGTCATAATGAACACTGTGCAAAAATTATAAGTTACTACACTAGCAACTTGATTTGCATTTTACACATCATTTGCTTATTATTCAGGCTATAATATGATATATTACTAATAATTATTATAATTGATATTAGTACCCACAATTATTACAAATCCAGCAAAAATTCAGTGACAGTAGTTGTAATTTCAGTATAATGAACAGTTAAATGTATCCCTATTCAATTCAACACCATGAAACGTTATGTTGTTCTGACAAAAGAATGTGCTTAGAAAAGAAGTATTATAAAATCAATTCCAGAACACGCTATTTATTGAAATAAAATATTACATTTAAATTATTCATTAGAATTCAATATCAATTGTTATTGAATTGATTATTGTTAGTTACAAAAAAGCTTCTGCTTGAGTTTGAGGAATAATATCTCATATTGAATTAAACAGGGTTTTTTTACAAAGTGACAGATTTTTCTAAGTGTAGTACCCACGGCCGGCCTGCTCCTTAATCGTAGCACTGAAGGGGCAGGCTGGAGTGGGGAGTCGTGGGGACTAGAGGAAAGAAAAGGATAGGCATTGAAAATATAAGTTTTAACGTAACATCATTATTATGCCAATAGAACGCCATGGCCACTACGTTTTAGCTTTCGCTAATTTTAAAAAGAAAGTTTTTACACTTATAGATCCGCTTGGAGAAGAGAGTCAGAGTTATTATTTTACAAAATTTAAAAATCTCATAGAATTCAAAAATTATAACAGTTCAAGCTGGAAACTAGAAAATCTACAACACATTATGCAGGTCGATCCGTACAATTGTGGCGTGTTCATTATTTATTTCTTCCAGCAAATAACCAAAGATAAAAGCTTGACCGATCCCAATGAATACCGAAAATATTTAAAATATATGTTAATAAGGGAATCTAGTGATATTAAATTAAAATGTCTTTTCTGCGCTTTAAATGTAAATGAAAGTAATAAAAACGAATATTTTCAGTGCAGATGTTGTCCTAGAAAAATTCACAATTGTTGCCTCTTGATGCAAAATGAAATCGGAAAAGGCATAGTAAAACATTCAAAAACACTAAATGGCATGTGTGAATTATGTCGACAAAATTAGAACTTTTAATAGTAAATATGATTACTAAAAGGTTAATTAATTGTTGCATACTTTGCTTTTGGTTAAGTAAGCAACACCAAAAATACAGATACTATTTTACACAGATACTTACTATTAGGCAGTTACCATTTTCAGAATTATTAATTTTTGTTAGCAAAAGAGTTTCGTTTCATTTTTATTTTATTATATTGGTTAGTATTATATACTTTAGCATTTTTGTTTGCCAAAGAGTTTTGTTCTGTTTTTTTTTCTACCTAGTGTTGTAAATTAAAAACATACACATAAACCTAATTATTAATGTTGATGTTTCAGCATTTTTATTTTAATGGAACATCCTATCCATTATTTTTACCTCCCTTATTAGGTGACTACTTTTTGGCGCAAGAACGAATTGTGCACAAAATTTCTGAAAACGCGAAAATAATAATTATGCCATTCAAGGGCGGTTTTTAACCCTTCGAACGGCTAGCAAGGAATTCTCACTAGGGGCGTTTTTCACCTATCTTAGTTGGCTACTTTTTGGCGTAGGAACGGATTGTACACAACATTTCTGAAAATGCGAAAATAAATATTATGTCATTCAAGGGCGGTTTTTAACCCTTCGAACGGCTAGCAAGGAATTCTCACTAGGAGGCATTTTCACCTCTCTTAGTTGGCTACTGTTTGGCGTAGGAACGAATTGTGCACATTTCTGAAAACGCGATAATAATTATTATGTCATTCAAGGGCGGTTTTTATCCCTTCAAACGGCTAGCAAGGAATTCTCACTAGGGGGCTTTTTCTCCTCTCTTAGTTGGCTACTTTTTGGCGTAGGAACAAATTGTGCACAACATTTCTGAAAACGCGAAAATAATTATAATGTCATTCAAGGGCGGTTTTCAACCCTTCGAACGGCTAGCAAGGAATAATCTAACTAGGGGGCTTTTTGACCTCTCTTAGTTGGCTACTTTTTGGCGTGGGAACGAATTGTGCACGACATTTCTGAAAACGCGAAAATAATTTTTTTGTCCTTCAAGGGCGGTTTTTAACCCTTCGAACGGGTAGCAAGGAATTCTCACTAGGGAGATTTTTCACCTCTCCTAGTTGGCTAATTTTTGGCGTAGGAACGAATTGTGCATAACATTTCTGAAAACGCGAAAATAGTCATTCAAGGGCGGTTTTCAACCCTTCGAACGGCTAGCCAGGAATTCTCACTAGGGGGCTTTTTCACCTCTCTTAGTTGGCTACTTTTTGGCTTAGGAACAAATTGTGCACAACATTTCTGAAAACGCGAAAATAATTATAATGTCATTCAAGGGCGGTTTTCAACCCTTCGAACGGCTAGCAAGGAATTCTAACTAGGGGGCTTTTTCACCTCTCTTAGTTGGCTATTTTTTGGCGTAGGAACGGATTGTGCACAACATTTCTGAAAACGCGATAATAATTATTATATCATTCAAGGGCGGTTTTCAACCCTTCGAACGGCTAGCAAGAAATTCTCACTAGGGGGCTTTTTCACCTCTCTTAGTTGGCTACTTTTTGGCGTAGGAACGGATTGTGCACAACATTTCTGAAAACGCGAAAATAATTATTATATCATTCAAGGGCGGTTTTTAACCCTTCGAACGGCTAGCAAGGAATTCTCACTAGGGTGCTTTTTCACCCCTCTTAGTTATATACTATTTGCCGTGAAAGCGAATTGTGCACCACATTTCTGAAGATGCGAATTTAATTATTTTGCTATTCAAGGGCGGTTTTTACCCCTTCGAACCCCGGTGTACAGGCACCGCTTTCAGCCAATATTTGACTAGACTAGACTAGAAACATGTTCCGGACAAGATAGTAGCGTCTGAACAATTTGCCACCCCCAGCCTTCCTCCCCACACCCATAAACAGGAAAATGAAACGTAAAAATTTCTTTTTTGGCCGCTGGCGCTCATATTCCGCACAAGTGACTAGATGACCGTTTCGCAGAAGATAGTTCCGTCCCTATAATTTGCCATCCTCTGGGTCACCCCCCACAACCCCCCAATCGAGAAAAGTAGCAATAAAAATTTTTTTTGGTCGCTGGCGCTCATGTTCCGCACAAGTAACTAGATGACCGTTTCGCAGAAGATAGTTCCGTCCCTATAATTTGCCACCCTCTGGGTCACCCCTCACACCCCCCTATTCGAGAAAAGTGGTCGTAAAACTTTGTTTTTTGGTCGCTGGCGCTCATATTCCACACAAGTAACTAGATGACCGTTTCGGAGCAGAGAGTGACGTCCCTATAATTTGCCATCCTCTGGGTCACCCCCCACAACCCCCCATTCGAGAAAAGTGGCCGTAAAAACTTTGTTTTTTGGTCGCTGGCGCTCATATTCCGCACAAGTGACCAGATGACCGTTTCGCAGAAGAGATGACCGTTTCGGAGCAGAGAGTGACGTCCCTATAATTTGCCATCCTCTGGGTCACCCCCCACAACCCCCCATTCGAGAAAAGTAGCAATAAAAATTTGTTTTGGTCGCTGGCGCTCATATTCCGCACAAGTAACTAGATGACCGTTTCGCAGAAGATAGTGCCCTCCCTATAATTTGCCAATCTCTGAGTCACCCCTTACACCCCCCTATTCGAGAAAAGTAGTCGTAAAAAATGTTTTTTGGTCGAATACAAGACGGGGGAACGTTTCTTATTCGAGGGGCACATTATACGCACGAAAATATCGCCACCACTACTTGCAATCCCCAAAACTACCCCTGGTCGATTTCCAAAAAAATAGCATATTATATGCCTAATAGGCTAATAGTTTTTCAGTTCCTGAAAAAACTTTTAGTCAGATGGTGTAGTTAACTTGCCGAATAGGAAAATGACCCCTCCATAATTTGCCACCTCCATAACTCACCCCCAATTTACAAAAAACACCCGTAAAAGCTAGGTTTTTCGTTTGTTATGAATAATTTTCGGTACACGTAGTTGAACGTGCTGAACAGGAAAATGACCCCTCCATAATTTGCCACCCCCCTAACTCAACCCCGATTTATAAGAAACACCCGTAGAAGCTGTTTTTCGTTTGTTATGAATAATTTTCGGTGGAGCGGTGTAGTTAAACGTGCTGAACAGGAAAATGGCATCGCCATAATTTGCCACCCCCATAACTCACCCCCAATTTACAAGAACCGCCCGTAGAAGCTATGTTTTTCGTTTGTTATGAATAATTTTCGGTAGGGCGGTGTAGTTGAACGTGCTGAACAGGAAAATGACATCGCCATAATTTGCCACCCCCATAACTCACCCCCGATTTACAAGAAACACCCGTAGAAGCTATGTTTTACGTTTGTTATGAATAATTTTCGGTAGGGCGGTGTAGTCGAACGTGCTGAACAGGAAAATGGCATCGCCATAATTTGCCACCCCCATAACTCACCCCAATTTTCAAGAAACACCCGTAGAAGCTATGTTTTCCGTTTGTTATGAATAATTTTCGGTAGGGCGGTGTAGTTGAACGTGCTGAACAGGAAAATGACATCGCCATAATTTGCCACCCCCATAACTCACCCCCAATTTACAAGAAACGCCCGTAGAAGCTATGTTTTTCGTTTGTCATGAATAGTTTTCGGTGGAGCGGTGTAGTTGAACATGCTGAACAGAAAAATGACATCGCCATAATTTGCCACCCCCATAACTCACCCCAATTTTCAAGAAACACCCGTAGAAGCTATGTTTTCCGTTTGTTATGAATAATTTTCGGTAGGGCGGTGTAGTTGAACGTGCTGAACAGGAAAATGACATCGCCATAATTTGCCACCCCCATAACTCACCCCCGATTTACAAGAAACACCCGTAGAAGCTATGTTTTACGTTTGTTATGAATAATTTTCGGTAGGGCGGTGTAGTCGAACGTGCTGAACAGGAAAATGGCATCGCCATAATTTGCCACCCCCATAACTCACCCCCAATTTACAAGAAACGCCCGTAGAAGCTGTGTTTCTCGTTTGTTATGAATAATTTTCGGTAGGGCGGTGTGGTTGAACGTGCTGAACAGGAAAATGACATCGCCATAATTTGCCACCCCCATAACTCACCCCCGATTTACAAGAAACACCCGTAGAAGCTATGTTTTACGTTTGTTATGAATAATTTTCGGTAGGGCGGTGTAGTTGAACGTGCTGAACAGGAAAATTATATCGCCATAATTTGCCACCCCCATAACTCACCCCCGATTTACAAGAAACACCCGTAGAAGCTATGTTTTACGTTTGTTATGAATAATTTTCGGTAGGGCGGTGTAGTTGAACGTGCTGAACAGGAAAATTATATCGCCATAATTTGCCACCCCCATAACTCACCCCCGATTTACAAGAAACACCCGTAGAAGCTATGTTTTTCGTTTGTTATGAATAATTTTCGGTGGAGCGGTGTAGTCGAACGTGCTGAACAGGAAAATGGCATCGCCATAATTTGCCACCCCCATAACTCACCCCCAATTTACAAGAAACGCCCGTAGAAGCTATGTTTTTCGTTTGTTATGAATAATTTTCGGTGGAGCGGTGTAGTCGAACGTGCTGGACAGGAAAATGGCAACGCCATAATTTGCCACCCCCATAACTCACCCCCAATTTACAAGAAACGCCCGTAGAAGCTATGTTTTTCGTTTGTTATGAATAATTTTCGGTAGGGCGGTGTAGTTGAACGTGCTGAACAGAAAAATGACATCGCCATAATTTGCCACCCCCATAACTCACCCCAATTTACAAGAGGGTGGCAAATTATAGGGACGGCACTATCTTCTCCGAAACGGTCATCTAGTTACTTGTGCGGAATATGAGCGCCAGCGACCAAAAAACAAAGTTTTTACGTACTTTTCTCGAATGGGGGGTTGTGGGGGGTGACCCAGAGGGTGGCAAATTATAGGGACGGCACTATCTGCTCCGAAACGGTCATCTAGTTACTTGTGCCTAATATGAGCGCCAGCGACCAAAAAACAAAGTTTTTACGGCCACTTTTCTCGAATAGGGGGGTGTGAGGGGTGACCCAGAGGATGGCAAATTATAGGGACGGCACTATCGTTCAGCTACACCGCCCTACCGAAAATTATTTATAACAAACGAAAAACATAGCTTCTACGGGCGTTTCTTGTAAATTGGGGGTGAGTTATGGTGGTGGCAAATTATGGAGGGGTCATTTTCCTATTCGGCAAGTTTAACTACCCCATCTAGCCAGTTTTTTCAGGAACTGAAAAACTATTAGCCTATTAAGCATATACCTATATGCTATTTTTTTTGGAAATCGACCAGGGGTAGTTTTGGGGATTGCAAGTAGTGGTGGCGATATTTTCGTGCGTGTAATGTGCCCCTCGAATAAGAAACGTTCCCCCGTCTTGTAATTGACCAAAAAACATTTTTTACGACCACGTTTCTCGAATAGGGGGTGTGGGGGTAACTCAGAGGGTGGAAATTTATAGGGGCGCCACTAACTCGTCCGGAACGGCCGTCTAGTCACTTGTGCAGAATGTTAGCGCCAGCGACCAAAAAACAAAATTTTTACGTTTCATTTTCCTGTTTATGGGTGTGGGGAGGAAGGCTGGGGGTGGCAAATTGTTCAGACGCTACTATCTTGTCCGGAACATGTTTCTAGTCATTTCTGCCAAATATTGATACCGGCAACAAAGAATAAAGTTTTTACAGCGATTTTTATTTTTAAGTTTGGATCGCCTAGAATATTGGTGGCTGGCTGAAAGTGGTGGCTGTCTTCACACCGGTCGAAAATTGTGTTGATAGCATCAGGCTGTCCACTTGCACCTAAAATCCTCCCATCTAACAACAATATTTTTAAAAACACGTCAGCTGCCAGTAATACATCAATTGAACTCGGAGTAGAAAATGTGGGATCGGCAAGTGACAATTTGTTAATATGGTGCCAATTTTGTGTATTCAGTTTGGAGGTTGGTAACTTTCCACAAATGTTTCGTAAAACCAGAGCATCAACTAAAACCTTCATATTGGGTGTACCTAAGGGTCTTATTAATAAGGTAACGGTACTCTCGGTGGTGGATTGCATTGAATCAAGTCCACTTATTTCGTAAAAACATTTTTGTCCCTCTAGTCCTAATTGGTTAAGCGCTTTTTCGGATATAAATGACGTCATACTGGACGGAGGGTCCAGGAGACACCGAAAACGAAGAAAATTTCCTAATTTTGATTTTATTTCAATTAATGCCGTGGGTAATAGCACCGAGTTTCTTTGAGGAATAACTCCCGCGGCAGCAAAGACAGGATTGGCGTTTTGAGAACTAGAGGCATTATTATTACCAGCATTATTTGGTACGCGAGATGTACTTTGTGTGTCTTTGGAAAACGAAGAATTTCTGCCGTTTTGGCAGTTATTTTGCGAAGGAAAATGCAATAGCGTGTGGTGCCTGCGATTTCACTTGCGACAAAAAATTTCAGATTTACAGTTTTGTGTAGAATGGATATTAAGTACTTAAACAATTTAAGCAAAAATGAAAAATTATATCTTTCTTGTGGCGTCTTATTTAAAAACAATGGGCAATTAGATAGTAAATGGTTGTCCTTATTGCAAAGTAAACACCTGCAATTGTTTGTTTGCGATCTTGGAATCAGTCGATCTACAAAAAAGGACGAAAAACGGTTTGAAGAGTGAAAGTGAGGCGCACTAGATTTCTTGAAGGCGGGTGGCGGCGGAGTGAAATTAAGCGAATCGTAGGCGTTGCAACATTTTGTTAGAAATTTAACCAAGTTAGAATAATATGTTGGACTCTCACAAGAGCCATGCTCGAATTTTGTTACAGTGTTATTGTCTAATTTTTTAAAAATCATATTTACTAAAATAAAATCCCAGTGTTTTGTGGGAAAACCTAAGCTGTTAAGAGCAGCGAGATTCTCGGAATACGTGTCTAGTAATTTTCGCAGAGCGTGCGAATTTTCATGATTTATTTTGGGTACTATTTCTATAGCTTGCCAATGAGACTGAGCGCGTAATCTTTTATTAGAGTACTTTTCTACAAAATTATCATAAACCACTTGATCAGCAAAGTTTACAGAACTATTTTATTCTGTAAACTTTGGTCATGGGTAAGGCGCGTACAAGAGACAAAGGTTGCCCTTCAAGTGAGGCCATTAAGTAATTGAACTTTTCTACCGGTGCTAAAGAAGGATTTTCATGGACTAATGCATTAAATAAATCGATAAAGGGCGCGAAAGATTTGTAGTCGCCATTAAATTTCGGAATTTCTATTTTCGGTCATCTCACTTGTGATGCAGTTGCACTACAGTGGAGTTCATATTTAGGGTTCGAGACATCCGATTATCCGTTTCCGTCAACTCCATGTACATTGCTTTGACATCATAGAAATCATTCAAAAAACCCTCCCGAATTGTGCTCTCAGCCTCTAAGTCAACTGATGCATCCGTTAAAATCGCAGAGATTCGGGCAGAGATGATACTTTGGTGATGTTTAAGAAAATATTCTTTTAAGTTATCTAGTTCGGCACCTCGAACTTTGAATACTCGACGCGCTGATCTGTCAGATTTGGAACGTTCACCTAGCGAAAGTAACGTTTCAACTTCTATTAACCATTTTTTTTCTTAAATTTGTTAGCTTTTTGAGGCGTACCGGTTCAGTCATTTTTAACAAATGTTAAGTGGCGGCGTGTAATGCAGTAACAGTACCTACCTTGGAGCCTACGACAGCATTCGTTCAGCACGTAATCCACGTAATGCGCTTTGACAACACTATTTTACGCACAGCAGAAGCGCGTATCTAGCGGCGGGCCCTTAATAGTCGAAGGACGAGCGGCGCGAACCTCCGCGACGCGACGCGTGGACGGTACAATTTAAATCAAATAGTTAGAGCTCAACACGAAAGACGAGGCAGAACTGATTTCCGATATTCCGATCTATGGGCCCGGGTGTGCCGCGAGGGGAACGGTACGAAGAGGACCTGCGCAAATAGCACCTACGCGACAAAAACGCGCCGTGGAGCCAAGGCCCGCCCGGCAGTAAATCAATGAAATGGCAAAAAAAGACAATATGGCCTTCGTTTTTACAAGCTTTTATTAAACTTGCATTGTAGAGTGGTACAAAAATAGGAAAGGGACAATGGCCACCCCGCCTTTGCGATGCGCAGTAACTTTGTTTATGGGCGTCGCCTAGCAACGGCTTTGCCAGGCAGTCAGACGAGCATAGAGTGGTACAAAAATAGGAAAGGGACAATATCCACCCCGCCTTTGCGATGCGCAGTAGATTTGTTTACGGGCGTCGCCTAGCAACGGCTTTGCCAGGCAGCCAGACGAGCATACCAGTGGAGCATCAAGGGAACCATAGTATTACTTAGTATTTTTATTGCGTCTTGGGTTGGTGTTTCGTGATTATACACTTAATTTTGGCAGTGCTGACAGAAGCTTTTTTCTTTTGTTATAATTGTTTTTGCGATTGTGATAGCTCCGAAAAAATTGAAATAAAAGAAAAAGTGCTTCATAGTCAAGCAAGGGAAATTATTCACGTGGTTGCGAAAAAACTGGGTAGCATCCCAAATTTACTTTGAGCGGTGTTGAAAACCTAACCCGCAGGAGATTTTCTGAGTCACCAGCGGAGGAGTGGTCTAAAATCTGCAGGCATGTCCAAGAGTATGAAAATGCCCAAATTGAAAAGGACCATTTGCTTGATTCAACAATAGTCTAGGCGTATATCATATTCAATAGTGTGATAGAGTGAATTTTTTTTAAGAAATACTTACTGAGTTGTTAAAATTGGTAATTTCGACATCCTAGGTTGGCATCAATGCAGCAAAAAATGCAGCCGGGTCATAAGTTTGAACGATCCGGAAAACCTTCTCTGTCATTTTTACACACCTAATCTAAATTTGCCTAAAATACCAAAATGAAAACTGTTTACATGGCGTTTTAAATTATTATTAAAATGAGAATTTGTAGCGGTATAATCGTGATTGCAATATGGTTTTTATTTAATTATGCTCTTTTAGTATCATTTGGGAAACTTTTACCACCATATCAATGAGTGACGTCATTAACTGGTTGCGACGCATATAATATGCAATATAACCATGGAGAACAGAAAATTCCTAGGGATTTTGTGAAGAATTGTCATCTGACAAAATCCGGACTTCTTACAGCAATCGGGGTGTAATTCAAATTAGATTGTTCTATATTATAGTATTTAAGAACAAAATATTTTTCCAGGTCAGTTCCATGTTTTAATGAAAATAAATTAAATAAATATAATGCCTTTATAGCAGCTGTATAAATCGGTTATAAGAAATGGTAATATTCACTGTAAGAAAAAACATTCCGAATTCCGAATGTAATTACGCATATACCTACTAGCCATATACCTATAACCAATATAATTTTTAGCAACTTCTTGAAATATTTGAATTAACAACGCTAATGCATTCCAAGGATTACAACTGAGGATTTATGTTCTTTTGAACGCGATATATTTGGTACTTGTAAAAGTTCAACCTATTAAATTTTTCCTAAATTCGCTCCACCACTGGCCTGAATGATAGGCCACGCCTTCGGCCGAAGTTCGCGCAACGGCGACCACCCCATGTCACAACGCTATATTTGCTGGCCTTTATATATGTAAGTTTAGGTCAAATCTTGCAAGATGAATTAGAACCACTTCCTGACATCCGATTGAGCTGAAATTTTGCATACACCTTTAGTTCCGGTGACAATACAATATACAATACTCAATATTGTGATACTTTCAAAATGGCCGTCGCCACAAGATGGCGGATGATGTATTTTTTGTCAACCCCCTTAATATGGGTATCAAATAAAAGGGTTTGAAGAATAGAAAACGATAGAGTTAGTGACATCACACTAAATTAAATCTGGCCGCCGCTCCAAGATGGCGGATAGCGGTTTTTGCCAGTAGATCCGGCTCGAAGGACCAATGTTGCGTAACCGACAGCTCTATTAATGTTGGAGCTCGGTTAAAAAGAGAAAGAGAGACTGTAACTCCCAAAGGGAGCGGGTTTATGATTTGGAAGGAACAAAACAAGCCTCTAAACAGGGTACACCACTTACGTGTAACTGATCGCAGAGTCCCTGGAGCAGTTCTTCTGGGAGGTACCTCCGCTGTCCTGGTCTGCTCACTTCCCGCGTGCAACGATTTCCCAGTTGACACGGGCGCGATAATAAACCATAACTTATGTGATGGGGTTTTCAGATCTTCTGAGGAAAACCAGTAAAAAGGGTAAAAGCCACAGAAACGCAACAGATTCCTTAATTACTAGTTTAAATTGTCGAAAAATTTACAAAATCACAGTAGGTACACGGAAACCTCTAAAACTTTCAACAGGGCATGTTTTTTTATTCAGGTCTTCTTTTACCAAAAGGAGATCTAAATAAGTCATGGAAACAAAATTTTTCCAAATCATTTCAGTATTGTTTATGTTACTTAGCATATTAACCGATGAATAAACCTGATTATGTTCGAAAGGCGGTTAATATGCTAAGTGACCAAGAAACATAACGGAAATTGCAGAAGGACCCTACAACAACAATTCAAAACAAACTGAATAAGATTGTCGATCAATTTTCCAAGAATAAATTAATCACAGCTGAACAAACTAGATTCTTAAAATGTAATAATGGGGTGGCCCCAAGAATGTATTTCTTGCCCAAAATTCATAAAAATAATTGCCCATTGCGACCATTGTATCGTTTATTGGTTCTCCTTTGTATAATTTGTCTAAATATTTGTCAGAATTGTTGAGCAGTCTATTTGTCAAAGATGAGAAATACGTAAGAAATTCTTTCGACTTTGCTGATTATATAAGACAGAAAACGGTAAGAGTGAGGGAAGCATTCCGTTCTTGGGCATTCTCATTATTAGGCAAGATGGAGGTAATATTCTAACAAATTGGTATCATAAACCAACTTTTTCAGAACGTTTTCTGAACTACCATTCAGAACACCCACAAAATCAAAAATTAAATATGGTCCAGAACTTAGTGTATAGGGCCCTTTCCCTTTCTAGTGCACAATACACAAATACAAATTTACAGTATATCGAAAAAATATTAATCAAAAATAATTCTCCAATTTCACAGATCAGAAAGATTATACAAAAAAGCACACAACAATTACAACAACAACTAAAAACTCCTCAAAGACGATTGAAACAGTAATCACAACAAAGCACTACTGTTCCCAAATATCACAAAATTCCATATGTTAAGAATCTGTCAGAGAGAATCAAGAAGACCGTTGCAGGTGAGACGGATACAGTGAGGCTTGCATTAACGAGTGAAAACACGGTCAAAAACCATTTTTTCAGTAAAATTAAATCAAAGACTCCAACAGAATAATTATTAATTGCTCTCCGATGTTATACAGTGCTATTCATAAAGTTTGCACCAAATGGGAAAAATTTGTATTATTCTATTTTCTGATTTTGGGATATGTTGTGCACGTTTTGTTTACACTATTGCACCTAGAGAGGGTCGTGACGTCACAGCCCATGCCTGTCAAATTTGACATTTGAAATAAAAAATTGGGAAAAATCAGGTTTGCCTTGAAAATATCGGAAAAATTTATTAAGAAAATGTGTTTGTATTGCATTATTTTACCCCTATACAAATTTTCAGAAGGATATCAGAATATTCGTGTTTCTTACTTGATATGCCTGGAATAGGGTATTTAACCGTTTTTCAAATTTTATTTTGTTGAAAGCCTGTATTGATGCAGACTACACTAGTAAAATTCTAAACTAAAAATTTTACCTCCTTTGGGAGAAAATTGAGTTTAAAATTATTTCCGTTTTTAACGGTTTTCTTAATTTTGACGTCATAATAATTTTGAGCTATGTGAATAGGACCGCGAAGCCTTGAAGCTTTATTCGTTTATTGTACAGTCGCGGACAGTTGGTATCGAACGACCTGAAGAGGTTTCTCGTGGCTATCGTTACAGGGCGCGCGGAGACGGCAACAGCGCGCGCCTTCGGCATCGGATGGTTCGAACGGGTGTCTTGTTCCGAGAATTCTTTGCAAGCGATTAAGCCGATGTCACCGAAAGGGTTAAAAAAAATTAAGGAATCAGTATTAAACTATTTATTAAAACAGTTCACAAGTATACAGTATGATTTTTTAAACTACCACCGCGATTTCCTCGCTTATTTTGCGCCCTACAAAAAAAACATGAGAAACAAAAAGGTGACAATTTTGGACAGCTAAGTGGCCCTGAAAAAGTAATCAACATCCATGGTCAACTTGTCGCGCAATATAAAAAAACCTCCAATTGAGCAAAATTATTAAATAGCCGTAACATACCTATTTATTTTAAGATACCGAAGAAAACTTTTATATTGAAAATTGATGGCACTGAGAAGCTTTATGCAACTGGGTGCTCAGATAGTTTCTGAAAATTACACAGGCTCTTCGGCTCTGTTGAGGCCATTGTTTTAGTTATTAAAGGCCATTGTTTTAGTTTATTAAAGTAGTTATTTGGCTCCCTACTGAAAAATCTTAAGAAACAAAAACGTGTAAATTTTAGATAGTTGGTTAATGTTAAAAAAAGAAGTCGGTATCCATGGCCAACTTTTCGCGCAATACCAAAAAAAAACTTAAATCAACAAGAATCTGAAAACAATCAATTTATTTTGAAAGTCGAGGGAAAATTTTAATTGGAGATTAGCGGCAATTAGATCACGCAAGAACATTGACAAAAGAAAATTTTCATACAATTTGTACTAGTTTTCCCGCTAATTTGTTTAAAGTGTGAAGTCGAAATAGCAATTAAAAACATCAACAGTTATTCAAATTAAAGACAAATTTTCTCATATTAAAGATCTTGTTTGATCAAAAAAAAATTAAATAAATTGATAGTTTTGTTTTCACATTTTTGTCGACTTGAGTTTTTTTTTGTATTGCGTGAAAAGTTGGTTATGGATGCCGATTTATTTTTTAACATCACCTAGCCGTCTAAAATTGCCATATTTATTATGCTTATATAAGCTTACTTACATAAAAAAAATATATTTAATGCAGTGATAGGGCCAAAGCGAAAAATGTTTTTCAAATAAATCAAAGTGTGCCAATTGTTTCTAAAATTGGTAGTATGGAGTATCCTTTACTTTTGAACAACTTTTCCTAGCAACTTATTTCCACATAAGAAATGTTAGCAAAGTTTTTATCAAGAGTAACTTTTTGCGGTAAAATTAAAGATAAGAAAGTGTTCCTATTCAACACCTCTTCTGTGGACATACTGTATATACATAGTGTATTTGGAAATGAAAGGAAGGTTTATGGCTTATTATAAATATAAATGCAAATTCTTTATCAGAGGCTCGAGAGTCCGTCATAAAATACTACATAACTCGCCCGAATATTAATTTGCGTATTTATCCTCATCAGATTTTTAGCAAAAGAGCACGCCACTGAAATGGTCGAATTTTCCTTCTCAATCAATATTTATGGCCTCCTTTCATTTCCAAATACACTAAGTATAGTTGTCAGCGGTTTTAGACATTAAGTTAATAAATATTTTGCGTTGCAACAAAAATGTATTTTTATGTTATAATAAAAAAATATGTAGTAACACTAAAAATATATTTAGCTAATAACCCTAGAATTAAAAAAGTTAATTAAAAGGATTTTCATAAATTATTCTTTTCTTTGCAAAATAAGTATTTGTTCCAACATTTAGTTGTTAGGTCTCGTAGTCCTAAACATAAATGATTATAAAATAAAAGGGGTGTCCCTTTTATTTATTTTTTCTTATTTTTGAAGAAATTGGTCAGAAGTTTTAATAAATTGGTTTTCGTGGTGCTGCAATGCTCCATTGTTTCTCATAAAATGCCCTTCAACAGATAAATGAGATTAGGGGGTCACAGACATAAAATTACCCTTGTAACTTAATAGAGAGTTATTGCAGAAACTGTTTTTGGCATTAAGCAGTATTTAAGACGACCTTATTTGAATACTCTCATACGTTATTTATGATTCTGACAATAGTTATTGCAAGTCGTAATTTATGTATCCAAATTAAGGGCTTGTTTACGTTTACTTTATTGTTTTGTATTTCTACACTTTCACTAGAATATTATGTGCTTTTATAATTTTGCTCCGGAAAAAACTGGGAAAACAGCCAAATAACCACGGAACACCAAGGTGAAAGACTAATGAAAACAAACAAGGTGCAAACGCAAACAAGCAACGAACATTTTAGGTTAAGTCCTACTTTCACAGAACACTAGCGTTTTCTGACAAATCAGAATTTATTTTAAGAATTGTGACAAATAAGGTAAAAATAACGTATATTATGGTATACACAATAAACAAAAATAAAGGAAAATAACCTTATTATGGACGACCTTATGTCAAATTACGACTGCGCATGCTCAAATGTCAAAATAACGTCAAAAAAGAGCGCGACGTTATTTATTTCTGCAATAACTCTCTATTATTTAAATTGCATACCTTTATCAATAACATCAGAAGACACACAGCAGGGACACGTGTCAAGCTTTACACACCTCCCTGGACCTCAATGTGATTACCTGGATAAAATAAAATAATTTCAGGTGATTGAGGACTTCCACAAGCTGGATATAATGATTACGAAGTTTTATTAGAACCACCGACACAGGAAGAATCCGAAAAAACTATAAACCCATTAAAATCTTTATGACTATAACATAATTAAATAAAGGCAAGAAATCAAATGCATTTTCCATTATTATATTATATGTATATTAATATTTAGTATACCCACCTTGGGATAGGATGACTTTCTGAACTCTCCTGCTCATCGAATCTATGAGTTGGCAGCAGAGATCATGGGTTACGACTTCATCCCACGTTTGTTGAATCTTCTGCCAAAGTGCCTCCCTATTTTCGGGTACGAAGTTCTCCATTGTCCGCGCCATTCTGCCCCACACATTCTCAATGGGATTCAAGTCAGGACTCTTCGCCGGCCATTGCAACTTTTCTACGTTGTTTTCGGTGAACCATTCGCGAACTATTCTTGCTGTATGCACAGGAGCGTTATCATGCTGGAAAACGAAGCCATCGGGATACATTTCCGTTGCAGTTGGTAACAATCCGCCTTCGAGTATCTCGCAATAGCGAGCTGCTGTGAAGCGGTCGTCGATTCTCCAACAAATGCCAGGTCCACGGTAGCTTATCCAGGCCCATATGTTGACGGAAAAATGCCCACTCCTTTTCCTGGGTGACACAAATCTTTCGTCATATCTTGAACTCACCGAAGGTCTATATACTCGCACTTTGCCATTGTAATGGCTTTGAAAGATCTTTTCGTCGCTAAATATTACCTTCTCCCAATAATGTGGCGGTAAACGCTGAAACTCTCGGCATATCTGCAACCTGACTTCCTTATTAGCCTCGGTCAGCTGAATTTTGTTGCTGGCCGTGCGAGATTTCAGATTGGCTGCATCTAATCTCCTTCGGGCAGTTCTAACACTTGCTGGAAATTGTGTTGCAGATACTGCTTCAACGGCGGATTTAAACGGATTTGCAAGGCAAAAATTAGCTAGTTGCTCATCTTGTTGGTCAGACGTAATTTTCACATTTCCTCCTCTATGTATGTTTTCCACGCTTCCGGTTTCGTCATATTTCTTCTTTATATTGAAAATGGTGCTTTTAGATACACCAAATTCTTCGGCCAGTCGGGAAATAGCCCAACCATTTTCTAGTTTGGCGATGATACGGTGCTTGACGGATTCACTCAAACGAGGCATAACGAACACTGTTAGTTACTCTCTCGAATTAGGATACTGACTAAATAATTTTAGCCCACCCACCTTAGTATTTATACAAAGGGCTAGGAGCAGGTATAATCGATATTTTCAAAATCTACATCCAATTCAATATTACAATTATTAAGTTAATCCCCTAAATTTAGTTATATTAAGTGCAGGTAGGTATAATTAATAAATACCTATTTAAAAAGATATAAATATCTATGCTAAAATATTTCAACTCAGGTAATCCGATAATCCATTAATTTTGTGCGATACATTTTCTAATTAATATTAAGAGCCCCCATATCTACTTTTAAACATATTATACAAATCCTTGAAATCTTTAATTTTTGAGATAATCGCTTGATCTGTTTTTTGTCCGAAAGGACTTCAAAAGCCGCTTATTTTAGCAATCCTGCCATTTTCAAATTGCAAATCCAGGGCCGGCTACGATTTTTTTATTCCCCCGATTTTCACAAAAACCATTTAGCCATTTTTTTATTTAAAATCTGACACCACAGCGTCAATCAGGACAGTCGAAAACCCTTTATATACAAAATTTGAACAAAAAATATAGAGAGAGTTCTATTCTACAGGATGTCAAAATTGAGCAAAATAGGAAATTTAAAGAAACCTCTTCAGGCATCTCTGGCGAGTCAAGTCATAAAAATTCAGCATTTTCAGATGGGGCAGAGAAAAATACCCTGTATTGAATCTTTGCACACCAACACTTTGAGTGGTTCTGTTGACAATTAAACTATTTTGACGGGATTCCATGGCACACTTGACTCGCCAAATGCCTGTAAATTGTCTATTTTGCTGAACCTTGACATCCTGTAGAATAGATCTCTCTCTAAATTCTTTGTTCAAATTTGGTATATAAAGGGGTTTTAGGGGGATCCTGATTAACGCTGTATTGGTAGATTTTAAATAAAAAAACACTCAAAAATCGTAGCCGGACCTGGATTTGCCTTTTGAAAATGATAGGAAGGCTAAAAGAAGTGATTTTTGAAGGCCTTTCACACAAAGAATGTTCAGGGATTATCTCCAAAAATAAAGATTTTATTAATTTGCATATGTTTAAAAGTAGACACCCTGTATATTAAATTATTGTTTTTGAGAAATTCTTCGGAATTCTATTGTGGCTCAAATTGACTATGGATTTACCTAATTTCATATTTCTAATTAATACAGGGTGCTGGCAGCAAAGGAAGGAAACTCGAGAAAAAGCAACTTTTATTGTGGTGTTGATTCTAATCTCAGCCTTGATATTTATTATTTTTTTATTTCATTATCATAAATACTAGACGGTATAGTAACATGATAAAATAGTACGAAATATTAAATACCAACACTGGGGTTGGAATTATTACCAGCACAAAGTTGCATTTTCCTCGAATTTTGTTCCTTTGCTGTGAGAGGCTGGAGGCTGTAATTTGCATTTTATGGTTCTATTTTTAGCAGACCGGCCGGCTGCAGACTCCAGCGCGATGTTGCCGTCTCCGCGCGCCCTGTAACGATAGCCACGAGAAACCTCTTCAGGTCGTTCGATACCAACTGTCCGCGACTGTACCTAAAAACTTTTGAATTTTAGTATTCCAAATCCATTTTATTTATGACTTGACTCGCCAGAGATGCCTGAAGAGGTTTCTTTAAATTTCCTATTTTGCTCAATTTTGACATCCTGTAGAATAGAAGGATTGCTAAAATAAGCGGCTTTTGAAGTCCTTTCGGACAAAAAACAGATCAAGCGATTGGAGGAAATGTGAAAATTACGTCTGACCAACAAGATGAGCAACTAGCTAATTTTTGCCTTGCAAATCCGTTTAAATCCGCCGTTGAAGCAGTATCTGCAACACAATTTCCAGCAAGTGTTAGAACTGCCCGAAGGAGATTAGATGCAGCCAATCTGAAATCTCGCACGGCCAGCAACAAAATTCAGCTGACCGAGGCTAATAAGGAAGTCAGGTTGCAGATATGCCGAGAGTTTCAGCGTTTACCGCCACATTATTGGGAGAAGGTAATATTTAGCGACGAAAAGATCTTTCAACGCCATTACAATGGCAAAGTGCGAGTATATAGACCTTCGGTGAGTTCAAGATATGACGAAAGATTTGTGTCACCCAGGAAAAGGAGTGGGCATTTTTCCGTCAACATATGGGCCTGGATAAGCTACCGTGGACCTGGCATTTGTTGGAGAATCGACGACCGCTTCACAGCAGCTCGCTATTGCGAGATACTCGAAGGCGGATTGTTACCAACTGCAACGGAAATGTATCCCGATGGCTTCGTTTTCCAGCATGATAACGCTCCTGTGCATACAGCAAGAATAGTTCGCGAATGGTTCACCGAAAACAACGTAGAAAAGTTGCAATGGCCGGCGAAGAGTCCTGACTTGAATCCCATTGAGAATGTGTGGGGCAGAATGGCGCGGACAATGGAGAACTTCGTACCCGAAAATAGGGGAGGCACTTTGGCAGAAGATTCAACAAACGTGGGATGAAGTCGTAACCCATGATCTCTGCTGCCAACTCATAGATTCGATGAGCAGGAGAGTTCAGAAAGTCATCCTATCCCAAGGTGGGTATACTAAATATTAATATACATATAATATAATAATGGCAAATGCATTTGATTTCTTGCCTTTATTTAATTATGTTATAGTCATAAAGATTTTAATGGGTTTATAGTTTTTTCGGATTCTTCCTGTGTCGGTGGTTCTAATAAAACTTCGTAATCATTATATCCAGCTTGTGGAAGTCCTCAATCACCTGAAATTATTTTATTTTATCCAGGTAATCACATTGAGGTCCAGGGAGGTGTGTAAAGCTTGACACGTGTCCCTGCTGTGTGTCTTCTGATGTTATTGATAAAGGTATGCAATTTAAATAATAGAGAGTTATTGCAGAAATAAATAACGTCGCGCTCTTTTTTGACGTTATTTTGACATTTGAGCATGCGCAGTCGTAGTTTGACATAAGGTCGTCCATAATAAGGTTATTTTCCTTTATTTTTGTTTATTGTGTATACCATAATATACGTTATTTTTACCTTATTTGTCACAATTCTTAAAATAAATTCTGATTTGTCAGAAAACGCTAGTGTTCTGTGAAAGTAGGACTTAACCTAAAATGTTCGTTGCTTGTTTGCGTTTGCACCTTGTTTGTTTTCATTAGTCTTTCACCTTGGTGTTCCGTGGTTATTTGGCTGTTTTCCCAGTTTTTTCCGGAGCAAAATTATAAAAGCACATAATATTCTAGTGAAAGTGTAGAAATACAAAACAATAAAGTAAACGTAAACAAGCCCTTAATTTGGATACATAAATTACGACTTGCAATAACTATTGTCAGAATCATAAATAACGTATGAGAGTATTCAAATAAGGTCGTCTTAAATACTGCTTAATGCCAAAAACAGTTTCTGCAATAACTCTCTATTAAGTTACAAGGGTAATTTTATGTCTGTGACCCCCTAATCTCATTTATCTGTTGAAGGGCATTTTATGAGAAACAATGGAGCATTGCAGCACCACGAAAACCAATTTATTAAAACTTCTGACCAATTTCTTCAAAAATAAGAAAAAATAAATAAAAGGGACACCCCTTTTATTTTATAATCATTTATGTTTAGGACTACGAGACCTAACAACTAAATGTTGGAACAAATACTTATTTTGCAAAGAAAAGAATAATTTATGAAAATCCTTTTAATTAACTTTTTTAATTCTAGGGTTATTAGCTAAATATATTTTTAGTGTTACTACATATTTTTTTATTATAACATAAAAATACATTTTTGTTGCAACGCAAAATATTTATTAACTTAATGTCTAAAACCGCTGACAACTATACTTAGTGTATTTGGAAATGAAAGGAGGCCATAAATATTGATTGAGAAGGAAAATTCGACCATTTCAGTGGCGTGCTCTTTTGCTAAAAATCTGATGAGGATAAATACGCAAATTAATATTCGGGCGAGTTATGTAGTATTTTATGACGGACTCTCGAGCCTCTGATAAAGAATTTGCATTTATATTTATAATAAGCCATAAACCTTCCTTTCATTTCCAAATACACTATGTATATACAGTATGTCCACAGAAGAGGTGTTGAATAGGAACACTTTCTTATCTTTAATTTTACCGCAAAAAGTTACTCTTGATAAAAACTTTGCTAACATTTCTTATGTGGAAATAAGTTGCTAGGAAAAGTTGTTCAAAAGTAAAGGATACTCCATACTACCAATTTTAGAAACAATTGGCACACTTTGATTTATTTGAAAAACATTTTTCGCTTTGGCCCTATCACTGCATTAAATATATTTTTTTTATGTAAGTAAGCTTATATAAGCATAATAAATATGGCAATTTTAGACGGCTAGGTGATGTTAAAAAATAAATCGGCATCCATAACCAACTTTTCACGCAATACAAAAAAAAACTCAAGTCGACAAAAATGTGAAAACAAAACTATCAATTTATTTAATTTTTTTTTGATCAAACAAGATCTTTAATATGAGAAAATTTGTCTTTAATTTGAATAACTGTTGATGTTTTTAATTGCTATTTCGACTTCACACTTTAAACAAATTAGCGGGAAAACTAGTACAAATTGTATGAAAATTTTCTTTTGTCAATGTTCTTGCGTGATCTAATTGCCGCTAATCTCCAATTAAAATTTTCCCTCGACTTTCAAAATAAATTGATTGTTTTCAGATTCTTGTTGATTTAAGTTTTTTTTGGTATTGCGCGAAAAGTTGACCATGGATACCGACTTCTTTTTTTAACATTAACCAACTATCTAAAATTTACACGTTTTTGTTTCTTAAGATTTTTCAGTAGGGAGCCAAATAACTACTTTAATAAACTAAAACAATGGCCTTTAATAACTAAAACAATGGCCTCAACAGAGCCGAAGAGCCTGTGTAATTTTCAGAAACTATCTGAGCACCCAGTTGCATAAAGCTTCTCAGTGCCATCAATTTTCAATATAAAAGTTTTCTTCGGTATCTTAAAATAAATAGGTATGTTACGGCTATTTAATAATTTTGCTCAATTGGAGGTTTTTTTATATTGCGCGACAAGTTGACCATGGATGTTGATTACTTTTTCAGGGCCACTTAGCTGTCCAAAATTGTCACCTTTTTGTTTCTCATGTTTTTTTTTGTAGGGCGCAAAATAAGCGAGGAAATCGCGGTGGTAGTTTAAAAAATCATACTGTATACTTGTGAACTGTTTTAATAAATAGTTTAATACTGATTCCTTAATTTTTTTTAACCCTTTCGGTGACATCGGCTTAATCGCTTGCAAAGAATTCTCGGAACAAGACACCCGTTCGAACCATCCGATGCCGAAGGCGCGCGCTGTTGCCGTCTCCGCGCGCCCTGTAACGATAGCCACGAGAAACCTCTTCAGGTCGTTCGATACCAACTGTCCGCGACTGTACGTTGCCTACTCGTGTGATTTTTCCTTGCTGGTCGAATATTTTGTTATTAGAATAGCTGTGTTCTAGTATGGAAACTCAAATTGTCAACATAAAGTTGATTATACAGTTCAAATTCTCTGACTGTTTTTAACTCTGGTTATTGGTTCGGACTAGTTTGAGATTGCTTCCTAGAACAAACCTATTAATTGCAATAAATAATAACACCAGTTAACTTTATAAAAAAAACACTATATTCCGTAAAGATATAATATACTCTCTCAATGTTTGTTGAAGAATAGTCGGTCTTTGGAGTACAGGAATTACTTCTGAATACAAGTCCGAAAGGGGATCTGGCAACGGTGCCGTCCTAACCTAATCTTGAGGTTTTGTGGGTATCGAAACATAACCTAGCTTTCTAGCTTTGCGGTTTTCGCGTTTGGCCTAGAGATTGTTTGGCTTTAGCATCAGATTGTGTTATTGTCCTTGTACTTCTGGTGCATTATGTCTAAAAAGTGCTTTGTAGAGTATTGTGCCAACACCTCTACAAATAGTAATAAAATATTCGTAAGAGTGCCTTTTGCAGGGGACAAAAAAGACAATGGTTACTCTTTGTCAACTTCTTGGCACTGAAACAGAAAGCAAATTAAACACTCTATGTCATATACCTATATAAATGCATCAGGTAGGTAGGTATTTCTTGGAATTTAAATGATTACCTATTTATATTCTTTAGGTACCTACCTACAATCAAATTGAGAAAGAGTGCTTACTAAATTATACTTTGCTCTCAAACACTTTTATCTGGGGATTGAACTACCTACTACCAATATCAATTTTATGGTACCTATTCATTTTTCTTTGTAATTGAAACTATAGGGTTTAGGATTGTACCATGTACATAAGTTAAGATTTGCATTTGTAATTAATTAGATTTTATTACACTATCTCTCTCAATTTGAAACACGAGCACAATTTTTAATTATATTATAAGAAAGGAGCAATGATAAAAATTTACATTGCCTACTTGCTTACCTTATTTTAATCGTTAATTTGTGAACACTAAGGTCAGGTATAAAAATGAATTAATACCTCATTTAGTCCTTTACTATATGACGATGCGATAAACAATGGTTTTATTATAAAATATAAAATTCAAAATCGTTGGAACCCCTCAATAACTTTGATAAAATTACAAATTTTGAAATGTAAACAAAACTCCAGCTGATATTATTTGACTAGTGACATACCAAATCACAAAATAATAAGATTAGGTCTCCAGTCCAAGTCCGTACTACATGATAAAAAAAAAACGAATGAAAATGTTCGGCTCGTTATTATGACGTCAACACGCGGTCGGGTCCCGAACGCAAATTCAAATAAATTCAAATTTTATTTTGAAAATTCTAACTTCGTGGATACTTATTCGGGAAATAAAAAATGGCTAAAGCTATCTTAGGACTTGATGAATCAAGTTCTGTGTAATTTATTTGAAAATTTGATTAGAGGAAACTACCCTATTGAAACTGATCCCATAAAATTCGATATAAAACTGTAGCTTATAATTTTGTTTCACTGAATTTCAGAATATGGATGTATTCTAAGTAAAAATATTACAACACTGACCCAGGGAATAAACTTATCTGAAAATGAAAGAGTCTTTGCACCAAGATTGCGTTCTTACACAATAGCCATTTTGAAAAATTTCATATTTCTCCATGAATATTATTTGTATTGTTATAATTTAGTAAGAGAGCAACCACTAAATAAGTTTCTTCGGTTATTTGCGGGAAAAAAATATCGAGTACCGAATTGAAGATAAATAATTAAGAAAAACGAACATCGTGATATCCTCCTGAAAATTTGCATAGGGGCACAATAATGCAATACAAACACATTTTCTTAATAACTTTTTCCAATATTTTCAAGGCGGTTTTGATTTTTCCCATTTTTTTATTTTAAATATCAAATTTGACAGGCATGGGCTGTGACGTCACGACCCTGTTTAGGCGCAATAGTGTAAACCAAACATGCACCTACATATCCCAAAATCAGATTTTCAAAAAATACAATAATACAAATTTTTCCCATTTGGTGCAAACTTTATGAATGTGTGACACTTGTTATATTGGCCAAACAAGCAGATATCTGAAGCAACGAAGCAACGAACAAGAACAATTGTAAACAATATTTGACAAAACAAAACCCCACAGCATTGGTAGTTCATAAAATTAAGACTGGTCATAATTTTGATTTTGAAAATGTATCTGTCGTCGGCGTACAACATAATTATTATAGGAAACGACTATTACAAGAGATGATTGCTATTAAGAAAAGAAAAAACACTGTGAATAAAAGAACCGATATTGAGAATTTGAATTCGGCATATTTTAATATAATCGATAAGATTCCGAAATAGGTGGAGTCAGGGACGGATGGGACGGTCGGGCAGTCGGGCAAATGCCCGAAAGGCCGGTCGCAATCGGGCCGACTTGGGCCGACCTGGACAGCTAGCGGGCATACGTAATACGCAAAATATCGAAATAGTCATCACCGCGGCCGCGGCGCAGTCAACGATGACGCGACGTCCCTTCCTAATACTAATATATTCCAAGGGGCATCTTCTGCTTTGGCTTCTGCATATTAGTACTCAGTACATTTTGGCATTGCCTATTTCTCAAGTTGAATGTGAATAGTCGTTTTCAACATTAAGATATAAAAATAGATTAAGGCATACAGTGTGCCGTTTGCAAATCGATTACGCTTTGTCTGAGGTATTATTGTACCTATAGCCAATCTAGCTCATACACGGTGTTCGTAAAAAAATCAAATTTGATGAAATCATTCATTTAAAAAATATTTAAAGAAAAAATTCGGGGTTCTACTGCATTATGTCGATCCCCCTTGGAAAACATACTTGATTTTAACATTTCCTAACAATTGGAGGCATCATCCTCCATCCTTAATTATGATTTATTCATCAACATATCACGACATATCAATCAAATCAGGTGTGCCATGAATGCCATGAAAACCAAAACAAAGCTTCTACATCTTTGACAGTTACCTAGGAGAGGCCTAATGTAAAATCCATTTTTTTGATAATTTTTTTAATAAATGATTTTTTTGTCAAATTTGATTTTTTTACGAACACCCTGTATGAGCTAGATTGGCTATACTACGTACATACAAAATACCTCAGGCAAAGTTAATCGATTTACAAAAAATATTTCCAACCTGTGCCTTGTGGTTTATACAGGGTACTCTGGAAAATCTATTTTTTTTCCCCACTTTGCGAACTTTGTATAAGGAATTCACCTTAATCAATGATAAATTGACAAATTTGGAAAAAACACGAAATTTTGGAGATTTATTCCAATCCATCTAGATTCGTTGTTTCTGATTTTAGATAAAAAGTGTTAATACCAAAGTTGGAGGGAATTGTTTCCCCAATGCGGCCAGACTTGATCACCTCCCGATGATGCTATAACATCTGGCTGCCCAAAAGACGATCCCCAGCGGTAGCTATAGTTTGTCAGGGGCGTACGGGCTGGATGGACGCGTTAAATATACCTATTTAAAAAAATCGTGGTTGCTTTCAAATGAGACGACGTTCTGGCAGCCGAAAACACGTCCTAATTGCTCAAAAGAAGATCGCCAGGGGTAGCTAGTTTATATCAGGTGCGTACGGGCTGGACGGACGCGATAAATATATTTAAAAAAAAATCGTGGCTGCTTTCAAACGAGACGGCCTTTGATCTGGCAGCCAAAAACACGTCCCAAAAGAATATCTCCAGAGGTAGCTATAGTCAGAGGCGTACAGGCTGGTTGGACGCGATAAATATATTTTAAAACTCGTGGCTGCTTTCATAGGTACCAATTAACCACGAATGACCTATAACGTCAATTTTACGTTATTTTCATAACGTAAAAAATACGTAACTTAATTTCCGGAAATTTAATATTTGTAAATGCATCAAAAATGACATATAAAAACAAGTAATGAAACTAGCGTTAATATTACTTCATTACTACGATACCCAGCTAACCACGAATGACCTATAACGTGAATTGTGCGTTATTTTCATAACGTAAAAAATACGTAGCTAAATTTACGGAAATTTAACTTAGTAAGTACATGAAAAATGACATAATAAAAATAAGTAATACAACTAGCGTTAATATTACGTCATTACTACGGTACAGATTCTCCGGAATTATAAAACTTGGACTAAGGTTTTTGGGAATTCACAATAGAGTCCTCCCCTGAGACGATTAAGGTCCTTTTGGTTTTGTCCCATCCATTATATGAATTATGAGACATCCTTTATTTTACTTCTTTTTAATTCTGTGACGTCATCGAGATTCTAGCTTACACTGTTTTAGGAAATATTTTTCTAGTGCGTCGATAGCTTAGTTGGTAAATGCGTCGACATTAATTCCGATGGTCGTAGGTTCGAACCCTGGTGTTGGTGTGCGAATTTTATTTTTTATGAGGTTCTACGTTAAGCTTATGAGGTTATTTCTACATAAGGATGTTGACGTCACTATACCCCGGAATTTTTGTCATAATTATAACGTTAATTATTTAATTTAACGTGATTTTCCTAACGTCATGGAGGAGGTATAAATATAACGATATTTTGACGTACAAAAAACGGTTGTTGGTTAGCTGGGGTGGCTTTTAAAGCTCGTGCGCTCCTGACATAAACTCGCTACCCCTGGAGATCTTCTTTTGGGCATTAAGTCCGTGTTTTCGTCCGCCAGATGAAACGCCATCACCGTTGAAAGCAGCCACGATTTTTTAAAATATATTTAAGACATGTTCTCGGTCGCCCGATGCAAGACCGTTGCTTTTTAAAAATAATCAGTGGGTTACGACGTTGCCAAATCAAAAGTGTGGCTGAGAAAATTGTGGCTCTTTTCACACCGATAGTTCATCCATCCATATCATATCATATCATCATTTATGACATATATATTTTTCTATATAAGGTATACCCGCAAATGTTTCATTTTCGAAAAAATAAACATTAAAGTGCAAAATTGAAAGTTTCAAGGTCGCATATTTTCCAAACGCTTGAAAGAGACATATTACATGTATAAATCATTGAAATTGTGACAATGATTAGATTTTAAATATCTAAAAATATACAGGGTGTTCTAATTAAAAAACATATGTTTGGTTTGGCATCCCTTTCCTGAACACCCTGTACAAATCTGAATAAACGCTGAAAAAAGCTTTCTTTGGCTTCTTCAACTTTTATTTGAAGAGAAGCCCTGTACAGAGCGGGCCATCGGTGTCTGAGGCTCATTTTGTATGATAAATTTGAAAAAAATGTGCATTTTAGAAAAGTGGCCGTAACTTTCTTCAGGATGAAAGTTTTGTTTTTCTGTAAAAACATTTCTAGAGCACTTTTTTACGTACAATCCAATGCTGCTACTAAATTTTTTTAAGTCAATGGTTTAGAGTTACTGAGAGCAAAAAATTACCATTCCAAAAAATATATATAAAACAATAAAATATATATAACAGTTATCAATTACTAATAACTTATGAAATTTTCATCAGTAACTCTTAAACCATTGACTTAAAAAAATGTATTAGCAGCATTGGATTCTACGTAAAAAAGTGCTTCAGAAATGTTTTTACAGAAACACAAAATATTCAACATGAAAAAAGTTACGGCCACTTTTCAAAAACGCACATATTCAAAAAACGCCCTGTTACTCAAGAACGGTGACAGATATCGATTTGCGGTTTTCGCCATTAAGTTATTTATCATAAAAAAATGAGCCTCAGAGATCAATATCAGTTTTCGTTAAAAATAGAGGGCCCTATTTTTAACGGACATAGGGTTTCCCTTTAAAATTGTCCAATTTGGCTCACCCTGTACATAGAGGTATAATATGGGAATACTCCAGAGCAGGTGTCTCATTTTACGTCCGATTAGGTATATTATGTCCTTTCTTTTTTAAATAATTGAATTAAAAATTAATTACACGCTTGTGTATGTCTACGCCACTGGACAAATTCCTAAAATTATGTTTTACAAAAAGCCAGTAATTTGCATGGCATAAAAACGAAGTTTCAGTTTTTAGTCAAACTTTTAGGCAAAATTATTTTACTCATAATTTTGGCTCCAAAAATTGATGCAAAATATTGCGACGAAACTGACAGATGAGAAAAAATCTAAAGGCACTTTTTGTTCGAAATGGAATTCTCTATCTAAAAATTAAATATTTTTTTGTCAATCTCCCAAATTATTTATCTAATTAAATTAGCGGTAGGTACCGATTACCCGTATCTCCACCACTGATGCATAGAGGACGCAATCGATCCAAGTATAGTACTTTGTACCAAAATTAGGTTAAAATTCCTTTTCTGGTTTAGAAATTAATAAATAAAACAATCTATTTTTAAAATTTTAACACCCTGTAACGTGGAAATTAAGCCTTTCTGAAGAAAACGTCACACACACCAAACACCCCATTTATTTTCAAAAATACCTACCTACTAGCACAAATTGTCGGGTCGGACGATAGAAATGGCTCACCCTGTATAATAACCTACATACATTAGGTACACTTTTTTAATTGTTAACATTTATTAAGGTAATTCCTTATCCAATGGTATTAAGTATATTATATTATCGAGTAACATAAGGTATTATGTTATGTTTTCAACATGTCACACAAATCCTAAAAACCGACATTTACCTATTTATTGCCATTTTTTCGGACTTTCGTCCTCTCGCAACCATTGAACCATTCAGTTACTTTTGTTCTTCAAATATTTATTAAAATTAACTAGGTGTTCCTTGACCCCAAAAACATAAAAAACGACATAGATAGGTATCGCACCCTATATTCATCCCTTTACACCCCTCTCAATTTCCTCTCTTTAAATAAAAAAGTCGAAAACACTCTCTATCTCTAACTCGCTACAAGAGTGATTTCGTTTGCTAAAAATTACTGTACCTATATATGAAACGGCAGCGGCTGACCTTGAAATTATAAAGGGAAAATCGTCTTGGTTATTGATTATTCTGTTTGCCTTCAAATAAGAAATAAATACGTCGATGGAGGAAGGTAAAGATTAGTTTCCTAATGCGAAATACCGACTGACTCAATACTCTTCGGAAGAAGATGGAGCCACCGTCGAATACTTCTCGGCGCGGTGGGGGAAACGAGGCTTCCCCGTCCGACACGGTTGTCCGGTAGATGGCGCACTTGCACCATCCTCGGATTACGTCTCGGCGTTGAGGTGGAAGAGAGGCTTCTGTCCGGTAGATGGCGCGTTTAAATTTGATTGTTTGTGGTTCTGATTTGCTTGACTAATGACTGGAAACTAATTTTTAGCATATTTTCGTTTTTGAAAATCAAGATGGCGTCGACAGCGACCATTTATTTATTTTCATTGTAGGTGAAGTGCCTTTTCCTTTAAAGATAAAAAAAAATTCATTAAGAAAAGTTGCTCCCAATTATTTGGGTACCCCAGGGTACCAAATTTTGGAAAGATCGGCCTACTTTGTTTTCCCACTTCTTTTTCTAAGGCGCTAAAGAAAAAATGAAAAAATTAAGTAGGCTGATTGTCTCAAAATTTGGTACACGGCAATAAGTTTTAATTCTAAACAACTTTTTCTCATAAAATTTTTCGATACCTTGTATTTAGAAGCCACTTTAGCGCGTTAGAAAAAGGAAAGAGTGAGAAAAACAAAGTAGGTAGGCCCATCTTTCCAAAATTTGGTACCAGGTGGTAACTTTTAATTGGGTTTTAACAAATTACATAGGGTCTTCGGCTTCTTGAGGGCATGAACATTTTTGTCGATTTGAAGTTTTTTTAGCACAGCGCGAAAAATTGGGCATGGAGGCCCATTTCTTTTTTAACGTCACCTGGCTGGCCAAAATTGCCATATTTTATTTTCTTATCTATTTTCTGTGCGGCCTAAAATAACCGAGAAAATCGCTTAATAAGAAATAAACAAAAAATACATAGCCTCAAGAGAGCCGAACACCCTGTGTAATTTTCTGAAACTATCTGAGTACCCAGTTGCATAAAGCTTCTTAGTGCCATCAATTTTCAATATAATTGTTTTCCTCTATCTCTTAAAATAAATATGCTAGGGCTATTAAATTGTTTTGCTCAATTTGAGGTATTTTTTATATTGCGCGTCAAGTTGGCTATGGCTGCCGATTTCTTTTGCAGCACCACTTAGCTGTCCAAAATTGACACATTTTTGTTTCTTCACGATTTTTTTATTGTAGGACGCAAAATAAGTGAGAAAATCGCGGTGGTATAGTTCTAAAATAATCATCCTGTATATAAAAAATAAGTTGATCAGTTATATAAAATTTATAAAAAATATTACAAAAAGTAAAGTATGAAACAAACATTTAAAAAAAACTATAAGTTACTACTAACTATAAGTACAGGGTGGACCAACGTTTGGCGCCCTGCCGGAGGGGTCACCCATGGGGGCCCTGGTTCTGATGTATGTAGGATATGATGTATTCATGTGTAAATAGATGTAAATTCTTTGCCTTGACTGTCACCAAATCCAAAGGTAACTCAATTTAGAAAGAGAAAAATATTTCTAAAATTTTAGTTGAAATGTGCATACGGGCAAATTTTTGAAGTCGGTTTTAATTTTTTCGTTAAAGTTTTGTTATATTATTTATGCTGTAAACCGTTGATTGAATCTTCCGTCGACGTCTAAACCAAATTTTCTGTATGAATGACAACTATATAAATTTAGCTAGACATCATATTTTTTATGCTTAGGTATGTCAGTGTTAATACTTATGCTTATGAAATATTGTGTATAATAAACGATATGCTTTACTAGGTATGCTACTTCAGTACCTATATCACATAGATAATCGAATAACAAAACATGAAGATAATATTATAGGTATGTTACGGGCGACGTGAAGACGAAGACTTTTTAAAAAACTTTTATTTGAGTAACGCGAGTTACAGAGTTTCGGCTTAGACTACAGACAAGACTAGAATTCACACTCTTACTTTACTAGGTCCTATTTATACAGATCTGTTATGCTGAGGTGTTGTGGTTCTCATGGGAAAAGAATATAAAGACAAAGGGAAGATCAAATTCTGCAATTCTTGCAGTAAGCAAGTTTTAACAATACTCAAAAGGAATATGATATGTTCTAGTAATCATTCTAGAACAATATACAATGGAAAATGATATCTTTGTAGTAAGCATCTTGAACAATAGAGAATGAGAACATAATATCCAACAGTAAACAGAATCAAGGGTAAAAACAAGGTTATGATCAAGGTGATGCTTGAGGTCGGATATAACACCTTCCCCCTTATATTAAAAATTTGTGTTAACAAATTTTGACATTAAATTAGGCATATGTTTTAGTATTAGAATTTAGTTCAATTTCTTCTTCTTCGCGAGGTTCGTCCAATCTATACGAAGGTCTTCTTTTGACAGTAACAAATTTTCTTAAATTTTGAAAAACGTAATTTCGAGTTCTAGGAGGTTGTGGAGGATCGTCTCCGTTGTTAGTAGTAATAATGCCTATTTTAATGTTCCTAGACTTTTTACATTTAAAATAAAAGTACACAATAATTAAATGTATGATTAAAGCAATGGATAGATATGTCAATATTGGCGTATACTTATTTACAGTTGGTTCGTTAATAATATTATCAAGATCCCTTGCATATTCGTCTAATTTATGCTTTGCGACATTTAAATCGTCATAATTAAATTTATTTAGTTGTAAAGGTTTTAAGTCAGGATATTTTAGTTTATTTGGAGTTTCTTTGCAACATTCAAATGGTATATTAATTGGGTGAAATTTATAGGTTTGATTAGATTTATTTAAATTTTTCGTTTCAATTTTAGTACTTCCAATATAAGCAATGCATTCAGATTTTAACGTTAAAATTGAAGTTTTGTCTAGCATTATAGTCAAAGGATTTTGATTTTTGCACTTAATAGTTATAGGAAATATTTCACTTAAAATTATTAACCATTGATTCTCTTGAATCAATTGTACATTGTAACTTTCAATTGAAATTGTGACTATGTCACAAGTATTAGGTAAATGGGTTTTTACCTCTAATAATTGAGCTTCACATCTTGAATGTGAGTCAATAGGAGTAGGATATAAATCTTTGCACATTATTAAATCAAATGCTAGTTCTTTACAATTTTTTATATCATAGAGAATTACATAGAGAGTTGGGTCATCGCTTTTTGCTACAAATTTAGTATCAGTGGATACCATGTGATAAAATCCAGTTTTATTGTCGAAAATTGGAATAGGATAAATTCTATAAAGAGTATACCATTGAGGTTCTACTAAAGGAATGTCTAATATAAAAACAAGTCTATTTTCTGTTTGAAAAACCTTTAGTTCTATAAAATCAAGATAAGTTGCAACATTTAGAAGTTGAGGAGTTAAGGGCAAATTATTTTTGTTTAAAGTTTGAGCGATTATTTGCAAATGATGAACCAGGTCTTCAGGAGTTATAACTGACGTGTGAATAATATGTAACTTTGCAAAAGTAATAGAGTTTAGAATGTCATTTAAATTGCTTTCGATAAAGGTATAGGATTCTAGGAGTCTTTCGGCCATCTCTAAAACTTGTAATTTTGCAGTGTAATAATTAAAATTATCAGAAATGTTATAAATGTAATTTTCGATTTGTTTTATGTCATTATTAAAAGTAATTTCATCAATTTGTAATTTGTTGATAGAGTCGTTAAAGTTTTTGATAACTGAAGTAGTTACTAAAATTTGTTTTTTCATTAATTTTTCTAATTCGTGTTCGTCTCTGTTAATTTTGTCGATACAATCGTTATAATACTGTCCGTCTGAAGCGTCTAAATTTCCGGTAATAAATTTCCAAACTGACCCTAAACCATTAATTAAACCTCTTTTATATCTTCTTACATCAATAGCTAATTCTTCAAATTTGAGCGCAATGTTTTCGGAAAGTTGATTTAGTAAAGTGAGATGTGACTTAACTTCGCTTAGAAAGGCGGCCATTCGTACGTCTTTTGGTTGAATTATAAATTGCATATTTTCTAAAATTTTATTATTATTTTCGAATGTTGTTTTTAGAGATGAAATGTCTTTATATACCAATAAACTCCACTTGTCATTAGAAATTTTGAGTCCGGATTGCTCTTGATAGAACACGCCTATGGTGTTATTAATTGGTCGCAGTGTATATTGTGCCATAGCGGTAGCGAACAAAGAAAATCTGTAACGAAGTTTCAGAATTAGGAACTTGGTTCGATATAACAAATTATTTTAATATCAGTATTTTTGAAAATATATTTGATCATAGGGAGAACTGTGTCCCAATCTAATTTGTCTAATCCACAAGCTAACTTGGGTATAGCTATAATTTTATCTTTTTCATCAGTGCTCTCGAGACAAATTGTTCGTAATTCCTTTAAGCAATTAAATAAATTAGCATAAGTTGGTTTATAATAGAAAAATTCTTTAGTTATTAAATAATAAATATTTCTTGTCGGAAGTTGAAGTACTGCTATTTGACCAATTGACTTATTTTGATTTTTTAGTTCATCTACGTGTCCAAATTTATTCTTAAATTCTTTTGCAATTCCTGCATTCATTTCTAAATCTTTAGATACACAGTGAGCTAATGAAATATTTTCAGGGGTATCAAATAAATTGCCCAGTTCAATGGAAACGTTATTATTTTCAATAGGGATTTTTCGATCTAGAGTATAAAAGAATTCTTTAACCGTTAGTTCTTCTTCTTGTAATTCGTGACATTTCTTTAGCATATCAAAATTCATTTTTGTAGTTTGGTTAGTAATTGGGTTATGTAGCAAAGCTGAATTCGTATAAATTTCTTTAATTTTATAGGGTCCATTAAATTTGTTAGCTAGTTTATTTTTTATTTGGGACTCCTTGACATAAACCTTTTCTCCTACGCGAAATTGTCGCTGCTCCGAAACGTGTGTATCAAATCGCTGTTTCGCCTTTTGTTTGCGCATATCCGTACGCTTTCTTGCCACTTCATAATAATGCTTTATTTTATTGTTTAAATCGCGAACGTACTTAGAGATTAATTCTTGCTGATTATACAAAACTTCTGGAGGTCGAGACGAGGTGTGACCGAATAGCAATTCGTAAGGAGTAAAGCCGTGTGTTTTATTTATAGAATTGTTATATGCTATACAAGCGTAAGGAAGCATTTGAAATGGGTGTTCGTTAGGATTTTCTGTACTACATGCGCGTATCATTTCAGTTAAGGTGGCATGAAATCTTTCTAAGGAGCCATTTGATTGCGGATGACTAACACTAGAGAAAGTTAATTTTATATTGTATAATTTACAAAGATCTTTCATTAATTGATTATTAAATTCTTTACCTACATCGTAATGGATTCTTAAGGGAGTTCCAAAATGTTGAAAATAGAGTAACAGAGCGTCTACTACAGATCTCGCTGTTTTATTAGGAAGTGCATAAGCTTGGGTAAATTTTGTTAGTTCGTCTCTTATGGTAAGGATATTATTTTTTACTGGGATTTCTAGGATATCGATATTTATTCTTTCGAAAGGAGTTTTAGGAGTTTCGGTAATAACTAAGGGACTGTCCAAGTTTTGTCTACAAATTTTTGTCTTTTGGCAGATTTCGCACTGCCGAATAAATGTTTCGACGTCTTTAGTTAGTCCTGTCCAATTATATTTTTGTTTGATGCGTCTAATTGTTTCGTTTATTCCTCGATGTAAGTTTGTCTTGCCTGAATGAAATTGATCTATTATTATAGGTATTTGGTCTTCGTCTGGTATAGTCACAATGTTCTGACAAATTGTTAGTTGGAAATTTTTATCTGAGAACAAAAAATTAAACATTTCTAAAATTGGAAAATCTGGATTGTTTTCAATGTAATAAGTTTTATTTTCTTCGAATATATCTTTACTGTAATAAAGAGATATGAAGAGTACTTGTATTGCGGTTTCAAAATTAAAAGGAACAGGAATTATATAATATTTTCTTTTAGCTACGGTTTGACTGGAAAGAACATTTGCTTTATTATAGTTAAAATCAGGATTTAGCTCAAGTAAATCATCAATAACTTTTTCGTGAAGGTCTGTTAATTTGTCTTGTTGAAAAATTAGTACAATGTCTTTGTGTGTTTTGTCTAAAAGTTGATTATTTGTGTATTGGATTTTAGAATAGTCGATCATTAAAGTCGTCTTGTATAAATCAAAAAATCTGTCAAATTCATTACAGATTATAGCAATTTCGTCAGTCTCATTATTGTCAATAGGCGGGTCAATGTCATGGGAAGTAGATGGTTCGTCTAGGGAAGTATGAAAGGAAACGGCTTCTTTTATATGATTGATTTTGATTCGAGATAAAGCGTCGGCATTTCCATTAATTTTTCCAGGTTTATAAATTATTTGATAATTATATTCTTCTAATTTAAGTCGCCAACGTGCTAAACGACTACCGGGATCTTTTATTGAGAAAAGCCAGGTTAAAGGTCTATGATCTGTAACCAATAAGAATTTTCGTCCGAAAAGATAAGGTCTATAGTTTTTTACGGCAGCAATTATTGCCAAAAGTTCTTTCTCTATAACGCTATATTTCATTTCTGCTGGACTTAAGGTTCTTGAAAAGTATGCTATGGGAAGATCATTTCCAACAGGTCCTTGCGAAAGTACCGCGCCTACAGCAAAAGCGCTTGCATCTGTAGTTAAAACAAATTCTTTTTCAAAATTAGGATATATTAGAATTGGTGAAGTTATTAATGCATTTTTAAGTTGTTCGAAAGATTCACGACAATCTTTATCAAAAATAAATGGTACGTCTTTTCTTAAAAGTCGAGTTAAAGGCTTTGTCATTTTTGCGAAGTTTGGAATAAACTTCCTGTAGTAACCAGTAAGACCCAAAAATTGTTTAATTTGTTTAGTATTGGCAGGTTGAGGAAAATCGATAACAGCTTGTACTTTTTGTGGATTTGGTTTGACCCCTTCAGGTGTAATAACATGTCCTAAATAAATTACTTCTTTTCGCAAGAATTCACACTTATCTGGCTGTATTTTTAGATTTGAATTTCTTAATCTTTGAAAAACTTCAGTAATACGAGAGATATGTTCATTAATTGTGGAAGAATAAATAATAATGTCGTCCATGTAAACTAAGCACTTTTCGTTTTGTATCCCCATTAGTATATTATCCATAACCCTCTGAAAGGTTGAGGGCGCATTACGAAGGCCAAAGGGCATACGTAAATATTCGAAATGTCCATTTTCAACGGAAAAAGCAGTTTTCGAAATGTCTTCTGGATTCATTTCAATTTGTTGAAAACCAGAAGCCAAATCTAAAGTAGTAAAATAATGGCAATTACCCAACTGATCTAATATATCTGAAATATTAGGCAGTGGATACCTGTCATTAACTGTTAATTCATTTAATTTCCGATAATCAATTACGATTCTCCATTTTTGTTTGCCTGAAGCGTCTAATTTTTTTGGAACGACCCATACTGGGGACGACCATGGTGAAACAGAAGGTCTAATTATTCCTTGAGAAAGCATTTTATTAATTTGTGTTTTTACTTCTTCCTTGTGAACTTGTGGATATCGATAAGATTTAGTAAAAATTGGCTTAGCGTCGCCTGTATCGATAGTATGTTTTATTTCATTAGTGAAACTTAGGAAATCTCCGTCAAAGTAAAATATATCTTCAAAATTCAAACATAAATTAGTAATTAATTATTTTTCTTCTTCGTTTAAATGTTCTAGCCTTAATGATTCTTTTATTTCTTCTACTCTGCTTTTCGTTTTATTAAAATTACAAATAATATTAGTACTAGCGTTCGTTTCTTTCATGTAAGGCTCAAATTCAAATTCTTCGAAACAAATATCCTTTGTTATGGCATTAGCGTTTAATATTGTCGTATAAAAATTACCGTCTTCGTTTATTTTTACTATAGCATTTGGCACGTATACCTTTTCTACTCGTTGTGCGCATAAAATCATTTCTTTATTCGTATATCTATTCGTATGAAACTTGCATATTTTTTCGCAACGCGGTTCTATCGGTTATATTATAACTCGTATTTTCGCTTTCAAAATTATTTATATTTTCCGTGTAATCATTATTATTATTATTATTTCGTTCATAAGCGTTTATATGAAGGCTATCGTATCTTTCGTCAACATTAACTTGTCTTTTATAAACAACTCGATTATTATTATCATTATTATTCGTTAACTCGTTTAATTCATCTCCGTCTTTGAGTAATTCGTGTACCTTATAGTACGTAATTAATTGTTTATTCCTAAAATCTACTACTGCACCGTACCTTTCTAAAAAGTCAGCGCCTAAAATTCCGTCGAATCCTATATCTAGATCGCAAATATAAACTTTATGGGGAGAAAGAGGACCCGTAAAAGAAACAAATACCGCTTCAGTAATAGGAATTGATTGGCCAGAAATACCTTTAATTTGAAAATTTTCTGGACATCTATTTAAAAATTGCTGAACCGTCTCTGGTTTGAAAATTGAAATACCAGCTCCTGTGTCAATTAAAATTTTGTACTTATCGGTATTATCTTTAATATAATATAAGTTACTATTGTCAACGGTATTTATGCAAACGTTTGGTCCGTATTGGTCATACCAAGATTCTTGAAGTTGGGAATAGGATTCTGGTCCGAGGCTGTTAATTGAAAATTTTCGCTTTGGCCCAGATAATGTTGTTGGGGAGTTCTATTTTGGTTATTTGGATTTGAAATTGGGAATCTAGGAGTAAAATTTTGATTAGAAGGCTGGAAACCTGAATTATTATTAAAAGTTCTGGGGAAGTTATTTCTTGGAGCATTATTAGAAAAATTTCTAGGAGGTTGATTTCTTGGTTGGAAGTTTTGAGGGTGATTCCTAGGTTGGAAAGAAGGAGTTTGAAAATTATTTTGCTGAGGAAAAGATGGTCTTTGATGGAACCTATTTTGGGAGAAATTATTTCTTTGGGAGTTATTTTGGAAATTGTTATAGTAGCTAGAAGGATTTGGACCATTTCTGTAATAATTATTTTGATTTTTAGTTCGACATTCATTGATAGTATGTCCATTTCTTTTGCAATAATTACAAAATTTTGGTTCTTTTGATATTATTATTGAAGACTGGTACACGATTTTGCCTCTGAAATTTTTGATTTTCAAAATAAGAAAGTTGCAATTCTCTCTTAATTAAAGCTATAGCATCCATCATGTTGGGTGGATTGCTGGCACGAATTAGTTGCCCTATTCTTGGTTCTAAACCTGTCAAAACTGTATTTAGGCACATGCTATCGATTAATGTAGCTTGCGATTCTTTTTGTTCCCTAGTGAGAAGGCTTTGTTTTCCTATTGCGGCATACATTTTCGAGCAGTGAGTTTGAACTCTGCCTACAAAAGTCAAAGCTATTTCATTTTGGGATTGACACATTCTTTGTAAATCTTGAATTAATGAAGTTAGATCACGAGGATCTCCGAAATGAACGTTAAGTAATTGTTTGATTTCGCGCCAGGTACTCAAATCTCTTGAATTAATGAGTTGGGCTGCACGTCCCTTTAATTGATTTTTAATTTTTATAACAAGTAAAATGGCTTGGTCGCCAACAGTCATTTGCATGGCCCTATCACATGCAATGATAAAAGTATTTAAATTGATTTGATCCCCATCGTATTCAGGGATGATAGAAAATATTTCGCTTAATTTAAATGGTACTTCGTCGTTATTTGAAGCGTTTGCTTCATTGTTTACATTAGAGTTTATAGCTTCGTTATTCGGCATGTTGAAATGAAAAGGTAATATCGTTATAACGTAGAAAGTTCAATAATAGCAACGTAGAAAGTTTAAAAAAAAAATCACAAATAAAATTCACTTCAAGTTTTTCACTTACAATAGAAGTAACTTCATGCTCGCTGGATGTCGTTGATGCTGCTGTTGTTGCTGGATGCTGGCCTCAGGAGACTGTCCTTCTTAGTGCCTCCGGATCTTCCTGTCGAAGACCCTTTTCAGCTGGCTCCAATCGTAGTGGTGTGGTGACCCCCGAGGAGACTGTCCTTCTAAGTGCCTCCGGATCTCCCTCGTTGAAGACCCTTTTATCGAGGATCCCACTTCTGACACCAAATTGTTACGGGCGACGTGAAGACGAAGACTTTTTAAAAAACTTTTATTTGAGTAACGCGAGTTACAGAGTTTCGGCTTAGACTACAGACAAGACTAGAATTCACACTCTTACTTTACTAGGTCCTATTTATACAGATCTGTTATGCTGAGGTGTTGTGGTTCTCATGGGAAAAGAATATAAAGACAAAGAGAAGATCAAATTCTGCAATTCTTGCAGTAAGCAAGTTTTAACAATACTCAAAAGGAATATGATATGTTCTAGTAATCATTCTAGAACAATATACAATGGAAAATGATATCTTTGTAGTAAGCATCTTGAACAATAGAGAATGAGAACATAATATCCAACAGTAAACAGAATCAAGGGTAAAAACAAGGTTATGATCAAGGTGATGCTTGAGGTCGGATATAACAGGTATATTCCGTTGTTTGAGAATCGACGATATAAACTTTGATTATATACCTATTATAAACAAGGATTAAAGGTATCAAAGCGTTGATGTAGAACTTTGGAGAACAGATACGTCATTGTTCCCTTCCTCCATCGGCTGCGAATATGAAAAAATACTAAGAGATACTTTTTGTTAAACATTTTTCTGAAGTAATAAATTCTAATAACACCCTGTAACTGCAAGTGTGAGCCTCAGAAGCTTCATTTCAACCTTAAGTTCGACGGCTCATCCGATCATGTGACTGAAAAAACTATCTCGTATAATTCTAGAGATACTAAAAAATACGTGTATTTTTCTCTAAACTTCTATGCTCTGTATAAAAAAAAACTAAGGCCCGTAGAAGAAAAAAATATATGAAGTGTCCTTATTTTGACTCCAAGAATACGTGGTTTCATTTTTGACCATCAGTTCAGTTACGCCCTGTATACAGTGTCTTAAGACTATTTTACGGTATAACTTTCCAATACCGCCCTGTTTTCGAGATAATAATGATAATGACAGAAAGTTGGACACAAATAGGAATTTTCTTTATTTGAAGTTTCTCAAAACAAATTATTCTTGATAAAAGTTAGTGCTTGTGCTTAAACTCAAAATCGACCTGTAAAAATTTTAAAATTTCTATTCGTATACAGGGAAGGTTGAAAAATATGAAAATTCCTCAAGAGTAAAGTACTCTTATTTTTAGAATTACAGCAGTATAGCACTAAGAAAAGTTGTTTGGAATCCCAAGAAAATGTCAAATATGAATTCACAGCCACCTATTCAAAAGAAGAAAAATCACACTTTCGCATTTTTTATTCACTGTATAATAGATAATATTAATATTAGCTATGCATTTTGAGGCACATCTTCAAGCATGACAGTACGATACCAACGATTTTTTTTACGTTCAACTAGCATCTTAAAAACACTTAATAACTGAAACTTCTGTAAAGTTTGTCGTTTTTTTGTGTCCAGGTAAAATACTACTACAATTTCAAACATAACTTAGCAAAAATATTTTAATAGAGCAATAATTTAAGTTATTTAATAAATGACAATTCAACAATAAAAATATCACAACAAAAAATTATTACGAGAATAAACATTTCAGTGACTACTCTACATGTGACCCTTCCTTCGCTTCCTTTCGCCTTCAACCAGCGACTATCACACTAGGCAATATAACAAATTTTTGAGGTAATTATGGAACGTAGTGTATGCACCGCCCGATTTTCTTGAAATTTTGGCTACCCACCTATTTTCGAGGTCCCTGACCAAGAATCTAACCTCAGTTTTTTGAGGCCGGACGTAGTTTCCGAGAAAATGAATTTTCAAATTTCCTTTTGACACCCGACACCCCATTTTTCACGGCGACATTTGTGGTTATAATCCAGATAAATTTTTAGTGTACGCAGCTTAAACTGATCACCACCCTATGCTGCAGAAGGCGCAAAATATGGTGGTGATCAATTTGAGCTAAATTCATCTCGATTATAACCAAATATTACCGTGAAAAAGTGGGGCGTCAAAAGGAAATTTGAAAAATCGGGCGGTGCATACACTATGCTCCATAATTACCATTTTTGAATACGCTTCTTCAATGTTTGAATACGATTTTGCAGACTTCTAAGCTTCACAACTCACAACGCTTTCGGCTACGGCTTTTTCAACCTGTCAAAGTTCAATTTTTTTTTTTTTTATTGGGGACCTTCCCTACGACTCGTGCTCGATTTGGACAAATAACTTGGGCAACCTGGTAACTTACAAGGTATTGCACCTAAAAAGTAAGTATATTTTGTAAAAATATAATGAAATTAACTAGCCATGAAAATTTAAAACCTTTAGCTAAACGTGGAATTTTTAAAGGTGCACGTAAAGTTTCACCAGTCGATTCTACAACACACCGTTGATTGAGGACCATCGACGAACACACGTACCTAGTCTCCCTTTCAATGTCTTGTGTTAAAAGTGTTGTTCACAGACCTACAATAACCCGAAGCTTTATGAAAAATATATAAAAATGTAACATATAACTTACCTTAGAATGTTTCTTGACTACAAAGTCAGCCCTTTTTATGGCCTGCACCCATTTTGCCCTCAAAACCGGATCCTTAGGAAAGGCAAAAACGGACACTTTTGGCTTTGGCTCGGTTAGGTTAGGCAATTTGGGCGTCGATTAATTCGTTCCTTCATCGACGAATTTGGGACACAACACTTCTCGGGCATGGCTGAGAAAACACAAGAAAACACCCATTTTGATATTATACATACAACCAGAGACTTGCCTTGATGGCAAGACCTGCCTTGATGGCAAGTCTCTGTATACAACAAAACACACTTTCACTTCCTAACCTCCGTATTTAGGTATCCTTTATCTGATGGCTCAAAACATGAAATGTTTTTGATAGGCACACACTAATTATCGGACTAGAACATCACTGGTCCTCTGCACACTACTGTATCCCCCAAATACACGTAATAACAATCACAGATTACCCAGTAACAATAATATAAGTGGAAAAAAGTAAACGAGGAAAACGAGGAACAGATACAGATCAAAAACAAAAACAGCTGGACGTCGTCGCGTCGGACGATGCCTGATGCCTCAATGGCCTAAGCGCTGGGGTCGATACGACAGTAGTTGTAGGGCCTTGTCCATAGGTGGCGGTGCGCTGACCGCGTAGTTTCCTGCGCTCTTCCGTCGTCGATGGAGTGACCTTTTGCCCGAACCGTTGATTGAAGATTCCTTTCATCATCGACGGACTCGAATGGTGGTTTCGGAATTTGGCGCCACCGTACGGACGCGTGTCGGTGAAATGAAAGAGAACGAGATAGAAACATTTAGTAACAAGTGGGAATGTGACAGACAGACCATAAGGATCATATTCGCATGCCACCCTAAGGAAGGATATCTTCCCCTTCTTCAATCAACGATAAATACCTGATATTCTTTGGCCTTGAACAGTATTTACAGAGGCAGTTCCATCTGTCGTTAGAACGGTTGAACCTCCATCCGCGCGCCATCTCTCCGTCGGAAGATTTAATAAGGAGACGGCAATCCATTTTGGGTCTGTTTTATTTTAGTTATTTAATTGGACGCATTCAGTGCTTTATAGGCGCCACTTCCTGGGACCATAAATACGGGCGTGGGGGGTTAAGAGGGAATACATGGGCGGTCCTACAGCCAGTTACGGGTCTGTCCATTGATCTTAGATATCTTTTCGAATACCTTAATCAATGATAAAACCCAGAGTTTCTGATTTTCTAATTTTTTCGATACTATTTTACTGTAGTTAAGTTGCACCGTGTAAATAAGGCAAGTTTCAGTCTCAAAACCTAAGCTGCCGTACAATACTGAAAAGATTTTGAACAATTTTGTTTCCGTGACTTATTTATATCTCCTTTTGATAAAAGAAGACTAAAGTTGCAACGAATCAACAAACATGCCCTTTGGAAAGTCTTAGAGGTTTCCGTGTCCCTACTGTGATTTTGTAATTTTTCGACAATTTAAACTTGAAAAATGTTAATAAATAATCAGAAGACAATCAGTCTCAAAAGTCTCAGACGTTTCGTGTACCTTTTTCGGTTTGTAAATTTTGTTTTTTTTTAATTTTTTTTATTTTTTTTTGCATTTCTTATTATTTTTTTAATTGTTCGATACTATTTCAGTTTAAAGTAGAAAATGTTTTTATTAAAAGTTCTTCAGATAAAATCTTAAGCTCCCGAGAAAAACTTGTGAGATTTTGAACAATTTTGATTCCCGTGATACCCTTTTCATAAAAGGAGACTAATGAACGAATATTCCTTTTTTGTGACAGCTACAACAAAATTTCATTATGAAACATGTTTCTGGACAGAAAACCCTTAGTTTCTGATTGACCATGTAATAAGGCAAGTTGTTCGGTATCAAAACGTATAATGCTGTACAATACTGAAAAGATTTTGAACAATTTTGATTCCGTGATCCCCTTTTCATAAAAGGAAACTAATGTTCCTTTTTTGTGACAGCTACAACAAAATTTCATTATGAAACCTTTTTCTGAATAAAAACCCCTTAGTTTCTGATTTTCTAACTTTTTCAATACTATTTTACTGTAGTTTAGTTGTACGATGAAATAAAGCAAGTTGTTCAGAATCAAAACGTAAGCTGCCGTACAATACTGAAAAGATTTGTACAATTTTGTTTCCGGACTTGTTTAGATCTCTTTTTGGTAAAGGAAGACTAAAGTTGCCCTTAATCAAAAAACATGCCCTTTGGAAAGTCTTAGAGGTTTCCGTGTACCTACTGTGATTTTGTAATTTTTCGACAATTTAAACTTGTAAAATGTTATTAAATAAACAGAACACAATCACTGTTGAAAGTCTCAGACGTTTCGTGTATCTTTTTTTGGTTTTGTAATTTTTGATTTTTTTTAATTTTTTAATTTTTTTTGCATTTTTTATTATTTTTTAATAGTTCGATACTATTTCAGTTTTAAGTAGAAAATGTTATTAATAAAAGTTCTTTAGATAAAATCTTAAGCTCCGGAGAAATACTTGTGAGATTTTGAACAATTTTCATTCCCGTGATCCCCCTTTCATAAAATAATAATAAAATTAATGAACGAATGTTCCTTTTTTGTGACAGCTAAAACCAAATTTCATTATGAAACGTTTTTCTGGATAGAAAACTCTTAGTTTCTGATTTTCTAATTTTTTCGATACTATTTTACTGTAGTTTAGTTGTACGATGTAATAAAGCAAGTTGTTCTGTATTAAAACGTAAGCTGCCGTACAATACTGAAAAGATTTGAACAATTTTGTTTCCGTGACTTATTTAGATCTCGTTGCCCTGAATAAAAAAACATGCCCTTTGGAAAGTCTTAGAGGTTTCCGTGACGCTACTGTGGATTTGTATTTTTTCGACAATTTAAACTTGAAAAATGTTATTAAATAAACAGAACACAATCCCTGTTGAAAGTCTCAGACGTTTCGTGTACCTTTTTTTATTAATTTAATTTATTAAATTAATTTTTATTTTTATTTTATTTTTTTATTTTTTTTTTCATTTTTTGTAATTGTTCGATACTATTTCAGTTTAAAGTAGAAAATATTATTAATAAAAGTTCTTCAGATAAAATCTTAAGCTCCGGAGGAAAACTTGTGAGATTTTGAACAATTTTGATTCCCGTGATCCCCTTTTCGTAAAAGGAGACTAATGAACGAATGTTCCTTTTTGTGACAGCTACAACAAAATTTCATTATGAAACGTTTTCTGGATAGAAAGTCCTTAGTTTCTGATTTTCTAATTTTTTCAAAACTATTTTACTGTAGTTTAGTTGTAGTGAAAGGTGTTCAGTATCAAAACGTAAGCTGCCGTACAAACTGAAAAGATTTTGAACAATTTTGTTTCCGTGACTTATTTAGATCTCCTTTTGATAAAAGAAGACTAAAGTTGCAACGAATCAAAAAACATGCCCTTTGGAAAGTCTTAGAGGTTTCCGTGTCCCTACTGTGATTTTGTAATTTTTCGACAATTTAAACTTGTAAAATGTTATTAAATAAACAGAACACAATCACTGTTGAAAGTCTCAGACGTTTCGTGTACCCTTTTTTGGTGTACCCTTTTTTCGTACATAATAATCATGTTTTTTAGCTTGTCCAATTCTTCGATATGGCGACGTAGACTCACGTTCATTGATCAGAAAATATAATATTAGTCGTTATACCAACAGGTCCCAAGCTTGTTAAAAAGTACCTTTTGTTATCACCATTCAACTCATCTATACGTTCTTGAGTTAATTTATCCGTAAACCTCTGCGGTAGAATCATCTTGAAGTCTGCAAATTCCACAAAGACCTTTTCACCATACTTAGTATTTATTCTCTTAAAACTCTGAATCTCAAACTTTTCATTTACTTCCAAATCTCTGACGTTCACCAGATTTTTCTGCAGCAAGTTCTTATTTAAATTGTTTAAGGACATGTTGAGTTTGTTGACAATATTCGCTGAACCTTGCCTATATAATGTAGGGACCTCCCCACCCCAGAGTAGGGGTGCCCCCCACCCTCCCCCAAACCCTATGAGAGGATGACGCCAACCCACAACCCCTATGAGAGTATGACGCCAACCGAAAACCCCTATGAGAGTATGACGCCAAACTTGTTGAGACAGGTTTGGCGTCATGGTCTCATAGTCTTACTACTGTTGGGTGCACCCTAGGAGCTGAAGCGGCACGACCAGGTAACCATATCCAACTCGTTTTCAAATTTCTCCTTAGCTCATTGTTCAATTCTAGAACATTTTGGTCCTTCGAGCCGGATTTTAGTCTCAGTTTTCTAAAACCTCAAACTAAATGACAAATTGCGTATTTTCTCCGCGATTTCGTTTATATTTTCACAAGTATTATTACCATATTTGCTTAAATACTATTTAATCTTTCATTTCAAAGAAAAATAGTGCCTTTGAGTTTTATATTCTCATGATATATAGAGTCATACCGTTCAAGGTAACTGACAAGACTGGTCGCTATAAGGAATATTCAAACCTTTTAGGTGGATTTCAAATATTTTTTGAGCTGTTCTTACTTTTGCAAAGTTTAAATTCAAATTTCTGTGTTTTCCTACTTCCTACTTATTATAGCAAGTGAATTTCGCACCCTTGAAATTAAACTTTGTAATTTTCTGATACATTTTGTCTTTAATATTGTTTTTTATTTAAATTTTACAAGTAACAAGCTCAAACAATATAGAGCTACTAGAGAGTTGTACATAGATCAATTGTATTCCCTATATGCTCTTGCAGAATCCGCAAAAGTTGATTTAGATTTACATATCAGATTTAAAATTGCGTATGAAAATATTGAACACTATTGTGCAGAGTTTGAAAAACAGCAACTAGCGATTATTAATGCCGTAGCTACCATCGAAAATCCTAATTTCGAAGAAGAGAAAGAAACTCGAAAAGATTTTTTTGAAAAATATTATTCGATAAGAACTACCTATTTTAATTTGTTTGAGGGCAAAAAAATTGTCACATAACCTCTAATAACTCAACTTCAAATTCAAATATTAAATTGCCCAAAATTTCTCTCCCGGTGTTCGATGGAAGTTATAAAAATTGGCCCACATTTATTGACTTATTTCAATCTTTAATTCACACAAATTCTAATCTCACACTAATTCTAACCTATAGAAAAGTTTCAATATTTAATTACTTCTTTAGAAAAAGAACCATTGGTGTTAGTTAAAGCCATTCCTATGATTTCGGACAACTATGAAGTTGCCTTTCAGGCTTCGAACAAGAGATACCAAAATTTAAGAATGTTGGCCAATACTTATTGGGCTCAAGTAATCAATTCTCAGAAACTTACTTCCGACTCTGCTGCTGGCATTAGAAAATTGCTAGATATTTTCACAGAAAATCTAGCATCTTTAAAAATGTTGGAACTTCCTGTAGATTCATGGGATTTTGTGTTATTTAATTTACTAATTCAAAAATTAGATAACAACACTATCAGGAGGTTCGAACTTCAAGATGCATCTACTGACATACCCTCCTATAAAAAATTAAAAGATTTCCTAGAAAAACAGTGCATAGCTCTTGAGTCAGTAGCTCTGTCATCTACATTCACCAAAACTCTAATCCTGCATCTTTAAACTCCGTTCAAACAAAACGCAGTCCACGCACTCATAATTTTTGATTAAATCTCCGGCAAACTCACCTTCTAACGAGTCAAAATGGCACCCCTGCATCTTCTGTAAAGGGACTCATCTTATTTATAAATGCACAGCATTCCCTTCGGAAACTAAATGCCTTCTTAGATGGGCAAGGTATTCTCAGGGTGGGCGGTAGACTCTCATTTTCTGGTCTTTCTTACGATAAAAAACATCCCTTACTATTACCAAGGGATCACCGGCTCATTGAAGAAGTTCATAAAGATAACTTCCATCCGGGCGCTCAAACGCTTCGTTTTTTATTAGCTCAAAATTTCTGGATTTTGTCTGCACGTCGTGCCATCAGGCATTGCTTGAAAAATTGTTTCAAGTGCTTTCGATTATCTCCTCTACCTCTCCAGCCAAAAATGGGTTATCTTCCCGCCTATCGAATAAAATAAATTAAACCTTTTTCCGTTGTTGGCGTGGATTACGGAGGCCCATTCCGCATCACACTGAGTAAAACTCGAGGAGCGAAGACGCAAAAGGCTTACTTATGCCTTTTTATTTGTGCTGCTACAAAAGCAATCCATTTAGAGTTGGCATCCGACCTTACTTCTGAATGTTTTTTGGCTGCTCTTCGGCGTTTTGTGGCTCGACGTGGTCGTTGTAGCCATATATTTAGTGACCAGGGCACAAACTTCATAGGCGCCTCTCGGGAACTCAATGATCTCATGTCACAAGCGTCCTATCAGGAAAAATTAGATTGGTCCTTTAATCCTCCGTCCTCTCCTCACTTTGGCGGTTTATTCGAAGCTGGTATAAAATCAGCAAATCAATTCTTTTCAAAATTATAGGTGCCCAAATTCTTACCTACGAAGAATTTTACACAATTCTTTGTCAGGTCGAGTCTTTGCTAAACTCCCGACCTATATGTGCACTGTCTATTAATCGTCTTAACCGTTGGCAATTGCTCCAAAGATTACACAGAGATTTTTGGAAGAGTTGGCATAATTCCTACCTAAATTCACTGCAACAAAGGCAGAAATGGACAAAAAATATTTCTGAGCTTAATATTAATGATCTAGTCATGATTAAAAATGAATTATCTCCTCCTCTTTCTCGGAAGATGGGCAGAATTGTCAAATTACATCCAGGTAGAGATGGTATTTGTAGAGTAGCAACTGTAAAGACAGCTCAGGGAATTATGCAAAGACCTTTGGTCAAGCTATGTCCCCTACCGTCGCATCAAACTTAAAATACGCATATTTTAGGTGGGCGGAATGTTCCGTATACACCATATATACTATAATTATAATCATTTTTCTAGTTTTCCGTAGTTACGTAATTATTATTCAACAATATACGCAATTTGTGTTTGTTCTGTCATTAAAAAAATAATTTTATTTTCATTCAAAAAGAAATATCTAATTCTAATAAAAGTAGGCCAGGCAATGGGGAGTTTCTATTCGCAAAAGGTCGGAGAGAAATGAAATTTGGTGGGATGGTAGGCATAGGTCCCCTGATAGTACACCTGAGTTTGCGACCTCAGCGTGTTACCGCTCGAGGGGTGGGGGGATGAAAACTCTGCGTCGGGACGCTTTTCGGGAAATAGCGCCGTTGTGGTAAGCCCTATCGAAAAAAAGTTGAAATGAAATATGTAGGGAACAAAATTTTACACAATTTTGGTCTTTACAGTTTTCATCTGCGACCAATAGTTTCCGCTCTACGCCGTGCCAAAGTTGGGGGTTGGTTTGCAATTTTCAACAAAATCAGAATTTCATCGCGGATTAAGACGAATATCGCTATTAAACAATTCTGAAATATTTTTTTTCTGAAAGAGTAATGTTTCCCGAGTCGGCAGATGCCAGGTTTGATACATTTGGTCGTGTATAATAAAATATATAGGTTTTTTTGAAGCGCGCCGCTACATGCTCCGATGAGGGTATTTTCTAATTGTTAATATCTACGCCGCCACATTCATTAATTTTGTGCATACATGAAACAAGAAAATGTCATTATCAACTCGTTTCCACATCACGTTTGAGGTAGAGTTGATCGGTGCGTTTTTTTTTAACGTGGTATCCCCAAGAGGCCTAATCCACGGTCGATATCGTTTATTTTACTCTGAGTCTCTTGCAACGTTGTAAAGCTGACTCGCCTTCATTGTCATCATCCTCGGACATCAATTCAGAGACAGAATCGGCAAACTCGGCGTTGTCTGTTTGGTCCTCATCGTCCTGTATCTGATTGGAATCGTTTTCGGCATCTTCTGTGTTGTCGTCGTCTAACGCAATCAGGTCTGGAATGTTTTCGCAGGACGTCCCAATACAGTGTAAACACAGAACCGAACATTTTAATCCTGCCTTCCGGCAATCACAAGCAGGTCCACAACCTTTCTGGCATCTGCACGAGATGCTCTTAAGTAAAACATCTGGAGCTGGTTCCTTTGAAATCCGTATTGTGTCCAGTCCTGTGCTTGTTCTTCGCCATCCATGATCTTCTGGAGGCTTCTGAACTCCCCGCCAGCTCTGTACTTGACAATATGTACGCAATGAATGATGACGGCACGCGTCGGATGTTGGTGGCAGCGCCGCGAGATTGAATGAATTTTTGGCGACAGCCCGTACAAAGTTCGTATACCGCAGAGAGTCCAACTTACGCTGTTCACTTCTTGCACCGTACTGCCTCAACATAAACTCTACCTCAAGGGTGGTGTGGAAACGAGTTGATAATGACATTTTCTTGTTTCATGTATGCACAAATTAATAAATGTGGCGGCGTAGATATTAACAATTAGAAAATACCCTCATCGGAGCATGTAGCGGCGCGCTTCAAAAAATCATATATTTTATTATACACGACCAAATGTATCAAACCTGGCATCTGCCGACTCGGAAAACATTACTCTTTCAGAAAAAAAAATATTACAGAATTGTTTCATATTCGATGATATTCGTCTTAATCCGCGATGAAATTCTGATTTTGTTGAAAATTGCGTTCCGACGCAGAGTTTTCATCCCCCCACCCCTCGAGCGGCAACACCCTGAGGTCGCAAACTCAGGTGTACTATCAGGGGACCTATGTCTACCATCCAACCAAATTTCATTTCTCTCCGACCTTTTGTGAATAGAAACCCGTTTTTTATACCCATTGCCTGGCCTAAAGTTCGATTATCGGGTATATATATTGTGCTACGCGTAGTTGGACTTGGATAACCATCGTGTGGCGACACTAAGAAGAAGTTGGGTGCACCCTAGGAGCTGAAGCGGCACGACCAGGTAACCATATCCAGCTTATTTAACCAAATTTCGCGCTATTTTCATTATTAGCTCTCGTTTTCAAATTTCTCCTTAGCTCTTTGTTCAATTCTCGAACAATTTTGATAAAATTTGTTAAATAAAAACAAATACAAAAAATATCACAAAAACAAATAGATTCCAAAAGGAAACTTATTATTTGTACAGGATGTTACCCTATATTTTGTGCCATCCCTACAGCCTTTTTTTTCGAGTTAGAGAAAAACTTTTTCAACAAAAGTTTTAGGGTGTTTCTGAACCACATCTGCTATTAGAAGAAACAAAATAAAGTTTTTGTGGCAGAGCAGGTTGAAAAAAAAAACACTCCAGACGGGATTAGAATCCTGGACTTCTACTGGGGCCCTAGGCACTTTGTTAACCAACTCTATCCTACAATGTCAAGCCAAGAATATTAACAATGTTCGGGTAGCTTCATTGATTAACAAAATGCCTAATGCCCCAGTATGAGTCTCGGGTTCGAATCCCGGCTGGGATGCATTTTTTTTTTCAAATCATTACCCCTTACCTGCTGTGCCACAAAAACATCCCTCTTGATTTATATTTACACGCAGGTACAAAATTCCATCCTTATTTGAAACAAAAGAGCATTGCAAAGATAGTAAAAATATATACTTAAGATTTTTTTTTATTGAAACCCTATATAGGTAGGTATATATTTTTGAAATCTACAATTGCCCGATTCCAACGATATAAATGGAAATGGATAATTTGGATGTTTTTAGATCACCATGGAAGAACAATTCAACCTGCATTCCTGTCAATAACATTAATTTTTGGGATACGGCACTTTGTTTATACGCTCGGTTATATAGGTATAGAGGTTTACGGCATATATCAATAAATAGACTATACAATTACAACAAACAGAGACAAGGACATGGGAAATATTTATGTACAACATTTTTAATTATCTCTTGGGTAACAACATCATAATCTAATTAAGCTCGCAATTAAGTAACTATATTATACTCTAAATGTGATTTTAAAAAGGTTCTTTCATTAAAAATTTCTTGACTCAAGTCTCTGCAAAGTTATGGGTTCAAAAAGACGATCATCAAAGACTTTCAAACTGTAAAATTGTAAAACTAAAATATTGTAGATAAGAATATAAAGGATTCATGTTAGATAGGTACAGGGTCATTCATTATATTTTGACACCCACCTAGAGCCGTTACTTTTGACGTTAGAAAAAAACTAAACTAATTCTATTATAAAATGAGTTTGCAAAATTAAAAAAAATAATTAGGCGTTATATTTTAAATGGAACCCCCTTTATATTATAAGCTGAAATGAAAGATCTTTTTGTTCTGATTTCAAACAAGTATAGGTTATTGCTATTGGTATTAGCACAGAGCCGTTTTTCTGTGGTATTAGCACAGAGCCGTTTTTCTGTGGTATTAGCTTCAGCCGTTCTTGAGATATTTCAGTTTAAAACTTAAATTTCGGTTAGGGGGTATGGGCGGAGTACAGTGCAGACGATACTGCACGTGGGTTTCGGCGAACTAATAGCGTTGGGTGAAGATTTAAACCTTCAGTCAACGCTAATAGAGAGAGGAAACGATTCATTCTCTCAACGTTGTTTTATACATTGCGGATTTATTGGAGGCAGGAAAATATCTGTTAGTAAAATGTTTTTTGTGTCGGTGAAACCATGCGGCCCTAGACCCCGCCCATAGAATCGCCGCGGCCACCAGCTTATTACATTATTCCGCAGGTGGAAGGGGTCCCCTCCGCCCGCTGACATTTTCATATTATTTGCCCCTTCCACTGCTCGCTTCCGCCGCATAATTATTGAGAGGGGATATCATCCCATCTTTATCCTTCAATAGAAATCGTATATTGCACCATCCTTATTCCACACACCAGCAGAAAATACAGACGAAAAATGTTATGTTTCCTATATAATAATACAATATCAAATCTTTGGAGCCACGAGCCACAAAGGGGAAAATATTCAGGAAAAAGGTAGTAGCAGAGAACAAGGTTGTTCTCTGGTAGTAGAATCTAAGACAAAAAAATATTAATTTGTTACTTCCGCGAGGAGCGCATTGTTATTGTTGGTTGTTTTTAGTTTAGTGCGTTTACTTCGGGAAGATAGATGCCAGGAACTCTTGCTGTGCCGAATTGTGATTAGGTATTGTGAAGTTGTCTGTGATTGCCGATTGGAATTATAGGATCGTGGGCAGGTAAGTTTAGATTGTAAACATTGTAAACTCTCTTGTAGTTTCCACCTACTGCTCCATAAAATAAAAAATCCTTACTTTTGGAGGTTGCGTTATTTTTTGTTTAAAGAAAATGTTTTTTTGGCCATGGTTAAAGTGCAATTTCAACTAACATGGCAGTATTATTTCAATTAGACGGTGGATTTGTTGAGAAAATGTCAATAAACTGTTTTACCTAGCTTATAATATTATGCTAATATAGTGCTAATTTTGTACCACAAAAAAATCTGCTCTCAGTGCTTTGCTAGCTTGATATTAAGCTAGCAGTGTTTTTTTAAATATGGGTCCACATTAAAAAATGATTAAATGTCACGAATCAGTGAATTTTAAGCTATTTGGTAGGTAACTCCTACCGCATTAAAAAAAATTGTACCCACGATCAAGTTACAATATGGGTATATCCGAATCATTTGATGCTGTAAATCGTTAACTTTTAGAACTAAAAAAAAAAAATCATAATGCAAAGTTGTTCAGCCTTCGATCCTCTATAACTTTTATTAGGGCAATTTTGTTGTGAAAAAAAAAAAAATGTTTATGAAACCACCCCTATAGTGCAAAACGTACCAGGGATTCGAGTGTAATTTTTTGGTTTTATACCTACTCAGGGGGCAGTCCCCAAGCAACCCTGAAAATATCATCCTGTTTGGAATTTTTTTTTGCAACCCCTATAACAACTTCCCTGGACTACGTGTGTTGGAACGAATTTATTTAGAAACCAGGGGATCAAAGCTTTATTTTTTGTAAAAACGCTCGTACATATCTATTTTTATTTTTGGCTGCGGGTTTTTTATGGTAGGTACATTCATGTATACGGGGTTGCCCAAAAATAAGTGACGTCCACCAACTTCATTTTTTCAAATCAGAATTCTATATTTTACTTCATTTTTGAAGTCCGCGACACTGACTTGGAAGGTATAGGGAGGTTCCTCAGATCACCCTCGATACATTCCGCTACTTGGTATCCCGGGCCGTCAACTAGTTTCTCCTGTAGAATTTTTTTTATTATATTCAAACCCCCTGGCAAAAAATGAAGTTCGCGCCACTGACTTGCGGGAATGTTAGAGATAGTTGTGTGTTGTGTTCGCGGAATTACATACCATGGCTGGAATTTATAAAACCATGGCTCAGTGTGGCTAGAAATTTTATAGTGTTGTCAAATTGCAAACCGTGGCTGGGTAGACCGTGGCTGTACCATGGGTGGAATATATAAAACCATGGCTGAGTGTGGCTAGAAATTTTACAGTGTTGCCAAATTGCAAACCGTGGCTGGGTAGACCGTGGCTGTTTTCAATTGGTCGACACTCCAGGCTTATGTAATTCATAACGAGCTTCTAATACTTTTGTTGCTAACACAAATAATTTTCTGTTGAAGGAATAACGTTAGGTATTAATAGTCCATAAACATTCTATAGAAAAAAAAAACTATAAAGCGGAATTTTCAATCTCCACGAAAGTTCTTTTTTCAAACCATAAAGCATATAGGATTTTTTGAGAAAATATTGACTTTTTGTTTGTAACCAAAAAAGGACTTTATTAAAGCGGTTTTGGGTACAGCAATACCTCGTAGGCCATTTTTTGTGTCTAGAATATTATAAGGCCATTGTCTATGGAATGGTTGTTTCGCGGATTGTGAGGCGGCTGTCGCTTGGAATCGCTGTCGTGATCTTCAAATAAGTCGTCCGTTATAACTGGTTAGAGTCGCAACGGACGCGACGACCGACGCCTCTGGAGTTGGAAACCATTCGTGTCGGCGAAGATATATATCTTAAGAAGATATTCCAATTGACAGCGGTGTGAATTTAGCAACGTTGCTAGCAACGTTTCTGGAGAGCGCGTAGAAAATTGTTCATTTTCGCCACTTGTCGTTCGAGGTTAACTTGTTGTTCATTTTATAAACTTTTACAAAGATATTCGGGAATACTAAACGTTACAGCCTTACACAAATCCAAAACTTTGGAAGATTCCGCAAAACGGTTGCCGCTTAAGATAAAAAAAACCGAATTTGCGACCGTTTCCAGCAGATTTTGTAGATTTTCCAGAGAACGGAAGATTGTGCCATCTCAATTTTTTTATGACACGTAGAAAGGGATGTCACTAATGGCAAAAGGGTCACATTTTTCCCAGGATTCCCATGGGCAGAGAACAAAATAAAAAGGCCGAATTTGCGACCGTTTTTCTAGCAGTTTTCGTAGATTTTCCAGAGAACGGAAAGTTGTGCCACCCCAATTTTTTTATATGACACGTGGAAAGGGATGTCATTAATGGAAAAGGTGTCAAAATTTTACCCGGATTCCCATGGGGGAGAACAAAAAAAATGCCGAAATTGCGAACGTTTCTAGAAGTCTTAGTAGATTTTCCAGAGAACGGAAAGTTGTGCCACCTCAATTTTGTTATATGACACGTGGAAAGGGATGTCACTAATAGAAAAGCTGTTAAAATTTTTCCAGGATTCCCATGGGCGGAGAACAAAAATAAAAATGCCGTAATTGCGACCGTTTCTAGAAGTCTTCGTAGATTTTCCAGAGAACGGAAAGTTGTGCCACCTCAATTTTTTTATATGACACGTGAAAAAGTTCAATCTACGAAAACTGCTAGAAACGGTCGCAAATTCGGCCTTTATATTTTTTCCTCCGCCCATGGGAATCCTGGGAAAAATGTGACACTTTTGCCATTAATGACATTCCTTTTCACGTGTCATAAAAAAATTGAGGTGGCGCAACTTTCCGTTCTCTGGAAAATGTACTAAGACTTCTAGAAAGGTGGCAATTTTGGCATTTTTATTTTTGTTCTCTGCCCATGGGAATCCGGGTAAAATTTTGACACCTTTTCCATTAATGACATCCGTGTCATATAAAAAATTTGAGGTGGCACAACTTTCCGTTCTCTGGAAAATCTACGAAAACTGCTAGAAAAACGGTCGCAAATTCGACCTTTTTATTTTTTTCTCCGCCCATGAGAATCCTGGGAAAAATGTGACACTTTTGCCATGCCATTAGTGACATCCCTTTCTACGTGTCATATAAAAAAATTGAGATGGCACAATCTTCCGTTCTCTGGAAAATCTACGAAATCTGCTAGAAACGGTCGAAAATTCGTTTTTTTTTATCTTAACCGACAACCGTTTTGCGCAATCTTCCAAAGTTTTGGATTTGCGTAAGGCTGTAACGTTTAGTTTTCCCGAATATCTTTGTAATGAACAAGTCAAGCTCGAAGGACCAGTGGCGAAAATGAACAATTTTCGACGCGCTCTCCAGAAACGTTGCTAGCAAGGTTGCTAAATTCACACCGGCCCAGAAAACCTACACCAGATGCGAAAGCGCCCGTCTAATACGCATGAAACACGAAATCGTTTAATGTCGGATGGCCAGCCCATCCAAGGAAATAGTCAAGGCACGCCCGCACGCGTGTGTCGCTAGTGTGATTCTAAATGCGTCGCATAGCCAGTCTTGTGGATAAGCGGGGTAAGTCCGATAGTTTATGATCTTTAATGTGAAAAATAGTTAGGTATGTTAGTTTTGTTAGTATAAAAATTGTAGCTGTAAACTGCAATAAATAACATGTATCCTTACACTGCCTTATAAAATAAAAATTATTTTGTGCGGGCCGCATATAACCAGCTACGTCAAAGACAAAGTTCGCTGTCAAGGAATTTGCCGAACTTAAGCATCTAATGTGGGTTATCTGGGACGACGGAGTCAAACAACGAGAAACAACTATTCCAGACCGAAGGGTCTGCCCATTTTGTTTTTCCGAAAACGTTTTTTATAAAACGAAACCACGTATTCAGGAGCTCAAAAAATGGCCCTTTTCATATACATTATAACCTGTATGAAGTTAGCAGCCATTTTTTGGCAGCCAAAAATTTTAGCAGCTATAACAAACATGGTGTGAAGTTGGCAGCAAATTTTTGGCAGCCATTTTTTCCTTGATTAGGTAACCCGAATTTTTTGTAACGTTTTATTTATTGCACAAATTACTACTTTTCAATTAACCGAATAACATTGGTTCTTCCCTTGCTAGCCGTTTGAAGAATCGAAAACATCCCTAGAAATCATAATAATAATGATTTTTCTCATTTTCAGAAACGTTAAGCGCAATGATTCCTTCTTGCCCAATAAAGTGGCCAACTAAGAGAGGCAAAAAAAGCCCCTAGGGAGAATTATATACTAGCCGCCCAAAAGGTTAAAAACCGCCCTTGAATGGCATAATAATTATTTTCGCACTTTCAGAAATGTTGTGCACAATTCATTCTTACGCCAAAAAGTAGCCAACTAAAAGAGGTAAAAAAGCACCCCAGTGAGAATCCCTTGCTAGCTGTCCGAAGGGGTAAGAACCGCCCTTGAATGGCAAAATAATTAATTTCGCATTTTCAGAAATGTTGTGCACAATTCGTTCTTACGGCAAAAAGTAGCCAACTAAAAAAGGTGAAAAAGCACCCTAGTGAGAATCTCTTGCTAGCCGTCCGAAGGGTTAAAAACCGCCCTTAAAGGACAAAAAAATTATTTTCGCGTTTTCAGAAATGTCGTGCACAATTCGTTCCTACGCCAAAAAGTAGCCAACTAAGAGAGGTAAAAAAGCCCCCTAGTGAGAATTCCTTGCCAGCCGTTCGAAGGGTTAAAAACCGCCCTTGGATGACATAATAATTATTTTCGCGTTTTCAGAAATGTGCACAATTCGTGCCTACGCCAAAAGTAGCCAACTAAGAGAGGTGAAAAAGCCCCCTAGTGAGAATTCCTTGCCAGCCGTTCGAAGGGTTAAAAACCGCCCTTGGATGACATAATAATTATTTTCGCGTTTTCAGAAATGTGCACAATTCGTGCCTACGCGAAAAAGTAGCCAACTTAGATAGTTGAAAAAGCCCCCTGGTGAGAATTCCTTGCCAGCCGTTCGAAGGGTTAAAAACCGCCCTTGAATGACATAATAATTATTTTCGCGTTTTCAGAAATGTTGTGCAAAAATCGTTCTGGCCGCAAAATGAAGATAAATGTTCTAGTTAGAAAATCGTCTCGTTCAGAGCCGGCGTACCATGTGATTTAGAGCTACTTACATAGTTGCAACATGAGTGTTAAAGGATGTTGTGCGGGCAAAATCTGCATAAGCAATTGTATGTTTAATTTTTCCTTCAGTAGAACGAATTTCTCAAGCCTTTTTCCATGAATCGATTTAGTAAATATGATCCTGTGCGTAGCTCTATTAGAAGATCAGACTCAGGACAAGTAGCTTGGCCTTGGCAATACTGGGAGTTTGTGCTATTAGCACGTAAACTAGAAATTCCATAGGCAAATTATTTCAATCTTTTTTATGGACTTGCCAGGCTGAACATTTCAATCATACCACCTTCCACCTTCCCCTACCGTCCCCACCACATACCAGATGTCGTGTCCACCAGTCTAGTATATTCGCGGTGGGGAAAATTGAGAAGCCTGTAGGCGATGCGGAAGGCGGGGTTATAGAACAACAGAACTAGAGAACAAGGAAGGACAGAACCCTATGCATTATCGTTATTTCGCTCAAACCTACGTAGTATCGTTCTGTCTTTGTCTTTAATGGTGGGATACATCTTGTTTTTAGCGGTGTTGTAATTTTCTGGAAGGAAGAATCTGTAAAATTGTAATTCCAATATAAAAACCTCATTCTACTAGAGATCGAACAACTGAACGGTTACTGTGAAGCGAGTCATGAATGGCATCTTTAACAAATTAACAAAAATGCTTTGAAATCTATGCGGAATTACAGTAAAAATAATAATTAGTAAAGGCAGTGTACCTACTGTTACCGGGACGACGTACTTTCGTGTGTTTGTGGTCAGTGTGATATATTATAGGTAAGCAACTTGAACGTAACATCATAGACAAAGTTACAGGTAGACTGACCATTGTTGAAATTTCTGAGAAGAAATATTCTGCCTACATTTTTATATAAAAACTAATATCTAAATTAAAAAACCTCAATTTAGTGGTATCGAGTTCTAGGAATTACAAGGCATTACAATTTATCTGTTTTAAATTGTTTACGGTAGGTACAAAATTAAAGTATGAATGTTGGCGTGAAGATTTTTTCGGACAGCTTTTAAATATAGCATTTCTTCGTATATTATTACATTGTGTATATCTGAAGGATTTTTTCATTATTTTATATTTCTGTAATTTGTAGTACCCAAACTACCCAATTTTCACTCTTTTGTGAAATAAGTGCAGGATGAAGTGTGTCCAAAGTAAAGCTAAGGCGCTACGATACCCCCAATTTTCAAGGGTTTCGTAGTTTACATCTCCTACTTGCATTTCTTAATATTTTCACTTGATTTTTTTAGTGGCTTAGATAAAGCTATGAAGAATCGTCGTGTGTCACGAACTGTGCAGGACTAATACGACACTGTGAAAAAAAAATGCCAAACATACCCGAAATTCGACACGGGTGTGAAGTTAGCCAAGGTTTCTCATCCACGGTTCTAAAAAATCCCGGCCACGGCAAACATCTGGCAACACCGCATATGGTCGGGGTATGGCCACAGCCACGGTTTTACGCGCCACCAGAGCATTTCTCATCCACGATTCTTATATGTACTCTTGTTGTTACATGCGGATGATTCAACCACGGTTCGACTATATAGAAAGGCCTCCATACCGGCTTAACCCCATACATACTTCCCCAAACTACTTGTCTGGCCGTACAAAAAAATGATGGAAGAAAATTGTTAAAACTTGGAATACGGGAAATATCCCGGACAAAAAAATTCCCCATTTCTTTATGATTCTATGTGCGCCAACCGCACCTGGTAGAAACTGTTGGGGAGGGTCCCCCCCACACCCCATACAACCCCAAAACATTTGCCAGACCGTAGGAAAAAAACGACAGGCGAAAAACTGTCAAAACTCGGTATTTCCGGGACAAAAAAAATTCGCCATTTCCTTACGATTGGATGTGCGCAAACCGCACCTTGTAGAAACTGTTGGGGAGGGTCCCCCCCCACACCCCATACAACCCCAAAAAAAATGCCAGGCCGTAGGAAAACAACGACAGGCGAAAAACTGTCGAAACTCTGTATTTAAGGGACAAAAAAAATTCGCCATTTCCTTACGATTCGATGTGCGCAAACCGCACCTGGTAGAAAGAAACTATTGGGGAGGCCCCCCCCACACCCCATACAACCCCGAAACATTTGCCAGGCCGTAGGAGAAAAACGACAGGCGAAAAACTGTCAAAACTCTGTATATCCCGGACAAAAAAAAATCGCCATTTCCTTATGATTCGATGTGCGCGAACCGCACCTTGTAAAAACTCTTTGGGACAGGCGAAAAACTGTCAAAACTCTGTATAGCCCGGACAAAAAAAATTCGCCATTTCCTTATGATTCGATGTGCGCCAACCGCACCTTGTAAAAACTGTTGGGGAGGGTCCCCCACACACCCCATAAAATAAAAGCTACAAAACAAATTTTAAAAATTTAAATTTTAAATTTTTACTTAAATTTTATTAAATTAATATTTTTTTATTTTGACAAAATTTTGGATTTAGGGTTCTGAATCGATTCTGAACAACTTTTTCTAGTAAATTTTTTTGAAAAAAAAAATGCCTAATATGACTCTCGGATTTTTAGCCTCGTTTGTGGCATCGCAGGTGGCTTTGACTTTGGAGTAGGCAACTAATTTTTTGGAAATAAGTAGGCAACAATGCCATCTACCTTTGGTAAAAATTTCGTTCTGGTCGGTTAAAAGTTAAAGTTATAGGGTTTTTACACTCTTAAGTGAGACACTCTGTATTATTCCTCCAGGAATAATAAATAAATAATTTTTATTCACAAAGTACTTTTTGCTTTTGTGTAAAATGGTTTAATCCCTAGGGCATAAATTAAAAGTAAATTTAAATTCTAGACCATATTGTGCGCTTGATGTTTACTTTAAGAATGTGATAGGTAAAAGTGATTTATTTGTCAAATAAATGGGTCATGTGAAGCATAAGTATTTTTTATAAGCAGTTTTTGCTTGTGGAAGTCACCAAAGAATATACACACAGTGAATTTTTAAGCATTACCTATTTCCCCTTAAAATTTCTTGATAAAAATAACTTATAAGTACCTATACATGCAGTTTTTATAGTTATTGAGGTCTATTATCTAGTGCATGTATCATGTTTTTAATATTTTGTTAGCGAAGCCGGCAGTTCTTAATTTGAATTAATATTGTTTTAGGACTCCATAACTCCATATACCGAGCCATATACATATATACATCGTACATATTACATATCCATTAACAGCCAAAAGTCGTATCTACAACAATGTAGGATTTATGGACCTATTTCACATCACCTTCGGTATTATTTGTTTATCTTAATATTTCCTAGACTAAACATCACAAGTGTTCAATAAATAAGCTGAATAGGCCTTTCCAATATTTTAAGACCCTGGTAACTTATATGCCTAACAGTTCGAAATTGTATTATCTATGCACCTGCATAATATGCATGCCGTAGCTTAAAAGTTGTCTCAATATAGGATTTTTATTTTTTATAAAATAAGCAACAAAGGTACTTATGTGTTACTTAGATATTTGTAACAGACTGTATACCTAGTACAAAACATAAACTTTCTTTTCGAAATTAGCCAAACCAAAATGTTTATAAGTAGAACTAATTTATCAGGAAATATCAAGTCAAGATCAAAATTTTAACTTTGAGAAAAAAATACCAATCTGGACGATAGAAAAAATAATAGACGCACTTAAAAACACGAAGTATGCTTACCGTTCGACTGTTTACAAAATTATATATAAAAATAATTATTTCAAATGTTTTTTATGTCCAAAAGACGAGGAGAAAATGTCACAGTTTTCAATAATAATAATTTTTTAGAGTTTACAAGGAAAAACGATGTTAAGGATCTTCCGTCGTATTTTAATTTTGATGAAAATAACATCTACGAAAAAATTTGCCAATATTTTTCATTAAAAAATAATACCTATAAAAAATAGAAAAAGAATTTATTCTACTTGGCGACGCAGAAAGTGTAAATTGGACAACCAACAAAGTAGAAATCTCTGCTTTCCTGAAAAGGGAAGCAAGAATGGAAGTCCGTTGAAAGGTCTTAATTGTTCAAAGAAGAGAAACGATGTACTTTTTTCCGTAAACCCTCGTAATGACAACAATCTAAATAGTGAAGGAGAATTAACCAATAATACATGTTTCTCATCTACAGACAAAAATACCTTAACTGTGAAAACATCTCCTAGGACATATTCCTTTGTACCGTCGAGGAAACAAGACGATATTATGGAGATTTCTTCGTCAGAAGTGAAGTTGTCTTGCGATTATCAAGTTCAACCGAAAATACTGAGATCCAATCCCATAATGTAAATATCTTATGCACAACTTCTACAGATGGCGCTAGTTTGTCAACTTCCAAACATTCTCTCGAAACAAGACCATTTAACGAACAAGTATACTTAACGAACATAAATGACAAATGGGATATTTCTTTGGAAGAAGCCAAGTTGTCTACAAGCTACGCCAATGAAGCCCAAACAAAAATAGTGATATACTACCCCCTAATGCAAAAAAATATCCATCCCATTAATTTGACAACTAAATATAGTGACTGTAATGTATTTGAGGGAGAATTGACTCTAGAATCGAAAATTAAACCTTTGATATTAAACGATATTAGCAAAAAGTTAACTCCACATTACCATTACTATATACGAAATCGTATATTTAAATATGTCAATTATTTTGTTTGTAATTTTTGAGATATGACATAAACTTGAGTTTTTTAAATGTAAATTATAGTTGGCTGTGGCTTTATCAAATCGGCCATTTTTTGAGCTTTCGAAAGTCAGCCATGGAATATTTTCATAATTACGTTCTATTGTATAATAAGACATAGGTACTTCAAACTTTCATTTTTTTATTTTTAGCTGGTAACAAAATAAAACAAAAATTATCATGATGGAGCTCCACCACATAATTATTTGCCCGTAAGAAATTACCTAGATCAGCTCTATCCAAATAGTTGGATAGGGAGAAATAGACCTATTTCCTGGCAGGTCCGATTCCCCGATTGTCTGTTTTGGATTTCTTTTTGTGGGGAACAGTACAAAATAAAGTACGAGACAATTGTTGAATTAAGAGCAGCTGTTTTAGAAGCGATTGCCAGTATTGACAGGCGCTCTCTAAGAAAGGCGACAAATTCAATTTTAAAAAGATGCAATATTTGCATAAATAATAATGGTGGATTGTTTGAACACCTTTTTTATTTTAAAATAATAATAATTTGGATTTGAGTTTTTTAATTTTTGTTTTATTTTGTTACCAGCTAAAAACAAAATATTAGAAAGTTTTAAGCATGTCTAATTATAAAATAGAACGTAATTATGAAAATATTCCATGGCTGACTATGAGAAAATTAAAAAAAAATCAGAAAATTAGCCATAGCTCTTTTATTCTTTATAATAACTATGCCGAGTATTATATCTTTGGACAGCTCAAAAAATGGCCGATTTTATAAGGCCACAGCCAACTATGATTTACATTTAAAAGAACACAAGTTTATGATATATCTAAAAAATCACAAACAACATAAAAAATTGGATTAGATTATCTTATTAAGCCCAAAATTATCTACAATTTTTGTTTGAACAGTTTTTCTGTATAATCAGAAATAACGGAGCTATAGAGATCTGATGAAATAGCAAAAAATCACTCTTTTCAAAGTATCTAGTGAGCCATGACCTTTTTTAAAAATCCAAAAGGGGCATTAGATTTAGCATTCAAAACTGCAATTCTTTCCTCATTTAACTTTTGTTCTAGCTCTGCTAGTTTCCGAGATCCCCATAGTGGGCATCGAAAAAACTCATCCTGTATACTGATACTGCATAAGTAAAAATATAGATGTACATTGGCGCCTTCGCAGTATTACATATCAATCACAGTAAGCAGTCACGTCCAGCCGTCCAGGTTCGCAGTGATGCCAGGGACTCTTTAAAGTAAGGGGACCCAGCATTATACTTTCCAAAGTGAGGCCTACTCTTTCCACATTCTAATGGTATCAGTGATGCCAAGTATGCCATTTTATTGGAGAATCTATTAATAAAACAGGTACTTTGATTGTTAGTAAAAATTAATAACAGTTTCCATGATTTCTCAAAATTAGAGTTGACAATGTTGTGTCTACAAATACAGAATATGGCAACTGTCACATCTGAGTATCCGGAAGTTAGAAAACTTAAAAATTGTGAGTAGTGAGTCAAAGCGGGTTCTGGCCCAAAATGGCCGCCAAGGTCGTCGTTGTTGCGAAGTCGCGATGGGGTGTTCAAGGTCAAGGGGCGTGGTTAGAATAGCGTCAAGGTTAATTTCCGAGAACCGCTTCAAGGTTAATTTCTGGGAATTGATGTACAAGGTCAAGGGGTGTGGTTTCCTAGAATAGCTTCAAGGTTAATTTCCGAGAATTGCTTCAAGGTTAATTTCTGGGAATTGAAGGGGGGCGTGGTTAGAATAGCTTCAAGGTTAATTTCCGAGAATCGCTTCAAGGTTGCTTCAAGGAGGCTTAGAGGTTAAAGTGTACCAGAGTGGCTTCTGGGAATTTGGGCGGGGTTTCAAAGGCATTTCCATTGCCCCACCCCTATAGCTTTGATAAAAGACAGAGTTTGCTGTTTGGAGTTCAGTAGCCGAAGATGGCTTGCAGCAAAATGGATTTGGAAACCATCAACAAAGTTGGTTGCTTGTCTCAGAAACCGACGGTAAAGTTAGTGGAATTGGATGAAGGCGTGCCGATGAAAATTCTCTCGGGCAAGGTGGTGCAAACGACGTTCGGGGAGACCATTTTGCTGGAGTTGGAGGAGAGTGTCGTTTTTCTGCCGAACAGAGTGACACAGGCGTTCAAACCGTGCCTCGAACATTTTTCCAGTGAAAAATACGCGTTGGTTTACAAAGGACAACTGGATATGGGAAAAAACAAGGTCAATCAGTTTGAAATATGGTCATTGGGGGAATAGAAAATTAACATGGAATTCTTCAAATAGTAATTTGTGTTATAATCTTGTATTAGTCATAAAACGTACTTAATAAAGGAATATAAAAGCGTCATGCCTGTGTTTGAAAATATCTCATTATTTTTAATAAAGGTTTAAACATCAGCCAGTCTTTTATTATGAGAAATGATAAACTGTTGTAAATAAAACAAATAATTCAAATTTCAATCTTTATTTGCTGTAAATAAACAACAATGGTATGACTCACAACTGGATCAAGCGATCCATAATTCGATAGCAATAAAAGACAGCAACGTACTCTGTTTAAAACGTGAAATAATCATAATCATAAATAGCGGTTATGAGTCATCAGTTGCAAGGTCTAAATTGAAAATTATACTACCTTAAATATTTACAGGCTACGTGCCAGTGTTTTAAACTTTATTTAAATTAAAATTAAGAGTTATCCAGCGCAGACCTCGATGATTCGATGTTTGGCGGTGAATTAAAGCGGGTCTGCAATAAAGTCGTTTCATTATACGAAATTATTCTTTATACAGCATTTATATAAACACACTTTCCCGAGGTTCGTTTAAGTGAAATCTTAACGCGCTCGGATATAAATATTTGCGGTAAACAGTTGAATAAATTCAAGGAAAATAAATTGGAACTTATAAATATATTTTCATGTAAAGACCTGCATTCAGTCTAATGTTATCATTCACAGGAGACGGTTTGGTTAATACCCTTATCAGTAATCTACCAGTTGAATTGCACGTTCCTGGATACCAATATTGCGGACCTGGAACTAAGCTAAACAAGAGATTAGCTAGGGGAGACCCTGGCATAAACCCTCTCGACGCTGCATAGAATATTCGAAATCTTCCTCTTTAGAGGATCGACATAAAGCCGATCGAGTGTTAGAAAATAAAGCTTGGCAAAGAGTTAAGTCTAAGGACGCAAAACTAGGTGAAAAGGCAGCTGCTTGGTTTGTTACTACAACAATGAAAACTAAACGCAAGTTAGGTATGGGTTTAAAAAAATCGTTCAAACGCGATATAGTGAAAAAGGTTGAAAAATCATTGAAAAAATCATTTAACGGAAATCAACTTAATAATGAAAAAGGAATTAAGAAAACCACACTAGCTGCAATTAAAGCGGCACGTTTAGCAGTTAAAAAAGTAGGTGGAAAGAATAAAGTGCGAATCCCCAGAATAATTCCTTTTGAGGCGAGCGGTGGGTTTCTTCCTTTGATTCCAATCCTAGGTGCTTTGGGAGCTCTTGGATCGGTGGCAGGTGGTGCTAGCGCAATTGCTAAAACAGTTATCGCTGCGAAAGATATGCAGAAAAAGATGGAAGAACAAAAACGTCATAACAAAGCGATGGAAGCAATCGGATCGGGGCTTTACTTGAGAAAAAACAAGCGAGGCTTTGGTTTATTTTTAAGGAAACAAAAAAACTCCCAGTGAAGCTACCCAAGAGACCATTAACTAACGTTGACCTCGAAAAATTTGCCGGGAAATTAAAGTTGTCATATTTTAGAGGTGTATTCATGAGAGATGCACTTACAAGCAAACCACATGCTTATGAATCGGCAATTATTAATTTAGATGTTAAAAACAATAGAGGCACTCACTGGGTAGCATATAAGAAAGATAATAATATTGTTGAATACTTTGATAGTTTCGGTAACTTAAAACCACCGACGGAACTTGTTAAATATTTAGGAAAAGTTAAGATTGTATATAATAACGATGCATATCAAAAATTTAATGAAATAAATTGTGGACATCTTTGTCTAGAATTTCTTTATAAAAAGAGCTGACCGACTTAAAACTATTAGTCATGTCATTGTTATTCACGTTGAAAGGCTACAACTCTGTGCTCTCGGTTGATTACAATAATCCCATTTATTTAGACCCATTTTTACAATACGGGCTAGCGTTGCTCGGGTTTTATTCATATAATACGATACCGAATATTGAGGCACCGAATAATAAATTTTATTTAATCGATCAAGCAAACGAATTGAAAGTTTTAGAAATACCCACAGGATCTTACGAAATTGCTGCCATAGAGACAGCGATAATTAAAATTTTAAGAAATCTTAACGAAATACCCGATTTTTCATTGAAAGCCAATACTAATACTCTACAGTGTGAAATATACAGCGATAAATATACGATTGATTTTCGACCAAAAGATTCGATTGCCACATTGCTCGGATATTCCAATCGTTTACTACCCCCACTAAGTGTCCACGCATCAGATTTACCGGTGAATATCGTCAAAACCAGAACAATACATATTGATAGCAATTTAACCTCTGGAGCGTACTATAACAACAGACCTACTCATACTATTTACGAGTTTTCTCCTGAATGTAATCCGGGGGACGCCATAGACGAAACCCCCAGAAACCTACTTTACTTACCTGTCACTAAACGGGAAATAAGTAATATAACCTTATCGATTTTGGATCAAAATTTTCAGTTAGTAAATTTCCGTGGAGAAGAAATAATTGTGAGATTAGAAGTAAAACCTTTGTAATGGGTCTCGTTTTCGGTGAGGGTCTCACATATAAAAGTGAGTCAAACCACTTTATAAACACACTCTCGTCTGAACCTCACAAGCGTCAACCTCGCAACCTGACGCCTACACCTAAAAGCATAAATATTTTAAAGTCACTCGGATATAATGTCGTTGGCACCAAATGTATTCGACGTGTATCAAAGTCCAAAGTATGATGAGTCAATCCAACGCATAGAAAGCCGTACTTACTATCCTTTCGTCAAGTCTTTTATGAATAATGACATCATTGAAATAACAATTAACCAGGGAGATGCTTGGTTGTTAATGTATGACGCCGCAATTTTTATTAAAGGAGAAATAAAACCCACACAAGGAGAAGGCACTTGTGAATTAGTTAATAATGCCGCAGCTTTCTTCTTCGACTCTATATCTTACGAACTTAATGGACAAGAAGTAGATTCTGTGAGGGACCCCGGCATTTTAAGCAGTATCAGAGCGTATCTTTGCTACAACCCCATTGATGAAAAGCGCACCTCAAGTTGGTTGTACCCCGGGAAAAAAACTATTTTGAATAGAGATTCAACGTTTAGTATTAGAGTTCCACTTAAACACCTGTTTGGCATCTTTAACGATTACCAACATGCAATTTCTGGTAAACAAACAATACGGTTAACTAGAGCTCGAAATGACAAAAACTCTATATTGCTGGAACAAACACCTGGTACAACTCCAGATCTAACGGTTGAAGTAGCCATTACTAACATCGAACTGAAAGTAAAACATATAATACCAAACGATAAAATTAAGTATAACTTATTGCAAGCCCTTAAGAGTAATAAACCCATCTTGATACCGTTTCGCAAATGGGAGTTACATGAATTACCTAATCTGACCGTAAATGCAACCAAAGAAATATGGTCCGTTAAAACCTCTGCCACAGTAGAAAGCCCAAGGTTTGTTATTGTTGGCTTTCAGACCGACCGCAAAGAAAATTCAAAAACCGACCCGACATACTTTGATCATGTAAATATTTCCGACGTACGCCTTATAATAAACGGTGAATACTTTCCGTTTGAACGCTTGCGGCAAGATTTCAATAGGGATTACTTGGAAGTTTACAATAATTACAGAGACTTCTACCCAAGCTTTATGAATACACGCGATAAGAGTCCACTACTTAATTATGCTGACTTCAAAGACCGGGCGACGCTGTTCGTTATCGACTGCTCACGTCGCAATGAAACAATTAAAATGAGCACTGTTGATGTTAAATTGGATATTGAGAGCTCTCAAGGATTTCCAGATAACACCCGTGCATATTGCATCATTATTCATGATAGAGTTGTGGAGTATTTGCCCTTGAGCGAAACTGTAAGAAGCTATATGATGTAAACAGATCCCGGATATAAATGCAGGGACATCAGCACCATACCAACAGTTTTATTCGAGAACTAAGTTAAGATGAAGATTGCTGTAATAGACATTCAAGGTTTCATGGTGGAGAATGAGTTTTATCCCAAGGAATTGACAATTAAAATTAATGGACAAGTGATGCATATGGTTATAGCCCCACCAAAAAGTTTTATGTCTCTTAACAATTTAAATAAGAGGCACGTGCGAGTTATAGAAGAAAATTTTCTGGGGATAAAATATTCAAGCGGACATGTTGAGTACAATAAATTGGTTGAAATACTGCAAACTACTCTACTAGATGTCCACATAGTTTACGTGAAGGGGCATCAAAAAGAACGTTTTCTACGTGAAATAATCAACAATAAAGTGGTTGATGTTGGAAATTTGCAAAACAATTGGATAGAGGTGCCGCTATTTGAAAAAGACATTCCGATGTGCCTCCACCACAATGAAAATAAAAAATGGATGTGTAGCTTTAGGAATTGTGAAAAATTATATTCTTGGTTAGAAAAATACTTAATCGATTACTAAAAGTTGTAAGTTTTTACTTAAATAAAGGCCTTTATTTGCATTTTGTTGTTTGATTCCTATAAAAGAGAGAGAAAACTTAAGTAGGTCACACTTTTGAAAATAATGTTGAGTGCAGAATACCTGTTACTTCATTCTCTGATTATCAATAACATAATATACGTCTATAAACCGTTTGACGTAAACGATGTTGCTATTTGTATGGATGATTCATTAAATTTACAGTGTTGCCAAATTGCAAACCGTGGCTGGGTAGACCGTGGCTGTTTTCAATTGGTCGACACTCCAGGCTTATGTAATTCATAACGAGCTTCTAATACTTTTGTTGCTAACACAAATAATTTTCTGTTGAAGGAATAACGTTAGGTATTAATAGTCCATAAACATTCTATAGAAAAAAAAAACTATAAAGCGGAATTTTCAATCTCCACGAAAGTTCTTTTTTCAAACCATAAAGCATATAGGATTTTTTGAGAAAATATTGACTTTTTGTTTGTAACCAAAAAAGGACTTTATTAAAGCGGTTTTGGGTACAGCAATACCTCGTAGGCCATTTTTTGTGTCTAGAATATTATAAGGCCATTGTCTATGGAATGGTTGTTTCGCGGATTGTGAGGCGGCTGTCGCTTGGAATCGCTGTCGTGATCTTCAAATAAGTCGTCCGTTATAACTGGTTAGAGTCGCAACGGACGCGACGACCGACGCCTCTGGAGTTGGAAACCATTCGTGTCGGCGAAGATATATATCTTAAGAAGATATTCCAATTGACAGCGGTGTGAATTTAGCAACGTTGCTAGCAACGTTTCTGGAGAGCGCGTAGAAAATTGTTCATTTTCGCCACTTGTCGTTCGAGGTTAACTTGTTGTTCATTTTATAAACTTTTACAAAGATATTCTGGAATACTAAACGTTACAGCCTTACACAAATCCAAAACTTTGGAAGATTCCGCAAAACGGTTGCCGCTTAAGATAAAAAAAACCGAATTTGCGACCGTTTCCAGCAGATTTTGTAGATTTTCCAGAGAACGGAAGATTGTGCCATCTCAATTTTTTTATATGACACGTAGAAAGGGATGTCACTAATGGCAAAAGGGTCACATTTTTCCCAGGATTCCCATGGGCAGAGAACAAAATAAAAAGGCCGAATTTGCGACCGTTTTTCTAGCAGTTTTCGTAGATTTTCCAGAGAACGGAAAGTTGTGCCACCCCAATTTTTTTATATGACACGTGGAAAGGGATGTCATTAATGGAAAAGGTGTCAAAATTTTACCCGGATTCCCATGGGGGAGAACAAAAAAAATGCCGAAATTGCGAACGTTTCTAGAAGTCTTAGTAGATTTTCCAGAGAACGGAAAGTTGTGCCACCTCAATTTTGTTATATGACACGTGGAAAGGGATGTCACTAATAGAAAAGCTGTTAAAATTTTTCCAGGATTCCCATGGGCGGAGAACAAAAATAAAAATGCCGTAATTGCGACCGTTTCTAGAAGTCTTCGTAGATTTTCCAGAGAACGGAAAGTTGTGCCACCTCAATTTTTTTATATGACACGTGAAAAAGTTCAATCTACGAAAACTGCTAGAAACGGTCGCAAATTCGGCCTTTATATTTTTTCCTCCGCCCATGGGAATCCTGGGAAAAATGTGACACTTTTGCCATTAATGACATTCCTTTTCACGTGTCATAAAAAAATTGAGGTGGCGCAACTTTCCGTTCTCTGGAAAATGTACTAAGACTTCTAGAAAGGTGGCAATTTTGGCATTTTTATTTTTGTTCTCTGCCCATGGGAATCCGGGTAAAATTTTGACACCTTTTCCATTAATGACATCCGTGTCATATAAAAAATTTGAGGTGGCACAACTTTCCGTTCTCTGGAAAATCTACGAAAACTGCTAGAAAAACGGTCGCAAATTCGACCTTTTTATTTTTTTCTCCGCCCATGAGAATCCTGGGAAAAATGTGACACTTTTGCCATGCCATTAGTGACATCCCTTTCTACGTGTCATATAAAAAAATTGAGATGGCACAATCTTCCGTTCTCTGGAAAATCTACGAAATCTGCTAGAAACGGTCGAAAATTCGTTTTTTTTTATCTTAACCGACAACCGTTTTGCGCAATCTTCCAAAGTTTTGGATTTGCGTAAGGCTGTAACGTTTAGTTTTCCCGAATATCTTTGTAATGAACAAGTCAAGCTCGAAGGACCAGTGGCGAAAATGAACAATTTTCGACGCGCTCTCCAGAAACGTTGCTAGCAAGGTTGCTAAATTCACACCGGCCCAGAAAACCTACACCAGATGCGAAAGCGCCCGTCTAATACGCATGAAACACGAAATCGTTTAATGTCGGATGGCCAGCCCATCCAAGGAAATAGTCAAGGCACGCCCGCACGCGTGTGTCGCTAGTGTGATTCTAAATGCGTCGCATAGCCAGTCTTGTGGATAAGCGGGGTAAGTCCGATAGTTTATGATCTTTAATGTGAAAAATAGTTAGGTATGTTAGTTTTGTTAGTATAAAAATTGTAGCTGTAAACTGCAATAAATAACATGTATCCTTACACTGCCTTATAAAATAAAAATTATTTTGTGCGGGCCGCATATAACCAGCTACGTCAAAGACAAAGTTCGCTGTCAAGGAATTTGCCGAACTTAAGCATCTAATGTGGGTTATCTGGGACGACGGAGTCAAACAACGAGAAACAACTATTCCAGACCGAAGGGTCTGCCCATTTTGTTTTTCCGAAAACGTTTTTTATAAAACGAAACCACGTATTCAGGAGCTCAAAAAATGGCCCTTTTCATATACATTATAACCTGTATGAAGTTAGCAGCCATTTTTTGGCAGCCAAAAATTTTAGCAGCTATAACAAACATGGTGTGAAGTTGGCAGCAAATTTTTGGCAGCCATTTTTTCCTTGATTAGGTAACCCGAATTTTTTGTAACGTTTTATTTATTGCACAAATTACTACTTTTCAATTAACCGAATAACATTGGTTCTTCCCTTGCTAGCCGTTTGAAGAATCGAAAACATCCCTAGAAATCATAATAATAATGATTTTTCTCATTTTCAGAAACGTTAAGCGCAATGATTCCTTCTTGCCCAATAAAGTGGCCAACTAAGAGAGGCAAAAAAAGCCCCTAGGGAGAATTATATACTAGCCGCCCAAAAGGTTAAAAACCGCCCTTGAATGGCATAATAATTATTTTCGCACTTTCAGAAATGTTGTGCACAATTCATTCTTACGCCAAAAAGTAGCCAACTAAAAGAGGTAAAAAAGCACCCCAGTGAGAATCCCTTGCTAGCTGTCCGAAGGGGTAAGAACCGCCCTTGAATGGCAAAATAATTAATTTCGCATTTTCAGAAATGTTGTGCACAATTCGTTCTTACGGCAAAAAGTAGCCAACTAAAAAAGGTGAAAAAGCACCCTAGTGAGAATCTCTTGCTAGCCGTCCGAAGGGTTAAAAACCGCCCTTAAAGGACAAAAAAATTATTTTCGCGTTTTCAGAAATGTCGTGCACAATTCGTTCCTACGCCAAAAAGTAGCCAACTAAGAGAGGTAAAAAAGCCCCCTAGTGAGAATTCCTTGCCAGCCGTTCGAAGGGTTAAAAACCGCCCTTGGATGACATAATAATTATTTTCGCGTTTTCAGAAATGTGCACAATTCGTGCCTACGCCAAAAGTAGCCAACTAAGAGAGGTGAAAAAGCCCCCTAGTGAGAATTCCTTGCCAGCCGTTCGAAGGGTTAAAAACCGCCCTTGGATGACATAATAATTATTTTCGCGTTTTCAGAAATGTGCACAATTCGTGCCTACGCGAAAAAGTAGCCAACTTAGATAGTTGAAAAAGCCCCCTGGTGAGAATTCCTTGCCAGCCGTTCGAAGGGTTAAAAACCGCCCTTGAATGACATAATAATTATTTTCGCGTTTTCAGAAATGTTGTGCAAAAATCGTTCTGGCCGCAAAATGAAGATAAATGTTCTAGTTAGAAAATCGTCTCGTTCAGAGCCGGCGTACCATGTGATTTAGAGCTACTTACATAGTTGCAACATGAGTGTTAAAGGATGTTGTGCGGGCAAAATCTGCATAAGCAATTGTATGTTTAATTTTTCCTTCAGTAGAACGAATTTCTCAAGCCTTTTTCCATGAATCGATTTAGTAAATATGATCCTGTGCGTAGCTCTATTAGAAGATCAGACTCAGGACAAGTAGCTTGGCCTTGGCAATACTGGGAGTTTGTGCTATTAGCACGTAAACTAGAAATTCCATAGGCAAATTATTTCAATCTTTTTTATGGACTTGCCAGGCTGAACATTTCAATCATACCACCTTCCACCTTCCCCTACCGTCCCCACCACATACCAGATGTCGTGTCCACCAGTCTAGTATATTCGCGGTGGGGAAAATTGAGAAGCCTGTAGGCGATGCGGAAGGCGGGGTTATAGAACAACAGAACTAGAGAACAAGGAAGGACAGAACCCTATGCATTATCGTTATTTCGCTCAAACCTACGTAGTATCGTTCTGTCTTTGTCTTTAATGGTGGGATACATCTTGTTTTTAGCGGTGTTGTAATTTTCTGGAAGGAAGAATCTGTAAAATTGTAATTCCAATATAAAAACCTCATTCTACTAGAGATCGAACAACTGAACGGTTACTGTGAAGCGAGTCATGAATGGCATCTTTAACAAATTAACAAAAATGCTTTGAAATCTATGCGGAATTACAGTAAAAATAATAATTAGTAAAGGCAGTGTACCTACTGTTACCGGGACGACGTACTTTCGTGTGTTTGTGGTCAGTGTGATATATTATAGGTAAGCAACTTGAACGTAACATCATAGACAAAGTTACAGGTAGACTGACCATTGTTGAAATTTCTGAGAAGAAATATTCTGCCTACATTTTTATATAAAAACTAATATCTAAATTAAAAAACCTCAATTTAGTGGTATCGAGTTCTAGGAATTACAAGGCATTACAATTTATCTGTTTTAAATTGTTTACGGTAGGTACAAAATTAAAGTATGAATGTTGGCGTGAAGATTTTTTCGGACAGCTTTTAAATATAGCATTTCTTCGTATATTATTACATTGTGTATATCTGAAGGATTTTTTCATTATTTTATATTTCTGTAATTTGTAGTACCCAAACTACCCAATTTTCACTCTTTTGTGAAATAAGTGCAGGATGAAGTGTGTCCAAAGTAAAGCTAAGGCGCTACGATACCCCCAATTTTCAAGGGTTTCGTAGTTTACATCTCCTACTTGCATTTCTTAATATTTTCACTTGATTTTTTTAGTGGCTTAGATAAAGCTATGAAGAATCGTCGTGTGTCACGAACTGTGCAGGACTAATACGACACTGTGAAAAAAAAATGCCAAACATACCCGAAATTCGACACGGGTGTGAAGTTAGCCAAGGTTTCTCATCCACGGTTCTAAAAAATCCCGGCCACGGCAAACATCTGGCAACACCGCATATGGTCGGGGTATGGCCACAGCCACGGTTTTACGCGCCACCAGAGCATTTCTCATCCACGATTCTTATATGTACTCTTGTTGTTACATGCGGATGATTCAACCACGGTTCGACTATATAGAAAGGCCTCCATACCGGCTTAACCCCATACATACTTCCCCAAACTACTTGTCTGGCCGTACAAAAAAATGATGGAAGAAAATTGTTAAAACTTGGAATACGGGAAATATCCCGGACAAAAAAATTCCCCATTTCTTTATGATTCTATGTGCGCCAACCGCACCTGGTAGAAACTGTTGGGGAGGGTCCCCCCCACACCCCATACAACCCCAAAACATTTGCCAGACCGTAGGAAAAAAACGACAGGCGAAAAACTGTCAAAACTCGGTATTTCCGGGACAAAAAAAATTCGCCATTTCCTTACGATTGGATGTGCGCAAACCGCACCTTGTAGAAACTGTTGGGGAGGGTCCCCCCCCACACCCCATACAACCCCAAAAAAAATGCCAGGCCGTAGGAAAACAACGACAGGCGAAAAACTGTCGAAACTCTGTATTTAAGGGACAAAAAAAATTCGCCATTTCCTTACGATTCGATGTGCGCAAACCGCACCTGGTAGAAAGAAACTATTGGGGAGGCCCCCCCCACACCCCATACAACCCCGAAACATTTGCCAGGCCGTAGGAGAAAAACGACAGGCGAAAAACTGTCAAAACTCTGTATATCCCGGACAAAAAAAAATCGCCATTTCCTTATGATTCGATGTGCGCGAACCGCACCTTGTAAAAACTCTTTGGGACAGGCGAAAAACTGTCAAAACTCTGTATAGCCCGGACAAAAAAAATTCGCCATTTCCTTATGATTCGATGTGCGCCAACCGCACCTTGTAAAAACTGTTGGGGAGGGTCCCCCACACACCCCATAAAATAAAAGCTACAAAACAAATTTTAAAAATTTAAATTTTAAATTTTTACTTAAATTTTATTAAATTAATATTTTTTTATTTTGACAAAATTTTGGATTTAGGGTTCTGAATCGATTCTGAACAACTTTTTCTAGTAAATTTTTTTGAAAAAAAAAATGCCTAATATGACTCTCGGATTTTTAGCCTCGTTTGTGGCATCGCAGGTGGCTTTGACTTTGGAGTAGGCAACTAATTTTTTGGAAATAAGTAGGCAACAATGCCATCTACCTTTGGTAAAAATTTCGTTCTGGTCGGTTAAAAGTTAAAGTTATAGGGTTTTTACACTCTTAAGTGAGACACTCTGTATTATTCCTCCAGGAATAATAAATAAATAATTTTTATTCACAAAGTACTTTTTGCTTTTGTGTAAAATGGTTTAATCCCTAGGGCATAAATTAAAAGTAAATTTAAATTCTAGACCATATTGTGCGCTTGATGTTTACTTTAAGAATGTGATAGGTAAAAGTGATTTATTTGTCAAATAAATGGGTCATGTGAAGCATAAGTATTTTTTATAAGCAGTTTTTGCTTGTGGAAGTCACCAAAGAATATACACACAGTGAATTTTTAAGCATTACCTATTTCCCCTTAAAATTTCTTGATAAAAATAACTTATAAGTACCTATACATGCAGTTTTTATAGTTATTGAGGTCTATTATCTAGTGCATGTATCATGTTTTTAATATTTTGTTAGCGAAGCCGGCAGTTCTTAATTTGAATTAATATTGTTTTAGGACTCCATAACTCCATATACCGAGCCATATACATATATACATCGTACATATTACATATCCATTAACAGCCAAAAGTCGTATCTACAACAATGTAGGATTTATGGACCTATTTCACATCACCTTCGGTATTATTTGTTTATCTTAATATTTCCTAGACTAAACATCACAAGTGTTCAATAAATAAGCTGAATAGGCCTTTCCAATATTTTAAGACCCTGGTAACTTATATGCCTAACAGTTCGAAATTGTATTATCTATGCACCTGCATAATATGCATGCCGTAGCTTAAAAGTTGTCTCAATATAGGATTTTTATTTTTTATAAAATAAGCAACAAAGGTACTTATGTGTTACTTAGATATTTGTAACAGACTGTATACCTAGTACAAAACATAAACTTTCTTTTCGAAATTAGCCAAACCAAAATGTTTATAAGTAGAACTAATTTATCAGGAAATATCAAGTCAAGATCAAAATTTTAACTTTGAGAAAAAAATACCAATCTGGACGATAGAAAAAATAATAGACGCACTTAAAAACACGAAGTATGCTTACCGTTCGACTGTTTACAAAATTATATATAAAAATAATTATTTCAAATGTTTTTTATGTCCAAAAGACGAGGAGAAAATGTCACAGTTTTCAATAATAATAATTTTTTAGAGTTTACAAGGAAAAACGATGTTAAGGATCTTCCGTCGTATTTTAATTTTGATGAAAATAACATCTACGAAAAAATTTGCCAATATTTTTCATTAAAAAATAATACCTATAAAAAATAGAAAAAGAATTTATTCTACTTGGCGACGCAGAAAGTGTAAATTGGACAACCAACAAAGTAGAAATCTCTGCTTTCCTGAAAAGGGAAGCAAGAATGGAAGTCCGTTGAAAGGTCTTAATTGTTCAAAGAAGAGAAACGATGTACTTTTTTCCGTAAACCCTCGTAATGACAACAATCTAAATAGTGAAGGAGAATTAACCAATAATACATGTTTCTCATCTACAGACAAAAATACCTTAACTGTGAAAACATCTCCTAGGACATATTCCTTTGTACCGTCGAGGAAACAAGACGATATTATGGAGATTTCTTCGTCAGAAGTGAAGTTGTCTTGCGATTATCAAGTTCAACCGAAAATACTGAGATCCAATCCCATAATGTAAATATCTTATGCACAACTTCTACAGATGGCGCTAGTTTGTCAACTTCCAAACATTCTCTCGAAACAAGACCATTTAACGAACAAGTATACTTAACGAACATAAATGACAAATGGGATATTTCTTTGGAAGAAGCCAAGTTGTCTACAAGCTACGCCAATGAAGCCCAAACAAAAATAGTGATATACTACCCCCTAATGCAAAAAAATATCCATCCCATTAATTTGACAACTAAATATAGTGACTGTAATGTATTTGAGGGAGAATTGACTCTAGAATCGAAAATTAAACCTTTGATATTAAACGATATTAGCAAAAAGTTAACTCCACATTACCATTACTATATACGAAATCGTATATTTAAATATGTCAATTATTTTGTTTGTAATTTTTGAGATATGACATAAACTTGAGTTTTTTAAATGTAAATTATAGTTGGCTGTGGCTTTATCAAATCGGCCATTTTTTGAGCTTTCGAAAGTCAGCCATGGAATATTTTCATAATTACGTTCTATTGTATAATAAGACATAGGTACTTCAAACTTTCATTTTTTTATTTTTAGCTGGTAACAAAATAAAACAAAAATTATCATGATGGAGCTCCACCACATAATTATTTGCCCGTAAGAAATTACCTAGATCAGCTCTATCCAAATAGTTGGATAGGGAGAAATAGACCTATTTCCTGGCAGGTCCGATTCCCCGATTGTCTGTTTTGGATTTCTTTTTGTGGGGAACAGTACAAAATAAAGTACGAGACAATTGTTGAATTAAGAGCAGCTGTTTTAGAAGCGATTGCCAGTATTGACAGGCGCTCTCTAAGAAAGGCGACAAATTCAATTTTAAAAAGATGCAATATTTGCATAAATAATAATGGTGGATTGTTTGAACACCTTTTTTATTTTAAAATAATAATAATTTGGATTTGAGTTTTTTAATTTTTGTTTTATTTTGTTACCAGCTAAAAACAAAATATTAGAAAGTTTTAAGCATGTCTAATTATAAAATAGAACGTAATTATGAAAATATTCCATGGCTGACTATGAGAAAATTAAAAAAAAATCAGAAAATTAGCCATAGCTCTTTTATTCTTTATAATAACTATGCCGAGTATTATATCTTTGGACAGCTCAAAAAATGGCCGATTTTATAAGGCCACAGCCAACTATGATTTACATTTAAAAGAACACAAGTTTATGATATATCTAAAAAATCACAAACAACATAAAAAATTGGATTAGATTATCTTATTAAGCCCAAAATTATCTACAATTTTTGTTTGAACAGTTTTTCTGTATAATCAGAAATAACGGAGCTATAGAGATCTGATGAAATAGCAAAAAATCACTCTTTTCAAAGTATCTAGTGAGCCATGACCTTTTTTAAAAATCCAAAAGGGGCATTAGATTTAGCATTCAAAACTGCAATTCTTTCCTCATTTAACTTTTGTTCTAGCTCTGCTAGTTTCCGAGATCCCCATAGTGGGCATCGAAAAAACTCATCCTGTATACTGATACTGCATAAGTAAAAATATAGATGTACATTGGCGCCTTCGCAGTATTACATATCAATCACAGTAAGCAGTCACGTCCAGCCGTCCAGGTTCGCAGTGATGCCAGGGACTCTTTAAAGTAAGGGGACCCAGCATTATACTTTCCAAAGTGAGGCCTACTCTTTCCACATTCTAATGGTATCAGTGATGCCAAGTATGCCATTTTATTGGAGAATCTATTAATAAAACAGGTACTTTGATTGTTAGTAAAAATTAATAACAGTTTCCATGATTTCTCAAAATTAGAGTTGACAATGTTGTGTCTACAAATACAGAATATGGCAACTGTCACATCTGAGTATCCGGAAGTTAGAAAACTTAAAAATTGTGAGTAGTGAGTCAAAGCGGGTTCTGGCCCAAAATGGCCGCCAAGGTCGTCGTTGTTGCGAAGTCGCGATGGGGTGTTCAAGGTCAAGGGGCGTGGTTAGAATAGCGTCAAGGTTAATTTCCGAGAACCGCTTCAAGGTTAATTTCTGGGAATTGATGTACAAGGTCAAGGGGTGTGGTTTCCTAGAATAGCTTCAAGGTTAATTTCCGAGAATTGCTTCAAGGTTAATTTCTGGGAATTGAAGGGGGGCGTGGTTAGAATAGCTTCAAGGTTAATTTCCGAGAATCGCTTCAAGGTTGCTTCAAGGAGGCTTAGAGGTTAAAGTGTACCAGAGTGGCTTCTGGGAATTTGGGCGGGGTTTCAAAGGCATTTCCATTGCCCCACCCCTATAGCTTTGATAAAAGACAGAGTTTGCTGTTTGGAGTTCAGTAGCCGAAGATGGCTTGCAGCAAAATGGATTTGGAAACCATCAACAAAGTTGGTTGCTTGTCTCAGAAACCGACGGTAAAGTTAGTGGAATTGGATGAAGGCGTGCCGATGAAAATTCTCTCGGGCAAGGTGGTGCAAACGACGTTCGGGGAGACCATTTTGCTGGAGTTGGAGGAGAGTGTCGTTTTTCTGCCGAACAGAGTGACACAGGCGTTCAAACCGTGCCTCGAACATTTTTCCAGTGAAAAATACGCGTTGGTTTACAAAGGACAACTGGATATGGGAAAAAACAAGGTCAATCAGTTTGAAATATGGTCATTGGGGGAATAGAAAATTAACATGGAATTCTTCAAATAGTAATTTGTGTTATAATCTTGTATTAGTCATAAAACGTACTTAATAAAGGAATATAAAAGCGTCATGCCTGTGTTTGAAAATATCTCATTATTTTTAATAAAGGTTTAAACATCAGCCAGTCTTTTATTATGAGAAATGATAAACTGTTGTAAATAAAACAAATAATTCAAATTTCAATCTTTATTTGCTGTAAATAAACAACAATGGTATGACTCACAACTGGATCAAGCGATCCATAATTCGATAGCAATAAAAGACAGCAACGTACTCTGTTTAAAACGTGAAATAATCATAATCATAAATAGCGGTTATGAGTCATCAGTTGCAAGGTCTAAATTGAAAATTATACTACCTTAAATATTTACAGGCTACGTGCCAGTGTTTTAAACTTTATTTAAATTAAAATTAAGAGTTATCCAGCGCAGACCTCGATGATTCGATGTTTGGCGGTGAATTAAAGCGGGTCTGCAATAAAGTCGTTTCATTATACGAAATTATTCTTTATACAGCATTTATATAAACACACTTTCCCGAGGTTCGTTTAAGTGAAATCTTAACGCGCTCGGATATAAATATTTGCGGTAAACAGTTGAATAAATTCAAGGAAAATAAATTGGAACTTATAAATATATTTTCATGTAAAGACCTGCATTCAGTCTAATGTTATCATTCACAGGAGACGGTTTGGTTAATACCCTTATCAGTAATCTACCAGTTGAATTGCACGTTCCTGGATACCAATATTGCGGACCTGGAACTAAGCTAAACAAGAGATTAGCTAGGGGAGACCCTGGCATAAACCCTCTCGACGCTGCATAGAATATTCGAAATCTTCCTCTTTAGAGGATCGACATAAAGCCGATCGAGTGTTAGAAAATAAAGCTTGGCAAAGAGTTAAGTCTAAGGACGCAAAACTAGGTGAAAAGGCAGCTGCTTGGTTTGTTACTACAACAATGAAAACTAAACGCAAGTTAGGTATGGGTTTAAAAAAATCGTTCAAACGCGATATAGTGAAAAAGGTTGAAAAATCATTGAAAAAATCATTTAACGGAAATCAACTTAATAATGAAAAAGGAATTAAGAAAACCACACTAGCTGCAATTAAAGCGGCACGTTTAGCAGTTAAAAAAGTAGGTGGAAAGAATAAAGTGCGAATCCCCAGAATAATTCCTTTTGAGGCGAGCGGTGGGTTTCTTCCTTTGATTCCAATCCTAGGTGCTTTGGGAGCTCTTGGATCGGTGGCAGGTGGTGCTAGCGCAATTGCTAAAACAGTTATCGCTGCGAAAGATATGCAGAAAAAGATGGAAGAACAAAAACGTCATAACAAAGCGATGGAAGCAATCGGATCGGGGCTTTACTTGAGAAAAAACAAGCGAGGCTTTGGTTTATTTTTAAGGAAACAAAAAAACTCCCAGTGAAGCTACCCAAGAGACCATTAACTAACGTTGACCTCGAAAAATTTGCCGGGAAATTAAAGTTGTCATATTTTAGAGGTGTATTCATGAGAGATGCACTTACAAGCAAACCACATGCTTATGAATCGGCAATTATTAATTTAGATGTTAAAAACAATAGAGGCACTCACTGGGTAGCATATAAGAAAGATAATAATATTGTTGAATACTTTGATAGTTTCGGTAACTTAAAACCACCGACGGAACTTGTTAAATATTTAGGAAAAGTTAAGATTGTATATAATAACGATGCATATCAAAAATTTAATGAAATAAATTGTGGACATCTTTGTCTAGAATTTCTTTATAAAAAGAGCTGACCGACTTAAAACTATTAGTCATGTCATTGTTATTCACGTTGAAAGGCTACAACTCTGTGCTCTCGGTTGATTACAATAATCCCATTTATTTAGACCCATTTTTACAATACGGGCTAGCGTTGCTCGGGTTTTATTCATATAATACGATACCGAATATTGAGGCACCGAATAATAAATTTTATTTAATCGATCAAGCAAACGAATTGAAAGTTTTAGAAATACCCACAGGATCTTACGAAATTGCTGCCATAGAGACAGCGATAATTAAAATTTTAAGAAATCTTAACGAAATACCCGATTTTTCATTGAAAGCCAATACTAATACTCTACAGTGTGAAATATACAGCGATAAATATACGATTGATTTTCGACCAAAAGATTCGATTGCCACATTGCTCGGATATTCCAATCGTTTACTACCCCCACTAAGTGTCCACGCATCAGATTTACCGGTGAATATCGTCAAAACCAGAACAATACATATTGATAGCAATTTAACCTCTGGAGCGTACTATAACAACAGACCTACTCATACTATTTACGAGTTTTCTCCTGAATGTAATCCGGGGGACGCCATAGACGAAACCCCCAGAAACCTACTTTACTTACCTGTCACTAAACGGGAAATAAGTAATATAACCTTATCGATTTTGGATCAAAATTTTCAGTTAGTAAATTTCCGTGGAGAAGAAATAATTGTGAGATTAGAAGTAAAACCTTTGTAATGGGTCTCGTTTTCGGTGAGGGTCTCACATATAAAAGTGAGTCAAACCACTTTATAAACACACTCTCGTCTGAACCTCACAAGCGTCAACCTCGCAACCTGACGCCTACACCTAAAAGCATAAATATTTTAAAGTCACTCGGATATAATGTCGTTGGCACCAAATGTATTCGACGTGTATCAAAGTCCAAAGTATGATGAGTCAATCCAACGCATAGAAAGCCGTACTTACTATCCTTTCGTCAAGTCTTTTATGAATAATGACATCATTGAAATAACAATTAACCAGGGAGATGCTTGGTTGTTAATGTATGACGCCGCAATTTTTATTAAAGGAGAAATAAAACCCACACAAGGAGAAGGCACTTGTGAATTAGTTAATAATGCCGCAGCTTTCTTCTTCGACTCTATATCTTACGAACTTAATGGACAAGAAGTAGATTCTGTGAGGGACCCCGGCATTTTAAGCAGTATCAGAGCGTATCTTTGCTACAACCCCATTGATGAAAAGCGCACCTCAAGTTGGTTGTACCCCGGGAAAAAAACTATTTTGAATAGAGATTCAACGTTTAGTATTAGAGTTCCACTTAAACACCTGTTTGGCATCTTTAACGATTACCAACATGCAATTTCTGGTAAACAAACAATACGGTTAACTAGAGCTCGAAATGACAAAAACTCTATATTGCTGGAACAAACACCTGGTACAACTCCAGATCTAACGGTTGAAGTAGCCATTACTAACATCGAACTGAAAGTAAAACATATAATACCAAACGATAAAATTAAGTATAACTTATTGCAAGCCCTTAAGAGTAATAAACCCATCTTGATACCGTTTCGCAAATGGGAGTTACATGAATTACCTAATCTGACCGTAAATGCAACCAAAGAAATATGGTCCGTTAAAACCTCTGCCACAGTAGAAAGCCCAAGGTTTGTTATTGTTGGCTTTCAGACCGACCGCAAAGAAAATTCAAAAACCGACCCGACATACTTTGATCATGTAAATATTTCCGACGTACGCCTTATAATAAACGGTGAATACTTTCCGTTTGAACGCTTGCGGCAAGATTTCAATAGGGATTACTTGGAAGTTTACAATAATTACAGAGACTTCTACCCAAGCTTTATGAATACACGCGATAAGAGTCCACTACTTAATTATGCTGACTTCAAAGACCGGGCGACGCTGTTCGTTATCGACTGCTCACGTCGCAATGAAACAATTAAAATGAGCACTGTTGATGTTAAATTGGATATTGAGAGCTCTCAAGGATTTCCAGATAAGACCCGTGCATATTGCATCATTATTCATGATAGAGTTGTGGAGTATTTGCCCTTGAGCGAAACTGTAAGAAGCTATATGATGTAAACAGATCCCGGATATAAATGCAGGGACATCAGCACCATACCAACAGTTTTATTCGAGAACTAAGTTAAGATGAAGATTGCTGTAATAGACATTCAAGGTTTCATGGTGGAGAATGAGTTTTATCCCAAGGAATTGACAATTAAAATTAATGGACAAGTGATGCATATGGTTATAGCCCCACCAAAAAGTTTTATGTCTCTTAACAATTTAAATAAGAGGCACGTGCGAGTTATAGAAGAAAATTTTCTGGGGATAAAATATTCAAGCGGACATGTTGAGTACAATAAATTGGTTGAAATACTGCAAACTACTCTACTAGATGTCCACATAGTTTACGTGAAGGGGCATCAAAAAGAACGTTTTCTACGTGAAATAATCAACAATAAAGTGGTTGATGTTGGAAATTTGCAAAACAATTGGATAGAGGTGCCGCTATTTGAAAAAGACATTCCGATGTGCCTCCACCACAATGAAAATAAAAAATGGATGTGTAGCTTTAGGAATTGTGAAAAATTATATTCTTGGTTAGAAAAATACTTAATCGATTACTAAAAGTTGTAAGTTTTTACTTAAATAAAGGCCTTTATTTGCATTTTGTTGTTTGATTCCTATAAAAGAGAGAGAAAACTTAAGTAGGTCACACTTTTGAAAATAATGTTGAGTGCAGAATACCTGTTACTTCATTCTCTGATTATCAATAACATAATATACGTCTATAAACCGTTTGACGTAAACGATGTTGCTATTTGTATGGATGATTCATTAAATTGCATTTCATTAACTCCTACAACTACCACTGATGAAATTGTAATGACAAAGATACCAAGTAATATCAAACAGTATAAACTTCGAATGATATTTGAAAATGGTACAGTTGCTGACACAGAGTGGGTTACACCAATTTCTAAAATGTTAAATGAGCTGCAGCAAGTTACAACAGGTCAATCCCTAGAAAGCGTGGTTTATTTTATTGCCACATGTTCCTCACTCTTGATTTTAAAATGGATGATTAAATTAATCCATAAGTTGGTGGAAAATCAATGGATTAAAAAGCTAACATCAGTTATGGAGCTATAGTATTTGTGTAGTCTTAACACATAATAAAGTTATGAAAATAAAAGTAGTTTCATTTTTGTCAGCAATATTTTCACCGGTATTCTGGCGGTCATTCCTTGAAAATAACTAAACATCTTATAAAAGCGGTCGACGTGAGAGATCACATCAACATTCTCAGGGTTAGCCATCTGTGTTTTTTAAACATCGAAATTATTTCAGACTAAACATCTTATAAAAGCGCGCCGACGTGAGAGATCACATCAACATTCTCAGGGTTAGCCATCTGTGTTTTTTAAACATCGAAATTCTTTCAGACTAAACATCTTATAAAAGCGGGCCGACGTGAGAGATCACATCAACATTCTCAGGGTTGACCATCTGTGTTTTTAAACATTCAATTGACGAGCTGAAATTTTGTCTCAAAAACATTCTCAGGGTTAACCATCTGCGTTTTGTAAACATTGGAATCAACGATTTTGCATGCCCGAGGAGTGGGAATTCTGGTTAGCTCCACCCACTTGCACATGCGCAGCAAACCTTTAAGGAGATAAGCCCAACCCCTTTGTGGGAAAGACGCCTGCGCGTTTAGACGAGGAAAGCGTATGCACTATGTGGATTGGCTTTTCAACACGCCCACTGGTTCTTGAGTACCCCCTCAAGCTCAACAATTTTTACCCTATATATATTGGCTCTCAACTAAAATTTCTTCAGTTCTGTGACTTATCATTTTAGTAATTTTTGAAGAAACTTGACATCATGCAGTGCAGTGGGGCTAATATACTTCAAGACATTATCATAACGGTAAGTTTACATCTCATTGAAGTGATTGTTGTGCTTTTTAAGCTTAATATTTAACAAGAATGGTCTGAAGTTTGAGAATATCTACGTTTATAGTAAAAGCTTATATCAACCAAAATATCAGTTACTTCAAGATGTCTTAAAAAAAGTTCCAAAAATCGGATATTTTCCACTCAAATTCAAGATTTTTAATTATTGTGATGGTTTTCTCATTTGGTTTAAGTAATTTCTTAATTATTCTATGTCTCATTTAGTTGAAGTGATTTGTTATTGGTTATTTGGAATATGAGATGTGAAATAATTAAAAAGTTTGAAAAATCAAACAAAATATACTCATAATAATGATTTTTCTCTTTGTTACAGCCCTTGAACCAAAATAATGGTGGGGGGGTTGACTTATTCACCTTCCTTGGAGGAGGGCAACAAACGACGCAACCCGAACCTCAACCCGAACCTCAACCCGCACCTCAACCAACTCCATCAACACCAGCAAGAAGGGGCGGCAAAGGCAAGGGGAAAAATATGGCCCTGTTGCGATCAACAAGAGAGCAAGACGACAACATAAGCGTCATCAGTGACGCAACCGTAGGAGGAAACGAGGAGTTTTTCAACCTCCAACAAATCCGGGGGCAAACTCCAACGTCCTATCTCCATAAGGTAAAAGGACAAGCGAACGTATTTTGCAAAAGGAAGCTTGGTGATATAAAAGCACAGAGGAATTCCATCCGGGAGCAACTTACCAAGCTTGAAGCCAGGAAGAAGAAATTCCTACAGGATATGGAGAGACTTACGAGAGAAGAAGATGAAACCAACAGTCTCATGACTAAATTTCAAGAATTTTTTGAAATGTAATGTGTTTTTACTTGTATATATTATTTTATTATTGTATTATAGTTAAATTTTAATATACATATAATTTACCAATTTGATCATCATTTCTTAACCTAAAACACACATTTTGAAACTTAAATCTCATTAAAAAAGAATTCAAGTGATCAGTGTCTAAGCAAAAAAACGACAATATTTTGAAATATTGATACTATCTGAAAGGAAGTGATAAGAAAAGAAAAGGTAAGTATACACTTTCATTTTCTTTATACATGAAACAGGTGAAAAAAAAACAACACTTACTTTTTAATAGTTTTTATTAAATTCAAATTAATATTAGCAATTTTCTTATTTATCTCATACATTTTAATTTCATGCTTTAAATCATCTATAGATTTCAAATACATTTGAAGTTTCCTTCGATTGTACATACTCAGCAGTCTAATCTCGGAAGTTTTCATTCTTCCAGGGAAAATTCAAAATTCGTGGTTCTTCCTTCTGTTGGCCCAAGGCTTATTAAAAACACCTTCTGTCCACGCTCAATTTCCCTATTTATTTCTATAATTCGCTGCGTAGTGAATTTGTCTGTAAACCTTTGCGGTAGCACAGTGTAAAATGTAAAAAATTCCACAGAAACTCTTTCTGTATACTGTGTGCAAACTCTTCTAAACGATAATACTTGAAGCTCGCATCCAATTTCTATACGTCGAGCCTTCATGAATGGTTTAATCAACGATTTCTGATTTAGTTGATTAAAGAACGTCTCCATTTCAAGGCGCAAAACTCACTGGAGAAATAAATGAACTCGTTAATGTATTTCAACTTGAATAAAAGAGTGGGGGAAACTTTACTATTTAAGTTATAACCTTCTCGGTTTTGTCTCATTGCTTTTTAATACTCACACATCTTAAAATGTCAGCAGAAATCGGGACGGTAAGTGATGACATTATTAAAACGCTTGAAAAAGTGTTTACGCTTATTAATAATTCTGATGACGCTACTTTAGAGCATTGGAAACAAATAATAAATGTAAACATCCGGTTAGTTCATAAAGCATTGAAAAAGGCTGACTGTAATCATGGCACTCGGATTAAATTGCAAACGAACTTGAGTCATTTGAAACGATTTAAAGTGAACTTAAAAAAATTACAACACGTTGGAACAGGTCAACGTAAGCGGGAAAGTAGAAGTGATAGGATAAAGTGGGAGGATATAAAATCAATTTTTAATAATCGTATACGCACGGGTGTTATAATTAATTTAAAGCACGTAGATATTCTGCAGTTTTTTAAAGACGCGTTTTTTGTTTTTAAGACTCGCATTAATAGGATCTTAAGATCATTCAATATAATTAAAGTAAATGCTGTCTTTTGTGGGGAATTTATTAAAAAGTCTGGAGATCAGGAGATACTTGAGAATAAGTATTTTAATACAAACAATGAAATAATCGATCAAGGAACACAGTTAAAACAATGGTTTGAAAGCAATATTATTGAAAAAATTTTAGCTGCCATTGAGTCCTTCGAACATCAGGAGTCCGGTTGGACTCTTCACAGAATCTTAAGTTTGGAAGTTAATATAAACAAGGTAGAAATGGGAAACGGTGGTAGATCTTACATAAACCTCCCGGAATCAATACAATCTAAACACGCTTGTATTAACATTCAAAATGATGATAATCTTTGTTTTGTTTGGAGTGTTGTATCAGCTCTATATCCACCCGTTGGAAAACCATACCGTACAACCTCATATCCCCACCCTTCAACCGTTTTAAACCTAGATGGCCTTGAATTTCCTGTAACTCTAAGCCAAATAGCAAAATTCGAAAAACTGAATAATATATCGGTAAATGTGTATGTTCTAGAGTTAGTGTCAAATGAAGACAAATCAAGCTCTTTTAGAACTTCTCCGGCTCGCTTAACTAAAAGCAAAATGGAAAAACATGCTAATTTACTTCTAGTTCAGGATACATATTTTCCAAAAGTCGGTGAGCATGAAGCTCTCCCTATCGATGAATCATCAACCGAAATCAATTATCATTACTGTTGGGTTAAAAATTTATCGAGATTAATAGCATCCCAAACTAATAAACATAAAGGTAGGATGTTTGTTTGTGATAGATGCTTAAATTATTACTCATCCCAAGAAAAATTAAATGAACACATTGAATATTGTCAAGACATAAACAACTGCAAAGTATCATTTCCGAAAAATAAGTATATTGAATTTAAAAATTATATCCATAAGGAAAAAGTACCATTTATTATTTATGCTGATTTTGAATCAATTCTAAAACCTTATGATGAATCACAGTGTTTAAATACTGCTAAATATCAGAAACATGAAGCTTTTAGCGCAGGCTACTATTTTAAATGTGATTATGACGATACATTATCTTTTTATAAGAGTTATCGTGGTATTGATTGCATGACTTGGTTTGCAAATGAAATGGAAAATATAGCACTCTCTGTTGCTTCAAAGTTAAAAAATAATGAGCCAATGAGTGAATCTATAAGTTTAAAAAATGCAAGTGCTACGTGTCACATATGTGAAAAACCGTTTAATTCTAACGATATAATAGTACGTGACCATGATCATATGACATCACGTTTTCGCGGATACGCCCACCAAGCGTGTAACTTAAATTACAGAAACTCCTTTGTAGTACCCATAGTATTTCATAACTTTAGTGGGTACGACAGTCATTTTATTATAAGAGATCTTGCTAAAAAGCATAATGTGACATTGCTTCCAATAAACAAGGAAAAATATATTAGTTTTACAGTTTCTGATACCGATACTGAAGTTAAATTTAGATTCATCGACTCCTTTAAATTTTTAGGCTTCTCTTTGGATACATTAGCATCGTCTCTCAATAAAGGGGACTTTATTAATACCCAAAAGGAATTTAGTGACGTATCTTCGAACAATCTAGATCTGTTAACCAAAAAGGGGGTATTTTGTTATGATTATATCGATGACATAAATAAACTTAATGAAAAGTGTTTACCACCAGTCGAGCAATTCTATAGCAAGTTAAATGATACTCACATTAGTCAAAGCGATTACAGACATGCCCAGTTAGTTTGGGATAAATTTAATATTCAAAGTTTAGGTGAATATAGTGACCTATATCTCAAGACGGACATTATGATACTTACCGATATCTTTCAGAACTTTAGGAAAACTTGTATAAAGAACTATGGCTTGGATCCGGCTTGGTACTACACTTTACCGGGATATACTTGGGACTGTATGCTTAAATATACTGGGTGTCGATTAGAAACCTTTCAAGATATTGATATATTAATGTTTTTTTGAGAAAGGAGTGAGAGGGGGGATAAGCCAATGTTGTAATAGATATTCTGAAGCAAACAACAAATACATGAAAAATTATGATAATAACAATCCTTCCAAATACTTACTTTATCTGGATGTGAACAATTTATACGGGTGGGCAATGGGGGAATCTCTTCCTTACGGTAACTTCCAATGGGTTGATACAAACATTAACGTGATGAATATTCCGGATAACGGTCCAGAAGGATACGTTTTAGAAGTCGATTTAGACTATCCGGAAAATTTACATGACCCCCATAAAGACCTAACGTTTTGCGCAGAACATTCTAAACCACCAAATTCTAAACTTCCCAAACTTATGACAACTCTCAATTCAAAAGAAAAGTATGTTGTACACTACAGGGCTCTTAAACAAGCGTTAAGTCACGGTTTGACTTTAAAAAAAATTCATAGGGTTTTAAAATTTAGTCAGTCAGCCTGGCTAGCTCCCTACATTAAATTTAATACAGAATTGAGGACAAAAGCTAAGTTTAATTTTGAAAAAACAGTAATTAAATTGATGGTTAATGCTGTATACGGTAAGACCATGGAAAATATTCGCAAACATAGAAATGTAAAATTAGTTAGGAAATGGGAAGGTAGGTATGGAGCTAAGAATTTAATTGCTAGCCCGGCTTTTAACAGCCGATTAATTTTTGATACAGATTTAGTTGCAATTGAACTGAATAAAACTGAAATCGTTTTTACAAAGCCCCTGTACATCGGGATGGCTATACTCGATATCTCAAAGACGTGTGTTTATAATTTTCATTATGATTACATGTTGCAAAAATATTCAACTGACCAATGTAAACTACTTTATACGGATACGGATAGCTTACTTTATGAAATAAAATGTGATGTGTATGATGAAGTCATAAAGCGAGACTTGTATCGTTTCGATACCAGCGACTATTCGGTTGATAATCAGTATAATATACCGCTTGTAAATAAAAAAGTACCAGGTCTTATGAAAGATGAACTTAATGGAAAAATAATGACTCATTTTGTTGGCCTTAGGTCAAAAATGTACACGTTTCTGATTGAAGGCCCGCAATGTATTAAAAAATCAAAGGGGATTAAGTATGGTGTTGTTAAGAATTATTTAACTTTCGATGATTATGCAAATTGCTTATTTAAGAAAAAGCAAAAAACCGCTACTCAATGCACTATTCGTTCATTTGCTCATAATGTTTTCAGTATTAAACAAACAAAAATTGCACTCAGCCCTTTCGATGATAAGCGATACTTAGTTAATAATGTTGTCACTCTACCGTGGGGACACTACAGTATTCCACAAATCGAGAACTAAGCTATTGTATATAGCTAAGAAACAATAATTGTTTCATTTAATCCCTCCCTGCTAATAGATTAGTCATACCTCCCACAACTTGCAGAGTATATATAGCAGAGAAACCTAACAGTCTTTACAACATTATCCAAAGTCAACATGTTCAACCAACAGCTAGCAGACCAACAGGGACTGGTTTCCTGTCCATATGTCAACAGTCATAAAATTAAGAAGTCACGCCTACGGATGCACTTGTTGAAATGTCGGAGGCAGTTGAATCATGTTCCCGAGGTCAACTGGCAAGAGTATTTCGAACGAATTAATAAAGAAGAAGAATTATTCACCTTCAGGAATCCACCTCGGATTAGGCCAGAGTAATTTGTGTGAATATAAAACAAGTTCCAATATTTGATAACTTTATTAACACAAGTTCCAACTGAATACAACACCATGCCTGTGTCAATAAAATATAAATGTACAACATGCGGTGGCGCAACTGATACACCCAATACTTCATGTATTCCATGTAGCACCAAGAACTTATTCAAAGATGTGACAAAACACATTCCTTCACATTATTTTAGTCCTAAATAAATGTATTAGGGCAATAAATAAAAGATTTATTATGTTTGTGTTTTTTATTTAATAAAACCTCCTCCTATACAAATCAGCTAATACAAACTCCTCGTTGAATGAGAGAAGCTCAAAAATACAGTATGCATTAATATTATCTGATACAGTACATAGTGATTTTATAATATCTATAGCATTTATATTATAGTTATATTTTAATAACAAATCATTCACTTCATCTAACATATTATAATAAAAATCCAATAAGTTATATTTTAATATTAAATTAATTTTTGAGGTTATTTTACAATCAATTGTAAGCAATTGCATTACATCGTTAGCAGTGAAATAAAAATGAATATCATCTTTAGAAAGCACAATCATCAAATAGTTGACACCTGGGTACACGCTCAATTTCAAATTGGAGCTGAATTCTTTTGGTGGTATTGCAACATCTTCACCCAATTTTTCAAGGATTTTGTTGAATTCCACTGTTAACTGGAACCATTCAAAACGGTCCATGGATATAGGATTTGACGGATCCAGTAGGTTTATAATTTGCACTGCTGGTTTGAAGAATCGTAGGGGGCTGAGTCCACAGTTTATCACATACAGATTTTCCGGCTTGAGCACAAATTGTGTACTTAGCAACAGCTGCTTTTCATTGTGGACCGCTTCATCATAACCATTCAAAATACGATTGACCTCGTTATTTTCACTGCTAGTGCTGTACCCCGATTCACTCATGGTGTCAAACTACATCTGTGGCCCTTATCCAGGAGTCATGTGTTTTATCGAAACCCAACCAGCGAACCAACACTTTATCCCCCCTCCTTCTTAAAACTTTCTCCACAAGGTAAACATTTAAATTTGCTGCTTTTTGCAATTCCTCGCTGTAAAAGCCGCCCTTTATCGGATTCCCCTGCACATCTTCAAGCAAATAAGTTATGGGTGTGGTTTTTTTAATTTTAACAATTTTAAATAATTCCGTGCTCCAATTAGGAGTGTAGCCCTTCTCAAAAACATGCTTGGCTTTGCTGATGCGAACCATATCGCCCTTTTTGAACTTTGATATTTTAAAAACTGTAGGATAGCTGAAGGTTCTAAGTAAAGCAGCCTCGTTACTTTTATTTACATCTTTTGGCCTCATTCCAGTAGTTCTATGTCTTCTGTTATTGTATTTATCAACAATTGTAGATAATATATCAATCCACTTATATGTGCCATTTAGGCTAAAGTATTTAAATAATCGTTCCTTTAACGTACGTATAACCCTCTCCACTATTGCAGCTTTTGTTATGCTAAAGGTACTATAATGATTAATTTTAAACTTTTTCATGAGATTTTGAAAATGGGAGTTGTAGAATTCTTTTCCATGATCACTTTGCAAGTTTCGTGGATGTCGTTGAGAGTTTTTCAGTATTTTATCAAAGGCATTTGTCACTTCTTCACCAGTCTTAGATTTAAGGGCTTCACACCAGACGTACTTGGAAAAACAGTCAATTACTACAAGAATAAACTTAAATTTGTTATTGTGAGCTGTATATTGATCTAACTGGGCGAGGTCAACCTGCCAGAGGTCATCCAATCCTTTAATAATGGTCCGACGACGAGGGTATTTTTTCAATGCTCGTCTGTGTAATTCATTCACAATTTGAATCTTTTCTTTACTATGCTTTGTTTTCGTTGCTTTCATTATGTTTTTGATATTCCAAAACCCTTATTCTATACAAAATTTCACGCAGTTGTTTTTCCTGAATTTCAATATGTGACTGTAAGGCTTTTTTTATTTCAGAAAGTGAATCATCGACGTATTTTTTGTTAGTTGCATCACCTAATACTTTCGGAGCCTTAAGATTGCTGATTTTTAAATTTCTCGCATCTATATGACCTTCAGGAGTAAAAGTTAAACCGCCTGTGTGAACACTTGGCCGTGAATAAATTCTTGAATACTGACCAAACTTATTAATACTCATGTTGTGACTGGTGATAACCTTGTAATGCGCTTGTATTTATATTAAGAAATGATGTGAGCCTCTTTTAATTCTGTCTCTATAGCGGTTATTTCATTATCGTGAGAGGTGTTTCCAGCATTTTTAGAAGCAATAAGAAGCATTAATCTATCCACTAATTCATTCACATCATCCCAATAAATATACTCGATTGGTTTTTTATTGTAAATTAAATGCATACCAGTACCCGAACGTGTTTTTGGTTTAGCTGGAGATTTTCCTGGTTTGAAAATAGGCCTAATAATTTTAAAATATTTTGATAGTTTTGAGCCTTTTAATTTGCCTCTGGTATCAAGATGTGCCCCAGTTAATTTTAAAATATCGATATATTTTGCAAAGTCTTCGTCTGTGTATTTTGGATCAGTATAAAAAATCAAATCGTATAGTCCTGATGTTCCCTCAAAATTCTTTCCCTTAACAATTATATCTCCACTACTATCAAAATCAATATTTTTACCGGCTAGCAAAAATTTTGATTGAGATGCGTCATAAACGGGGCCATATACTTTATCAATTTTCTTTGAATTATCATGGTAGTCTTGTATATATTGTTTTGCTATATTAGGATAGGAAACATCTTCAGGTTCACTATTTTGTACATCTGAATCGAAAAAATCAGCCTCCTTTTTTAACTGTGGGCTTTCCGGTTCTTCTTTTTTATATTTTTTTGTGAAGTTAGGTAGTTTGATTTTGCTCAGAGATTGCGTAACTGGTGTGAACATTTTTTTAATCGATTCGTCTTCTTCAATTTTACCTAATTTGAGTGCCACATACTTTTTTCTAACAGCGCGAACGAGCTCACTGACTTTCTTCGCACGCTGCATTTTAAATAATTGATCTTGCGTTGTTGATGGCATGATTCAAAATTAGTTAATCCAGCTGAGTTACAGCTTTATATACTTATCAAATCCATTTCTGTAACGCCCATTTTTTCACTCAAAATCTTTTACAATTACTAAAGTACCGTAAGCATTATTCCAGCACTCGCTACACATAACTTTAAATTGATCATAAGTTAAATCCGGAGACACATGCTCATCAAAAACATGACGTAAGTTCATATCATCCTGTCGAAATAGTACAATAACATTACAGTTATCGCGGACCAGCTGTTTAGGTATTTTCGAGTAAGTCTGACAAAGATATATGACATCAACGCCTTTGTGCCGTCCCATCGAATAAAACTCACGTATCTTATCTTGCCGATCACAACTCACATCATCGAAAATAAAAACTGAATTTTCCAAGGCCTCGGATGGTGGAATGACATCATCATTAGCTTTAAATGGAAAATATCCGATTTTAGGAACTTTTTTTAAGACATCTTGTAGTAACTGATATTTTGGCTGATATAAGCTTTTACTATAAACGTAGATATTCTCAAACTTCAGACCATTTTTGTTAAATATTATACTTAAAAGGGCATTTGTTTTACCACAGTTGCTAGGTCCTATGAACGCAGCTCTAACGGACTCTGGAAACAGTTTACCATGCTTAGATGCCTGTCTGATCCCTGTATCTGCAACGTCTAAGTTTTCAATAGGGAGAGAGCTTTGTTGTTGTCTTATTTGCATTTTGGACTCTTTTAAAATTAATAAGACATTTGATGTCTATTTATACTTTCAAAGTTATCTTGTAAAAAAATTCAAAATCATTTAAAAATTGTCGGCCTTTTTAGTGTGATCCTTTTCCTAACGTGTGATAATCTACAACACAGTGACCTCTCCTGAACATAATAAAAGAAAAAAATACCGAGCGCTACTTGAATCTAAGAATCGACAATTGCCCGGCTTCACCAGGGATTATAATCTCACCGCGTCGGCTTTCGCCTTCGCCCGCATCACAAGCAATTTTAAAGTCGGGTCGAGTTGGGTGATAGTCAACTGGTCTCATAATTACGTAATGCGCTTGAAAGTTGAATATCTTATAAACTAAGGAATCTACAAAAAAATGTTTCAAATAAAAGTCGTAGCATATCAAAGGGGCTAATCAAATGTTTATAAAAGAAAATTTACAGATGACGTTTTCAAGGTTATATGACAATTAAGTTGGTTTTTTCAATGACACCCTGCTGTTTTTATTTGATAAAAGCATTTAGCTTCTTTCTCGGAATATATTTCATTAGAAACATTTTTTTCTAGATTGTAGGTTTCAAGGACATGAATTTTTGCTTCGTTGCAAAATTAAATTTTCTAGCGGTTGCGCCTTGGTATATAAAGAGCGGATGGTTTATAAACATAGCAGAGCAAACACTGAACCACATCGACATATTCGTAAATATGAGTGCCTTTGTAAATATCGACTTTAAGGCGTATCTTGCCTCACACAGAGTGTTATTTCAGCATTGCCATGGTGATTCATTGACTTATATACTACAAAAACAAGATTTTATTATCCCAAACGAGTGGTTTGAAAAAGTTGCCAAGCAAGAACTCCATGAAATTTGTACCTATCGTTTAATGTTGGAAAAAAAACAGCATATTGATAATTACGTGATACAAATCATTAATATATGTGACGCAGAAAACATTGAACAAATAAATTATTTTACGCTTGATGGACTTCTGAAGAAACATGGTTTGGACTCTGGGCTCCAATATAAGATGTATATTCTTAACATATTAAGTGAAGAATACCTTTTAGAACAGTCGTATCCTACCAAAAACTTAACAAATTATAGAGATTTATTAATATGTATTGATGATTTTATATGTGCCGCCGCTTATCTTGCAAGATATGAAAATTTGAGGGACTTTACAAAGGCACTAAATGATATGAAATTAACCTATAAATTTGAACCTATACATAATGAGCGTCATATGCATATTTTGAAATGGCTACAAAAGAATATAAAAAAATATGAAGAGAATTCAGAAGCCATTCTAGGATGGGAGTGTGGACCAGACTCTGGTCATTGGCCATCTACCAAAGTGGACGATTATAAAATGACAATTTCGTTATTATATACATTTGTAGTTAATACTTTTTAAAAATAAAATTGCTTTTAACCTACTTGTCTGATTTTGTTCCTTAAAGGAGATATCCATTTATATCTACCAAATTCAAATTATGGCGACTGCGGCGGGGTACATAGATTCTCACATAAATAGCGAAGAGGTTCTCTTAACGAACTAGAGTTCAAATTATGTTGACAGCATCGGGATATTAGACATGTGAATTCTAATTTTTAATGGACTTCGCTTGTATCAGATATTGGACTAAATTTTGTTTATTTCTGGCGAGGTGGTCTGGTAGAAATGCGACGTGAAGGTAGTTCGTATTCCCAGATTTGAAACTCAGCTATGGCAGTGGCTGGGAAAGGTGACCGAGGACTTTTTAAAAAAAAAGTTCGGGATCAGATGTTTTTTAACATTGTCACTGCGCGTTCCTCGCTGCAATGCCTTGAACTGTGTGGGGCAGTGACGAGAGTTTGTAAACACCATTAGGTTTAATTAGTTTAAGTTTACTTTAGGTTAATGTTACTTTAGCATAAGTTTACTTTAAGGTAGTTGGTGTTTCTTGGATCTGCCTGTACCCACCCGTCGAAAACAAATATGCGTTTGTATATACTGACCGTACAAGTACCATTAGTTTTCGGTAAATTGAGGTGGCACAGAAAGTTTGAGGTATTGAATTACGACGTAAGGATAGGGTCCGCCCCTACCCAGAGGTAGAACCGCTTACGTCGGACCTCGTAATTCCTTTGGGTATGGGGGGATCCGGCCCCTTGTCAAAATGGCAGGGGGTTTTGCTGCCGCGGCATTTGGCAGGGGGCTTGGACCCAGGCCCCGACCGCCGATTTGCAAGCCCCTTTTCCAAGCATTGCGCTACGCTTGGACCTTTTCCGAAAGCCGACACCGCCGCCGCTGAGCTGCCACGCCCGCGCTGGCTGTCCGACGCCGCACGCCGCCACGCTGGTTGTTCGACGCCGCTCCCGGGTTGCCCGATCACCGCCGCTGGCAGGCCGCCGCCGCCCGTAGCCAGACACCGCGGCGCTTAGCAGGAGCCTCGCCCAGCGTAGCTCCCGACTGTGTAAGATGCAAGCGCCACAGCTTCCGTTTGTTACGGTCGGGCGATGGAGTAAACATCGTTAAGTGCTGGGATATGTATACGCTACAGTTTCATTTATTTAATTCATAGCAAATAAAGATTGAAATTTATATGATTCGTTTCAATGCTATGTTACTCGCATAATAAAAGACTGGCTGATGTTTAAACCTTTATTAAAAATAATGAGATATTTTCAAACACAGGCATGACGCTTTTATATTCCTTTATTAAGTACGTTTTATGACTAATACAAGATTATAACACAAATTACTATTTGAAGAATTCCATGTTAATTTTCTATTCCCCCAATGACCATATTTCAAACTGATTGACCTTGTTTTTTCCCATATCCAGTTGTCCTTTGTAAACCAACGCGTATTTTTCACTGGAAAAATGTTCGAGGCACGGTTTGAACGCCTGTGTCACTCTGTTCGGCAGGAAAACGACACTCTCCTCCAACTCCAGCAAAATGGTCTCCCCGAACGTCGTTTGCACCACCTTGCCCGAGAGAATTTTCATCGGCACGCCTTCATCCAATTCCACTAACTTTACCGTCGGTTTCTGAGACAAACAACCAACTTTGTTGATGGTTTCCAAATCCATTTTGCTGCAAGCCATCTTCGGCTACTGAACTCCAAACAGCAAACTCTGTCATCTATCAAAGCTAGAGGGGTGGGGCAATGGAAATGCCTTTGAAACCCCGCCCAAATTCCCAGAAGCCACTCTGGTACACTTTAACCTCTAAGCCTCCTTGAAGCAACCTTGAAGCGATTCTCGGAAATTAACCTTGAAGCTATTCTAACCACGCCCCCCCTTCAATTCCCAGAAATTAACCTTGAAGCAATTCTCGGAAATTAACCTTGAAGCTATTCTAGGAAACCACACCCCTTGACCTTGTACATCAATTCCCAGAAATTAACCTTGAAGCGGTTCTCGGAAATTAACCTTGACGCTATTCTAACCACGCCCCTTGACCTTGAACACCCCATCGCGACTTCGCAACAACGACGACCTTGGCGGCCATTTTGGGCCAGAACCCGCTTTGACTCACTACTATTGTGCATTATGATGGGAAATTTTTTGCCTCCTTTAGAATCTATGGCACTATCTTATCACATAAAACCTGATGGCAGTTGGACACACTGACATATAACATAACCGGAGAACGATTTGGCGCTATTGGCCGACTGCAACAGTGCAAAAAATGCACCGCGCTTTCGTATTCGCAATTAAGAATAGAACCAAGACGAAGGCGAGGTTCAGAGGAATGATTATCCCTAGGCGTGCGCGTCGAAATTTATAGTTTTGAAAACTTCTTAGTATTATTAATTTCGACGCGCACGCCTAGGGATAATCAGTCCTCTTAACCTCGCCTTGGTTCTATTTTTAATTGCGAATACGAAAGCGCGGTGCATTTTTTGCACTGTTGCAGTCGGCCAATAGCGCCAAATCGTTCTCCGCGCTCCCCGCTTCCCCGCGGACGTAATCTCTCAGTGCGCCTACAATACAATATGTGGGTGAGCGCGTGACGGCAGTGTTGCCAGTGTTCAGTGTTGCCGCTGTTTAGTTTGTTTTATTTTGTCATTAGTAGTCAGTGTCTATTACTATACGCAATAACACGAACACGCAACAAGATTAAATCTGCTTAGTAAGGTTTTTAATGTAAACCTACAGCGTTTATTTTAATAATTTTTTGACATTACAATGTCAAAAAATTATAAAAAAAAACGCTATAATTTGTCAGGGGGGCTATTTTTATACCAGGGGGGCTTAGCCCCCCCCAGCCTCCCCTTAGCTACGCCAATGAAGCCCAAACAAAAATAGTGATATACTACCCCCTAATGCAAAAAAATATCCATTCCATTAATTTGACAACTAAATATAGTGACTGTAATGTATTTGAGGGAGAATTGACTCTAGAATCGAAAATTAAACCTTTGATATTAAACGATATTAGCAAAAAGTTAACTCCACATTACCATTACTATATACGAAATCGTATATTTAAATATGTCAATAATATATGTACTTTAGTATTTAAATATGTAAAATATATTAAAAAAGCCAAAAAAATAAATATCTTGGCAATATGTAAACAGAATAAATCTAAATGTAAAAAGTTTAAAATTGTTTTTGACGTTAATTCGAACAATTTGAAGGTTTTCAGTTCTTCCATAAATTTTAGCCATGATGCAAAGTTGACAGGCCAAGTAAGGGGAACTGAACGACAAATTGTCAAAAATGAATTAATGCGAAAAAAAGCTTTTAATTATAAAAAAAGATACCTTGTTGAAAGCAAATAAAATAGTCGCGGAAGTTGGGAAAAACCTTCAAAAGGTAAAATCTGACCACACTTTGAGGAAAATTAACGTAAAAATTTACAGTGCTGAGCAGCTCAAAGTTTTAAAACAGCGCGGTAGTCATAAATTACCAACAATATATTTTGATGCTACAGGCGGAATCGTGAGAAAAATCGTCAAAAGTAATAAAAAAATATACTTTTACACTGATGACGTCCGATTAGAAATGGCCAAAAGAATATATCCTATTTTTTCAATGATTTCAGCAGTTCATAATGCAAACTCAATATTCAAGTTATTGAATGATTTTAGATATATTTGTGAAAGCCACCATATATGGCCAAGTTTTTCTATGATCGTCACGGATTTTTCTTTTCAATTTGCAAAGCATTTAATCGCTGCACACTTGTAGAGTTTATTGCTAGATGTTATGCAATTGTTTTAGCAAAGGTTAGTTTGCCCGAACATTTTATAATTGTTCATCTCTGCAGTGCCCATTTTATGAAAATGGTCAGCAGTGACATTGAAAAATTGGCTACAGATGACACGCAAAAAGGATTTTATAAAGATCTCATTGCGGCTGCCATTTTAATAGATAACTTGAACAAATTTGACGAATTCATTCAAAACATTGCGATAGTCTCAACAACTACATTTTTCAACGATAATGTATATAGCGCACTTGAACATATAACAAATTACAAAAAAGGCTCCAACGAAGATTTTCCGACTTATTCAATTGAAGTTAAATTAACAGAACACGAAGAGGATAGAAAAAGTGTATTCAAAGGTGGTCCATTTTATAAGAGGTACTTAAACTTGGTATCTTCTATCAAACATATTCACAAAGACATGGGGTGTTTGTACACCAAACACGTTCAACAATGAAAGTATATTTAATCTTATATTGACTAAATACGTACCTCTGGCTCCACCTGAACCAAAAAGTGTGAGTAATGCTCCCGTAGAAAATTATTTTGGTCAATTGAAAAACATAACATTAGAAAATGAGAAAAACTTAAAATGTACGCGTTTCCTAAGAAAGTTTAGAGCTGATGTTACATCATTAAAGATTGAGTGCAACTTAGGGATACCAAAAACAAAACTGACGAAGCCCGCCCTTGATGATGAAAAATCTTCTCAAGAATATTGGAACACGAAATCCACAAAAAATTGAAGGCATTTTCAGGGGAGCTATTTACAAACAGCGAGCCAAGTTCTTGTAAAACGTGCAGAAGAAAACCTACATAAACCGGAATCCTATGTGACTACTCTAAATCTCAAAATAATGATAAAAACTTAGTTAGTGCGTGTACATCTTTTTTGGAAAAAATAAATTTAGCTGCCCATAATAGAAAATAAATAGAAATCCAAACAAGACAACAAGGTCTGAGCTCTCTTTGGCATGAGGAAAGAAAAGTCAGAGTAACTGTTTCATTCTTTGGCAGAATATGCAAGGCAAAAAACGAGCAATCTTACCCTGCTATTGTTAAAAGTATATTAAGGCAAGGAAGTTTACATACACCAGCAATCGATTATGGTCTAGAAAATGAAGAAAAAGCAAGGCAAAAATATTCAGAAGTAAAAAAGGTAACAGTACATCCATCGGGTCTTTATATCCATCCGGGTTACTGTTTTCTAGCAGGATCCCCAGACGGTCTAATCAGTGATGAGGTATGATTGAAATTAAATGTCCATATGGCATCAAAGATCAAGACCTGAACAGTTACTTAGACTTTTTGACTAAACACGGAGACATAAATGTTAATCACACATATCACTATCAAATTCAGGGTCAAATAGTAAGAATGGTAAGGGTGCAAAGAATTTTGGGGAAAAATGTTTTAGGGCCGTGTAGTTGAACGTGCTGAACAGGAAAATGACCCCTGCATAATTTGCCACCCCCCTAACTCAACCCCGATTTATAAGAAACACCCGTAGAAGCTGTTTTTCGTTTGTTATGAATAATTTTCGGTGGAGCGGTGTAGTTAAACGTGCTGAACAGGAAAATGGCATCGCCATAATTTGCCACCCCCATAACTCACCCCCAATTTACAAGAACCGCCCGTAGAAGCTATGTTTTTCGTTTGTTATGAATAATTTTCGGTAGGGCGGTGTAGTTGAACGTGCTGAACAGGGAAATGACATCGACATAATTTGCCACCCACATAACTCACCCCCAATTTACAAGAAACGCCCGTAGAAGCTATGTTTTTCGTTTGTCATGAATAGTTTTCGGTGGAGCGGTGTAGTTGAACATGCTGAACAGAAAAATGACATCGCCATAATTTGCCACCCCCATAACTCACCCCAATTTTCAAGAAACACCCGTAGAAGCTATGTTTTCCGTTTGTTATGAATAATTTTCGGTAGGGCGGTGTAGTTGAACGTGCTGAACAGGATAATTATATCGCCATAATTTGCCACCCCCATAACTCACCCCCGATTTACAAGAAACACCCGTAGAAGCTATGTTTTTCGTTTGTTATGAATAATTTTCGGTGGAGCGGTGTAGTCGAACGTGCTGAACAGGAAAATGGCATCGCCATAATTTGCCACCCCCATAACTCACCCCCAATTTACAAGAAACGCCCGTAGAAGCTATGTTTTTGGGGAAAAATGGTAATAAAATTAAAGTCGTTTTTTCATTTTTATTTATTACCTGAAATTGTGGCACCAGGATCTATATCTAGTCTTTCCCAAGAATACAGAAAATGGACAACAATATCTGACTTAACTTTTTTGAAAAATGGACTCGTAGATAACGTTGATTATTATAAAGAATTAAAAAACAAACGACCATACACAATAACTGTAACTGAAAATATTGATTTTTCCCTAAAAGAACTTCGAAGTGACGACTTTCTTACAGTTAGTAGTTTTGTGATTGATCATTTGTTTTTTCACTTAAATAAGACAAGCTCTAAATATCAAATATTTTCAGTGGAAAAATCGTCCATTATTTTTTCTGAAATGTGTAAGGAACATTTCATTGAAAATATAAGTTTTAACGTAACATCATTATTATGCCAATAGAACGCCATGGCCACTACGTTTTAGCTTTCGCTAATTTTAAAAAGAAAGTTTTTACATTTATAGATCCGCTTGGAAAAGAGAGTCAGAGTTATTATTTTACAAAATTTAAAAATCTCATAGAATTCAAAAATTATAACAGTTCAAGCTGGAAACTAGAAAATCTACAACACATTATGCAGGTAGATCCGTACAATTGTGGCGTGTTCATTATTTATTTCTTCCAGCAAATAACCAAAGATAAAAGCTTGACCGATCCCAATGAATACCGAAAATATTTAAAATATATGTTAATAAGGGAATCTAGTGATATTAAATTAAAATGTCTTTTCTGCGCTTTAAATGTAAATGAAAGTAATAAAAACGAATATTTTCTAACACTAAATGGCATGTGTGAATTATGTCGACAAAATTAGAACTTTTAATAGTAAATATGATTACTAAAAGGTTAATTAATTGTTGCATACTTTGCTTTTGGTTAAGTAAGCAACACCAAAAATACAGATACTATTTTACACAGATACTATTAGGCAGTTACCATTTTCAGAATTATTAATTTTTGTTAGCAAAAGAGTTTCGTTTCATTTTTATTTTATTATATTGGTTAGTATTATATACTTTAGCATTTTTGTTTGCCAAAGAGTTTTGTTCTGTTTTTTTTTCTACCTAGTGTTGTAAATTAAAAACATACACATAAACCTAATTATTAATGTTGATGTTTCAGCATTTTTATTTTAATGGAACATCCTATCCATTATTTTTACCTCCCTTATTAGGTGACTACTTTTTGGCGCAAGAACGAATTGTGCACAAAATTTCTGAAAACGCGAAAATAATAATTATGCCATTCAAGGGCGGTTTTTAACCCTTCGAACGGCTAGCAAGGAATTCTCACTAGGGGCGTTTTTCACCTATCTTAGTTGGCTACTTTTTGGCGTAGGAACGGATTGTACACAACATTTCTGAAAATGCGAAAATAATTATTATGTCATTCAAGGGCGGTTTTTAACCCTTCGAACGGCTAGCAAGGAATTCTCACTAGGAGGCATTTTCACCTCTCTTAGTTGGCTACTGTTTGGCGTAGGAACGAATTGTGCACATTTCTGAAAACGCGATAATAATTATTATGTCATTCAAGGGCGGTTTTTATCCCTTCAAACGGCTAGCAAGGAATTCTCACTAGGGGGCTTTTTCTCCTCTCTTAGTTGGCTACTTTTTGGCGTAGGAACAAATTGTGCACAACATTTCTGAAAACGCGAAAATAATTATAATGTCATTCAAGGGCGGTTTTCAACCCTTCGAACGGCTAGCAAGGAATTCTCACTAGGGGGCTTTTTCACCTCTCTTAGTTGGCTACTTTTTGGCGTAGGAACGGATTGTGCACAACATTTCTGAAAACGCGAAAATAATTATTATATCATTCAAGGGCGGTTTTTAACCCTTCGGACGGCTAGCAAGGAATTCTCACTAGGGTGCTTTTTCACCCCTCTTAGTTATATACTATTTGCCGTGAAAGCGAATTGTGCACCACATTTCTGAAGATGCGAATTTAATTATTTTGCTATTCAAGGTCGGTTTTTACCCCTTCGAACCCCGGTGTACAGGCACCGCTTTCAGCCAATATTTGGCAGAAATGACTAGAAACATGTTTCGGACAAGATAGTAGCGTCTGAACAATTTGCCACCCCCAGCCTTCCTCCCCACACCCATAAACAGTAAAAATTTCTTTTTTGGCCGCTGGCGCTCATATTCCGCACAAGTGACTAGATGACCGTTTCGCAGAAGATAGTGCCGTCCCTATAATTTGCCACCCTCTGGGTCACCCCTCACACCCCCCTATTCGAGAAAAGTGGCCGTTAAACTTTGTTTTTTGGTCGCTGGCGCTCATATTCCGCACAAGTAACTAGATGACCGTTTCAGAGCAGATAATGCCGTCCCTATAATTTGCCAATCTCTGAGTCACCCCTCACACCCCCCTATTCGAGAAAAGTAGTCGTAAAAAATGTTTTTTGGTCGAATACAAGACGGGGGAACGTTTCTTATTCGAGAGGCACATTATACGCACGAAAATATCGCCACCACTACTTGCAATCCCCAAAACTACCCCTGGTCGATTTCCAAAAAAATAGCATATTATATGCCTAATAGGCTAATAGTTTTTCAGTTCCTGAAAAAACTTTTAGTCAGATGGTGTAGTTAACTTGCCGAATAGGAAAATGACCCCTCCATAATTTGCCACCTCCATAACTCACCCCCAATTTACAAAAAACACCCGTAAAAGCTAGGTTTTTCGTTTGTTATGAATAATTTTCGGTAGGGCCGTGTAGTTGAACGTGCTGAACAGGAAAATGACCCCTCCATAATTTGCCACCCCCCTAACTCAACCCCGATTTATAAGAAACACCCGTAGAAGCTGTTTTTCGTTTGTTATGAATAATTTTCGGTGGAGCGGTGTAGTTAAACGTGCTGAACAGGAAAATGGCATCGCCATAATTTGCCACCCCCATAACTCACCCCCAATTTACAAGAACCGCCCGTAGAAGCTATGTTTTTCGTTTGTTATGAATAATTTTCGGTAGGGCGGTGTAGTTGAACGTGCTGAACAGGAAAATGACATCGCCATAATTTGCCACCCACATAACTCACCCCCAATTTACAAGAAACGCCCGTAGAAGCTATGTTTTTCGTTTGTCATGAATAGTTTTCGGTGGAGCGGTGTAGTTGAACATGCTGAACAGAAAAATGACATCGCCATAATTTGCCACCCCCATAACTCACCCCAATTTTCAAGAAACACCCGTAGAAGCTATGTTTTCCGTTTGTTATGAATAATTTTCGGTAGGGCGGTGTAGTTGAACGTGCTGAACAGGAAAATGACATCGCCATAATTTGCCACCCCCATAACTCACCCCCGATTTACAAGAAACACCCGTAGAAGCTATGTTTTACGTTTGTTATGAATAATTTTCGGTAGGGCGGTGTAGTTGAGCGTGCTGAACAGGATAATTATATCGCCATAATTTGCCACCCCCATAACTCACCCCCGATTTACAAGAAACACCCGTAGAAGCTATGTTTTTCGTTTGTTATGAATAATTTTCGGTGGAGCGGTGTAGTCGAACGTGCTGAACAGGAAAATGGCATCGCCATAATTTGCCACCCCCATAACTCACCCCCAATTTACAAGAAACGCCCGTAGAAGCTATGTTTTTCGTTTGTTATGAATAATTTTCGGTAGGGCGGTGTGGTTGAACGTGCTGAACAGGAAAATGACATCGCCATAATTTGCCACCCCCATAACTCACCCCCGATTTACAAGAAACCCCCGTAGAAGCTATGTTTTACGTTTGTTATGAATAATTTTCGGTAGGGCGGTGTAGTTGAACGTGCTGAACAGGAAAATTATATCGCCATAATTTGCCACCCCCATAACTCACCCCCGATTTACAAGAAACACCCGTAGAAGCTATGTTTTTCGTTTGTTATGAATAATTTTCGGTGGAGCGGTGTAGTCGAACGTGCTGAACAGGAAAATGGCATCGCCATAATTTGCCACCCCCATAACTCACCCCCAATTTACAAGAAACGCCCGTAGAAGCTATGTTTTTCGTGTGTTATGAATAATTTTCGGTAGGGCGGTGTAGTTGAACGTGCTGAACAGAAAAATGACATCGCCATAATTTGCCACCCCCATAACTCACCCCAATTTACAAGAGGGTGGCAAATTATAGGGACGGCACTATCTTCTCCGAAACGGTCATCTAGTTACTTGTGCCTAATATGAGCGCCAGCGACCAAAAAACAAAGTTTTTACGGCCACTTTTCTCGAATAGGGGGGTGTGAGGGGTGACCCAGAGGATGGCAAATTATAGGGACGGCACTATCGTTCAGCTACATCGCCCTACCGAAAATTATTTATAACAAACGAAAAACATAGCTTCTACGGGCGTTTCTTGTAAATTGGGGGTGAGTTATGGTGGTGGCAAATTATGGAGGGGTCATTTTCCTATTCGGCAAGTTTAACTACACCATCTGACTAAAAGTTTTTTCAGGAACTAAAAAACTATTGGTCTATTATGCCCATATGCTATTTTTTTGGAAATCGACCAGGGGTAGTTTTGGGGATTGCAAGTAGTGGTGGCGATATTTTGGTGCGTATAATGTGCCCCTCGAATAAGAAACGTTCCCCCGTCATGTAATTGACCAAAAAACCTTTTTTACGATCACTTTTCTCGAATAAGAGGGTGTGAGGGGTGACCCAGAGGGTGGCAAATTATAGGGACGGCACTATCTGCTCCGAAACGGTCATCTAGTTACTTGTGCGGAATGTGAGCACCAGCGACCAAAAAACAAAGTTTTTACGGCCACACCCCCCTATTCGAGAAAAGTGGTGGTAAAAACTTTGTTTTTTGGTCGCTGGCGCTCATATTTCGCACGAGTGACTAGATGACCGTTTCGGAGAAGATAGTGCCGTCCCTATAATTTGCCACCCTCTTATAAATTGGGGGTGAGTTATGGGGGTGGCAAATTATGGCGATGTCATTTTTCTGTTCAGCACGTTCAACTACACAGCCCTACCGAAAATTATTCATAACGAACGAAAAACATAGCTTCTACGGGTGTTTCTTGTAAATCGGGGGTGAGTTGTGGGGGTGGCAAATTATGGCGATGTCATTTTCCTGTTCAGCACGTTCAACGACACCGCCCTACCGAAAATTATTCATAACAAACGAAAAACATAGCTTTTACGGGTGTTTTTTGTAAATTGGGGGTGAGTTATTGGGGTTCCAAATTATGGAGGGGTCATTTTCCTATTCGGCAAGTTTAACTACCCCATCTAGCCAGTTTTTTCAGGAACTGAAAAACTATTAGCCTATTAAGCATATACTTATATGCTTTTTTTTTTTGGAAATCGACCAGGGGTAGTTTTGGGGATTGCAAGTAGTGGTGGCGATATTTTCGTGCGTATAATGTGCCCCTCGAATAAGAAACGTTCCCCCGTCTTGTAATTGACCAAAAAAACATTTTTTTACCACCACTTTTCTCGAATAGGGGGTGTGGGGGTAACTCAGAGGGTGGAAATTTATAGGGGCGCCACTAACTCGTCCGGAACGGCCGTCTAGTCACTTGTGCAGAATGTTAGCGCCAGCGACCAAAAAAAAAAGTTTTTACGCCTACTTTTCTTGAATGGGGGGTTGTGGGGGGTGACCCAGAGGGTGGCAAATTATAGGGGCGCCACTAACTCGTCTAGTCACTTGTGCCGAATATTGGCGCCAGCGACCAAAAAACAAAATTTTTACGTTTCATTTTCCTGTTTATGGGTGTGGGGAGGAAGGCTGGGGGTGGCAAATTGTTCAGACGCTACTATCTTGTCCGGAACATGTTTCTAGTCATTTCTGCCAAATATTGATACCGGCAACAAAGAATAAAGTTGTTACAGCGATTTTTATTTTTAAGTTTGGATCGCCTAGAATATTGGTGGCTGGCTGAAAATGGTGGCTGTCTTCACACCGGTCGAAAATTGTGTTGATAGCATCAGGCTGTCCACTTGCACCTAAAATCCTCCCATCTAACAACAATATTTTTAAAAACACGTCAGCTGCCAGTAATACATCAATTGAACTCTGAGTAGAAAATGTGGGATCGGCAAGTTATTTTGCGAAGGAAAATGCAATAGCGTGTGGTGCCTGCGATTACACTTGCGACATAAAATTTCAGATTCTATAAAATGTTTTATATCTATCTATCTAATCTAATTGAAAACTTTCTACCCTGTAAGAGTTCATTTCAGAGAGATTGGAAGTGAATAGGCCCTATTGGGATATCACAACTATTATTTGTTTATTTAAAAACAGTAAGCGGTTTCGTTAATCTATAAAATTACATCATCAAGGACTACAATATAAAATTTAAAAAAGTAAATATAGTCTAAGAGCTTGCAGAAAATTTGGAGGGGATACTTAAAAAAAGATAATAATGATGTAAATGTTTTTAATTGTTTCAACTTTGACTTGTGGCTGAATGTATATATTTCAAATATATAATGGCTTTATTTATTTATACATATACCTACTACCTGCCCTGAGGATGTAGGTAAATTTATAGAGTTACGAAACCGGTCTCCTTTTTTAAATAAAGTAATAGTTGTGAGATAATAGGAGCCCTATTATTCCCAGAAAGTTTGTTTCTCAAACCCTATGCACCTGCCACTACTACTTATACCTAGGTATACCTAAATCCGAATAATAAGTGTGCAAAATATATGTGTTAGTACCCCAGTAGCCCTGTCTCAAATTCTGGGAATCCTATTAGCACAGACATATATTAGCGAAGCTATATATGTCTGTGCTATTAGGTACAGGAATAAAAGCACACAAGCCCACAAATTACTCCTATTGGTTTCACTGTGACTGTTGCGATATCATTATCAAACATTATCCTGACTGCCGTTCAGTTTCAGAACCTTCAGACAAATCTGAATTATCGAATTATCGAACCTCTTAGAAAATGTATTAAAATGTCGTAAATTCGACAGACTGGAACAATAAAAAATGGATAGACAAGAATAAAATGTACTATTTTTATTTTGCCCGATTTTCAACTCCAATGACTTTCGAACAATCTTCTAACGAACAAGTTTCTAAAACTGACTGGATGTCAGATTTATAATCCTGCTCTCTGGAAAGTATATAAATTAGCTTTTATCGTGCAGCGATTTGACACAATAATCATATTACAAAGGATATTATTCGTTTTCAAAAAAGCTTCACATGACCCATTTATTTGACAAAAATATTGCTTTTACCTATCACATCAACAGCACAATATGGTCTAGAATTTAAATTTACTCTTTTTGCAAGACCAGGCCATTTTATGCCCTAGGGATTAAACCATTTTACGCAAAAGCAAACAGTACTTTGTGAATAATAATTATTTATTTATTATTCCTGAAGGAATAATAATAGTGAGTATTATATTATGTCAGTCGACATACATAATGTCGCGGTAGAAAATATTTTCTTCACCTTCGGGTACTCGGAAATATAAATATCTGCTAATATTCAAAACAAGCGAAACACAAATAAGGGAGACTAATAAAATGAAATATGAAACATCTGATATCGATTGAAAGTTCCCCTGACGTGGTTCCTGAGCCCGGTGAGGTAGGACGAAGTAGGAGGAAGTAGGGGAACCACGAGTTCCAGCGAACGCCCGCCCGCCCGCCCGCCTATCTCCGTACGTCTAATTCCTGCTCGGATGGCCAATTCACGGATCATTTTATTGCCGGGCAATGGGTTCGTAGTTTTCAAATCATAGCCAAACGAACAAACGTATCGACTTGAAAGTAGTCTTAAAATAATGTTATCGAATGCCTCAATCGTCGTTGTGTCTTTCGAATTATTTTTGAGCGGCGGAAATACTCGAAATTCTTAACCGAATATAGTCGAATTTCGGGTATGTTTGGCATTTTTTTCACAGTGTCGCATTAGCCCTGCACAGTTCGTGATACACAACGACGATTCTTCATAGTTTTATCTAAGCCATAAAAAAAAATCAAGTGAAAATATTAAGAAATGCAAGTAGGAGATGTAAACTACGAAACCCTTGCAAATGGGGGGTATCGTAGCGCCTTAAACAATTTAAACAAAGGCGATGCGTTTTTGAAAAATTATATCTTTCTTGTGGCGTCTTATTTAAAAACAATGGGCAATTAGATAGTAAATGGTTGTCCTTATTGCAAAGTAAACACCTGCAATTGTTTGTTTGCGATCTTGGAATCAGTCGATCTACAAAAAAAAGGACGAAAAGCGGTTTGAAGATTGAAAGTGAAGCGCACTAGATTTCTTGAAGGCGGGTGGCGGCGGAGTGAAATTAAGCGAATCGTAGGCGTTGCAACATTTTTTTAGAAATTTAATCAAGTTAGAATAATATGTTGGACTCTCACAAGAGCCATGCTCTAGCTCGAATTTTGTTACAGTGTTATTGTCTAATTTTTTAAAAATCATATTTACTAAAATAAAATACCCAGTGTTTTGTGGGAAAACCTAAGCTGTTAAGAGCAGCGAGATTCTCGGAATACGTGTCTAGTAATTTTCGCAGAGCGTGCGAATTTTCATGATTTATTTTGGGTACTATTTCTATAGCTTGCCAATGAGACTGAGCGCGTAATCTTTTATTAGAGTACTTTTCTACAAAATTATCATAAACCACTTGATCAGCAAAGTTTACAGAACTATTTTATTCTATAAACTTTGGTCATGGGTAAGGCAGGCGCGTACAAGAGACAAAGGTTGCCCTTCAAGTGAGGCCATTAAGTAATTGAACTTTTCTACCGGTGCTAAAGAAGGATTTTCATGGACTAATGCATTAAATAAATCGATAAAGGGCGCGAAAGATTTGTAGTCGCCATTAAATTTCGGAATTTCTATTTTCGGTCATCTCACTTGTGATGCAGTTGCACTACAGTGGAGTTCATATTTAGGGTACGAGACATCCGATTATCCGTTTCCGTCAACTCCATGTACATTGCTTTGACATCATAGAAATCATTCAAAAAACCCTCCCGAATTGTGCTCTCAGCCTCTAAGTCAACTGATGCATCCGTTAAAATTGCAGAGATTCGGGCAGAGATGATACTTTGGTGATGTTTAAAAAAATATTCTTTTAATTTATCTAGTTCGGCACCTCGAACTTTGAATACTCGACGCGCTGATCTGTCAGATTTGCATCAAAACGTAAGCTGCTGTACAATACTGAAAAGATTTTGAACAATTTTGTTTCCGTGACTTATTTAGATCTCTCTCCATTTAGTAAAAGAAGACTAAAGTTGCAACGAATCAAAAAACATGCCCTTTGGAATGTCTTAGAGGTTTCCGTGTGCCTACTGTGATTTTGTAATTTTTCGACAATTTAAACTAGTAAAATGTTATTAAATAATCAGAACACATCGCTGTTGAAAGTCTCAGACGTTTCGTCTACCTTTTTTTGGTTTTGTAATTTTGTTTTTTTTATTATTATTTTTTTAATTGTTCGATACTATTTCAGTTTAAAGTAGAAAATGTTATTAATAAAAGTTCTTCAGATAAAATCTTAAGTTCCAGAGCAAAACTTGTGAGATTTTGAACAATTTTGATTCCCGTGATCAACTTTTCATAAAAGGAGACTAATGAACGAATGTTCCTTTTTTGTGACAGCTACAACAAAATTTCACTATGAAACCTTTTTCTGGATAAAAAAAACCCTTGGTTTCTGATTTTCTAACTTTTTCGATACTATTTTACTGTAGTTTAGTGTAAGAAAGCATTGTTCAGAATCAAAACGTAAGCTGCCGTACAATACTGAAAAGATTTGTACAATTTTGTTTCCGTGACATATTTTGATCTCCTTTCAGTAAAAGAAGACTAAAGTTGCCCTGAATAAGAAACATGCCCTTTGGAAAGTCTTAGAGGTTTCCGTGTCCCTACTGTGATTTTGTAGTTTTTCGACAATAAACTTGTAAAATGTTACTAAATAAACAGAACACAATCGCTGTTAAAAGTCTCAGACGTTTCGTGTACCTTTTTTTGGGTTTGTAATTTGAGCTTTTTTTACATTTTTTTATTTTATTTTTTATTTTTTTTAATTGTTCGATACTATTTCAGTTTAAAGTAGAAAGTGTTATTAATAAAAGTTCTTCAGATAAAATCTTAAGCTCCAGAGCAAAACTTGTGAGATTTTGAACAATTTTGATTCCCGTGATTAACTTTTCATAAAAGGAGACTAATGAACGAATGTTCCTTTTTTGTGACAGCTACAACAAAATTTCATTATGAAACCTTTTTATGGATAAAAACCCCTTAGTTTCTGATTTTCTAACTTTTTCGATACTATTTTACTGTAGTTTAGTGTAAGAAAGCATTGTTCAGAATCAAAACGTAAGCTGCCGTACAATACTGAAAAGATTTGTACAATTTTGTTTCCGTGACATATTTTGATCTCATTTCAGTAAAAGAAGACTAAAGTTGCCCTGAATAAGAAACATGCCCTTTGGAAAGTCTTAGAGGTTTCGACAATAAATTTGAAAAATGTTATTAAATAAACAGAACACAATCCCTGTTGAAAGTGTCAGACGTTTCGTGTACCTTTTTTTAGTTTTGTACTTTTTGATTTTTTTTTTAATTTTTTTTATTTTTTTTAATTTTTTTATTATTTTTTTCATTTTTTTAATTGTTCGATACAATTCCAGTTTAAAGTAGAAAATGTTTTTAATAAAAGTTGTTCAGATAAAATCTTAAGCTCCGGAGCAAAACTTGTGAGATTTTGAACCATTTTCATTCCCGTGATCCCCTTTCATTGTGACAGCTACAACAAAATTTCATGATGAAACCTTTTTCTGGATAAAAACTCTTAGTTTCTGATTTACTAATTTTTTCGATACTATTTTACTGTAGTTAGTTGTACGATGTAATAAAGCAAGTTGTTCTGTATCAAAACGTAAGCTGCCGTACAATACTGAAAAGATTTGAACAATTTTGTTTCCGTGACTTATTTAGATATCTTTTTGGACTAAAGTTGCCCTGAATAAAAAAACATGCCCTTTGGAAAGTCTTAGAGGTTTCCGTGTACCTACTGGGATTTTGTAATTTTTCGACAATTGAAACTTGTAAAATGTTATTAAATAATCAGAACACAATCAGTGTTGAAAGTCTCAGACGTCTCGTGTACTTTTTTTGTTTTTGTAATTTTTGATTTTTTATTTTTTTTTAATTTTTTTTTCTTTTTTTATTATTTTTTTAATTGTTCGATACTATTTCAGTTTAAAGTAGATAAAATCTTAAGCTCCGGAGAAAAACTTGTGAGATTTTGAACCATTTTCACTCCCGTGACCTCCCTTTCGTAAAAGGAGACTAATGAACGAATGTTCCTTTTTTGTGACAGCTACAACAATATTTCATTATGAAACGTTTTTCTGGATAGAAAACCCTTAGTTTCTGATTTTCTAACTTTTTCGATACTATTTTAAAGTAGTTTAGTTGTACGATGTAATAAAGCAAGTTGTTCAGTATCAAAACGTAAGCTGCCGTACAATACTGAAAAGATTTTGGACAATTTTGTTTCCGTGACTTATTTAGATCTCCTTTTAGTAAAAGAAGACTAAAGTTGCAACGAATCAAAAAACATGCCCTTTGGGAAATCTTTATCTCCGGAGAAAAACTTGTGAGATTTTGAACAATTTTGATTCCCGTGATCCCCCTTTCATAAAAGGAGACTAGACTTTTTGTGACAGCTACAAAAAATTTCATTATGAAACCTTTTTCTGGATAAAAAACCCTTAGTTTCTGATTTTCTAACTTTTTCGATACTATTTTAATGTAGTTTAGTTGTACGATGTAATAAAGCAAGTTGTTCAGTATCAAAACGGAAGCTGCCGTACATACTGAAAAGATTTGAACAATTTTGTTTCCGTGACTTATTTAGATCTCCTTTTGGTAAAGGAAGACTAAAGTTGCCCTGAATCAAAAAACATGCCCTTTGGAAAGTCTTAGAGGTGTCCGTGTCCCTACTGTGATTTTGTAATTTTTCGACAATTTAAAGTTGTAAAATGTTATTAAATAATCAGAAGACAAACAGTCTCAAAAGTCTCAGACGTTTCGTGTACCTTTTTTTGGTTTTTTAATTTTTGATTTTTTTTTAATTTTTTAATTTTTTTTGCGTTTTTTATTATTTTTCTTAATTGTTCGATACTATTTCAGTTCTAAGTAGAAAATGTTATAATAAAAGTTCTTCAGATAAACTTGTGAGATTTTGAACAATTTTGATTCCCGTGATCCCCTTTTCATAAAAGGAGACTAATGAACGAATGTTTCTTTTTTGTGACAGCTATAACAAAATTTCATTATGAAACGTTTTTCTAGAAAGAAAAAACCTTTCTCTGGATAAAAAAACCCTTAGTTTCTGATTTTCTAACTTTTTCGATAATATTTTAATGTAGTTTAGTTGTACGATGTAATAAAGCAAGTTGTTCAGTATCAAAACGTAAGCTGCCGTACAATACTGAAAAGATTTTGAACAATTTTGTTTCCGTGACTTATTTAGATCTCGTTTTAGTAAAAGAAGACTAAAGTTGCAACGAATAAAAAAACATGCCCTTTGGAAAATCTTAAGCTCCGGAGCAAAACTTGTCAGATTTTGAACAATTTTGATTCCCGTGATCAACTTTTCATAAAAGGAGACTAATGAACGAATGTTTCTTTTTTGTGACAGCTACAACAAAATTTCATTATGAAACATGTTTCTGGACAGAAAACCCTTAGTTTCTGATTTTTTAATTTTTTCGGTACTATTTTACTGTAGTTTAGTTGTACCATGTAATACAGCAAGATGTTCGGTATCAAAACGTATAATGCCCTACAATACTGAAAAGATTTTGAACAATTTTGATTCCGTGATCCCCTTTTCATAAAAGGAAACTAATATCCCTTTTTTGTAACAGCTACAACAAAGTTTCGTTATGAAACGTTTTTCTGGATAGAAAACCCTTAATTTCTGATTTTCTAAAAAAAGAAAAAGGTTTAATAATGAAATTTTGTTGTAGCAGTCACAAAAAAGGAACATTCGTTCATTAGTCTCCTTTTATGAATAGGGGGATCACGGGAATCAAAATTGTTCAAAATCTAACAAGTCTCATACGTTTCGTGTACCTTTTTTGGTTTTGTAATTTTTGTTTTTTTTTATTTCTTTTATTTTTTCATTTTTTATTATTTTTTTAATTGTTCCAGACTGTTTCAGTTTAAAATAGAAAATGTTATTATTAAAAGTCCTTCATTAAAATCTTAAGCTGCAAAGAAAAACTTGTTAGATTTTGAACAATTTTGATTCCCGTTATCAACTTTTCATAAAGGGAACTAATGTACCTTTTTGTGACAGCTACAAAAAATTTCATTATGAAACGTTATTCTGGATAGAAAACCCTTAGTTTCTGATTTTCTAATTTTTTCGATACTATTTTACTGTAATTTAGTTATACCATGTAATAAGGCAAGTTGTTCAGAATTAAAACGTATACTGCCGTACAATTCTGAAAAGGTTTTGAACAATTTTGATTCCGTGATCCCCTTTTCATAAAAGGAAACTAATGTCCCTTTTTTGTGACAGCTACAACAAAAATTTTTTTTTTTAATTGTTCGATACTATTTCAGTTTAAAGCAGAAAATGTTATTATTAAAAGTTCTTCAGATAAAATCTTTAGCTCCGGAGAAAAACTTGTGAGATTTTGAATTTTGAACAATTTTGATTCCCGTGATACCCTTTTCATAAAAGGAGACTAATGAACGAATGTTCCTTTTTTGTGACGCTACATCAAAATTTCATTATGAAACGTTTTTCTGGATAGAAAACTCCTAGTTTCTGGTTTTCTAATTTTTTCGATACTATTTTACTGTAGTTAAGTTGTACCGTGTAATAAGGCAAGTTTCAGTATCAAAACGTAAGCTGACGTACAAAACTGAAAATATTTAAAAACAATTTTGTTTCCGTGACTTATTTAGATCTCCTTTTAGTAAAAGAAGGCTAAAGTTGCAACGAATCAAAAAACATGCCCTTTGGAAAATCTTAAGCTCCGGAGAAAAACTTGTGAGATTTTGAACAATTTTGATTCCCGTGATCAACTTTTCATAAAAGGAGACTAATGAACGAAGGTTCCTTTTTTGTGACAGCTACAACAAAATTTCATTATGAAACGTTTTTCTGGATAGAAAACCCTTACTGGGATTTTGTAATTTTGTAATTTTTCGACAATTTAAACTTGAAAAATGTTATTAAATAATCAGAACACAATCCCTGTTGAAAGTCTCAGACGTTTAGTGTACCTTTTTTTAGTTTTGTAATTTTTGATTTTTTTTAATTTTTATTTTTTTTTTAATTTTTTTTTTATTTTTTTTTTAATTTTTTTATTTTTTTTTAAATTTTTTATTAATTGTTCGATACTATTTCAGTTTAAAGTAGAAAATGTTTTTAATAAAAGTTGTTCAGATAAAATCTTAAGCTCCGGAGCAAAACTTGTGAGATTTTGAACCATTTTCATCTCCGTGACCCCCTTTCATAAAAGGAGACTAATGAACGAATGTTCCTTTTTTGTGACAGCTACAACAAAATTTCATGATGAAACCTTTTTCTGGATAAAAACTCTTAGTTTCTGATTTACTAATTTTTTCGATACTATTTTACTGTAGTTAGTTGTACCAAAGATCATGATATTCGAGAAGATATCCCACTAAATGGGGGATAAACGACTAAAATTGGTTTCCCTGGAGCCCACTAACGCCTCTACATACCAGAGAATGTACTGTTTTACCAGTTTCCAGAGAGATCGCCTTCAGCACCCTCTAAGCGCCGAATGTTAAACTAAAGTAGCATCGGTCATGGAGGCCGTAATAATTTACAGGTTCCTAACCACCGAACTATATTAAAACCTGACACGCATTTTCTGCCCCCCCACCTACGGTTTCCCCTAACCTACCGTTTCCCCTTTGTTGGCGGTTTTTCAGTGTCTGGTTACGTCATCTGTGGTATCTGCAAACAGCAGCTGCCTCGTTTGCTTTCGATTATCGGCGTCAGGCACATATTTATGGATTGCTCTTTGCTGTTACGTATTTTTGTTGTTATTATGTTTGTGTTATTGTGGTTATGTTACACTGTTGGCTCTGTTTATTGGTTTATTGTTGTTGTTGTGTTGATTTGGTTTCCGAAATCGGAATAATGTCCTTCGCGACCACCACTTGTGTTTATAGCGGAGTTTAAAAATGATCCTATCGTGTCATTCCGTTTGCACTTTGTTGCTAAAATATAAAACCTATCTTACATCTTACAAATTGAAATATCATTTAGGGATAACTCAAGAATGCCCATTCTAATGAAAAAAAAAAACACTTGCTATAAACGCTGTACACCAAAGATCAAGGATTAAAATGCTCCTTTGTGATCAAAAATCCGATGAGTATTTCCGTCAAAAAACTGTAAAATGTAAAAGCATGTCGTGACGACCGCGCTCTGACGCCGAGATGCGAAATGCTTGAAATTCGCTTGGCACGGGGTTGTATCTGCATGGTAAAGGCGTCCGTATTTTCGTGCCTAGATGGTCGCTTTTCGTTTAAAACAGCGGAAGGTACACTTACACTGTTACTATAGCGAGAGTTGTGATAATCCAAGATAGGTATGCATTATAAGAATAAGAATCTGGTGGTTTTTAGTTTATGTATTTGAGTATTTGTAAATATCTTTTAAAATTTAATTAAATAAATTAATAATAGTTAAATAGGTATATTATCAACAAATGTCATTTCAAAAATCTTTATTAATAATTATTGTTACCAGCATTATAATAGTCCGAAGGTAGGACAAACTATATCCATTTAATTCAATTTTTTATTATTAACACTTAACCTTTTCTATAAAGTCTTTGATAATAATATACAGGGTGAGTTTTTTCGATGCCCACCATGGGGATCTCGGAAACTAGCAGAGCTAGAACAAAGGTTAAATGGGAAAATAATTGCAGTTTTGAATGTTCAATCTAATGCCCCTTTTGAATTTTTTAAAAAGTTCATGGATCACTAGATATTTTGAAAAGAGTGATTTTTTGCTCTTTCATATCAGATCTCTGTAGTAGCTCCGTTATTTCTGATTATACAACAAAAACTGTGGAGACAAAAATTATAGATAATTTTTTTATTTTATTTGTGATTTTTGAGATATGACATAAACTTGTGTTTTTTAAATGTAAATCATAGTTGGCTGTGGCCTTATAAAATCGGCCATTTTTGAGCTTTCCAAAGATATAATACTCGACATAGTTATTATAAAAAATAAAAGTGCTATGGCTAATTTTCTGCTTTTTTTTAAATTTTCACATAGTCAGCCATGGGATATTTTCATAATTACGTTCTATTTTATAATTAGACATACTTCAAACTTTCTAATATTTTGTTTTTAGCTGGTAACAAAATGTAATAAATAAAACAAAAATTAAAAAACTAAAATTTAAATTATTATTATCTTAAAAGGTCAAACTATCCACCATTATTATTTTGCAAATATTGCATCTTTTTAAAACTGAATTTGTCGCCTTTCTTAGAGAGCGCTTGTCAATACTGGCAATTGCTTCTAAAACAGCTGCTCTTAATTCATCAATTGTCCCATACTTTATTTTGTACTGTTCCCCACAAAAATAAATCCAAAACAGACAAATCGGGGGATCGGGGCTGCCAGGAAATAGGTCTATTTCTCCCTATCCAACTATTTGGATAGAGCTGATCTAGGTAATTTCTTACTGGCAAATAATTATGTGGTGGAGCTCCATCTTGATAATTTTTGTTTATTTTGTTACATTTTGTTACCAGCTAAAAATAAAATATTTGAAAGTTTGAAGTATGTCTTATTATAAAATAGAACGTAATTATGGAAATATTCCATGGCTGACTAAACATGCCCTTTGGAAAATCTTTAGCTCCGGAGAAAAACTTGTGAGATTTTGAACAATTTTGATTCCCGTGATCCCCTTTTCGTAAAAGGAGACCAATGAACGAATGTTCCTTTTTCATTATGAAACCTTTTTCTTTATAAAAACCCCTTAGTTTCTGATTTTCTAACTTTTTCGATACTATTTTACTGTAGTTTAGTGTTCAGAATCAAAACGTAAGCTGCCGTACAATACTGAAAAGATTTGTACAATTTTGTTTCCGTGACATATTTTGATCTCCTTTCAGTAAAAGAAGACTAAAGTTGCCCTGAATAAGAAACATGCCCTTTGGAAAGTCTTAGAGGTTTCCGTGTCCCTACTGTGATTTAGTAATTTTTCGACAATAAACTTGAAAAATGTTATTAAATAAACAGAACACAATCCCTGTTGAAAGTCTCAGACGTTTCGTGTACCTTTTTTTGGTTTTGTAATTTGAGCTTTTTTTACATTTTTTAATTTTTTTTATTTATTTTTTATTTTTTTAATTGTTCGATACTATTTCAGTTTAAAGTAGAAAGTGTTATTAATAAAAGTTCTTCAGTTGTTCAGATAAAATCTTAAGCTCCAGAGCAAAACTTGTGAGATTTTGAACCATTTTCATTCCCGTGACCCCCTTTCATAAAAGGAGACTAATGAACGAATGTTCCTTTTTTGTGACAGCTACAACAAAATTTCATGATGAAACCTTTTTCTGGATAAAAACTCTTAGTTTCTGATTTACTAATTTTTTCGATACTATTTTACTGTAGTTAGTTGTACGATGTAATAAAGCAAGTTGTTCTGTATCAAAACGTAAGCTGCCGTACAATACTGAAAAGATTTGAACAATTTTGTTTCCGTGACTTATCTAGATCTCTTTTTGGACTAAAGTTGCCCTGAATAAAAAAACATGCCCTTTGGAAAGTCTTAGAGGTTTCCGTGTACCTACTGGGATTTTGTAATTTTTCGACAATTTAAACTTGTAAAATGTTATTAAATAATCAGAACACAATCAGTGTTGAAAGTCTCAGACGTCTCGTGTACTTTTTTGTTTTTGTAATTTTTGATTTTTTTGTTTTAATTTTTTTTTCTTTTTTTATTATTTTTTTAATTGTTCGATACTATTTCAGTTTAAAGTAGAAAATGTTATTAATAAAAGTTCTTCAGATAAAATCTTAAGCTCCGAAGAAAAACTTGTGAGATTTTGAACCATTTTCATTCCCGTGACCCCCCTTTCGTAAAAAAAGGAGACTAATGAACGAATGTTCCTTTTTTGTGACAGCTACAACAATATTTCATTATGAAAGGTTTTTCTGCATAGAAAACCCTTAGTTTCTGATTTTCTAACTTTTTCGATACTATTTTAATGTAGTTTAGTTGTACGATGTAATAAAGCAAGTTGTACAGTATCAAAACGTAAGCTGCCGTACAATACTGAAAAGATTTTGAACAATTTTGTTTCCGTGACTTATTTAGATCTCGTTTTAGTAAAAGAAGACTAAAGTTGCAACGAATCAAAAAACATGCCCTTTGGAAAATCTTAAGCTCCGGAGCAAAACTTGTCAGATTTTGAACAATTTTGATTCCCGTGATCAACTTTTCATAAAAGGAGACTAATGAACGAATGTTTCTTTTTTGTGACAGCTACAACAAAATTTCATTATGAAACCTTTTTCTGGATAAAAAAAACCCTTAGTTTCTGATTTTCTAACTTTTTCGATACTATTTTACTGTAGTTTAGTTGTACGATGTAATAAAGCAAGTTGTGCAGTATCAAAACGTAAGCTGCCGTACATACTGAAAAGATTTGAACAATTTTGTTTCCGTGACTTATTTAGATCTCCTTTTGGCAAAAGAAGACTAAAGTTGCCCTGAATCAAAAAACATGCCCTTTGGAAAGTCTTAGAGGTTTCCGTGTAACTACTGTGATTTTGTAATTTTTCGACAATTTAAACTTGTAAAATGTTATTAAATAAACACAACACAATCGCTGTTGAAAGTCTCAGACGTTTCGTGTACCTTTTTTTGGTTTTGTAATTTTAGTTTTTTTTTAAATTTGTAATTTTTTTGCATTTTTTATTATTTTTTAATAGTTCGATACTATTTCAGTTTAAATTAGAAAATGTTATTAATAAAAGTTCTTTAGATAAAATCTTAAGCTCCGGAGAAATACTTGTGAGATTTTGAACAATTTTCATTCCCGTGATCCCCCTTTCATAAAATAATAATAAAATTAATGAACGAATGTTCCTTTTTTGTGACAGCTACAACAAAATTTCTTTATGAAACGTTTTTCTGGATAGAAAACCCTTTTAGTTTTGTAATTTTTGATTTTTTTTAATTTTTATTTATTTTTTAATTTTTTTATTTTTTTTTCTTTTTTTTTAATTGTTCGATACAATTCCAGTCTAAAGTAGAAAATGTTATTAATAAAAGTTCTTCAGATAAAATCTTAAGCTCCGGAACAATTTTGATTCCGTGATCCCCTTTTCATAAAAGGAAACTAATATCCCTTTTTTGTAACAGCTACAACAAAGTTTCATTATGAAACGTTTTTCTGGATAGAAAACCCTTAGTTTCTGATTTTCTAAAAAAAGAAAAAGGTTTAATAATGAAATTTTGTTGTAGCAGTCACAAAAAAGGAACATTCGTTCATTAGTCTCCTTTTATGAATAGGGGGATCACGGGAATCAAAATTGTTCAAAATCTAACAAGTCTCATACGTTTCGTGTACCTTTTTTGGTTTTGTAATTTTTGTTTTTTTTTATTTCTTTTATTTTTTCATTTTTTATTATTTTTTTAATTGTTCCAGACTGTTTCAGTTTAAAATAGAAAATGCTATTATTAAAAGTCCTTCATTAAAATCTTAAGCTGCAAAGAAAAACTTGTTAGATTTTGAACAATTTTGATTCCCGTGATCAACTTTTCGTAAAGGGAACTAATGTTCCTTTTTGTGACAGCTACAAAAAATTTCATTATGAAACGTTATTCTGGATAGAAAACCCTTAGTTTCTGATTTTCTAATTTTTTCGATACTATTTTACTGTAATTTAGTTATACCATGTAATAAGGCAAGTTGTTCAGAATTAAAACGTATACTGCCGTACAATTCTGAAAAGGTTTTGAACAATTTTGATTCCGTGATCCCCTTTTCATAAAAGGAAACTAATGTCCCTTTTTTGTGACAGCTACAACAAAATTTTTGTTTTTTTTTTAATTGTTCGATACTATTTCAGTTTAAAGCAGAAAATGTTATTATTAAAAGTTCTTCAGATAAAATCTTTAGCTCCGGAGAAAAACTTGTGAGATTTTGAATTTTGAACAATTTTGATTCCCGTGATACCCTTTTCATAAAAGGAGACTAATGAACGAATGTTCCTTTTTTGTGACGCTACATCAAAATTTCATTATGAAACGTTTTTCTGGATAGAAAACTCCTAGTTTCTGGTTTTCTAATTTTTTCGATACTATTTTACTGTAGTTAAGTTGTACCGTGTAATAAGGCAAGTTTCAGTATCAAAACGTAAGCTGACGTACAAAACTGAAAATATTTAAAAACAATTTTGTTTCCGTGACTTATTTAGATCTCCTTTTAGTAAAAGAAGGCTAAAGTTGCAACGAATCAAAAAACATGCCCTTTGGAAAATCTTAAGCTCCGGAGAAAAACTTGTGAGATTTTGAACAATTTTGATTCCCGTGATCAACTTTTCATAAAAGGAGACTAATGAACGAAGGTTCCTTTTTTGTGACAGCTACAACAAAATTTCATTATGAAACGTTTTTCTGGATAGAAAACCCTTACTGGGATTTTGTAATTTTGTAATTTTTCGACAATTTAAACTTGAAAAATGTTATTAAATAATCAGAACACAATCCCTGTTGAAAGTCTCAGACGTTTAGTGTACCTTTTTTTAGTTTTGTAATTTTTGATTTTTTTTAATTTTTATTTTTTTTTAATTTTTTTTTTATTTTTTTTTTAATTTTTTTATTTTTTTTTAAATTTTTTATTAATTGTTCGATACTATTTCAGTTTAAAGTAGAAAATGTTTTTAATAAAAGTTGTTCAGATAAAATCTTAAGCTCCGGAGCAAAACTTGTGAGATTTTGAACCATTTTCATCTCCGTGACCCCCTTTCATAAAAGGAGACTAATGAACGAATGTTCCTTTTTTGTGACAGCTACAACAAAATTTCATGATGAAACCTTTTTCTGGATAAAAACTCTTAGTTTCTGATTTACTAATTTTTTCAATACTATTTTACTGTAGTTAGTTGTACCAAAGATCATGATATTCGAGAAGATATCCCACTAAATGGGGGATAAACGACTAAAATTGGTTTCCCTGGAGCCCACTAACGCCTCTACATACCAGAGAATGTACTGTTTTACCAGTTTCCAGAGAGATCGCCTTCAGCACCCTCTAAGCGCCGAATGTTAAACTAAAGTAGCATCGGTCATGGAAGCCGTAATAATTTACAGGTTCCTAACCACCGAACTATATTAAAACCTGACACGCATTTTCTGCCCCCCCCACCTACGGTTTCCCCTAACCTACCGTTTCCCCTTTGTTGGCGGTTTTTCAGTGTCTGGTTACGTCATCTGTGGTATCTGCAAACAGCAGCTGCCTCGTTTGCTTTCGATTATCGGCGTCAGGCACATATTTATGGATTGCTCTTTGCTGTTACGTATTTTTGTTGTTATTATGTTTGTGTTATTGTGGTTATGTTTCACTGTTGGCTCTGTTTATTGGTTTATTGTTGTTGTTGTGTTGATTTGGTTTCCGAAATCGGAATAATGTCCTTCGCGACCACCACTTGTGTTTATAGCGGAGTTTAAAAATGATCCTATCGTGTCATTCCGTTTGCACTTTGTTGCTAAAATATAAAACCTATCTTACATCTTACAAATTGAAATATCATTTAGGGATAACTCAAGAATGCCCATTCTAATGAAAAAAAAAACACTTGCTATAAACGCTGTACACCAAAGATCAAGGATTAAAATGCTCCTTTGTGATCAAAAATCCGATGAGTATTTCCGTCAAAAAACTGTAAAATGTAAAAGCATGTCGTGACGACCGCGCTCTGACGCCGAGATGCGAAATGCTTGAAATTCGCTTGGCACGGGGTTGTATCTGCATGGTAAAGGCGTCCGTATTTTCGTGCCTAGATGGTCGCTTTTCGTTTAAAACAGCGGAAGGTACACTTACACTGTTACTATAGCGAGAGTTGTGATAATCCAAGATAGGTATGCATTATAAGAATAAGAATCTGGTGGTTTTTAGTTTATGTATTTGAGTATTTGTAAATATCTTTTAAAATTTAATTAAATAAATTAATAATAGTTAAATAGGTATATTATCAACAAATGTCATTTCAAAAATCTTTATTAATAATTATTGTTACCAGCATTATAATAGTCCGAAGGTAGGACAAACTATATCCATTTAATTCAATTTTTTATTATTAACACTTAACCTTTTCTATAAAGTCTTTGATAATAATATACAGGGTGAGTTTTTTCGATGCCCACCATGGGGATCTCGGAAACTAGCAGAGCTAGAACAAAGGTTAAATGGGAAAATAATTGCAGTTTTGAATGTTCAATCTAATGCCCCTTTTGAATTTTTTAAAAAGTTCATGGATCACTAGATATTTTGAAAAGAGTGATTTTTTGCTCTTTCATATCAGATCTCTGTAGTAGCTCCGTTATTTCTGATTATACAACAAAAACTGTGCAGACAAAAATTATAGATAATTTTTTTATTTTATTTGTGATTTTTGAGATATGACATAAACTTGTGTTTTTTAAATGTAAATCATAGTTGGCTGTGGCCTTATAAAATCGGCCATTTTTGAGCTTTCCAAAGATATAATACTCGACATAGTTATTATAAAAAATAAAAGTGCTATGGCTAATTTTCTGCTTTTTTTTAAATTTTCACATAGTCAGCCATGGGATATTTTCATAATTACGTTCTATTTTATAATTAGACATACTTCAAACTTTCTAATATTTTGTTTTTAGCTGGTAACAAAATGTAATAAATAAAACAAAAATTAAAAAACTAAAATTTAAATTATTATTATCTGAAAAGGTCAAACTATCCACCATTATTATTTTGCAAATATTGCATCTTTTTAAAACTGAATTTGTCGCCTTTCTTAGAGAGCGCTTGTCAATACTGGCAATTGCTTCTAAAACAGCTGCTCTTAATTCATCAATTGTCCCATACTTTATTTTGTACTGTTCCCCACAAAAATAAATCCAAAACAGACAAATCGGGGGATCGGGGCTGCCAGGAAATAGGTCTATTTCTCCCTATCCAACTATTTGGATAGAGCTGATCTAGGTAATTTCTTACTGGCAAATAATTATGTGGTGGAGCTCCATCTTGATAATTTTTGTTTATTTTGTTACATTTTGTTACCAGCTAAAAATAAAATATTTGAAAGTTTGAAGTATGTCTTATTATAAAATAGAACGTAATTATGGAAATATTCCATGGCTGACTATGTGAAAATTAAAAAAAAAAAACAGGAAATTGGCCATAGCTCTTTTATTTTTTATAATAACTATGCCGAGTGTTATATCTTTGGAAACCTCAAAAAATAGTCTATTAGTAGATTTTCTGTGATATTATTGGATGCTGGTGAAGTCGGTGTTCCGTGGTAGAATCTTCTATATTATCTGTAAATAAACAAATACTAAATACAGTCGGAATTACCCCGGCTTATTTTTTTCAAATTATCTGTTAAAGAGTCCGACCGTTGTAGAAAATGGTAATAGGTACTGTGACAATTCGGAATTAGGCGCGAGGTTATGAATAAATATACATTGCAAAAAAACATTTCTTTAAGCCGTATTTTGGCAAACCGGGTTTGAGTTTTCCGATAACTTTGGAGTTTTCCAAAAACAGATTTTATTATTTTTGAGACATGATAGGGTAAGGATTTAATTTAGCCCATTTAGCACCTCTTTGCAATTACGACGCTAGACGACGTGGCGACAAAAAAATATTTTTTCCAGAGACATATTATCACTTCTGTGAAAGCCCTAATTTTTGCGAAAATTTTTATTCAAGCCATTTTGGTGCTGTGAAAATTAATGAATGATAATTGATGAAAATAAACGAAACTCATGCAAAATATACTTAAGGAATATCAGACATGCAAAAAACTTTTTATTTAAGAAGCTTTTGTACAGGGTGGGCCAAATTGGACACGTTTAACCCTTTCGGGACTGCGGCCGCCTGAGGATCTGTGCCCAGTGGACCACAGCAGGAAGCGCATGCGTGTATGTACGGTTCCAGTCCTTAATTGCAAAACAGTCATTACATAACAACAGATCTTTTCACAATATAAATCATTTTTTGCATGCACCCACATGCCAATGAGCTTGTGTTCGAATTTATTGATGTATTTAAGTGCACTAAGTAAGTTGTTTTTACGAGAAGGTCCACCCAACTAGATGCCATTACTAGAAAATCAGCCAATGACATTAATTGGGGGCATGACCAATGTAAAGTAGGCGTTCCTGTATCCGTAGTCAACGCGTGTCCGTCCGGTTCCAGTCCTTTCTCATGCCTCCCTGCTTGCGTTTATAGTCGGTTCCGGTCCCACTGACCCAACTTTTATATGCGTGTTCGTCCGGGTCCGGTCCCGAAAGGGTTAAAGGGAAACTCCTATTTTTGACGAAGATGGACGAAAACTGATATCGATGTCTGAGGCACATTTTTTATGATAAACTTAATGGCGAAAACCGCAAATCGATATCTGTCACCGTTCTTGAGTTACAGGGCGTTTTTCGAAAAATTTTCCCGGATTGTATAAAACAGACTATCATATCCCATTGTTCATAACTTTCAAATAATTTCATGTAGGTATGTTATAAAGTTTATAAATTACACAAAAATATAAAAATCTTTACACTGCCAAAACAGCTTAACTGAAAATTTGACAGGTAACAGTAAACATTTTTTCACGGTTGTTTCATTGTGTCACCGTCCAAAGCTTGGTACTTGTTGAAAGGGCGGGCTTCCAATAATTATTATACACATGAAATCATAAAAGCTATTAGTAATAATTGATAACTACTTAAGTAAATCATTAAGTGTTATATATTTTTGGAATGGTCATTATTTGCTCTATTGAAAAATGCAAAAATATACAGGGTGTTCCATTTAAAAAATAATTTTTTTTATCGGTAACTCCGGTAACTCTTAAACCATTGACTTGAAAAAAAAATGTAGTAGCAGCATTGGATTCTGCGTAAAAAAGTGCTATAGGAATGTTTTTACAGAAACACAAAATTTTCAACCCGAAAAAAGTTACGGCCACTTTTCGAAAGCGCACATTTTCGAAAAACGCCCTGTAACTCAAGACCGGTGACAGATATCGATTTGCGGTTTTCGCCATTAAGTTTATCATACAAAATGAGCCTCAGACACCGACATCAGTTTTCGTCTATCTCCGTCAAAAATAGGAGTTTCCCTTTAAAAGCCTCCAATTTGGCCCACCCTGTACAGGGTTATCCACATAACATTCTACCCTTTTTTTGTTTTTGAATTTGAGAAGAAGTTTTAAATATGAGAATTGTTGATATATACAATGATTTCAGATATGTATTCAAAAAAATAATAATTGAATGTAGCGTTTCGGAAATACAGACCAAAGTTAGGTTTTTTTTTAAATCGAATATCCTGTATATTATTGATTTTTCCGAATCTACGCTTCATTCCGATTTCAATGATATGATGTAATAATAATATGTTTGCTTTTTACAATACAGGCCTCAACGCTTGAAGCCCGTCAAAGGGGCCCATTTGTTGGCAATAAAAATAGCTACAAAATGGCGCTAGAATGATTGTTATAAATGCAATAATTAACTTGCAAAATTTAAAATACTGCAGTCTTCGTTTACATGAAAATTAAGAACTATTTTTAAGTTGCTGTGAAAATTCAAATAATAATTGATCAGAATAAATGAAGCTCATACAAAATATACTTTAAACTATTTACAATAAGCACCCCTGACTCCAATATCAGACATGCAAAACTTTTTATTTTTGTACATACACCTAGTGCGCTTATAAATTGGATTTTTGCACAATCCAATAAAAGTTTTGCATACCTACCAGTGAATTTGTGCATAAATATAGTGCAATATGTTTTGAACCCAAAGATAACAGATAGGTACATTACCAAAGGCAACTTGTTTAATTTGTTTCATGATTTTAAAAAGATGTTATTGTTGGCACCTTCAAGTTTTCCAGTTTTTTTAAACGATTTAGGTTATTTTGTAAATATAAGTTAAGTATCTCAAATTACCTCGTCTTCTTCCCCCCGACCCGCTAATGTAGAAGCAAAATAAAACCGTGTTATTTGTATTACCGTTGTTGTCATTACCTGCTCTTATTTTTTTTACAATAGGTGAAATTGCATTCCATTTTATAAATTTTCATACCCTTCAGCTTCACTTACCTGACAGATCAACTGTATTCTGTTTATCTTTGCTACGGTAGAATAGTATGGATATTCCGTTCATGACGTGCATTAAATATCCTGGCAACCTTACGGTAAGGCACATTTTCACCCGTTAGTCTGATAATCTCAATTTTTCTCTCAAAGCGCTTCCATTGTGTATACAAGTTAGCCAAAAATTAAGATTAGCAGAACAAGTGTCAAGTTTATTTAATATATTTTTTTTTTTTAATATTTTTTAATAATTCGAACTGTCAGGCAGTAGAATTATTACCCAACCTAAAAATTCTCTAAATGATGCAGTGAGAGACTTATTCTCAAAAAATATACAATCTGAAATTGTTTAAAAATAAATCATAAGGATATTTATCTCTGAATGCAAATTTTATAACAATAACTAGAATATTGTTAATATAGACACAGTGGGAATGACTATGACTGTTTTACTTGATATTTTTTTATAAATTAAATTTATTTTACATTTAGTAACATTGTTTCAAAAATCCAAGGCAGCCAGCATAAACTTCGAAAAAAGTCGGAAATTTCAGACGCCGTAAAGAAAAACATCCTGTATATTCCTGCTTGCAATTTCACGCTATGGTATCATATTTAAAATACAAAAATTGCTAAATGGTTTTGGTAAAAATCGGGGGTATAAAAAAATCGTAGCCGTTCCTGGATTTTGCATTTTGACAAAAGTAATAACGTCAAAGAAGCGTTTTTTTGAAGAACTTTCGAACAAAAAAGGTTTTTGAAAATATCTCACAAAATAAATTGTTTATCGATTTATATACACTTAAAAGTAGACACACTGTATAATAACTGCGCAGCTTTTGAAATTGTCTGGACCAGTCGAAATAAAAAAATAATAATAAATAGTGCTGCACACACACTATGAAATCTGTCGTACATCAAACGCGTTGTACAACATATTTTTTACTGACCAAACTTCCATACGATCCAAGCGGGTCGTATTGACTTGTTTCGATGGTTGAATCTACATGGTTTTTACAACTCGTCGACTGTCGTACAAGTTGCATTTTATAAATTAAAATGTTATCTGGTTTCAAAATTAACTCTTAAAAAAATGAAAATCGGAGCTTATTTTGGCTTCCTAGACATGTCCTGTGCTATGATTTTTTTAATTAAAATAAGGAATATATTTACTTTCTATTTTCATTTTAAATAGTTTCAAATATATCGTCACTTTTTTTACCTCAGATTTTGTAGGTACTTTAATAAATTATTTTCCCGTGGCAAACTCGATTTTTATTACAATAAATTTATATGGCAACCAATAAATAAGACAACTATTTCCATAGATTAAGAATTTCCTATTCCATTCTAATACCCGGGTACGGTGCGGCAATTATTAAAAAGTTCAAATTTATTTTCATTTTAGAAATACGGACGCCGCCGGGCGCCGCGTCTCTGCATTTCTTTTACGAATTCGCCGATTCGGGACGGCCGCCACGCGACGACCAGCGACCAGCGTTTGAAATTGAAATAATAACTTGCGAGGGGCACATAGAAAACGAGAGGAAGGGGGGGGGGGGGGCATGAGATCACACCGATCTGCCGATCGCCTGCTGGCTGACGCGCTACGCCATACGCCATGAATGTTAGCTCCTATAGCGTTCCTAGCGTTTATAATTTGCGAGGGCGCCAGAAATCAGAGACTAAATATCATAGGGACAGCACAAATTGCATGGACGACGGGCTACTCGGATCAGTCGACCGTTTACACGGACGTTGGGTATCTTGAATATTATGATCTTTGGTTGTACGATGTAATAAAGCAAGTTGTTCTGTATCAAAACGTAAGCTGCCGTACAATACTGAAAAGATTTGAACAATTTTGTTTCCGTGACTTATTTAGATCTCTTTTTGGACTAAAGTTGCCCTGAATAAAAAAACATGGCCTTTGGAAAGTCTTAGAGGTTTCCGTGTACCTACTGGGATTTTGTAATTTTTCGACAATTTAAGCTTGTAAAATGTTATTAAATAATCAGAACACAATCAGTGTTGAAAGTCTCAGACGTCTCGTGTACTTTTTTTTGTTTTTGTAATTTTTGATTTTTGTTTTTTTTTCTTCTTTTTTTTATTTTTTTTAATTGTTCGATACTATTTCAGTTTAAAGTAGAAAATATTATTAATAAAAGTTCTTCAGATAAAATCTTAAGCTCCGGAGAAAAACTTGTGAGATTTTGAACCATTTTCATTCCCGTGACCCCCCTTTCGTAAAAGGAGACTAATGAACGAATGTTCCTTTTTTGTGACAGCTACAACAATATTTCATTATGAAACGTTTTTCTAGATAGAAAACCCTTAGTTTCTGATTTTCTAACTTTTTCGATACTATTTTAATGTAGTTTAGTTGTACGATGTAATAAAGCAAGTTGTTCAGTATTAAAACGTAAACTGCCGTACAATACTGAAAAGATTTTGAACAATTTTGTTTCCGTGACTTATTTAGATCTCCTTTTAGTAAAAGAAGACTAAAGTTGCAACGAATCAAAAAACATGCCCTTTGGAAAATCTTTAGCTCCGGAGAAAAACTTGTGAGATTTTGAACAATTTTGATTCCCGTGATCCCCTTTTCGTAAAAGGAGACCAATGAACGAATGTTCCTTTTTCATTATGAAACCTTTTTCTTTATAAAAACCCCTTAGTTTCTGATTTTCTAACTTTTTCGATACTATTTTACTGTAGTTTAGTGTTCAGAATCAAAACGTAAGCTGCCGTACAATACTGAAAAGATTTGTACAATTTTGTTTCCGTGACATATTTTGATCTCCTTTCAGTAAAAGAAGACTAAAGTTGCCCTGAATAAGAAACATGCCCTTTGGAAAGTCTTAGAGGTTTCCGTGTCCCTACTGTGATTTAGTAATTTTTCGACAATAAACTTGAAAAATGTTATTAAATAAACAGAACACAATCCCTGTTGAAAGTCTCAGACGTTTCGTGTACCTTTTTTTGGTTTTGTAATTTGAGCTTTTTTTACATTTTTTAATTTTTTTTATTTATTTTTTATTTTTTTAATTGTTCGATACTATTTCAGTTTAAAGTAGAAAGTGTTATTAATAAAAGTTCTTCAGATAAAATCTTAAGCTCCAGAGCAAAACTTGTGAGATTTTGAACCATTTTCATTCCCGTGACCCCCTTTCATAAAAGGAGACTAATGAACGAATGTTCCTTTTTTGTGACAGCTACAACAAAATTTCATGATGAAACCTTTTTCTGGATAAAAACTCTTAGTTTCTGATTTACTAATTTTTTCGATACTATTTTACTGTAGTTAGTTGTACGATGTAATAAAGCAAGTTGTTCTGTATCAAAACGTAAGCTGCCGTACAATACTGAAAAGATTTGAACAATTTTGTTTCCGTGACTTATCTAGATCTCTTTTTGGACTAAAGTTGCCCTGAATAAAAAAACATGCCCTTTGGAAAGTCTTAGAGGTTTCCGTGTACCTACTGGGATTTTGTAATTTTTCGACAATTTAAACTTGTAAAATGTTATTAAATAATCAGAACACAATCAGTGTTGAAAGTCTCAGACGTCTCGTGTACTTTTTTGTTTTTGTAATTTTTGATTTTTTTTTTAATTTTTTTTTCTTTTTTTATTATTTTTTTAATTGTTCGATACTATTTCAGTTTAAAGTAGAAAATGTTATTAATAAAAGTTCTTCAGATAAAATCTTAAGCTCCGAAGAAAAACTTGTGAGATTTTGAACCATTTTCATTCCCGTGACCCCCCTTTCGTAAAAAAAGGAGACTAATGAACGAATGTTCCTTTTTTGTGACAGCTACAACAATATTTCATTATGAAAGGTTTTTCTGCATAGAAAACCCTTAGTTTCTGATTTTCTAACTTTTTCGATACTATTTTAATGTAGTTTAGTTGTACGATGTAATAAAGCAAGTTGTACAGTATCAAAACGTAAGCTGCCGTACAATACTGAAAAGATTTTGAACAATTCTGTTTCCGTGACTTATTTAGATCTCCTTTTGATAAAAGAAGACTAAAGTTGCAACGAATAAAAAAACATGCCCTTTGGAAAGTCTTAGAGGTTTCCGTGTACCTACTGGGATTTTGTAATTTTTCGACAATTTAAACTTGAAAAATGTTATTAAATAAACAGAACACAATCCCTGTTGAAAGTCTCAGACGTTTCGTGTACTTTTTTTTAGTTTTGTAATTTTTGATTTTTTTTAATTTTTATTTTTTTTAAATTTTTTTTTTATTTTTTTTTTAATTTTTTTAATTTTTTTTTAATTTTTTTTTAATTGTTCGATACTATTTCAGTTTAAAGTAGAAAATGTTTTTAATAAAAGTTGTTCAGATAAAATCTTAAGCTCCGGAGCAAAACTTGTGACATTTTGAACAATTTTGATTCCCGTGATCCCCTTTTCGTAAAAGGAGACTAATGAACGAATGTTCCTTTTTTGTGACAGCTACAACAATATTTCATTATGAAACGTTTTTCTGGATAGAAAACCCTTAGTTTCTGATTTTCTAATTTTTTCGATACTATTTTACTGTAGTTAAGTTGTACCGTATAATAAGGCAAGTTTCAGTATCAAAACGTAAGCTGCCGTACAATACTGAAAAGATTTTGAACAATTTTGTTTCCGTGACTTATTTAGATCTCGTTTTAGTAAAAGAAGACTAAAGTTGCAACGAATCAAAAAACATGCCCTTTGGAAAATCTTAAGCTCCGGAGCAAAACTTGTCAGATTTTGAACAATTTTGATTCCCGTGATCAACTTTTCATAAAAGGAGACTAATGAACGAATGTTTCTTTTTTGTGACAGCTACAACAAAATTTCATTATGAAACCTTTTTCTGGATAAAAAAAACCCTTAGTTTCTGATTTTCTAACTTTTTCGATACTATTTTACTGTAGTTTAGTTGTACGATGTAATAAAGCAAGTTGTGCAGTATCAAAACGTAAGCTGCCGTACATACTGAAAAGATTTGAACAATTTTGTTTCCGTGACTTATTTAGATCTCCTTTTGGCAAAAGAAGACTAAAGTTGCCCTGAATCAAAAAACATGCCCTTTGGAAAGTCTTAGAGGTTTCCGTGTAACTACTGTGATTTTGTAATTTTTCGACAATTTAAACTTGTAAAATGTTATTAAATAAACACAACACAATCGCTGTTGAAAGTCTCAGACGTTTCGTGTACCTTTTTTTGGTTTTGTAATTTTAGTTTTTTTTTAATTTTGTAATTTTTTTGCATTTTTTATTATTTTTTAATAGTTCGATACTATTTCAGTTTAAATTAGAAAATGTTATTAATAAAAGTTCTTTAGATAAAATCTTAAGCTCCGGAGAAATACTTGTGAGATTTTGAACAATTTTCATTCCCGTGATCCCCCTTTCATAAAATAATAATAAAATTAATGAACGAATGTTCCTTTTTTGTGACAGCTACAACAAAATTTCTTTTTGAAACGTTTTTCTGGATAGAAAACCCTTTTAGTTTTGTAATTTTTGATTTTTTTTAATTTTTATTTATTTTTTAATTTTTTAATTTTTTTTTCTTTTTTTTAATTGTTCGATACAATTCCAGTCTAAAGTAGAAAATGTTTTTAATAAAAGTTGTTCAGATAAAATCTTAAGCTCCGGAGCAAAACTTGTGAGATTTTGAACCATTTTCATTCCCGTGACCCCCTTTCATAAAAGGAGACTAATGAACGAATGTTCCTTTTTTGTGACAGCTACAACAAAATTTCATTATGAAACGTTTTTCTGGATAAAAAACTCTTAGTTTCTGATTTTCTAATTTTTTCGATACTATTTTACTGTAGTTTAGTTGTACGATGTAATAAAGCAAGTTGTTCTGTATCAAAACGTAAGCTGCCGTACAATACTGAAAAGATTTGAACAATTTTGTTTCCGTGACTTATTTAGATCTCTTTTTGGACTAAAGTTGCCCTGAATAAAAAAAACATGCCCTTTGGAAAGTCTTAGAGGTTTCCGTGTACCTACTGGGATTTTGTAATTTTTCGACAATTTAAACTTGTAAAATGTTATTAAATAATCAGAACACAATCAGTGTTGAAAGTCTCAGACGTCTCGTGTACTTTTTTTGTTTTTGTAATTTTTGTTTTTTTTTTTAAATTTTTTATTTTTTTTATTTTTTTATTATTTTTTTAATTGTTCGATACTATTTCAGTTTAAAGTAGAAAATGTTTTTAATAAAAGTTGTTCAGATAAAATCTTAAGCTCCGGAGCAAAACTTGTGACATTTTGAACAATTTTGATTCCCGTGATCCCCTTTTCGAAAAAGGAGACTAATGAACGAATGTTCCTTTTTTGTGACAGCTACAACAATATTTCATTATGAAACGTTTTTCTGGATAGAAAACCCTTAGTTTCTGATTTTCTAATTTTTTCGATACTATTTTACTGTAGTTAAGTTGTACCGTATAATAAGGCAAGTTTCAGTATCAAAACGTAAGCTGCCGTACAATACTGAAAAGATTTTGAACAATTTTGTTTCCGTGACTTATTTAGATCTCGTTTTAGTAAAAGAAGACTAAAGTTGCAACGAATCAAAAAACATGCCCTTTGGAAAATCTTAAGCTCCGGAGCAAAACTTGTCAGATTTTGAACAATTTTGATTCCCGTGATCAACTTTTCATAAAAGGAGACTAATGAACGAATGTTTCTTTTTTGTGACAGCTACAACAAAATTTCATTATGAAACATGTTTCTGGACAGAAAACCCTTAGTTTCTGATTTTCTAATTTTTTCGGTACTATTTTACTGTAGTTTAGTTGTACGATGTAATAAAGCAAGTTGTGCAGTATCAAAACGTAAGCTGCCGTACAATACTGAAAAGATTTGAACAATTTTGTTTCCGTGACTTATTTTGATCTCCTTTTAGTAAAAGAAGACTAAAGTTGCCCTGAATAAAAAAACATGCCTTTGGAATGTCTTAGAGGTTTCCGTGTACCTACTGTGGTTTTGTAATTTTTCGACAATTTAAACTTGTAAAATGTTATTAAATAAACAGAACACAATCACTGTTGAAAGTCTCAGACGTCTCGTGTACTTTTTTTGTTTTTGTAATTTTTGATTTTTTTTTAATTTTTCCTTTTTTTTTTCTTTTTTTATTATTTTTTTAATTGTTCGATACTATTTCAGTTCAGAAAATGTTTTTATTAAAAGTTCTTCAGATAAAATCTTAAGCTCCCGAGAAAAACTTGTGAGATTTTGAACAATTTTGATTCCCGTGATACCCTTTTCATAAAAGGAGACTAATGAACGAATGTTCCTTTTTGTGACGGCTACAACAAAATTTCATTATGAAACGTTTTTCTGGATAGAAAACCCCTAGATTCTGAATTTCTAATTTTTTCGATACTATTTTACTGTAGTTAAGTTGTACCGTATAATAAGGCAAGTTGTTCAGAATCAAAACGTATACTGCCGTACAATTCTGAAAAGGTTTTGAACAATTTTGATTCCGTGATCCCCTTTTCATAAAAGGAAACTAATGTCCCTTTTTTGTGACAGCTAGAACAAAATTTCATTATGAAACCTTTCTCTGGATAAAAACCCTTAGTTTCTGATTTTCTAACTTTTTCGATATTATTTTACTGTAGTTTAGTTGTACGATGTTATTACATTTTATTTACATTTTATTTATTATTTTTTTATTAAGCAAGTTGTTCAGAATCAAAACGTAAGCTGCCGTACAATACTGAAAAGATTTGTACAATTTTGTTTCCGTGACTTATTTAGATCTCCTTTTGGTAAAGGAAGACTAAAGTTGCCCTGAATAAAAAAGCATGCCCTTTGGAAAGTCTTAGAGGTTTACGTGTACCTACTGTGATTTTGTAATTTTTCGACAATTTAAACTTGTAAAATGTTATTAAATAATCAGAACACAACCAGTCTTGAAAGTCTCAGACGTTTCGTGTACCTTTTTTTGGTTTTGTAATTTTTGTTTTTTTTTTAATTGTTCGATACTATTTCAGTTTAAAGCAGAAAATGTTATTATTAAAAGTTCTTCAGATAAAATCTTTAGCTCCGGAGAAAAACTTGTGAGATTTTGAATTTTGAACAATTTTGATTCCCGTAATACCCTTTTCATAAAAGAAGACTAATGAACGAATGTTCCTTTTTTGTAACAGCTACATCAAAATTTCATTATGAAACGTTTTTCTGGATAGAAAACTCCTAGTTTCTGGTTTTCTAATTTTTTCGATACTATTTTACTGTAGTTAAGTTGTACCGTGTAATAAGGCAAGTTTCAGTATCAAAACGTAAGCTGCCGTACAAAACTAAAAATATTTAAACACAATTTTGTTTCCGTGACTTATTTAGATCTCCTTTTAGTAAAAGAAGGCTAAAGTTGCAACGAATCAAAAAACATGCCCTTTGGAAAATCTTAAGCTCCGGAGAAAAACTTGTGAGATTTTGAACAATTTTGATTCCCGTGATCAACTTTTCATAAAAGGAGACTAATGAACGAAGGTTCCTTTTTTATGACAGCTACAACAAAATTTCATTATGAAACGTTTTTCTGGATAGAAAACCCTTAGTTTCTGATTTTCTAATTTTTTCGATACTATTCGACTGTAGTTTAGTTGTACCATGTAATAAGGCAAGTTATTCACAATCAAAAGGTATACTGCCTGCCGTACAATTTTGAAAAGATTTTGAAAAATTTTGATTCCGTGATCCCCTTTTCATAAAAGGAAACTAATATCCCTTTTTTGTGACAGCTACAACAAAATTTCATTATGAAACCTTTTTCTGGATAAAAAACACCAAGTTTCTGATTTTCTAACTTTTTCGATACTATTTTACTGTAGTTTAGTTGTACGATGTAATAAAGCAAGTTGTTCAGAATCAAAACGTAAGCTGCCGTACAATACTGAAAAGATTTTGAACAATTTTGTTTCCGTGACTTATTTAGATCTCCTTTTGGCAAAAGAAGACTAAAGTTGCCCTGAATAAAAAAACATGCCCTTTGGAAAGTCTTAGAGGTTTCCGTGTACCTACTGTGATTTTGTAATTTTTCGACAATTTAAACTTGTAAAATGTTATTAAATAATCAGAAAACAATCAGTCTCAAAAGTGTCAGACGTTTCGTGTACCTTTTTTTGGTTTTTTAATTTTTGATTTTTTTTATTTTTTTAATTTTTTTTGCATTTTTTATTATTTTTCTTAATTGTTCGATACTATTTCAGTTTAAAGTAGAAAATGTTATTAATAAAAGTTTTTCAGATAAAATCTTAAGCTCCGGAGAAAAACTTGTGAGATTTTGAACAATTTTGATTCCCGTGATCCCCTTTTCATAAAAGGAGACTAATGAACGAATGTTCCTTTTTTGTGAAACGTTTTTCTAGATAGAAAAAACCTTTCTCTGGATACAAAAACCCTTAGTTTCTGATTTTCTAACTTTTTCGATACTATTTTAATGTAGTTTAGTTGTACGATGTAATAAAGCAAGTTGTTCAGTATCAAAACGTAAGCTGCCGTACAATACTGAAAAGATTTTGAACAATTTTGTTTCCGTGACTTATTTAGATCTCTCTTCATTTAGTAAAAGAAGACCAAAGTTGCAACGATTAAAAAAACATGCCCTTTGGAATGTCTTAGAGGTTTCCGTGTGCCTACTGTGATTTTGTAATTTTTCGACAATTTAAACTAGTAAAATGTTATTAAATAATCAGAACACAATCGCTGTTGAAAGTCTCAGACTCTACCTTTTTTTGGTTTTCTATATTTGTTTTTTTTTTTAATTTTAATTTTTTTTTATTTTTTATTTTTTTTTAATTGTTCGATACTACTTCAGTTTAAAGTAGAAAATGTTATTAATAAAAGTCCTTCAGATAAAATCTTAAGCTCCGGAGAAAAACTTGTGAGATTTTGAACAATTTCTATTCCCGTGATCCCCTTTTCATAAAAGGAGACTAATGAACGAATGTTCCTTTTTTGTGACAGCTACAACAAAATTTCATTATGAAACATGTTTCTGGATAGAAAACCCTTAGTTTCTGATTTTCTAATTTTTTCGGTACTATTTTACTGTAGTTTAGTTGTACCATGTAATAAGGCAAGTTGTTCTGTATCAAAACGTATAATGCCGTGCAATACTGAAAAGATTTTGAACAATTTTGATTCCGTGATCCCCTTTTTATAAAAGGAAACTAATATCCCTTTTTTGTGACAGCTACAACAAAATTTAATTATGAAACCTCTTTCAGGAAAAAAACCCTTAGTTTCTGATTTTCTAACATTTTCGATACTATTTTACTGTATAGTTGTACGATGTAATAAAGCAATTTGTTCAGTATCAAAACGTAAGCTGCGGTACAATACTGAAAAGATTTGAACAATTTTGTTTCCGTGACTTATTTAGATCTTCTTTGGGTAAAAGTAGTCTAAAGTTGCCCTGAATGAAAAAACATGCCCTTTGGAATGTCTTAGAGGTTTCCGTGTACCTACTGTGATTTTGTAATTTTTCGACAATTTAAACTTGTAAAATGTTATTAAATAATCAGAACACAATCGCTGTTGAAAGTCTCAGACGTTTCGTCTACCTTTTTTTGGTTTTGTAATTTTTGTTTTTTTTTTTAATTTTTATTTTTTTTTAATTTTTTTTTTAATTGTTCGATACTATTTCAGTTTAAAGTAGAAAATGTTATAAATAAAAGTTCTTCAGATAGAATCTTAAGCTCCGGAGAAAAACTTGTGAGATTTTGAACAATTTTTATTCCCGTGATCCCCTTTTCATAAAAGGAGACTAATGAACGAATGTTCCTTTTTTGTGACAGCTACAACAAAATTTCATTATGAAACGTTTTTCTGGATAGAAAACCCTTAGTTTCTGATTTTCTAAATTTTTCGATACTATTTTACTGTACTTGCACCGTGTAAATAAGGCAAGTTTCAGTATCAAAACCTAAGCTGCCGTACGATACTGAAAAGATTTTGAACAATTTTGTTTCCGTGACTTATTTAGATCTCCTTTTGATAAAAGAAGACTAAAGTTGCAACGAATTTGTAAACGATCGTGTGTAATGTTACTCCATAGGGCTAGGCTGGTGAGGTACTAAAATTTCGGGAAATGCGATTTAAACCACTTTATTCCGCGTAAAACGACGGAGCCGAACGACGTGATGTTACACCTGACATGTGTTGCTCTAACTCACAAATCTCACGCCAGAGGCGCTGGAAGTCGCTCGCGCGCCAACACAATTCAAATTTGAAATAGATATTTACGCCGCAATATATCGCCGGCCTTGAAATTTTACAAACATTTCAACAATCAAAGTAAACAATATTTGGAATTGTCACTTTGACAAACATAAGCTTACAAAATTATCGCTGGTTTACTCTTCCAATAGTCACATCAGGGGATTATAATGTTTACATTGGTAAAGCGCACACCTTGTTGTCTTGCTACACTTTTGTCACTGTATTTTATCGTCACCACTCTTGTGACGTTGTCCTCGCCGGGGTGAACAGCTATCACCCGAGCCGTCTTCCACAGCAACGGAGGAAGGTTGTCTTCCTTAACCACTACTAGACTGCCAACGCCTAGCATTCCACCATTTTTATTCCATTTGAGTCGAGTCTGTAGTTGTGATAGATACTCGTGGCTCCATCTCTGCCAAAAGAGACGATTTTCGGGTATAGGAAGTAAATTTGGTTCGGGAAGGGATGTCATCGGACGGCCAATTAGAAAGTGACCGGGAGTCAGTGGTACGTAATCATCGGGATTTGAGGAGAGGGGGTTTAGTGGTCTTGAATTGAGTATCGATTCTATTTGTGAGAATGATTGAAAAATCTTCATAGTGCAAATGAACATTACCAACAACGCGTTTTAAATGGTGTTTTAAGCTCTTAACCCCTGCTGCCCATAAACCGCCAAATGTGGGAGATCTTGGAGGAATGAACCGCCATTCCACTGATTCGCTAGTCAATGCCGTAGCAATGTTGTCTTTGCTGCGGACCGCAGTGAAACAATCTTGAGTGTTCCTCACGAAATAATAAATCGGTAAACTGATGTTTATTCGGTAAAATTATTGGATGTTTTTTGTCATAATCTATACTCGCGTTGGTTAATCTTCCGCCTACTCGAATGATTCCAAACGAATCAACAAACGGATGTAAGGACAGTATGTTACTTGATTTATGAACAGACCCTGTGTTCTTTAAATCGGTAAGTTCTTTTTTAAATGTTTGCCCTTGTGTCAATTTTATTAAATTTATTGTTGCCTCATTCAATTCAATTGTGCTCAAAGGACCCGTAATTTTACTATTAGGATTTCTAGTATTATAGAAAAAGCGTCTACAGTAACCAATTACTCTCATTAACTTGGTAAGGCTCGAAAATTTTGTAAAAATATTAAAATCGCTTAATTTTTCAGTGTTGCTAGTCATAGCGATTCTATTAATCGTGGTATTTGATCGTTGTTCGGGAACTTGGTCTGTGCCCGGAGGTACAATAGGTATATCCCATTGTTCTTCTGGTAGAGACAACCAGGTGGGTCCATTCCACCAGTGCTTGTTTCGCAAGAGTTCAGTTGCTGTTGTACCTCTCGATATATAGTCGGCAGGATTATCCTGAGACCTAATGTGCCGCCATTCGTGTTTGTTAGTAACAGATAAAATGACGCTTACCCTGTTAGACACGAAAGTTTTCCATCTGTCAGGGCTGCCCTGAATCCAAAACCAAGTTATTGTCGAATCCGTCCAATAATACAACTTGTCCAAATTCAAATCTAATGTTTGTCGCACTCGCCTCGCTAATTTAACACCTAAAAGTGCTGCGCATAGCTCCAAACGGGGCAAAGTCAGCTGTTTTATAGGAGCTACCTTGCTTTTTGCGCAGAGAAGATTGGTGGAAAATTCCGTATCGCTAATTTTACTCCGAAGGTAGACGCATGCGCCATAGCCTTTTTCCGAAGCATCGGTAAAAACGTGTATTTCGAAATTTGCCGCGTTTTCTTTTAAAACATACCTCGGTATTTTTAGGTTATTTAATATTTTTAAGTCGTCGCAAAATTCAATGAATTTGATTTGAAACGCTCTGGGGACCTGTTGATCCCAATTGAGCTCTTCTTTCCATAAAGCCTGAAGCAACATTTTCGCTCGTATCACGATAGCCCCAACAAGTCCTAAAGGATCAAATATTTGGCTTATTATAGACAGAACAACTCGTTTAGTTAATGCACCACCTTTATAATTCACGTGATTGATACTGTACTCGATAGTGTCTAATTTAGCGTTCCAGAATAAACCTAGGGTTTTATTCTGTTCGTTTTCGCCTATTTTTATTTTACTAGCTTGTAAATTTTCATTTATTTGAAATTCATTTTGAAGTTTCTCGCTATTCGACAACCACTTGCGTAGTTCTAACCCAGCACTAGCTAATATTTCTGAAATTTCACCTTGTAATCTTAAAAGTTCCGATGGCGAGTCGTGGCCCGCTAGTAGATCATCTACATAAAAGCTATTGGCTATTATTTTACTCGCTTCAGGATATCTTAACTCATTTTCGATCGAAAGTTGCAATAAACACCTTGTTGCTAGATATGGAGATGCCGAAAGCCCATATGTTACTGTGAGAAGTTCAAAACATTTTATTTTTTCGTCAGGGTTTGCTCTCCAGAATATTCTTTGGTATCTCGTTTGTTCTGGGTGTATTAACACTTGTCGATACATTTTCGTTATATCGGCATTCATTACGAATTGATATCTCCTAAAACGCAAAAGAATGTCAAACAATTCAGCTTGCACCGTAATACCTGCATAATGAATATCATTTAATGATAGGCCATTGTTCGTTTTTGCGGAGCCGTCAAATATTACTCGACATTTTGTCGTAGTGCTACTTTCTTTTAAGACCGCCCTATGTGGCAAATAGTACGCTGAACCGTCTTCAAGAGCGGCTATATCGCAGTGAAGTTCGCGCATGTGCCCTAATTGTTCATATTCACTAAGAAATTCTGTATATTGATTCCGCAATCAATCTTTTTCCAAACTCTTTTCTAGCTTGTAAAACCGTTTGAGCGCCATTTCTTTCGAAAATCCTAGCTCCTCCACCTCTTTTTTAAACGGAATGCTTACAATAAATCGCCCGTCATCGTTTCGTGTAACTGTTTTCTGGAAATGTTCCTCGCAAAAATCATCATTTCTCTCGATCCGCTCGCATTCTTCAACCTGCCAAAACTTAACAATAAAGTTATCTATTTCGTAAGGATTATTATCCAAACATACGTGAGAAGATACCTGCTTAACATTCGGATAGAGAAAATAAATGTCTCCACTGAGCACCCATCCTAATTTTGTAGTATAAAACCGTTACCTACATCAATCTGATTCATTATTAACAAAGGATAAAAGAGGGTGGAATTTATTAGAATATCGATGGCACCACTTTCGTAAAAAGTAGGGTCGGCCATGGGCAAATCACTCGGTATAGGTATTTGAGGGTCAAATGAAAATCGTGGAACTGGTTTCGTTATTTTCTTTAAGATTAAACAGTCAATTTCTTTCGAGTAATCGTGTATTCGAGATGTAATTGTCAAAGTCGTTTTATTTTTAGAAGGCATGGTATAATCATGAACTCCTGAAATTGCGTAGTCGACAGGTGTTTTTGACAATCCTAACTTTTCGCAAAAATCCTCGCGTAATAAGTTACTTTGAGAACCCGGGTCAAGTAATACCCTGGCCGTGAATATTTCGCCGTGATCGTTTCTCACATATACCAGAGCCGTTCCTAATAGTGCATAAGGATCGCTTTCATTCAACAGTCGTTTCGTCCCGCCGGCCGTGCCTACGAGAACCGCTTCGTCAAGTCCGCTAATAATTTTATTATTTTTTGAACACTGCGTTGAGTGCGTAGTAATCGTTTGGACAGGACCAACAACTTTGTTATCCGCCCTATGTGCATCTTTCCCTTGATTTGACGCCGCCGCCGGAGCCGCTAGTGTCAATACCGAGGCGTCCGGTTGTCCGCGACCTGGAACCGCTACCGGCCTACTATGTGCCTGCTCGGCCGCGCTGTTTGGTAAGAAATTACCTCCGTGCAGCAAAACATTATGCATACATTTGCATTTTCGACATCCAGGTCTGCTACATTGTTCTATAGCATGATTCGGGTTAAAGCAATTTACGCATAACTTTAAATCTCGTATTCGTTTATATCTTTCGTTGGGATTTAAATTATTGAACTGGTCACATTTAAAAATTGTGTGTCCTTGCTTGCAATAATAACAAGAGAAGGTATTCGAAACTTTATTAGCTACTAATGACTGTGATTTTTGTTCAAATTTGTGTGTCCGAAATTTGTTTTCTTTTGACAGATTGTCGTGTTTCTCGCGTGCCTGTGGCTTTCTTAGTTCCAACATTTGTAGAAGTTCGCATTTATTTTTTAAAATTTGTCTCATTTCTACCATTGTAGGTAGTTCTCCCTCGATCCCAAACGCTTCCCAATCGGGGCATAGTTCGCCCGTCAAACTTTGAAACGAGTAAATGTATTATTAACACGTCCCAAGATTTTGTGTCTAACCCTAAGTTCTGCAAGCACCTAAGGTTCTTATTAAAAGTCTCGTAAAGCTTTCGCAATTCGTCATGTGACTCCCTCGACAATGGAGGTGCGTCAAAAAATGCCTGAATGTAATTAAAAACAATTATCTGTTTATTCTCGTACCTATCTCTTAAGGCCTCCCACGCCACTTCGTAATTTTCGCCGGTTTTTGGCAACGATTCTATAATTTCCGATGCCTCGCCACCTAGCGAACCCCGTAGATAGTGCAGCTTTTGCACCTCGTCAAGACACTTGTTATTATGAATAATTGACATAAAAAGGTCTCTAAAATCCAGCCATTTGTCTAGCGAACCGTAGAACTTTGGGATACTCATAGCTGGTAATTTCGATGGCATAAGTTGAGGCATTAAAACAGCATTACTCGCTCTGATTGCTCACATTCTCGTGTTTTTCGATTTCGAATTTTGAGATAATGGAAGTGAACTTTGACATTAGGTCAAAATAAATCGTTTCTAAACTGTCGCGTTCGGACATTTCTCTGTTTATATCCTCCTCGCTCGCATTATTCGCTTGTAAAGAATACTCGATATCGCTTTGTATTTTCGTAAATTCGCTATAAATCGGTTCGAGTCGCGTTAATCGTAATTTTAATTGAATTATATCATTCTCGCAGGGATTCGATGTGTCAATTGCACTAAGAAACTTTTGAAATCGCGTAATACTAGCCTTGACTTGGCCTCGTTTAAATCGTAGTTGGCTTAACTCAGCCATTTTCGCACGTTACTACAATTCAAGCAACACTAATAATCGTAATAATTGAAAATGGATCGGACTCACAGGAATCGTCTATCGTCTTTCGTCGTCTCCGGCTGGCCTGTAACTTGCGAAGGCCATACGGTTGCAACCGATGATCGACTGGTCGCCTCGTTCTGGTTAGAGCGCTAGCACCCGCACCGCCGCCCGGCTTGATCACAAATTCCCGTTTCTTCGACCTCTCTTCTCGCCCAGCATCCTGCTCGTAGGACAATGTAAACGATCGTGTGTAATGTTACTCCATAGGGCTAGGCTCGTGGTTTCGGTATTATTTTACTGTAGTTTAGTTGCACCATGTAATAAGGCAAGTTGTTCGGTATCAAAACGTCTACTGCCGTACAATACTGAAAAGATTTTGAACAATTTTGATTCCGTGATCCCCTTTTCATAAAAGGAAACTAATATCCCTTTTTTCTAACAGCTACAACAAAATTTCATTATGAAACCTTTTTCTGGATAAAAAAACCCTTCGTTTCTAACTTTTTCGATACTATTTTACTGTAGTTTAGTTGTACGATGTAATAAACCAAGTTGTTCAGTATCAAAACGTAAGCTGCCGTACAATACTGAAAAGATTTGAACAATTTTGTTTCCGTGACTTATTCTGATCTCCTTTTAGTAAAAGAAGACTAAAGCTGCCCCGAATAAAAAAACATGCCCTTTGGAAAGTCTTAGAGTGTACTGTGATTTTGTAATTTTTCGACAATTTAAACTTGTAAAATGGTATTAAATAATCAGAAGACAATCAGTCTCAAAAGTCTCAGACGCTTCGTGTACCGTTTTTTGGTTTTGTAATTATTGTTTTTTTTTATTTTTTTTACATTTTTTATTATTTTTTTAATTGTTCGATACTATTTCAGTTTAAAGCAGAAAATGTTATTAAAAGTTCTTCAGATAAAATCTTTAGCTCCGTAGAACAACTTGTGAGATTTTGAAAAATTTTGATTCTCGTCATCCCCTTTTCATAAAAGGAGACTAATTAGAACGAATGTTCCTTTGTTGTGACAGCTACAACAAAATTTCATTATGAAACGTTTTTCTGGATAGAAAACCCTTAGTCTCTGATTTTCTAACTTTTTCGATACTATTTTACTGTAGTTAAGTTGTACCGTGTAATAAGGCAAGTTTCAGTATCAAAACGTAAGCTGCCATACAATACTGAAAAGATTTTGAACAATTTTGTTTCCGTGACTTATTTAGATCTCCTTTTAGTAAAAGAAGACTAAAGTTGCAACGAATAAAAAAACATGCCATTTGGAAAATCTTTAGCTCCGGAGAAAAACTTGTGAGATTTTGAACAATTTTGATTCCCGTGATCCCCTTTTCATAAAAGGAGACTAATGAACTAATAATCCTTTTTGGTGACAGCTACAAAAAAATTTCATTATGAAACCGTTTTCTGGATAAAAAACCCTTAGTTTCTGATTTTCTAACTTTTTCGATACTATTTTAATGTAGTTTAGTTGTACGATGTAATAAAGCAAGTTGTTCAGAATCAAAACGTAAGCTGCCGTACAATACTGAAAAGATTTTGAACAATTTTGTTTCCGTGACTTATTTAGATCTCCTTTTGATAAAAGAAGACTAAAGTTGCAACGAATCAAAAAACATGCCCTTTGGAAAGTCTTAGAGGTTTCCGTCCCTACTGTGATTTTGTAATTTTTCGACAATTTAAACTTCCTTTGTTGTGACAGCTACAACAAAATTTCATTATGAAATGTTTTTCTAGATAAAGCAAGTTGTTCAGTATCAAAACGTAAGCTGCCGTACAATACTGAAAAGATTTGAACAATTTTGTTTCCGTGACTTATTTAGATCTCCTTTTGGCAAAAGAAGACTAAAGTAGCCCTGAATAAAAAAACATGCCCTTTGGAAAGTCTTAGAGGTTTCCGTGTAACTACTGTGATTTTGTAATTTTTCGACAATTTAAACTTGTAAAATGTTATTAAATAAACAGAACACAATCGCTGTTGAAAGTCTCAGACGTTTCGTGTACCTTTTTTTGGTTTTGTAATTTTAGTTTTTTTTACATTTTTTAATTTTTTTTATTTTTTTTTTTCATTTTTTTATTTTTTTAATTGTTCGATACTATTTCAGTTTAAAGTAGAAAATGTTATTAATAAAAGTTCTTCAGATAAAATCTTAAGCTCCAGAGCAAAACTTGTGAGATTTTGAACAATTTTGATTCCCGTGATTAACTTTTCATAAAAGGAGACTAATGAACGAATGTTCCTTTTTTGTGACAGCTACAACAAAATTTCATTATGAAACCTTTTTCTGGATAAAAACCCCTTAGTTTCTGATTTTCTAACTTTTTCGATACTATTTTACTGTAGTTTAGTTGTACGATGTAAGAAAGCATTGTTCAGAATCAAAACGTAAGCTGCCGTACAATACTGAAAAGATTTGTACAATTTTGTTTCCGTGACTTATTTTGATCTCCTTTCAGTAAAAGAAGACTAAAGTTGCCCTGAATAAGAAACATGCCCTTTGGAAAGTCTTAGAGGTTTCCGTGTCCCTACTGTGATTTTGTAATTTTTCGACAATTTAAACTTGAAAAATATTATTAAATAAACAGAACACAATCAGTCTGTTGAAAGTCTCAGACCTTTCGTGTACCTTTTTTTAGTTTTGTAATTTTTGATTTTTTAATTTTTATTTTTTTTTAATTTTTATTTTTTTTTAATTTTTTTTTTTCATTTTTTTTAATTGTTCGATACAATTCCAGTTTAAAGTAGAAAATGTTTTTAATAAAAGTTGTTCAGATAAAATCTTAAGCTCCGGAGCAAAACTTGTGAGATTTTGAACCATTTTCATTCCCGTGACCCCCTTTCATAAAAGGAGACTAATGAACGAATGTTCCTTTTTTGTGACAGCTACAACAAAATTTCATTATGAAACGTTTTTCTGGATAGAAAACTCTTAGTTTCTGATTTTCTAATTTTTTCGATACTATTTTACTGTAGTTTAGTTGTACGATGTAATAAAGCAAGTTGTTCTGTATCAAAACGTAAGCTGCCGTACAATACTGAAAAGATTTGAACAATTTTGTTTCCGTGACTTATTTAGATCTCTATTTGGTAAAAGGAGACTAAAGTTGCCCTGAATAAAAAAACATGCCTTTTGGAAAGTCTTAGAGGTTTCCGTGTACCTTCTGGGATTTTGTAATTTTTCGACAATTTAAACTTGTAAAGTGTTATTAAATAATCAGAACACAATCAGTGTTGAAAGTCTCAGACGTCTCGTGTACTTTTTTTGTTTTTGTAACTTTTGATTTTTTTTTAATTTTTTAATTTTTTTTTTTAATTTTTTTTTTCATTTTTTCTTTTTTTTTCTTTTTTTCCTTTTTTTTTTAATTGTTCGATACTATTTCAGTTTAAAGTAGAAAATGTTTTTAATAAAAGTTCTTCAGATAAAATCTTAAGCTCCGGAGAAAAACTTGTGAGATTTTGAACAATTTTGATTCCCGTGATCCCCTTTTCGTAAAAGGAGACTAATGAACGAATGTTGCTTTGTTGTGACAGCTACAACAAAAATTCATTATGAAACGTTTTTCTGGATAGAAAACCCTTAGTTTCTGATTTTCTAACTTTTTCGATACTATTTTAATGTAGTTTAGTTGTACGATGTAATAAAGCAAGTTGTTCAGTATCAAAACGTAAGCTGCCGTACAATACTGAAAAGATTTGAACAATTTTGTTTTCGTGACTTATTTAGATCTCCTTTTGGCAAAAGAAGACTAAAGTTGCCCTGAATCAAAAAACATGCCCTTTGGAAAGTCTTAGAGGTTTCCGTGTAACTAATGTGATTTTGTAATTTTTCGACAATTTAAACTTTTAAAATGTTATTAAATAAACAGAACACAATCGCTGTTGAAAGTCTCAGACGTTTCCTGTACCTTTTTTTGGTTTTGTAATTTTTGGCTTTTTTTACATTTTTTATTTTTTTTTTTCATTTTTTATTATTTTTTTAATTGTTCGATACTATTTCAGTTTAAAGTAGAAAATGTTATTAATAAAAGTTCTTCAGATAAAATCTTAAGCTCCAGAGCAAAACTTGTGAGATTTTGAACAATTTTGATTCCCGTGATCAACTTTTCATAAAAGGAGACTAATGAACGAATGTTCCTTTTTTGTGACAGCTACAACAAAATTTCATTATGAAACCTTTTTCTGGATAAAAAAAACCCTTGGTTTCTGATTTTCTAACTTTTTCGATACTATTTTAATGTAGTTTAGTTGTACGATTTAATAAAGCAAGTTGTTCAGTATCAAAACGTAAGCTGCCGTACAATACTGAAAAGATTTGAACAATTTTGTTTCCGTGACTTATTTAGATCTCCTTTTGGCAAAAGAAGACTAAAGTTGCCCTGAATAAAAAAACATGCCCTTTGGAAAGTCTTAAAGGTTTCCGTGTAACTACTGTGATTTTGTAATTTTTCGACAATTTAAACTTGTAAAATGTTATTAAATAAACAGAAAACAATCACTGTTGAAAGTCTCAGACGTTTCGTGTACCTTTTTTGGTTTTGTAATTTTTGATTTTTTTTAAATTTTTTAATTTTTTTTGCATTTTTTATTATTTTTTAATAGTTCGATACTATTTCAGTTTAAAGTAGAAAATGTTATTAATAAAAGTTCTTTAGATAAAATCTTAAGCTCCGGAGAAATACTTGAATGATGAGATTTTGAACAATTTTCATTCCCGTGATCCCCCTTTCATAAAATAATAATAAAATTAATGAACGAATGTTCCTTTTTTGTGACAGCTACAACAAAATTTCTTTATGAAACGTTTTTCTGGATAGAAAACCCTTTTAGTTTTGTAATTTTTGTTTTTTTTTAATTTTTTTATTTTTTTTTTCATTTTTTTTAATTGTTCGATACAATTCCAGTTTAAAGTAGAAAATGTTTTTAATAAAAGTTGTTCAGATAAAATCTTAAGCTCCGGAGCAAAACTTGTGAGATTTTGAACCATTTTCATTCCCGTGACCCCCTTCATAAAAGGAGACTAATGAACGAATGTTCCTTTTTTGTGACAGCTACAACAATATTTCATTATGAAACCTTTTTCTGGATAAAAAACCCTTAGTTTCTGATTTTCTAACTTTTTCGATACTATTTTAATGTAGTTTAGTTGTACGTTGTAATAAAGCAAGTTGTTAAGTATCAAAACGTAAGCTGCCGTACAATACTGAAAAGATTTTGAACAATTTTGTTTCCGTGACTTATTTAGATCTCCTTTTGATAAAAGAAGACTAAAGTTGAAACGAATAAAAAAACATGCCCTCTGGAAAGTCTTAGAGGTTTCCGTGTCCCTACTGTGATTTTGTAATTTTTCGACAATTTAAACTTGAAAAATGTTATTAAATAAACAGAACACAATCCCTGTTGAAAGTCTCAGACGTTTCGTGTACCTTTTTTTAGTTTTGCAATTTTTGATTTTTTTTTTAATTTTAATTTTTTTTTTATTTTTTTATTTTTTTTTTTTCATTTTTTTTTAATTGTTCGATACAATTCCAGTTTAAAATAGAAAATGTTTTTAATAAAAGTTGTTCAGATAAAATCTTAAGCTCCGGAGAAATACTTGTGAGATTTTGAACCATTTTCATTCCCGTGACCCCCTTTCATAAAAGGAGACTAATGAACGAATGTTCCTTTTTTGTGACAGCTACAACAAAATTTCATTATGAAACTTTTTTCTGGATAGAAAACTCTTAGTTTCTGATTTTCTAATTTTTTCGATACTATTTTACTGTAGTTTAGTTGTACGATGAAATAAAGCAAGTTGTTCAGAATCAAAACGTAAGCTGCCGTACAATACTGAAAAGATTTGTACAATTTTGTTTCCGTGACTTATTTAGGTCTCCTTTTGGTAAAGGAAGACTAAAGTTGCCCTGAATAAAAAAACATGCCCATTTAAAAGTCTTAGAGGTTTCCGTGTACCTACTGTGATTTTGTAATTTTTCGACAATTTAAACTTGTAAAATGTTATTAAATAAACAGAAAACAATCACCGTTGAAAGTCTCAGACGTTTCGTGTACCTTTTTTGGTTTTGTAATTTTTGATTTTTTTTAATTTTTTATTTTTTTTGCATTTTTTATTATTTTTTAATAGTTCGATACTATTTCAGTTTAAAGTAGAAAATGTTATTAATAAAAGTTCTTTAGATAAAATCTTAAGCTCCGGAGAAATACTTGTGAGATTTTGAACAATTTTCATTCCCGTGATCCCCCTTTCATAAAATAATAATAAAATTAATGAACGAATGTTCCTTTTTTGTGACAGCTACAACAAAATTTCTTTATGAAACGTTTTTCTGGATAGAAAACCCTTTTAGTTTTGTAATTTTTGATTTTTTTTTAATTTTTTAATTTTTTTTTTTCATTTTAATATATATACTGAAAAGATTTTGAACAATTTTGTTTCCGTGACTTATTCAGATCTCTTTTTAGTAAAAGAAGACTAAAGTTGCAACGAATCAAAAAACATGCCCTTTGGAAAATCTTTAGCTCCGGAGAAAAACTTGTGAGATTTTGAACAATTTTGATTCCCGTATCCCTCTTTCATAAAAGGAGACTAATGAACTAATGTTCCTTTTTTGTGACAGCTACAAAAAAATTTTATTATGAAACCTTTTTCTGGATAAACAACCCTTAGTTTCTGATTTTCTAACTTTTTCGATACTATTTTAATGTAGTTTAGTTGTACGTTGTAATAAAGCAAGTTGTTAAGTATCAAAACGTAAGCTGCCGTACAATACTGAAAAGATTTTGAACAATTTTGTTTCTGTGACTTATTTAGATCTCCTTTTGATAAAAGAAGACTAAAGTTGAAACGAATAAAAAAACATGCCCTTTGAAAGTCTTAGAGGTTTCCGTGTCCCTACTGTGATTTTGTAATTTTTCGACAATTTAAACTTGAAAAATGTTATTAAATAAACAGAACACAATCCCTGTTGAAAGTCTCAGACGTTTCGTGTACCTTTTTTTAGTTTTGCAATTTTTGATTTTTTTTTAATTTTTATTTTTTTTTTTAATTTTTTTATTTTTTTTTAATTGTTCGATACAATTCCAGTTTAAAGTAGAAAATGTTAATAATAAAAGTTCTTCAGATAAAATCTTAAGTTGCGGATAAAAACTTGTGAGATTTTGAACAATTTTGATTCCCGTGATCCCCTTTTCATAAAAGGAGACTAATGAACTAATGTTCCTTTTTTGTGACAGCTACAACAAAATTTCATGATGAAACGTTTTTCTGGATAGAAAACCCTTAGTTTCTGATTTTCTAATTTTTTCGATACTATTATTATATATATTATTATTAAATAATCAGAACACAATCACTGTTGAAAGTCTCAGACGTCTCGTGTACTTTTTTTGTTTTTGTAATTTTTGATTTTTTTTTTTATTTTTTATTTTTTTTTCATTTTTTTTTTTAATTTTTTTATTTTTTTTTTCTTTTTTTATTATCTTTTTAATTGTTCGATACTATTTCAGTTTAAAGTAGAAAATGTTAATAATAAAAGTTCTTCAGATAAAATCTTAAGCTCCGGATAAAAACTTGTGAGATTTTGAACAATTTTGATTCCCGTGATCCCCTTTTCGTAAAAGGAGACTAATGAACGAATGTTCCTTTTTTGTGACAGCTACAACAATATTTCATTATGAAACGTTTTTCTGGATAGAAAACCCTTAGTTTCTGATTTTCTAATTTTTTCGATACTATTTTACTGTATATTTTCTAAAATTTATTTGTGGCGCAAACAGATCCATTTAATTTTTAATTGGGTTTTTCGCCACCAAACTGATTGAAAGACAACTTTTTCAAGTTGCCTCGAAAATTCATAAATTATTAACACTGAACGAACGAAACTTTAAACGTGTAACTCAAAAAATAACTTCAACAAATTTGTTTTCTGAGCTTTCGGAGGATAAATCTTCCTCCTTTCTCAAAGATCATGTCACGTCAAAGTGAAGTGACAGATTAATAAATTTCAGGTTAAAATGTCATGACATCAGAAACAATAGCCTAGCCACCTGCCTGATATTGTACCCTGTGTTTTATCTAATTATCTATACTAACTTCTCTTTGAATAAGTGGCAATAATATTTTACTGAATTCCACTGAACATTCAGCAACACAGTTGCCCGTATTTCCTAGAATAAATGCAGATTCTTTAATTTTTCGTCTATTTCCTACTTCTTCTTTTAGAATTGGTTTGGAACTATCCCACAATATCCTATGATTGTTATTAAAGGAATGTTCACATATTTTTGACTTCCAAATTTGATTTTGCCTGATATAATTTTTATGTTCTTTTAAACGAACGTTAAATGGTCTACAAGTCTCCCCAACATAGAACTTTCCACATTCACAAGGAATTTTATAAATGCAATTTTTTGAACTTTGTAACTCATTAAATGGTTTTGTTTTAACTAGCATCGATCTTAATGTATTTTTGGTTTTAAATACTGTTCTCACATTAAAACGATTGCCTATACGTTTTAGCTTATCTGACAGTCCAGGAATATAAGGAATTATTAAATTTACTGGTCGGTCCACCAGATTTATTTCTCTAATTCTATTAGCATTGTTATTTTGTTGTCAATCCTGAAAAACTTGCTCAACAAATTCAATAGGATAACTATTCTTCTCAAGAACTTGTTTTATATGTCTAATTTCTTCCTCAAATTTTGTGTTATTAGAACAAATCGTTCTAGCCCTGTCATACAAACTTTTAATTACTCCTTTTTTAACACTAATATGATGATTGGAGTTGAAATTGAGATATCTATTAGTATGTGTTGGTTTTCTATAGACACTAGTTTCTATATTATCTGATTTCAGTATAGAAACATCTAAGAAAGGTAATTCATTATTATTTTCAATTTCTAAGGTAAACTTAATAGAAGGTTCTTGAGAGTTTATAAAATTTAATAATGAATGTAACTCATCTACTCCATGTTCCCATATAACAAATATGTCATCTACATATCTCCACCAAACATTAGGTTGGTGAACATATCTAGTCAATTCATTTTGTTCAAAATCTTCCATGAATAAATTGCTTATGAATGGTAATAAAGGAGACCCCATAGCCATTCCAAATTCCTGCTGGTAAAATTCATTTCCTAGTTGAAAATAAGTGGTTTTAACACATAGTGTTGTTAGTTCTAATATTGCATCTATATTCAAATTTGTCCAATATCAGGCAGGTGGCTAGGCTATTGTTTCTGTTGTCATGACATTTTAACCTGAAATTTATTAATCTGTCACTTCACTTTGACGTGACATGATCTTTGAGAAAGGAGGAAGATTTATCCTCCGAAAGCTCAGAAAACAAATTTGTTGAAGTTATTTTTTGAGTTACACGTTTAAAGTTTCGTTCGTTCAGTGTTAATAATTTATGAATTTTCGAGGCAACTTGAAAAAGTTGTCTTTCAATCAGTTTGGTGGCGAAAAACCCAATTATTTTACTGTAGTTAAGTTGTACCGTGTAATAAGGAGAGTTTCAGTATTAAAACGTAAGCTGCCGTACAATACTGAAAAGATTTTGAACAATTTTGTTTCCGTGACTTATTTAGATCTCCTTTTAGTAAAAGAAGACTAAAGTTGCAACGAATCAAAAAACATGCCCTTTGGAAAATCTTTAGCTCCGGAGAAAAACTTGTGAGATTTTAAACAATTTTGATTCCCGTGATCCCCCTTTCATAAAAGGAGACTAATGAACTAATGTTCCTTTTTTGTGACAGCTACAAAAAAATTTCATTATGAAACCTTTTTCTGGATAAAAAACCCTTAGTTTCTGATTTTCTAACTTTTTCGATACTATTTTAATGTAGTTTAGTTGTACGATGTAATAAAGCAAGTTGTTCAGTATCAAAACGTAAGCTGCCGTACAATACTGAAAAGATTTTGAACAATTTTGTTTCCGTGACTTATTTAGATCTCCTTTTGATAAAAGAAGACTAAAGTTGCAACGAATAAAAAAACATGCCATTTGGAAAGTCTTAGAGGTTTCCGTGTCCCTACTGTGATTTTGTAATTTTTCGACAATTTAAACTTGAAAAATGTTATTAAATAAACAGAACACAACCCTGTTGAAAGTCTCAGACGTTTCGTGTACCTTTTTTTGGTTTTGTAATTTTTTATTTTTTTAATTTTTATTTTTTTTTAATTTTTTTTAATTGTTCGATACTATTTCAGTTTAAAGTAGAAAATGTTATTAATAAAAGTTCTTCAGATAAAATCTTAAGCTCCGGAGGAAAACTTGTGAGATTTTGAACAATTTTGATTCCCGTGATCCCCTTTTCGTAAAAGGAGACTAATGAACGAATGTTCCTTTTTTGTGACAGCTACAACAAAATTTCATTATGAAACGTTTTTCTGGATAGAAAGTCCTTAGTTTCTGATTTTCTAATTTTTTCAAAACTATTTTACTGTAGTTTAGTTGTAGTGCAAGTTGTTCAGTATCAAAACGTAAGCTGCCGTACAAACTGAAAAGATTTTGAACAATTTTGTTTCCGTGACTTATTTAGATCTCCTTTTGATAAAAGAAGACTAAAGTTGCAACGAATAAAAAAACATGCCCTTTGGAAAGTCTTAGAGGTTTCCGTGTCCCTACTGTGATTTTGTAACTTTTCGACTATTTAAACTTGTAAAATGTTATTAAATAAACAGAACACAATCACTGTTGAAAGTCTCAGACGTTTAGTGTACCCTTTTTTGGTTTTGTAATTTTTGATTTTTTTTTTAATTTTTATTTTTTTTTATTTTATTTTTATTTTTATTTTTCTTCATTTTTTTTTTCATTGTTCGATTCTATTTCACTTTAAAGTCGAAAATGTTATTAATAAAAGTTCTGTAGATAAAATCTTAAGCTCCGGAGAAAAACTTGTGAGATTTTGAACAATTTTGATTCCCGTGATCCCCTTTTCGTAAAAAGAGACTAATGAACGAATGTTCCTTTTTTGTGACAGCTACAACAATATTTCATTATGAAACGTTTTTCTGGATAGAAAACCCTTAGTTTATGATTTCCTAATTTTTTCGATACTATTTTACTGTAGTTAAGTTGTACCGTGTAATAAGGAGAGTTTAAGTATTAAAACGTAAGCTGCCGTACAATACTGAAAAGATTTTGAACAATTTTGTTTCCGAGACTTATTTAGATCTCCTTTTAGTAAAAGAAGACTAAAGTTGCAACGAATAAAAAAACATGCCCTTTGGAAAATCTTTAGCTCCGGAGAAAAACTTGTGAGATTTTGAACAATTTTGATTCCCGTGATCCCCTTTTCATAAAAGGAGACTAATGAACTAATGTTCCTTTTTTGTGACAGCTACAAAAAAATTTCATTATGAAACCTTTTTCTGGATAAAAAACCCTTAGTTTCTGATTTTCTAACTTTTCCGATACTATTTTAATGTAGTTTAGTTCTACGATGTAATAAAGCAAGTTGTTCAGTATCAAAACGTAAGCTGCCGTACAATACTGAAAAGATTTGAACAATTTTGTTTCCGTGACTTATTTAGATCTCCTTTTGGCAAAAGAAGACTAAAGTTGCAACGAATAAAAAAACATGCCCTTAGAGGTTTCCGTGTCCCTACTGTGATTTTGTAATTTTTAGACAATTTAAACTTGAAAAGTGTTATTAAATAAACAGAACACAATCCCTGTTGAAAGTCTCAGACGTTTCGTGTACCTTTTTTTTGTTTTGTATTTTCATTTTTTTTATTTTTATTATTTTTTTTAATTTCTTTAATTTTTTTTTCATTTTTTTAATTGTTCGATACTATTTCAGTTTAAAGTAGAAAATGTTATTAATAAAAGTTCTTCAGATAAAATCTTAAGCTCCGGAGGAAAACTTGTGAGATTTTGAACAGTTTTGATTCCCGTGATCCCCTTTTCGTAAAAGGAGACTAATGAACGAATGTTCCTTTTTTGTGACAGCTACAACAAAATTTCATTATGAAACGTTTTTCTGGATAGAAAGTCCCTAGTTTCTGATTTTCTAATTTATTCAAAACTATTTTACTGTAGTTTAGTTGTAGTGCAAGTTGTTCAGTATCAAAACGTAAGCTGCCGTACAAACTGAAAAGATATTGAACAATTTTGTTTCCGTGACTTATTTAGATCTCCTTTTGATAAAAGAAGACTAAAGTTGCCCTGAATAAGAAACATGCCCTTTGGAAACAGAACACAATCCCTGTTGAAAGTCTCAGACGTTTAGTGTACCTTTTTTTAGTTTTGTAATTTTTGATTTTTTTTAATTTTTTTATTTTTTTTTCATTTTTTTTCATTTTTCGATACAATTCCAGCTTAAAGTAGAAAATGTTTTTAATAAAAGTTGTTCAGGTAAAATCTTAAGCTCCGGAGCAAAACTTGTGAGATTTTGAACCATTTTCATTCCCGTGACGTCCTTTCATAAAAGGAGACTAATGAACGAATGTTCCTTTTTTGTGACAGCTACAACAAAATTTCATTATGAAACTTTTTTCTGGATAGAAAACTCTTAGTTTCTGATTTTCTAATTTTTTCGATACTATTTTACTGTAGTTTAGTTGTACGATGTAATAAAGCAAGTTGTTCTGTATCAAAACGTAAGCTGCCGTACAATACTGAAAAGATTTGAACAATTTTGTTTCCGTGACTTATTTAGATCTCTTTTTGGTAAAAGGAGACTAAAGTTGCCTTGAATCAAAAAACATGCCCTTTGGAAAGTCTTAGAGGTTTCCGTGTACCTACTGGGATTTTGTAATTTTTCGACAATTGAAACTTGTAAAATATTATTAAATAATCAGAACACAGTCAGTGTTGAAAGTCTCAGACGTCTCGTGTACTTTTTTTGTTTTTGTAATTTTTGATTTTTTTTAATTTTTTAATTTTTTTCATTTTTTTATTTTTTTTTCTTATTTTATTTTTTTTTAATTGTTCGATACTATTTCAGTTTAAGGTAGAAAATGTTATTAATAAAAGTTCTTCAGATAAAATCTTAAGCTCCGGAGGAAAACTTGTGAGATTTTGAACAATTTTGATTCCCGTGATCCCCTTTTCGTAAAAGGAGACTAATGAACGAATGTTCCTTTTTTGTGACAGCTACAACAAAATTTCTTTATGAAACGTTTTTCTGGATAGAAAAACCTTTAGTTTCTTTGTTCGATACTATTTTACTGTAGTTTAGTTGTAGTGCAAGTTGTTCAGTATCAAAACGTAAGCTGCCGTACAATACTGAAAAGATTTGAACAATTTTGTTTCCGTGACTTATTTTGATCTCCTTTCTGTAAAAGAAGACTAAACTTGCCCTGAATAAGAAACATGCCCTTTGGAAAGTCTTAGAGGTTTCCGTGTCCCTACTGTGATTTTGTAATTTTTCGACAATTTAAACTTGAAAAATGTTATTAAATAAACAGAACACAATCCCTGTTGAAAGTCTCGGACGTTTCGTGTACCTTTTTTTAGTTTTGTAATTTTTGATTTTTTTTAAATTTTTTATTTTTTTTTAATTTTTTTATTTTTTTTTTTCATTTTTTTTAAATTACATACAATTCCAGTTTAAATTAGAAAATGTTTTTAATAAAAGTTGTTCAGATAAAATCTTAAGCTCCGGAGCAAAACTTGTGAGATTTTGAACCATTTTCATTCCCGTGACTCCCTTTCATAAAAGGAGACTAATGAACGAATGTTCCTTTTTTGTGACAGCTACAACAAAATTTCATTATGAAACGTTTTTCTGGATAGAAAACTCTTAGTTTCTGATTTTCTAATTTTTTCGATACTATTTTACTGTAGTTTAGTTGTACGATGTAATAAAGCAAGTTGTTCAGTATCAAAACGTAAGCTGCCGTACAAACTGAAAAGATTTTGAACAATTTTGTTTCCGTGACTTATTTAGATCTCCTTTTGATAAAAGAAGACTAAAGTTGCAACGAATAAAAAAACATGCCCTGTGGAAAGTCTTAGAGGTTTCCGTGTCCCTACTGTGATTTTGTAATTTTTCGACAATTTAAACTTGTAAAATGTTATTAAATAAACAGAACACAATCACTGTTGAAAGTCTCAGACGTTTCGTGTACCCTTTTTTGGTTTTGTAATTTTTGATTTTTTTAAATTTATTTTATTTTTTTTTATTTATTTTTTTTTCATTGTTCGATACTATTTCACTTTAAAGTAGAAAATGTTATTAATAAAAGTTCTTTAGATAAAATCTTAAGCTCCGGAGAAATACTTGTGAGATTTTGAACAATTTTCATTCCCGTGATCCCCCTTTCATAAAATAATAATAAAATTAATGAACGAATGTTCCTTTTTTGTGACAACTACAACAAAATTTCTTTATGAAACGTTTTTCTGGATAGAAAACCCTTAGTTTCTGATTTTCTAAATTGTTCGATACTATTTTACTGTAGTTTAGTTGTGTGCAAGTTGTTCAGTATCAAAACGTAAGCTGCCGTACAATACTGAAAAGATTTGAACAATTTTGTTTCCGTGACTTATTTTGATCTCCTTTCAGTAAAAGAAGACTAAAGTTGCCCTGAATAAGAAACATGCCCTTTGGAAAGTCTTAGAGGTTTCCGTGTCCCTACTGTGATTTTGTAATTTTTCGACAATTTAAACTTGAAAAATGTTATTAAATAAACAGAACACAATCCCTGTTGAAAGTCTCAGACGTTTCGTGTACCTTTTTTTGGTTTTGTAATTTTTTATTTTTTTAATTTTATTTATTTTTTTAATTTTTATTTTTTTTAAATTTTTAATTTTTTTTTTCATTTTTTTTAATTGTTCGATACTATTTCAGTTTAAGGTAGAAAATGTTATTAATAAAAGTTCTTCAGATAAAATCTTAAGCTCCGGAGGAAAACTTGTGAGATTTTGAACAATTTTGATTCCCGTGATCCCCTTTTCGTAAAAGGAGACTAATGAACGAATGTTCCTTTTTTGTGACAGCTACAACAAAATTTCTTTATGAAACGTTTTTCTGGATAGAAAAACCTTTAGTTTCTGATTTTCTAAATTGTTCGATACTATTTTACTGTAGTTTAGTTGTAGTGCAAGTTGTTCAGTATCAAAACGTAAGCTGCCGTACAATACTGAAAAGATTTGAACAATTTTGTTTCCGTGACTTATTTTGATCTCCTTTCTGTAAAAGAAGACTAAACTTGCCCTGAATAAGAAACATGCCTTTGGAAAGTCTTAGAGGTTTCCGTGTCCCTACTGTGATTTTGTAATTTTTCGACAATTTAAACTTGAAAAATGTTATTAAATAAACAGAACACAATCCCTGTTGAAAGTCTCGGACGTTTCGTGTACCTTTTTTTAGTTTTGTAATTTTTGATTTTTTTTTTAATTTTTAATTTTTTTTTAAATTTTTTTATATTTTTTTTCATTTTTTTTAATTACATACAATTCCAGTTTAAAGTAGAAAATGTTTTTAATAAAAGTTGTTCAGATAAAATCTTAAGCTCCGGAGCAAAACTTGTGAGATTTTGAACCATTTTCATTCCCGTGACTCCCTTTCATAAAAGGAGACTAATGAACGAATGTTCCTTTTTTGTGACAGCTACAACAAAATTTCATTATGAAACGTTTTTCTGGATAGAAAACTCTTAGTTTCTGATTTTCTAATTTTTTCCATACTATTTTACTGTAGTTTAGTTGTACGATGTAATAAAGCAAGTTGTTCAGTATCAAAACGTAAGCTGCCGTACAAACTGAAAAGATTTTGAACAATTTTGTTTCCGTGACTTATTTAGATCTCCTTTTGATAAAAGAAGACTAAAGTTGCCCTGAATAAGAAACATGCCCTTTGGAAAGTCTTAGAGGTTTCCGTGTCCCTACTGTGATTTTGTAATTTTTCGACAATTTAAACTTGAAAAATGTTATTAAATAAACAGAACACAATCCCTGTTGAAAGTCTCAGACGTTTCGTGTACCCTTTTTTGGTTTTGTAATTTTTGATTTTTTTAAATTTATTTTATTTTTTTTTATTTATTTTTTTTTTCATTGTTCGATACTATTTCACTTTAAAGTAGAAAATGTTATTAATAAAAGTTCTTTAGATAAAATCTTAAGCTCCGGAGAAATACTTGTGAGATTTTGAACAATTTTCATTCCCGTGATCCCCCTTTCATAAAATAATAATAAAATTAATGAACGAATGTTCCTTTTTTGTGACAACTACAACAAAATTTCTTTATGAAACGTTTTTCTGGATAGAAAACCCTTAGTTTCTGATTTTCTAAATTGTTCGATACTATTTTACTGTAGTTTAGTTGTGTGCAAGTTGTTCAGTATCAAAACGTAAGCTGCCGTACAATACTGAAAAGATTTGAACAATTTTGTTTCCGTGACTTATTTTGATCTCCTTTCAGTAAAAGAAGACTAAAGTTGCCCTGAATAAGAAACATGCCCTTTGGAAAGTCTTAGAGGTTTCCGTGTCCCTACTGTGATTTTGTAATTTTTCGACAATTTAAACTTGAAAAATGTTATTAAATAAACAGAACACAATCCCTGTTGAAAGTCTCAGACGTTTCGTGTACCTTTTTTTGGTTTTGTAATTTTTTATTTTTTTAATTTTATTTATTTTTTTAATTTTTATTTTTTTTAAATTTTTAATTTTTTTTTCATTTTTTTTAATTGTTCGATACTATTTCAGTTTAAGGTAGAAAATGTTATTAATAAAAGTTCTTCAGATAAAATCTTAAGCTCCGGAGGAAAACTTGTGAGATTTTGAACAATTTTGATTCCCGTGATCCCCTTTTCGTAAAAGGAGACTAATGAACGAATGTTCCTTTTTTGTGACAGCTACAACAAAATTTCTTTATGAAACGTTTTTCTGGATAGAAAAACCTTTAGTTTCTGATTTTCTAAATTGTTCGATACTATTTTACTGTAGTTTAGTTGTAGTGCAAGTTGTTCAGTATCAAAACGTAAGCTGCCGTACAATACTGAAAAGATTTGAACAATTTTGTTTCCGTGACTTATTTTGATCTCCTTTCTGTAAAAGAAGACTAAACTTGCCCTGAATAAGAAACATGCCTTTGGAAAGTCTTAGAGGTTTCCGTGTCCCTACTGTGATTTTGTAATTTTTCGACAATTTAAACTTGAAAAATGTTATTAAATAAACAGAACACAATCCCTGTTGAAAGTCTCGGACGTTTCGTGTACCTTTTTTTAGTTTTGTAATTTTTGATTTTTTTTTAAATTTTTAATTTTTTTTTAAATTTTTTTATATTTTTTTTCATTTTTTTTAATTACATACAATTCCAGTTTAAAGTAGAAAATGTTTTTAATAAAAGTTGTTCAGATAAAATCTTAAGCTCCGGAGCAAAACTTGTGAGATTTTGAACCATTTTCATTCCCGTGACTCCCTTTCATAAAAGGAGACTAATGAACGAATGTTCCTTTTTTGTGACAGCTACAACAAAATTTCATTATGAAACGTTTTTCTGGATAGAAAACTCTTAGTTTCTGATTTTCTAATTTTTTCCATACTATTTTACTGTAGTTTAGTTGTACGATGTAATAAAGCAAGTTGTTCAGTATCAAAACGTAAGCTGCCGTACAAACTGAAAAGATTTTGAACAATTTTGTTTCCGTGACTTATTTAGATCTCCTTTTGATAAAAGAAGACTAAAGTTGCCCTGAATAAGAAACATGCCCTTTGGAAAGTCTTAGAGGTTTCCGTGTCCCTACTGTGATTTTGTAATTTTTCGACAATTTAAACTTGAAAAATGTTATTAAATAAACAGAACACAATCCCTGTTGAAAGTCTTAGAAAAAATTTTACCAAGGTTTCCAAAATTATTAAAAAACTAAACATCTGACGAGAGCAAGAATTGTTAAGGTATTTTCAAATATGGCATAATTTGTTAGGTAGTCAAAATTATTCTGTTGAGGTCATAATCCAAATAAGGACAATAAGGTAGAACATTAAAAGTACATGGGACTTCCATGATTCTACATTCTTCCCAAAATTAGTCACATAAAGACCAAAAAACCAATTCCAATACAAACCCTGCAAAATATCAAAAATTAAATAAGGTAAGGTAAGGCGAGGATTGCATTAGAACCTGTACACCAAAAGAACAAGATCAAACCTTCCACAGGAATAAGTTGATTTTATTATGACAGAATAAAATTATTTAATTGGATTATAAATCGAGAAGATAATATAACATAACAATAAATTGTAACCTTAACAAAACTTAGCATGTTCATTGCTTGTCAAGTTAAATTTAAGTTAGAATTCATGTTGTTCTAACTATGCTCGATAGAAATTAGATAAGGTTCTTGTTCTTTTGCTAAATTCTAGAGCGATTAAATAATAGTACCCACCGTCTAACCCTTGTAACATATTCTGAATGGGTGTAAAGTCCAGAGATATGGCACACCAAATAGCGTATAACAAGTCTATTTCTCAGATATTTTCGTGTGTCTGCTATCTTAAGAAAATCAAAAATAGAATAAAATAACCAATTAGTATTATTACGATATTTCCAGCATAACAAGCTAAATAATTGTAAACTAGTAAAGTTTTCCCTAGAAGTCCAGAAATGCTCCAAAAATAATCTAGTAACGTTTTCCCAGAAAACATAAACGGGCTAACAACTGGTGACCTCCCAGTGTCCCAATAATCAAAATACAAAAATCACAAGTAGTAAAGTTTTCCCTACCTGGCAAAATTCACAATAAACGCAAGCGCAAGACATAAATTAGCAGGAGGATATCCTGGAAATAGGGTATAAAAGAAAAAAATACTAAAGGTAACAGAGATAATTTCAAAATTTCAAAAGACACCAGAAATAATTCAAAATAAACATCAGAATAAATAGCTAAAAAAACAGGCTTGTCAAAGCTATTGATTTGGTTAGGCTTGATGTTCTACCAACCTTACTTATTCACTCTATAGAAAATTAGATAATAAATTCTTTTGCCAATTTCTATAGGGATCTTGTAAAGTAACCTTGAAACTGGTTCAAGTAAATAAAGTTCCCACCACGAAACCCATAGTAACATATTCTAGAATGATGTTCGTCTAGGATATGCCACTGCAATAAAATTTGTTTTATAAATTTAACTTGCCTCGTCATCAGAATGTTCACTAGAAAGATCGTCCGAATCCAGGTCTGAATGATAATCTACAGCGAAATTAGGCTTTAAGTCCTTAATATGAAATTTACCAAGACAATTACCATCTCTACCTTTAAACTGGTAATCTAATGGCGACATCACTTTATCAACAATACAAGGGACGTATTTAGGAGCTAATTTAGCAAAATAGTCATTTGGTGCGTTAGACAACGTAAAATTTTTCTTCCACACCCAGTCACCAGCGTGAAATTGTAATGGACGCTTCCTTAAATTATAATACTTAGCATTTCGATTGTAAGCTTGCTTTAGTTTATTTCTAACATCCTCATATATTTTTGGAAATTGCTGCAAAATTATTAACTGATTTTTATTAGTTATGTCAGGAATATTATTTTCATTTTCAGCTATTTTACCATAATAATCTCCAGAGATTGGAATGTTACGCCCGAACATTGGGAAGGAAGGGGAATACTCAGTTACGTCATGTCTAGCACACTTTATTGCTTGTGCGATTTTAAACATATCTACGTCCCGTGTCTTGTGATTTTCGTGGATATAAGATCGTAGGGCAGTAACTATTACTCTGTTGACTCGTTCAGTGTGATTCACTTGAGGGTGGCATCGGGCGTTAATCTGTCATCAATTTCTTAAAATCATTACTAGTAAACTGTGTGCCATTGTCACAACAGAAAATCTGTGGAACGCCATATACAAGGAATACTTGATTTTCAACAAACTTAGTTATTGCTTTAGTGGTAGCTTTAGATAGAGGGTGGATCAAAACATACTTGGTAAACCAATCTACAATGACAAATAAATATTGATTACCATTTTTCTAGGTCCATACCTAGAAGATCCGCAGATATCATTTGAAAAGGAAAATTAATGTTTTTGTATGAACCCATCAAACCAGCACGAGTTGTGTTTGGACTTTTGTTCGCCGCACAAACAGAACACTTTCTGACATATCGATACACGTCATTACGGATACCAGTCCGATAATAAAGTTCCAAAACTCTGGCTAACGTTTTTGACACGCCAAAATGTATGGTACATACGAAGTACTTCTGTTCGGTTCGGTGTTGGAACTACAATTTTCTATTCAGAATAATTGCTAACCAAAGGAGATCTAAAAAACTATACAAAATATTGTCTTTGACCTGAAACGTTTTCAATAATTAAAGATTGATACCATTTACAAGGCTTGAAACTGGTGACATTTAGAACAGCTAACTCAGAAGTACTAAGAGATAAAGCGTCAGCAGTGTATTTGCGTTCACATTTATTTTATGTACGACTCGCGTATGCGATACCATCCGATTTTTGGTATAATCGTAATGAAATATTGTAGCTGTCACAAAAAAGGAACATTATTTCATAAGTATCCTTTTATGAAAAGGGGATCACGGGAATCAAAATTGTTCAAAATCTCACAAGTTTTGCTCCGGAGCTTAAGATTTTATCTGAAGAACTTTTTTTAATACCATTTTCTACAGTAAACAGAAATAGTATCGAAGAATTACAAAAATTAAAAAAAAAGAAAAAAAAAAAAAAGAAAAAAATTTAAGAAAAAATTACATACCAAAAAAAGGTACACGAAATGTCTGAGACTTTCTAATTAATTAATAACATTTTACTAGTCTAAATGTCGAAAAATTACAAAATCACAGTAGGTACATGGAAACCTCTAAGACTTTCCAAAGGGCATGTTTTTTTATTCAGGGCAACTTTAGTCTTCTTTTACCAAAAGGAGATCAAAATAAGTCAGGGAAACAAAATTGTTCAAATCTTTTCAGTATTGTACGGCAGCTTACGTTTTGATACTGAACAACTTGCTTTATTACATCGTACAACTAAACTACAGTAAAATAGTATCGAAAAAATTAGAAAATCAGAAACTAAGGAAACCCTTAGGGTTCTCTATCCAGAAAAACGTTTCATAATGAAATTTTGTTGTAGCTGTCACAAAAAAGGAACATTCGTTCATTAGTCTCCTTTTATGAAAAGGGTATCACGGGAATCAAAATTGTTCAAAATCTCACAAGTTTTTCTCCGGAGCTTAAGATTTTCCAAAGGGCATGTTGTTTGATTCGTTGCAACTTTAGTCTTCTTTTACTAAAAGGAGATCTAAATAAGTCACGGAAACAAAATTGTTCAAAATCTTTTCAGTATTGTACGGCAGCTTACGTTTTGATACTGAAACTTGCCTTATTACACGGTACAACTTAACTACAGTAAAATAGTATCGAAAAAATTAGAAAATCAGAAACTAGGGGTTTTCTATCCAGAAAAACGTTTCATAATGAAATTTTGTAGCTGTCACAAAAAAGGAACATTCGTTCGTTAGTCTCCTTTTATGAAAAGTTGATCACGGGAATCAAAATTGTTCAAAATCTCACAAGTTTTGCTCTGGAGCTAAAGATTTTATCTGAAGAACTTTTAATAATAACATTTTCTGATTTAAACTGAAATAGTATCGAACAATTAAAAAAATAATAAAAAATGCAAAAAAAATAATAAAAAAAGATAAAAAAAATTACAAACCAAAAAAGATACACGAAACGTCTGAGACTTTGGAGACTGATTGTCTTCTGATTATTTAATAACATTTTACAAGTTTAAATTGACGAAAAATTACAAAATCACATTAGGTACACGGAAACCTCTAAGACTTTCCAAAGGGCATGTTTTTTATTCAGGGCAACTTTAGTCTTCCTTTACCAAAAGGAGATCTAAATAAGTCACGGAAACAAAATTGTACAATTCTTTTCAGTATTGTACGGCAGCTTACGTTTTGATTCTGAACAACTTGCTTTATTACATCGTACAACTAAACTACAGTAAAATAGTATCGAAAAAGTTAGAAAATCAGAAACTAAGGGTTTTTTTATCGAGAAAAAGGTTTCATAATGAAATTTTGTTGTAGCTGTCACAAAAAAGGAACATTCGTTCATTAGTCTCCTTTTATGAAAAGTTGATCACGGGAATCAAAATTGTTCAAAATCTCACAAGTTTTTCTCCAGAGCTTAAGATTTTCCAAAGGGCATGTTTTTTTATTCGTTGCAACTTTAGTCTTCTTTTACTAAAAGGAGATCTAATAAGTCACGGAAACAAAATTGTTCCAAATATTTTCAGTATGTACGGCATCTTACGTTTTGATACTGAAACTTGCCTTATTACACGGTACAACTTAACTACAGTAAAATAGTATTGAAAAAATTAGAAAACCAGAAACTAGGGGTTTTCTATTAGGAAAAACGTTTCATAATGAAATTTTGTTGTAGCTGTCACAAAAAAGAAACATTCGTTCATTAGTCTCCTTTTACGAAAAGGGTATCACGGGGATCAAAATTGTTCAAAATCTCACAAGTTTTTCTCCGGAGCTTAAGATTTTATCTGAAGAACTTTTATTAATAACATTTTCTACTTTAAACTGAAATAGTATCGAACAATTAAAAAAAAATTAAAAATAAAATAAATAAAAATTAAAAAATTAAAAAAAAAATCAAAAATTACAAAAACAAAAAAAGTACACGAGACGTCTGAGACTTTCAACACTGATTGTGTTCTGATTATATAATAACATTTTACAAGTTTAAATTGTCGAAAAATTAAAAAATCCCAGTAGGTACACGGAAACCTCTAAAACTTTCCAAAGGGCATGTTTTTTTATTCAGGGCAACTTTAGTCTCCTTTTACCAAAAAGAGATCTACATAAGTCACGGAAACAAAATTGTTCAAATCTTTTCAGTATTGTACGGCAGCTTACGTTTTGATACAGAACAACTTGCTTTATTACATCGTACAACTAAACTACAGTAAAATAGTATCGAAAAAATTAGAAAATCAGAAACTAAGAGTTTTCTATCCAGAAAAACCTTTCATAATGAAATTTTGTTGTAGCTGTCACAAAAAAGGAACATTCGTTCATTAGTCTCCTTTTATGAAAGGGGGTCACGGGAATGAAAATGGTTCAAAATCTCACAAGTTTTGCTCCGGAGCTTAAGATTTTATCTGAACAACTTTTATTCAAAACATTTTCTACTTTAAACTGGAATTGTATCGAACAATTAAAAAAAAATGAAGAAAAAAAATAAAAAAATTAAAAAAAATTTAAAATTAAAAAAATCAAAAATTACAAAACTAAAAAAAGGTACATTGGCAGCCTGTTCAGAAACGTTGAAAAATTAATTATTAAAATACAAGATCACGTGGCAATAATAGCCGTTTGGACCCACCCTAGCGGTATGCCTATGGTTTTCCGAGGAATTTTCTATTTTGAACTTCATTATAAAACACATGGCAGCCTGTATAAAATCATATCAAAACGCATATTTTTCGAATAATTGAAAAGTCAGTTTTTCACATGAAGAACCCAGGATGACTCTCTGATTCATACCTTATTATTGTGAGAATATGTGCCACATAATGCCCTTTGCAAGGCATACTGAGTAAAATCACGTCCAAAAATCTGTCACTATCTCCCGGTGCATTACTCTCCCATTTATCAAATGATTTATAATAATTAATTTAAGGACGTCTGTCATGAGTTTCCGCTTTATTACAGGACTTTAATTATTGTTCCAACGCCATATCACTTTTCACATTCAATTATTTCAATCGCTCCATATAACTCTGATACCTTATCTGTTCTACGTATTTTTACATTTACCTACGACACCTGTCCAATCTAATATGGATAAATTACGCATAGCCAAAGCCTCACGCAATTCATGTATACAAGATATCCAAATCACTCATAAATGTCAAACTGATCCGTCTCAGTTAACACTTTTTAAAGTTAGGTATAACCAAATTATTGAAGATATTTATAAAGAATTTAATAGACATCATACCTCTATTATCGCTGCTTTGTTAAAAGAAGAAAACTCTCATTATACCATAGGTGAACAAGTCCGTGAAGCATTTCTAAATGACTATTTCACTGTCAAAACGATTTATGAAGATATTGCAAATCCGCGATCCAAAACAAATTCTCCTCCTCGATCTCTACCAACCACTCTTTCTTTGAATTACCAAATCATTCCCGCGCTAGATTACCTCAAATCGAGCTTAAAGAATTTGACGGGAATTACGCGAATTTTAACACTTATCGCGATTTGTTCGATGCTTTAGTTCATAACAATAGGATATCTTTGTCGATTGAGAAATTAAATTATCTGATTAATTCTCTAGAAGGTCCTGCCTTCACTCTGGCAAAAGGTGTACCTATGACCGCAAATCATTATTAAATTTGCTATGATCGAATAGTAGAACGTTACTCTAATAGACGTTTACGCGTATTCGCACAATGGTCACGAATGAAAATGACATTGAAGGGATACGTAATCTGATTGATACATTTACTGAAAATTTATCTGCTTTACAGTTATTAGAACTCAATGTTGAACAATGGGACTTCATTATGTTTGTAATGCTTCTTAAAAGATTACCGCAAGGTATTGTTTCCAAATTTGAAGTAACTGTGGGAGATATAGAAATACCTAGTTATTCCGATTTGGAATTTTTTTAAATAAACGTTGCTGTTCTTTACATACTTTGAAATTTCCGACGGAATCAAGTCAGCCAGAATGTTCACAAGCTCGCGTAATACAACATAAATTTAAATCCCAACAACGAAATATATCGCTACTAAACGACGTTTCTGTCAATAAAACACAATGTGTACTTTGTCAGGCGAATCATTTCTTATTTCATTGCCCTTCATTTAAAATTAAAAATCCTAATGAACGATATGAACTTTGTAAAAGAATTAACGCTTGCACTGATTGTTTGAGTATACTACATACCTACATATAAACTTTGCAAATCAAATATGCTGTGTCGACATTGCGGACTTAAACATCATTCCTTACTGTGTCAAAAACGATCTAATCAGACTAATCCGACGTTCAATCATCGAACTCCACCGCAGCCACCGCAGTCGACTACGGTCCGAAACTCGACAGAGGACAATGCCAACGCTGGCGTCCGGTATTCAGAACGATCTGGCACACGAACTCCTCCAACTCAAACGTCATCACCGCCGGGGTCTGCTTCGATTAATTCAGTTGTAACTGCTGGTTTATCAGCCAAAAATTCCACGGATTTTCTCTCTTCTGTTTTTGTGGACGCGATGGACAACTTCGGGTGTTATAAAAAATTTCGCGTATTACTAGACTGTAGAAGTTTATGTCTTCATTCATTTCAAAAAGATGTTCTGACGTTTTGCAATTTCCTGTAAACCAGAGTTGTTTGAACATAGATGGGTTAGAAGATATGTCTACTAAGGTTGAATTAGGTTCGGTTTCGCTCTCACTTAAACCAGTAGGAAAAACCAATCCTATTTTCGAATTTCGGGTTTATTTTCTTCCTAAAATTTGTAAAAGTACAATACCACTCAATAAGATTGAACTTAAGGAGTTTCCTTACGATTTCTCCAAATTGAAACTTGCTGATCCCTAGTTTAACTTACCAGGCAAAGTACCTAGATATACAGGGTGGTTCACTTTTATGTGGTAGGACTTTAACATTAGATAGAAAAAGATAATCTAAAATGAAAATTTTATATCAACATATATCGGGGAAAGCTTAGTTTCCGAGATACAGGGCGTTGAAGTGTTGGAAAAAATATGAAGTATTTTTTACACTGTCCGAACCAGTGGAGATATTTAAACCAAATTTGATGTGTAGTACCACCTTTTTGACTACGATATTTAGTGATAATATGAAGGTCCTGAAATAACCAGTGGTGGAGTTATAGGTTTTCACTATCACTAAATTTAAAAAGTAATTAGTACGGACCTGTCTCACATCAACGTAAATTGTTTTTTCGTAAAGTTCTTTCAATTCTCTACAAAAAGTGTATCTTGACATTTTTTTGTATTCTGCCACGGTTGTGTAGTGAATAAATTATTTCGTTTCCATCTCAGCCTTTTTTGCCTAAAAATGTGTTTTCTAAGATTATTGATAAATATCGCAAATAACAGAAATTAATTATGGAACACTTATCGGATTCAGCTATTTTATTTTTAATTTTATGGAAACAATTTTAAAAATAAACTGGCACTTGGTTTGAGGTACATTACTTTATTATCATTTTAACATTTTTATCAAATCTAGTATTATTTCTTAATAATTTTTATAATTCTAAATTTGTACAACATTCAACAATTGTTCAAAATGTGATCCATTCTGTTGCACACATAATTCACTTCGACGCCTAACGGATTGAACAGCATCGATTAAATTGCCATTTCTCAATTCATCGCACGCATTTCTGATACGATCAATAAGTTGTTCCCTTGTTTCTACAGGAGTCGCATAGACTTGTTCTTTTAAAAATCCCCATACGAAGAAGTCCAGAGGTGTTATGTCCGGAGAACGTGGTGGCCAAGCGACCGGTCCCCCTCGTCCGATTCACCTATTTGGAAAGTTATTATTTAACCAGTTCCTCACATTTCGGTGAAAATGTGCAGGACAGCCGTCAAGTTGGAACCAAGCCAACAATCTTAAGTTTAAAGGAATGTCTTCCCACATATTATTATGCTCAGCTACTAAAAACTCCAAAAAAATTGTCACCATTCACTCGCTGTGGCAAAAAAAAGGGTCCAAACAGATGATGGTTGTACAGTCCAATCCAAACATTGACACTAAATTCGACCTGAAAATTTCTTGGCTGGCACTTGGTTTGAGGTACATTACTTTATTATCATTTTAACATTTTTATCAAATCTGTATTATTTCTTAATAATTTTTATAATTCTAAATTTGTAGAATTCTAAATTATACCACGACGAGTAAAACATGATTCTTCCGCCCATAAAATGTTATTTAAAAATTTTCTTATTTCCTTTGACTACAAAATCCATTGGCAAAATACTAATGTCCTTTCTGCATCGCCGTACTGGTGAAGATAAGTGTGCAATGGAAAAGAAAATCTTATTGACAGTTAATAATACAATAATCTGTCATCCAGTAGATGAACGTAGCAGCGCCGCAGTTTGTCTTTGTTAATAATTAAAATGCCGTTCCAATTTACAAATGAAGAGCAGGCTGACATCCATTTCTGCTATGGAGTTGCAAATGGGAACTCTGCGGAAGCAGCCAGAGAATACCGGAGGCGATTTCCAAATAGGCGCCATCCGCGTCCCTCGGTGTTTGTTAACATGCACCGGCAATTCAGAACTCGCGGTCTGAGAACTAGAATCGTCGAACGAGGAAATGAAAACAATATCCAACAAGTCAGACGCAACAATGAGATTCTTCGTGAATTCGATAGGAATCCTACAACAAGTAGCAGAAGAGTGTCAGTGGCCCTACGTGTTTCAAAGTCTGCAATTTTGCGAGCTTTAAAAAGAGAAAGAAAGAAGATTAGTGTTTTGCCGATGGATTTTGGAGTCAATTGAAGGAAATAGACAATTTTTAAATAACATTTTATGGACGGACGAGTCGTGTTTTACTCGTCGTGGAGTAGTAAACTTTCATAATCAGCATATTTGGGCACAAGAAAACCCACATGCAATCCGGCCAAGAAATTTTCAGGTCGAATTTAGTGTCAATGTTTGGATTGGACTGTACAACCATCATCTGTTTGGACCCTTTTTTTTGCCACAGCGAGTGAATGGTGACAATTTTTTGGAGTTTTTAGTAGCTGAGCATAATAATATGTGGGAAGACATTCCTTTAAACTTAAGATTGTTGGCTTGGTTCCAACTTGACGGCTGTCCTGCACATTTTCACCGAAATGTGAGGAACTGGTTAAATAATAACTTTCCAAATAGGTGGATCGGACGAGGGGGACCGGTCGCTTGGCCACCACGTTCTCCGCACATAACACCTCTGGACTTCTTCGTATGGGGATTTTTAAAAGAACAAGTCTATGCGACTCCTGTAGAAACAAGGGAACAACTTATTGATCGTATCAGAAATGCGTGCGATGAATTGAGAAATGGCAATTTAATCGATGCTGTTCAATCCGTTAGGCGTCGAAGTGAATTATGTGTGCAACAGAATGGATCACATTTTGAACAATTGTTGAATGTTGTACAAATTTAGAATTATAAAAATTATTAAGAAATAATACTAGATTTGATAAAAATGTTAAAATGATAATAAAGTAATGTACCTCAAACCAAGTGCCAGTTTATTTTTAAAATTGTTTCCATAAAATTAAAAATAAAATAGCTGAATCCGATAAGTGTTCCATAATTAATTTGTGTTATTTGCGATATTTATCAATAATCTTAGAAAACACATTTTTAGGCAAAAAAGGCTGAGATGGAAACGAAATAATTTATTCACTACACAACCGTGGCAGATACAAAAAAATGTCAAGATACACTTTTTGTAGAGAATTGAAAGAACTTTACGAAAAAACAATTTACGTTGATGTGAGACAGGTCCGTACTAATTACTTTTTAAATTTAGTGATAGTGAAAACCCATAACTCCACCACTGGTTATTTCAGGACCTTCATATTATCACTAAATATCGTAGTCAAAAAGGTGGTACTACACATCAAATTTGGTTTAAATATCTCCACTGGTTCGGACAGTGTAAAAAATACTTCATATTTTTTTCCAACACTTCAACGCCCTGTATCTCGGAAACTAAGCTTTCCCCGATATATGTTGATATAAAATTTTCATTTTAGATTATCTTTTTCTATCTAATGTTAAAGTCCTACCACATAAAAGTGAACCACCCTGTATATTACTTGAATGTAATGTGTAACCAAAATTAGTTTGTGACGGAAAAATCTGCAGTGGCAGAGATGATGTTCCTACTTTGCTAAATAAAGTATTTGGATATGTAGTGATGGGATCTACTGATTCCACAAATGTAACTATCACAAATTCATTTTTTTTTTCAACTCGTTCTGATGATAATAATCTAAACGCTATCGTGAAACAATTTTGGGAAATTGACTCTATTCCACAATACGATATAGAGTCTCCCGATGATGAACATTGTAACGATTTATACATAACAAAAGCCGTGAATTTCCACATTAATATAATTAGCGGAGAATAAATATCGAGGAAACCTAAGTTTAGATATATTAGGTAACTCAGAGCGAAATTGTAACCAAACACGAATAATGTCATTAGGAGGAGTGTCATCCCAAGCGATTTCAAGACTCCACAAGCGTTGAATGAGATGCTTAACAAGAAATGTGATTGGCGATAAATACCCTAAAAGATCATACATTTTTGCTAATTCCGAGAGCATATTCCTTTTTGTGCATGTCACGTCTGAAATGCGTAACTGAAAATATAACCAAGAATTTTTAGGGTTGTTAAAATTTCAGGCTGAAGGTCTAAAGCTCCCTCTCTAGTTGAACTTCCAATTGCAATGTCATCCATATACGTTAAAATATGTATAACATCGGATGCCAAGGGATATTTGGCTCCTTCGTCTTCTACTAATTGTAGAAGCGTTTTTATGGCAAGATAAGGCGATGATGTCACACCGAATGTAACGGTTTTCAAGCGAAAATCTTGTATGGGGTTTTCTGATGAGAAACGAAATATTATTCTTAAATAATCGGTTTCAGAAGGAAGCACCAATATTTGTCGAAACATCTGTTTTATGTCGCAAGTCATGACGTATTTATGAAGGCGAACATTAAATAATATTTGTACGATCTCCTGTTGTAGTTTTGGTCCAACAAATAGTTTATCATTAAGCGATCCATAACCGGGAACTTTAAAACTAGCATTGCATACTACGCGAACAAGAGTCGAAGTACTATAGAGGGTTTTTCCACACAGTGATGAGGTAAATAATAACATTTATTATTAGGCGGTTTTACTTTGTTAGGCGGTACTGTCTCCATTTGTTCAAGATCGAGATATTCCTTGATAAGAGTCACAATATGTTTTGTATAAAGCGGGACATTTTAAAAGGCGTGTTCTAAGGCAAGGAAATTTTTTAAGGCGTAATCTCTTATAACTGGGAATTCAGGTTGAATATTTTCGTCGCGGAAACGCATAGGAACCACATAGCGACCAGATTCAGTTCGATAATGATTTTGAAGCAGTGAAAAAGGATATGCCGGTGTTATCTATCTTAGATATTTTGACCTAATTTCAAACTGTCATAAAATTACTTTCCTCTGCTCTAAAACAAAGGTAGCTCCACTGAAAAAGGTTACTATACCACGCCTCGAACTCTGCGCCGCAGTTTTGCTTTCAAAACTGTTATCGCTTACCTTGAATTACTATTGCAATAAAATTAATTTTGCAAAAATTTACTCTTATTCCGATTCTAAAATAGCACTTGCTTGGATCGCTGCCTCTCCCCATAGATAGCCTCTCTTGGCGGCTAATAGAGTAATTTATATACAAGAAGTTTTACGTAACGCTACTTGGTGTCATATCGAAACACATCGGAATCCCGCGGATATTGCATCCCGAGGTTCTCTCCCTAACACCTTTCTAGAAATTGAGATGTGGCTGAAAGGTCCCTTATTTTTATCACAACAGAATTATGATCAACCAGCTTTTTCTTTGGATGACTTTCCTATTGAACTTCTTGAATAAAAGAAAATTACACTTATCACTTATACTGCTAATGACAATTTCTTGCATTTTCTGATCGAAAATAACTCTCCTTTTCTCACTTACAGTGCGTTCTTTCATACGCTCTTCGCTTTATCAATAACACAAAAAAATCGTAAAAAAATGTTGGTCATCTGTCAACATCTGAGCTCCAACATGCTTTGAAACTTGTGAAATTTACTCAAAATTTTATCTTCGCCATAGAAATCGAAAATAATTTCTTTTCTAAACCGCTTCGCAAATTGAATCCTTTCGTAGATCCAGAAGGCGTATTAAGGGTAGGAAGTCGCTTAAGACATGCCCCAATTCCTTTCGGGAAAAAATATCCAATGCTATTACCACAAAATAGCCGATTAACCTTTTAATAGAGTTTTATCACCGAAAATATCTGCATGCCGGTTTACGCACCACTCAATTTTTTTAGCAGAAAATTTTTGGATTATATCCTCACAACGCGCTGTACGCTCCGTTTTGTCTAAATGCATTCAATGCCGGAGAACTAACCCTCAACCCTACTCTCCACCAATGGGAGATTTGCCAGTTTCTCGCTTATCCACACTTAAACCTTTTCTACATACTGGTGTCGATCTAGGAGGTCCGATAAATATAATAATGCACAGACACCGTGGCTGTAAAACAATTAAAGCATACATATGTTTATTTGTATGCATGACCACAAAGGCTGTACATCTAGAGGTCGTCAAAGATCTTACATCCGAAGCTTTTTAGCTGCATTACAAGCATTGTACAGCGTCAGAGGTATTGACTTTGTTGGCGCATTTAGAGTCCTAAAGGAATATTTTAAACAAGCTGCTACTTCTGAACATATCGATTGGTTTTTTAATCGACCTTCAGCCCCACATTGTGGCGGTTTTTGGGAGGCCGGAATTAAATCTGTTAAAACGCATATTAAACGCGTAGTAGGCGAACAAATTTTGAATTTTGAAGAACTTAACACATTGTTAATCAAAATTGAAGCATTGTTAAATTCACGTCCACTTACACCGTTAAATAATGATACGAATGATCTTAACGTACGAACACCGGGACATTTCTTAAATCTCTCTCCGCTGGAACTTTATCCTCCGTATGCATCAAAGTTTTTGGCAACGTTGGAGTAAAGAATATTTAAATACTTTACACCAAAGAAGTAAATATGGCATCGCGAACAAATCGAACCAAAACCAAAAAAAAAACAAAAAAAAGAATTATTACCACCTATGCAATGGCGTCTTGGTCGTATTATAGCGTTGCATCCAGGTTCTGATAAGGTGACCAGAGTTGCGACAGTTAAAACTATAAATGGGGAATGTAAACGCCCTTTAGTAAAGTTGTGCCCTTTACCACTTAATTAATAGAAGTTTCCTTAGCGAAGTTTTATTTTGCTAAGTCTTTTTTCCCTCTTTTATAATTTCTATATTATTAATTAAAATAACTTGTAGGAATGAAATTTATTTTGGAAAACGCATAATAAATTACGAATATGAATGCGTTTTCGAGGGGCCGGTAATGTTGCGTCCAGAACCTTGCATTTTTAAGCCATTGTTATGTAATCTGCTGGTTTGTTTGTTTTTAATTCTGATAGATAGAAAAAAAGTCAATGTAATGTCTTTAAAAAGATATATTATAAAAGGACTTCATGAACCGTATCAACCGTATCAATAACGTGAGTTAATGGGCTCGTAGGTATACCACATTTTTTTTATTTTTGCAATGTATATTACATAGCGAGAGTTGTGAACAGCTTATTACGTACGAGTGGAAAAGTTGCGCACCAGCCGCGCAGCGGCGAGTGCTGTAATTCCACGAGTATGTAATAAGCTTACAACTCGAGTTTTGTATTATAATTTTTCTTCGACGAAAGAAAAACTATTATAATAGATAAACTATACTTCTGATTATCTGACAGGCAACAATTAGTATGCTGGTTAGTTGCTATGGTGACGCGGATGCCACGCTAACAAGGCACCCGTGATAATTGCGTTTTAATTAAGAACCATAGACTTATGAACAAGGTTATATGTCTATGTTAAGAACAGATACGTAATTTTTTTTATTACATGTCAGTCATTACGTGTCAGTGTTCGTAACAATTGACTTACTTATAACCTAAACCGTCACTTAATAGGTATGTTACTAGCATAGGAGTAGAAAAAGAAAATTTTTTTTCGCGCTAGTAGTTGCAAAATTGAGTTGAATACGTAATGAATGGCTTGTAACGTAGTTAGCATTAATTTAAGAACCGGCAACATCGCCCTCTCCCCTCTTCGTCTTCCGTCAAATAAAATGACCTGGGTAGAGATGGGTAATTCGTTCATTTTGCTACGACCGAATCGATCAGTGACCGATTTAAAAAAAGATCGAATCATTTCAATCAATCGTTCATTTCAATCACTTTAGTCATAGTATTCAGGAGCACGCCTGTAAACTCGTAGGTTATGGGCTAAAGTCAATCTTGAGGTTTTAAATCAGTCGTTTCTGTTTTACACTTCACGTGACGAAACGTTCGTTCGGTCTTAGTTCGTCCAATCGTCGATCATTCGATGTGTGGACTGTGGAGTGTCGGTAATAACCGACTGCTTCATGATTGTATCGTTTCGATATGTTGAGATTCAGTCAATCAAGACTTTCAAGTGATCGTATCACAGTGACCATGACGATTGACACATCTCTAGACCTGTGCCTCAGACCTAGCCTGTAAACCTTTATAAATATAACCGCTGTCATACTATCAATAGTTGTCTGAAAACTTTTCGACTTGCGAAGATTATCAGCCCTTTCCCCAATGCGTTAGCAGAAAATAAGCAAGTGATCTTAATTGGCATTTACTAGTTTGCGCGTCGTTATAATAGTCATGGAGCTTGTTCGTTCCCTCTTGTGAAAACACTAGCAGAAACTCTGGAAAATTGTTTTTATCGGTGCCTACCGACGAAATTCGCAGAAAACTGTGGTTGAAAACAGTTGGCCTTCCAATGAAGAAAACGTTTTTGTATTTGTTGCAAAGACCATTTCAACGTAAGTACATACACTGAGGAAAAAATTTGTAACCACAACTAAAAAACTCATACCCACTGCAAAATTTTGTAATAGAATAGGGGACAGGAAGGTGGATTTGTAGTCATTACTACATCGGGTTTGCTAGGAGTTTTTTTGTAAACATTACTACAATATTTTAATAAATAGCTAGTTACGGCTGTGTAGTTTTACTTAGTAGATAAAATAACGAGTTTTGCAGCCAGAAAGGTATATATTAACTTCTTTTTATAATACCAAGCTTTCGGTCTACTTCGTGACCTTCATCAGGGCTAGAAATTTTTTTAAATTATTAGAAAATATTGAGAAAAGGTTGAAATTTTACTCACAATTATGTTGAAGTTTTACCAATATTAAAACCAGATAGATTTTAGGTTATTTTATCTACTAAATACAATATTTTATTTAAAAACAAGTAGTTACTATCACTACACAATGTAGTTGTTCTAAGAAACTAGTATGTAGTTGTGACAACTACACATTTTTAGTTATCTTTACACATTTATGGTTACTATTACTACACAAGTAGTTGTTCTAAGAAACTACGTGTGTAGTAAAAACTATATGTAGTTGTTCTGACAACTACATATTTTTAGTTGTCTCTACAAATATAAGTATAGCTGTAAGTTATGACAATTATTTTATTTAGTTGTAGTAACAACTTCTCTTAGTTGTTACTACTAATAAAAAGTAATAGAAATGCAGCAGAAAAGAACCTTGGATTTCGTTCTTCTCGATCGATTGAAAACTAAGTTATAAATTCTCCACCTTGAAAAAATGAAATTAAGAAGTTTGTCAGCAGAAATACGAAGCAGGTTCATTTGATCCATCTTTGTATTTCAGCTACGACAATTAAAGTTTAATAATTTCATTTGCTCAAGGTGGAGAATTTTTAAACTTTTAGTTTTCATTCAATAGAGAAGAATGGGATCCAGGTCATGCTAAAAATTTTTTAAGAGGTGTACAGAAACATGAAGTAAATAAAAAACGATATATTCCATATATAAATATATTTATACAAAAATAAAACAAATTCTTTGGTTGTATCAGTACAATATATATATACAGTGTGACCCATTCTGATGTTGGACACCCTTACAAAATCTCTAATTTTTGTCCGATTTTAGCCGGCTTTTTTTATAAAAATAGATCACAAAAAACTCTGTTTTGGCGCCAAGTTTCAGATCTTAATCGACTTAAAAATTTGGACAAGGGAGAATTTCCCTAAAATTTTATTTGACAAGGTTACCACTTTCATTTCATTACTTTTATTAAACGATTTTGAAAAAAAAAACAGCTGTGGGTCTAAATTTTATGACGTCATAACAGTGCAAAGTTATGTCATAAAATTCCTCACACATGATTTTTTCAGAATCGTTTAATTTTAGTTAAATTCTCCCTTGTCCAAAGCCCTAATAAATTTGAGGGGGTGCCAAATCGATAATTTTTGCAAATAAAAAAAAATTGTCTGATTCGACATAAAGAACAGATACATACGGTCCCGCCACACAATGTCATTATGCACGCCACAACAACTGTATCGCGATACATTCACTGCTCATCTATGCATATTTGATTATCGTTCGACATTTTTATCATACATCTTGGTTGTCGGCAACATCAGCAACGTCAAACTTTTTAATGGAAGTGGCGTATTTTTTCAATCAGCTATATTTTTATGTCTGCGGATTATGTCGTATGCTACGTTTACCTTCAAATTTTCCAACATACTCTTGGAACCCCCATTCGAAAAGGCATACCTTATACGCCATATTGTTTCACGTTATGCCGCCTCCGGACGGAGGGCATATAACTTGATGGAACCTGTCGCCTGTCGCCCTAACTAATGACCCTTTTATTGATTCACACGATTGAAACTTGATATTTATACATACCAACTCGAGAAGACGTACAGGCACACACGCTATAATAATAAGAAGGCACTGAGTTCTGAACGCCGGCGGCCGGCGCCGGGAAACGACGAAACCACTAACCTAGATATATCTCTGCTAGAACGACAATGGCAGAGACGCCGAGACGAGACGGTGCGCGTGCATGGCGTGCGGCTGCGCGGCGCCCGATCTGAGGACCGAAATAGAAAATTACAAGGTTTTCTTCATAAAGGCAAATAAACATCATTTATTAGAATAGTTGTAACAACAAATACTCTAGTTATCACTATAAAATGTACTTAGTAATCAACTAAAATATTTAGTACTAGTAATCACAACTAAAACTAATTAGTTAAAGAGTCAGATTTACTAATGAACTTATTTACCACTACAAATTTTCCTAATTCCTGCTACTCGAGGGGCAAAAATAGATTTTTTAGTTATAGTAACGGGTGGAACACAGTTGCTACAACAAAAATTATATTGAAATTTAGTTACCCTTACAAGATATTTCTCAATTATATTTTTTAGTTGGACGGTTATTCTCAGTGTATTATCTATTATAGGTAGTTTGAAGCACTTTTACTTCTTTTTTTAATAGGACTTACTTACTGTCTTGGGGTTATTACTTAAGACTACATCTACCTGAATGTAATAAACCGCAAAATAACCCTTGTTAATAATTTTTATTACATATAGAGATTAGGTACCTATTTATAGTTTATATTATTGTAGGTACTCCTAAATCAATTCTTTTCATTATAAATTCAAAATTTTATTTCAAATTTTAGTTCTTAATTACTCTTTAATCGAGCAACTTTTATTGCAATAATTGTTGTATAAGAATAGTAAGATACATTTTTATTTTTTTTAGCTTTAGCGTGATGCTAAGAATTGGATGTTCTTCATAACTGCGGGAAGCAAGATTATATTGGAAAAGGAAGTTGTGCCTCAGCGCTACATAAAATAAAGCAAACGAATTGCTTCCCTTCCAATTCATGTAGAGAGGATAATAAGACGAATTCGAGAATTTGCAATGCTCAATATACATTCGAGGATAAATCATCAATTAATATACCTTTTAGATCACATAATGTTTATTGTGTGAGGCCTTTAATTTTATGAAATATATTTATGTTAAATAGTTAAGTTGTATTGTAAATTATTATTATTAGTATTATTTTTATAGTAAAGTTTGAATATATAATAATCCATATTTTCATTTTCTTTTTGTTAATGACAAATATTCAGAACCTAAAAAGAAGAAACGTTCTACAATCATAGCAGAGAGACCAGATAGGTGGGCAGGGGCGTAAACCCACGGCTTCGATTTGGACGGCGAATCCCGCGTCAAACGTTGAGTGTCAAATGCATAGATAAAAGATTTATGTCAAATGAATCGTCGTAAATAAAAGTTGACCATTTATTTGACGGGGCTAAGCAGTATTGCCAAACTTGCATGGCCGTTTACCTGTCGACCGGGGTCGTATAGAATGTATTAATATAATGATAATATTTTTGTAATTTACCATGATCTGCATTGAAATTATATTGAAAGATATTAACAATAATAAATTATATAGTTCAAGCAAATAGACCTTACCAATTGTACGAACCAGATTTTTAACAAAAAAAATAACGCTATTCTGAGACCTGGATCTACTGTTGAGATTCAAGATCTCACAAAACTTTCTTCGTAGGCCTCATTTGACACAAATTTTCATTCATGGTTACTTCGTTTTTAGGAACATTATGTGGTAGAGTTTGGTACTCATTAGTTAAAACATTAAAATTTAGTTTTTGAGTTGTATTGCTGGAATTCGGAGAATTTTCAAAGTTAAACATTTCTTGTGGAGAGTTTCTATAATTTTGGAAATTTGGTCTGTTATTAGACATAACAGTAGTAGTCGATATTGGTTCGTCTCTAGCAAAATTTTGATTTTGTGTAATTGGGGAATATTTCATAAGGTCAGGTCTATTTTGAGGAATTTGTCCAGTGGATCTAAAGGCGTTCCGTGGTGGTCTGAGTCGGATTAAGAGGAATACTGTGTCATCTTTATTTTTGCCCACAGTTTGCATTGGGTTTATTTCTTCAAACGTTGTGACTCGGGGCACGTGTATGTGCTTACTACACAGGCAGGCTAAAATTAGTGATGCATGCTAAAATTAATGATATATTTTTCGAGAAAAAAAATACATTTTTAGTTCAGTCAACCGGTAGTTTCAAGTGGAAAGTTTTGGTGTAATTGCTTTTAATCGCTTATTTTATGTTTTTTGGGGTGCTGAACACGAATCTGAAGTTGTCTAACAAAAAGTTTCCCGGCAAATATCAGAAATCATAAAAAAAACACTAGTGGTTTTCATTTTATAACTGGCAAAGCAAGCTACTTACGCAAAAACTGGAAATGGAGTAAAATAAAGAGGAGAAAATTATCTACAATAATTTATCTCCCAACATTTTTTTTGTACATCGTATGGTTTCCTTGCAAAAGAGTGTTGAAACATCAAGGAAATTCAGTAATTTTTGGCAAATAGCAAAAAAGTAATGTGAAAATCCCGCAAATGCTTCCCTCTCCACTCTTCTATCTCTCTCTTTCTCATTTAAAAGCCGTAAGGAGTAAGTGAGACTTCCGAACATCCGGTCAACATTGAAATTCCAATAAAAATGTATCTGAGCGTGAGGGTTCGGACCACCGGGTTAAAATTGTAGCTACCGTCTGCCAGATGGCGCTGCTATCGGCGGCAAGAGTAAACTTTGCGCATAAGCCGCCAGATGGCGGTAAGGTAATTTACAGGAAACGGTATTGATAATTTAAAAACTTTGGATGCAACCCGACATATGGCGCTAAGGCAATATACGGGAAACTGTAGTGAAAATTTAAGAACGAAATCCGCTGATGCAAACAGTATCCTCTAGAGGGATTATTATTTGTTTTTTAGGAAACTGTATCGACAACTAAAAATATTAATTGACTGGTATAGAGGTGTGTTTTGAATAAAAAAATAGTTATTGTTCATTTAGAAATTACAACGCTAGATGGCACCAAATTTGTATCTTCTGTGGAAAACTGTCATACAGATTTTTTTAAGTGGTATATTAGGTTTCAAGAGGTAGGTATTACACTTAGAGTGCGAATATTCGCTTGTTAGTATACAGGTGAGCCAGCACACTCCATAGGAAACATCTTCTATCTTGATTTTCGACATTGATAATATAGGGATTCTTGTTTAGCCAGATAGGTAGAGGAACGTAGGTATTTTGTCCACCATTTAATGGAGCATACTTGTTTATCGAAACCAGTAAGTGTGAGGTTGCTTTGTAACGCCAACCGGAGCCCGTGTGTTCAAATTCCGACATCTAAAATTAAAAAAAAGAACAAACATATAGACTCTATTTTACTATTGAAAAATCACTTAACAAAAAAAATCACTCACCTTGCGTAGTATTGTCGGTGGAAATGCCTGTAGAGCCGGTTCGACGTCACCCGTCTTAAGATCTCAACATTTTTGGTCTAAAAATACTTAAAATCTTCTTCTCCCAATATGGAATATTCGTAGAGAGCGTAGAGACTAACGTTTACCTTGATACATCCCATTTTCACAACTTCTGCCTCAAGTTTTTGCTTTAAAAATGTGATGCAATCTTCAAGAAACGCTTTCGGTTCGATGTGAAGCAAATTGATTATTACTCCTGTCTGCACTCTACATTTAAATGCCGAAGCAATCTAAAAAAGAAAACAAAAGATAAGCTTAATTTTTAGGCAACAAAAAAAAACACTACTTTCATACCTTTTTCCATACAATCTTTTCCGAAAGTTCATCCGATGTAGATTCTCGATCCGCTTGTCCTCTCCCGTCTCTCCTTCCTTCTCCCCCGCCACCTCCAGTAATAGCATTTTTACGACTAATTTGAACTTTGAACGACTTCAACTGACTCAAAATGTACTGCAACCTCCTCTTTCCCGATACTGCTAAATGGTCCTTGCTTTAGTTTATTCGTTATTTCTAATATATACTTTTTTGAAATTTTAATAAATGCATCTATATCCGACTGTGTAGAAGCTTTTTTGAAGTTCTCTTTCGATTTCACCAAAATTTCTTCGAAAATGTCCATTATCCTACGTAATTGAAGCTGTCCTTAATGATAATCTACTTAATGTTTGACAAATTCAAACATATTGGCAGGGTACGACTGATTTGGTAGTCTTTTTCTAGCCAAAAATTTTATAGAACACCCTGCTCCTCTCAGCAGCTGTTTTTGGAGCTCTTCCGTCAATTGGTCCGATAATCTCTTTGGCAGAAATAGCAGTCCTTGTTCCAGCTCGGCAACTATGCAGTCTCCGTATCGAGTTTTCTTCTCTATAAAATTCGAAATTTTGTAGAGCTTATTAATCTCCATGTCTTCCACATCTACTTTTCGCTGATACTCACAACGGGCCGTGTTGTTAAGTTGTTCCATTGTTGCGAGCAGGGTGAGTAGGTATATGTAGCGAAGCCGACGCGACGTTTGAAAAAAGGAGAAAAATTCTTAAGCGTGCACTTTCGAACTCTCGACTGTATAATAACTAATAAAGCGAAGCCGGCGAGTGTCACTTACCCCAGGGAAAAATTGCAATAGTAATGAAAAACGCGCAATATTGCAAACTTGAAATAATCGAGTAAATTAAACATCTATACAGTATTGAATTATAGGTACTTAAAATTATTATTTTAGTTTGGGAGAAAGTTAATTAATATTATAAATATTTTCCACCCCTCCGACATGACAGCAGTATAGGCAAGTATGTTCAAGAAAATATATATACAGACGATGATTGCAATAATTACACCTTTTTTGAAAATTTTGCTCGTAATCGTCATTATAAGTCGTCCAATGAGTCGAAATTTTGTAGAAGTTTTCTTCGCCGTTTCGGTGTCTTCTCCAACAGTCCTCACAAAACACCTCCACATTGTTAGTTATGTAATTTTCAGCCACACAAATTCGCCTTATTGGTCCATTAAAGTCAGCACAAATTTCCACATAATTTTCGTCGATGCTCGAACTGCTCTCATACCCAGAATCCATTTTATTAGAATTTTTGATGAAAAAATATCAAATAAAATGCAACGCGCCGTCTGTACGTAGTGTTAAGTTAGGTATGTAGGTATAGTATCGCGCCAAACTAGCTTAGCTACTAAGCGATTTTTGCAGAGAAACGTGGAATCCCCTCTCCTACTCTTGATTCGTACGACGAGGGGCTAATGTTCGATACAAAAGTAGGAAAATTACAAAACATTTCATAATTTTTCTATCGTACAATTTTGCAAATTTCCAATAAGAATTTTTGTTATAGACAGATCTAGACTAGCGAGATTAAATATGCTCCAGGAGAAAAAAAAACAATATATTTTTTACCGTTTATTAAATCAACAATTTTACAACATAATCGAATAAAATATATGCGTATCTAATACTACAAGCGCAAATTTGTATTTCGTGGGCGCTGCAAACCGTCGAAACCTGTTGCTTTTCTAACTTCGGACAGTTTTGATCAAACTCCAGATTGATGATTTGTGGTACGGCTTTGCTCATATCTTTGAAACAGTTTTCGATAAAATCAGATTATATACGTCCTTTGACATAAATCTCATCGACATTTTCTAACTCTTTACATAGGATTAAGCATACGTAGCGCTGATCGATTTCGCGGCTACTATAGTCTATTCCCAAGTGGTCGTAATAAATGTATCGAGCAGTTTTTCTGTCCGCACCACCCAATAAACGAAAAGGTATTTTCGGTTTAAACATATAATGCTTCATATCTGTCCCATCATAGATAGCCAGTTCTTTGGCCTGAAAATCGGGAGCATTGTAGCCCTGTACGTCCATCACCACAAACGTCATGCTTGAACTTCCTAAGAATACTGCCAAATTTCCCTACCGTGTTTTATAATTTATGTACGCTTTAATTGATTTATTTTTAAAACAGACTTCTAACTGTGCCTAGGTGTACTCCATCAGACAATCGTGGATGATGAGACAGTAGGCTCGAGTATCGGCCGGAAATATTTCTGATGACTGCAATTCTAATTTGATGTCGACAGTAGACAGCTTTAAAGCCTCGTCTTGCTTGCTGCAGTCGATAACGAACGAAAATATGGAATTCGATCGCCGGCTCGGAATTTCTTTTTCCAAAAAATGATTTTTGGAAATCGCAGTACATCCTATAGGCTTCGGTGTACTCCCGATTTCTAAAATTTAAGTTAAGCGATTCATAGGGATAACACTCCGAATTAAGATACAGTTTGATATCGGTGATGGAGAGATTATTAAAATAAGTGCAGTCGGCTTTATAATTATCTTTGAGATTTGTCTGGAAGGCCAATATTACGAATCTCGGACGCTCCAGACTCGACGAAGTTTTCACCATCCAAATATCGTTTTTGGAACTTCTTAGTGCAAGCATTTGGTGCATTTCCCATCTTCGGAATGGCAACAAGATCGGAGTATTTTTGGCTATCTCGTCGAAAATTCTGATTTTCACGACATCGTTCGGGTATACGTGTTTAACTTTCAATTCGATTTTTTGGACTTCTAGAGCGGCTTTTTTTGTCTCCGCCCTCGGTTTTGTAGCAGTTGTCGTCGGTTCTGGCACGAATCAATTTCACTTTATGTTTTCCCGCAATTACACACTTGTAATCGACAAATATGCCGAGAAGAAAACTGATTAGAATCCGTAGGGTGAATTTTTTCGTTGTAGGGTCTAAAGTGGCATGTGCAGCGGTGTGAGGATGGCCTCACATTGGACACGTTGGACATGGTCCAACCCGCCATCTCCAAAATTTTGATTTCATCGGCATTGTAGCTTAGTAAGGCCTTTATCGTCGACGTAACACCTAGATCTCGAACTTTATCGATTTCTTTTCCATTTAGTTCATATGAAATAGACTCGAAAAGAAATGCGCCAAAATTGGAGGTTAACTCCCAAGTGCCGGTCCCCGTTGCTTCTTCCTTAAATGCGCCCTCTATGTGCAGCTGAGGTTCGCATAAGGATATAAATCCATAAAAACATCTTGCTGGTTTATTACTATTTTTATTTCGTCGCTGTTGTTGCAGGATTTAGTAAATGGATGGTAGGTGTGCCATTCTTCGCGAACGATAGACTCATCTACTTTGGCTTGTCTGAATATTTGCAGTTTTTCGGACATTGAATTTTTTTATTTTTCCCAGATGGCGCAAAAACGAAATGTTTTGCGGAGAAAGCGTACTCGTGGTAGTGGATGTTGCTGCTGCAGTAGTAGTAGCCGTCCTCCACGACGTATCTCCGTATACTGGTTGAAATTTAGTTATTTGTCCGCATAAATAATCCTCCGATCTACTATTACCATTTTCCAAATCAAAAAGTAACCCCATTTCTTTTTAATTCCAATCTTACGACAATTTCTTCGCCGTTAAAATTTACGGGCTTTGAATTTTGGTCGAGAATCTGTATAGTTATGTCGTCTATGGTTTGCCTATTTACAGGTAAATAAATTAAATTTCGGGGTTCTATGTTGATACTGTAGCCTGGGTCCACTGCAGGCATAAATTCGAACAATGTGTGCGATGGCAAACTGTTATAATAAGAACCCGAAATTAGATTGCACTCTACTCGTATAGTTACAACTTGCACTATTTATACGGGAAGATCTGAAGTATGTAAATATCCCGCTTTAAGTACTTTGTTGGAAAATCCCAATAATTTGGCTATGGTATCGAGCGGGCGGAAATCTATATCGAACACTGATATCAGTTCGCACTTTAAAGTATTATTGTTAGGTTTCAATGAAAACGTTTTGTCAGCACTTCCACGTCCTCGTCGAAGGTCGTCGCCGCCGCCCTATTAGCCAACGTGGAGGCAGTCGCCGCCGTCGATGCCGCCGCCTCCGCCGCCGCCGCCGTCGTCTCCGACGAGCCCGTTAATAATAATTGTTTTTGCACGAAGCGCTCGATGTCTCTTATTTCGTATGCTTCCGTCCGTATAGTAACTACTTTTTGATGTTTATTTTCGCCTTTTCTCGCATACAATTTGTTTTTTCCCGGTTCTATGTTTGGAATGGAGTTCCAGGTGGAGAACGATATTAACGCCAATGAGTATTCGAATCGAGGATCTAACTCCAGCGGTGGATAAAACGATTTGGAGATGTAACTGCCGCTACCTGTCAGCGTGAACGTCTGCGACATGTTTGAATTAAAAAGGCTCACTTCTTTCTTTCTATAACGTTTTATTGAACAAAAATTTCAAACAAAGATGTCCGCAACTGTACGTATCATAAGTCTGATATTGGTCATAATTGTACATAACCTTACAATTTTTAAAATATTTAAGAGTCATGACCGCGCAGACAAGATCTAAAATTAACGGTCGCGACGACCGGCTCCAATCTCAGGAATATTCTCCTCTAATCACCCCTCACCACGCACTCTCGTCCCTTCCCCTCTCACCGGCGGCGCGTTTAGCGCGGGGAACGGTGTCGGACGAGGGGCGACGTTTTTCGGACCCGAGCGAGTCGGACCGCCAGGCAGCCGAGAGCTGAATCGGTCGGAAGGGCGCCGGTGTACAGGGTGATTCCGCGAAATTAGGCCACTTCATAACTTTTTTATTTATCAACTTAGAAAAAAAATATCAAATACAAAAGTTGTAGGGCTGCAACCTGACCACTTCATGGCGTTTTGTTGTTGACTCGGTTTGTGTATTTGTTGGGCTATTGTTGAAAAAATATAAATATTAAACACATATATAAATATTAAACACATACCTACCCCTATTTGTACGAATTCCGAAAGTATCTTTTCGGGTCTTTTTTGTTATTTACTAACCCTGTTTTTTTCTTCAGTGCCTTGCGGAAAATTGGGTTATAGAAATTAATAAAAAAAAAACATAAGTTTTGTCTGTATATTTCGATATTTTCTATGCAATAATAATTGTTTTTCTGATAAGTGCACTGAATTGGAAAGACATTTTTTTATAACTGTTTACAATTTTTTCTGACATGAAATTATTATTCCTATCAATCAAACAGCCAAAGTAGAACAGTGTTTCAATAAATTATTGTTTCCACAGTAGGTAGGTAGGTTATGCTATATCTATGTGGTATTTTGGATTTCTATTACTTTTTTCTTTTACTACTTTGTGCCTCTTTAGATGTGTTGTGGTCGGATCTACCAATTCCGGGAGCAAACGTTTTAAATATAACTTCGTCAATTTTGGCTCCATCTGTTTTTCCAAAAAATCGCGACGTCTATATTTAGGTATAAAATTTTCATTTTTAAATTTTTCCCAGCCCAAATGCCAAAAAGGCACCCTTAGTTGCCCTTGTACAGGGTGGTTCATTATAAATTGACACGCCCCTTAACTTGTTAGTTTTTGAGGTTAGAAAAAAAAGTGTTTGGCAAAAGTTTTAGATAAATACAAAGTTTTTTGTGACGCTATTGGACCGTGTACAGTTCTTTATTTCGAGAATATAATCAGTAAAATTTGAAAAGGCTCCTAAACATTTTGGAGTTTCACTGTATTACTCTCTTGTTTAAAACAAATTTTTTTTGTTATTACATCGATCATCTATCTTTATCGCGAGATCCACAAATTCGAGTTAAATAAATTTAGTATAAAATTTGAAAACGGAATTTTTCAAAAACGGAAAAAGATAATGCCACAAAGTTTAATATCATTTTAATTGCCTTGATGAGCAGAATTAAAAAATGCAAAAATATATAGGGTGTTCCATTTAAAAAAACATAAGTTATGTCTGCCACGGCTTTCTAGAACACACTGTACACGGTCCAATAGCGTCACAAAAAACTTTGTATTAGTATCTAAAACTTTTGTAAAAAACTTTTTTTTCTAACCTCAAAAGTCAATTTATAATGAACCACCCTGTACTTGAAAATACCATTTATAAAAATTTTAAAAGTTTGATTTTTCCTACAAAAAAAAGTACAGGGTGATCATTTTTAGAGGCCCAGCCTCTCTTGGTGGAACACGGTCAAAGATATGGAGATATTATACAGGGTGAGTCAGAATGTATAGTAAATACTTTAAAGGGGTGTTCGGCAGGTGGTTTTAAGGGGTCTTTCATATAAAATTTTTCGATTTGGGCTTTCCTTGCCAAGTTATTCGGGTCTACAGGGTGACCCAAATATATTTTTTATTTTTATCTCAATACCGGCGCTACTTAAAAATTTGAAATTGGTATGTGTTATCTACTTACGGGAAGACGCCTTAGGGTAGTTTATTGATTTATACACTGCCCTAAAAAGGGTAAAAACTAACAACCCCTATTAATTTTTTTGCTCGAATTTTTTTGTGGGTCATTTTTACGTATAACAAAAATATGATTTGCGTAGCCCTTTTATTTAAGAAACTTTTTTCCCTGTACATTTTTTCTCGAAAACACAATATTTTTCCTACAAAAAAAATTATTTCATGATAAATGCCATTCCCCTGATTACAGAAAATCAAGTAAAAATTCATAGTAGACGGGCGTCAACAATTTAATTATTTTTTTACCTGAGAAATCAATGAGAAGTAATATTTCTCTCCCTAGGTAAATAATGATAAGAAAAAAATACCTAGGTAAATAATGAACAATTTTCTATATGACATTTAAAAATTATTTTCATTTTATCAGCTTGACAACTGAACTCCCAGGCTTTCGAAGTATTTGAAAAAAGCGAGAAATGACTAAAATATCAAAATCTAATCAAATATGTAAAATGTGGCAATATTTCAATGTTAGTAGTAAAAAAAAAAACTATAGACACTTCGGTTGAGAAGGCCATTATTTAATGGCTCACTTCTCAACCTAAGTGTATAATGTACTATTATTGAACATTAAAAAAACAAAAATATAGTGTTACAGTAGATGCCCAAAATGATATGTCCATAATAAAAGGGCTACCTACACAAATCATATTTTTGTTATATGTAAAAATGACCCACAAAAAAGTTCGAGGAAAAAAAATAATAGGGGTTGTTAGTTTTTACCCTTTTTTAGGGCAGTGTGTAAATGAATAAACTACCCTAAGGGATTTTGAATGATGTAACAAAAATGGTATGTTGGTGGGGAAAAATATTTCTTGGCGCCGCAACGCGACGCCTACCGTCGTATTAGCAGAGTCGCTGCATGAGGCCAATTTATTCCTTTATACACCCTATATCATCTCCCATATAATATAATATCTCCATATCTTCGACCGTTTTCCACTAAGAGAGGCTGGGCGTATAAAAATGATCACCCTGTACATAAAGACGAACTAACACAACCAAAATTTAAAATATTGCATTTATGGTTTTATATACTTGTGAATTCCATTGGGAAGAATTTCAGAAACATCACATTCAGCCTATAGAAGCCTTCAATCAAGATTAGGCTAGATAACTATTGTAGATAATAAAAAATAAAAGATAAAAAACCTTTTTAAAAACAAACTTTTATTTAAGTCATGTACTAAAACGAATAAAATAAAATACCTACGTCTTGTATCTACTAAAAGGAATAAAATAAAATAAATCTAGGTTTTCGTTAAGATAATTCAATGCCAAATTGCGACAAATTTTTGTAAATCAAAAAGCTAGTCGCGCGAATTCTAAAGAAAATACATACTTTGGCAAGTAGGTACTTGCTTATCAACCAATCACTGTATATTAAAATTAATTGGTACCTACTTTCTATGAACATTTCTCGCGACAAGCTTTTTAAATTACAAAAACGACTTGGCGCAATTTGGCACTGAATTATTCTAACAAAAACCTAGACTTATTTTAATTTATTTTATTCGATGTAGTACATGATTTATTTCATTTTATTTAATAAAAGCTTGTTTTTAAAAAGGTTTTTATCTTTTATTTTATTTTATGCTTTTTAGTACATATTTGATTCCCATATCAGGAGAGTGGTAAAGAAATTTAGTCCGCCATATTGGATTTAGTATGATGTCTTATCTTATTATTTTGAACTCGTCAACCCCTTTCATTTGATACCCATATTAAGTATTAGAAAGTAGAAAGTATTACAATATTGAGTATTGCAAATTGCATTGTCACCGGAACTAAAGGTGTATGCAAAATTTCAGCTCAATCGGATGTCAGGAAGTGGTTCTAATTCAGCTTGCAAGATTCGACCCACACAATAACAGTAGTATTCTCTGAACGCTGCTAACAGGTGAAATTAAATAAAAAAGCTTGTAAAATACGAGAGCGGACGATTGGGCAGCTTCAAAGGTAGTTTTTTGTCATTTTCTTCAAATATAATCCAAGTCCGGTTTTTTGCTTCTTCAGAAATAATCCGGTTCCGTTTTTCTCGATCGTTATGGCTTCCATTTTTTCGTTGTGTCTTTTGTCTTCTTCCAGCTTTTGTTTGGCATTTTTGGCGTCGATGATGGCTTTCGCTACGTGGGCGACACCGCCGGTTAGAGCTCCTACGGCGCTGAGTCCGGCAAACAGGGGCACGAGAAACGGTAAGAAGCCCCCGGTTTTAGGGATAGCTATGACACGGGGTACTTTAATTTTTCGACGACCGCCCGCATGTTTAACGAGCATTCTGGCAGTCTTCAAAGCCATAGATACGTCTTTCTTTTTAAGTGCCGCCCCTTCTCCCTCGGGGCGTTGTCCTAAGCAATTTAGTTTCTTTAAGATATTTCGCTTGAAACAAATTTTTGACTTATTTTTCGGTGAATTTCTACTTTTTGCGGAGCGGTCGCTACCGCCTCCACTCGTAGCAGTAGCAGCAGAAGCAGCAGTAGAGACCGCACCCATGCCTAATTTTCTTTTAATTTTCATTCCTGTGACGACAAGCCAGCCGGCCGATTTTTCTCCGAAACTCGAGTCTGTTGCGCGTACGCGGCTCCGAGCCTGTTCTTCCAATAGCTTGTCGGCGATGCGTCGACCTTTCAGACTTTTATCCGCGTGGTAATAGAGGTCGTGGCCTAGACAGTAGCCGTCCAGCTGATTGCGCGGGCTATCCCCGCGGGCTTGTCGTTCTAGTAGACGCGTGCCCGGTCCGCAATACGAGTAGCCGGGAATGTGCAATTCGATCGGCAAGTTATTTATAGCGTTGTTTAAGAGACCCGCTCCTTTAGCGAAGGTGCTATTTAAGAGATCCGCTTCTTGCGGCCGCTGCATTACAAATGTCATTGTCGAGCTATACGGACGTTATTTATAATGAAAAAAGACGAACAAAAACAAAAAATCGATATAATTAATTTGGACGAGATGCTAGAGGGAGATAAATTGCTTAATACCCGACGACATAGCGATATTTTACCCAATACCATACGGGCGTTAGTATGTTGTAACGAAGTTACTAATTTCCCGTTTTCATTTTTATTTTTAACACCCACTTATTTCCTCGCCGCGCTATTTTTAGCGGCCGGCTATCCGCCGTGGTAGTTTTTATGTCCACACCGATGACTTTTTCTACATAGTAGGCCGACATTCCAGTTTTATTGCATTTAATTAAGTCCTGGTTTTGATTAGTTTCCGGCTTTCCGCCGCCGAATAATGGATGCTTATGTTGCCATAAGGGTTGTGGGATACCGAAAAGGGGTAGAACCGGGTTACTAATTCAAATTGCAGCTAGAATCGCCGTTCTTTTTGGGAAACCGGGTATTTAGGACATCGCCGATCCAATGGAGCCGCCGCTGAGGACGCGCCAGGGGTGGTTCATCCCTTAGGCGCGCCGCCCGGCCATCAGCCGCCGCAGCGAGACCGATGCGGAGGGGATCGCTTGCGAATTCCCGTCGGCGACGCCGACCAATGAGCCGCCGTCGCCCCACCGCTGGGTCGCGTGGGAGCCGGCTATAAGACGGCCGGCGGCCGCCACGGGGCCCGTCTTCCGTCTTTGGTCTTTTGTCTTTTGCCCGCTAACAGGTTAGTAATTTGCGCTCTTCGAATAGTCTCTACCAGGGGGAAAAGTGTGAACTTTGCCCCGACCGCCCGTCTACCGCGGCCCTCTAGCTAATTACGCATTTACCAACAATTTAGTTCAGGTTAGACAACCGAGGAACGTGCTAGTAATTTCGCTCTTCGAATATTCGCTACCAGGGGGAAAAGTGTGAACTTTGCCCCAACCTACAGCCTACCGCGGCCCTTAGCTATCCGAACTTTACTGGCCGTCAAATCCGTTGCCTAACCGTAACCTAGAATCCGAACCGAATATTTTGAGCTTGCTTCTAGCTTTTCCGTTGCTTACGTTAACCCTTAGGGCATTTAAAGTACCGCAAGCAAGCCACGTTTAGCAACCCTAGATTAATACTAAAGTCGCGTTGTTTCTTTTATTTACAGAACCGTAGGCCCCCCCGATCGCGACTGGCCGGACTTATTTTGTATGATTTATGTAAGAATCTATTACCTACTGTGTTTATTCAATATACGATGTCTTGAAATATTGTTTGATTTTGCTCCTACCCCTCAAACACACCACATTTGCACTCTGGAATTATTTTCTCTGACGAAAGCTACCCTGGATAAAAGCGGAGCATACCGCTCTAAAAAACTGGCGCCTGAGCATTCCGTTCCGCCAAGGTTCTGGTTTTCCCTGTCTTAATAAAAGAGGCTATGAGGAAGCCCCCATATCCAGCAAGGGAAATCAGAACGGAAAATACACTAAACAGTATAAATTTCCGTTTGTCAAATATCTAATATTCAACAAAATCAGACCGACTGCAAAGGAAAAGTAATTTTGTAAAAAGTTTAATTCCGAAGTAAAAAAGAACGCTATAATGTGGTCCTAGTAATTCTGGTAAAACAAATGTAATGCTGAGTTTATTGTTCGATCCTAACGGGCTCAAATTTGAAAATGTCTACGTTTATTCAAAGTCTTTGTACCAGCCGAAATATAAGTTGCTGGAGAGCGTCATAAAAAAAGTGCCGGAACTCAAGTACTTTCCCTTCAATGAAAGAGAACAAGTGATGGATGCGGCCAGTGCTCTCCCAAACTCTATATTTATTTTCGACGACGTTTCATGCGAAAAACAAGATAAAATTCGCGAATACTTTTGCATGGGCTTAATCGATTCTTTCTATCTCGCTCAGACCTATTCGAGAGTGCCGAAACAGCTGGTGCGCGACAACACAAATGTTCTGGTATTATTTAAGCAAGACGATACGAATTTGCGACATGTGTACGAAGACCACGTAAACACAGATATGGCATTCGAGCAGTTCAGAAACGTGTGGAGAGTGTTGGCGGGACAAGTACGGATTTTTAGTAATTGTTAAGGATAATGACTTTAATAAAGGTAGATACAGGTCAAAATTTGATACTTATATAAAAACCTAGTATCAGACTTATCAGTCTATTACTGGTGTATTTATGGGACAGACAGGTGTCGGAAACAGTACGATCCCGACCGGTAATAGAACAACCGGTTTGGAACAGCCCGTTTGGAACAGCCGGTGTGGAAGAGGCGATTTGGGACAAGCGGTTGATAACTACCTGTTAAGAACAGCCTGTTTCGAACAACAGACCCCATTTAAATTGTTTATTGTTTATTATAATGGATCGAAACAAACGGAAATTAAAGCAGAGAATCTTGCAGACCGCAAACGCGATTCGAAAAAAATATTGGGCTATTAAATTAGATAAAAACGAGGGGCATGAGAATCTTAATAACTTTTTTAAGCCCCTGCTTATTCCACTCGAGAACATGACAGCGACTTCGACTAATAAAAATGGAAATGTGATGGGGACGACGACGACGACGACGACTACCCCACTCATTTCAAATCCGAAAAACGAGGAACCGACAATGAAAAGAGAAGAAACTGAAATTGATAGCTAAGTCATCGGAGCAGGAGGATGTAAGAGTCCGATGTGGAGGAAGACGTTTTCTTGAAGACTCCCCTGGAACAATTAAGAGACGACTTTGCCAGATCTTTAGAAGAAAAACGAGAAATAATTGAAAATTACTTGGAAAATTATCCCTCTATGATGCGTGAACATGCTATTAATCATATGCAAGATTCAGATAGAATCGATCGAGTTTACGGGCCGAAACACGATCCATTCACTGAGAAATGGACTCTGGGTAACAAGGACGTTAATTTTGACAAAGATACAAACGCAATTTACATAGGTCAAGAAATTTATCGAAGAACGCCGGAGCTGTACGACGCGCTTTTCTACAAAGACAGATTTCCAGAAAGTATCAGCGATCGCGAAAATTACAGACAAATATTACACTATACTTCTGTACTTAAAAGGGGCTACCTACCAGAAGGAAAAATAAGGGGAAATAGATCGGAAAAATATAAGAAAATCAAACAATTACTCGAAGAAGAAGAAGATAGCGTAGCCAAAAATTCTTTGCCTGCGTCTGCTATTAGACGACATAAATCCTATCATTTGGGTGGAACGAGCGCGTCTTTTCTAGAGTATAACGATAAGGCAAAATAATACGTTTTCTATAAAGATGTCGACGAATTGGTGGACTCCAAACAAGTTGGAAATGGAAATCACGAGAACGAAATAACCGCCATTTTAAGCGAACTGGAAAAACTCGGAGTAATTGAGTTCCTTAAATAAGCGAAGCCATACAGAAGCTGTTTAATATCAACATGAGTTTAAGCAAGTTCGGAAATTCTTTGAAAAAAGCTCAGAAAGACGACAATAATGGTGTTGGCTCATATGCAGCACATACCGAAATAAAATCGTTTCTAGAGGGCGTTGGAACGGAACTAGATAGAAAAATCTCAAATGTGAGTCAAGATGTCGCTGCTCAAAAAAGCGTGCTGAATACCGAAATTGAAAATATGCTCCTTACTACTATACCAAATTTGATCGATAAAAAAATATCTATAGCTCTGTCTTTAAAAAAGGTTAGCAGAAGAAGGCGAAACACTGAAAAAATATATGCAGACGGGCCTTAACAATTTTGAATCGACATGGAAAAAAATAAACGGGGACGCCTTAAATGCGCTGCGATGAAAAAGACCATGGCACAAGTAGGAGATATAGTTAATAAACGCGTCGACAAGTTAGATGATAAAATCCGATAAATCTGCAAAAGCACCAGTGTGGATTTACTACAAGAATCTATCGCTAAATTTAGTCAAAAAATTGACAAAGAAATTGATTTATTAAACGCAAGAATTCGATATTTAGAACAGTCCCTCCCAAGGGAAAGAAGCTGAAAAATGAAAATTAGCAAAAATAACGCCACTACTGTGTCGTCGGCGGGAACATCGACGTCTGCCAAACAGCAGGACGTGAACGAGCTACATAAACCCTGTAGAAAAAACTTTAAGAGGCGTCGAATAAATATAAAAGGTTTGAACGATCTGTGGCAAGTGGACTTGGCCGAAATGACTAATTATGCTCGAGTAAATAAAAACCACAAATATATTCTTGTGGCAATAGATGTGTTTTCCAAGTATTTGTGGACGAGACCTCTGAAAAGCAAAACCGGAGAAGAGGTAACAAAAGCCATGGAGGATATACTTAAAAAATGTGATGGACGCGCCCCAAAAAACTTACAATCTGATCAAGGCAAAGAATTTTTTAACGTAAATTTCGACAAACTTAGGAGGAAGTACGGTATCAACCACTACAATACATTTAGCGTGCAAAAAGCCGCCGTTGCAGAACTAGTAATCCGAACGTTGAAAGAGAAATTATATAAAATGTTTAGTTTGCACGGAAACTATAAATGGCTTCAATATATAGATTTACTTACGCAAAATTATAATAATAATACAAAACACCGCACTATAGGAATGAAACCCGTCGACGTTTCGAAGGAAAACGAGGCGTCTTTACTGAAAACCCATTTAAAAATTTTCCGACCCTCCGCAAAATTTAAAATAGGAGATTTGGTGCGCATAAGTAAAGCTAAACATATTTTTGAAAAGGGTTTCACGCCAAATTGGACCACTGAATTATTTAAAATTAAAAAAATTCGGTCTACAAATCTACATACCTTTTGGAAGATGCTCAAGGGCGACCTATAAGCGGCGGTTTCTACGGGGAAGAATTGCAGAGAACCAGGCAGCCCGACGTATTTCTAGTCGAGAAAATTTTAAGAAAAAAAGGACGCAAACTGTACGTAAAGTGGTTAGGACTCGATAAAGAACACAACAGCTGGATAGGTAGCAAAGATTTTGTTTAGATATGATATGCAAGCTCCGCAAAAAAAAACATAAACGCGCGAGAGCTAATATAAATACTAGGAGATTTCCGAAAATTACTAGTTTCAAAAAGTAAAGAGAAAGTGCAACGTGTCGTCGGGTAGTGACATCGAATCGAGTTCACCCCTTTGTTGGGAATACATTGACAACATCCTTTTATGTTGCCGACGGGAGATTCAAAGAGAGCAAAAATTAGTAAATGAAGTATGGTGCGTTGTACCAGGCTCAAATTCGCATAAAATTAGTACGGGCCTAAGTCCCGCTAGAGGGTTTATTCCGGCAGTTAGACTCGCAAAACATTCCCCGCATGGAGAAAATATGGATATAATTTCTTTTTGCGAGGCAGACTGGACTGAATTTATTGATGTGATCGAATGTCTAATCAGAGCTAACGCCAGAGAATGCGATATGCCGAGCATTGAAAATATTTCCAAAGATAATGTGGACGAAGTAGATGGATGTGTATACAGTCAGCAGGAGCAAGCGACTAATTTACTGTCCGAAAATAATTCCGTTTCCTTAAAAACGATACTTGGTCAACGAGTGGTTCCTTTGAAGAGCAACGAACTTGATATATGTCTCACGATTCCTCTGCCTGCAGCTGAAGAAATTATAGCGATGAAAACATTTGTAAATTATAGATTAAATTTGTTAAGGGATTTAGATTTTTCCACTTACTATAATGATGTGTTAGAATTAGTTAATTGTGTTTTAAATAGAAATAGTGCATTAACATGTCTAGATGTAATTAAAAAATGGATTTTTGCGAATCCATCAGATCGTGGTGTTTGTTAGAATTATTAAGTATTTACCCCAACAGAATTGTAGAGGATTTTGGAAAAATACAAATTATATGTGAATGAATTGTAGGTATGTTTTTTAATGCACCTCCTTTAGCTAGTAAATTAAAGAAAAACTTAAATTCCAAAAATATCTATGTACCTATTTGCAAATTTGGTATATTATAATAATGGGAAACCATCTAGGGAAAAAACTCTACTACTCGTCAACTTTGCTGCATTTTGCCTGTTCCTGTTTTCCACATTCATAAAATACAAACTTGAAGTCTTTTAGCGATATAAGTAATATAAATAAGTACAGACTTCTAATTGCGAACAAAAATGCAAAACCAATTTTTTTCTTTACCTGTTTTCTATTAACTAATGAATCCGTATTACTATTATTAAATTTTTATTAAGTAAGTTTTAGTCATGCGTTATACATTCACATAATATTTGAATGAAAAAATCATGTTATAAATATTTGCATGTATGCACCTTGCTTAGAGAAGTCTTTGACCTCTTAGTATGCCAGCCCACATTTGCGGGATTTCCACTATTATTAATAAGAATTAGAATTTGACGCCCTCTGTTGTTGACGGTGCTAATAAATAATTTTTAATATTGACTTATTTTCTATGAGAAAAATACAAATTTTTAGCGCCATCTGACGGTTTGCATCCAAAGTTCTTGAATTATCAATACAGTTCCCTGTAAATTACCTTACCGCCATCTGGCGGCTTATGCGCAAAGTTTACTCTTGCCGCCGATAGCAGCGCCATCTGGCAGACGGTAGCTACAATTTTAACCTGGTGGTCCGAACCCGCACGCTCAGATACATTTTTATTGGAATTTCAATGTTGACCGGTTGTTCGGAAGTCTCACTTACTCCTTACGGCTTTTAAATAAGAAAGAGAGAGATAGAAGAGTGGAGGGGGAAGCATTTGCGGGATTTTCACACTACTCAAAAATAGGTAGGTAAATATTATTCTCTAGGCTAATAAAAGAGGTGAGCCCCCTTAGACACGGCTTCCATGGTTTCTCCAAGGCAGCCTTCCAGTTCTTCTGCATCTGAAACAAATAATCATTGACTTAATTCCAAGTGTGTGCGATTTATTGAATACATATGAATACCTATTTAGTAACATATTTTGAACACAAATAAATAGTGGGTGCAGAAATAAAGGTGGCATAGAATTATCCTTGTACCTTCAAGTGATTCAGGGAACTCTGCAACGGGCATGATATTAAAGCTGTTCTCGCAATTCGGGCACATATTAGAACAATAATTAAGGCCTACCTTTTTGCATCCACATTTGGTCTGACGCATTTGCAAGAAATAAGTTTCAACACTGCTTCTGGCGCTGGGGGCTGTAGCATTGGTACTCGCTGCAGACTCCATTTGGTTTTCTTCCTACCCCATTGTTCAGGACTTTTTTTTATTTCCAAATGTTGCTGTGCTTCAGCCTTGGTAGGAGGTAGGGATGCCAAGTGTGATGTTCTGTATGTTGAAAGGCAAGGAACTACAGGTAAAATAATTCAGTTAAAGGGAAAGTTGCATTTCATTTATTAGTCCGGCAGCCCAAAAATATGGGACGAAGTTTTTTCAAAACGGATTTGACATCTCTAGGACTCCTAGTTTTGATATCCAAGTGATGACAAACTGTCATCCTTGAGCAATTTGAGATACAGGGTGTCCATGTGATCACTATCAGGTATATTTTTACACCCCCTTATTTTATATATTTTTGAGGTTAGGAAAAAAGTTTCAGATACAAGTTGTAGAAGCCAAAGCAAGCTTTTTTCAGCGTTTATTTATTTTTATACAGGGTGTTCAGAAAATCGGTGCCAAACCAAACTTTTGTTTCTTTAAATCGAATACCCTTTATATTTTTAGATATTTGAAATCTGCTCATTGTCACAATTTCAATGATGTATACACATGTAATATGTTTGTTTCAAGCGTTTGTCAAGTATTCGACCTTGAAACTTCCAATTTTGCACTTTTGATGTTTATTTTTTCGAAAATGAACCTGGCGGGTATCTTTTTATTTTTAATTAATTTATTAAAAGAGCTAAAGAACGAAAGACAACTTTTTTGCTCAATATGCTTTTTATAGGCATTTTAATATACAGGGTGAGATGACAGATTTCTCTCGAGAAATTATGAAGATTTAGTGAAGCGGCCCCATGTGGAGCTACGATCCCTGAATGGGGCTCCACGAAGGCACTTTTTCTTAACTTCGGAACCGTTTAACTGATTGATTGCCCTCAAATTTTATACACACTATACACTCAATAATACCCACTAACCACCTTTAAATGGCCCCCCTGGTATACAAAGTGTCTGTTTTTTAGGTGACTCATAGTAATTCACTGTAACAGCAACCCATCGTAATCGAACATCAGCAGCCCAGGTATCATTATGTTCCACACATGTTTGTAAAATAGCTTCGTTCATTGCTTTTTCTATTCTTGTCTTCCACGACTCTGAACGATCGGCCATCGTTGAAGATTTTTTATTTTTTCTAAATCGCACTTTTGTCCACAGTACAAACCTTATGATCTGTAAAATTAAAGTTTGTCACTTCTGAACGCCGCGCCTCTGCATTTTTACAGTTGGAGTTCCAGAATTGGTAACAATATTCTCCGGAGTTAAGCATCTTTTTAAGTGGCTTTTGGAAATATAAATATGTGGATACGCAACTTCTATGACAAATTCAAAAAAGCCTTACTAGTAGTGGTCGTTTCTTCCAATTCTCTAAACATATGTTGTCCTCATAAACTTTACTACAATTTAAATTGTTTTTATACGCTGAATACCATAGCAACTGAAAGACTTATTTTTTTTTCACAACCATATTCACTCAAAAAAAGCACTTCTTATCACTCATGTCTAATAACCTTTTATTAAAATTTAAAATGTGAGAAACAAAACACTATTATAGTTGTGCCACAAGACACGATAAGGCTGTTTTAGTACATTTTTGAGAATTGATGAAATTCCAAATCAGTTAAGTACGTCAATTCCCAAATAAACAACTAGACGCGAGCTGTTTTCCAAGGCCTCCAACTACTTCTCTAAAACTGCATTGCACCATGACACTCCCGCACAGTTTGCTGTGGCAACCCGTGCACAATAACATTCCCGCACTGGTTGCTAAAATGATATTATACACAACGACTTACATTTCTTAATTAAAAACGATACACACATAGGTACATACAATGCAATGAGGCAATTTCTTTAGTCTTAGAAAAAGCGCGTTTTTTGTTTCTTAATATAAATATAATAAATTAAAAAAGCATTCTTCTTAAGCACTAAAATTAAAATACAGTAAACGCAAACTGAAAAGGTGAGTTTTTGAAAGGGGATGAGGGACTAATAATATAATACAGGAAATAAATGTTTAACAACCAATAAAAGGGTTTTGTAGATAGGGCTAATAATTGCTATTAGTCCTTCCCCATTATTCTCATCTCATTTCTGGATATTATAATATACCGAGTAGCGAATGCCATTAAATTAAGTACATTAAATTACACTAAAGTAAAATATCGTTTTTTTTTTATTGTAGTAATGTCCATATTGGTGGCGAAGTGTACCTATAACTACACACAATTATTAGGAAAAATTACGTAATTTAATGTACAACTTTGAGTTTAGACAAAATGCTCATTTGGCTGCAGACTGGACAGAGCATCAAATTTAACACGCCCTGTACCTGTCATGTAGCTTTATATCTAAACATACCCATTTTTATAAGTTTATTAGTTTTTTAACTTAGATACGAAATGTTCGAATACAGAGGAATTCGTGATAGGTATTTTAAATTCATAACACATGTTTTTAAAACACCTTGTATAATGATAACTGTAACGTAATTAATTTATACAATATAATAATAATAACAACAATTTTACAGCCAAATAGTAAGATTTAGATTAGAAATTCCATATATTATCTAATATTTACTGTCTAATATTTGAGATACCCTATGTATATCAAATTGCTCAATGACGCCAGCATGTCATCACATGCACATCACATAATATACAAGGTGTATATCCGACTGATGAGTCGGATATGGTTAATAGACATACAAATCTGCAAGAATCCGTTAAAAAAAGAACTTCATCCCAAATTGCGCACTTCAGGCAAAAAAACCGGTTCCGCTGCCGGACTATATTTATTTATTTATTGCTATTTGCCAAAAACTATCTATTTCCCCGATATTTCTTCTTTTGCGTGGAAACCATATGATGTACAAAAAAATGTTAAGAGAGGTAATTTTCTCCTATTTATTTTACTACAGCATGACTTTTAGCGTAAATAGCTTATAAGCTGAAAATCACTAAAAAACATTATTTTTAGTGTTTTTTAAAATGATTTCTCATGTTTGCCGCGAAAATTTTTGTTGGACAACTTCAGATTCGTGTTCAGCACCACAAAAAACATAAAAACAATTACACCAGAACTTTCCACTTTGAACCCTCTTTGATTACCATTTGACTGAACTATTTATGAATTTACAGCATGCCAAAGCAGACGTTTTTGAAAATGTGCTATTTTTTTGTTTGTTTACGGATTTTAGAGAATGTTTAAAAACATTTTTAGATATATATAGCCTTAAGTAGGTTGTTTTGTATAATAATTTTTTGATTGTAAATAACCAAATACACGACAAAAACAGCTTAAGTTAGATAGTCTGTTTCTAGGAGTTTAGTAGGCGGCTCTGAAGTAAATCACAATATTTGACGTTTCGATAAGTTTAAACAAGGCGTTAGTGACATTTCACAGCATATTTTTTGTGCATTCATTGTTGTTGACAAATAAAAATGTCTCGTGGTAAGGCTGTTTCTGAAGAAATAAGGAATGTTATAAATCACTTGAATTCAAAAGGCAAATCTGCTGCGCAAATCGCAGACATTGTTAATTTATCATGACATACAGTGCGAAATATTAACAAACTTTACATAACTACTGGATCCGTTTTTAGTTGCTCAGAAGCAAAGTAATGGAAGTCGGCCACATTATTCTGATACGAATTTAAGGGCTCTGAGAAGGACTATCGTGCAAAATCGCCGGGCTAATTATGGAGAATTGAGTTTTATGGAATCAGACAACAGATAAATGTTTTTCAAGGGCAACTTGTCACAGGGCTGCCCGAAAACTCGGGTTTAAAACTTACGAGGTAAGCCCCAAACTGTTTCGGATTTTTTCCCGTTTTCAATTTTCCGATCTATAGGCAAAGGAAAAGTCTTTACTAACAAAGAGGCAGAAGAAAAATAGACTTTTGTGGACAAAAGAGCACAGAGCTTGGTCTCAGCATCAATGGAACTCAATTATATGGAGTGATGAGGTTAGATTTGAAGTTTGTGTTGGTGATAGTCGAAGCAGTCATTAGATCTAAAGGAAAAGTGTATCACACGGACTGCCTTAAGAAGAAAGTTAAGTTTCCGTCCTCCGTGATAATTTGGGGATCCATGTCAGCTAGAGGGGTCGGAAAATTACACTTTGTAGATGGCATCATGAACGCTGACAAATACAATAACGCTTGAAAATAATTTGAAACTAAAAATTGAAAAACTGCGTTTGCAAAATATTGAATGAAATATGAAACAAGATGGCGCCTCTTGTCGTATGGCTAAAAAAGTGACAGAGTGGATGTTATAAAACAACATTTCACTTTTAAAATGGATGGCTAGTAGTCCAGATCTTTCGCCGATTGAAACATTATAGGCATGTAATGAAGAAGTTGCGATCACAATCCACAAGAACCGTTCCAGTGTTGCGTGCTCGTCGCCAAGAAATTTGGAATAGTTTCACTCCAAATGATTGCCAAACATTAGTTAACAATATGCTGAGACGTTTTGAGGCAGTAATAAGTCGAAAAGGCGATGTAACGCAGTGGTAATTTTCTATTTAATTTTTGTCGATTTTCTGTTTATTGACAATATTGGAATTTCTTTACAATTTTTCTTTGTTAGTTAAAATATAGTTTAATTATATGCCAAGAGTGAATAAACGTTTTGTATACAGGGTGAGTCAGAATGTATAGTAAATATTTTAAAGGGGTGTTCGGCAGATGGTTTTAAGGGGGGTCTTTCATATAAAATTTTTCGATTTGGGCTTTCCTTGCCAAGTTATTCAGGTCAACAGGGTGACTCATCTACTGTTAAATTTTTTTTATCCTGAATCTGAATTATTGTTACCTGCTATTTTTGTTGTTTTAACGTTCCATAAAATAATTAAATTGTTTGACGCCCGCCTACTATGAATTATTTTTACTTGATTTTCTGGAAGTGGGGAATGGTATTTGGCATGAAATTATTTTTTGTAGGAAAAATATTGTTTTCTTGAAATCGGCATTAAAATGTCCCAAAATCGTCATTAAAAGCACAGAAATCGTACAATAATGTAGCCCATTTGTAAGGGACCAGTGCATTCACCCTCTTGATCCTCTCTACGAAATGCCTATACTGCTAAATCGGAATACAATATTATCTAAGTAAGCAATATTGTTAGTACTAAGTAGAAAATCAATCACTTTTGTAACAAGAAGGTTGTCGACATTTAATCATTTAATATACGTTTGTCTTAGTATAAAGACGTCCCGCTTTTCATTTCATTACACATTATTGTACGATTTTTTCAATAAGTAGGCCTTGGCGAGATGTAAACATCAAACGTCAGACGCGGAGAAATCGCCCGTCAAAAGTGATCAAATATTCAAAACCCGGCCGATAAAGGCCCATTTAACTTTTCGTACACATTGCGAAATTGTTTCCTATAGAAGCGCAATCCTTCAGTCTACATATTTTAGTAAATTTGAATATCAATAGATTTGTTGTGTAGGCTGCACAAGCAGCAGTTTAGTTTTTCTGTTCGAAGGTGCCGTACGTCATTATACTTGTCCTAGGTAGAGCGATCGGTAAAGTCAAGCAACGCCGCGCGTAGTCGGTTCGTGGACAGCTGATCCCTTATTATTATTTTCTTGTCTAATAAAACATATTTTTTTCCGATTTCAAAAAAATATATAATATGTACCTCGGCACTGAAGTTCTTTTTATGACTCATGTGGTTTATTTGCCTCGGCCAGAGGCCTCGGCAACTAAACTCCACATGAGTCATAAAAAGTTGAACTTCAGTGCCTTGGTACATAAATAACTATTTTGAGAAAAAATGTAGAGGGAAAAAAGTTTCTCAAATAAAAGGGCTACACAAATCATATTTTTGTTTTATACGTAAAAATGACCCACAAAAAAGTTCGACCTTTAAAGTATTTACTATACAATCTGACAACCTGTATAATTTGAAAAATGTGTAGACCAGGATAAATTTCTTCAAAAAACGTATTTTTATTAGTTTGGGCCAACTTCCCTAAGTTTTAAAATTAAAAAGTGTCTTAAAAATTGTAAGTATAATAACTATAAAAAATTATAATTTCCCGCTTAAATAGTCTAGTTTGTATTTAGCTCACCAGCGAGCGTATGGCATCCAAAAATTATAGGGAGTTGCCTATCTTTCCCTATATATAAATCCTTTATGGGCGAGTTTTTAAAGTCAACACAAATATGTGATGGAATCCATCAAGCCAATCAAAAGTGCAGAAATGTTTGAACAGGCCAATCACATTGCATTGGTGGATTCCATCAGATATTTGTGTTGACTTTAAAAACTCGCGGATGAGTTGTGATTTAAGTTTGATGTATCGATCGGTAGGTGGAGGAGAGGTGATAATGTCCTCCACGTCGGCAGCATACGTGTGATCCAACTGGGAGATTACGTAATTGGACTTAGTCGTATCCAGGGGCACAAAAAATATCTCGAATTGAGCTTCTGCTGGTGCTTACCAAAGCGCAGGTTTATCAGGCCAGAAGGGTGCAACTCTGAAGACGCCTGCAGGATAAGTTGGCGTCATGGTTCATAAGTCGTGAGTCACCACTATGTAATAGCTTGGTGCTGGATGATTAAACACGCACTACACTTAAAATAAAAATTCTTTTCGGTTTGACAAATTTATTAATTGACTGTTACTTAGTTATAAAACATTCTGATACTTTATAACCGGCAATGTCTTTATTGCTGTGACGACGGTCGCCACATCAGTGAGGGTGGCCACAAACGTAATGGAGCTAGAGTCTTGGTTATTGACTAGGTTGTAAAGTCTAAATTCCAAATTACTTTGTGTAGTGACAAGAAAATGTATTGAAATTGTTTTTTTATGTAAAATTGACATTAACTTTAGGAAACATAATATTTATTGTATAAATTGGGGTTTAGTATCCGGGCTATCCAGAAAGAGCTATAGATTCTAACTAGACAAAGTTTGATTTATTGTTTTCCTTCCTATTATTCATTTAAATCATGTAACACACTTAAATAATATGTTAATGATCTGATCTGATCAGGTATGGATATTGTACTATATGGATATGTGAAACTCAAACACAAAGTTTATACATTTATTTATAACAATGGGTGTCTTGAATCGTAATCTAAAATATCTGGGTAATCTTCACATAAGACTTTATATGCATAACATAACCTCCCAAATTCTTCGTTTGTTATTTGAAATGGGCGGATGGTTGGATCAAGATCTGCTAAGATGTACATTTTAGATCCCAGTTCTTCTCTCAAGGATTCAGGGAAAAGTCGTTCAGCGCCCCTAAAAAAATATCATAATTCATAAATATTTTAAGATGGTGGGTTTTTGTATTCAGTGGCAACATGTTTCCTTATTACTGAACAAAAAACTATTTAGACAACACAGGGTGATACAAAAAGTAGTAGAAAGTACCCAAATTGTACCATAACATTACATTAACTCTAATGCATGATACTATAAGTAGTAGATTCTTAGTTGCTATAACGTAAGAGATCTTCTCATTTGTCGTACCAATTTGAAACTTGAAACACACAACTTTTACTGGCGCTAATCAAAATTCGATCCCTTAAGACGGATGATACCTTTATATTTATAATTGTCTGTACAAAGGTACCTATACTATAATAAAATAAACATAATTCTAAAATAACTTTAAGTCGAATTTATGGAAGGTACTTGCGGAATGTTTACGATCTATTTTTTTTTAGAGTTTGCTACCGAAGTTTAATCGACAAACGGAATCTTAACAAATCATAATTAGAATACCGTGTCCCCAAAATGTAATTGCTACAGGAAACCTTATTTTTAATGATATTAAGGCTGTGTAATAAAAAATAAAGTATAACTTTGAATGTAATAAACGTCAAGTCATACGAATCTTTTTAGTGAGCTGACTGAAATGAATCGTTCAGCTGAGTCCTTAAATTGCACGAAAGCAACGCTAAATAGACAGTTGACGGCTCGACATTTGCTCGACTCTTGCTTTTCGTTGCGAAGCGCGCTAGAGGCGTCCGCGTTGGGTGTAAAATTTAGTGAGTGGTCAGCGTATCTTAGAGGCCAGGGTAGATAATTTTCGAGAACAAAAAAATCTAGAACAGCATGACACCCATTGGAAAATGAAGAAAATATAGCAAAAATAACAGAAAAAATAATTTAAGGGCGATTTGAGGTACGGGGGTTGTAGGGGGTGATCTTTTAGGGGTGGAAAACGGTTTATCACGATTTCCGGCAAAACTGCAACTCCTATCGAAAAAAGTTAAATGGCAAAGTTGTAGGCAATAAAAAGATCTACAACTTTTGTATTTAATTTTTATTTTTTTCTAAATATCCGCGAAAAATCGTAATAAACGATTTTTTGGTTTTTAATTTTTATCTCCCACAAAAAAATAAATTTTCCATAAAATTTGGTGGCAACTTACCTTCTTATATCCAGAATACGCTGTAATTTTTTCGAATAAAAATATTTATTTTTACCCCTTTTTTGATTTTAAACCGAAAAGTAACCTCATTTTCAATCGAAAATGCCCACGTCAAAAAAGCTGCTTTTTAAAAAAAGTCTGTTCGCTTTTTGTTCGTTGATACCTCTAGTTTCTGATGGTGTAAAAAAATATTCATCACTATGGAAAATTTTCTCAGAAAATGCAAAAAAAAACGAAAAAAATCGATTTCGAAAATTTTTTTAAACATTGTTTAAAATTTTGCCCTATTTATTGAAATTTACGCTTTAATTAGGTAAAAATAAATATTTTGATTCGAAAAAATTACAGCGTATTCTGGATATAAGAAGGTCAGTTTCCACCAAATTTTCTGGAATTTTTTTTTGTGGGAGATAAAAATTAAAAACCAAAAAATCGTTTATTACGAATTTTCGCGGATATTTAGAGTTTATGTGAAAAAAGTGTAAATATAAAAGTTGTAGATCTTTTTATTGCCTACAACTTTGCCATTTAACTTTTTTCGATAGGAGTTGCAGTAACTCAAATCGCCCTTAAATTATTTTTTCTGTTATTTTTGCTATATTTTCTTCCTTTTCCAATGAGTTTCATACTGTTCTAATTTTTTTCACTTTTTGCCATTTTCAAAGGCTTAGGCCCTGGCCTATTAGGGATTCGTTCCTTCGTTTTTCGTGTTTGCATCGCATGTTTACCTAGTGAGCGCTCAGCATTTCACCAGTACATAATGGAGTTTTGAACGAACTATTTGGTAGGACGGAGTTGTATCGTTCAGCGCACACTAAACTGAATCGTTCATTTTAAACGACTCATTCAAGAACGACGCAGCACTAATAACAAATAATATTAATATAATAAATTACGTAGGTACAGGTTTTCTACCAAAAGCAGACACAATTTCTTCAAATCACTACTATTTCCTTCTAAAAGGCTGTTTCAAAATTAACTACAAAAATTTTAAGGGCATATTTTTGAGGTTAATTTTTAATTAGAAACCTGAACCAAAATGATTAAAAGACAACTTTTTGAAGTTGCCAGGAAAGAACGAAACTATGAACATTAACTCAAAAATAACTTTAATAATTTTGTATTCTGAGCTTTCGGAGAGTAAATCTCCCTCCTTTCTCAAAAATAATATCAAGTCAAAGTGAAATGACAGAATAATGTAATCATAATTATTATTAATTATTGTAATATTAATAATTATTATTATTAATTATTGTAATAATCTTTTAATCAGTTTGGTTCAGGTTTCTGTGGTGAAAAATACAAATAAAAATGAAATGAATGGCTTTCTTTTAATAATTTCGAAACGTTTTAAGATACGCAAAAAAACTATATTAGAATAATGGCACTAAAAGGCACTCTTTGTGAATAAAATTATTTTGTAGCACGCATTGTTTGAAATATAATTTCACTTCATTGTAATTTCTTTTCGGTACCTTTAGACGATTTGAAAGTTAAAGCACAGCTTATTTGTCGTTCAACTTTTAATTCCCTGTACATCGAGAACAAATCACTTTAGGCCACACATTTAAAGTTTCCTTCATAATCGCCTCAGCAACCGTCTCTTAAAATATCCTTACTTCATGAAATATGAACATATCAACTTTTGTTTTGTACAGTAGGTCCCTACCTATATATTTTCTACATGCAATATCTCCTAAAGAGATATTTGGATAACCAGTGAAAACAGTTCGACAAATCATGCTGGAGTTTTGGAATCACGTTAATTAATGGGTTTCTGGATTTTCAAACAAGTCAAGGCGCACTGACGAAGTTGAAAGGGGCACTATACCCGAAATAAAATAAAAATGTAAACAAATCTAAGAACAAAATTTCAAAACGCAGTTTCCTACGATAAGTAGTTTTCGCATTATTCAAGACGAAAGTTTGAGCGCCATTGCGCGTAACGTCATATCGACATCGCTCGAGGCCAACGATAAGACAGGCCATGGCGCTAACGCATAATCGCGTTGTCACGTGACCAACTTAGTCCTATATAATAAAAGGCATTTTTGGAGATAAGTAGAAAAAACAAATTTCGTAACAATTTGGCGAATTTTCTTTCATCTATTACATTACTAGTTTTGTGCATTGAGGCTTTCTATAGTTGTTTTTTCAAAATTCTCAACCTGCCTCAGCTGTTTTGGACTGAGAGTTAAACGGCACTGCACTCATATATTTTGGCACATTCTTAAAAATTGTTGGGGCAGCACTTTCCTTTAGCTTAGGTGATATTCTCTATAGGAATTTTCCTTCCATATGTCATTTGTCCACTTTAATTGTTTCACTTTCTTGAAAATGTGTTAGCCTCACATATTTTAAGGGTTTTTTAGAAATTAAATCTCAGTTGGAATTTTACGAATCCATTTTTGGCGCAAATTTTCATCCCGAGGCAAAGCAAATGTTGTTATGGTAACATTTTCTTCCTGGCTTTTGTAATATGTATAAATATAATATAAACAGACCCAATATTTGGTATTTAGGTTATTTTTTACGAAATAAAAATGAAAACTCACCCCGGTATACTGTAAATATTGACGAGGTCCCAGTTGATCGGCAGCGTGAAAGGCCGAATAGGAACCGTATCAAGGCGTGGGTCAACAACGAAAATCCTCGAGTACGTTACAACACTGATTTATTTCGCACAAGGTGAATGGTGAATACAAAACACACAAACCCGAACGTGGTCAATGGGAACGGCTTGCAGCCACCCGGACCGTCTGAACTCGCGGATCTCCCGTAAGCAGTTCACCCGTCTGTGTCTCAGGCTCACTGTCCATTCCGGGGAGAGAATTACCCTTACAGCGCTCTCGCGTCGTTGTTTCTAAAATATAAACTAAGACGTTTAAAAACACTTTAAGCATATAAAACTTCTCAAGATACAAGTTGCTGCTTTCAGTTATGTGACAAATGACATGTAACATCGGACTAAGATGGTCACGTGATTTTTGTGCGCCATGGCCTGTCTTTATCGTAGGCCTCGGACATCGCTGTGCCCCGGGTCTGAGCAAGCCAGTTTCTTTTTACACCATCACGATGCGTTCGGACTAACTGCGAATTGAAAGGTACTAGTAAAGGAAATTTTGTGTGTTAACTTTATTTTGCTGTCAAGATCGCTTCTGGTACAAGGTACAGCAAAAATGATGCATTTGAGACTAATAATTTTATTTCTTTCCATTAAACTCCTGGGAATCGACCATAGAAAATTGTCATAATATTGATTTTGGTAATGTTGAATACTAGATTATGAGGACGACCAAACTAAAAGAAACTTTCTAGAAATGGTGTATATTAAAAAAATCCATATGGTATTAAATTAAAAACAGACTTAAATAATATGTCAAAAATTTACCAAAACCTTCTTCAGATTTAACATATTTCTTTAACACCCTGTAATGTAATAAAAATACTACCTTGTTTTTTCTTTTGCCACGAATTGAAGTATTTTTTTGTATGTGTGGATATTTTAAGCTTGCCTGGTTTCTCTCTCACAGTTTCAACTGAAACGTTTTAACTTCGACAAATTTATATTATTCATAATTATTTTAAAATGTATGTTGTTTTCTAAGTAAAGGTTGATGTAATGTTGTAAAGTGGCATGAATTCTATACGCGATTGTAAGTATTTTCTAATTGGCTTTGCAACATTTGAAAGATTTTATTGTTTATTTGTCTTTTATCTGTTTTTAATATTGTATTATTATATTCTAATGATGGCTACCAGCTGAAACGCGTAAATATGATTGATGTGTATTCTAAATAAATAAATATATGGTCGATTCCCAGGAGTTTAATAGAAAGTAATAAATTCAACTGCGACCAGGAAAAACCAAACTAATAACTTTAAGTATTGACTCTTTAAACTTGCTGCACCATCATATTATTTTCAAAACTTTAAGCTGACACCTAACGACCTTTTTGTATCTACAATCAAAATCCTCTTTAAAAAGTACACTGCAAACGACATGATTATGATTGGCCTTAAAATTTATTATTATTATTATTATTATATCGACTTAGCCAAAAGGCATTCGCACTCCCTCTACGGGGAACATTCACTCAGATCCCTGGTATCCAGGATACCGAAAGGATCTGGCTTGGACGAGACCCTTGCCATGTTATCGGGCCTTAGGTGACATTGATGTTGTTGGACGTTCCTGCACTCCCCATGAATTTCCTGACTATTCGGGCTGTCGCAAGTAGTACCGCTTTCTGCATGGACCTGTAAAGATTATCAATTAGACCCAGCTCTTTGGTGTTTCTCGGCAAACTTTTTGGTATAACACCAGTTGACTGGAACCGTTCGAACGTCTTCCATTTCCCATTGCCTTCTAATTCGTTCTTCTAAGTCTCTGTACTTCGCGATCTTCTCGGTCTGCTTCACACGCAGGTTGTTGTTGTTTGGGATAGCCACATCAATCAGAGTTGTCTTCCTGGAAATTTTATCAACTATTATAAGGTCCGGTCTGTTATGGGCGACTCGTTTATCTGTCAGAACTGTACGATCCCAGTAAATCTTGTAGTTGCTGTTTTCAAGAACAGGCTCCGGTGTGTAGCTGTAATATGGAACCCTCTCTTCTGCAGAAGCAGTAGTTTTTCCGCCAGTTCCTGGTGCAAGATCTTGGCAACCGAATCGTGTCGTTCCTTATATTCCGTTGATGCGAACGGGTCTTGGAAATTTGTTCGAAAATTTTTATTCGAAACACAATTGTTCGAAAATACATTTGTTCGAAGAAACTAAAGTTCGAAGAACTATTGTCCGAATTACATCTGTTCGAATTTATTATAAGTCGGCTTTGCATTCTTAATTACCGCCGTAAGAATAATTGTAAATGATGAAATTTAATAAATTTGCAGAATATTGTTGGAGCTTGCTTAGAAATTAGTAATATTCATTGCAACAAAAAAAATATATGCAACAAATTTTCTTGCGCATGAAAACGATGTGGAATTTTAAAGGAAAATGTAATCTAATCACTGCTAAATAGTTCGATTTAGTAATTTCACTTCTAATATCATTCCGGACACTAATGGATGGCATACTTTATTCAAAACATATTATAGGTAGGTACAACAGCAACTAATATAAATATAAAACTAAAGAATAATAGAAACTCTGTCGAGATACTCAAAAAGTTCTTCATCTGTGCAATTATTATCAAATCACTGACATATTCGTGTTAGTCTGTCAGCGATGCTTTTGTATTTCTTTTTCGGTGGATGAATTCCTGCTCCTGACAACTCCTTGGTAATTTCATTCAGAGCTCGCCTTTCAGAGCTTTTAAAAGTGTCCAGAGGGAGGGTTTCTTGGAATTCATGGAACTGAGAAATCCTCTGTGCCACCCTTCGACTAAATTGTTGGTAATCGGCCGATTGTTGATAATATTCACGTAACAGTTCCAGAGAGCATGTGAGAATAGTGGATCATTTCGTGATCATCTTTCAATTTATTTAGATATATCAGATACAATAATAAGTAAAAAGATTGATCGCAAATGTATTTCTGTCTATTATAGGATCTCCACCAATACTTCTGTATCTATTACGATTTCACGATTTCCGTCAACTTTATATTCGGTAATGTTTCAAGTATAGGAGCCATCTTTTTACTTATTATTGTATCTCTGGTATATCTAAATAAATTGAAAATGTACCAGCCACCTCTTTTAGTCGATTCATTGGTTACGCCTTCGGTTATGATATTATATTTAGATGTTCTGGGTATTGTAAAAAACTTTCATTGTTTAAGGGTCACTCACATCTGGCCATTTAACTAAAACCAAAGATGTAAAATCGTTGTAATGTTCTAAGTATATCCGGTATATTCGGCTAATTCCAAAGAAAATTAATATTGTCCTGTTATAGTCGTGTTCTGACTGTAGTCATAGAGAAAGCACCAAACTATAGGTAGTTCAGTTTTTTCAAAAAAATAATAATCTTTCATAAAGTCAAATATGTCATCCCAAATAACGTTTGTAAAAAGCCAAGTCGGTCGAAATATTCTGTATCTGAACGGATATTTTTACGTAGAGGACAAAAATAATTAATAATTCTACGTATTACAAATGCAAAGAATTTAGAAATGGATGCAAAGGCCGCCTAATACTACGGGATAACAAGCCCGTATCCAGAGGAGGTGAGCATAATCACACGGGACGGCACGAAACATAGATAAAGGATTTATATATAGGGATAGATAGGCAACTCCCTATATTTTTTGGATGCGATACGCCCCCTGGTGACCTAAGTACAAACTAGATTATTTAAGCGGGAAATTTGAAATCTTTTATAGTCATTATACTTGCAATTTTTAAGACACGTTTTAATTTTATAACTCTACATAGACATATGATAAATATCTGTCTATGTCGAGTTATAAAATTAAAACGTGATAAGTGACAATATTAGGATAGGTATAATGAAAACAAAAACTATATGGGAATAATTTTATATATTACAAACATTTTGTAAAATACGTTCACCACAATAATAATTCTAAACGTCACAAATATATTATAACATTTTAGTCTTCTTAAGGTTATTTATATGTAAATTAAGTAAATAATAATTATTATTAGTCTTTCATGGTGCACTGAGTATAATACTAGCAGAATACTAAATACCTATAATTTTAGTAATTTATTAAAAAGGTATAAAAAAGATAAAATGTCTATAAAAAAAATTAGTAATACGGTTTCTAGGATTTTGGGAGTATAAAAAAATTCACAGTAGGCAAGTTATTGCAAATAGAATTTAAGTTTTATAAATAAAAATTAAGGCACTGCCGAATGCAGCAAGAAGGTACACTTATTTGATTTCTTTAATTACCTAGATGTACTATATATACCTACATATTTTCTCGAAAAATATATCATTAATTTTGTCCTGCCTGTGTAGTAAACATAGCGGCACATACAAGTGCCCAGAGTCACAACGTTTGAAGAAATAAACATCATTTGTAATACTTCTTACCAATGTAAATTGTGGGCAAAAATAAAGATGGCACAGCATCCCCCTTAATCCTAGAGTTTGACCATGGGTATGGACATGTATAATCTGGCGTAAAATACATGCCACAAACCCGGTAGCATCTTCTTAAAATGATTCAAGGGGAAGATCATTTAATTTTTTGTTCCCATTTTCTTTCAGACCATAAGTTTACAGCTGTAAAAATAGGAGAGTTTGTTTTATCACAATAAAATCGAGATATCTTACTTACCGTTTCGTCTTTGGGAAGAATATGCATTTCCATCTTCCAACTTGACCGTCACGTCGTCCTTCTTCACAACCAGATAGGTACACAAACAAACCAAAACTATTTTAAAACACCAATCCAAATAATATATGAAAATAACGATAAATATATAAATGAACAAAACAAACACTAAAAAACACAGAAAATATGAAACAATACACGAAAAACTATAAATAAAACGAACCGAGAATGACAAGCAAAACATGTCAAACGCAAGGCCACAAATTAAAATAATGGCCGCCGGCCGCCGCCTACCAATTTTTGATAATAATTTGCAGAAATATGCCATAAGCGCCCTCAAGCGACCTAAGTACAAACTATTGGGAAGGCTTTGCTAAGTACAAGGGGGAGTTTCCAGGCCCTGGCCCGAAAAGTTAGGTGTACGAGTGGTATTAGAGGAAATACGAGAGGAGGCTAGAAGATCCATCGACACTCCACAAAATATTATATGCGAAGCTGCTGGTCACGCAGATATGCAAACATACGCACTGCTTCCTTCAGTGAATTCAATGAAGAGGACAATTAGAAATATTCGGCAAAAAGAAAACGACTTTCAAGCAATTCCGCTGAACTTCAAGTTTACCGGAAGAGTATAAAAAAACAGAAAAGGGCGAGCGATTTTTACTGCACGACTCCGGCAATGGCGACGAAGAGAGAATTTTAATGTTCGCTAGTGCAAATGTATACTATATATGGAAATGTGCAAAATGTAGTCGTGCCGAGGCTGTATATATTGCTCCCAAATAAAATGGAGAGAACATACGCCCGAATTTTTGAAAAAATTAAGGAACTTGCTGCTGGATCCTACTTGACAGTAGAAAAGATATTGAGCGACTTTGAAGTTGCAGTGGTAAAAGCAGTTAAGACGCATTTCTCCATGAACAGCATTTCGGCTGTTACTTTCACTTCGCACAATGCTTATACAGGAAGATACAGAAACTTGGTCTCAAAACAAAATATGACACCGATGTCCAATTTTGCCACAAAGTAAAATTAATTAAATCTTTAGCCTTCGATACTACCATCCTGCGTTTCAAGAGCATTTGACATTTTACTGGAACAAAACACTTTTCCTCATGAAATGCAAAATCCACTATTCTCACAGGCGCTCTGGACGAGAATATTATCAACAATCGGCCGATTACCAACAATTTAGTCGGAGGGTGGCACAGAGGATTTCTCAGTTCCATGAATTCCTTTTTAAAGGCTCTGAAACGTGAGCATACTATGAATGAAATAAAAATTACCAAGGAGTTGTCAGGAGCGGCAATTCATCCACCGAAAAAGAAATACAAAAGCATCGCTGACAGACTACACGAATATGTCAGTGTTTTGATAATAATTGCACAGATGAAGAACTTTTTGACAATCTCGACAGAGTTTCTAATATTCTTTAGTTTTATATTTATATTAGTTGCTGTTGTACCTACCTTTAATATGTTTTAAATAAAGTTTGCCTTCCATTCAGGGTTGCTTTGATTTAAATCAATGATTTAATCGCGATTTTAATCGTTTGATTAAAATAAAAAAATTATTTGATTTAAATCAAAATTTAAATGTAGTTACATTATGTAAAAAAACACACCACTGGCTGTGTAACTGAAGAGGAAATGAGCATACATAAGCAACTGCATACTGCAGTAGCATCTTCAGCAGGAGTAGAGCGTATCATTTCATCTTTTAATTTGTTCATAGGAAATTAGGAAATAAGCTAGGTACCGAGAAGTCTGCAAAACTTTTGTCTTTCTGCTGAAATCCTTAAATAAAAAACATAAGTAAAACGTTTTCATTATTTATTTATACGTTAAAAAAATCAAATATAATTTCCTACTAAAATAATAAAAAGAAAACCACTGTAAACAAAAAATTCTATATATAAATAAAAAAAAAAATCCGATTTTTTTTATTTAAATCCGATTTAAATAAAAAAATCTGATTAATTTGATTTTTTCTAAAAAAATCAAAAAAATCAGCAACCCTGCTTCCATTAGTGTCAGGAATGATATTAGAAGTGAAATTACGGAATTGAAATATTTAGCAGTGATTAAAAATTCCAATAATCCAAATAATAGGTAAAATTTTCTGGTTTTCACTAGTTCATCTTAAAGTAGCAGATATGGTATAAACAAAGATAACAATTTTCAAACTTTTGTTTCTTCGAACGAATGTATTTTCGAACAATTGTTTTTCAAACAAATGTTTTTCGGACAAATGTGTTTCGAACAAATTTCCACGACCCGTTGCGAACATCTGGCATCCTCCTGTTATGTGCTGGATTGTTTCTGAAGTTTGGCACCCGTATCTGCATCTGTCATCCACTACCGCTGCATCTCCTACAATGAATTTTAGGTAGTTGCGAGTTGGTATAACCTGATCTTGTATGGCCAGTAAGAAATCTTCCGTCTCGGGGAACATTCGTCCTGAGGCCAGCCAATAGTTCGACGCTAACTTGTCGACATATTCCTGGTTAACCTCATTAGGATGCCTTCCGTGCAACGGCTTCTCCATCCACATCTGTAGTTTATCATTGTCGGTTCGGTGGTGATTCTGATGCTCGTGTTCCCTCAGACGTAGGTGTTGAGACATCTGCTCCGCATCTAGCCTTATGTAGTGTGAAGCTGTTGGCCTGCCTGTGGAAATAATTACGCAGATTTAATATTTGTTGGTCCAATTGCTTACTGAGGTCTGCCAATCCTCTTCCTCCTAGTTGACGTGGCAGAGTTGTTCTTTCTACGGCGCTACGGGGATGATGTTTATAGCTTTTGTCAGTAGTGTCCTAACTTTTCGCTGCAGGTTGTTGATGTCTGTGTTGGTCCAATTCACTATTCCGAAGGAATAACTGAGTACAGAGGACACATACGTGAGTTAACCTACGGGAGCTGGTTAACGAATTAAAAAAAAAAAAATTTTTTGGTTTGACAAGAGAACAACTTTATTTGGCAAAGTTACAGAGAATAATCACACAGAAATGATGTTCTTACAAGATTTATAACTTTTAGGAGCTGATGCGGCGACGGCTTCTGGTTGCTGTTGAGTCAGCGGGTTTCGTAGATGTAACTCCTCCCCTCTAAGCAAGAACTTCAGGGTTAAAGAAAACTGCAGTGGTGGCTTTTTCTTTTTCCTCTAATTTTATATTTATTTTCTTTGTTTTGAATTTGTAGATTCCATATGTGATAATGATTACTAAAATGACTCCTACGATGATCCAAAGTATCCAGTTAGTTTTATTTAAATTTTGAAAATCTTCAATAGAAAGTGGGTTCGATGCTTGTATTTGTTTTTCCAAAGCGTGCAAATCTTCTAGTCGTATATTTTCCAATTTTCCAATATTTCTTTTTGAGTTTTTCTTGACTGATGACTGGTCTTGAATTTTCTTGATTTGTAAATTTGTAGTTTTTATACTCCATGTTACAATTGTGGTATCTGTATTATATTAGTTCCTTGTATTAAACTTATTTGTCCATCCGTACATTTTGTTTTAATCTTGATTTCTTCTTTGCTGATGACGATAATATATATATTCTTGATTGATTTGGTTAATTAGGAAGTTTGGTGGTAGAACGGGAATTTGTTCGCAATGTTGTGGCTCGCCTCTGATGATCGTTGATACACAATCGTTGTTATTGTTGACTTCTTCGTGGGTGCATAGGTAGATTTGTTGTTTTTACGCAGGCTTTGTCCATGTACTGATGTCTTTTGTCTTCTAGAGCCACGTAGGGTTTGTGTAGGATAATTATTTTATTTTCGCTGGATGGGATCGGAAAAAGGTGAAAATATTCAAATGTTTCGGGATAAACGATTGGTATTTCCAAAGCAAATACAATATCATCATTTGAAAAGTGACAGTTTATCTGAATTAAAGAATACCATGTATCTATGTCAATTTTTAATATTTCTAAAATGTCATAATAAGTAAGAAGTTCGTTTAAAATTTCTTTTAGATTTTCCTTTGTCAGTATGTCCGGATGAGCTACGTGTAATTTTGAAAATGTGATTGCGTTTTCAATATCTTCTAATAAAGTAACAATAACGTTTGCATTCATGAAAATTTGATCAATTATTGATTTGAAGGTTACGTATTCATAAAATTCACCAGTTATATTGTTTATATTTTCATTCCTAATATATATTGTTTTTGAATACTTTTGAATCAATTGTTTCGATAGGGATAATTGAGAATTTAGGTCATTCGATTTTTTGTTGATTAGATTTTAAAATTTTGATGGTATTGTCATATTTTAATCCATCGTTGGCATCTAACGTGCCGAAAAGCCATTTGTGAATGGTTCCACCTAGGTTAATTAGGCCGCGTTTCGTTGTAGAATTTTTTGAATTATAAAAATTTATATTTTCAAATTTTTGATTTATTTCTGATATGATTGGAAGTAAGTTTTCATAGTCATTTTGAGCATTTTGAATAGAAGAATATTTTGTTTCAATTTTCTCTACTTTGATGGAGGAGTTTAATTTTTGAAAAAGTTTATTAATTCCATATATCTGACTTTTTATTGCTTGGAGATCTACGTTGTAAAGAAAAATGTGTTTGTTATTAATTATTCTGGCTTCGCCTAATTTGAACGGTAAAATACCGGGATTATTTGTTATTTTGGAAATTTTGACTTCCTGAGCTAGTACTAGGCTGGTTAATATCGATGATGTCAGCAGAATGTTTTGAACATCTTCTCTCTGTAACAATGAAGGGGGTGATTTTAATTCTTTGATGTGCACAATTTCAGTTTTATTAGTTTTGTTACTTTGAATTTTAACCTTATTGTGTTCTAAAATCTCTATAATAGTATAAGGACCTAAAAATTTATTATTTTTCTTGTTTCGGTTTAAGGATTCTTTTTGTAAACTTTTTGGTTAATTTTAAAATTTGGGTTCTCGTTGCCAGTTTTATTTAATCTAGATATTATTTTTGTTTTCTTATAATCGACCCTTTCTTTGACCTCAGAATAAACATATTTTAGCTTGTTGTTGTGGTTTTCGACATAATCGGTGTAAGTCTTTTGTGTTGAATATTTCAGGATTTCGAGTATCTGTGTGACCGTAAATTAATTCGAAAGGGGTGAAATTTGTAGTACTGTGAATAGACAAATTATATCCTAAAACGGCGTAGTTCATTAAATCGTTTTCATAGACTCTTTTAAAATACGTAAGTGTTCTATTAGTCCAAGATCCCAGGGCCCCCAGACGTAACTTATTTTCTAAAAGACGAAATGTGCGGAATATAGTAGTGTTTCTATGTACTTTCAACGCATGCGTATCCGCTAAGTTGGGTAGACGGCCAATTTACAGGTAGCAGGTGAGAAAGGTAAGTAAAAATAGGACTCACTTTACTTAAATTCCAATGGCTAATTTTTATATGTTTTGAAGAATATTATTAAAAACTAATATTCAGCACTGCCAGACACTTCCCGTCGGCAATAATTTCCGCCAGACGCTTTAAAGCTCCCAAAAAAATGATTGAACTTTACTTATATTCTAACGCTTGATTTTTATATATGTTACTTAGGGGACTATTTCAAAACTATATGTGATCAGCCAGACAAATTGTAGGGGCCAAACTTCCCCCAGACACAAAAAAAATCTGCCGTGAGGGTACTATATGCATGAGTTTCAGAGCGAATGAGATATCTTTGTTATTAAATTTAAACTGGGATTGATGTAAATGAAAATCTTCAATAAGAACTTAATAATATTTAAATATACAGCGTGTCCCGCTCTGATGTTCGGAAGAGAGAAAAGTTTTTATTCGTGGATTTTCGACAAAAAGTCACTCTTTATTAAAACTCCTGCTTGTTCCAAAACGGCCAAAACTGTTAAAATATTTTTTAGAAAAATGTTGTGGTAAATTGTGTTCAACGGCTTTTTCTAAAGATTTCATTAAGGTGGACTTTTGAGTTTTACGAATGGCACCATCGAAATGGCACATGGATAATGGCAGGATACGACAAAATTTTAGCCATATCGACTTTATGATCAATAGATATGCCGAGCATACGCCCAAATAAATCTCTTTGGATTCGTTATATTATTATATCATGAACGCTATACTTTGATCGCCACCAGCCTTGCCTGCCTACCTTTAAGAGGGGGTTGCCGACAGCGAAAGTGACGTTAGATTTCGTATTTTTTTAAGTTGTATAGCATAAAATCTAATAACATTTTACCTGGCAAAAATTTAGTACAAACATCTCTGTCTTCATTTTAATCATAAGATCTCATAAGATCTTAAAAGCATATGCACAGGAATTATTATTTTTCCCAAGGTTTTCATAATCTATAAAACAAAACACTGCTTGTAATATCTTATGATTAAAATGAAGACAGAGATGTTTGTACCAAATTTTTGCCAGGTAAAATGTTATTAGATTTTATGCTATACAACTTAAAAAAATACAAAATCTAACGTCACTTTCGCTGTCGGCAACCCCCTCTTAAGAGGCTACGATACTTATGAAATCCGCCTGAAGTGCCCAACTCAATTCAGGACAAACGTCGCTCGATTAGATATGCCTATCCTTTTCCTTCTTCTAGTCCCCACGACTCCCCACTCCAGCCTGCCCCTTCATAGTGCTACGATTGAGGGGCAGCCGGTCGTAGTTACTACACTGAGAAAAATCTGTCACTTTGTAAAAAAAAACCTGTTTAATTCAATATGAGATATTATTCCTGAAACTCAAGCAGAAGCTTTTTTTGTAACTGACAGTAATCAATTCAATGACAATTGATATTGAATTCTAATGAATAATTTAAATGTAATATTTTATTTCAATAAATAGCATGTTCTGGAATTGATTATATAATACTTCTTTTCTAAGCACATTCTTTTGTCAGAACAACATAACATAACGTTTCATGGTGTTGAATTGAATAGGGGTACATTTAACTGTTCATTATACTGAAATTACAACTACTGCCACTGAATTTTTGCTGGATTTGTAATAATTATGGGTACTAATATCAATTATAATTATTAATAATATATCATATTATTGCCTAAATAATAAGCAAATGATGTGTAAAATGCAAATCAAGTTGCTAGTGTAGCAACTTATAATTGACAAAACATAAATGTTGCAGATGAGATCAATAAATTAATACCATTTAATTTTAGTGGATACAAGTTCTAGTAACCCCCAGTTTGTTAATAGCCATTCACTTGCGCAGTGTTCATTATGACTACGAACGATATAAAATGTAGGGTTGATCCAAAACCTTTGCGATCATTAATTTGCGATCATTGATTTTGGTAAATTACTGTCAAGATCACAGCTTTTTTACTAACGTGTTTGTAATAGGATATTAGTTCAGTCGAGTAAAAAGTACTTGATTCAATCTAACTTGTATTTGACTTGAATTCTAATATGAAAATTCTAAGAATTTCTTGAATACCATAAAAATTGAAAAACATGATTTACTGATTATATTGATGAATAGGTACCTATAAAAGTTGCAATTAAGTTGTTTTGTTCATCCAATGAATTATAATGTTTTTTCAGTTGCTTCTGGGTACTCTTAGATAGTTTGGAGTAGTCTGAGGGTGAGAATTATTATTATTTAAATAAAATAAATTTAATTGTTTAAATAAAACATGAGACATTTTAAAACCGAGGTTATGCTTTCATTGTAGTATGCCAATTTTAGTATCGAAGTGACAATACGTCTTCTTAACGGAAATTTAAACTATTTTAAACTTATTGGTTCATCTGCAATTACGTCAAAAGTATAGATTAGATAGTATTTTTTTCCTGTGTAGATAATATGAAATAATAAGTCAGAGGTGCCGGCCGCCGCCGACGGGTCACACGAATCTCGCCGATGCCGACGAAGAAGCGCGAATATATATATTTAAAAAACGGCGGTGACCTGTTTGCTTTATTGCAAAAATGGTATTTTTTGGGAGTTATGGAGGGCGTTCACTTTTCGTTGGCAACACACTGCATAGCTTTTTGGCGTCGAAGCAATTTTACTATTATTTTTCATATTAGCAAAGGTGCATAGGTACTATGAAGAGTTCGTGAATAAAAAACTTCTGTAATTGCGCAATAATTATAAAATCTAAATTAACGATTCGATTACCGAATTCTTCTTGAACCACGTTAGGGGGTCAGTTGAACATCTATCAATGTTTGATTGGATAATTATTGTTCTGCATAATAGTGTTGTTACGACTAAAAAAGTGCGTTTAAATTCTACTTCTATAAAATGTTTTTTATACCTAGTATTCCAAATTTATATTTGTGTAATAATAAATAAATCTAACTGAAAACTTTCTACACTGTAAGAGCAGCGTCCAGAGATATACTTTCTAGACTTTGGTAAGAGTTCACTTTAGAGGGATTAGAGTGAATAGGCCATAGGTATATTATATCACAACTATGATTTGTTTATTTAAAAACAGTAAGCGGTTTCGTTAATCTATAAAATTACATCATCAAGGACTACAATATAAGATTTAAAAAAGTAAATAAATAAAGGATAATCACTTATAGTCCAAGAGCTTGCAGGAAATTTGAAGGAGATACTCGAGAAAAGATTATAATTATGTAAATGTTTTTAATTGTTTCAACTTTGACTTGTGGCTGAATGTAGGTATATATTTCAAATGTATAATGGCTAGGTAAGTAAAGGTTTTTTATTTATTTATACATATACCTACTACCTGCCCTGAGGATGTAGGTAAATTTATAGAGTTGCGAAACCGGTCTCCCTTTTTAAATAAAGTAATAGTTTTGAGATAATAGGAGCTATTAATTTCTAATCCCTTGTAAATGTTTCATTCAAAGCCCTGTTTTTCCCAGAAAGTTTGTTTCTCAAACCCTATGCACCTGCACTTATACCTAAATCCGAATAATAAGTGTGCAAAATGCAAAATATGTGTTAGTACCCTAGTACCCCTCTCTCAAATTCTGGGAACCATATTAGGTACGGGAATAAAAGCACACAAGCCCACAAATTACTCCTATTGGTTTCACTGTGACTGTTGTCATTATCAAACATTATATAGGTATTCTTGCCCTGACTGCCGTTCAGTTTCAGAACCTTCTGACAAATCTGAATTAGCGAACATCCTAGAAAATGTATTAAAATGTCATAAATTCGACAGACTGGAACAATAAAATGTACCTTCTATTTTTATTTTGCCCGATTTTCAACTCAAATGACTTTCGAACAATCTTCTAACGAAGAAGTTTCTAAAACTGACTGGATGTCAGAATTATTATCGTTCCCTCTGGAAAGTATATAAATTAGCTTTTATCATGCAGCGATTTGACACAATAATCGTATTACATAGGATATTATACGTTTTCAAAAAATGCTTGACATGACCCATTTATTTGACAAAAATATTACTTGTACCTATCACATTTTTAAAGTAAAAATCAAGCGCACAATTTGGTCTAGAATTTAAATTTACTCTTTTTGCACGACCAGGCCATTTTATGCCCTAGGGATTTTACACAAAAGCAAAAAGTACTTTGTGAATAATAATTATTTATTTATTATTCCTGGAGGAATAATAATAATGAGTATTATTATATGCCAGTCGACATACATAATGTAATATTCTAACATTCAAAACAAGCGAAACACAAATAAGGGAGACTGAGACTAATAAAATGAAAAATGAAACATCTGATATCGATTGAAAGTTCCCCTGACGTGGTTCCCGAGCCCGGTGAGGTAGGCCGAAGTAGGGGGAGTAGGGGAACCACGAGTTCCAGCGAACGCCCGCCCACCCGTCTATCTCCGTACGTCTAATTCCTGCTCGGATGGCCAATTCACGGATCATTTTATTGCCGGGCAATGGGTTCGTAGTTTTCAAATCATAGCCAAACGAACAAACGTATCGACTTAAAAGTAGTCTTAAAATAATGTTATCGAATGCCTCAATCGTCGTTGTGTCTTTCGAATTATTTTTGAGCGGCGGAAATACTCGAAATTCTTAACCGAATATAGTCGAATTTCGGGTATGTTTGGCATTTTTTTTAACAGTGTCGCATTAGTCCTGCACAGTTCGTGATACACAACGACGATTCTTCATACTTTTATCTAAGCCACAAAAAAAAAATCAAGTGAAAATATTAAGAAATGCAAGTAGGAGATGTAAACTACGAAACCCTTGAAAATGGGGGGTATCGTAGCGCCTTAAGAGGTTGTAGGTATGATAACTTGGGACAATATGGTTCCTTCAGTAGGCCAAAGGACACATCAAATCACATAAATGAAATTGCAGAAACAAATGTGCTAGCTTGTGTAATTCAGAATCTATCAACACGGCAAGTTGCAGCAGAAGCAGCTCGAACATAACGTTCAAGTTTCACCGAATATACTAGACAATATCACATTTTTTTCAGGATTGAAATAGTATATTATACTATACAGGTAAATAATGGCCTTCTCAACCGAAGTGTATATAGAATTTTTTTTACTACTAACGTTGAAATATTGCCATATTTTACATATTTGATTAGATTTAGCCTGGGAGTTCAGTTGTCAAGCTATAAAATGACACTAATTTTTAAATGTCATAGAAAATTTTTCATTATTTACCTAGGTATTTTTTTATTATCATTATTTTCCTAGGGAGAGAAATATTACTTCTCATAAGAGGAATGAGGTAAATAATGGTGATTTCTCAGGTTAGTAGTAAAAAAATACATTATTTTTGTAGAAATTAGAAGTTTTCGCAGAAAATTAGCTAATGACTGAACTGAACAATTGTCGAACTGCACAGGATTGACAATTTCAATAAGCATTTCATTGTTACCATTATGGCTAACTCCGTTAAAACAGGAAACAGAAAAACCGCCGTAACTCAGGACTGTCATTTGTCAATAAGCATTTAGCATTTCATTGTTTCCATGGCTAGCTCGGTTAAAATAAGAATTAAACAGAAAAAGCGCCATAACTCCGATATTTTTCGAAATAATCATATTGAGTAATATATCGTTTGAAAGCTTAAAAATGCTCGATTTTACGCGACCATAGCCAACTATGGTTTGCATCTAAAAGAAACCGAAGTGATATGTCATATCTCTAAAATGACAGCTCACGTGCAAAATAGGATTGGATCATCTTATTAGGAACATGATTCCCTACAACTTTTGTATTTACACTTTTTCTGTAAAGTCAAAAATAACGGAGCTAGCAAGATTTGAAGGAATAGGGAAAAATCATTTTTTCGGAATATCTAGAAAGGCATGAACTTTGTCAAAAATCCAAAAGTCGCAGTGAATTGGGCCCATAAAACTGCAAATATTATCCCATCTAACCTTCCTTCTAGCTTTGCTGGTTTCCGAGATCCCCATGGTAAACATCGAAAAAAACTCACCCTGTATATTTAATATTATTAAGTTCTTATTGAAGATTTTCATTTATATCAATCCCAGTTTAAATTTAATAAACGTATGTTCACATAGACATCTCACTCGCTTTGAAACTCATGCATATAGTACCCTCGCGCTCATACTCACGGCAGTTTTTTTTTTGTGTCTGGGGGAAGTTTGGCCCCTACAATTTGTCTGGCTGATCACATATAGTTTTGAAATAGTCCCCTAAGTAACATATATAAAAATCAAGCGTTAGAATATAAGTAAAGTTAAATCATTTTTTTGGGAGCTTTAAAGCGTCTGGCGGAAATTATGGCCAACGGAAGTGTCTGGCAGTGCTGAATATTAGTTTTTAATAATATTCTTTAAAACATATATAAAAATCAGCCATTAGAATTTAAGTAAAGTGAGTCCTATTTTTACTTAGCTTTCTCACCTGCTACCTGTAAATTGGCCGTCTACCCAACTTAGCGGATACGCATGCGTTCAAAGTACATAGGAACACTACTGTATTCCGCACATTTTGTCTTTTAGAAAATAAGTTAAGTCTGGGGGCCCTGGGATCTTACTCTATATTATAGTTGAATGAAATCTTTCTACTATGTTGTTAGACTCGTGGTGACCAGGCGTCGTAAAATGGATACTAATTTTGTGCATTTTCAAAAGTTCTTTGACAGTTTCATTGTTGAATTCTTTACCGTTGTCTAATATAAAATGTTTAGGGGTGCCGAAACATGTAAAGTATGTCACTAATGCATCGCATAATATATTGATAGCTGATTTTCCTGGAATTTGTATAGCTTGCGCAAATTTTGAAAAAGCGTCTACCAGAGTTAAATAGTTTTTGGAATCATAATAAAATACATCGACGTGAATAATTTGGAAAGGTCGGGACGGTGTCTCTGTTAGGACAAGGGGTACGTAAGGAGGATTTCTACCATATTTTGTTTTATTGCAAATTTAGCACTCGTTTATAAATTTGGTGATATCGGTTTTCATGTTAATCCAGAAATAATTTCTTTTGAGATATTGCAAGGTTTCTTGAATGGTGGTTTGTCTTACCTAAATGATGTTTTTTTATTAACATTAACTGTTCTTCGCGATCTTTGCTGGTGTTGATTAATTTCGTACATTTAATTAATTTTGGTCCTAAATGATTAAAATGTTCGGAATATACATTAGAGAATTCTAGATTTTTAAAGAAGACATGGTAAGTCGTATTTGGTTTTAAATATTCTTTTAGAAAATTTAAAATATCTTAATCATTATAGTTGAAAGGTATTTTGAGTGTAAATATTTTTTGGTAGGCAAGTTTCTTGTTCTACAGAAATTTTATCGGAATTTGTTTTGAATACTAGTATCTGATTGGTTTTATTATTTATAATTTCGTCTAATATGGGTAATCCGTCATTACTAATTTCCTTACACAGGGAATGTGCTGTTTCGTCATCACTACTATTGATTTCAATAGGTGATTGAGGTTTTTGTTTATCGGGCGGTTTTATTTGAATATCTGAGTGTATGACTATCTTCGGTTTCGGGTTCAAGGGACGTGTAACATTAGTCGGTGTCTGTGTAGAAGTCATGTTCTGGGTGTTGTCTTCGTTTATGTCAGGGATAATGAAATTGTCTGGGTTCTCCGCGTAGTTTCTAAGAAACTCATATGATTCAACGTTGATGTCACCGGGATTGTTTATAACAGATTTGTGAACAGTTTGATACGTGAGAGAGCATCGGCATTTGAGTTTAATGTACCTTTTTTATAAACAATTTTATAATCAAATTCTTGAAGTTTTAAACGCCAGCGAACAAGTTTTGAATTTGGTTCCTTTAAGTTAAATAGCCATGTCAATGGACGGTGGTCAGTTAGTATTGTAAAACGTCTGCCAAATAGGTATGGCCGAAAATATTTACAAGCCCAGATGATTGCTAACATTTCTTTCTCAATTGTAGTGTATTTGTTTAAAGTTTGTTTAAAGTCAGGGAATTGTAGTATAGGGTCGTTACATAGAATTTTCTTACAAGTATTTTCAATTTTCAAAGCTTTCAGCTTTTAGAAAATTTTCATCATGTATTATTTTGGCGTTCTTTTTGAGACAGAGTGTAAGCGGTTTTGCAATTTTGGCAAAATCTTTAATGAATCGGCGGTAATAACCTAGGAGTCCGAGGAATGATTTAATGTCTTTTTGTGTTTTTGGTACGGGAAAATTTTGAATTGAATAGATTTTATCTGGGTTTGGTTTAACACCTTCTGGGGTTATTATATGGCCTAGATAAGCGACAGATTTTTTGAGAAATTCCGACTTATCTAACTGAACTTTAAGGTTTGCTTGTCTTAGTCTGTCGAAAACTGATTTTAGTCTAAAGATGTGTTCTAGCAGGGAAGTGCTAAAAATGATTATGTCATCGAGATAAACTAGACAAATTTCGTTGGCTAACCCTCTTAACACATTGTCCATCACCCTTTGAAAACTACTGGGGGCATTTTTTTAGCCCAAATGGCATTCTAACAAACTGAAAATGTCCGCCAATAGTGGAAAAAGCTGTTTTTGGAACGTCATTTTTGTCTATGGGTATCTGGCGAAAACCGGATGCGAGGTCTAGTGTCGTGAAGTAATTTGCTCTACCGAGTCTGTCAAGAATGTCAGTAATATTTGGGAGTGGGTACTTGACGTCTATAGTTTGTTCGTTTAAACGTCTGTAGTCGATAACTATCCGCCATTTACGCTTGCCTGAGGAATCGAGTTTTTTGGGCACGATCCATATGGGACTGGACCATGGAGAGGTTGAAGGTTCTATTATTTTTTGTTGTAGCATTTTGTTAACTTGATTTTTTACTTCCTCACGGTGGACTTCGGGGAAACGATAGGATTTGGTATAAACTGGGGTGTCATTGGAAAGATTGATTTTGTGTGTTATTTCGCTCGAAAAACTTAAGGGTATGTCTTCACAATAAAATATATCTCTATAGTTAAAGCAAAGTTTCCTAATGGTTTCTTCTTCTTCTTTATTGCAATGGTCTAATCTAAGGTTTTTTAGATTTTGTTTAAGTAAGTTATCTTGTTGTTTTGAAATTTCGGAAGTTTGTTCAATTTTATCGAAAAAGTTTAGTTCGTTTGGATTTAAAGGTTTTACGTCAAAAGGTTCCGTTAGTGTTATTTTGAAAGATTTCTCATCGGGATTTAATACTGTGGTATATGCATAAAAATTTTCAATGTTTACTAGAGCTTTCGGGGATTCTAAATTATTTTCGAAATTAATAGGATAGGATGCCTAAACCGCTTTTTAAACACACCAGGAGTTTTACCACTTTTCGGGATCTAGGAGGAACTATTATAGAGTGAAAACATTTTTTGAAGTTTTTAGAATTTTGGGAATAAGTTTTGTTAAATATCATGGGAATTTGAGCGTTTGGGGTAATTAATAGGTCACTTCGTATGCTTATGTCAGAGTCAAGTCTTTTTAGAAGGTCCATGACAATAATTCCATCGTATTTATTTAAAAAATCAAAAAGGTAGAATTTATAAACCAGGTCTGTGTTAAATATCCTAAAAATTGGTATAATAGCTATTTCGTCATGAAATGAAATTCCATGTGACATTTGAATATTAAAATTTTCACTAAAAATGGAAATTGAGTAAAATTTATAAGCCAATTTTGGGTTCATAAGACTACGTGAACTGCCAGTGTCAATTAGAAATTTCGCATTAATTTCGGGGATATAGATGTATGCTAGTTCGTTTTGTTGATGTAGGTGATTAAGGTCAATCGTTATATATTGTTGTCTGGACATGGGGATTTGGGAAAATTTACATCAGATTGGGAACCGTCAAAGTGTGGTTCGTCAAATTCAGATATTTGGTAAGAATTTTCCGTAAAATATCCGGTGGAATATTCGTCATCGGTGGTAGCATATTCGGGTTGATAATTTGATTTTGGTATTGTTCATATTCATTTTGAGTAGGTTCGAATGTGGGACGGCATTGTTCTGCGGTTATTTCCGTGGTTTCGATATTATGTAGTTCTTGGGAATGAAAATTTCAAGGCACTGTATTTTGGAAAAAGTTAGGATTTCTACAGGGTTGTTCGGTAAGTCTAGACGTAGTGGACATTGGTGTGGGATTATTTTTTGGAATAGTGCCGGTTGGTTTGAAAACGTTCCTGGTAGTACTAGATTGTCTGAAAACTTCTCTACAGGGTGAGTCGAAGTTAAACCGCCATACTCAAAATTTGAGTAGTATTTTTAAAAATAAATGGGGTTCTTCATATAACATTTTGTCCAAAAACGCTTCGTTTTCGACAAAGTTTTCTTTTAAAAACAGAAAAAAAATAGTATTTTCGGTTCCATTTATGCTATCGAGTTGAAAATTGGTACTTTTATGTTTTCTGGGACGGCGATTATGAATTTTCTATCAACTTTCTTCTAGCCACTAGAGGGCGTTGGCTATGTCTTTACTTTCGAACAAAAGTGTTTTAAACTTTTTTTGTCGTTGAAAATTCTGCATTTTAGACAGCGGAATATTAAATTACATTCGATTTTGAAAAAAAAATGTCTCTTGTAAAAATACGAAAACCTTAACCGTTTTCATGAAAAACGCAATTTTGTGTCGCGGTGCGCGTGAATTCGAAAAAATTAAAATTTCGTAGTAGGCTGAGAAATGGGATTTATTCATTTGGAATTCTTTATGTACAGTAGGTATTGTCCTAAATTAACAATTTTTGTGAAATTAGTAATAAAAAGAACTTTAACAAAGACAACTTTATTATAATTTTTTCGTTATGTTTTTGCTTATAAAGTTGTCTTGGTTAAAGTTCTTTTTATTACTAATTTCACAAAAATTGTTAATTTAGGACAATACCTACTGTAAATAAAGAATTCCAAATGAATAAATCCCATTTCTCAGCCTACTACGAAATTTGAATTTTTTCGAATTCACGCGCACCGCGACACAAAATTGCGTTTTTCATGAAAACGGTTAAGGTTTTCGTATTTTTACAAGAGACATTTTTTGTTCAAAATCGAATGTAATTTAATATTCCGCTGTCTAAAATGCAGATTTTTCAACGACAAAAAAGTTTAAAACACTTTTGTTCGAAAGTAACGACGTAGCCAACGCCCTCTAGCGGCTAGAAGAAAGTTGATAGAAAATTCATAATCGCCGTCCCAGAAAACATAAAAGTACCAATTTTCAACTCAATAGCATAAATGGAACCGAAAATACTAATTTTTTTCTGTTTTTAAAAGAAAACTTTGACGCCCTGTATGTCGAAAACGAAGCGTTTTTGGACAAAATGTTATATGAAGAACCCCATTTATTTTTAAAAATACTACTCAAATTTTGAGTATGGCGGTTTAACTTCGACTCACCCTGTATTAGTAGGGAATCTAGGAGGAGGCATATTTTGACGTGGTTGTATGTTAATTGGTTGAGAAGGGAATTGGGGTCTATGTGAATAATTTTGGAATTGCTTATAGTCCTGGAGCCCATGTACAAAAATTGCAACGATTTCGGGCATTTTCTTTATATTTTCATTCGATTGTACGCACATTGTGCAGCAACGTTTGGGGTGTCAGCTGGCTAGGTGGCGGTGGGGGTAGTTGCTAAGGAGTTGCAAACACATGAACAAATCAATTTTTTTTTCAAGTTTTCTTTTATTTTTCCTAAAGAACGATAGATATTGCAGACATATTTGGTACAGTTTAGACACACATTAAATGCTATAAACTAAATTTGGCTTGTCTACTTCCACCAGTGCCGGAGAGGCGGGGTTAACCATCATATATTTCAATAAAAAAATGGTACGCCACTGGAAAAGTAATATTTTTCTGCCTTAACTAAATTTTACAATCAATTCTAAGAAACAAAGTATTCTTGTCTTTTTTAAAAAAATGTACTTTTTTTAAAAAATCAATTATTTTATGTATTAAATTTTTTAGCAGAAGAAAATCAAAGTAGGTATAGGATTATGAAATTTTGCACATCTACTCAGTTTTTAATTCTGGATAACTTTCCTTAATAACATTTTGTTATAAAACCTACATAAAGGGCAGTTTACTGGTGCAAAAAATTTCAAAATTTCCAAGACACATGATTTTTCGAATCTAGAAATCCTTTTTGCAGGTTTTATGGCAAAATGTTGTCAAGGAAAGTTGTTCAGAATTAAAAACTGAGTAGGTGTGCAAAATTTCAAAAACCTAGACCTAGTTTGATTTTCTTCTGGGCAGCACGAAACTTTTATGAACTGAAAATTATAATATGTAATTACAAAAAGGGTATATTTTTTCATATAAACATGTATCGAAATCCTAGCGGTTTTCCTTATATGCAGGGCGTCAAAGTTCAATTTGTTTAAACTTTTCTTTTATTTTTCCTAAAGGACGACAGCTATGGCACAGTTTAGACACACATTAAGTTCTATAAATAAGAATAATTTGACCTCTCTACTTCCACCAGTGACGGAGACGCGGGGGTCAACCATCTTATTTTTTAACGAAAAAAATGATACGCCACTGGAAAAGTAATATTTTTTGCTTCCACTAAATTTCACAACCAATTCTAATAAATAAGTATTCTTGACTTTCTATCGAAAAATGTACCGTTTTTGAAAAATTAATTTTCGAGCGTTAAGTTTTTTAACAGAAGAAAATCAAAGTAGGTATAGGTTTTGAAATTTTGCACACCTACTCATTTTTTAATTTTGAACAACTTTCCTGGACAACATTTTGCCATAAAACCTACAAAAAGGATTTCTAGATTCGAAAAATCATGTGTCTTGGAAATTTTGAAAAAGCCAATTTTTGCACCAGTAAAGTGCCCTTTGTGTAGGTTTTATGACAAAATGTTATTAAGGAAAGTTATTCAGAATTAAAAACTGAGTAGATGTGCAAAATTTCAAAAGCCTACACCTACTTTGATTTTCTTCCGCTAATAAAAAAATTAATACACAAAATTAATTTTTCAAAAAAGTGCATTTTTTGAAAAAAGACAAGAATACTCTGTTTCTTAGAATTGATTAAAAAATTTAGTTAAGGCAGAAAAATATCTTTTTTCCAGTGGCATACCATTTTTTTATTGAAATATATGATGGTTAACCTCCGCCTCTACGGCGCTGGTGGAAGTAGACAAGCCGAATTATATTTAGTTTATAGCATTTAATGTGTATCTAAACTGTACCAAATATGTCTGCAATATCTGTCGTCCTTTAGAAAAAATAAAAGAGAACTTGCAACCCCTTAGCAACTACCCCCACCGCGACCTAGCCAGCTGACACCCCAAACGTAGCTGCACAATGTGGGTACAATCGAATGAAAATATAAAGAAACTATCTGATAATCGTTGCACTTTTGTACACGGGCTCCAGGACTATTAGGTTGCGAATATCGTGGAAATGAAAAATTGCGATAGGTTTGTGATGCATAATTTTTTGAGGTCTTACAAAATTTTGGTTATTGGGTTTTGGATGATATTGGGGAAATTTATTTTGAGGAACATTTTGAAAAATACCCATTTGTTTTTGGTTTAAAATAAAATTTTCTTCTTCTATTACTAAGGAAATTGCAGGTTCGAGAGAGTTGGGGTTGCGAATTCTGATCAAGTCTTGGATTCTTCCAGATAATCCTCGAATAAAAGTTTTAAGTGCAAGTTCGTCATAATTTTTTATCTGAAATACTCGTTCTTCGTTAGTCATTGTTTAGTTTTAAAATTTGAATTATAACGTTGGCCTGCGCGCCATCCCCACCACACTAGCCTGAGGCCGGCGACGACGCTGGGCCGCTAGTGTCTCTGTAGACTTGCTGCAATAAAGTCGCTTCGAAGGCACTCTTTCTTTTATTCAAATCCGTTCGGGATAAAATTCAAACAGCCGCGAAAAAACCGGGCTGTATCAGCAGTAACATTTCAACATAAAATTTTGGTCCTTCGAACCGGACTTTGAAGTAAAATCGAAGTATTTCTTTCAATAAATACGCGTGAGCTCCGTACCGGCCGGCAGACCAGCGGACCAGTGGGATCGCGGCGTTCGGGCGTCATTTTCCTTGGCAGTCGACAGCTGGGCGACGCGATATCGATCGCGGCGGACGGCGGCGAGACGGCGATGGACGTCCCGGGACCCGAAACCACCTGATCGAGAGGCGAAAGAGAGTCGGCGGCGTCGCGGACTTGCGGCGACGTGTGGGGCTGGCGGCCTGGCGGGCAATACCTAGAAAAAACTGTAAGTCCGTTCCTTTATACCTAATTTCCCCTCGAGTTTTCCTTAATATCAACCGTTTTTTCGCTTGTTTTTTAAATTTCTTTCATTTTTTGGTACGTAAATACACATTCAAGTGTATTACAGGCCTTTAAATTACAAGTAGTCAACTTAAATTAAAAATCACAGTGTGTTCTTTTCTTTTTCAATTTTTAAAAACATGGAAGAAGAATTAAAGGCATTAATTCGTAAGCGCGGAGCCCTCAAATCACGCCAAACAATATTTAAAAAGTACTTTGACAGTTTTCTATCGTCAAGTGCTGGAATTCCTTTAAAAGAACTTCGGAAGGAGAAAATAATCGAGCTAGAGATGAGGTTGGAAGGGCAGGAGGGGCTCCTTCAGGAACTTGGACCAATACAAAACGAAATTGAAGATAAGGCAGCTGATGCCGATATAGAAGCCCAAATTCTTGAAAGAGCGTCCGTCGAAGATGCGTATTTTTCCTTAACTTCCAGATGCAAAAAGTTTCTTGCAGAATATTACAATGCAATAAATCCTGTGCCAACATCGATGGTACAGGGTGGTGGTTGTGGTTCCGACGCGGGCTCGCAAAAATTGTCACAATCTCCTTTAGGTCCTGAAATTAATATTAAGCTTCCGGAAATAAAACTTCCAAAGTTTTCGGGGTCCTATGAAAATTGGTTGGAGTTTCGGGATACCTTCGACTCTTTAATCAATCAAAACACGTCTATAAGTGACATCCAAAGGTTTCATTAGTTACGAGCAGCTGTAGAGGGGGGTGCTGCTCAGGTAATACGTTCAATTGAATTTTCGTCCAACAATTATCAGGTGGCGTGGCAAAACCTGCTTCAGCGCTACAACAACGAAAATGTTCTGGTGTACAATCACGTTAAATCTATATTTGAGTTACCGACTTTAGCAAGGGAGTCTGCTGTGGACTTGAGAAGGATGCTGGATGATGTTTCTAAACATTTACGTTCGCTACAAACCCTTAAAGAACCGGTTGAACACTGGGATACACTTCTTGTTTATGTTTTGAGCCACAAATTAGACAAAGTTACGGCCCGGGAGTGGGAGTTAGAAAAAACTTCAAAGTACAATTCGGGTAAAGTTTCAAGCGATTCAAAACAAGTTACTTTTCAAGATTTCAAAGATTTCTTACGTGCTAGGGCTGACTTCCTCGAGACAGTGGCGTCGTCTAAGGATTCAAAAATTCAATCTCATTCTTATCAAATAGTATCCACCCCTCCTTCAACTCCGCAGAGCGGCCATTGCATTTTTTGCAAAAAACCCAAGCATTATATTCAAAATTGTTATAGTTTTACAAAGCTTTCAAGTCAAGAACGTATTCGGCAACTTCAAAGTCGAAAAATTTGTCTTAATTGCTTGCGAGGTTCACACCCTGTGGAAAAATGCTTGGCAGGCCATTGCAAAAAGTGCAAAGAAAGGCATAATACACTTCTGCATGGGGATTTTCAACAGGGTACAGGTATTACAACGCAGCAAAAGGTTACAACCGTTCAAGAACAGGTATCGGCCAAAACATTTGCCTGTGCCTATGATGGCTCTGCTTGTGCGGGTCAAGTGGTTCTTTCGACGGCAGTTATACAGATCAAGGATTCAAAGGGAAACTTTCAAGAGTTTCGCGCGTTACTGGACTCAGCGTCTCAGTCGAATTTAATAACGGAAGCCGCATGCAACCGATTAGGAATTCAAACGTTCCCTGTTGAGGTTAGGGTTTCAGGCATAACTCCGGGTATTTCAGAGTTGGGAAAACGTTGCAATGTTGTTGTTGAATCTAAGCATACTTCTTTTGCTGCAACAATGTCTTGTCTATTATTACCTGTGATCAACAACAACTTACCTAACCAAACTTTGATTTGGCAAGTTTGCCAGTCCCTCCACATATTCGGCTTGCTGATCCTTTACTTTCGGTCAGTTCCAGCATAGATCTGTTGATAGGAGCAGAATGGTTCTACAACATTCTTTGCATAGGCCAAATTCAGCTAGGACCGAACTTAATTTTGCAAAAAACCGTTTTCGGTTGGGTACTTTCAGGTCCTATTAGTTCAAATATTCCTTCCTATCAAACAATTTGCAATATGACCACAATTTCCCATCAAGGCTCCGACTTGCAAAACTTACTTCAAAGGTTTTGGGAAGTCGAAGAGCCACCGGTTCAACGGGATTCGATTTTATCTAGTGAAGAGCAGGCATGTGAAGACATATTTCAAGGCACGACCAAACGAGATACAACCGGCAGGTTTATCGTTCAAATACCTTTAAAACTCGATACTTCTACTTTGGGAAATTCTAGAGATCTGGCAACCAAGCAGTTTCATTCCATGGAGTCTAAACTTTCAAAAAATTCGTCAATAAAGGAACCATACGTAGCCTTTATGGAAGAGTACTTGACCCTTGGTCATATGGAAAAGGTGTCAGCATCTCAGATACCTGAAAATTCATACTTTCTACCCCATCATGTGGTTATTAATGAAAATAATCAAACAACAAAATTAAGAGTCGTGTTTGATGCGTCCTCAAAAACTTCGTCGGGAGTTTCATTTAACGATCTGCAACACGTTGGGGCGACCATACAGGATGATCTGTTTTCGATCTTGCTCAGATTTAGGCAGGGTTCGGTTGTCATTTGTGCGGACATTGTTAAGATGTACAGGCAGATTAATGTAGATTCAACACAATGGCACTTGCAATCCATTCTTTGGCGTTCCAACCCATGTGATGATTTACAAGTTTTTCAATTGCGAACGGTTACTTATGGAACCGCTTCGGCCCCTTGGCTGGCGGTTAGGTGCCTAAAACAGCTTGCCTTAGAGAATGAGCAGCGATATCCCGTGTCGTCAAAGGTTTTATCCAGAGATTTTTGCATGGATGACTTGTTAACAAGTTGCAACTCCGAAGCAGAAGCCTTACAAATCTGTGGGGAGCTCATTGATATTCTAGCTTCTGGTTGCTTCTATCTTCAAAAGTGGGCATCCAACAACTTAAATTCGGGAATAACGAGAGCGAAAAAACTCTTGGAATTTATTGGTCTTGCCTTGAAGACCAGTTAATGTACCTTATCAGTGAGCCTTCTTTATCAGCTCCGGTAACTAAGCGAACGGTGTTATCAGATATAGCGCAAATATTTGACCCGTTGGGTTTTCTTGCGCCATGCATTATTTTGGGGAAAATCCTGCTTCAGTCTTTGTGGCAGCTCAAGCTGCATTGGGATGAATCCCTTCCTCAGCATTTAGATACCCGCTGGCGTAAATTACGTGAAGAACTTCCTGTCCTTAATACTTTAAAAATTCCACGATTTGTCTTGTGCCTGTCAGCTTCTAGGCTGGAGCTCCATGGATTTTCAGACGCCTCCATGGAGGCGTATGGGGCGTGTTTGTACATACGTAGTATTTCAGATGAAGGCGAGATTGTAGTAAGGTTGTTGACGGCAAAAACCCGAGTGAGTCCTTTGAAATCACTTACTATTCCCAGATTGGAGCTATGTGGGGCACTGCTTTTGGCACGACTGGTCGAAAAGGTTCAAGCTTCAATGACCATCTCCTTTGATAACATATTCCTGTGGTGTGATTCAACTGTTTGCCTGGCCTGGATTAAAACGCAACCAAGTTGTTTACAAGTATTTGTCCAGAATAGAGTTTCTCAAATTCAAAATCTAACCCGGCCTGACAGTTGGTATCATGTACGAACCAACGATAATCCAGCGGATCTGTTGACACGTGGTGTATATCTCCACGCTCTAAAAACCACTTCCTTGTGGTGGTGAGGCCCCGAGTGGCTGAGTAAGCCCCAAGAAGAGTGGCCTATTTCTTCTTTACAGTTCGAAGGAGAACCTCCGGAGCTTCGGAAACAGGTCGCTTTATTTCCGGTATTTCAAGTATCCGATTGGGTAGACTTGGGTCGATTCTCAAGGTTATCTAAACTTCAAAGGGTAACCGCATATTGTCTTAGATTTATTTTCAATTGCAAAAATTCTGAAAAAAGAGTTGGTCCCATAAGTGCTGTAGAGCTTTCAGAAGCATTATCGTGCTTTATCAAAATCGCTCAATCCGAAAGCTTTCCAGACGAAATTACCGCTTTAAAAAATAACCAACCACTTTGTAAAGGATCCAAACTGTTGTCCTTAAACCCTTTTTTGGATAGCGACGGTATCCTTCGAGTGGGGGGACGTATTCAACAGTCGAACTTTGAATTTGAGTTCAAGCATCCAGCAATTCTTTCTCAAAGACACCATGTTACCAATCTTATTTTTTCCCACGAACATCTTCGTTTGTTTCATGCTGGTCCACAACAGTTGTTGTATGCAGTCAGGCAGCGCTATTGGCCGCTTTCGGGTAGAAACTTAGCTAAACGGGTGGTACATTCCTGTGTTTGGTGCTACCGATGCAAACCTGCGCAGCATGCCCCTCTCATGGGTGTGCTTCCTAGGGCTCGAGTGATTCCCTCTCCGCCATTTCATACGACCGGTGTAGATTATGCCGGGCCAGTTTATCTAAAGTCAAAACAAGGACGAGGGGCAAGATTGTCTAAAGCGTATATTGCATTGTTTATTTGCTTCACAACAAAGGCAATTCACTTGGAATTGGTGAGCGATCTCACTAGGGATGCCTTCATTGCTACTTTTAGACGGTTTTGCGCCCGTCGGGGTAAGCCGAAAGACGTTTATAGTGACAACGGCACCAATTTTGTCGGAGCGGCCTCGGAGCTTCAAGAGCTATCAGCCTTTCTAAAAAAGGATGAGTTTTCCTTGCAAGAAGCGATTTCAAACACCGGGGTAAATTGGCACTTCATACCTGCCTTTTCACCGCATTTTGGCGGAATTTGGGAAGCTGGGGTGAAGGCTGCGAAAAAACATCTTACCAGAATCCTAGGTAACACAAAACTCACATTTGAAGATTATTACACTGTACTGACAGAGGTAGAAGCGATACTAAATTCCAGACCCATTACTCCCATCTTTTCCGATCCTTGTGACCTTTCTGCCTTGTCACCTTCGCATTTCCTTATCGGACGACCAGCTACTGGATTGCCTGACCCAGACTTGAAGGAAATTCCAATGTCGCGACTGTCCAGATTTCAATTGCTGCAGCAGACTCAGCAGCATTTCTGGTCGCGATGGTCGCGCGAATTCATCAGCGAGCTGCAGCGGCGCACTAAATGGAAGATTCGGCAGCAGGAACTGCAACTGGGCGCCTTGGTGGTGATCAGGGATGACCACACTCCACCACTACAGTGGCGACTGGGACGTATCGTCTCTGTACATCCTGGACCGGACGGTATAGCTCGTGTCGCATCCATAAAGACAGTAACCGGAGTGATTAAACGGGCTTTTTCAAAAATCTGTGTTCTTCCAATTGAGACTTCTTTGGACTTTGGGCTTTCAGAGCGTGAATCCCGAATGTGACTTCCCGATGAGTGATTTAAATAACTATTTCCCTTCCAATAAGTGTTTGTTCTTATGTTGTGTTGAAAGGGACCCTTTCAAGGTGGGGGGTATGTTTAGTTTTAAAATTATAATAAAATGAATTATAACGTTGGCCTGCGCGCCATCCCCACCACACTAGCCTGAGGCCGGCGATGACGCTGGGCCGCTAGGGTCTCTGTAGACTTCCTGCAATAAAGTCGCTTCGAAGGCACTCTTTCTTTTATTCAATTCCGTTCGGGATAAAATTCAAACAGCCGCGAAAAAACCGGGCTGTATCAGCAGTAACATTTCAACAGTCATATTCATCGATATTAATTTTGAAGCAATTGAACTGCGGGACTTTTGTAATCTTTGGCCAAAAGGTTTTGTTACTATAATTTCTTGTACTAGACAGTCAAGATTTCTCTGATCGCCAAAACTAAGTGTAAGCAAGTGAATTAATTCTATCCAAGTTCTTATGTCTGGTCGGTTACCTACTCTAACCAAAGCTTCGCCTGTTAATTTGATTATTTGACTATTGATTGAGTCATTTGGGTTATTTACATTCTGATATGTATTAATTAAAATTTGGCAGTGCTCAATAAAAATTTCCAACGTACTAGAGTCGCCACTATAATTGGGAATAGTATCGATATATAACCTTAAAAGACTATAATTAATTTGGCGTTCCGCCGCTTGTTGTTGATTTGGCATTTCAACGTTACTGTTATTACTAAGATATAAATTACTTAAAATGGTAGTTAAGTGTTCAAGATCAATTTTGGAAAATTATGTTACATAAAAGGGGAACAATTCTTAAAATTAAGAGTTTAAAAATCTAAAAACTAGTGAGATTTAAAAATTAGATTAAAATTAATTTTCTTCTTTGAAAATTAGAATTTGATTTTCTTTTCAAACTGTACTAATTCTAACTTAAATATGTTTTTGATTATTATATGCTCTAATAATGCAAAAAACACAATCCTATTCGCAGATTCAAATTGTTGTCGTATTCATCGACGTGACAAGGAAAAATCATGTACATTGAATTTCCCTGGGTAAAAATTCTTGTATTGCCCTGGAGGAAAAGCAAGAAAAAAGAAAAAGGAATGGCTCTCACCCTTGGCTTTTCATATCTCCCTGGAGTTGTCCTCGAGCCTGGTTCTTCTCGTTGGCAAAGGGTTGAAACCCACGTAACGCACGACAAAACCAAAAAAAATTTTTTTTTTGGTTTGACAAGAGAACAGCTTTATTTGGCAAAGTTACAGAGAATAATCACACAGAAATGATGTTCTTACAAGATTTATAACTTTTAGGAGCTGATGCGGCGACGGCTTCTGGTTGCTGTTGAGTCAGAGGGTTTCGTAGACGTAACTCGTGTTTAGGGCCTTAAACAAATTCCTGCTGTTAAGATCAGTTCGCACTACTTGTCTTACTCTCTTGATGAATTCATTCGTTAAATCAGTCTTCATTGTTCGATGGTCAATCCTTGGAGCTTGTTTCATCCCGAGGTACTTGTATGTATGCCCATTGCTTATTATTATTATTATTATCATTATTGTGGCAATATCTCCCAACATAATCAAGCTGCTGAACTGTAATTTAGTACAGCTGTTTTTTGGGATGGAGAAAAAGCTGAAAATGTCAGTTTCTTCGTATCTCACAGAGGGCGCCGCTTGCGCTATTTTTGGATAGTGCTTCCGTTTTTGGTCTTGCAGTTCGATTATTTTAGTGCATCTTTTCATTTGTAACAAAAGTGAACTCTCGTTTCATAACGATAAAATCAACCGTTTGGGTTGAAATTGCCAAAACGTGCCCCAAAGCACCTGTTAACTCCAACATTAGAAACATACAATTTTCACATACCACTTTCAAATGTTGCAGATCAACTGTATATTCAAAATTAAGAAAAAAATGCCAAATGGATAGTGGTCAAAACATCATTGGTTTTCTTGAAATAGGGTGTCAAAATTTTGTCAAATTCAATCCTCTTAATTTTGAAAGGGAATAATTTTTGTTACATTGTTCTTAGGGATTTTTTTTTCTCACTTTAAATGGCCACGGTTTTATGTATATTATAATTTTATGTTTCAAATGTTAGAGTTAACAGGTGTTTTGGGGCACGTTTTGCCGATTTCAACGCAAACGGTTGATTATATCATTATGAAACAAGTACAGTTTGTTCAGCAAATGTTCGGCCCTACGTCACAACTCCCGTCCTTGTCTTACTCATGACTATACGACGGATATCGGTCGTATATTCACGAGCCAGACAAGGACGGGAGTTGTGACGTAGGGCCGAACATTCGCTGAACAAACTGTACACACTTTTGTTGGCAAATGAAAAGATGCACTAAAATAATGGACCTGTAAGACCAAGAACATCGCAAATGGCGCCCTCTGTGAGATACGTAGAAATTTACATTTTCTGCTTATTCTCCATCCCCTCAAACACAGCAGTGCCAAATTTCAGTTTATCAGCTTGATTATTTTGGGAGATATTGCCTTAATTCAATTAAAAAAAGAGTTCCAACGCTCTGTGTCTCAGTAACTATTGAGATCTGACGCGCAGTTGTTAAGCTCAATCGTAATATTTTGACATCCCCTACCTGCTCCCGTGAGATTGCCCCATACTTACAGGACACCCTGTATATCGCCGCGGTTAGAGACATTTTGGACAAAACTGCAATGGAGACCTTGAACAATTTTTTGTTATTATAGTTGAATTGTATAATAATATATAATAATATATATATATTTGCCTATCTATAGAAAGACCAAATACCAAATATCAGCCTTCAAATCGCAATATTTAATTTGCAATAAATAATTAAAGTTGTGACCTATTCATTTGAAACACAAAAAGCGCGGAAATGGTCGTGATGACACGGAGCTGGATCGATCGGAAAGCAGTGACAGGAGTGACAGCTACACCACAGAATTAGTAGAAAAACGGTCACAAAATTAGGGAGAATGGAAATTGAACGTTAAAATAAACAGTTCGGTTACCCACTTCCAGAGGACTCTAATGTAGGTCAAAAATAAGAACCGCCTAAAAGTCTAAATTCAAGAAGCACTTCTTTAACTGAATGGTGAGGACACGGGACCAGTAATTCGTAGGTCCTGGGTTCAATCCCAGACGAAGTTTTATTTCTTTATTATCACTGCATTCTACCTCTCTACAATATATATTATCAAGATTATTGCTCACTATTGCATAGTGTATTTAAATTCAAAGTACAGGCGCGGCTTTATACATGTTTTCACTAGGCATGAGAAATGAGCAAGAAATCAAGAATTTCGGGTAAGTGCGGCAACGTTGCGCCAATTCCACGGCTTCTCAAATCAACAACTTTCCCTACATTCCCTTGTACCACCCCGCTCCCCTCTATAGAAAAAAAAATTGCGTTGACTGACGTATTAATACGTATGATGGTGTTATCGTGATACTATGACATAATAAGATAAGTTCATGCGCATATTTTGACTTTTCGAATATACGTCATTGGGCCACAAAAATCATTCAAATTAGTTTAAATTACATTCAAAGTCGGTTTTTGTGGCTTTTGGGATCAAAACAAATAATTTTTGAGTATTTACAGATTGTTCAATTACACATTATAGAAAAGGCACAAATTTCTGAGAAATAAGAACAAAATCGCAATTTCCAAGAGTGGTTTCAGAGGAGTTTCCATCGGTTTCGTTGATTCTACAGCCATCCCGTTTCTCGAAAATGGTTAATCGCGAATCGGGAAATTTTCTTAGATATCGGATTTTCGAGGTTCTTTTTGGTACCGGAGGAAAGTACGACACCCAATTAAGAGATTTACCACCTCCTTCGATTTTTAGAACGGCTCTATTCGAGGTTGCCGAAAGAGTTTTGCGAAAAAAGCCGCCAATGTTCATCAGATTTTCCACTATTATTCAGGCCATCTAAGGCCAACCTAACAGCGCCGAATTTACTGTTTTTTGCACTGTAACTGGCAATGTCGCGTAAGGTAATGTCGCATAATAAGATGTTAGATTTGCCATCATTTACGCCTTTGAGGTTATGGCTGGCTTTCAAACCGCGAGAGAGGGGAGGAGTAATTGCAACGTTTTCAGTTGAACTCCTTTGCAACCCCACATATTGGAACGATTTCATGGGCCGCGCCTGTACCTACTTAATATGAAATTGTCGGTAGCAGGAAAAATGTAATACATTGCTCGATGCGTAAGCTCTTTTTGGTCTCGGAGATAGTTTTAATGACCGAGGCAAAGCGGGCGTTAAACAACCTCCTCGGGCTTAGGCATCTCGCAATGTAAATAACTATTTAATACAGCACACACTTTTCAAACGTTATCAACAATATCAAGACTGAGATAGACCATAATAAGAAGGATAGACAAGGACAGAACGTTGTCGTTGCACAATTTTTGTAATAAGCATGGTTCGTGCAGCAACTTTATCTTTATCTTTTAAGAGTTAACATATCGTAAAATAATAGAAGAGTTCAAATACACGTTCGCTTCATGATTTTCTTTTACTTTTATTTAATTGTTGGAAAGATTAAACGTTTTCTTTATTATCTTTATTATTCTGAAAGTAATTAGCACTGCGCACACGTCGTTATATCACCAGAAAAATAAAAAAATTACTAACTGACAGCTAGCTGATGAGTTAATACAAAATTGTTTTCAAAATAAAAGCTACATTCTTAACTACATTTAGTAGTCAATTATGGTTAAAGTGACTTCTAAACAAAAACATGGATTGGTAAAAAAATTCCCTAGATGGATGCGAACTTAATGTCTAGATAATCACAAAACACAATCAACAGATTTTTTCTGTCCATTAGTTTGCTCAAAAATTGAAAAAAGGTCACAAAATTAGGGAATGTGACGTCACGATCCCTAATTTTAATAAGTAGGTACCTGCTGTTTTATTAGTAGTTATTTATTCTTCTTTTATATTACCAAGCATTCCGAGACAAATTATTGGATCCAGCTTTTATAATACGCCTGGTGAGAAATAATCAATTTCAAAGCATTTCATTGAAATATTTGGATTTTACTGATCCCATTCTAAACTTATTGGACGCCCCCCATAAAATATGACTCATGACATACGAGTCGATTGTTTAAGGACAATCTGCAGCAACACTGCACTTTGCTGTCGAAACGTGTTTTGTGCGTTTATAACCTCACTTTCGTACCTGGAAAATAAATATTTTCTGTTCTCAGTTTGTTATAAGAATCTTGCTGGGAATACTTGCCTTGCCTTGAAAAAATTAAAAGGAAGGTATGTTTGTTATTTATTTGATTATTGTTGGAATATTTACTTAATATTATGATTATACAGGGTGGCCCACCACAAACTGCATCGATCTATATATGGAAAACAAAAAGTAGGAAAATTCTGAAAATTTGGCACCTCACCAATGCCGATGGGCGCTGCTCAACTAAAATATTTTGGTGAATCTGACACTTCCGGTTATACCGGAAGTCGATATCAACTTTCTTATCTCAAATGGAACACCCTGTATATTATTGTATTTTTGGATTCTAGGCATCATTTTGGAACAAAAACATGCAACATGTCCTATGTCTAAATCCAACCGTTTTTGAGATATTTTTCATTCATTTTTCCGAAAAAAAAAAATACAGGTGCAGACCTAACGTCAATTAGCAATTTATACGAGGAAACCGCGAAATTTCAAAACGAATTTTTGGCATCGTGTAACAGAAGCCCTGACCTAGTGATCTCTGCTGAGAAATAAATCCGTTCTTATACAGGGTGTTCACAAAACATGAATAAAAATTACATTCAAAATGTGCTTAAATCTCGAAATTTTCAAATGCAAACCCCCATTTTTTAATGCGATCTTATTCACCACTAAAAATGATGACAACTTTGTGTAGGTTTCCTATACCTAAATGCAGTAATTTTCGATTAATTTACAAAAAACCCACTTTTCGCCCATAAAATGCGGGGTTTGCTTAACGCTGGAAAATCATATTAGCCGTGGACGTTGAAAAGACAATCGCGGCTGAGGAAATGTCACTTGGTTTATAAATTATTGTCAACAACAATGCCGGCGCGCTTAAATTACACTAACGAAGATTATGTATCGCACGTTCTTACTTTGTTGCATTCTCTATAGATAAAAAACAAATTTAAATAATCTTCGTTTGTGTAATTTAAGCGTGCCGGCATTATTGTTGACAATAATTTATAAACCAAGTGACATTTCCTCAGCAGCGATTGTCTTTTCAACATCCACGGCTAATATGATTTTCCAAGCGTTAAGCAAACCCCGCATTTTATGGGCGAAAAGTGGGTTTTTCGTAAATTAATCGAAAATTACTGCATTTAGGTATAGGAAACCTTACACGATGGCAAAAATTCGTTTTGAAATTTCGCGGTTTCCTCGTATAAATTGCTAATTGACTTTAGGTCTGCACCTGTAATTTTTTCGGAAAAATGCAAATATTTCAAAAACGGTTGGGGTTAGACATAGGACATGTTGCATGTTTTTGTTCAAAAATGATGCCTAGAATCCAAAAAATGCAATAATAATATACAGGGTGTTCCATTTGAGATAATAAAGTTGATATCGACTTCCGGTATAACCGGAAGTTCCAGATCCACCAAAATATGCCCAAATATGCCCATCAAATAATTTTTACTAAAGAATTAATTTTACTCTACAGTGGTTTTCTATTACAAATTGAAAAATTTGTCAAATTTTAATCAGTCTGTTGTAGATAGCAGTGAAGAAGCCAAAACAAACAAGGTAAATGGATCATTGTTGCTTATTTTTGCACAGTCCATTGAGTAAAAGAATATAAGGACCAACCAAAATAATAAATTGTCTCTATCCTGCTGAATTCACTAAAAATTACTCAATAGTGCAGTCCAATTTAGAATTTATTTTATTTTCTTGTTTACTCTCAGTTTTTATTGATTGTTTTTTATTTTTGTCTTATGTTGCTTGTTTAATAATTAAATTTTGTTTATTTTTTCAATATTACTATATATGTATTATATTAAACACTAAGTCTTTAAGAGGGGGTTGCCGACAGCGAAAGTGACGTTAGATTTTGTATTTTTTTAAGGTGTATAGCATAAAATCTAATAACATTTTACCTGGCAAAAATTTAGTACAAACATCTCTGTCTCCATTCTAATCATAAGATCTTACAAGCAGTATTTTGTTTTATAGGTTATGAAAACCTTGGGAAAAATAATAATTCCAGTGCATATGCTTTTAAGATCTTATGATTAAAATGAAGACAGAGATGTTTGTACTAAATTTTTGCCAGGTAAAATGTTATTAGATTTTATGCTATACAACTTGAAAAAATACGAAATCTAACGTCACTTTCGCTGTCGGCAACCCACTCTTAATTTTGAAATTTATAGCTTTGTACTTTGTACCTAAAATAAATTATTAATATTTTTGCTGTTCATTATTAACAATGCCAAGATAAAATCTTTAATAAAGGAGCAATTCCCCTTGATTTGACAGTAAAGACAATATTTTTTCTACTCCTATTAAAAAATAAACCCGTATTCACCATTTTTTGAATCTACCTTCTTATGCAACCCAATTTACACGCCATTAATTTCTAGAAATAACGACGCGCCACTGACTTTTTGACAGTGCACTGGAGTTGTAGTTTTTGACATTTGATGACGTAGGGCCGAAGATTCGCTAACTGTAAGTACTGGTCCTACGCGTAGTGCACTAATTTAATAATTAGTAAAATCAAATAAAACGAATAATTAAGTGAAGTCACTACAACATCAGAAAACAAAAAATGAATAAAGTAAAAGGGACGTGTATTTGTCTAGCACAGTCATTATTGAGAATGAAATAAACTGTTTAAAATTCTTATTCCAGATATGTTTTCATATTTTGCATATTTGCCAAGACATGATGCCAACAGCAGCATATGGGACAACCCCCAAACAAAAAAAAAAAAAAAAATAGGTGTGTAGGTACAGGCGCGGCCCTTGAAATTGTTCCAATACATGCGGTCGCAAAAAAGTTCAATAATTGACAACGTTCCAATTACCCCTCCCCTCTCTCGCGGTTTGAAAGCCAGCCATATAACCTGAAGCGAAGTGACGGCGAATCTAACATCTTATTACGCGGCATTGCCAGTTACAGTGCGAAAAACAGTAAATTCACTGCCGTTAAGTTCGCCTTAGATTGCCTGAATAATAATGTAAAATATTACAACCCTGCCCATGGACATGGCGGCTTTTTTCGCAACAGTCTTTCGACGACTTCGAATAGAGCCGTTTTAAAAATCGAAATCTCTTAATTGAGTGCCTTACTTTCCTCCGGTGCCAAAAAGAACTTCGAAAATCGATATTTAAGAGAATTTCCCGATTCACGATTAACTACTTTCGAGAAACGACGGCTGTAGAATCAACGAAACTGATGGAAAATCCTCTGAAACCATTTTTGTAAATTTCGTGTTTTTTCCTATTTCTCGATTTTTCGGGTGTCCGGGAAGCACCAGAACCTCGAAGACTCTGGGAAAGCTTTAAAAATTAAATTAAACCAAAGTTTTGCTTGGTGGTTAAGATGAAGTGTAATAAACCAATGTAAAAAAACACTACGAGATTCTTCTATAATAACACAATAATTACAATTATACCTTATTTAGCTAATACCACTTTAAAAGTCAAAGAAATCCGCGTAATTTCATGTTACGTGAATCTCAAAACACCAAGAAACAGTGTAAAACTTTAAATCCACTTATAAATTATAATAATAATTTTAAAAGAAATGGCTTGTGGCATATGGGACAAAATGCCTTTGGTAATTGGCAACACCAAACTAGTTTCCAATATCTAATGGAAATTATGTATGGGTTTTTCGGAGGTGTGCAGACCACGACAGGTACCTGTTTCGGGCTTGTTGGCCCTCATCAGGCAGACGTAGCGCACCTCAGCCGAAAAGACCCATACACGTTGGCTTAGTGGAAAAGGAACTAGTATAATGCGGTGAGCATTTACCATCCAACGCCATCTAGCTGGTACTGCCAAAACCAAAGCAATGTGTGTATATATCGACCGGTCGATCGACATATAAAAAGAACTCGGCAAAGCGACGCGGCACGGTGGAAAAAAACCAGAAGAAGCATACATACGGGGGCCAAGAAACTCGTTTGATTCATCACCGAGTATCTTCTAATATATAGAAATCAACAAGGATTGAATCGTGAGTTTCAATCCTCGTGTGCTTACGTCTATAGCCAAACGATGATTAAACAGAATGAATATTTAGTGTCCCCATTATAATTTTAAAAGAAATGGCTTGTGGCATATGGGACAAAATGCTTTGGTAATTGGCAACACCAAACTAGTTTCCAATATCTAATGGAAATTATGTATGGGTTTTTCGGAGGTGTGCAGACCTCGACAGGTACCTGTTTCGGGCTTGTTGGCCCTCATCAGGCAGACGTAGTGCACCTCAGCCGAAAAGACCCATACACGTTGGCTTAGTGGAAAAGGAACTAGTATAATGCGGTGAGCATTTACCATCCAATGCCATCTAGCTGGTACGGCCAAAACCAAAGCAATGTGAGTGTGTATATATTGACCGGTCAATCGACATATAAAAAGAACTCGGCAAAGCGGCGCGGCGCGGTGGAAAAAACCAGAAGAAGCATACATACGGGGGCCAAGAAACTCGTTTGATTCATCACCGAGTATCTTCTAATATATAGAAATCTATAGATATAGCCAACAGGCCAACAAGCCCGAAACAGGTACCTGTCGTGGTCTGCACACCTCCGAAAAACCCATACATAATTTCCATTAGATATTGGAAACTAGTTTGGTGTTGCCAATTATCAAAGCATTTTGTCCCATATGCCACAAGCCATTTCTTTTAAAATTATAATGGGGACACTAAATATTCACTCTGTATAATAATAATATTTAATTTTATTTTTAATATATTTAACCTATTTTCGTTGACTCACGTATTAATGTCAGTCAATGCCCTAGAGAAGGAAAGAGAGAGGACACCGCGCTTGCCTCCCTGCCGTGAATAGATTTTGTTACGTCGTTTTGAACGGAGGCCATTTTATATGTGGCAGACAAAGAGAGTACGTTGTGAGTTAATTTGGTGAATTTATGAATTAAAAGTAGCAGTGATTAAGGGGAAAATATACTCTTACGATAGTAAATTGTTCAGCGTTTGGTTGTAAAAGCAGAAGTGAAAAGCAAGAGCCCGGGATTTCGTTTCACTGGTAAATATTTAATAATCTACCTTTGAAAGATGCCCTAAAACTTTATTTTTATGCATTGTTTTGTTTGTAAATAGAACCAATATAATTATTTTTAAAATCTTTTTTATTGAAAATTTCTTAATTAATTGTGATAGTTTCATAAAACATAGGCTGGTTTCCATGGGCGTGAATTATTTATTTTATTTTGGTTGATTCAGAATCGCCGCAAATAAATATATTTTAGCACTTACATTTGGGAAATTACCTGAAAATAAATACTAATATTTCAAATTACATGTAAGTCAAAATTTACAAGCTTTTCAATTTTAATATTTTTGTGATATTGCATAAGAACGCGTTTCATGCTAAGCCACTGGCCTGTCGTGCGATATGGCAGTCGGTAACACGGCCGCGAGCGCTGTTAAGCGTCCTCTCTCTTTCTTTGTCTAAGTTCAATGCTATTTTCTACCTATACAGTATAGGGAGGAGCGGGGTGGTGCGAGGGAATGTAGGGGAAGTTGTTGACTTGACGTAGAATTGGCGGAACGTTGCCGCACTTACCCGAAATTCTTGATTTCTTGCTGATTTCTCATACCTAGTGGAAACATTTATGAGATCACGCCTTTACAGGGTGTTCCCGTATATTTTGACCCACCCCTAGAGAATCTATTTTCGAGTTAGAAAAAAATTACTTAAATGAAAGTTGTAGGGTACCAAGGTGTATTGTCCCAAAAATAATGGATTGACAAGAATGCCCTTGTCTAAGTTGAAATGTTTTTCCATGGCAACCTTCATTAAGTATAAAGATCGTATTTATCTGCAATTTGAAATATCATGTGAATGCTTAGAGCAAACATATAACATATTTATATTGTTGGAATCGGAAAAATGCGTGCAATTCAAAAATCCACAAATATACAGGGTGTTCCATTAAAAAAAGTAAGTTTATATTTTTCATAAATTTGCGATGCTCATTTGTTTTATCTAGTAACAGATTCTAGCGGTTCAGAAAAAACCCTACAACTTTCATTTAAGTAATTTTTTTCTAACTCGAAAAATATAGGCTCTAGGGGTGGGTCAAAATATACGGGAACACCCTGTACATCGAGATCGGGTATCTAAAAAAGTAAAATTCTTCTTTCCACAATTGATTTTTCGTCAGCGCGAAATATTTAAACCAAAATGGCATTAGAGACATGCTGGATACTGGGGTAGCACAGAAACGAAAAAACTAAGGTGCATACGTGGCGATCGGGGTGGATAAAAAACAAGAAAAACTTTAATTGCCACAATTAATTTTTCACCAGCTTGAAATATTTACCAAAATGGCGCTACAGGCATGCTGGACACTAGGGTAGCACAGAAACGAAAAAAAAAACTAAGGTGCGTACGTGGCGATCGGGGGGATCGAAAAACAAGAAAAGTTCTACTTGCCACAATTGATTTTTTGCCAGCTTGAAATATTTACGAAAATGGCGCTAGAGGCATGCTGGGTACTAGGGTAGCACAGAAACGAAAAAACTTATGTGCGTACGTAGCGATCGGGGAAATAAAAAAAAACAAGAAAAATTGTAATTTCCAATAGTTTTTAGATTACCAAACTGTAAATAAAACAATTAATGGTATTTCTAATGGATAATATACAGTATTGGAAATATTTGTTGATGTAACAATATACCTCAGGCTAAACAAATAATCATTTTTATTTGTGAATAAAATTTGTTGATATTTGTTTGTGAATAAAAATTTTTTGATAAGATATAAAAGTTGCAAGGTATGTACTATGTTAGACACTAGAAAGGTATTTTTTTTTTTTGCTTTTTATGATAAACGTCTTGTATTTTTTCTCATTACAACAGAGTGTTTTTTCTCATTACAGTGTCCGGCAGAAAGTCCGCACTATATGGGATTTTTTTTTTAAAATTTTAATTTATCAAAAAATTTTATCCTTGGTAAAAGTTGTGCATTCCTGCAAACTAAAAAAAAGCAGCTTTCAAAATTTGAATCTCATTTCGTATATGGGGAGGTTCGAAAATATGGAAAAGCCATGAGAGTAAAGGACTCTGATGTATTTTTAAATTTAGAGAAAACATCTATTAAGAAAAGTTATTTAGAATTATTAAAAGGTAAGCCCAGCAATGAGTTTCAAGTTTCTATTCCATAAAACATCTTTTCGGCATTTTTATGATTTACCTACCCCGTGTAGAAAATAAAAACACTTTATTTAATATGCAAGTTCTATTTCATAGATTTATCATTATTTATAAACATGAGTGCTATACAAATTAATTAGTTTGCTCCTGCAAAATAGAAATGAAAGAATACATTTTTTCTGGTGCAAACTTATCTACTGAAACCAAAAAATCTAAACATATTATTTTCCAGAACAAATCGTAATATGGTAAAAATTCGAAGGAATTAAGTAGGTATACAGGGTGGTCACTTTTTCGATGCTCACCATTGGGATCTCAAACGGTAACTCAAAATCTAGCCCTAGAGAATTTTTGAGTCAACTAGTGAAAAGAGTGTGTCTGGAAACATAAGAATACAAAATTTCGCAAACTTAGGTGTTCTAATAAAAAAGATGAGCTATTTCCGGAACCAGCAGTTTTCAGTTTTTTTCAGAATATTTCAGAAACGGACTGAGCTATCTTCAATTCCTTTTCGGATAATGATTCAGGACTAAAATGCGCAACTTTTCTCTAAATCAACTACCCTTCTATCTTTTACCATTTCCCAAATCCCAATGGTGAGCATTGAAAAAGTTACCGATCATTTTTAAGGAATATGCATTCTGGAATATAATTTTCCTAAATGGGTTTAAAATAGTTCATTCAATTCGAGCGATGAACTACTATAAAGTTTTTCGACTTAAAACTTGCCTTTATTGGTTTTTACATAAGTTATCTTTCTAAAAATATCTAGAGCTGCCACCTTCATTTTTTGGAACCGATGCAGGTCTTACTGACTTATTATATTTTGTAAGTAAGGGCTCATTATGCTTAAATCCCCAATCTGCTATACCTATTACTATTAATCCATGTTTTAGTAGATCATTTTGTCAACCGATGATCCGATGATCTTCCTCCATAGACTCAAAAAATTATTTTTTTTTATTCCAATCAGGTCAGTGCTTGACGTCCAGGATTCGTTGACTTTTATATTTCAATTTCAAAACAAACAATAATTATTGACTCCACTTGTTTATATCTTGCTTTGAAAGGGACTGGTAATGCTTTTTGAATAGCAATAGATTTAAATTCTGGCCAAAATATCAGTTCCTCCATACAACTAGCAATCGGTGGAATATAGGTACTTTACAGACAAGACACTTAATTGAAAATCATCAACTAAAAAAATATTATTTTAAACCTGGTCGGTTCTTAGTTTTTACTTCATAATGTATCAGCAGCTCTAGATATCTAATTTATGTAACTTCAGTTACTTACAAATTGGATCGTTTTGTACCACTCGTATACGAAAATAAAATCGACTTAGGTAGACTAACCAGCATTATCTCTGAGACAATAGTGTTCTCAGGAGGAAAGAATGATTGTGATGGTGCTACCTACCTGAATCACTAGAACTATTATTGAAATAATAAAAAGGTTGCTATTATTGACATAATAAAAAGGGTTGCTACACGAACCACGTTTTAGTTGTGCGCAACAAAAATTGCGATCAGTTCATATCCGTTTAGTTAACTGGAACTGATTACTCTATCCTTTTTGAACATTGTGAAGAAAACCACAAATATTCATGAGGGAGTAAAAAAAAGCTGTTTTTCTATGACCATATACATACATTACCATTATTACATATTTCACAATGGTAAATAAATATTGTGGTGCATTATCAGAGGTAATACAACAAATAGTATGTATATTATCAATAATACCTTTCGTTAATTTTACGAATTATAATCCAAAAGCAGAAAATACCACGACTGCGCCGCAGGATAGTTGTTAACGATCAACGTGTTAACTGAAATTGTATCTTCTAGTTCTACAATAAATTTAGTACTGCGAAGAAGTTATCGGGTTACCTTATCAGTTTTAGCTACCACAATATTGGTGTGGCGTAACTAGCACGTAACTACGACAGTAGAATTTCAGCAATATTACCACACTATATCGTGGTATTACCGTTGAAATCATCACCTGATTAGTTAATATTATGTCATTTTGTTTTATACTACGGGTAACAAGGTTTGTCATTGCTCGACATAAAAATTAGGTACCTATCTAATTTCATCCTATAATCAATATGGCCACTCACGTGATTTAGAGCATTCGCCTCTGGCTTGTTTGGCGATAAATTTGGCTATCACTTCATGCTCATTGTACAATGTAGGTACATTTTCTTACAATAATTTAATATATAAATAAACACTGTCTCATTTACCTAATAAATGAAAAATTAAGGTCTTATATTCAGGGGCGCTGATTAACGCCACGTTATCAGATTTGTGATAAAAAAATTGCTGATACCTTAACTCGCAAATTTGTTTCAATTTTTTTTATCCGGCCCTGGAATAATCGTATGTTCATTGAAAAGTGTTTAATAAGTACGTTTAAGAGTTCCCTATATACAGGGTGTTTCATTAAGGGTGAATAGGTACCATATCTCAGGAATTAATAGTCCTGGAGCTCTGGGAAAAATTTTTCCTAAGTAATATGGGCACTGAAAATCGCTGGAAATTATTTTTAAGTTCGTAGGTCGGCCGCTAGAGGCCGTATTCGAAATAGTAAATTTGAAAAATGAGTTTTCTCAAAAAAAAAGACTAATAAAGGTATATCAAAAATAATTTTATTGCACTCTTCAGTATTTGGAACAATTTTCGTTAAGGATTTTTTGCTCTAGCTCTTCAGAGGTAAAACGGGCGGATAAACCTTGACTTGAAAAACGCTGCTAACTCCGGTTTGGCTTAACCGAATTGGTCGAATTTGGGCTAGTTGAAGAGAGCTTTCCTTCTTCTATCAAATGATTGTCCAGTGAGGTTATTTCGAATTTCGTGGTCACCGCTAGAGGGCGCAATTTGAAAAATTTCCCTTTTATTACAATTTTCTCCAAAATTTTAAATGCAATGATATATTTATTCTATTATAATCGAAAAGTAGATTAAATTTACAACAAAAAATACCCAAGGTTCAAATCGATAAGAAGGTAGGTATTAGTTGTCAAAGATTTCGGTGGTCAAGCATGCCATGAAATAAATACCTAAAAATCTGCTTGAGTTATTGGTAAATTGCTATTTTCTCACTTTTTATTCCGTTAAACGTATTTCTAATTTACTTACCTACCTAACCTGTCGTATCGATATGAAATTATCTCGGAAATTATCTAGTAAGCCATGAAACAAAATCGTTTGGTACCTGGCAGCGTATTCACGTTCCGCAAGTGGAGCATCTTCAAAACATTGAAATTATACGGCAAGCATATCATAAGCCTCGGTATTCCTATAAGGCATTTTTAATAAAAAAAAATGCAACACACAATTTTAACTCAAAATTTACAAAAATCCAAGATATGACACAATACTCATTAAAGCTTGATTTATGTGACTTTTACTTTTTTGCTTTCCTAGAAACCAAACGATTTTGTTTCATGTCTTACTAGATGATTTCCGAGATAATTTCATATCAAGGCGACAGGTAAGGTAAGAATTAGAAATATGTTTAACGGAATAAAAAGTGAGAAAAATAGCAATTTACGAAAAGTTCAAGCAGATTTTTATTTATTTCATGGCATGCTTCACCACAGAAATCTTTGATAACAAATACCTACCTTCTTGTTTCAAATAACATGTTAATAATTATTCTTTTGGCGATAACTGCGAAACTAAAGAAGATAGCGATTTGAACCTTGGGTATTTTTTGTTGTAGATTTAATATACTTTTCGATTATAACCGTCCTTGAATTTAAAACTTCGGAGAAAATTGCAATAAAAGGACATTTTTGAAATTGCGATGACCACGAAATTCAAAATGACCTTACTGGACAATCATTCGATAGAAGGAACACTCTCTTCAGCAAGCCCAAATTCGACCAATTCAGTTAAGCCAAACCGGAGTTAGCAGCATTTTTTCACGTCAAGGTTTATCCGCCCGTTTCACCTTTATTTGAACATCTAGAGCCAAAAATCCTTAACGAAAACTGTTCAGAACTTGCTGAAGAGTGCAATAAAATTATTTGTGATATACCTTTATTAGTATTTTTTTTGGGAAAACTCATTTTTCAAATTTACGGTTTCGAATACGCCACCTAGAGGCCGACCTACGAACTTAAAAATAATTTCCAGCAATTTTTAGTGACCACATTACTTAAGATGATTTTTTTCCCAAAGCTCCAGGACTATTAATTTCTGTGATATGGTACCTCTTCACCCCACTTTGTACAAAAAAAAAATCGTTAAAATCCGTAAGCCAGTTCAAATTTTACAAGGGTGTTCCAGGTCAAAATGAGACACCCTGTATATAGAAAAATACTAACACAGGCATATTAATCATCTATCCGGTCGCATATTTTTAATAAAAAATAAAGTTGAGCTGTAAAATATTGTTGCTTTTAATTACATTCTTCAAATACGTATAAATAAATAGTGTATAATCTTATACTTTATTATATGTAACAGAAAATTTAACAATTAATGTTTCTCAAAGTGTTTGCACTTTCACGGCTGGCTGCGACGGCAGCGAGCTCTCTTGTGTCTCAAATGGCATAAAATTTGTACTGTATAGCAATAATGAAAAGAGAAACCGACTACAGTTTCCGATCAGGTTTATTACTATTGTCCCCTGTGGACCTCTTTTTACCATTTTCACTTGTTTCCATAGCCACCTTAATAGCTGAACTCAAATTGAAATTTTGATTTTTTGCAATTGCGATGACGTGTAAAAAGCATAATTTGTGGGAATAATTTTATGAAATTTGGAATATGGGGTTTTCAGGGGCGCTGATTAGATGTTTGATTTCCGATAAAAAAATCGCTGATACCTTAACTCGAAAATTTGTTTAAAAAAACATTTTAATCCGGCCCTGGAATAATCGTATGGTCATTGAAAAGTGTTTAATAAGTACGTCTAGGAGGGCCCTATATACAAAAAACAATTCGTTAAAATGCGTAAGACAGTTCAAATTTTACAGGGGTGTTCCAGGTCAAAATGAGACACCCTGTATGTATATAGTACTTTATATGAATTCATTACATCCTTCCATACAATTTTCTACTAATGTCCCTCTATCTGAAAGATCCATTAACAAAGAATAATTATCTATGTTACGGGGTTGCGATTAAATAAGATAAGAGAAAAATATGTATTAGGAAACTATTAAGCGGATTGAAAGATGGTAAACAAGATAATAAAAATAATACGTAATTTATGTGAAAAGGCTGAAATTTTCTGGATTTAACAATAACTACTCTCCCCATTTTTTAAAAAGTGGTGCCATGCAAAGTCTTTTTACAAAATTAAAATGTTACATAAATTGCAGTACAAATAATAATAAGGTTAATTATTAACAATAAGATAAAATAATAGTGATAATAGTTTTCGTTATAGAATAATACAATTATACAAATAAGTACTAATAAAATAGTGTACATAGGTACAATAAGGATAAAATATATGTTTGTGATTATAAAATAAAAATATAGTGCTTTACGCAACTGATTTATTATAATTCAATTACTTCTTCTTCCTCTTCTACTGGTTCTCCGACACGAATTGACCTTCTTCGTGTGGGTATGAACCTTTTTAAGTTTAATTTTCGCAAAGCATTTCTCGGAGGGGATGGTGGATTATCACCTGGACTATTATCGATACCTAGTCGTATATGTGTAACGCCTTTTTTCCGACTTTTACAAAATATATACACGATTATAAGACTTATTAAAAGTACAATATTAAAGTACGTAAACCATGAATAGTATTTTTTGGTAACTCTTATTTAATAGTTTGTCGATATCTTCTGAATAGCGGTCAAATTTATGTTTAGCAATTTCTAAACTTTCGTAGTTTATATTGCTCATTTTTAAAGGTTTTAATTCTGGAACCTTAATATTCGTAGGCATATCCTCACAACAATCGTAAGATATACGAATTGGATTAATATAATGAGTTATATTCGAAGATTTTACATTTTGAGATGTTCTCCGACGTAGCTAAACAATTTCTTTGAAGTGTTAAAATAGTTTTCCTCTACTACTGAAGTCGTAGTCGTATCATCACACTTAATCGTTACTGGTACGTCTTCGACTGTCACTATTAACCAAATGTTTTTATTCAAAGTTTGAATATTGTAAACCTTTTATGTCCGTCACTATATTTTCACATGTTAGGGGAAGTTGTATTTTGGAATTTAATTAATTGGGCTTCACATACCGCACTTTTGTCAATCGGCACAGGAAGTATGTCTTTACACAATTTACACAGTTAGTTTGCATATCTTCACAATTTTCATATTCAGAAATTATAATGTAAGAACTTGAATCTTCATTACGTGCGATATATGGTGTGTTTGAGCTTGGAAAGAGTGTGTGAATCAATTGAGTTCTAGCATCTCTTATTGGGATAGGATATAATCGAAAAGCTGTATAAGTTTCAGGTTCCACTAATGGAATTTCAATAGCAAAAACAATTCGTGATTCTGTTTGGAAAGCTTTAAGTTTAGATATGTCAAGATAAGTACCAACATTTTCATGATAGACAACAAGAGGAAGTTTATTTCTCTTTATATTTTCTGAAATGTAATGTAGTTTTATTAATTTACCTAGCGAAAGTATTGATGTGTGAATTGCTTTTAATCGTGAAAAGGTAATAGAATTTAATACATCATTAAAAGTATTTTCATTAAGAGGCCATTCACCGGTAGTGAATTACAGTGCTTTACTAAAAATCGTCTATTAAGTTTATTTATTGTCACAACTTAATGAAATTTGGAGATGTTAAAAAAACTTCGATCTAGGGCAAGTGCATATTATTTTTGAAATTTTTTTTTTTTCATTACAAAACAGCGATATGAAAATCGACGTTTTCAACCATTTGACTATTCTTAAAATAAAATACCCATAATTATTACATGTGCTCACAATGTCCATGTTTATTAATTTTTTTATTATTTTTTTTTTGAAAACTAAATATTCCGGCTTACAATTAAAAAATTAATTTAAATAACATCCTCAAAAGTGAAAAACGTTATATTTTATCTGGAAAACCTCATTTTAAGTAAAATTACCACGTATGTACTATGAAATATGTCGAATATCATATTTTTAAACAAAATGAATATTTAGTGTCCCCATTATAATTTTAAAAGAAATGGCTTGTGGCATATGGGACAAAATGCTTTGGTAATTGGCAACACCAAACTAGTTTCCAATATCTAATGGAAATTATGTGTGGGTCTTTCGGAGGTGTGCAGATCACGACAGGTACCTGTTTCGGGCTTGCTGGCCCTCATCAGGCAGTCGTAGCACACTGGAATTATCGTCGGAAGAACTACTAAGTTTTTTCTTTTCTTTTTTAGCTTTTTTCCACAGTGCTAATTTTGCTCATTTTTGATTTCTGAGCTATCTTGGGTCGTTTTATTTTCCTATTCTCAGCTTCCCTAAACCTAGCGGCTACCTCTTCCTTCGTTACTACCTCTCCATACTGCAGCTGCTTTAAATGGGGTGTTGGTTTTTTTACGACTTGGATTTCACTTGTCAAAGATCTGTTTTGACGTATTGCTTCAGCAAAGATCTGAACAATTGCGGAGGGTGGACATAAAATAGAAGAATCAGTAACAGTAGCCGGTAATGATGATCTAAAGGATCCTTTTATGGACTCCGAAGGCCTAGTCTCTTCCAATTTCGGCACAGATGAACCTGAAGGGCCATGTTCGTCTATTTCCGGAGCAGAACCAACAGATGAATTTGGGTTTCCAGCTTCTTGTATATTGGAAACAGAGGCGACGTTATTTGCCCGTTTTCTCTTCTGATATGCTAGAAGCTGTATGGAATCAAACTCACTTTCTGGAAAACGATTGCGATTTACTGGACAGATTCCTGATTGGGCATTTCTATTTTTACAATAGAATAAAACATCAAAATTTGCTGTTGATAAAAAAGATGCCGGACGCCTTTTAAGAGTTTTATAATTTCACTCTTCCACCAATTACTTACAAGTAAATAATGTTTTTTCTACATGGAGATATTATAAATATCACTTCTACAGAGGTTCGAACAAAATGGAGACTGACGAATTAACAAAACATTTTTTTTCGAGACACTTGAGACGAGACGGATTTTTGTCTCGTCTCGTCTCGAGCCTTTTCTCGTCTCGTCTCGTCCACATTTTGTCTCGATTTCGAGACGAGACGAGACGAGATCACCCCTCAGTCTCGTCTCGTCTCGCGGCATCACTAGGGCCAACAAGCCCGAAACAGGTACCTGTCGTGGTCTGCACACCTCCGAAAGACCCATACATAATTTCCATTAGATATTGGAAACTAGTTTGGTGTTGCCAATTACCAAATGGACCGGGAGATAGTGACAGATTTTTGGACGTGATTTTACTCAGTATGCCTTTCAAAGGGCATTATGTGGCACATATTCTCACAATAATAAGGTATGAATCAGAGAGTCATCCTGGGTTCTTCATGTGAAAAACTGAGTTTTCAATTATTCAAAAAATATGCATTTTGATATGATTTTATACAGGCTGCCATGTGTTTTATAATGAACTTCAAAATAAAAAATTCTTCGGAAAAAATAGGCATACCGTTAGGGTGGGTCCAAAGGGCTATTATTGCCACGTGATCTTGTATTTTAATAATTAATTTTTCCACGTTTCTGAAGAGGTATGCAAGTTCTTATTATGAAAATGTTGAAAAAAAGATTGCATACTGTTTGCGCATGTCCAAGTACACTTTACATCGAATAACTCGTTTAAATGATTAAATAACATTTAATTTAAACAGTACTTGGACATGCGCGAAAGGTATGCCATCCTTTTTTCAGCATTTTCATAATAAGAACTTGCATACTTCTCATTGGCAGCCTGTTCAGAAACGTGGAAAAATTAATTATTAAAATACAAGATCACGTGGCAATAATAGCCCTTTGGACCCACCCTAACGGTATGCCTATTTTCTCCAAGGAATTTTTTATTTTGAAGTTCATTATAAAACACATGGCAGCCTGTATAAAATCATATCAAAAGGCATATTTTTCAAATAATTGAAAACTCAGTTTTTCACATGAAGAACCCAGGATGACTCTCTGATTCATACCTTATTATTGTGAGAATATGTGCCACATAATGCCCTTTGAAAGGCATACTGAGTAAAATCACGTCCAAAAATCTGTCACTATCTCCCGGTCTAAAAGCTTTTGGTCCCATATGCCACAAGCCATTTCTTTTAATCCTATTTTTAATCACGACAAATAATCAGAGACGGCCATATGGGCTTTGGGAATAGAGCCTCCCACTAGAAAATAGAAAAAATAATTTTGTCCCCGCTACTATATTATAATATGTTTTACTTCCTTGTTCCGTCGATAATGTATAGGGGTATTCAGTTATGATTACCCCCCCCCCTTTAACTTTTTTATTTTGTACCCTATTGAAAAAATAGAAAAGTTTTAGGAAAAGTTCTTCTCATCTTTACGCACTTATCAGAAAAACAATTAATTTGGGAGATTTGTGCCAAACTTATGGTTTTTTTAAATGGAACACCCTGTATACAGTGTGGTCATTTAAGTGTGCAACATATGGGACTTTTTTTTTTATTAATTGCACAACCAAAACACAGACATTGCCGAAAGTTGATGCATGTTCAATAATCATATTAGGTGCACTTAGAATGGTTGCAAGTTAAATAGCATACAGGGTAGGTCAAAAAATATGAAAATTGTACTAGAGTGAAGTACCCTTATTTCAAAAAATTCAGCAAAATGTTATCAAAAAAAGTTGTTTAGAATTAAAAGCTATGCCTAAATACCAAAACATAGCCTCCTAAGAAATTTTTTTTTCGTCAATTAATTTCCAGTATAAACATTTAAAATAAAAATTTTGCACCTTAAATAAGAGTTTTTTAATATACACATTATCATTACTAATGTTTTACCTTGTTCAGAAGAATTTTTGCGAAATTTTAAAGTTTTGTTTAATATCGTTGCAACAAACATGTAGTTTGTGATTCCCTAAAAAATTAAAAATCTAAGTTAATTTTACAAATATGCTTGAATTTGAACAAAGTTATGCGAAATTGATATAATTTTGATGGATTTATGAAATTATTTAGGGTGAATATTAAAACAAAATTTTTTTAGGAAATTATTAATGTTTTTCAAAAAATATATTTCTTTTTCTTAGGAGGCCATGTTTTGGTATTTAGGCATAACTTTTAATTCTAGACAACTTTTCTTAATAACATTTTGCTGAATTTTCTGAAATAAGGGTACTTTACTCTTGTAAAATTTTTATATTTTTTGACCTACCCTGTATGCTGTTTGGCTTGCAACCATTCTAAGTGCGCCTAATATGATTATCGAACATGCACCAACTTTTAGGAATATTTGTATCTTCGTTGTGCAATTAATAAAAAAAATTCCCATATATGTTGCACACTTAAATGACCACACTGTATATTCACATATTTTAAATCTATACTTCTTTCCGGTTCCAATGATATTATATATACAGGGTGAGTTTTTTTCTATGACCACTGTGAGGATCTCGGAAACTAGCAGAGCTAGATAGCTTCAAGGAATTATTCAATTAATCTGTGAAATTATCCTCTTACTGTTAAAAACGGTTTGTCTGTCTCACGTAAAATGTTTTTTTTATCTTAAAAATTAAAAAAGTGTAACATAATTGGCGCAAACTATCTATCTAGCCTTGTTCGAACTTTTAGAGAGAGAAGAGCTTCGAAATTTTTCTTGGCTTCCCATGGCCTCTAAACGCCCACAACGGATACTTGGTGCAAACTATACTTACAACATACTTAATTGGTGCAAATGACACGCAGGTAAGCTTCTCGCTGGGAGTGTACCGCCGGCCTCGAGGCCTGCCCCCCCTGCCCCTTCCTCGCCGAATTGGTATCTATCTAGCCTTGTCCGAACTTTTAAAGAGAGAAGAGCTTCGAAATTTTTAGGTATAGGATTCCATTAGTTCTTCTGAGATTTCTAAAATTCTGATATTTGCATCATAAAAACTAAGATCATTTGCAATATCATAAATTGAGGTTTTTGCAATATCATAAATTGAGGTTTCAATGCTTTAATATCTTCGTTAAAGGTTTCTTCACCAATTTGTAACTTTCTTAAGGTTTCATTAAAATTCTTAATTACTTATGTTACAGAAATTTGTTTTTCATAAGGTTTTCTAATTCTTGTTCATTCTGATATATTTTATTTATACAGTCATTGTAGTATTCAGCATCTGATGAATCTAAATTTCCTCAAAAATTTAAAAACTGATCCTATTCCATTAATTAAACCACGCTTAAAACGTTTGGGCACATCAAATTTTAATTTCATAAATTTTGTTTGAACATCATTCGCAATTTTATGTAATAAACTTTTTTACTTCACTACGAAATCATTATATTCTTTCATTTGGAGTGTAAAGAAAATGATCGAGATCTAATGGAATTTGTTCATATTTGTAAAAAACTTCTTTTAAAGTATTAACGTCTTTATACATTAAAATTGTCCATCCGTCGTTTGAAATTTTGATTTGAGAAAGATGATAATACAGTCCTACAGTGTTCTGAATTGCTTTTAGGGAATATTTGATTGGATTTTTTATTGTACTTACAGTACAGATTACGAGGTGTATAAATCTGAAACAAAAGAGACTAGTCTAAGTCATCATAGCATTTCTTTACCAGTTTACCATATCGAAATTTAGTTGAGGAAGACTTGATTGTTATTTTTTATTTTGGAACTTTTTCCCGTTGTCTTTTAAAATCTATATATTTCGGTTTCTAAGTCATTTGAAGCGAGTTGTTCAGGTGGTAGTTTAACCAGTGTATATTTTATAGTAGTTTTGTTATTTTCGACTATGCGCTCCCTTTTAAATTTCATTGGCTTTTCAAATTCTACTTTTCTTTGATTTTTACTTAAGGAGATTTTTATTCTTTTGGGACCTGTATACGGTTTGGATTTTAATTGATGATTTCCGAGAGGTATTCGTAAATTGATGGTACATTGTAATAGCCCGAAAAGAAAAGAAATAATATTTTTTCAGGGTGAATTTATTTGCCAATTTATTTTTAATTTATGACTGTTTTAGCCAAACTTTCTCTCCTATTTTGAATTATTGTTGTGTTGAATTTTTCTTATCAGTCTGTTAGAACAGACTTACGAAAACTAAACGCAAAAGAAATAAATTGGCAAATAAATTCACCCTGAAAAAATATTATTACTTTTCTTGCTAGCTACTTACGTAACAATGTTTTACCCGTGCGTTTAAATCTGACATACAGAGTGTCTCACTTAAGAGTGAAACAAGGCTATAACTTGTTTAATTTTTCACCGACCAGAACGAAATTTTTACCAAAGGTAGATGGCATTCTTGCCTACTCATTTTCAAAAAATTAGTTGCGTACTCCAAAGTCAAAGCCACCTGCGATGCCACAAACGAGGCTAAAAATCCGAAAGTCATATTAGGCATTTTTTTTCCAAAAAAATTTATTCAGAATAGATTAAAAATTTTGTCAAAATCAAAAAATATTAAATAAATAAAATTAAGGCAAAAATTTTAAATTTAAATTTTTAAAATTTGTTTTGTAGCTTTTATTTTAAAATAATTACTTTATGAAAACTGTTTTTGGAATTTAATTTTTTTAAATTAATATTTTTTTGATTTTGCCAAAATTTTGGATTCAGGGTTCTGAATCGATTCTGAACAACTTTTTCTAGTAATTTTTTTTAAAAAAAGCCTAGGACTTTTGGATTTTTAGCCTTGACTGTGGCATCGCAGGTGGCTTCGACTTTGTAGTAGGCAACTAATTTTTTGGAAATAAGTAGGCAACAATGCCATCTACCTTTGGTAAAAATTTCGTTCTGGTCTGTTAAAAATTAAAGAAGTTATAGGGTTGTTTCACTCTTATGTGAGACACTCTGTATTTTGTGATAAGTTGTTCTTCATTATAAAGAGTTTCTGGGGGATGACTTGCTGTGTGTCCGAAAACTAATTCGTAAGGCGAGAAGTCAGTAGTAGGGCTGTTCGATCTCCGAATTTCAGTATCGGAAATCGATACTGAAAAAATATCGATAAAATCGATAAATCGATCTTATCGATATAATCGATCTTATCGATAAAATCGATCTTATCGATAAAATCGATCTTATCGATAAAATCGATCTTATCGATCATATTGATAAAATCGATCTTATCGATAAAATCGATCTTATCGATATAATTAATCTTATTGATGAAATCGATATAATCAATTTTATTTAAGAACCTAGGAAAAAAAAAGGCCGATCAGCTTTCTGCGGGCGCGGTCTGGACGCAATGGGTGCAGCAATTTCCTTTATTCCTATCAAAAGATAGATATAATTGGAAAGATCGGTAAAATCAAAAATATCGATAAAATCGAATAGATCGATAAAATCGAAAAGATCGATAAAATCGAAAATATCGATAAAATCGACAAGATCGATAAAATCGAAAAGATCGATAAAATCGAAAATATCGATAAAATCGATAAAATCGAAAAGATCGATAAAATCGAAAAGATCGATAAAATCGGAAAGATCGAAAATATCGACAAAATCGATAATATCGATATTTCGATTTATCGAAATTGAATATCGAGTATCGATAAAATCGATAGTATCGATACTTTCGATTTTATCGATATTTTGTCTCAGGCCTAGTCAGTAGTATGATTTATCACATTATTGTAACATACGCATTCATAAGGTAACAACTGTACAGGATGTTCTCCATGTTGTTCAAGAGTCATTGTGCGTATCATTTCTAGAAGAGTTCCATGAAATCTTTCAAGTGAGCCACTTGATTGTGGGTGATTAACGCTTGAGAAAGTTAATTTAATGTTAATTTAATGATATAAAAATTTTGCTAAATAAGGGCAATGTTACTTGATATTCCTTGAATTGAAGCTGAATCCATAAATTTCAATACAAAATTGTACCTTATAATTTTCTTTCACTGAATTTCAAAATATGGATGCATTTTATGTAAAAAAAATTGCAACACTGGCCCAGGGAATAAACTTATCTTAAAATGAAAGGGTCTTTGCACCAAGATTGCGTTCTTACACAATAGCTATTTTAAAAATCTCATCTTCCTCCTTAACTTTGCATTGAAATTTGAAACCACAACAATTTATGGTTTAGTAAGAGAGCAACTACTAAATAAGTTTCTTCGATTATTTGCGGGAAAAAATATCGAGTATCGATTTGAAGATAAATGATTAAGAAAAAAACAAACATCGTGATATCCTTGCATAGGGCACAATAATGCAATACAAACACATTTTCTTAATGACTTTTTCCGATATTTTCAAGGCAAACCTAATTTTTCTCAAATTTTTATTTTAAATGTCAAATTTGACAGGCATGGGCTGTGACGTCAAGATCCTCTTTAGGCGCAATAGTGTAAACAAAACATGCACCAACATATCCCAAAATCAGATTTTCAAAAAATAGAATAATACAATTTTTTCCCATTTGGTGCAAACTTTATGAATAGCACTGTATAAATTCATAAATCTGTTAAATTCATTGTCTAGCTCATTAATCTGTTGTTCCGTAAAGTCATTAGAAGGTTCTTTTGACGTAAAAGGTTCAGCATTTAAGTTTGTGAAGAAAGTTATTGCCTCTTTTATGTGATTAACATTTGGATTATTTCTTGATAAAGCATTAGCATTTTTGTTTATTTTTCCGGGTTTATAGACAACTTCATAATTGTAATCTTCTAACTTTAGTCTCCATCTAGAAAGTATGCTACTAACTTAAATGAAAGTCCAAAAATATAAGGTTTTACAAGCCGATGGCAAGGAGTTCTTTTTCTATAACATTATATTTCTATTCTGCTGCATTTAGTATTCTTGAAGCGTAAGTGGTCGACCTTTTCCGATTGGACCTTGTGACAAAACTGCGCCTACAGCAAAAGCTGAGGCATCGGTAGTTATAACAAGTGGTTAAACTTTCTTTTAATTTATTTAGAGATTTATAGCATTCATTTTCGAAATTAAATAATATATCCTCTTTGAGTAATGCAGTAAGAGGTTTGGCAATTTTAGCAAATTCAGGAATAAATCTCCTATAATAGCCAAACCTAAAAATGATTTTATGTCTTTGATATTTTTGGGTACAGGAAATTCGATAACTGCTTTTACTTTTTCTTGATTTTGTTTTACGCCTTCTTTTGTTATCACATGTCCAAAATAAGCAACTCCTTTTCTAAGAAATTCGCATTTGTCCTGTTGAATTTTTAGATCAGAATTTCTAAGTCGTTAAAAATCTTCTGAAAGTCGAGAAATATGTTCTTCAATCGATTTTGAATAAATTATTATGTCATCCATGTATACTAAACATCTTTCATTTTGAATAACGGTTAAGATATTGTCTATAACACGTTGAAAAGTACTGGGCGCGTTTTTCAGACCGAAAGGCATTCTTAAAAATTCCCAATGACCATTTTCTACAGAAAAAGATGTTTTTTTTCAGTATCCTTTGGATCAATTTATATTTGATGAAAACTCGAACCTAGAGTTGTGAAATACTGACATTTTGGAAGTTGATCGAGTAAATCCGTTTATTTGGTAAAGGGTATTTGTCATCCAGAGTAACTTCATTTAATTTTCTATACTCGATAACAATGCGCCACTTCTGTTTATCGCTAGCATCTTGTTTTTTTGGAACTACCCATACTCGTGAGGGCTAACTGAGGGTTGAATTATACCTTTTTCTGACATTTTAGGGATTTGAGACTTAACTTCTTTTTTGTGGATCTGTGAGTATCTATAAGTTTTAGTATAAATAGGTTTGGCATTGTTAGTAATCGAATATTTTATTTGATTTGTAAAAGACAAATTATCCCCTTCTATATAAAATATATCCGAATATTTTAAACAAATATCTGTAACAATTTCTATTTCCTCTGCATTAAGATGATCAAGTTGTAACTGGTCTCCAATCATTAAATTTCTATTTGAAGGTTGAATATAAAAAATGTAAACCTTTTGTTCATTTTCCGGGTGTATATTACATACAATTTCAACTGATACTGTTCGAAATATGAAATTAATCATTTGTTTTACTTTCTGCCATTTTAGTTTATCTAAGGCGCATCCTATTCTTGGCATTGCTAGATATTTCAAGCCGTGTTTGATTATGAGCTCTTAGATCTTTTAGACAAACCCATAAAGTGCTGTAGGTAGGTTTCTCGTAAAAAATTTTTTTGTGATTAAATAGTAGGTATGTAAACCTTTCATTTTCATTAATTATCGCTACTTGTTCGAAACCTTTATTTTGATTCTTTAAATAAGGTAAGTTATTAAACTATTCTTTAAATATTGCTGCAATTCCAGCATTCATCTTAAAATCTGATGACACACAATGTGCCAATGAATATCTTTCTGGCATCATAAATAAATCATTATTAACTTCAATTATATTAGAAAAATTATCATTATTCTACTTAAATATTTTATATTCTTCATCATCTTGTAAATTCAAATAACAATAGCTACTAGCATTTATATTATCATCATAATTATCATCATTAAAAACTTCACTATTTTTCATATGTTCTTCATTATTACCATTATCATAACTTGCATGGAGTATATAATTAAAACCATATGTATCGTCATTTTTATTTTCATTAGTAAAAGCTTCCATATCTAAATCTACAAAATTAATCGTCTATTTAAAACTGTCGCTTGGTAATAAAACGTTATGTACTTTCTTAGTTGAAACAATAGCATCAATGTTATTGTTGCGAATTTAGATAGGGCAAACAAACAACAACGTCTCGGTTCAGAGGCCTATTATAAAATGATGGCTTGACGAGCACTAATAAAGTGGCTGGATATGAAATGGACTGTATATGAATGAAATTATTGCATTTTGATATTTACCGTTTAATCAGAAGTATCATTAAACATGGGGATTCAAGGCGAGGGGATTACATCTGCTAATAAAGATACAAATACGGTTCTTTAGACTGGGAAACGCAGAATATTTCTTTTGACGATCTCTTCATTCATCTTCTGACATCTTCTGACACTCGCTCATATATAGGGCGATTCACGTTCCTTCTCTATTTTACAGGATGTGGCGAAACCTATACCATTACAAAAATGCCTAAACTGATATAAAATTTGTTAACAATATAAATATAAGTTTACTGGCTTAACATAGCCCCCGCCTTGAAAGAGAGTCTTTCAACACAGCATGAACATAAAAATGCTTAACCTAATTTACATGGCCTCTAGTGTCTCTAGATTACATAAATGCTTAAACTAAATTACTCTTCTTTGCAACTTTGGTCTATTGGAAGAGGACACAATTTCACTACAGAGCGTTTTATGACACCAAAAACTGTTTTTACAGAAACAACTCTAACCACTCCATCGTCTCCGGGATGCAGAGCGACTGCACGGCCTAAGCGCCACTGGAATGGAGGAACATTTTCATTTTTGATGACAACCATTTTGCCGACACTTATGTTTTGTGCATTGGTCTTCCATTTTGTTCGTATTTGCAGCTGTGAAATGTATTCTGAGGACCATCTTTTCCAGAAGTGTTGTTTTAGCTGTTGCAATTTCTCGTAGTATGATAATCGGTTGGCAGGTATTTGGTCTAGATTAGGGTATGGGAGTGATTGGAGGGAGCGACCGATCAGGAAATGTGCAGGTGTTAGGACTTCCAAATCATTTGGGTCGGTTGAAAGAGGGGTTAACGGTCTACTATTGAGTATACCTTCTATTTGAGTAAGTACTGTGTAAAAACTTTCGAATGTTAAACATGCATTCGCAAGGACTCGTTTAAAATGATATTTACAGGACTTAACACCGGCTTCCCAAAGTCCTCCCTGGTGAGGGGAATATGCAGTTATAAAATGCCATTTGCATTCATATTTGGCTTCTGCCAGTGCGGTAATATTGGGATTATTCGATTTTAAAAACAACCCTAATTCTATAAGTTTATTATAGGTGCCTACAAAGATGCTGCCGTTGTCACTATATATATTAGCTGGTCGACCCCGACGTGAAATGAAACGGAGAAAGGTTTCAAGGAACCCATCAGTACTAAGATTGGTCACCAATTCAAAGTGTAGGGCTTTGGTAGCGAGGCACACGAAAAGACACAAATAACACTTATTCATTTTAGAACCCCGACCTTTGCGATCTTTAATAATAAATGGTCCCGCATAATCCACACCAGTATCGAAGAATGGCGGTCTTGGGGTGATTCGTGCGGCAGGCAAGTTACCCATTATAGGGAGTTGTGTTTTTGGATTAAATTTAAAACAAACCATACACTCTCTTACTATACGTTTGGCAAGGCTTTTACCTGCAACAGGCCCTACCCGAATGATTCCATCTTGCAAAAAAGGAGTTAAAGGCATCAATTTACTAGATTTTGAAACGGATTTAAATTTTTGAAGATTGTGTAAATCTTGAGGAAATGACTCCCTTTGGGCAATTTTAACTAATATTTCCATTACTTGCTGGAGCTCCTCGTGGGTTAGAGAACCGACTCATTTATTCTTGGGGTTTTTTAGGTTATGAATAAACCTAAAGCAGTATATTGATGCACGCTTTATTTTATTTAGGGATGAAAATCGAGTAAATGGAAACAGTTGATTGTTATCAACACGTAGATAAGAACGAGTTGACTTCCGCATTTCAGGGAGTTTATTGGTTAACTTATTTTGTTTTGATAGGTCATCAGGCCAATTTGACTCGGTCTGAAATAACCATGGAGGACCAGAAAACCAGGAATCTGCGTTTGCTAAAGCTTTTGGAGTTAGTCCCCTGGACAAAATGTCCGCTGGATTTGAATTTGTTGGGACATATCTCCAGCTATTGACGTCAGAAAGTTGTTGGATGCTTGTCACTCTATTGCCAACAAATGTTTGGAGAATATGAGGTTCTGACCGAATCCATGCTAGAGTCACTGTGGAATCACTCCAAAGATAGCACTTGTCAAAGGCAAGTGTCATTGCCTTATTAACTTTTTCAAAGAGTTTGGCTAAAACTAGTGCTGCGCATAATTCCAATCTAGGGATGTTAATTGATTTTGTTGGAGCCACCCTTGTTTTAGAACAAAGGAGTTTGACGTGCACGTGATTGTGAGTCTACCGATCTAATGAATATGCAAGCACCGTAAGCATTTTGAGATGCGTCTGAGAAACCATGTAATTGGATGCTTTTTGGGTCGATGCAGACAACATGTCGAGGAATTTTCAAAGAATTTAGTTCTGGTAATTCATTTTTAAAAGAAATCCATCTTGAGGCAATATCTGGGGGCACTTCTTGATCCCAAGATAGTTTTAATGCCCATAATGATTGCAGCATGATTTTGGCAACAACAACAACAGGACTAATTAATCCAAGAGGATCAAAAATTCTAGCCACATCAGAAAGTATTACATGTTTAGTGACACGCTTATTTTTGCAGACACTTTGTATTTGGAATGAAAAATAATCTTTTCTACAAGACCAATAGAGCCCTAAGGTTTTGGTACTTTCTGGGCTGCCAAAATGATCATCTTTAGATGAGATATTTGCCGCAATGCCAGTTAAAACCTCAGAACAATTAGATCGCCATTTCCGGAGTTCTAGACAACCTGAATGCAAAACGGCTGAAATTTTTTGACTAAGCTCAATTGTATTTTCAATGGTGTTTGACCCAGTTAAAAGATCATCTACATAAAAATCTCTATGTATCGTTTGGGAAACCTGTGGAAAAGATTCGCAATCTAAGGCAAGCTGTTTAATACACCTTGTTGCTAGAAATGGGGCACTAGCTGTGCCATATGTGACAGTATTGAGAGAGAAGGTCTGCAATTCGTCCTCAGGCCTGGCACGCCAAAATATCAACTGCAGTGGTTTATATTCGTCACGAACTCTTATCTGTCGATACATTTTGCAAATGTCAGCTGTCACGACATAAGCATGCTGTCGGAATCTAAGAATAATGGAAACTAGATCGTCTTGAATACTAGGGCCAACCATTTGAAGACTATTATAAGATAAACCAGAAGATGACGGAGCGGAACTATTAAAGACAACCCTCAGTTTAGTAGTGCAACTATCTTCTCTTAAAACTCCATGATGTGGTGAATAAAAAACCACCTGGCCTTCCCTGGGCTCGAATTTTGTCATATGAGACAAATCTTCATATTCTTTCATGAAGTCTACATACATCTGCCTCATTTTGGGTTTAGAGTTCAATTTGCGCTCTAGACTCAAAAATTGTTGATGTGCGCGCTCTGAACAATCGCCCAATTTGTCAATGGTGTCCTTCAGAGGCACTGAAACAATAAAACGTCCAGTTGAATCTCGCTGGAATGTATCCAAAAAGTGTTTTTCCGCAAGCTGTTCTTTCTCACTGAGTGGTGGTTTTGAATTTACCTCCTCAAGTTCCCAGAATTTTGAAAGCTGCTTTTGGATATCTACACTTTGACAAAAATGACACTGCGTTCGTGTCGACCTTGAATTTGACGAGGAAAGAATGACATTGCGTAAAGACCCAGAAATGATCCAACCAAAATACGTGTTTTGGGCAACAGGTTTCTTATTCCCTCCTAGCTTAATCCTACCATCACAGATAATTTCATTATATACCTCAACTCCTACAAGCAAATCAATTTTACCTGGTTTGTAAAATGATGGATCTGCCAAAGTTAAAAATGGAGGGATCTGCAACTGGGACGGATCGAATGGCACATCTGGCAGGAAATCAGTAACTTCGGAAACCACTAAACAAGAAAATTCAGTTGAATATTCAGTGTATGCATAGAAGATACCCTTATTGTACACGAATTATCAACATTTGACTGCGAACGAGCAACACCAAGAACCGTACATTGTTCTTGATTCATTGATATGCCCATTTTTTTACAAGTTCTTCAGAAATAAAATTAGACATAGATCCATTATCAATGACTACCCTGCACACAAATTTCTTATTGTAATTGTTAAAAACATTAACTTGTGCAGTCGCAAGAAGACCCTTTTTCTGTCCTGAATAATTACAGCGTGTGAAGGTGCGTTCTGGAGCAGATTCAGGATTACTTATAGGCTCCACTTGGTGCAGTAAGGTATTATGCTTTTGTGGACATAACTTACAATGATCAAATTTACAAGTCTGCGACTGATGGTTGCGTCTAAAACAATTTGTGCATAGATTTAAAGTTTCAAGTTTCTTGCGTCTATCTGCGATTGAAAGTGCCAAGAATTGTAAACATTTGAAAATAGAATGATTTTCTTTGCATATGAAACAAGTATATTTATTTTTTTGTTTTTCTGTAGCTGCAAGAAATGACTTTTGAGTTTCATGAGGTTTGAATCTATTTTTTATTTCTGATTTTTCGAATTTCTTATTTTGTTCAGGTTGCTTATGCAAATTTAATTTTTCTAAATAGTCCGCACGACTAGATAAGAATTTTTTAAATTCATCCAATGTTGGCAAAGTATCTTCAAATGATTGAAGTTTCCACCGACCAAATGACTCTGCATCTATTTTTCTGGTGAGCATAAAAATGATTAAAGGGTCCTACTGTAGGGTAGGGACACCCAATGTCTCTAATGATCGTAAATTTTTCGAAATAGTGTCGACTAAGTCACGATATGCATTAGAAGAAGGTGTTTTTATTTCCCTTATGTTAAACAACGCTTTGATATGATTATGAATCATAAGCCGTTTATTCTCAAATCTGTCAGATAGAACCTTCCATGCGAGATCATAATTGCTTGCCGAAAATTCTATGGACTCTATGCATCTTGCCGCTGCTCCTTCTAAAGAAGCTTGAAGGTAATGAAACTTTTCAACCGGTTCAATTTTTGTACTGTTATGAATTAAAGATAAAAACGAATCTCGGAATCTCCACCAATATTCATATTGACCGGAAAACTTAGGCAACTCAATAATGGGAAGTTTAACCCGTGTACTTTCCTTTGTTTGCACCGAAGGAGGACTTTGGGCTAACATTGTACTTGAACTTGCATGAAGTATTGCATCAGTTGAACTAGAAATATTAGTGGAATGCGTTTGGATATACTCATTTGCTCTGGACATTAATGAATAATAAAAATTTTCAAATGATTCTGTTTCTCAGATATCAAAATTGTCAGGATCAAGGCTTTCTATCTCGAATTGTAACTCTGAAAACTGAGATAGACAGGTATCCTCTAGTTTTGAAATTCTTAGCGTAAGTTCAATTAATTGTGATTTATTTGGAATTTCATTCTTAATGGTATTGAAAAAACTAGAAAACCTTGTCAAATTTGACTTTAAGCTGCCCCTTTTTCGAATCAGGGCTTGTAAGTCACTATTTTGCGACATCGTATTATAGTTTTACCTATATATTAGTTTATTGACCAACCTGGAAGTCAAAAAAACACATACACATACAATGAATAAAGGGAAGGGTAGAGGAAGGATACTTAGACTAGAATACCTGGAACTGGACCTGCACTGCAGCAGCTTCTTGTCGAAATCCGCTGGTGATGTCTTCGTACTTAAAGGAGCATGTCTGCCGCCCTGCTGATGATCGCCCGTTGCTTTGGTAGACGCTAGGTGCTGAATCGGACGACCAAGCTCAAGGTTTCCAACTCTGCTACGTCCGCTTCTTGTGCTGGAACCGGCTGCCAAACTTGTCAAAAGTGAAAGTCCTTTACAACGACGATTTTATATGAAATTGGTATTCTTGTGGCTTTCTTCTACGCAAGAAAAGACGCGAAATTGCCGCTGTTTTCTTGCACCCTCGCCTTGTTTCACTTTGATCCACCTTTCGAAAATTGGTGTTTCGAAAGGTCAGGGATCTTTGTATTGAATGAAAAGATTGAAATATTGGCACTTGGTGGGCCAGAATATTTGTATTACTAGAAAATGTTGCGGGATTTGGCACTTAGTGGGCCAGAAGGTCCGCCTCGAATGGATTAAAAATCCGTATCGAATGACCAAAAAATGTTGCGAATTTAGATAGGGCAAACCCACAACAACGTCTCGGTTCAGAGGCCTATTATAAAATGATGGCTTGACGAGTACTAATAAAGTGGCTGGATATGAAATGGACTGTATATGAATGAAATTATTGCATTTTGATATTTACCGTTTAATCAGAAGTATCATTAAACATGGGGATTCAAGGCGAGGGGATTACATCTGCTAATAAAGATACAAATACGGTTCTTTAGACTGGGAAACGCAGAATATTTCTTTTGACGATCTCTTCATTCATCTTCTGACATCTTCTGACACTCGCTCATATATAGGGCGATTCACGTTCCTTCTCTATTTTACAGGATGTGGCGAAACCTATACCATTACAAAAATGCCTAAACTGATATAAAATTTGTTAACAATATAAATATAAGTTTACTGGCTTAACAGTTATGAAAATGGTTTGTTCTGAGTTTGCAAATTTTTTCAATGCGAGGCTCAATTGAAATTACGTTCACTTCACTTTATTTAATTACTACGCTATTATTGTTACTTTGCGCTTGCATCTGTGTTTGCATTTAGACTTCGTCAGTAGTACCGTATAAAGGAATTGTATCGTAATTAGTAAAAAGTTTTCTATGAGGTACATCACTAAAACATTCAAATTTCTCGATAAAATCTGTACCGTAAATACCATGAAATTCAATTGGCAAATCAAAAATTTAAACTTTAAAACCTTCTTTATTAGGACCTATAAGATCAGTTACTGTATAAATTTCATCAGTGATGCTTTCGATTTTTAATTCTTCTTGCATAATATAATTTTTAAAATTTTGCGCTACATGGGGTTTTATTATTGTTATTGAGGCACCCGTGTCTATTAAGAACTTATAACCGTAATTTTTGCTTATAATATCATAAAGTCTTTCGTAAGGTTTCGTATCTAAAATTACATTGTAAACTGGAACTGAAATTATTAAAGAAATAGCTCTTGCATTCTGTTCGTAATATTGGTATCCGAGGCTGTTGGATGAAAATTTATTCTAGGTTGAGAAAGGATATCGTTAGGGTTTCGATTTTGTCGAGGGAGTTGGGTTTTGATTTGGGAAAGAATTTGGATGAGAATTAATATGGTGAATCCTAGGAGTATTATTAGAAAAATTATTTCGAGGATTTGAATTAAATTGTCTCCGAATGTTTTGAAAACCTTGGTTTTGGTTATGATGATTTTGAAAACTATTTGTGCGTGGGAAATTTGTTTGCATCCTAGAATTTGTTAATAACTCGATTACAAAATATTAGGGCATTTTCATTTGTCATTCGCATTACTCTTTGTAAGTCCTGAATCAGAGGGTTTAAATCTCGCGGGTCACCAAAATGAGTTTGCAAAAGATTATTAATGTTATCCCATGAATTTAAATCTCTGCTAATTATTAGCTGGGCTGCTTTGCCTCTTAATTGATTTTTAATTCTTATGACTAAAAACAAATTTTGGCCCGGTTCGCAAATCGAATGACCCGTTTAAAACGCATAAACAAAAGTATTTAATGCTATTGGATCTCCGTCATATTCAGGAATTAGAGAAAATATATCTTTTAAATTGTACAGGGTGTTTCATTAAGGGCGAAGAGGTACCATATCTCAGGAATTAATAGTCTTGGAGAAAAAATTTACATCATGACTGAATCACCCTGTATTTTCAATGTTTTGAACATGCTCCACTTGCGGAACGCGAATACGCTGTCGGGTATTTACGAAAAGCTCAAGCAGATTTTTATTAATTTCATGGCATGCTTGACCACGGAAATCTATGACCAAAAATACCAACCTTCTTTTTCAAATAACATGTTAATAATTATTCTGTTGTCGATAACTCCGAAACTAGTGAAGATATCGTTTTGAATCTTGGGTATTTTTTGTTGTAAATTTAATCTACTTTTCGACTATAACAGAATAAATATAAAAGGGAAATTTTTGAAATTGCGCCTAGTGGTGACCACGAAATTCGAAATGACCTTACTGGACAATCATTTGATAGAAGAAGGAACGCTCTCTTTAACAAGACCAAATTCGACCGGCCGACCTACGAACCTAAAAATAATTTCCAGCGATTTCTCGTGACCACATTACTTACTTTTCCCAAACCTCCAGGACTATTAATTCTTGAGATATGGTACTTCTTCGCCCTTAATGAAACACCGTGTATATTAGTTCTTGTTGGTCACTACTTCCTACCTGTACGTTATCTTCGTTTCCGATAGGCATTTAAAAATATTAAGTCAACTCAAAATAAAATTGTAAAATAGTAAGATGATTCAATTCTGAAAATATCACATAAACAAAATGCAAAAATAAATCAACAATAGACAATGCAAACAAACAAATTACTCACAAAACGTTGAGAAGTCCAGGCATTTCTTCAAGTCAGGAAGTCTTCTCCAATGAAGTGGTTAGACTGCTGTTCTGAAGTTCTTACAACTGATGTTCTCTACAAGAAGATACTGGCTTAGCTGCTGGCTCTGTCTTCTTTTGCTTCTCGAAGGGTAGATTGGGATTCGTAGGGTCTCTTCTGACTAATCATAACGCTGCCACCAAATTTTGTTACGGGGTTGCGATTAAATAAGATTTAAAAAAACTATACTTTATTTGATACACGATTTACACTTAGGCACTTAAAGAAACTGAATGGCAACCACCGTAATAATAACAGATAGGAACTAGCAATATTACTGTCTTGAGTCTGATGAAATCTAATGAAGTCTGATTAAGTCTTTTGGAGCTTGGGGGTATTTATAAGAAAAGAAAATGCTTAGGCAAGATTCTAGAACTTTTCCAGAGAAAAACATGTATTAGTGATATTTGATTAAAGGACTATTGTTGGCAGAAACTTGAATACAGGAAACTAGTAAGAGGTTTGAAAGATGGTAAACAAGATAATAAACGTAATGCGTTATTTACCTGAAAGATCTGGAGTTTTCTGGATCTATCTACAGGGTGTTCACTTTCAAAATGCCCACCATTGGTATTTTTGAAACGGTAAGAGCTACAAGGTGGGTTAAATTAGACAAAAGTTGCGCATTTTGATGTTTCAAGAATCTGTAAAGAAATTTGACATAGCTCACGTGGTTACTAAAATAACCTGAAAAAACTGAACACTTCCACTTTTTTATTTTGTCCGTAACTTTTTTAATATCAAACGGAATTTAATGAAATTTGGTGGAATTACGTAATTAGGTACGGGCTTTCGAATGCACTATTCAGAAAAATTCTCTGCCTACTGGATCTTTAGGTGTTCATAACCAAATTTCGATTTTCTTATGGCGGCCATATTGGATTTTACCACCATTGGATAGAGCAAAAAATTACGAATACAACCATGTATCACAACACCTAATTAAACCCATTTAAATGTAAAATTTCTAATATTTTAAATATTTTGAAGCCAGGCAGTAGGCCACGATACCGAAAACAATATCAATAACTGTCACCTAATAAACTGAAATGCCAGTTAGTTCCCATAACCTTTGTTAACTACTTAAAATTGTGTGTTAACCGTCTTAAGTGACTAAAGCTTATTGAATCATGCCCCAACAATATCCAATAAATGAAAGATTGGATATGTACAATGTTTATATTCGAAACTACCGTAATTCTAGCCAGTATCAAGAATTATACCCCGAACGAAGGCAGCCTAACAGAACTATTTTGCGAAGGTTGTGTAGGCGTATGGAAGCGGATGCGACGTTACAAAACAAATGAAGAAATGATTTTGTAAGAGCTAGAGGAGCTGTAAGTGAAATCAATGTTTTGGCTCAAATTCATTTGAATCCAGAGACATCGCAAAGGAAAATTGCTAGGGAATGTGGTTTGTCGTTAGGGGCAGTTAACAAGATTTTAAAAAAGCACAGATACCATCATGACTTTAAAATTCAACCCGTACAAAAGTTACTTATTTATTGCCGGGGGACTAAGGCCTGCCGGTTAGATACTGACCCCTGGCACCATCTATCTATTTATTAGTATTTAGTTTCTTGTTCCTATTAAAATAACGTTAAATAAATAAACTTTTGACATCAAATTTGATGTTTCTGTTTATTATGTGACAGTTATTGATATTGTTTTCGGAATCATGGCCTACTGCCTGGCTTCAAAATATTTAAAATATTAGAAATTTGACATTTAAGTGGGTTTAATTAGGTGTTGTGATACATGGTTGTATTCGTAATTTTTTGCTCTATCCAATGGTGGTAAAATCCAATATGGCCGCCATAAGAAAATCGAAATTTGGTTATGAACACCTAAAGATCCAGTAGGCAGAGAATTTTTCTGAATAGTGCATTCGAAAGCCCGTACCTAATTACGTAATTCCACCAAATTTCATTCAATTCCATTTGATATTAAAAAAGTTACGGACAAAGTAAAAAAGTGGAAGTTTTCAGTTTTTTCAGGTTATTTTAGTAACCACGTGAGCTATGTCAAATTTCTTTACAGATTCTTGAAACACATCAAAATGCGCAACTTTTGCCTAATGAACACCCTGTATAATAAGGCAGATTGCCATTAGAAACAACAATAACCCGATTCTTGTAGATAAACTGTTGCTTAAAAACAACATAGAATTGAATTAAACAATACTTATGTCATTAGCCCTTCTTCTACAGATTCCTCGTTGAATTTGAAATTTAGATCTTTGACTTTCTTTGGTATAACTTCTTATAAACTAGCTAATGTATTCAAAGAACACTTTAGAATTTCATTTAGAGCTTCTGGATCGTTGCTGTAACGAAGTTACAAAATTTTGCCAAGTTTTCCGCTTACTTCTCACCGCTAAGTCCATGCCGGCAAATGATTGCATCTCACCGTGAAACCCTAGCCCAAAAGTGTCTGCCCAAACCGCCGATAGATGGTGCTGAGTGTCGATATTTAACCTCCGGGTCCTAGTCCGCTGGTAATAAGAGAGTGATTGGCCATTCCGTCTGGGGTCTTCCGCCTACCAGGTAGGAGACCGACACCGTTAGTTATTTGACCTTATAGGCCGAATTTCTATCCGTCTGACCGCTGTTGGATAGAACCGTTAGATATTTGACGGAGCTATCCCGCATCACCGAGCTGATAAATCCGACCGTTGCTCGGGTAGTGCTAGGAGATCTATGCCGGGGCTACCCTACGCACGCCGCCAAATAACCGATCGCTGCTAGGAGAGCACCGCTATAGAGTAGCGGGACTGTCCTATCCAGCCGTTCAGAACCGAGTATCCGCTCCGATAATAAGACTTTGCGAATAAGACTTTAGGTTTGCCTCTGTAGCTGTCACTGGTACCGTTCCTGTAGGATATATTATACTGCTAGCCTCTCCCAGCCTGCTAAATTCTAATTATTTAGGCCCTGCGAATCCCGCGTGATTATCTAATACGCACTGATCTTTTTCAGAGTTCGTTGCCGTCCGCAGGTGTCTAGGGGAGCAGTTTTAGTTATTAAGAATTATTTATTTAGCTATTTATTTTTTTTGTACATAGTTGGGAAAATATATGGGATAAATTAAGGTAAACTGTTGGTTTGATTTCACCCCCCTGCAAACTTCCCTGGCTCGACAAATTGTGGACCGCATAACTCCTGGCGCCTGAGCAGAAGACTATAAAAGAGGATGAATAACATCCTAAGGCCCAAAACTACCTTACATTGCATAATATGTTCGTTAGAAACAAAGACCAAATTAATTTACTAGATAAAAGTGGAGTATATAAGTTGCAGTGCGGAAATTGCGATAGTCTTTACATAAGGACTGGTAGAAACTATAAAACCAAAATAAAAGAACACATCAATTGCTTAAAAACCCGTTCTCGAAAATCTCATTTTATAAATGACCTGACTGACAGGACATACTTTTAATCAGACGACAGATATCCAAATTTTATATGTAGCTAACAAAGGATTTATTTTAAATAATTTAGAATCACTTGAAACATGCAGGCATTGTAAAACTAATTATGATAATGTCTTAAATGCATTCGCTTATATTTTCTACTACTAGTGCTGAGGATCGAGTTGACCAATTTGAATGGCTGTTTGATCTAACAACATTGATTCCTGGCATTCCCAGTGTTTAGACTTTTACCTTCACTTACTTGCTGGCTCGTTCTTATTTTTTTGAATTCCAAGTATACATACAGTATTCCTCCTATTTGTTAACAAATATTTGTTTTTATAAAATGTTTGCACCTTTTTTCACTTTAACTTTATTTTGTGACGACATGTAGTTTTGAATGTACAAAGTAATTATGGCTGCGTAAGTATTTGTTTGTATTTTTATAGCAACTGTAGTGTTTATTCTTGTGTTGTAGTCTTAGCCTGACGAAACCGGTCGCCTATTTTTAATAAAAAATAAAATGAGCTCTGAGAATATAAGACCTAAATTTTTCATTTATCAAATGGACTCACATGGAGTAGCAGAAATATTCACTTACCTAATAGAATACTTTTGTCGCATATTAAATATATTCCGAATTACTTTCTCTACTAATTGAAATGGTAGATTTACAACTGGTTTCTTCAAAGGACAAAAATAAACAACTCCCACATCCACATCTGGTTTTGGGACAAACGATTTACCTACAAAATTGTGCTGTTAGAATTGGGTACCCACGTGATATAATAAACAAGAAATTTCTTGGAAAACCTCTACAATTTTACAACTCAGTTTAATAATTGCAAAGTAAGTTTTTTTGGCACGTTTTGTTTAAACTGTACAGGGTGGGCCAAATTGGACACTTTTAAAGGGAAAACTCCTGTTTTGACGGAGATAGACGAAAACTGATATCGGTGTCTGAGGCTCATTTTTTTATGATAAACTTAATGGCAAAAACCGCAAATCAATATCTGTCTCCGTTGTTGAGTTAATGTGCGTTTTCAAAAAGTAACTTTTTTCGGGTTGAAAATTTTGTATTTCTGTAAAAACATTCCTAAAGCACTTTTTTAAGTAGAATCCAATGCTGCTACTACATTTTTTTTTCAAGTCAATGGTTTAGGAGTTACCCATGAAAAAAATATTTTTGAAATGGAACACCCTGTATATTTTTGCATTTTTTAACAGAGCAAAAAATTACCATTCCAAAAATATATAACACTTAATGAGTTACTTAAGTGGTTATCAATTACTAATAGCTTTTATGATTTCATGTGTACCATTGGAAGCGCGCCCTTTCAACAAGTAGGCTTTGGACGGTGAGACAATGAAACAACCATGCAAAAATGTTTACTGTTACCTGTCAAATTTTCAGTTAAGCTGTTTAGGCAGTGTAAAGATTTTTCTGTTTTTGTGTAATTTATAAACTTTATAACATACCTACAATGAAATTTGGAAGTTATGAAAAATGGGATATACAGTGTGTCCCATTTTGATACTGGACACCCCAGAACTATATGAAGGACAAGGAAAACAAATGGTCTCTATTTTTTTATTGGTAGTACCAAGGGAGAGTATCTCATAGGCGGTGGTATTTGGATGGGGTAATTATTTCATGGCCTGCTATGATTTTTTAAAATAGCCAATTTTCAAGAAACCCTATTAGGGATTTTTTTACGACAAAATGTTATTAAGAAAACTTGTTCAGAATGAAAAACTGAGTAGAATTGCAAAATTTCAAAAGTCTAGGCCTACTTTGATTTTTAGCTTTTGTAAAGGAATTTTTTGGTAAAACTCCGTTACTACGTTTTAAATAATTATTATCGACCTTCAACACATAATTTGAGTATTCTGTTCTGAAATCGCAAGTTCGAATTGGATTCAGTCGAATATCAGTTCACTAAACTTGTTTTGTGATATCGATTTTTGGTGTGACGTAGTGAATACGAAAACATCTGTTAAGATCCAAGGTACGTTGAACCTTAGAGTACACTGTGACATGTGGTAGGTCGTTCTGCTTGGTTCAGCCATGGATCTATTGTGGTCAGTGCTCGGATTCGAGTAATCTGCTCGGTTAACAACTGACTGGGTTTGGGTCTGCGACCCGGTAATATTTTTGAGGTTCAAAAATCGATTTTCTGTCTGAGCGCTGACGTCATTAGTAATTTGAGTATTTTGTGAAAAACTGTCAAAGAGGGGCGTCCCGGACGTCGTCCTTCTCTCTGTCTGATTTTGGTCTTCGAAGCGAGAGGTAGTAAGGTAATATCGGGTGCTTTGTTTTCCGGATTAAAATCCATCTTTATCGCCGCCCCGATCTTATCTTTTCGTAATCTTGTGTGCCTATTTGCTGTATATTGTTTTAGTGTAACCAATTAATGCCTTATTTTTGTGTTTTCATGTGATCATCACCGGCTGTGATTTTTTGGATTTTCGAGGACGTCGAATAGGACGGCCATTTTGAGCTTAAGGGCGCGTGGTAGCAGTTGCGGCTGACTGCTTGGACTGCGTTGTTTTGGTACTCGGGGAGCAAAGGCACCAGACAGGACCGAGCAAAAAGGACAGGTGAGTTATTGAGAAATTATTTCATTATAATTTTTTTGGTCAATCCATATTTATATGACTCACCTGTGCCTGTTCTTTTTGCACGCTTCTCTCTTGATCGCAATCAGGAAATAAGCGTTGCTATTGAGTTGGAGTACTTGTGTTTTGTCGGTGATCACATGGTTCTAAAATAGCACACAAGGTTTGAATACCTGATTTCCTTTCTTTTTGGTTCTATCATAATATTTTTATCGTTACATTAGTAGTCGAAGACCAAGCCTGAACTATTTCGGGTATATTGAATTAATATTTTTGCAAGTTTAAGTATTGTGGCCTCATTTAGTTCAATTTTTTTGTCATTTGCAACCTTGCCATTTTTTTATAACTTTATATCTCTTTGTCTCGCAGTTATTCCAGCCAAGTTTGTATTTTCTAGTTTATTAAATATAAGGGTTATATATATATTCATGAATATCATTGAGGGTTAATATAAGATGGGATTTAACTTGTATTTTTGTTTTTATATAATTTTTACAAATTTTAAGTCATAATTGTATTTCACTAAATTTCTTTTGTAATAAGCGAGATACTAAATACTGACCAGGCCTTAGCACTGCCTAATTTACGTGAATTCATTTCATGCACATCGTCACGCGCCAACACCAGTCGACTGACACGGTGAACACGTTCCTACGATCTGCAGACCACTGGCTGATACTGGGACAGCTGACCTGGCCAGGACCCTGAGACTTCGAGCTTGCAACATCAACGCCACTATCACAGCTGTCAGACAGTTACGCTTGGTCGCAGTCATAGTTGCAACGTGGAGTTTCACCGGGAACTTCTAACGAACTCAGTCAAAGGCTACAAGTCGCCTCAGAAGAAGACGAAGATTTATGTAAGGTGTTTTTTTAACTAAAACGTTCCATTCTTAAGTTCGTATGTGCAAAAGACTAGACCTTAGTTTGATTGACGTGGACTCGTCTCGAGCAGTGCTAAGTTTTTTTTTCTGGACTTTCCTAATCATTTCGAAGCAACTCACTTCACTTTAATTTTATAATAATTTACAGTTGATCCATTCAAATTAATTGTAATTCTGTCTGACAATTTATTTGTAAAACATTTCATTTATATTTAATTTCTTAATTTCAACTTGTCATTTCAATTTTTTAATTGTTTTAACAATTGCTAAATTGTTCAAATAAACAACCATTGTAATTGTTGTCAAACTTGTGTTTTATTTCAAGTATCATAATTGAGCCAGATATAACCGGTTTCGATAGCCGGGCCGAAACTGACGTTATACTTTTTTGCCTTTTTCTCCCACTTTTTTCAGAGAAATGTGTCCTTTCTGGAGCTTTCACGTCAAAATATTATTAAGGAAACTTGATCATCGTGAAAAAATAAAATGTTGAAGTGAAAGCTCCAGAAAGAACACTTTTCTAAGAAAAAAGTGGGAGATAAATCTAAAAATCTTAGTAGGCCTAGCCATTTGAAATTTTGCGAATCTACTCAGTTTTTCAATCTGAACAAGTTTTTTTAATAACATTTTGTCGTAAAAAAATCCCTAATAGGATTTCTTGAAAATTAGCTATTTTAAAAAATCATAGCAGGCCATGAAATAATCACCCCATCCAAATACCACCGCCTATGAGATACTCTCCTTGGGACTACCGATAAAAAAATAGAGACCATTTATTTTCCTTGCCCTTCATATATTTCTGAGGTGTCCAGTATCAAATTTGGACACACTGTATAATAGTGTGTTTTATACAATCTGGGGAAAATGCAGATGCAACGACCAATTTATACTACGAAAGGTATCCAGAGAGAAGACATCCTTTCAATTCAAGGACATTTTTGCAAGATTGCGACACAATTTGATTAACAGTGGGCATTTTGAAAAGGATATGCCGGAATGGTACGAGTTAAACAGAAATAGACATTTTCTCCGGATTGTATAAAACAAACTTATCCCATTTTTCATAACTTTCAAATTTCATTGTAGGTATGTTATACAGTTTATAAATTACACAAAAATAGAAAAATTTTTACACTGCCTAAACAGCTTAACTGAAAATTTGACAGGTAACAGTAAATATTTTTCCACGGTTGTTTCATTGTCTCACCATCCAAAGCCTACTTGTTGAAAGGGCGAGCTTCCGATTATTTTTGGAATGGTAATTTTTTTCTCTATTAAAAAATGCAAAAATATACAGGGTGTTCCATTTAAATAATTCATTCATCGGTAACGCTTAAACCATTGACTTGAAAAAAATTTAGTAGCAGCACTGGATTCTACGTAAAAAAGTGCTTTAGGAATGTTTCTACAGAAACACAAAATTTTCAACTTGAAAAAAGTTACGGCCATTTCTCGAAAACGCACATTTTCTAAAAACGCCCTGTAACTCAAGAAAGGTGACAGACATCGATTTGCGGTTTTCGCCATTAAGTTTATCATAAAAAATGAGCCTCAGACACCGATATCCGTTTTCGTCTATCCCCGTCAAAAAGTGTCCAATATGGCCCACCCTGTACACTTGAATTTGTGTAGGAACTATCAACTAAGTGACAGAGACTTGTTTTTGAACGCTTACTTATTTTAATGAGTAATAATTATATACAAACAAATTTTATTTAGCGACAAATTGCTATCCAACTACATCATTAATAAATAAAACCTGCTGTTTTATTATCCTATTTTAGTAATTTAAATTTCACTTTAATTTAAACTTAAACTGTTTTAACGAAGAATTGTTTAATGATGGGGCTAAATTAATGTAACAAATTAATCCTTTAAAAAAATCGAATTTTGAGCAAATTCAGAATTTTTTTTTGTCCAGAACAAAATTTGAATTTCCTCTTGTTTGATAATTATGTACAGGGTGTTCCCGTATATTTTGACCCACCCCTAGAGCCTTTATTTTTCGAGTTAGAAAAAAATTGTCCTCTTGGTAATTTTTTGTATGTGTCAAGGTTTCGTGGCAAACTTGATTTTTTGTATTATTTCGGGGTATTTCTGAAAAATTATCTAAAAAATTTGCTCCATAGGTATCACTTAAAGAGGAAATATTGTGTTTGCTACTTGAAATAAAGTAACTTTTTCCAATAAACTTACCTATTTAAGGCTATACTTTTGAAGATACAGGGTGTAATACATTTAAGGAAGATACAATTATTGTTATGCTCTGTATCTTGAAAAGTATAACCTTGAATGGGTTAGTTTATTGGGAAAAGTTACTGTATTTAAAATAAGAAACATTTTTTTTCTGCTTGGAGTGTTACTTATGGAGCGAAGTTTTAAGATAATTTTTCAGAAGTAGGTGCTCCGAAATAATACGAAAAAATCAAATTTGCTATGAAACCATGACACATATGAAAAAATGCTAAGAGAACGTTTTTGTTTACAATTAAAATTTACATAAGAAATTGAATACATTTTATTGCTATACAAGGTGGTTTTTTTTTTCTAAAAACAATTATACTAATTACCTACTTCTACGCCACTGGTTGTTCAAGGTGTTTGATATTAACAGGTTTTATGCTAACCCATGTTGTTATAATGTGTACTAAATATGACTTAAATATCTCAACTAGTTTGGTAAATATTCAATAAAGATCTCATGTTTCTTAAAACTTTAACACCCTTTAACTTTTTAATAAGGCCATAAAATGGCATAAAATAAAGTGCGGTTATTTTTTGGTTTTCTATCACCTGTTGAAGTGTCGCAGAATAAAACTGAATCACCCTGCATTTATTAAAAAGCATATTTAGTTGAAATAAATAGAAATTTCACAAATATTATTATAATAGTATTCAGTGTGTCCCTGGATAGTTGTAGGAATAGGCGTAAATAACAAAAAAAAATGGCCTTGCATCTTGATATTTTGGAAATAACTCCTGCATGGTCTCATAATGAGACATAAGCAAAATAAGTAGAATTAATTAATATATAGGGTGTTTATAATAATAATAATAATTCTCACCCTCACAATACTCCAAACTAGGAGTACCCCAGAAGCAACCACATGCTTGTGGGGAGGAGGGGGGCAATTACTATTATTTTGTCTTTATTGCCATGGAGGTAAATTTGAAAATATGCCCAAGAGTAAACTGCAATTATTATTGTCAAAGATATCAAAAATTTTTATAAGGAAAAGTTGTTTGGAATAAGGCGTCATACAGTGACTTTGTTGAGAAAGGTACAATAATTTAAATTGTTTTTATTTATTGGTTGGCATTTTATAAAAAAAATAAGTTACTTTTGTGTTTATTAATATTTTTTTGTTAATTCCAAAGCATTTTTGACCCGTGTAGTTTCCTAAAAAATCAACATTTTGAGATATTCGAGAGAAAAATACCCTGTATATTTTTGTATTGAATCTTTGCAAACCAACACTTTCAGTGGTCATGTTGACCACCCAACTGCTTTGAAGTAATTCCATGGCACACTTGACTCGCCAGATGTCTTTAAAATTCCTATTTGCTCAAATTTGCCACCCTACAGAATGGAATTCCCTGTATATTTTTTGTTCAAATTTGGTATATGGGTTTTGGTGAGTCCTGGTTAACGCTGTTGTGACAGATTTTACAAACGCACCCCTTTAAAAAATCGCAGTAGGCCAGGATTTCGCGGCAATGCCAAATGATGACCTTTCAGGGACTTATCCATAAAAAATGCCATGTTCAATTCCCCCAGCCTACTTAAATTTTCAGGGGTTTTAAGATGAAAAACCAGACGCACTGTATATACACAGGGTGACCCATTTGAAATGGAAGCACCCCCGTGCTGATCTGATTTTAGCCGTTTTTTATTTCTGAAGATAGGTCGCAAAAAACTCTTTTTTACTTTGGTGCAAAATTTCAGGTCTTAATCTCAATTTTCAAGGCCTACTACGATTTTTGTTCTAGTAAAAAATGTCGAAAACCATTTAGCATTTTTTTATTTAAAATCTGACACCCTAAAACCCCCGTATACCAAATTTGAACATAAAATATACAGCGAGTTCCATTCTGCAGTGAGTCAAAGTTGAGCAAAATAGGAATTTTTAAAGGCATCTGGCAAGTCTAGTGTGCCTTGAAATCCTGCCGAAACAGATGAATGATCAACAGGACTACTCAAAGTGTTGGTGTGCAAAGATTCAATAAAAAATGTACAGGGTCTTTTTCTCTGCGCCACCTCAAAATGCTGAATTTTCATTAAACTTTATACTGGTCAGGCGTGATATGGAATCATTGAAAAAATATTAATAAACACAAAAGTAATTTTACAAAATGCCAACCGACAAATAAAAACAATCGGCAGTGAAGTGTCTCAAAATCGTTATTAAAAGCTCAGAAATCGGCACTGAAGTAGCCCATTATTGTACGATTTTTTTCAATAAGTAGGCCATGGCGAGATGTAAACATCAAACGTCAGAGCCATCGCTCTTCAAAAGTTACCAAATATTGAAAAACCAGCCAATAAATCCCATTTAACTTTTCGTACACGTTGCGAAATTGTTACCTATAGTAGCGCAATCTTTCAGTATAAATATTTTAGTAGGTTTGAATATTATTCTATTTTACATGGAGGCAGCACAATAGGCAGCAGTTTGGATTTTCTGTCAGAAAGTGCCGTGTCTCGTCATACATGACCTAGGTAGAGCGATCGTCAAAGTCAAGCAACGCCGCGCGTAGTCGGTTCATGGACGGATGATACCTTATCATTATTTTTCTATGCTAGTAACATACCTATTAAGTGACAGTTTAGGTTATAAGTAAATCCATTGTTACAAACACTGACACGTAATGACTGACACGTAATAAAAAAAATTACGTATCTGTTCTTAATTAAAACGCAATTATCACGGGTGCCTTGTTAGCGCGGCATCCGCGTCACCATAGCAACTAACCAACATACTAATTGTTGCCTGTCAGATAATCACTAGTATAGTTTATCCTATTATAATAGTTTTTCTTTCGTCGAAGAAAAATTATAATACAAAACTCGAGTTGTAAGCCACATACCACATACTCGTGGAATTACAGCACTCGCCGCTGCGCGGCTCGTGCGCCACTTTTTCACTCATACGTAATAAGCTGTTTACAACTCTCGCTATGTAATATACAATTTTTCGCCTAATAAAACATTTTTTCACGATTTCAAAAAAATATATAATATATACCTCGGCACTGAAGTTCTTTTTATGACTCATGTGGTTTATTTTAAATTCTACATGAGTCATAAAAAGTTGAACTTCAGTGCCTTGGTACATAACTATTAAATTGTAGGACCTTTATCAATAGTCACTGTCTAGGATGATACATTTTCTGTGCGTTTCCTGTTGTAGCATACCAGCCACCTTAACTCATATGGACTTACTGACTCTGCCTGGGTCGGTTTTGATATACTCGATTTTTGACCCAAAAAAAAATCATTATTTTGAGATGGCACGGAGAAAGACACCCTTTAATTCCATGGCACACTTGCCTTGCCAGATGCCTTTAAAATTCCTATTTTGCTCAACTTTGGTATTCTGTAAAATGGAACTCAAAATTCTTGACTTTCATGGAACAAATAATTATTATTACTTTTTTAAAGCGTTAATATCATTTTTTTTTAAATACCTATTCTTATCGTTAATTAGTAATAAAAAGTTAATAAAATGATAAAGCTGGTGATATAAAAAAGTTTTTAGGAAGTTACAAGTTTTAAAAAATTTCATAATTATTATTAAAAATTTGCAAAAAACTACATCTTTTACTAGAGCGTTCAAATTTGGTGCACTTACAAAAAATCGAAAAAGAAACAACTTTTTCAAGTAAAATTTTTTGATATTTTCACAAATAAACCCATTTTTGGCGATATATTTATTTAAATGTCATTTTTGACAGATAACGAAAGTCACATGACCACGTTTGAGTGGGTCATTTTTCATCTTTTTTCAAACAAAAGGTGACCCAAAAATTAAATTTCAAAATAAAACATTAATTAAAAATTTCCCCAATATGCTGCGCACTTTTTGGAGGACACTGTATATGCCCACAAGTAACTGACAGCTGTCATTTTTTGTTTAAATAGGGAAGAAAAAAATGTGATAGAATAAGTGATGAGATGGTAAAAAGGGCGACAAAAAAAATACTGGCTGTAATATAGAGCATCTGTTAAAATAAATTATGTGCTATTAATTTTATTTTTTGTTCTAACTTTTGTTGGATTTTTTAAAGTTGTAGTTAATAAATTTATAGTATAGAAGTGACGCTAGTTACTGCAGTTTATTTTCCAGTGGCTACTTAAAAAATTACTGAAAAATTATTTGAAAAAAAACAGCTTATAACTTTTTAACGGCTATATATAGAAAACAAATTATTTATGAAAAAATACTTAGATTTTAGCTGCCTCTTAAAAATGCAACAAAAAAGTTATCTTTGAGTGAAGGTGTGCCAAAATAACATACTTTTTACAAAACGAATTTTCCTCCAACCGTTTCTGAGAAAATAGCTTTCCATAATAGATAAATCACCCTGTACTTCTAGAAGACTTATGGTAGGTATACAGGAAAACACTAAAATAAAACATAAAAATGGAACTCTGGGCACCTAAGGGCAGCAAAGTTATGATGAAAAATGTCTTCAAACTAATAATTCTGTAAGTAGAACTTTTAATTTGAAACACATCTTCCTAAATTTCACAAGCATTTTGGGCTGATTAATAAAATAGGTATAGTACAAAGTCCTGCTTACCAGATATAGTAAACTGATAATGAACATCACACCAAAATTGGCACATTACAGATAACCGACACCTTTGATGATGGCCAATAGTTGCAATCATTCTTTCTGCCACTTCCTTTTGAAAAGTTAATGTCATAGTCGATCTGCCAAAACTCCAAGCGCTGGATTTTTCAGATACTGCTTTTAACCATTGGATTATTAAGTTGGTGGAAACATTAAATGGAAGATTTCCTATAAAAAAAATAGAGAAATGTATATTTTTGTTTCAAAATTACCATATATTTTACCTATTATATGAATGGGTGGAGGTTGGTCAAGCCAGCTTCTAACTTTAACTCCATCAAAAGCAGATTCCAAGTTGTAATTTTTGATATCGCCTATTGTTATATTCATACTGGTATAACTCTTGCAGCTTTCCTTAATTGCGAGATATGCAAAATAAGGTACCATTAGGATAAACTTGAAAATATACAAAATTCAATGTTTACAATATAAACAAATGAAACTTAAAAATTGTAACAACATGGCACAAGAATCATGAGTTTTTTGAGTACAGGGTATATAACTAAAAACATTTTGATCTTTGAAAATTTCTAAACTTGCCTTACAAATAATGTTTTGTAAATATTCTATTTTTATAATTTTGTGATTTATACTGTACGAGATATCGATAAATTCCATTAGAGATAATAATCGCCTAATAATGGGCCTATTTTGAGGTTATTCTTTTCTGGTATACAAGAATTATTTTTCATAAACGATGCGAAGAAAATGTATTAAGAAAAGGTGTTTGCATGTATACTCTATTAATAACATTATTGTATGACCGGGCAACATTAGGCCTCCCTTTTGTGAGAATAAAGCGGTAATTTTGAACGTCACGATATGATCAAGAAAAATGTGTAAAAATTGCTGCAACTACTGTCCCCAAATCACATGCATGTGCTTGATGTCACTTAGTGACCACCCTATCTCCATATTCTATGTATAAAGTGAACAGATATATATCAACCTGCTTGCAAGAGTTTCCTTGATCACGGTGCACCCATTGACAAAAACAAATTAAACTCTAAATATACAGAATGTCGCATAATACACCTTTATATTTTTGATAATCGAAGAAGCCGTTCGCCGTTTAAGCCGCTTTCCCATATTTTTTCGCGATTTGGCGAGGCCACCGAGAACGAAGCCGAGGTGCCCGCGCGATATCAGAAACAAAATGGTGTAATCAGCTGTCGTTTGGTTTTGGTGTCGAGGATTTCTAAATTTCGTAGCAATTTAGGATTTTGGGAGCCCAAAAGCCCATCTCTTATTCCAGATACGGGTGCCCTGTAGGTTATGTGTAGGTTTTTATGTAAAATCTCGAAGCATATTTTAGAAAACGCCACGGGAGATCAACTATTTGGAGATTGCCTATTTCTTTGAAAATCAAGTTTGAGAAAGTCAGGTTAGAAGGAATTTATGGCTGTAGCCTTGCCCATGTAGTGATCTGCCCCGTTCTGGCTTAACAGGAAGAATGGAAAACTGAGTCGTATAGAAAGGTATGGCATATTTTCGATACGATTTGATTCATCTTAAGACTTTTAGGTACTCTGGGGTATTTGTTGCCTTCTAATATCCTGCGAAGCGAAGACAATGCAAAGAATATATGCGGAAGGCTGAGGAGTTTATTAATTTGCCGTTTGTCACGGTCCCAAAATTTGCCCAAGAACAAATTTATATTTATGGAAATACCGGTTCAATACCAGTTCAAATTTTTTTTTAATACCCTGGTCCGGGTCTCGCGACGATTTTGCCGCTCAAAGATACCGGGCAAAATTCCAATCTATTGCCCATTTTTGAACTTGAGATAACTTTTGCACAGGCAAACATTTATATGGTTGCAACTTAAATTTTTTGAAAGTATTACGGACTTACGTAGGAATCGTAAGATCTCTAACCGTGATTATCTAATACATGATTTAAAATTCTGTTTTCCTTTTGAATCCCGTACTGTTTGATTTTTTCCTCTTAAGCAAACTTCCGGTTTCTGCTAAAAGTTTTTCTGTTTCTTATTGTGCGTAAAGTCGGAACTCTATTATCTGGGTGAATTTGCAATAATTCTCGTCTTGTTGCACTGGCATTTTTATCATTTTTTAAATACACTTGCAAAATTTCATATCTCTCTTCATAAAGAAGTGTACTCTGAATGAAAATATCAACTTTTTTTTAACAATTAAACAGAAAACAACATACTTGTGACAGAAATCTCAAATCTCCAAAAGGCAGTGACATATTGTCTCCTAACAGAAGGGATCAGAGACCCTATTTTTTGCACAAAACCGCCACAATTCCAAACAATCACTCGCTGTACCTATCCCGTTGTTGCACACCTAACCACACAAGAAAACATGGCATTTTATGTACGTCTTACATCAAAATGATCTTCACAACAATAATATAACATTGGAAGAAAGTTCATGACAGCAACCTGCATCAAACCATAATTTTCTCCTCTCGGGTCCAGATGTAATCGAACAAAAATCTTGTTGCTGTTGTTACCTACTATTATTACTGCAATAGCACACAAAACATTTTTTAAACATAATGTGGTTGTTTTTACAGAAACTTTGCAAACAAATTATTCATAAATGCTGTAAACATAAAACTTTTATAATACACAGAACAATGCTAGGTTAGGATTTTCTCATTCCATAAAATGAAAAAAGTAAGGTCCGCCGCAATTGTTGATTTGTAGCTAACTTAACCAATGACTAGGAAAGCGTGATTTACATCCGATCAAAATTCGATAGGATTTATTTACATAGTACAAATACATTATGACGTAATTTTCAGAAAAACCGTTATATTTTGTAAATGAAGAGAAATAAAGTTTCTATAGTAAATAAACTTTTTTTTTTCAAATCGCTTTACACTAATCTGAACCGCAAAAGACAACAAATAATGCCAACTTTGGAAAATCGTCAACTTCCCTATTGTAGGACAAGATTTATTTCAAGGTATTTGAAATGATTTCATTTTATTGACACATCAGAATATTAACCACATGTTAAAATTAATTGATTAAATAATAAACTAATTAAATCAACAAAAAACAACCGAGCGATTGGCAAACTCTAGTTTCCAGGATAGTCAGTGGCAAACCTGGAAATAAATAAAACAAACCTGAGCATACTTTTTTCACTAAACTTGATTGAATTGAAGTTAATAAACAAATAAAATGATTTCCCAATTGTTGGACTCTCTCAGTAACGACAACGTACTGACAATGCATGTGTAATGGACATTATACCCATCCAAAGTGCCTGAATAAACATATCGAGTCATGCAATGAGTATTACAGTACTTACTCAATACCGTAGCAAACACGCTACCCGGGTCAATTACTCACAACCAAGGTTGATACAGCAACCTCTGATCTAGACCACTTGACAATATCACTCTGTACTGAGGAGTGCAATGGACACCAAAACGTGAGTCCCCTCCAGACACAGAGCCCTGTTACATACCTTAACGAGTCGTGCAATGGTCCCAGACCTACTCCAGGTATCAACAAGTACGGACCTCGGAGCACCACCAACTTGAAGGGTGCCAAGTTGTCTCCGCGCTGAAACCGCGGCAGGCTTATAAACGCCTAAGCGGATTTTTTTTCGATGCCACTGTCGCTTGTCACAGCACCCCTACAAGTTTTTTCTCTACTCCTATATCCCCTACCTACCCGCACAAATCTTTGAGATTGATTTGCAAAACAATTTCAGAATTTTCTTTGTGATTTTTTTGCGAAGCCACTGTCATTTGTTACGACATCCATACAGGTTTTTTTCTATACTCCTACATACCCTACGAGTTTCCTACAAATATCTTTGAGATCCAGATTAATTTAGTTACGGCCCTAAGAATAATGGACCCCTTTGAGTAAAAGTGCGGACAAAGTGCTGAGTGCGCGGGCACGTGTAGGCTAAGCTTGCTTTTTGTAAACTTATAAATATGAGCTCTGCTCCATGTATATTTAGTCTTGTCTTGTCTTGTAGCATAGCGTGAATCGCTACCCTGTTGTAACTGTCGAATAAAATCTTTTAAAAACTCCTTTTTCGAATTCGTTAATTTAACTGGCGCAGTCGGTAGGACGTGCATCCAGTTTCCGCGTTCGTGCGCAGTTTGGAATCCCCACGGTATCGGAACCGCATTCTACCACGTCTCGAGAAGCTGAAGGATCTTTATCCTGAAGACGTCGTTCAACAACCCTGATCTTCGAGGCATCGCAGAGAGGCAGCCCCTGGATCAACCCAACTCCCGGCAGACAACACGACAAGCAGCTACGAGAAAAGACATTACTCACCAGAGGACCTTGGCCTGTGACCATCAATTTGGTAAGAGTTGAGTACTCCTTTGGATCCCATTTTTACCCTATTTCCCTGTATTTTAAAGATATTTTTGAAGATTTTTGATTTTAAGATATATTGACGATATTTTGTGAGATATTTTTGATTTTTATGATATATTTTTGAGTTTTGAATATTTTGATGAGCGATATTTCTATTGATATAGAGAGTCTTTCAAGTTGATTCACAAACAATTTAAGTTTTGAGGAACAAAGTAACGTAACTGAGGTTAACCAAGTTATTAATTAGGAAAGTAATCAAATAACAATCGAAATGGCGAACGAGAATCTTAACTTGCCAATGCTTAAAAAGTATGTTGAGACGATCCCTCAATTCTATGGCAATGCGACTTCTTTGCCCAAATTTATTTCTTCGTGTGATTATCTTTTTGAAACATATAACGGAATTAATGACGAATTTTTGAAAAACTATTTAATTAAGCAGTCCAGATGAAATTGACTGGACGTGCCGAATTATTGATAGGCTATCGTAACGAATTGGACACTTGGCAAAAGATAAAAGACGCGTTAATCCAATGTTTTGGCGACCGTAGGAATCTAGAGTGCCTAGAGCAAGATTTATTTACAGCTAGACCCTTTAAAAACGAATCACCTTTAGATTTTACAAAACGTTTACAGGTCATGCGTAGTAATTTAAGACAAAAGGTAAATTAAATTTCCAAAATTATTCTCCTAGACCTAATTTCCCAAGCCCACCAATTAATATTCAACCCAATTATAACAATCAGCAAAGACGTTTCCCTACTAATAGACAAATTTTTGGTCTACCTCGTAATGTATTTAGACCCACAGGACAAAATACCCGAAGACAGTTCGAACCAATGCAAACTAATTCCCAAACGACTAAGAATAATGCTTTTAACACTTTAATAATAATCCTAGAAATCACGAAGCTATGTCGACAAATTCAAGAGTACCCTCGAATGTTCATAGAAGTTTTTCTGCGAGACAAAACAATTTTCCCCGAAATAATTTTCAAAACAATACTATAGCCGAAGAATTGTACCAAATTAATAGCGAAAGTGCTAATAATGAAAGTCAGTCAATGCGCAATGCGTATGACTTAACTCCCTCTCGGAATGAAGTTCAAATCCAAAATAAAAATGATATAAGTCCCGGAAATTTTCAACAAGTCAGGTTGTCCCCAAAACGGAAGAAATAGAACCCGAAATTATATAAATTCATACTGAAATTTGCAATAGTTTACCCTATATCGTTGTAGAAAATCCTCCTTTAAAATTACTAGTTGACACTGGTTGTTTTCAATCCCTTTTAAGACCTTCTATTGTTGAAAAATATTACCCAAATTACATTTATACCTGTCCAACAATAATTCGAAGTAGTTTAGGCCAAATTGAAGTTCGAATATACCGGCTCCTGATATTTTTTAAACAAATGTTTATGTGTACCCTTTTTTATTTTCATGAATTTTTTGAGGGAATTTTAGGACTACGTGAAATGAGGAAGTTAAAAGTTATTATTGACCTCGATAGACAATTTTTAACAAATATCCCATTCTTTTATCATGACACAAAAGAAGATTGTCACACCATTTCGGTAAACGCACACAAGGCTATGTCGGTAAAAATAACAGTCTCTCAGTATAGCAATGATATCATTATTCTAGAGTCCAACATAGGAAATCTTTATTTTCCAGAGACGCTCACAACCGCTAAACAAGGTTTTGCATTTACAGAAATTCATAATAACATGGACAATGCTATACAGTATACTTTTGCTTACCCTAACATACAGCTAGGAAACTCCGGTGGTGGGGGACAAGATTGGTCCCAGGCCTTTAGCCCCGCCTTTGGGGAGAGAAACCGTCATTGGCGGGCGAGCGGGCAGCCTAACGGATTATTATTCGATCGGTGGTCATGGGCGTATCAGTGTTAGTTTTCGGAATTTATAGTGGTGAAATATGAGGGAGCGAAAATCGGGCCATGTACCTATGTGTTGTGAAAAGCAGTTGTAATAAACGATATAACTTCAAGAAGAAATTATTTTGTTTTCCCAAGCACCCTGACCGGTAAGGACCCTACTTTTTTCCAACATTTATGTCGTGTGTGGTTTATTTAAATGATATTTACTAAGACTTGCTGTTTTTTAATAATTTTTGATCTGCATATTTTTTTCAAATCACGTTAATAATGTTATCTTATGCATTTAGCCATTAATGTTTCCTCAAAATATATCAAGAATACTATTTATATAAACGTAATTTACAACTATATTGGCCTATTTCTGGAGTACCTTTAGACATTACATATTTTAGTGTAATAGTACCGATGAAGAATAATTTTTAATTCTTTATTTCTAATATTCGTTTATTAATTATTGCCTATTCATGTTTAACTCCTCGGTTTGAACTTGCTCTCAATTTGTTATGCTCTAGTCTGTTTGGAAATTAAAGGAAGGTTTATGGTTCATTATAAATGCAAATCCTGTACTTCTGGTTTATAATGATATTTTTAAAATTAAAATTCCTCCTACAAACCCCCTGCAGGATTTGCATTTATAATGAATCATTAAGTACTTACTAGTATGTACCTATACCTACTTTTGTTATATTTAGATATTTCTGAGATGATTCTCAGATATTTACCTATAATTTTCTATAGTGAATATATAGGTACTTATATCTACCTACGTACTACCTAACACATCTGTGTCTGGCATAAAGAGATCGATTATTTATTTTGATCTCATTACAATAAAGTATTTCAATTTTAATTAATTTTCCAGGGCAAGGATATGGGCAATGAAAGCCAATCGGGAGGATCTATTGGAGAAATTAGCTCATCTGCATAAGTCTCACAGGCTATGTGAAGACCATTTTAAAGGAAAAATGTACACAAATCATCTTCCCTTGTAGACATTTATACTTCGCTTATATTTAAGCGTAAGAATTTATTACACACTCAAAACTATTAATACAAATTTTAAAAAGATTAATAAAAATAAGTTAATTATTCGGAGAAAATTGTAGAATATTTGTTTGTTTATATGGCGTATTTGTTTGTTTTTGTTTGTATAAATATGTATAATGTATTATACATCGATTGCTTATTTATTATTAAAAATTTACAGTATTAAATGCGAGTTTATTTATTCTCACCTTTTCTTTGATTAAATATCGGTAGGTAGATAACTTTTTGTAATTGAATTTGAATGTATACGCCACGGTTGCAACAAAACGGTACCACTACATGAACTTCCAGTTAGATTTGATCATGGACAATACCTGTTTCGATTTATAGTTTGTAAACTTATAAAAGTAGGTACCTAATAATTTTTAGCAATAAGTAACATTCTGCCAGTCAAAGTAATAAGTACTTGTTTTGTGCAAATAAAATGCATTGAATAGTATTTTTTACTTCCGTATAAAAAATCAAGTGCGGTACTGTTCATCAAACCTGAACAAATCATACAACTCTTCTTAATCTGGCCCTCACTTCTCTCCCCAGTAAGAGAGAGATAGCACGCTTGGCCGTGCACGGACAGAACAAAGGGGCCACACCGGAGTTTCCTAGCTGTATGTTAGGGTAAAAGCTGTGGGTAAGCTGTGCTTTTGATGCACCGCTACACGTGCAAGCCTTTCCAGATTCGCATAAGGCAAATTTGTATTCATTTAATATGGAAAATTTTAGTGATAATAATAATGATAATGACCCTGGTTACGAAAATAAAAATAATTTCCAGCTACTTGCGCAGTATGCATGAATCATTTAAACGAAGAAGAGAAAAATGGTATAATTAAAATTTGCCGCTAATTTTCTGATATTTTCCACCAAGATGGTACAAAATTAACGTTTACAAACCAAATGAAACACGAAATCGAAACTATGGACGAAATCCCAATTCATACTAAATCTTATAGGTACCCTTTTATTCATAAACAAGAAGTCCAGAAACAAATTTCAAAAATGTTAGACGATGGTATCATTCGACATAGTCAAAGCCCATGTAGCCCAATTTGGATAGTCCCAAAAAAGTTAGACGCTACCGGAGTCCAAAAATGGAGAATTGTAGTAGATTATCGTAAAGTTAATGAAAAAACTATTGATGATAGGTCCGCCTTACCCAATATAAATGACACTTTAGATAAATTAGGCAGTTGTCAATATTTCACCATTGACCTTGTAACGAAGTTACTAGGAATTTCCCGCTAGTTCTGAATTTTCGTTTTATTTCATTTATTTCTTCGCCGCGCTGTTTGGAACAACCGGCCGACCGCCGTAGTTTTTATATATTTATGAATGATTCTTTTTTCTACATAGGAGACCGGCGGTCGATATTTCGAATTGCCGCACCACGCCGGAGGCGGGAGACGCTCCGTACTCAACGAACGTCTGCTGGCGTTGTGGGACTCGGGGTCATACGCGAAGGGAATGCACTGGAACGCCGAAACTATTTTGCTCACGCTGTGGCAAAATGGGAATCATGTCTCGGGACTGCCCTTGTGGTATTCCGGGAAACGGACAGGGCACTGCCTCCGACCGGGGACAAGGCAGGAGCCACCGCTAATTACCGCCCCGTTTGCCGACCTTGGCTGTTTTCATGCGGAAACGCGACCGCACACGACCGCCCGTATTCTTGATAATTGCTATAGCACACTTTTAGATACCGGCGCCGCAGGTTCTTATATAGGGGAACATATCCGTCGATCGATTAGAAATCAGGGAATCCGTAGCGAAGTGCCTAGTATGGGTTTCGCCCGCTTAGCCGAGGGACAAACGATTGCCGTGACCGAATCTTACGCCGTGCCCCTCGGGATAGGACGGCAAAAGATAACCGTCAAGCTCACATATCTGCCACAATTGGCCTCGGAGAAACCGACCGCTGTCAACAAGCTTCTGCGAGGGACGAGAGATTTGATAATTCCGCGGATACCGCCGTAGATTAATAACCGACCTCGCTGAACCTTCTACCAGCGGGACCAATCGAAACCGGGAAATTTCTACAGGGAGCGACAAGTGGCGAAGATCCGTGGAAACCCCCGCGGGGAGCACGACCGACCTTTTAGAAATTTCTAACCGTGATCGCGAAACATGCCGAGAAATTTCTGCGAGAACCGATATGTCTCCGGAGCCTGTGGAAGCCGCCACAAGTAACATAACCAGGCTCGCAGAATTTTCTGGTTCCAAAACTGAAACACTGAGTTTTGGGAAGCGAACAAATCTACCGAAACTCGCGGAAACCGCCGTATCCGAGATATCCGACCATCCAGATCATTTGCCGCCGCTAGTATTATCAAACCGAAACGCCGAAAAACTTAGAAAATTTTTAGACGCCGAGCTACCGTTATTTGAACATGTGAGAGGTACCACCCCTCTGGTATCGCATGAAATTCATTTATTAAATCCCGAACCGATTAAACAACGCTACCGCCCACGCAATCCGTACATGCAAGAGGTTATCAATCAAGAAGTTGATAAAATGCTCGCCGATGGCGTAATAGAACCGTCTACCAGTCCGTGGAGTTCACCGGTCGTGTTAGCAAAAAAGAAAGACGGAACCTATCGTTTTTGTATCGACTTTCAAAAGGTAAATGACGTCACACGCAAGGACGCGTATCCGTTACCGTTTATACAAGCTATCTTGGATAAATTACGCCGTGCCAAATACATTTCGACCATAGATCTCAAACACGGGTATTGGCAGGTGCCATTGACGCCTAAGAGTAAACCGATTACCGCATTTATAGTACCTTCCCGCGGTTTATATCAATTTCGTGTACTGCCATTTGGCTTACACTCCGCTCCCGCAACTTTTCAGCGGCTTATGGACTCAATCGTAACGCCCGATTTAGAACCGTATTGTTTTGCCTACCTAGATGACATAATCGTGCTCGGTGAAAGTTTTGAACACCACTTACAACTTTTACGCGAGGTTTTCCGCTGTCTTCGCGCCGCTAATTTGAAGCTTAACCCCAACAAATGCCGTTTTGGTTGCCAATCATTACAATATTTGGGGCACGTAGTTACGTCAGAGGGCACCCGTACCGATCCAGAAAAAGTATCCGCGATTTTGGAACTCCCGGCGCCGACAAACGTCCGCGGCTTACGTTGTTTTCTAGGAATCGCTTCCTGGTACCGCCGCTTTGTACCGAATTTCTCGCAAATCGCCGCGCCACTTAATCAGTTACTTAAAAAGCAACAAAAATGGAAATGGACCGATACACAAGAGAGCGCTTTCCGCGAATTAAAAGAACGCCTGACCAATGCACCTGTCCTGGCGTGTCCCGATTTTTCAAAACCGTTTGTTTTGCAAACAGACGCCTCGGACGCGGGTTTGGGCGTTGCGTTGACGCAGAACGCGCACGGGCAAGATTTCGTGGTTGCCTATGCGAGCCGTTCACTAACCGGAACTGAGAAAAACTACAGTACAACCGAGAAAGAAGCTTTGGCCATAGTTTGGGGCATCGAAAAGATGCGTCCGTATTTAGAGGGATATAAATTCACCGTAGTAACCGATCACCAGTCTCTAGGGCGGCTCCGATCACTCAAAAATCCGTCCGGACGTCTTGCACGTTGGGTTGTATTTTTACAACAATATGATTTCGATATAAAATATCGCCGAGGCGTGCTTAACCGAGTAGCAGACGCTTTGTCACGCGCACCCGTCGAAATTCCGCCCTCCGATGACGATTCCGAAATATTACTGGTTATTGAAACTCCTACATGTACGTGGTATATCCGTAAACAAGCAGAAGTAGAGCGCGAGCCGGAAAAACACCCAGACTATTGCATTAAGCAGGGTCGTTTGTATCGTCATATTTGGGATCTTTCCGCCCCGACCGAACCCGAACTTTCCGAACCGTGGAAATGATGCGTACCAACCGAATCCCGGCCGCGAGTACTCCGGGAGTGTCACGACCTTCCGACCGCGGGACATCTCGGAATTTCGAAAACTACGGCGCGAGTAGCCGCACGTTATTATTGGCCAGGGATGCTGAGGGACGTAGCCACCTACGTTCGCCGCTGCACGTGCTGTCAGCAATATAAAGTCGAGTCGCAAAAACCAGCTGGCAAAATGCACCCCTCGCGTAACCAGGACCCGTGGGAAGTAGTCAGTACCGACCTAGTAGGGCCACTACCGCGCTCTAGTAAAGGAAATTCCTACCTAGTAGTTTTCCAGGACCGATTTACAAAATGGGTAGCCGCCCGTGCAATCCGAAAAGCTACCGCTAAAGCCGTTACGCAAGCGTTTTACGAAGAGATAATTACTCATTTTGGATGTCCGAAAATAGCCATTACCGATAATGGAACCCAGTATACCGGTCATCTTTTCAAAGATTTTCTTACCGAGATGAATATCCAACACCAACTTACCCCGCCGTATACGCCGCAAACCAACCCCGTAGAGCGCACTAACCGAACGTTAAAAACCATGATTGCGCAATTTTGTCGCGACGACCAAAAGAAATGGGATACACATCTCTCCGAATTATTATTCGCAATAAACACCGCTCATCACGATTCTACCGGCTTTAGTCCAGCGTTTTTAAATTTTGGGCGTGAATTTGACGTGCCTGGCGCCTTATACCGATCCGAAGAACCTGAGTCCGACCCGGTAGAAAATGTAGAAAACCAAACAAATCGCCTAGTCAAACTTCGCGAGACTTTCGAGCTTGTCCGCGTAAATTTAGGCCACGCGTTCACACAGCAGAGCCATCATTACAATTTACGCCGCCGAGAATGGCGATGTTTTCTCCAGGATCGCGTAATGAAGCGCGAGCATCACCTGTCCGATGCGTCAAAAAGTTTTGCGGCAAAGCTTGCTCCGAAATATTCCGGCCCATATACCGTGGTGAGAGTACATTCCCCCGTAGTGTTCGATTTAAAGTCCGATACAGGGAAAATGCTCCGCCGCATCCATATTAAGGACTTAAAACCCGCCGCTGATTCCGAGCTTGTTTTGTCTGCCACAGGCTAACCGGTAACTAAAAAAAAAGTCAACCGCCGCCCGAATGGCAACTAACCGTGCCCCCGACGCCCGCCCGCCGGGCCTACCCGGACCCGTACCCGAATATGCCCCGGCCGAGGGACCGGTCATTAGGGACCCGGTACAACCCGATCCCCGCATTAACATCATTGATAACGTCATAGTCTGGCCCGCGGATCCAGACGTGCGGTTCTGGACCCCGACGATCCTGGCCGACCTTGTAGCCAGGTATCCCGAACCGCGCCGCTGGTCCCGCAACATGTGGGAAATTTTAATGTCTAAGGGGCCACATGATGCGCTCCCGGGACGGCCCCACCGGGTAACCCTGCGCACCTCTAAGGGGAAGAGGGTGCGGGTGCTCGTACCGGCACCACCCTCTCGGCACCCCGGCTGAGTGGCGACCGCTAGGCCCAGTGCACACCGAAGAACAACCCAGAACATTACCAGGCCACGGGCCGGGCCGCGGCGGACAAATAATGTTGTAATTTTACAGGCTGTCGACCACCATGAGCCGTCAGAGTAGCCCGTTCCTGGAAATCAACTTGGAGGCCGATGTTGCCTCCGAGCTTGGGGAGCACGTCACCGCAGAACTCCCATCAGGGGAGGATACTGATGAGAGCCCACCAACAAACCCCGGCCGCCGCGGAGCTCCCGCGACGCCTCCCCCGGCCAGATTTGCTGTGCTGGAGGTGCGGCCACCCAGACCATCACCAGGAAACCTGCACGGCCCCGGCGCTCAAGTTTTGCTCTAGATGCGGCCGCCTAGGAAAGCTGTCGATAGAGTGCCCGTGCCCGCCAGTCGCTGTGCATGGGCGACGAGAGTCCGCCGACGGGTCACACGCCTGGTGCCCGCCTGCCGCCAGCGCCGCCGCTCCGGGCCGGAGCCGCTCCACACCCGCCGCCGAACCGAGGCTGGGACACCTACTAGTGAGTGTGGGGACTGTATAAAAAAAAATCAAAAAGAACTTTTTATTTTTTTTTCCGGGAGAAAGAGGGGTGTGTAACGAAGTTACTAGGAATTTCCCGCTAGTTCTGAATTTTCGTTTTATTTCATTTATTTCTTCGCCGCGCTGTTTGGAACAACCGGCCGACCGCCGTAGTTTTTATATATTTACGAATGATTCTTTTTTCTACATAGGAGACCGGCGGTCGATATTTCGAATTGCATTTAAGTAAACTTTAGTTTTGATTATTTTCCGGCTTTTCGCCGCTTGTAAAGGATTGTTTATGTCATCATAAGGGATAAGGGATACCGGCTAGGGGTAGAACCGGGATATTAATTCACATGCCCGATCCAGAGAGACCACCGTCCGAGCTCTGGGGGGGGGGGGTGCAACCACCCCTAATGGCCACTCTAGCCCCCGGCAGCCGTTTTGGGTACCAGAAGAGTGGGGACGACCACCGGATGTCTCGCCACTGCTCCGACCAATGGACGGCCGGCCCACTCACGAAGGGAGGGGCGCCACCGAGCCCGATAAATACGCCGCGGCTGCCGAGGAGGCGCTCTGATCTCTCTGATTTCCGGCATATTTCCTGGTGAGCACTATTAGGTTAAGGTTTAGATACTGTCCCGAACCGTGTTGCTGTTGTGAGTTATTTATCCGCAGCCGACACCGGTTCATTACACCCCCAGATCAAGGTTAACTGAAGCTAGGCTTGGTACCATGTTGGTGGCGTGAGTACCATCTACCACCGACACGGGAAGATTATTTAAGTACCGTTTTCACCAAGCTTAGCCGAACCGTACCGCTTGGACTGGGTGTGTAGACTCGCCCCGCGTCTTGTTGAATTGCCGTATTTTCTATTAGTTGTCCTGAATAGTTTCGAGCTTGCTTACCGCCCGTAGACAAAACCGTGTCAATAATAAAACAGAATATCCGCGATAGAGGCTTAACCTGCACTTTCTTTTTCCGGACACTCACGTGGATCTCTCTGGACCGGCCATGGCAGTAATTTGAAATTGTTAAACTCATACTTTTCAATAACAGTTATTGTTAATCGAAACGTTAATAAACCGTGTTAAAATTGGCCAAGTCTTCCTTATTTGTGCCCCACTCTCGACGCACCACTGAACTCTGGAATTAAATTTTCTCTGACGAATGCTATCCTGGGTATAAAGCGGAGCATACCGCTCTAAAAAACTGGCGCCTGAGCAAACCGTTTCACCGAGGGTCCGATTTTTTCCTTTCTTAAATAAAAGAGGCTATAAGGGAGCCCCCCGGTGAGTACACAAAAAGGGGAAAATCGGACGTGAACGAAAACTGCGCTATAAAAAAATAGCGCCCCCACAGGGGCGCGCTATAACCTTGCGTCAGGTTTTCACCAAATTGAAATACATGAGAATTCGATAGAAAAAACTGCTTTTACTGTTGAAAATGGACATTATGAATATGTTAGAATGCCCTTTGGTGAAAAATGCACCCTCAACTTTCCAAAGAGTTATGGATAATGTACAATGATAAGTTACAAGGCAAAATTTGTTTACTTTATATGGATATATTATAGTATTCTCGGCAAATCTTGAAGAACATATAGCTAATTTAAAGTCATTATTTTATACACTGAGAAAAGCTAAACTTAAGATACAACTCGATAAATCCGAATTTTTATGTAAAGAAGTTGAATTTTTAGGTCATGTAGTGACTCCTGATGGAGTAAGACCAAACCCAAAAAGATTGAAGCTATTAGAAATTTCCCGATTCCAAAAACCCCAAAGGAAATCATTTTGGCATACCCATGTCAATAACATGTGACAATGGTACCAAATTTAAAACAACTCTTTTACCAGATTTTTGCCACTTCATAACGTTAAACTACATTTCACTACCCCTGGTAACTCGACCAGTAATAGCCCTGTAGAAAGATTGCATAACACACTACTTGATAGTATACGCGTACTTAAATTTACTCACGCTGATTCGAATATAAAACAATTAATGCAATATGCTATATTAGGATACAACAATTCCATTCATAGCGTAACAAAACAAAAGCCTTTTGATATAGTTACAGGTCATACAAATGTGCTCGACCCCTTTGATATCACAGATGAAATAATTTTAAATCAGTACATAGACGAACGTAAGAATAAATTAAAAATAATTTTTGGCAAAATTCATGAGGTATCATTAAGGGAAAAATATAAACAAAATACAAGGCACAATAAAGACAGGGAAGAACCACAAAATTATGAACCTTTCACTATTCAATTTCAGAAAAATAAAGCTTCGTTAAGAGATAAACCTAAACCAAAACACACAAAAATTCACATTAAGAAAAATTTAGCAACAAAAACTAAAACTTCAGATGATAAAATAATTCATAAATCACAACTAAAAAGGCCAAAACTTAATTTGAATCCTAGATTACAGCAAAATGAAAATGAACCTTCATGCAGTTATGCTATTCCTGACAACGACGATATTATTAACATTGACACCAGTAATGACACTGACATCGACTAAAATGACATTTACTCCGATAAAAACTCATTTGCTACCCTTTCAGCTAGGAGATACGAAAATTACAAAAACCAAACATACCTTTATGCATTATATTAGATTTAACCCTATAATTAAACAACTTAATAATATTCCAAAATTTTACAGTATAATAAAGTTATCCTTAAATAAGAGTAATATATCAGAAGTTACTACTAATTCATACTCTAATGTTCTATATAATTTACTACAGCATGTAGAATACTTAATAATGGAAGTAGAAAGGAAGCTAGATAATATAACTCCACACAGTAGGAATAAAAGAGGCTTAGTAAACATAATAGGCAAAGCATCAAAATGGCTTTTCGGAACGCTAGATTCCGACGACGGTGAAAAATATGATAAAGCAATTTACGCCTTTCAAAACAATCAACAATCCTTTACAAAGGCAGTTTCTTTACAAATTTCGTTGACTAAACAGATTATTAATAACTATAATTCCACTATAACTATATATTACAATCAAACCAAAATTTAATAAAAGAAAGATTAGAAAATGTTGAGTTTAATATGAATAAAACAATTAACGACATTTCAGCATACTTGCAAACACAAAATATTTTAGATCAAACTATTCTCAATTGTCAAAATTTGGTAACTTTTCTAGATAACTTGGAAAACGCGATAATGTTCGCAAAACTAAATACCTTACATAGTTCTATTATCCCTTCTTCACAATTACGTTCTATCATCAAATCATTGGAAAATTTATATCCTACTGACTCTATTTTAAAATTAAAAAACGTTATCTCTTACTACCAAATTGCTGGATTTCAAGTAAATTTAAAAAATGACAAAATAATATATGCAATTCACTTTCCAATTTTCTTACACGAAAATTTCCAAACTTATCGATTATTCCCAATTCCTATAAAAAAAATCAAATATTATCCCGACTCATCCTTACCTTGTACTTGGCTCAAACCAACAACAGTTCGAGAATGAAGAATGCCCGAAGATAGAAAACTTCTACATTTGTCAAAATTTACTCACGCCTCACTCAAACGAATGTATCATCTCCATGATAAAAGAAGCAGAAGGAAAATTTTGTCATGGTTTATCAATCAACATAATTAACCCAATAATACAAGCCGTCAACAGCGAGTATGTCATCGCCATTCCCGCCGAGGAAACATTAAAAATTTCAATAAGATGCCAGAACAAAGAAGAAATCAAAATTATTAACGAACCAAATTTGATCCATCTACAAGAAAATTGTGAAATAAAAGTCAAAGATTTCCAATTTATTAATAAAAATGAGGAAATTAAAGGAAAACCATTTAATTTACCCCAAATCCAAGTCAACGATGTCAACTTTAATTATCTACGAGTAAAGCCACTTCAACTACAAACAATAGATTTAGAAAATATTCATAAATTACAAGAAAAGTCTACACTTCTGCAAGTTCCCGACATTCAGAAAATTCACGCCCTAAGTTATGGATTTGCGACAAGTATTATTATAATCTTATTAATATTAATTGGATACGCTGTATGGAAAATGTACCAGAAAAGATTTAAGAAGAAAAGGCAAGTTAAGTTTGAAATGGTGGAGAAGAAAGAAGACACGGAAAAGCAACCCTCCAGGTTGATATTTTCCTCTTAAGGGGGGAGGAGTTGCGGCCCTAAGAATAATGGACCCCTTTGTGTAAAAGTGCGGAAAAAGTGCTGAGTGCGCGGGCACGTGTAGGCTAAGCTTGCTTTTTGTAAACTTATAAATATGAGCTCTGCTCCATGTATTTTTAGTCTTGTCTTGTCTTGTGGCGTGAATCGCTGCCCTGTTGTAACTGTTGAATCAAATCTTTTAAAAACTCCTTTTTCGAATTCGCTAATTTAACTATTTACACAAAAAAATTCAGAATTTCTTCTTTGGATTTTTTTTTTGTAACGCCACTATCGTTTACCACAACATTCCTACGATTTTGTTCAATACTTCTAGATCTCCTATGCTTCCTACCCCTACAGGTTTCTTCTATACTACTACATCACCTATGCGTCACTCAAAAATATCTTTGAGACTGAGATTGATTTATACAAAAAATCAAGATTTTCCTTCGTCATGGCACCTCCTACAGGTTTTTCTATATTACTACATCCCCTATGCGTCTCCCAAAAATATTATTTCAGATATACGTATAAAACCTACAGGTGAAATTGAAACAATTCATCACGATACCCCAGTCTCTACAGTTCATTCTGCTATCGAAGACCCGATTTTAACTATTCCAATAACCGAAAATTGCTTAAATACTTATACAAATCAAATAATATTTATTTTAAAAGATTCAGGAAGATACCATGTTATGAAAACATACCCTTTTCCCAATAAAATTAGGCTAACTGTCAAACTAACATTGAAAAACTACGCTTATGAATTAATTAAATTTTTCAAATACATAAATCCAAAATCACTCTATAGTATCTATATTCAGACGAGTGAAATCGACCTAAAACTCAGAATTTGTAATTTATTAGCCAAAACTTTTAAAAATCATGCATATAAACTGAATTTTTGTAACATTTTCTTAACTGACATTACTGAAAGAGATAGACAACAAGAATAATTACTACAATATCACCATGAAACAAAAACATGTCATAGACGCATAAATGAAACCATTAGCTTTGAAAAAATTATACTATTGGCCCAACATGAAAAATGACAACCGAATATATCAATAAATGCGAATACTGTAATGCTCAGTATGACAGGAATCCAACTAAAATTAAATTTGCATTTACCCCTACTCCTTCACAATCTTTTGAATCTGTTCATATGGATACTTTTCAAGTCTTAGGAAATAAATTGTTAACCATAATTGATGTTTTTTCGAAATATGCACAAGCTTATTACTTCGAATCTTGTAATTCTACTTATGTGATGGAATCTTCACTTTTGTTTCTCATTTTGTCATACCCAAGTCAATAACATGTGACAATGGTACCAAATTTAAAACAACTCTTTTATCAGATTTTTGCAAACTTCATAACGTTAAACTACATTTCACTACTCCTTGTAACTCGACCAGTAATAGCCCTGTAGAAAGATTGCATAACACACTACTTGATAGTATACGCGTACTTAAACTTACTCACGCTGATTCGAATATAAAACAATTAATGCAATATGCTATATTAGGATACAACAATTGCATTCATAGCGTAACAAAACAAAAGCCTTTTGATATAGTTACAGGTCATACAAATGCGCTCGACCCCTTTAATATCAGATAGTAATAATTGCGAACAATGTTTTTCCGCATATTTTCACCCCTCCCCCCCTTAGAAACCCCATTTTTTTATCCTAGAAAATAGACAACTTTTTCAAGTTGCCTGCAAAATTAATAAATTCTTAACAGTAGATGAACGAAACTTTGAACGTGTAACTCAAAAAATAACTTCAACAAATTTGTTTTCTGAGCTTTCGGAAAATAAATCTTCCTCCTTTCTCAAAGATAATGTAAAGTCAAAGTGAAATGACAGATTTCACTTTGTTCTGCACTACAAAACTGCATTCCAATTGGTAAGTCATCGTTTGGTAGTGCAAATTTATCATAAGAATATTGGCATGCATTTTAAAATCGTTCGAAGATACCTGCAATTTTTTGCACTTTTCGCACTAGCTTTTGATAATGTTCTGCACTACAGAATTGCATGCCAATCGGTAAATCGTCGTTTGGTAGTGAGAATTTATCATAATAATATTGGCGTGCATTTTAAAATCGTTCGAAGATACCTGCAATTTTTTGCATTTTCGCGCTAGCTTTTTATGATGTTCTGCACTACAGAACTGCATGCCAATCGGTAAATCGTCATTTGGTAGTGCGTAGTGCGAATTTATCATTAAAAGCTTGGCATGCATTTTAAAATCGTTCGAAGATACCTGCAATTTTTTGCATTTTCGCGCTAGCTTTTGATGATGTTCTGCACTACAGAACTGCATGCCAATCGGTAAGTCGTCATTTGGTAGTGCGTAGTGCGAATTTATCATTAAAAGATTGGCATGCATTTTAAAATCGTTCGAAGATACCTGCAATTTTTTGCATTTTCGCGCTAGCTTTTGATGATGTTCTGCACTACAGAACTGCATGCCAATCAGTAAATCGTCGTTTGATAGTGCGAATTCATCATTAGAAGATTGGCATGCATTTTAAAATCATTCGAAGATACCTGAGTTTTTTTGCATTTTCAGTACTACCTTTTGATAATGTTCTGCACTACAGAACTGCATGCCAATCAGTAAATCGTCGTTTGGTAGTGCAAATTTATCATAAAACTAATTGGCATACATTTTAAAATCGTTCGAAGATACCTGCAATTTTTTGCACTTTTCGCACTAGCTTTTGATGATGTTCTGCACTACAGAATTGCATGCCAATCGGTAAATCGTCGTTTGGTAGTGAGAATTTATCATAATAATATTGGCGTGCATTTTAAAATCGTTCGAAGATACCTGCAATTTTTTGCATTTTCGCGCTAGCTTTTTATGATGTTCTGCACTACAGAACTGCATGCCAATCGGTAAATCGTCATTTGGTAGTGCGTAGTGCCAATTTATCATTAAAAGATTGGCATGCATTTTAAAATCGTTCGAAGATACCTGCAATTTTTTGCATTTTCGCGCTAGCTTTTGATGATGTTCTGCACTACAGAACTGCATGCCAATCGGTAAATCGTCGTTTGGTAGTGCGAATTCATCATTAGAAGATTGGCATGCATTTTAAAATCGTTCGAAGATACCTGAGTTTTTTTGCATTTTCAGTACTACCTTTTGATAATGTTCTGCACTACAGAACTGCATGCCAATCGGTAAATCGTCGTTTGGTAGTGCAAGTTTATCATAAAACTAATTGGCATGCATTTTAAAATCGTTCAGGATACCTGAACTTTTTTGTTATATATTTGGATGCCGGCAAATATTTTATGCATCCCAAAACTGCATGCCATCTTTTTCTTCATTACCAATAACATATGTCAATGGCATGCATTTGAAAATCGTTCGGAGATACCTGAATTTTTTTGCATTTTCGCGCTAGATTTTGATGATGTTCTGCACTACGGAACTGCATGCCAATCGGTAAATTATCGTTTGGTAGTGCAAATTTATCGTAAAACATATTGGCATGCATTTGAAAGTCGTTCAGAGATACCAAAAACTTTTACAATTTAATGTGCTCAGAAAAATTTGTTGTGCACGCGGAAACTGCATGCCAATAATTTTCCGATGGTTTTTTGTCATAAATTCTCGTTTGGTACTATTGGCATGCATTTGAAAATTGTTCGGAAACATAGATTTTTCATACAAACGAAAAATGTAATTGTGCACCCATCTGCACGCGAGCGGCGCCTAAAATTCTCTTCATTGGCACATTCATGTCATTTATATTCATATATATGATTGGCATGCATTTGAAAAACGTTTCACCTGACTGGTCATGTACCGCCGGTCTATTTCAGCATACTTGCAAGCACAAAATATTTTAGATCAAACTATTCTTAATTGTCAAAATTTGGTAACTTTTCTAGATAACTTGGAAAACGCCATAATGTTCGTAAAACTAAATACCTTACATAGTTCTATTATCCCTTCTTCACAATTACGTTCTATGATCAAATCATTGGAAAATTTATATCCTACTGACTCTATTTTAAAATTAAAAAAACGTTATCTCTTACTACCAAATTGCTGGAATTCAAGTAAATTTTAAAAATGACAAAATAATATATGCAATTCACTTTCCAATTTTCTTACACGAAAATTTTCAAACTTATCGATTATTCCCAATTCCTATAAAAAAAATCAATTATTATCCCGACTCATCCTTACCTTGTACTTGGCTCAAACCAACAACAGTTCGAGAATGAAGAATGCCCGAAGATAGAAAACTTCTACATTTGGCAAAATTTACTCACGCCTCACTCAAACGAATGTATCATCTCCATGATAAAAGCAGAAGGAAAATTTTGCCATGGTTTATCAATCAACATAATTAACCCAATAATAATACAAGCCGTCAACAGCAGTAAACTTAAAGAAGTAACGGACTATAATTATCTTGGACTAAATATAAATAATAGGCTTTTGTGGAATAAGCATGTAGAAAAAATATAAAAAAAAATCTCGCCCATGATTGGTGCTGTAAGGAGATGCTCACATATGTTTGACAACAAGATAAAAAAAAATTTTGTATAGTAGCTTTATAGAACCTCAACTGAGATATCTAATAGTATGTTGGGGCAATACGCCAAAGTATCTACTCGATAAAATACAAAGAGTGCAAAATAAATCTGTTAAGCTTATTTACACACTTAAGTATGATACATCGAGTGATGCTATATACAGTGTGTCCACGGATTGATGTCGGAATAGGTGTAAATGACAAAAAAAATTCGAGTTCAAATTTGATCATTTGGGGTTCAGCCCTGCTTGGATAGAAACTAATTTGTGCCATATTAGTAGTTTCGAAAAATCAAGTAGGCCTTGACAGGAACGATTTATTTATTTTCTGTGTAGGTTAAGTGCCTTTTCTGAACAAGATATCGAAAAATATTATTAGAAAAAGTTGCTTAGAATTCAAAATTATGTCCCTGTGCAGATTTTCAAAATAATTGGCCTACTTTGATTTTAATCCATTTCATTTAGGTAGTTGAACTTTTATATTGCCGAACACACATTTTCAGTCAAGTTGGCATGTTTTTATTATTTTTTTTAAACTGTTCAGTGCAGTTTGGTAGTTATATCCTGTGGGTTTTAGCGTATTAATAAAAAACTGCCAGAAATGGATTAAAATCAAAGTAGGCCAATTATTTTGAAAATCTGCACAGGGACATAATTTTGAATTCTAAGCAACTTTTTCTAATAACATTTTTCGATATCTTGTTCAGAAAAGGCACTTAACCTACACAGAAAATAAATAAATCGTTCCTGTCAAGGCCTACTTGATTTTTCGAAACTACTAATATGGCACAAATTAGTTTCTATCCAAGCAGGGCTGAACCCCAAATGGTCAAATTTGAACTCGAAATTTTTTTGTCATTTACACCTATTCCGACATCAATCCGTGGACACACAGTATAAAAATAACAGTATTATGAATGTTGGTCAATTGAAAAGGTATGAACAAATTAAATTTGTCAAATGTATTAAGTTGGATTGTATAAAAACTAATTTGAGGGCAAAACTGATGCAAACTAAAAATTGTCATAATTATGTATTAAGAAATGAGTCTATGTTAAGAAATTCTTTGGTAAGGACAAAAAAGTGTTAAAGCTCTCCATTATATGGAGCTATAAATTCCTTTAATCAGGCTCCAAAAATAATTGTAAATTTGCAAAATTATAAAAAAATGTGTGAGAAATTAAAGCAGCACTTATTGAAGAATGAAAAGAAGAAAAATGTGAATATACAAGCCAAAAAAAAATAACATAAAGTATAAGTTGTGAGAGATAGACTTAATAACTGTAGACATTAAACTTAAGTTGTAGGCCCTGGTGCCAGTTTTTTGTGAACTGTTTTTTGGGTCATAAATAAATAAATTAAAAAAAAACAGCAAGTATGTCATCGCCATTCCCATTAAAAATTTCAACAAGACGCCAGAACAAAGAAGAAATCAAAATTATTAACGAGCCGAATTTGATCCATCTACCAGAGAATTTTGAAATCAAAGTCAAAGATTTCCAATTTATTAATAAAAATGAGGAAATTAAAGGAAAACCATTTAATTTACCCGAAATCCAAGTCAACAATGTCAACTTTAATTATCTACGAGTAAAGCCACTTCAACTACAATCGATTTACAAAATATTCATAAATTACAAGAAAAGTCTACACTTGTGCAAGTTCCCGACATTCAGAAAATTCACGCCCTAAGTTATGGATTTGCGACAAGTATTATTACAATCTTATTAATATTAATTGGATATGCTGTATGGAAAATGTACCAGAGAAGAGTTAAAAAGAAGAAAAGACAAGTTAAGTGTGAAATGGTGGAGAAGAAAGAAGACACGGAAAAGCAACCCTCCAGGTTGATATTTTCCTCTTAAGGGGGGAGGAGTTACGGCCCTAAGAATAATGGACCCCTTTGTGTAAAAGTGCGGACAAAGTGCTGAGTGTGCGGGCACGTGTAGGCTAAGCTTGCTTTTTGTAAACTTATAAATATGAGCTCTGCTCCATGTATATTTAGTCTTGTCTTGTCCCGTGAATCGCTGCCCTGTTGTAACTGTTGAATAAAATCTTTTAAAAACTCCTTTTTCGAATTCGTTAATTTAACTATTTACACAAAAAATTTCAGAATTTCTTCTTTGGATTTTTTTTGTAACGCCACTATCGTTTTCGCCGCCATTCCTACAGATTTTGTTCAATACTTCTAGATCTCCTACGCTTCCCCACAAAATATATTTCAAATTGAGATTGATTTACACAAAAAAAATCTTTGGGATTTTTTTGCGACACCACTGTTGTTTGTGACACCATCCCTACAGGTTTCTTCTATACTACTACATCACCTATGCGTCACTCAATATCTTTGAGACTGAGATTGATTTATACAAAAAAATCAAGATTTTCCTTCGTCATGGCACCTCCTACAGGTTTTTCTATATTATTACATCCCCTTTTAGTTTCCCAAAAATATCTTTGAGATTAAGATTTACACAAAAATAAGACTTTTGAGATTTTTTGCGATGCCAATGTGCTTTGTCATGGCACCTCCTACAGGTTTTTTTTCTATATTACCGCATCCCCTATGTGTCTCCCAAAAATATCATTCAGATTAAGATTGATTTACACAAAAATAAGATTTTTTCTTGGATTTTTTGCGATGCCTCTCTCGTTACTCACGGCACCCCTACAGTTTTTTTCTATACCTACTCCTACATCCCCTACTCATTCCCTACAAATATCTTTGAGATTGACATTGATTTACTCAAAAAGAATCAGATTTTTTGTGATTTTTGCGACGCCACTGTCGTTTTTCACGGCACCCCTACAGATTTTTTCTATACTACTACATCCCCTATGCGTCTCTTAAAAATATCGTTGAGATTAATGTTGATTTACACAAAAATAAGATTTTTTTCTTGGATTTTGTGCGACGCCACTGTCGTTACTCATGGCACCCCCTACGGTTTTTTTTCTATGTTACCACATCCCCTATGCATCTCCCAAAAATATCATTGATATTAAGATTCATTTACACAAAAAATAAAGATTTTTTCTTGGATTTTTTGTGACGCCACTGTCGTTACTCACGGCACCCCTACAGGTTTTTTCTATTCCTACTCCTACATCCCCTACATGTCCCCTAAAAATATCTTTGAGACAGACATTGATTTACACAAAAAAAATCAGATTGTTCTGTGATTTTTTGCGACGCCACTGTCGTTTGTCACGGCACCACCTACAGATTTTTTACTACATCCCTTATGCATCTCCCAAAAATATCGTTGGGATTAAGATTGATTTACACAAAAATAAGATTTTTTTTTCTTATATTTTTTGCGACGCCACTGTCGTTACTTGTGGCACCCCTAACGGTTTTTTTTCTATATTACCACATCCCCCATGCATCTCCCAAAAATATCATTGAGATTGAAATTGATTAACACAAAAAAATAAGATATGGATTTTTTGCGACGCCACTATCGTTATCACGGCACCCCTACAGGTTTTTTATATACCTACTCCTACATCCTCTACGTGCCCCCTAAAAATATCTTTGAGACTGGCATTGATTTACATAAAAAAAATCAGATTTTTTGTGATTTTTTTTCGACGCCGTTTGTCACGGCACTCCCTACAGATTTTTTCTATATTACCACATCCCTTATGCGTCTCCCAAAAATATCATTGAGATTAAGATTGATTTACACAAAAATAAGATTTTTTTCTTGGATTTTTCGCGACGCCACTGTCGTTACTAATGGCACCCCCACAGGTTTTTTTCTATATTACCACATCCCCTATGCATCTCCCAAAAATATCGTTGAGATCAAGATTGATTTACACAAAAAAAGATTTTTTGATTTTTTGCGACGCCACTCATGGCAGTCACGGCATCCTTACAGGTTTCTTCTATATCTACTCCTACATCCCCTAGGTGTCCCCTAAAAATATCTGTGAGACTGACATTGGTTTACACAAAAAAATCAGATTTTTTTGGAAACGCTAGCCTGTTGAAAAAAAAAAAGCGAAACCGAAAATCGGAAAAATGTCCCAAACAGCCGAATCGCTTTTCCGATCGGGGCGCCCTTCGGCACGGGAGAGGCCCATACGGGTCCATCGCTACAAACACAAACAAACAAATATGCAGAAACAAATATGCCCTGTGAGAAAACTCACATCTTTCTTGTAGCTCAACACTGACACAAAATTAGCACAATTTAAATAAGACACTTCTTACTTGGGAACCAAAATTCAAGTGAAGGCAAATCTGTTAAATCTTTCGATGGAACACGTGTGCCATAAAGAACCAATCAATACCCTTGTACCCTCAGTATCGCTAACTTTGCGTTATGTTTTTTTAAACAACTTAGCCAGAACAAAATATACTGGAAATTGTTTCGGCTATGCGTCCGGTAAGAAAGATTTTAACAAGGGGAAAAACATACATACTAGAAACTAATAGTCTTACACAATATTTTCCGAAGGTTGCCGAACGTTAGCTCAGAAGAAATCAAATAATTGTATGTACATTATAAAATATCTTTTAGCTGACAATGCATAACCTGTCGTTTGGTTATGAGCATTTTGTTAGTCTAAATAATTAAAGAATGAATATTATACCTGCTTATAAAATGACTAATGATAAAGTAGAGGAAATCACATGTATATAGATTTATTTATCCATTTATGTTAGGAAATGAACACAGCACTGAAATGTGAAACCTCAGTGTTTTACCTATATAAGGTATATATTATTGTATTAATTGTCAACAAAATAATAATAAAGTCTTGTCGGTTCATTCAAAGAAGTAGCTGTTACTTTTTGTAATTTATATCACTAAGTCTGAATCAATCGATCCTTTACAACCTCCGAACCAACAGGTTTTATGGGCCCAGGAAGCAATAATAGTGATTGAAAACTTTGTGATTAAATCGGGCAAAGTAACTATTTAAAAAGTTGGAAGATGTCTAGTGGAAATTTTGGAACTTCTATTGAAAAACTTATAGGCAGAGAAAATTACAACACATGGCAGTTTGCAGTTCAGACCTACCTCGAACACGAAGAATTATGGGCCTGTATCTTAGGTATTGAAACTGATGTAAAGAAAATTACCAAGGCAAAGTCAAAAATAATAATTCTTTTGGTGGATCCAATAAATTATATTCACATTCAGGGAGCAACATCTGCAAAGGAAGTATGGGAAAAGTTAAAGACTATGTTTGAAGACTCTGGTTTGACAAGGAAGGTTGGTTTACTTCGTACTTTGGTAACAACTAGATTAGAGTCAAGTAGTTCTGTTGAAGAATATGTTAATAATGTTGTCAGTACTGCACACAAGTTGACAAGCATTGGTTTTTCTATATCAAATGAGTGGATAGGCACTCTTTTATTGGCTGGTTTACCAGAAGAATTGAAGCCAATGATTATGGGCATAGAAAGTTCTGGTGTGGCAATTACAGGCGATTCTATTAAAACTAAGTTGCTGCAGAACATAAAAAGTACAAAGTCAACAACTCAGAGTGCTTTTTACAGCAATACAGTTCAAAAGAGCAAATTCAAAGGCCCAAGATGTTATAGTTGTAACAATTACGGACATATAGCCCTAAATTGTCCGAAGAAAAATAAATACAAGGAAAAAGAGGCAAATTCTAGTTCTTAATACAAGAAGAGTCAAGATGCAGGTGAGAAGAAAATACATTCAGGATTTTATACATTCAAGTTTTGCTGTAGGCACAATCCATGACAAAAGCTGGTATGTTGATTCTGGCGCTACAGCACATAATATGACGATGCGGAACATGTTGAAAAATCAGAAATCAAGGAAATTATGATTCCAAGATTCCTGTTGAAGGAAAAGGTGTGGTGAATTTGCAAGTTTCTTTAAATGGTAATTCAGAAGATGTAACTCTTAGTGATATGTATCAAATATTTGTACAAATTTGTTATCTGTAAGCAAAATTGTCCAGAAAGGTTACGTAGTTGTTATATACAGGATGATTTTTTTAGGTCTACCACCGCCATTTCTCGCTTATTTTACGCCCTACAAAAAAAAACGTAACAAACAAAAATGTTGCAATTTTGGACAGCTAAGTGGTGCTGCAGAAGAAATCGGCATCCATGGCCAACTTGTCGCGCAATATTAAAAAAACCTCAAATTGAGCAAAACTATGAATAGCCGTGGAATGTTCATTTTAAGAGACAGAGGAAAACTTTTATATTGAAAATTGATGGCACTGAGAATCTTTATCCATCCACGTAGTCAGATAGTTTCAGCAAATTACACAGGGTCTTCGGCTCTCTTGAGGCTACGAAAATGTTATTGTTTATTTCTTATTAAGCGATTTTCTTGCTTATTTTAGGCCGCACAGAAAATACGTAAGAAAACAAAATATGGCAATTTTGTTCAGTGAGGCGACTTTAAAAAAGGAATGGGCCTCCATGCCCAACGTTTCGCGGTGTACTAAAAAAACTTTAAATCGACAAAAATTTTCATGGTCTCAAGAGAGCCGAAGACCCTGTGTAATTTGATGAAACTATCTGACTACGTAGATGGATAAAGCTTCTCAGTGCCATCAATTCTCAATATAAAAGTTTTCCTCTGTCTCTTAAAATAAACATTCCACGGCTATTATTCAATTTGAGGTTTTTTTAATATTGCGCGACAAGTTGGCCATGGATGCCGATTTATTTTGCAGCACCACTTAGCTGTCCAAAATTGCAACATTTTTATTTCTTACGCTTTTTTTGTAGGGCGTGAAATAAGCGAGAAAATCGCGGTGGTAGACCTAAAAAAATCATCCTGTATATATATATATAGTGTTAAAGGAAGAAACACAGAAAAAAGAAAACAAAACAAAACCAGAAAATGAGAAGATATGTTTTGATCTAGAATGTATGGAAGCAGTGGGAGAATGTAATGTGGATAATAGTGAAGAGTTAGATGAATATGATGAGGAAGGAACAGAAGATATGGAATGTTTGGACATTTTAGAGCATAAAGGGGTTTTAGAAAAGAATGAAGACATTAATGAATTAGTGGAAAATATACCCAGGTGATTGGAAAGAATTAGAAAAACAGTAGAAATTGATGATTATTTATTGTATCTCTAGTTTGGTTGTGCAGTAAGCGATCCAGTAACAGCAGAAGAAGCTTTAAGAGGCTACGATACTTATGAAATCCGCCTCAAGTGCCCGACTCAATTCAGGACAAACGTCGCTCGATTAGATATGCCTATCCTTTTCCTTCCTCTAGTCCCCACGACTCCCCACTCCAGCCTGCCCCTTCATAGTGCTACGATTGAGGGGCAGCCGGCCGTAGTTACTACACTGAGAAAAATCTGTCACTGTGTAAAAAAACCCTGTTTAATTCAATATGAGATATTATTAATCAAACTCAAGCAAAAGCTTTTTTGCAACTAACAATAATCAATTCAATGACAATTGATATTGAATTCTAATGAATAATTTAAATGTAATATTTTATTTCAATAAATAGCATGTTCGGGAATTGATTCTATAATACTTCTTTTCTAAGCACATTCTTTTGTCAGAACAACATAACATAACGTTTCACAACCACTGTCACTGAATTTTTGCTGGATTTGTAATAATTGTGGGTACTAATATCAATTATAATTATTAGTAATATATCATATTATTGCCTAAATAATAAGCAAATGATGTGTAAAATGCAAATCAAGTTGCTAGTGTAGCAACTTATAATTGACAAAACAGAAATGTTGCAGATGAGATCAATAAATTAATAACATTTAATTTTAGTGGATACAAGTTCTAGTAACCCCCAGTTTGTTAATAGCCATTCACTTGCACAGTATTCATTATGACTACGAACGATATAAAATGTATGGTTGATTCAAAACCTTTGCGATCATTAATTTGCGATCATTGATTTTGGTAAATTACTCAGTCAAGGTCACAGCTTTTTTTACTAACGTGTTTGTAATAGGATATTAGTTCAGTCGAGTAAAAAGTACTTGATTCAATCTAACTTGTATTGGACATGAATTCTAATATGAAAATTCTAAGAATTTCTTGAATACCATAAAAATTGAAAAACATGATTTACTGATTATATTGATGAATAGGTACCTATAAAAGTTGCAATTAAGTTGTTTTGTTCATCCAATGAATTATAATGTTTTTTCAGTTGCTTCTGGGGTACTCTTAGATAGTTTGGAGTAGTCTGAGGGTGAGAATTATCATTATTTAAATAAAATAAATTTAATTGTTTAAATAAAACATGAGACATTTTAAAACCGAGGTTATGCTTTCATTGTAGTATGCCAATTTTAGTATCGAAGTGACAATACGTCTTCTTAACGGAAATTTAAACTATTTTAAACTTATTGGTTCATCTGCAATTAAGTCAAAAGTATAGATTAGATTAGAAAAGTGACTATATACACGAACTCACTAAAATCACAACAGTCTTTTTTTCCTGTGTAGATAATATGAAATAATAAGTCAGGTGCCGGCCGCCGCCGACGGGTCAGACGAGTCTCGCCGATGCCGACGAAGAAGCGCGAATATTTAAAAAACGGCGGTGGCCTGTTTGCTTTATTGCAAAAATGATATTTTTGGGAGTTATAGAGGGCGTTCACTTTTCGTTGGCAACACACTGCATAGCTTTTTGGCGTCGAAGCAATTTTACTATTATTTTTCATATCAGCAAAGGTGCATAGGTACTATGAAGAGTTCGTGTATAAAAAACTTCTGTAATTGCTCAATTATAAAATCTAAATTAACGATTCGATTACCGAATTCTTCTTGAACCACGTTAGGGTCAGTTGAACATCTATCAATGTTTGATTGGATAATTATTGTTCTGCATAATAGTGTTGTTACGACCAAAAAAGTGCGTTTAAATTCTACTTCTATAAAATGTTTTATATACCTAGTATTCCATATTAATATTTGTGTAATAATAAATAAATCTAACTGAAAACTTTCTACACTGTAACAGCAGCGTCCAGAGATATACTTTCTAGACTTTGGTAAGAGTTCACTTTAGAGGGATTAGAGTGAATAATAGACCATAGGTATAATATCACAACTATGATTTGTTTATTTAAAAACAGTAAGCGGTTTCGTTAATCTATAAAATTACATCATCAAGGACTACAATATAAGATTTAAAAAAGTAAATAAATAAAGGATAATCACTTATAGTCCAAGAGCTTCCAGGAAATTTGAAGGAGATACTTGAAAAAAGATTATAATTATGTAAATGTTTTTAATTGTTTCAACTTTGACTTGTGGCTGAATGTATATATTTCAAATATATAATGAGGATGTAGGTAAATTTATAGAGTTGCGAAACCGGTCTCCGTTTTCAAATAAAGTAATAGTTTTGAGATGTTTTTCCCAGAAAGTTTGTTTCTCAAACCCTATGCACCTGCACTTATACCTAAATCCGAATAATAAGTGTGCAAAATGCAAAATATGTGTTAGTACCCTAGTACCCCTCTCTCAAATTCTGGGAACCATATTAGGTACGGGAATAAAAGCACACAAGCCCACAAATTACTCCTATTGGTTTCACTGTGACTGTTGCGACATCATTATTAAACATTATAGGTATTCTTGCCCTGACTGCCGTTCAGTTTCAGAACCTTCTGACAAATCTGAATTATCGAACATCCTAGAAAATGTATTAAAATGTCATAAATTCGACAGACTGGAACAATAAAATGTACCCTCTATTTTTATTTTGCCCGATTTTCAACTTAAATGACTTTCGAACAATCTTCTAACGAAGAAGTTTCTAAAACTGACTGGATGTCAGAATTATTATCGTTCCCTCTGGAAAGTATATAAATTAGCTTTTATCATGCAGCGATTTGACACAATAATCGTATTACATAGGATATTATTCGTTTTCAAAAAATGCTTCACATGACCCATTTATTTGACAAAAATATTACTTGTACCTATCACATTTTTAAAGTAAAAATCAAGCGAACAATTTGGTCTAGAATTTAAATTTACTCTTTTTGCACGACCAGGCCATTTTCTGCCCCAGGGATTAAACCATTTTACACAAAAGCAAAAAGTACTTTGTGAATAATAATTATTTATTTATTACTCCTGGAGGAATAATAATAATGAGTATTATTATATGCCAGTCGACATACATAATGTAATATTCCAACATTCAAAACAAGCGAAACACAAATAAGGGAGACTGAGAGTAATAAAATGAAAAATGAAACATCTGATATCGATTGAAAGTTCCCCTGACGTTGTTCCCGAGCCCGGTGAGGTAGGCCGAAGTAGGGGGAGTAGGGGAACCACGAGTTCCAGCGAACGCCCGCCCGCCCGACTATCTCCGTACGTCTAATTCCTGCTCGGATGGCCAATTCACGGATCATTTTATTGCCGGGCAATGGGTTCGTAGTTTTCAAATCATAGCCAAACGAACAAACGTATCGACTTGAAAGTAGTCTTAAAATAATGTTATTGAATGCCTCAATCGTCGTTGTGTCTTTCGAATTATTTTTGAGCGGCGGAAATACTCGAAATTCTTAACCGAATATAGTCGAATTTCGGGTATGTTTGGCATTTTTTTTAACAGTGTCGCATTAGTCCTGCACAGTTCGTGATACACAACGACGATTCTTCATAGTTTTATCTAAGCCACAAAAAAAAATCAAGTGAAAATATTAAGAAATGCAAGTAGGAGATGTAAACTACGAAACCCTTGAAAATGGGGGGTATCGTAGCGCCTTAAGCAGAGCAGATTCTAATTTATGGATGAATGCAATGACCGAAGAAGAACTCACTTCTTGAGAATGACACATGGGAAGAAACAAAGCTTCCACCTAATAAAAAACTCGCACAAAATATACAACTTTAAAATGATTCATACCTCACGCCTGGAAATTGTAAACAAACAGCTCGCTCAAACAGCTGGTATAAAATTATAAAATGTCAATAGGGTCGAGCTTAGTTGTACAAACATGGGTTATATGTATTTTAGTTTTACTAATCTTAAGTGTTTTACTTCTGTCACAAAAGTAATCAGGTAACATAAATTTAATCTATAATTTTATTTTGAAAAATTTACTATAGACATATTGTAGGGGATCTCAACAATCACAGACCAAACTCGTTGCCTCGGTTACTATTGTTTAGCCTTCAAAACTCACAAATATACTTGTCAGATTACTGTCACTGTCCAAGAATATTCTTTCTGCTCCAAAATTCGCACAAAATCGGTTTCTAACCTTTCACTTCACTTAGGCCCAATTCCTAGGGCTTATATATTCAAAAGGAAGACGAGAATAATCTATAATATTCTTGGCCAATGATAGTTCACAAATCAAAGTTCTAGCAAACTTTCTAGAAAGTTATGGAAGCTCTACAGGGAAAACAATGAAAACTAAAGGAAAATGGGGCCCTGGGGGCCTCAGGCCAACAAAGATGTGACGGAAAATGCCTCTAAATTAATTACAAAAATTATAAAACTGTAAGTAGAATACCCAAACTTAAAATTTATGTGCTAAATCTTTGAGTAGGTTAGAAAACCGTGCAGACATATTAATTGAAAGCTGATATAACAACTTTAGAGGCATTTTTCGTTAGCCTGCCCCCCTCTAACATTTGATCGTCCCGATCAAGTTATATGACCTTCATCTTTCTTCTCATGGTACGGAGACAACCTGACGATATTTACTATCTTCATCTTTGCTGTTGGGCTACGTCTTATACGATAAACGACATCATTAATCTTGTTCACGACGATGTATGGTCCTTCCCAACTTCTATTGAGTTTCGGAGACCGACCTTTTGTTCGCTTGGGATTGTATAACCACGCTTTGTCACCCACATTAAATTCAACACTGGTTGCTTTCAGATCGTAGCGGATCTTCATCTTGTCACTTTCTTGATGCAACTTCTGGCGAACGTCTTCATGAACCAACTGGAGACGCTCTCTCAGGTGACTCATATAATCATCAGTAGATTCTGGATCTTCTGGTCGGCCAGTTATGATGTCCTTAGATTGTCTCCGAAAATAATTTTAGCTGGAGACTTTCCTGTCGCTTCATGCACAGCGGAATGGTAGGACAATAGAAAAGGTGGTATGCATGTGTCCCAATTACTTTGTTTCTGATTCACTACCATCTTCAGGTATGTTTCTAAAGTCTTATTGAACCGTTCCACCATACCATCAGACTGGGGGTGCAAGGGTGTTGTTCTTGTCTTGGAACTCCCTAGCAGGCGGCAGACATTTTGGAATACGTCCGACTCAAAATTGCGGCCCTGATCAGAGTGTAGTTGTCTTGGGACACCAAAACGACATACCCAATTTTGGCACAAGACCTCTGTGACTGTGGTGGCCTCTTGGTTGGGGATTGGATAAACTTCTGGCCATTTGCTGAAGTAGTCCATGAAGACTAACACATAATGGTTGCCAGATTCGCTGGTTGGGAACGGTCCCGCTACGTCGATGGCAATTCTTTCAAAAGGAGCTCTGACCAGGTATTGCATCATTTTACCCCTGTTCCTAGTTTTTGGTCCCTTCGCCGAAGCACATTCTTCACACCGGCGGCACCACTCTTCGACATCTTCCCGAGAGTTTACCCAGTAAAACCTCTCTCTAACTTTATTCAAGGTCTTACTAATGCCAAAGTGTCCCAACGCCTCCAACGCCTTCGTGCACGGCTTTCAGGACCTCCGACACTCTTCTTCTCTTTTCCATCTGGACTTTCCCAAACTCTCTTTAGTACACCATCTTTAATTACTAACGAGTCCCATTGTGCCCAGTATGCCTTCAACTCTGGTGATTTGTCCGAAACATCTTTCCATTCAGGTTTGGGTATATGTCTTAATTTTAGGTCAAATATTATACCGAATATGGGATCTTCGCTTTGCTCTCTGGCGATGACTTCCGAATCCCAATTTTCACGTCCACGGACAGAAGTTCGTTTACATAAAATTATGTCCGGGTTTTCTCTTAATTCCTGTCGACTACAGTGATGACAGTCTTCATTACAGGGTCTTCTTGTAAGTAAATAGTAAGTAAGTAAATATTTATTGATAATTATTACACAAAAGTGCTTTTACATGTCAAAAATAGGTATATATATAAAATAATCTCTAAAAAAGAGAACATGTTTAAAGTTTGAAAAATTGTTTAAAATTTAAAATTTAGAGTCAATGACACCTCAATTAGTAACACAAACAGTACAGGTACATGTGATAGTTATACATCAAGACAGGTCATTAAAGTTGCTACCGAGGTACTCCTCAAAAGAATAAAAGGAATTTCAAATTAGATATTGTTTAATTTTTCTCACGAAACTTAAATGCTCCAACTCTTTGATGGATGGTGGAAGGACATTAAAAAAAGATACACAGTGGTAGTCAGTGCCTCTTCTGGTTTGGGTCAGTCTGCGAAATTCAGGTACAATGTTATTATTGTTGCGCGTATCATAGCCATGAACCTCACAATGCTGTGTGAAAAGATGCATGTTTTGTTTAATGTAGCAAAGACATTGCAAGATAAAAGCACAGGGAAAAGTGAGTATTCTAAGCTCTCTAAAGCAGTGACGACAGCATTCGCGGTACCCCAGTCCTACCATAGCACGCACACATCTTCGCTGGACGCCGAAAATCCTAGCAGCCCGGGCTGAATGGCCCCAATTGAGAATTCTGTACAGCATGTTAGAACCAAAAAACCCATGGTAGGCCATTATTAGTACTTCCAGCGACACGCTCCTTGCAAGATTTCTCAGTAAGTAAGTTATTTTTGATAATTTTTTTACTAAGTTGCATCACATGCTCTGCCCAGGTCAATTTGGGATCAAGGAAGACACCTAGGAACTTAACCACACTGTCTGTTTGCATATTTGAGTAAGGGGTTCTAAGAGAAAAATTTAGGCTTTGTGTTTTAGTGTCATTAAGGCTTAGACGATTAGACAGAAACCACTCCCCCATGGCAGTCCGTGCATCATGAACGATGTTCTGAATAGGTTCAGAAGGAAGGTAACTTATAAAGTTGGTGGTGTCATCTGCGAAAAGAATCAGATTGCTCTGCGAGAGTGCTAAGTCGTTAACATAAATCAGGAAAAGAACTGGTCCCAGCACAGATCCCTGAGGTACTCCATGCTGAATGGTCTGTTGACTGGATTTATCACCACCATAACAGACAAACTGTTTACGGTCTGACAAGTATGATTCCATAAGAAGAATGGCCCCTGGATTAAAACCATAGTAGGACGGCTTTTGCAAGAGTGTATGATGGGAAACACAGTCAAATGCCTTTGTTAAATCAAAGAACGAGGCAAAAGTATCCAGTCCCCTCTCCAAACCAGCAGATATGGATTTAGTAATGGCTAGGGAAGTTGATTTTTTGTTCCGAAATCCGTACTGGCTCTGGGAAAACATGAGATTAGTTTCAAAGTATTCATTAATTTGGGTCTTTAGTACTGATTCAAAGATCTTGGAAAAAATGGGAAGGAGGGAGATCGGTCTGTAGTTGCCCACATCATCTATAGAGCCCTTATTCTTAAAGATACTTTGGCAATTTTCAGACACACAGGAAAGACACTACTCTCTATGCACTGATTGATTAGGTTCGTAAGAGGCGATATTAAAAGATTTTTTAAGTTTTTTAAAAATTTTGTGCTGATATCAAAGCAGTCCCTGCTTCTGCTATTCTTTAGCTTATCAATTGTTTGTCTAACATTATTATAGGATATCGGCTTAAAAGAGAAATGTTCATTGTTAAAGGTTCCGATCAACTACTCTGCGAAATGTTTGTGTGCTGTTGGCAATTTACTAATAACGTTCTCTGCAGTATTCGCAAAATAATTATTAAAAGATTGAGCATTAAGTAACTCGGATGTCTTTGTATTGCTCTTAATAATGTCCCACATAGCGGACTGGGGGCAATCAGCTGTTCGTATGCGTTGATCATATGCACATTTTTTAGCTTTAGATAATTCACTTTTATAATACTTTTTATAGTTTTTTACCATAAACAAGGGCATAAGTAAAGGGTTCTGCTTATTTATAAGCGACAGCATGTGCAGTCTCTCCCTCATAGCCCGAAGATCATCATTAAACCAATCAACAGAAGTATGTGGCTGCTCGGAGGAGACCACCCTCGATTTGACCGGGAAACAAGCATCTGCTGCATTAGTAATTGAGTTGATAAGCAACTCAAACTTATTCTCCACTGAACTCTCCTGACAGGCGAGAAAATCACAGTTCATCATCTCCACCTCATGATACAGCAAGAACAGACCTCTCTCTGTTATTGGGCGATAGTTAACACGAGTACGAGTGCCGCCCACACCAGTGTTGCAGTATTCAAGTGTCGACAGTATGCCATGATGGTCTGACAGATGGTAAAGATCAAACAGTTCTGAGTTAAAGAATTCACAGTTAAGATTGGTAAATACATTATCAAGACACACCCCCAACCTGGTAGGGAAGCTAACGGTCCCAGCCAAGCCGTAAGACTGCATAAGATTGCACAGATCAAGCGTCCTTCGACTGTTGTTAGAAAAACTCACATTAAAATCACCGGTTAAAACAAAATTTTTGGATAAATTTAGACTATTGAGGCAATTAGCCATAATTGTAAAAACCGCTCAAAATCACCATTTGGGGACCTATAAACAGTCATAATTTGTGTGTTTAATTTTTTCAGAAAGACGCCCGAGATCTCACAATGTATCTCCTCAGAGAACCTAGAGACACAAAGATCGGTATAATCCAAGTTGCCCCTTAAATAAATCGCCACCCCACCGTGACCTCTCACAGACCTACAAAAACCAGAAGCGGCCTTGTATCCACTGAGATTTGTTACTGAAAACTCATCAGCTGTTAGCCAATGCTCATTAAGGCAGACACAGTCAAACTGATTTTCATTGAGGATTACCTCGAGTTCTAAAGTTTTATTACGAACACTTTGTATGTTGGCATGTAGAATTTGAAATTCACTCTTGACAATGCATCAGCATTCTTATGGTTGTCCCCTTTACGGTGTTCCACTTTGAAGTCATATTCCTGCAGCCTTTGAAGCCATCTTGCCACTTGTCCTTCTGGGTTCTTGAACTGGAATAGCCATTTTAGTGATGCGTGATCTGTTCTTAATATGAAAGGTTGGCCATATAAATACTTGTGGAAATGTTCAACGGCCTTGACCACTGCTAGCAGTTCCCTTCTTGTCACGCAGTAGTTTCTCTCTGGCTTTGACAGAGTTTTACTGAAGTAGGCAATAACTTTTTCTTGCCTTTCTTGCTCCTGGGATAGCACTGCCCCAACACCAAAGTTGCTGGCATCTGTATCCACGATGAATGTCTTTCCAGGAACTGGAAACGTAAAAATCGTTGAAGAACATAAAGCTTTCTTCAAGGTCTGAAATGCTTCTTCACAATCTGAGGTCCACATATAATCGATCCCATCCTCTGTGAGCCTATGCAGTGGCCTGGCTATGTGCGCAAAGTTTAGGACGAATCTCCTGTAATAAGTGCACAGGCCCAGGAAGCTCCTTAGTTCATGTTTATCTTTCGGTCGCGGCCATTTTTCAATTGTCTCTATCTTTTCTGGGTCTGTTTTAACTCCTTGCTCTGAAATTATATGCCCCAAATATCTAACTTCCTTCTTGAAGAAACAGCATTTCCTTGAGCTTAGTTTTAGGTTAGCTTCTCATAACTTCTGGAATACCTCTCGGACATTCTTCAAGTAATCTTCAAATGTTCTTCCCAAAATAATGACATCATCCAGATATACTAGACAGGTTTTCCATGTCATACCTCTTAGCACAGACTCCATGAGCCTCTCAAAGGTTGCTGGTGCATTACAGAGGCCAAATGGCATAACATTAAATTGCCATAAACCTGTACCAGTAGAAAATGCAGTTTTCTCGTTATCTTGAGTGTGCATTTCGACTTGCCAGTACCCACTCTTCAAGTCCAATGTGGAAAACCATTTAGTGTCTAAAGTGTCATCTATTCTGGGTAGAGGGTAGCTGTCCTTCTTGGTGACGTCATTTAACCGTCGATAGTCTACGCAGAACCTCATACAACCATCCTTCTTCTTCACTAGGACAACTGGAGAAGTCCATGGGCTCTGTGACGGTTCAATGATTCTCTGTTGTTCCATTTCCTTCATCATAGCTGAGACCTCTTCTTGCTTAGCAAGGGGTATCCTTCGAGGAGCCTGTTTGATCGGAGGGCTACTACCAGTATTAATCCTGTGCTGTACTAAACCTGTCCTTCCAAAATCGCATTCAGACGTAGCAAACACATCACGATTTTCTTTCAATCAGTTTTCGCAGTTGGTACTGCTGCTCCCTTGTTAAATAAGCAGCGGCGTCTTCGACCATCTTCTCCAGACTCTCTGGTAGGGGCTGTGGAACTTGCTGTGGTGACACCTGATTTCTCATAACTGCCTGAACTTCATGGCATAACCCAATCTTTTCGCCGTTGCTCAAATTTTGATCATAGTTCTTCAGGTTAGCAATCCGCACAAATATTACACGCCCTCTTTTCTTGGTCAGCATCTTTGCAGGGAATATACCTCTTTTATACAGTCCGCATTCTTTTTCGGGTTCCACAATAATTGTTTCACCATTCAGTCCATCATAGGTGGCCTTGATAACCTTTTCTGAATTAGCCGGAACCTTGGTATCTTCATAAGCGGTCACAGTTCGGGTAGTGTTGCCAGTTTTGTTAGGACGTGTCATCAGAATCTCTTCTGTCTTTGGCCTCAAAATCCTCTCGTGAACTTCTATCTTGAACTGCTGTTCACGCATGACATCCAGTCCTAATATGACATTATTAGAGCCTATGGTTATAAAGGCGTTGTGCTCTCCTGTAACTGGAATTTCTTCACCATTTGCCAATTCGACGATGCAGTTTGGTGGTGGTGCAATCCTGCAGTGGGCTATGATGTTCGGCCTCACGATAGAATGACTAGAACCAGTGTCCACCACAATGTCACAGTCCCGGCCGCCAGATCTTTCCTGGTACTACCAAGCTGTCTCCTGAATTCGGCAGCCGGTTAAAATGTTATTAAAAAGTACAAAGAAAACAACGTAATATCTATAAATCTTCTCTAAAACGCACAGTCAGACAACACTGGAAATAATAATCTGGGCTTGGGTCTCCATACAGCCAGGTTAGAAGAAGAGATCGAGGAACGACTTATATAGGGTGGTCCAAACTTTATCAGCAATACTTTAAAAACTGCTAGAAAATTTCAAAAAAGGGAGACTTTTTCCTATAAACATATATCGAAATCGAAATGGTTTTTGGTATATTTCAATTTTTTTAAAATTTTCTTTTATTTTTCCTAAAGGAAGACAGTTAATGCACAGATATTTGGTACAGTTTAGACACTCATTAAATACTATAAATTAAAAATAATTCAGCCCATCTACTTCCACCCGTGTCGGACAGACGGGGGTCAAACATCATATTTTTAATAAAAAAAATGGTACGCCACTGGAAAAGTTATCATGTTTACCTTCACTAAATTTCCCAATATATTCTAAGAAAAAACTATTCTTGACACTTCTTCGAAAAATGTACCCTTTTTGAAAAATTAACTTTTATGCATTTTATTTTTTTTTTAGCAGAAGAAAATCAAACTAGGATAGGCTCTCTAAATTTTGCACACCTATTGAGTTTTCTATTCCGAACAACTGTCCTTAATAACATCTGGTTCTAAAACCTACAAAAGGTTTCTACATTCGAAAAATCATGTATCCTGGGAATTAAAAAAAAAATTTCGCACCAGTAAAGTGGGCTTTAGGTAGGTCTTACGGCAAAATGTTATTAAGGAAAATTGTTCGGAATTAAAAACTCAGTAGGTGTGCAAGATTTCGAGAGCCTAGACCTACTTTCATTTTCTTCTGCTAAAAAAATTAAAACGCACAAAAGTGAATTTTTCACAAACGGTACATTTTTCGAAAAAAGTCAAGAATAGTTTTTTCTTAGAATTTATTGGGAAATTTAGTAAAGGCAAAAAAGACTACTTTTCCAGTGGCATACCATTTTTTATTAAAAAAATATTTTTATTGACCCCTGTCTCTCCAGCACTGGTGGAAGTAGATGAGCTGAATTATTTTTAATTTATAGTATTTAGTGAGTGTCTATACTATACCAAATGTTTTCCTTAACTGTCTTGCTGTAGGAAAAATAAAAGAAAACTTGAAAAAAAAAATTAACTTTGTATATCGAAAACCGCTAGGATTTCAATACATGTTTATATGAAAAAATCTCCTTTTTTGAAATTTTATAGCAGTTTTTAGAGTATTGCTGATAAAATTTGGACCACCCCTGTATAGCACCAAAAATAGGAAAAACTATTGTGACGTATATTTTTAAAAATCGCTCAAATTGGAAAACAGAAAGTGGATTTTTTCTCTAACAAAGCTCCAAAATAAAAAAATAACATGTATTATAATATTATTGAAGATAAAGGGAATTCATTAACACTAAATTTGAAAAACCGTCATGTTTATTAATTATTAAGATTATTCAAAATTAGTATTCCAGACGTGTATTCAATGTTAAGGCTAATAAACCGGGAAGGTGGTACTTATGCGTTAATGGGTAAAGTCTTGAAGTTCAAAATATATTTTAGTCATTCTTTACCTTCAGCAGGTCCAAAGCTGGCAAAAACCTTGCATCCTTTTCCACCACCATCAGTTTCTTTGGCAGTCGTTTTATAATTGACCTTGTAATACTTCCAGGGCCTGGTCCAACTTCACATACATAATGATTTTCAATTGCACCAGCAGCTTTAACAATTTTGTTGCACAAATGTTCATCCATTAAAAAATTTTGGGAGAGTTGTCTCATAGCCCTGAAAATTGCACTATGTAAATAATAATAATAATAACAATAATAATAAACTAGAAGTTCATCAAAGAAAACGAAGGTAATCTTTAACGATAGAAAAGTTACGACAGTTTCTAGAAACAAATGAGATATTGGCTGTTTGGCTTACTTACACCAGTCAATATAAAAATAATGGATGGACCATGGAAAAAAGTTTTAGCAAAACTCCTTTGATAGTATTAATCTAGTGCAATTTGATCCTTTGGTTTGCACCATTTGTATTTACTTTTTTATATTAATTTTCAGAATTTTTGGGCTACCATCGATAACATAAAAAATATTTGTTAGAAATTAATAATGTCGTGATAATTATTATAAAAAAATGTACACATTCGAAACTTCTTTAGTGGTTATGAGATAATTTTATATGTAAACTGGGCGATAGAAAATATTTATCGCTCACATAGACAAAGCTACAGATCGATTGTCAGAACCATTCTTGAAATCTCTTATATAGTTCATTTAAGTGTGCAACATATGGGACTTTTTTTTATTAATTGCACAATCAAAATACAGATATTGCCGAAAGTTGATGCATGTTCAATAATCATATTAGGTGCACATGCAAGTTAAACAGAATACAGGGTAGGTCAAAAATTTTTAAAATTGTACAGGAGTAAATTCGGCAAAGGATTATAAAGAAAAGTTGTTTAAATTAAAAGCAATAATAAAAAACAGCCTCCTAAGAAAAAAAAATTTCGTCAATTAATTTCCAGTTTCTTAATAAACATTTGAAATAAAAATTTAGCACCTTAAATGAGACTATTTAATATACGTATTATCATTACTTCTGAACAAGGGTTGCAACAAACATAGTTTGTAATTCCCTAAAAAATTAAAATCTAAGTTAACTGACAAATGGATTGTTGTGAGAAAAGTAATACCTAATGAAAAAAAGATGAGGGGTTGCTAGGGGAAGAAGAAAACAAGCAGAGGGAAGAGAGCTTGGGGAAAAATGGAGATGAAGAAAAAGTAAGATGAAAAGAAAAGGTGCAGAGCGCGCCTGAATTGATTAATCGTCGACAAAGAAATAAGTTAGAGAATTTGGTGGAGCAAGACATTTGGGAGAAGCCGAGTTGTTGTCCGGCTTGGCAGATATTACTGTGAGAAGGGAAAGGATATGTCTACGAAGAATTCTGTTGAAAGGAAGCAGCGAAAGTAGGTCTGTTATTAGACATAGCAGGAGGGACCTTTGTTTTAGAGTGCCGTATTCGAACTTTGTGGGGACAGCTAAATGTTAGCTGTTAGATTGACAGTTTTAAGTTTTAAGGGGGGTTAGAGAATTTTTAATATTATTCTTATAAATATAGCAATGTTTCCAAATAGTGTATAATTTTGAAATAAAAAAAAAACATATAAATCAATTACTGCTGCAAGATCGTACATAGCGGTTTGGAAAGATCTTGGCGGCAATAATTTGTTCTTTTCTCCCACAGGAAATGTTCATCCAGTATATTTATAAGAAAATTGAACAAAATAATTGAAGAAGCGGGAGTTCCACCGAGAAAAAGTTATTTTTTTTGCTGACAATTTTGAAAAGTTATTTTCCAAGATGGATAAACAAGTAATAAATAATTGTGGCCCACAGGGTGATGTTCGGCAAAATGAGGTTGAAAATGTAGAGAATTTGATTGATGGTCAAATTTACTCTGAAGTAACGCCAATTACCGCTGCAAGATCGTACATAGCGGTTTGGAAAGATCTCTGCGGCAATAATTTGTTCTTTTCTCCCACAGGAAATATTCATCCAGTATATTTTATAGAAAAATTGAACAAAATAATTGAAGAAGCGGGAGTTCCACCCGAGAAAAAGTTATTTTTTGCAACTAATTGTTTACGTGGCTCGGCACAGGATTGGGCAGAAATTAAGGAATTTCAAAATTTTGTAAACTTCAAAAACTTGTTTTTAAAACGTTATTGGCGCACAGAACAAGAACGGGAATTATTGTTACAAGTAAAATATGGTTTATATGAGTCGGGTTCTCATGCAGATTATTTTTTAAAGTTGATAAAGGAGGCGCGTTATCTTTCTCAGCCATTTTCCGACCTAGAACTCATATAAATGGTGACTAACCATTTTCCATCTGAAATTCAATGAGTTATATTGAATGGAGGGGTTCGGGTCTGTAGAAGATGTTGAATGCTACTTACGAAAGGTAGATTCTACATACCAGGGACACGCCAATTTTAATAGTATACGGGGACGAGATTTAATACGTCGGACTAATGAGAATTCTTCAGCACAGGTTAGGTATTCAAATGCTCCATCTATGGGTCGAAATGATCAGGTAAATCGAAATGATCAGGTAAATCGAAACGAGCAGGTAAATCGTGATATGCGTAGACAAGTAACAAATACAGTAACTTTGAATAGAATAGCTATAGAAAGTAGTCCATCGTTTAATGTTGGTTCTGAGAAATTGTTAGAAGAAGCAGAAATTTTAAATCAGCCTAAAAAGTTTGTGTCATTACCATTAGTGGAGGTAGAGATTGAATCTCTAAAGACTGTTGCGATGATTGATGGAGGTAGTCAGGTAACGGGAATAAGTGAAAAATTTTTGCAACAGTTAATGACAAATAACAATAATATACCGGATTTATCGATTACATGTTTAGCAATTGGAGGTGCCTTGAAGGGTAAATTAACAAAAATTACTCTACAGGTTTATTTGGGTGTCAAAATGGGAAATTTGAATTTAGAATATCCATTTTTGATTCTTCCAGGACTACGTAGGGATGTGGTCTTTGGGTTAGATTGGATAAAAGATGAGAAAATGGGAATTGAGGATGTAAAAGAATTATTTATGGGGAATATTATGATTCTAAGGAATTTAAGCTGACCTTGTTGGAGGAGACTGCAGTTAGTGAAAATTTAACTGTGAGTGGGATTATTGAAAATCCTCTAGAAGAGATTGTTAATTAGTGGGTATCTTGTTCTCAGGAGCAAATTCGAGAAGCTGCTATAAGCGCCAAGTCTTTTAGTACAAGGGATAAGGAACGGTTGTTTTCTTTGTTAATGAAATATCAAGATGTTTTTTCAGAGCAACCAGGTAAAATAAAGGGATATGTTCATAGAATTTTATTGTGGGATGATACTCCTTTTTTCTGTAAGTCATATCCGATACCTCGTGTATAAGGGAAAAGTATCGCGACAAATAAGGGAAATGATAGAGTGGGGAGTAATTAAAGAATGTCAAACTGAATATGTTAGTCCACTGGTGACTGTAAAAAAAGATGGGTCAATTAGGGTGTGTTTAGACGCAAGACAGCTTAATCAGCGAATGATTCAAGACCACGTTATGCCACCTAACCCTTCTGAATTAGAATATAATTTTACTATGGGCATGACTTTATCAACTTGCTACACCTTTTCTAGGAGGTGAAGCAGAAAACGGTGATATTATTCAAATTAGGGGTGGCATAAAATAATAAACAACAATAATACTTACTGAAATTTAAATCAAGCACGCTTTTATGGGGGGGTTGCCCTGGCTAACTCACACGGCGAGTGGTGTGGGTTAAAAAGGAATTATTCATAATCATAAGAAAGCGCCACCCGTTTTACGTAAACCCCCAGAACAGAGAAAGCAATGCCTTAGTTGATATTAAAAAAAAAACGGGAAATTAACAATGCCAATAAGTACTATATTTGATCAAAAATAAAGACAGGAAAAATCACAGTTAATTTCAGGAAATCACAGTTAGTTCTAGGTCGGCGAATAGCCACATCCCTGCTTGAGTGTATCACATTAAATAGTAAGGATGATAATTTATTATTAAATTAAATATTTAAAGCTTAATCGATTATGAGAAAAAGGACAACTTATTAATTTTGGCACCTGGTATAACGTTATATTCGGTTTACACGTGATATTCACAGGTATTGAGGACGTTTGAAAGTACTATTAAGTATTGTGTTGGACTTTGATAAATCAATTTGCAAATAAATCGGAATGGACTTGCCGGTTTGGTGATGAGCACAAGATGGCCGACAATGACGTCAAGTTATGACGTACTCGTACATGTGGCGAGGTACACGGCCTGTGACGAGTACGGAGCTGGTGGTGACGTATTTCCAGGAGTCTATTTCCCTTGGTGAGATTTATCGTTGCCAAATATGGAAGTGCGATCGAGCGAGCGATCGAGCGAACACTCGAGCGAGCGATTGAGCGTGCCCGTGAGCCAGTGAGCTAGTGTGCCAGCGAGCTAGTGAGTCAGTGAGCCAGTGAGCTAGTGAGCCAGTGAGCTAGTGAGCCAGTGAGCTAGTGAGCTAGTGAGCCAGTGAGCTAGTGAGCTAGTGAGCCAGTGAGCCAGTGAGCTAGTGAGCCAGTGAGGCCTAAAAGCCAAAACATAAAATGTACTAAGCGAAAACATGATTATTAACTTGACGGGTTTAATATTTTCCCTGAATTTTACTCACCGGAGTTGGTGTGTGGCCTCGTGGTTGGGAGGTTGGGAAAATCCAGAAAATATCAGTTTTAAACGAACATTCCTCAATTTAAATTGACAACAATCGTCTATACGATATTACGAAACGGTATGGAGGAACTTCTAACTGACTTTCTCGAAAAATCGGCAAAACGCCTTACGTTTGATTGTTGGATCTTTACACCACAAACGTTAAATTTAAAACGAACCGTCGTTCCGTTTTTCTGTCAAAAAAAAGGAAGGGGGCCATTCCAACCAATCAGAGGTCTTATAAATTGAAAGGCTTAGTAAATTTTATGCTTGAAGGGTACCACGGTTGGCACTTTAAGTTTTGACAGAACCACGTCAAACGAATGTCAGCCAAACGCCAGCGCTCGAATTTCCTAACCAAAGCGAGGTGACATAAACAATTTAGTACTATCTAATCATCACAAGTGGCCTTATAAAAGTGCGGGATGAAATGATTTATATGAAGGTAAAGTAACATATATGATAATATTTAAGTAGAAGTGTTGACTGCTATTTTATTTCTCAGACAACCGTAATATAAGCCACGCGAGGTTCAAAATTACACAACGCTACTAGTCATAAGCTCGACCTAACAACTAAATTTCCTGCACTATCGACAAGGCATGGTCAGCGGTTGCGTAATAAGGAGAATGCTTAATACCGGTGACATCGCAAGTAGTGGGTATAAACAAAGACAGCCAGCACAAGGTTTCTAAAAAAAAAGAAGCAATACGAGGGGGGTGCCAGAATTTCTAGGACGCCCCTGACTGGAGGATAAATCTTAACCATAAAGGTAATTAAGTTAACAACTAAACTTATAATTGATTAATCTTAAAATGTGTTGTTTATTTTCAGGTGTATGTGTGGTAGCCTATAGCTGGAATGGGTACCAGATACGATATAGTACGACTTTCATACGTTAAGGCGGTGGAACTAATAAAAGACAATTTATTGTATTAAATCTTTGTTTCTTTAGAGGCTACCTTTTTTTTGAGAAATATTTGAAATACTAGTAGAATGCTAAAAATATTTAGAGTATCGTGAGAATAGTTGAAGCCAATATCGTTTTATCTTGAAGCATTTTAGCGTAATATAAAAAATACCCGTAACAACACCCCCCTAAGTCACCAAAAGTTTCCATGAAACTTTCTTACGCAAGTTCTGACACCCAAGAAAACATGACAAAAAAAGGTTCATTTAGGCAAGTGTAGCTGGCTCTAAAAATAGCTCATTTAAGATTGTAAATTGTCTGGTGGATGTGCTTTGAGATCCTTAGCATGCCAAACCCCTAGGTTCCGTCCAGTCGAGTCTTTTAACTCATAGGTCCAAGGGGACACAACTCCGGTAATCTCAAAAGGACCCGAGAACTTTGGAGCTAACTTAGATATAAAATTTTTAGTAGCATCGGATAACTGATAGTTACGCTTCCAGACTTGCTGTCCGATAGTAAGACAATTGACTCTTCGTCTTAAATTATACGTAACCTGTGACTTTTTATGGGCTTTAAGGAGCCTAGAATTTACATCAGCAAATACTTTTCTCAAAGCATTTGATCTATCCACCGGATCGACAGACAAATTCAAACCATCGGTAACATTAGCTAGATCATCATCTGAAGTAAACCGAACTTCGCTTCCGAAATTGATGAAGTTTGGCGTAAGATTGGTGACTTCGTGCTTGGCAGAACGAATAGCCGCGCCGACTTTTCCCAAATAACTATCCCACTTTCTGTGTTCATCCTTGACATAGCTGGATAAGATCGTTTTTAACACGCGGTGTACGCGCTGAACCGGATTGGCCTGTGGGTGATAATTTGCAGTGTAGTGGATAGTGACGTTATATTTGCTGCGGAACTGTACACCGTATCGGCGATAACTTTTTCTGGTGCGCCATAAATTAATATTACGTGATCTTCAAGCCAACGAACAATACCTTGAGCCGTAGCAGACCTGAGGGGGAAGAAGAGAACGTATTTACTGAAACAATCCAATACAGAGAGAATATATGCGTAGCCCTGAGACGATCTAGGAAGTGGACCAACCAAATCAACACTGATTGTTTGCCAAGGTTTAGAAGAGGTAGGCTGAAGACTTCTCATCTGACCCGCGGGAGCCTGTTGTTGAGGTTTCGTAGAGAGGCAAACCCTGCAACTCCTAATATATTTGGCGACATCCTTTCGCATATTAGGCCAATAATATTTTTGTGCGATACGCGAGAAAGTCTTATAAACCCCTAAGTGGCCCGAGGTGGGAGGGTCATGATTTTCTCTTATAATAGCCGAGCGGTTTTCTCGCGGTACGACCAACACCCAGGAATCCGCTACGCTAGTAAGATCAGGATAAGGAACTTTGATGCGTTTCAAAAGTTTCCCATTCTCGGATCGCCATTGAGGGAATTTAGAGGGATTTTGATTAACTCTTTGGAGCATTTGGACATACCAAGAATCTTTCGGCTCAAAGTCGGTAGTGATCTCAACAGAGTTGACTCAGGGACACTCCTAGACAGGGCGTCTGGCACTACATTCTCACACCCGTTCCTATGCACAATATCAAAATCATACTGTTGTAATCTAATGGCCCATCTCGCAATTCTGCCTACAGGATCCTTTATAGAATTAAGCCATTTCAGAGAATAGTGATCAGTAACTACCGTAAACCTGCTTCCCTCAAGATATGGACGTAATTTCTCAATTGCAAACAATACAGCTATACATTCTTTCTCTGTAGTACTGAACTTTCTTTCATTTTTATTTAAAGAGCGACTAAGATAACAAATGACCCGTTCCTCGTTATGCTGAATTTGAGATAAAACGGCACCTAGTCCGTAATCGGAGGCATCGCACTGCACCACAAACGGACACGACAAAACCGGTGCCTTGACTAAATGATCCTTTACTGCTTTGAACGCAGCATCACATCTTTCATCCCAAGAAAATTTCACGTTTTTTCTAGTAAGAGCGGTTAGAGGGGAAACCAAAGAAGAAAAATTGGACACGAAACGTCTGTACCAAGATGCTAGTCCCACCACGCGGCGAACATCCTTAACATTTTTTGGTGGCGGTATTTTTAAAATAGCTTCGACTTTTTCAGAATCAACTAAAAGTCCAGACGCATTAACGACATATCCTAAATACTTTAATTCCGGTTTACATAAAAATCCGGCATTAATAATTCGAGTCATAACTTGGCGCAAAACTTCGACGTGTTTTTCGAAAGTTGAGGTGCATATAATGACATCGTCGAGGTATACGAATACGTAAGGTTCCAAATCCACGCCTACAACTTGATCAATCAATCGTTGCCATACTGCTGGTGCGTTGGTGAGTCCAAAGGGCATCCTTTTGAACTGGAAAAGTCCTCTGGTGGGGACCGTGAAAGCAGTTAAACGTTTAGATTTTTCATCTATCGGAATCTGCCAATATGCAGATTTAATGTCGAGTGTGCTTAGATATTTTGCATCGCGAAGTTTATCCAACGTGGCGCTTACATACGGTATGGGGTATGCGTCCGGTACAGTTACCTTATTAAGAGCTCTATAGTCAACGCAGAATCTCCATCCTCCGGATTTCTTCTTAATCATGACAATAGGACTGGACAACGGACACGTGACCGAGGTAACATCATCACGACCGCAGCGAAAACAAAATTTGCGCCTCGGTTGAGTGCATTGGCGGAAACGGTGACCGGTAGCCTTACAGTTCCAGCACATACCACGATCAATCGAAACAGCATCAACCCCAGAACCTCTGACAGCCGATAGTCCACCATCACGCACATCTGGATTGACCGCACGAGCTGTCTCCAAAGCACAGACGTAAGATGTTGTAGGTCGGTGGTATGCTAATGACGGCTCTAACAACTGTCGATAATTTGTGGGTGGCGGAGCAAATCGCTGTATACGAGCCTCCGTTTCTTCTACCGCGCGACTGAGACAAATTAACTCGGAAAGATTGGTGATATGGTGGGTAGCCAGCCGATTCTGAATATATGGCAGCAGGTTACGACGGATGATGTGAAGTCGAGTGTTCTCCAATGGAACCTCAGCAAGCTTGCGAAATAGATTCTCCATTGCAGCAACATAATTAACAATCCTCTCCTGCGATCCTTGAGTTCGCCTTCGGATTTCGTCCCACAAACCGTACTCATAGTCAAAGGGCTGAAAGGCATTTTTCAACTGACAAACAAAATCATCCCAATTCTGAAATGAAGCGGTGCGAAACCAGACAAGAGCATCCCTGGTCAACAACTCCGGGACCGAACGAAGCAGCTGCTCCTTGGAAATTCCACGCGACACTCGAATTTCCTCCACCCGAACAAGAAAGTCGTTCACACTTGACTGACCATCAAACTTCAAGTTCCACCTACTGACGTCGATATACTTTAGTGACTCCGGACTACCAAAACTAGCAGAACCGCCCCGTAAGGGTGAAAACTGGAAATTATCCAACCGGTCTGCCAAGTCAACATACGGATCTGAATGCGAAAAACTAGGTTGGGTGGGAATAGCGGAGTTTCTCTCAGCAAGATGTGAACAAGAGCTATCCGCACATCGACATGTACCACTGTCAAAAGAGCCACTCGGAACTGATGATATAGGGCGACTATTAGTGTCGACCTGATCGGAAAATGTGACGCGATGAGAAGGCACAGAGGGGTCTCGAGACGAAATAGGGACAGAATGAGGAGTCTTCACCCCAACAAATTCACCTCGAGACACCGATCCAGCACTCGGCCGAGAAACAGGACAAGAGCTCTGCAAATCCGGAACGACTGATGGTTGTCCAGATTCACCCTGGACACCTCCCCGAACGAAAGCTGCAGGATTAATTCGCACATTTGGACATGATCTCGCCAAAGGTTGAGGTGCCGCAGGAGGCTGCCCGTTGTCGTCATTACTACGAAATGCGCGTTCAGTTGGCCTAAGCATCAAACCAAACAGAGAGGTCCCAACTGCTCTGCGTTGATCCGTATGATTGTCCGCGTCATCCTGATTGTCAAGTTCTATTCGGGAAGATGTTATTGGAGGATTGATTATATTATCCTCATTTAGCGTTATCAAGTCATGGTCAGCTCCCGGACCTTCACCCTCCACTGCCACAGCTCCCTCGCGAACCCTCCAGACAGACGATGGTGGTTGCCAAGTATTCTGACTAATGTTATCATACACGACTTGAAGTTCACCGATAAGCTGAAAGCAGCGAGTTAAAAGGTCACGCCTAAGGGCCGCATCGGCTTCCAATTGACAACTTATTCTTTGCAGGCGCAAATGTATATGCATAGCTCAGTTCCTCTCCCAGCAAACGATTTATCTCCATGGTAACTAACAAAATATTTCAAACAGGATCGCAGCAAAGCACTAAGCACAAAACCCCACTCTTACTAATTAATAAAAACGAGAAAAAAAAAGCAACCTTTGTACCACCTGTTTAAACGTTGGTTAGCAAAATTCTAGAAGCTATCGTTCTAATCTATAAATTTATTTAAAGCTAGAGTTAATGAAATATATCTACATTATTTTTTTGTTAGATAAGGGAATGTAACCGCAAAATATCTACCCTGTACCTCTATCTAAATTACTTTCTTAAATAAAAAAGGAACAATTACTTAGCTACACCAGTAACAGTCTCATTCCCTGATCAACTACCTAATATTAACAACATTAATTAGTTAACTGTTAGTATGAAATTCAAAAAAGTTTTTAATTTCAATAAGTAAGCAAAGCCAACTTAAATTCGAATCACCCCGTATGTGCCTTCACTAGATTTCTAATCTCAATTTCAACCAGATAGCGCAAAAAAACAACATCAATTAAATCCAGGTAGGTAGGTACAGACAAAACGTGCGCCGCAAACCTTGTCGATATAAAAAGAGACACCGACTATGTTAAAAAAAATAGCAGCAATGGACCTAGAAAAAGTTATCCTAACACTAATTCAACAAACCATCAATATACACATTAAAATATTATTAAAAAGATCCAACTATCATCACAAATGTGTAGTTATTTAAAAAAATACGAGATACGCTATTTCTTTTAAAATTTGACCAAAAACAGGAACGAGAAACAAAATTACAACAATTACAAAATGCGTACCTATCTTTTTAAACCTCCATATTGGAATTAAACAATTCACACATCAATTTGGCAACATTAAAAAAGATACTATTAATATTCTGTTAAGTTTCAAAAATAAACACGTACTGGCTATACGTCAGCAACATATTTTGACAAAAAAATATATCCTTACGGTTCTTCCCTGTCCAACTATGTTACACAACTCAAGCAAGAGAGGCTATACGCTTTATTCAAAAGTCTTAGAGACAAAATAAAGAATGACTGAATATTCCAAAGAAAATCTTACATGGGAAATTTACAAAGAAAATTAAAAGAAAATGAACACCCAGTGCAAATAAAACTTACACACGTTGGGGCGCCAAATTTCTGCTACACCTTTTCTAGGAGGTGAAGCAGAAAACGGTGATATTATTCAAATTAGGGGTGGCATAAAATAATAAACAACAATAATACTTACTGAAATTTAAATCAAGCACGCTTTTATGGGGGGGGGGGGGTGCCCTGGCTAACTCACACGGCGAGTGGTGTGGGTTAAAAAGGAAATCACAGTTAGTTCTAGGTCGGCTAATAACCTCATCCCTGCTTGAGTGTATCACATTAAATAGTAAGGATGATCATTTATTATTAAATTAAATATTTAAAGCTTAATCGATTATGAGAAAAAGGACAACTTATTAATTTTGGCACCTGGTATAACGTTATATTCGGTTTACACGTGATAGGCACAGGTATTGAGAACGTTTGAAAGTACTATTAAGTATTGTGTTGGACTTTGATAAAGCAATTTGCAAATAAATCGGAATGGACTTGCCGGTTTGGTGATGGAGCACAAGATGGCCGCCAATGACGTCAAGTTATGACGTACTCGTACATGTGGCGAGGTACACGGCCTGTGACGAGTACGGGGCGGGTGGTGACGTATTTCCAGGAGTCTATTTCCCTTGGTGAGATTTATCGTTGCCAAATATGGAAGTGCGATCGAGCGAACACTCGAGCGAGCGATCGAGCGTGCCCGTGAGCCAGTGAGCTAGTGTGCCAGCGAGACAATTATACTGAAAATTCCTTTTTTCCATTAATTTTTTTCTAATGCGGCCCTGTATTTAATAATAAGAAGTCTAAATATTAATCAGTATTGTCAACAATTTAACTTACAACGTATCTTTCAATTGGAGAACTAAAAAAGGACGGCACATACGATAATAAAAAATAAATAAAAATCCTCCACCTAGAAGGCTTTGAAACAACGAAACCAATACCTTGTCATTTCTCATAACTCCCTCTGTATCATTTAGTTAACAATTTATTTCATTACAAATGGAGGGTGCTTTTTCAAATGACGACAAATTTAACATGTCAGCATGTTATATCTTGTGTCACAGAAATAGTGTAGAGGCCGAACAAATGTATTTTTGCAATTAATAAATGGCAAAAGTTATTGATTACGTTGGCTTAAAGCTTTCTTCCCGCAATTAGGAAAAGCGAAGAATTTACTCCAAAACACAATGTGACACTATTTGCTGTACAACAACAGAGGAAAACACTTTACCAGACGCAGGGCCGTAAAATTTAAAAATATTAAGTTTCCGAAGTAAAAATAAACTGTAAGTTAAATTGTTTTCAATACTGATTAATATTTAGACTCCTTATTATTAAATACAGGGCCGCATTAGACAAAAATGAATGGAAAAAAGGAATTTTCAGTATAATTGTCTCAAAACATTTTAAAAATATTTCGTGTCATACATCATGGTATTTGCAATGAAAAGTGCTTTCAAAATCTACAACAAAAAATCCAGGTCCGTATTTAAAAAAAAATAAAGTTGAAGATGTTTTCTCAAAAACGAAACTTTGTAGAACAAATCCAAAAACGCCATCTTAAGGCCCGTTAAAAAGTGCCACAAGAAAGTGTTTTTCTTTTTTCTCTATCTGTGATAACAACTTCAGAAAAAAATAAAATCGAAAACGCAAAATTTTACTTTTTTCAAAATAACTCAAAAACGAAAAAAGATATTAAAAATCTGTTTGCGCCATTTTATTGACCTCAAAATTGCGCAACTTTTTCCCCATTTAACCGTTGCCCTATCTCTCACCGTTTGCAATATCCCCATGCTGTTCATTCTTATCCGGGACACAGTGTATATGTTTGTTAATTATTCTTGAATGGATCTGCCAATTTGAATCATATATTTCAGTTATACTTTAAAGTAAATTACCCTACACTAGTGTAAGTTTCATTGATTTTCTATGTCTGGTTTTTAAAATATAAATATTGAAAATTGATATTCCACTTATAGAAAATATTATCCAATCTTATTTCTAATAATATGATCTTGCAGTGCAAAACAATTGCGCCGTTAAAAACCGCTTGACCATAAACCGTGCGTGGCTATAATAGATATGCGGTTTTCCACCTACTTTACGAAAATTCGGTGTCCAGATCCATATAAGTCTTACCTACTCTACGCTCCGTGACGATTCCACGAATATCTATAAATAGTAATTATCAACCCTCCCCGCAGAAGCTTTAGTTAGCTTATAAGGTATCATTGGGCGTCCAGTTAGGTATTATTATTATTTCGTAGTAGTAGCGGGGAGGGTTGACAATTACTATTTATAGATATTCGTGGAATCGTCACGGAGCGTAGAGTAGGTACGACTTAATATATGGCTCTGGACACCGAATTTTCGTAAAGTAGGTGGAAAACCGCATATCTATAATAGTCACGCACGGTTTATGGCCAAGCGGTTTTTAACGGCGCAATTATTTTGCTCTGCAAGATCATATTATTAGAAATAAGATTGGATAATATTTTCTATAGAATGTCAATTTTCAATATTTATATTTAAAAAACCAGACATAGAAAATCAGTAGGGTAATTTACTTTAAAGTATAACTGAAATATATGATTCAAATTGGCAGATCCATTCAAGAATAATTGACAAACATATATATTAGGGGTAAAACCACAGAAAATATAGTTCCACAACAGAAAGCTCCTTAACAATACCTGTCAAATGGACTCAAACTACAGACTCCAAAAACAAGCAGATTGCTTTTCTTATCAAATGATATTTTATCAAAATATAATCTTCCCAATTCGTAGATTAGCCAACATTTAATAGTGGACTTCAATATCAATGCATTTGGAAAATATTAAGCTTCAAAGTTTGAGTCCATTTGACAGTTATCATTGAGGAGCTTTCTGTTCTGAATATATTTTCTGTGGTAAAACCTATTTCAACTAATATTTGTAAACACCCCCTGTATAAAATGCGATTGTAACTTTTTGTAGATAATCATATTAAGCAATTACTATAAGTTTTCCTTAAGTAGTTTTGGCTTCAAAGCTGATTTATTGTATCAAAAAGGCCGTTTTAAGTGACTAATGTAAAAAACATGAAGTATAGAAAACAAACTTTTTAAAAAAAATAGTGTTTTGGAAGAAAATCAAAACTTTTAAAGAAAATTATTCTTGTCAAAGCAAAAGATTCTCAATAGAGATATTTTTAATGAAAAATGCTCAGCCCCACTAATTGGGACCAATGATAAAAATTGGCGAAATATGCTAAATTGTCGCTATGTTTGACCTACCCTGTACAATAGGCGGCTTCTCTTGTCTTAACGACCGACTGACTGACATGTCACTTGACTTCCTTTAAACCAGCAATCCTATTATTTTGTCACTAATCATATAAAAAGTAATACTTTTGGATAAGTGAACCTTACTATGTTTTAGCAAAACAGCCAATTTTATGATTTTCAAAAATTCATATATCCGAAACTAGACATAGAAACTAATTTAAACTTGCACGTGTAACTTATAGTGACTTGTAGTACAATATCCCAAAAAATTATCAAAATTGGCAGAGCGCCATTTTCCCCTGTATTTGGTGCGGGGTTCTTTAAAAAGGTTCAAGGAACCTGTGCTACAACTGTAGACGCTCTCTCGAGTATTGTCCAACAGTAATAGTTCATTAGTTGTACAATAGGGGGGTAATGTAGAGCGCCTATGTAATTATTAATTAGTTAGATTAAGTTATGTTAGTCTGGTATTGTGCAATAATGGACAGCGTTGGGTGGCACAACAATAATAAAACCTCCTGACAAATGGATTGTTGCAACAAAAGTAATACCAGGGAACAACCAAGTAAGAGAATACAAACTCATGGTGGGGTCATTGTTGTCGCTCAGCCATTGCTTTGGAGGAGAAGTCAGGCCCGTATTTAAATAAAATTGAAATAGATGGTTCAGGTCTGTAACGTAAAAATTAAACGGAATGTATTTAGAAAAACAGAAAACTGGAAGAAACAATATTACATTAGAAACGAGAGGTGTGTAAGTTGTGAAAAACAGCAATAATATACCCAGGTGCAAAAAAAACGGGCCATCTAATATATTTTCGTATCCTGGTTTTAAATGAACAACAATATATTCTCCTTTCCTTTATTTATGTTATTGTTTATTAAAACAAGAATAGGAAGTCCTTTATATCAATAAAAAAATAAAGTTTAAACTGAAAAAAAAATACAACTGATTTTGAAAAAATATTAGGTGGCGCGTTTTTTTTTGCACGTGAGTGTGTATATCCGCTAATATAATTACCTACATAGAACGGACCTCCTAAATAAAGCTGGACTGCCATTGGTGCTTTCCCCCTCCACCAATTTTTGTCCAACCGCCAGAGGGCGCTGAAGGCTGGTTTTTGGTACAGTGGCTTTATACAAGACAGTGGCGACACGGCCGCCATGTTTCGTCAAATTAGAGGTGGGACTATTTAAAAAATATATCGATATTGTGAATCCAGATCCAGTATCGATTTTTTTTATCGATATGACTATTATACAGGGTGTTAGTAAATAAGTGCGACAAACTTTAAGTAGTGATTCTACATGAAAAAATAATGACAGTTTGCTATATAAACGTAGGTCCGCAAATGCTTCGTTTCCGATATACGATTAAGATATTCAAATGAAATTTGGTGGGTTTTAAGAGGACTAGAAAGCGCATTTTTTGACACCCGATTAAAAATTTTATGTTAATCAGTGGCGTGCATAGGGGTAATGGCCTCGATATTTTTAAGAAAATAAATGATATGCCACTGAGATAATTTAAAATAAAAATTATTTTTAAAATCCTCGTTTAATTAGTGACAAAAAAGCTCTCTTACCTTTTTTTCACAGGGGCCGCCATATTTATGCAAAAAAATAAAACATAACGCGTATTTTTAATGTCTAACAACAATATCAAAAACCTACCCTATACAGCAACAATAAATCAAAACAACAAATGAAAATAAAAATATCTCGAATAAAACATTTTTAGTTAGGTGCACATAGCTATAACAATAAATAAATTATCTTTTTTTTTTAAACTTTGACTCCCTGTATATCGGAAATGAAGCATTTGCGGACCTACGTTTATATAGCAAACTGTCATTATTTTTTCATGTAGAATCATCCCTTTGTTTGTCGCACTTATTTACTAACACCCTGTATATTAAATAATAGTTATTTATGTACCAAGGCACTGAAGTTCAACTTTTTATGACTCATGTGGAATTTAGTTGCCGAGGCCTCTGGCTGAGGCAAATAAACAACATGAGTCATAAAAAGAACTTCAGTGCCGAGGTAGGTACATATTATATATTTTTTTGAAATCGAAAAAAAAAAAGTTTTATTAGGCAAGAAAATAATCATAAGGGATCACCCGTTCATAAACCAACTGCGCGCGGCGTTGCTTGACTTTGATGATCGCTCTACCTAGTAGTAGTCAAGTAAGATTTATATCGAACAGAAAAACCAAACTGCTGCCTGTTGTGCAGCCCCACAGCAAATCTCTTGATATTCAAACCTACTAAAATATTTATACCGAAAGATTGCGCTGGTATAGGTAACAATTTTGCAATGTGTACGAAAAGTTAAATGGGCCTTTTGTTGCCGGGTTTTGAATATTATGTCACTTTTGACGCGCGATAAATCCGCATCTGACGTTTGATGTTTACATCTCGCCAAAGCCTACTTATTGAAAAAATCGTACAATAATGGGCTACTTTAATGCCGATTGCTGAGCTTTTAATGACGATTTTGGGACACTTTACTGACGATTTCAAGAAAAATCAATGTATTGCCCATTTTTTGAGAAATAAATGGTAAAACGTACCTCGCTGTTCCGTTTCGTTTATATTTTAAAATTAATTACTAATATCAGTGACTATACTGCTAATATTTAATGGTTCTCACTGGACATGTGTATTTTGAAAAGTTTAGAAATGAGCAGATAGCAATAAACAGAAAATTTTAAAAATATAAAATAGGGAAAACGCAATATAATTATATGGTACTTTTAGCTTAGGAAATAACATAATGATAACTACATTATAATAAAACAACTCCAAACGTAGGCATGTTCAATTTATAATTGGTGTTTACTGGTGTTATTATGTACATACAGAAAACTTTAGAATTAACAATTTTCTTCAGAGCTGTTGAAGTCCTAAAGCACTTGGTACACGAGACTAAAACTCAAAGAATAACTGCTTTTATTTTTGGTTTTTGGCACTTTTTATTTACTTATTTTCATGGATACACCATAAGAAAAATGAAAAGTGATATTACAATCTTCAACATCCTTCCCTTTGGGTGATTTTTCTTAAGCCCATTGTTTTGCAGGAGTAACAGCCTTTTTGGTTTAAATAAGTAAAGCTTTCATGAAAATGTTCGCAATTTGCTCCATTGTGCTTGTTTTAGACCATAAAAACTTGTCTGGAGTCTACAAAACTCTAGTATTGGTTGAATCTTCATAACCTTTTGGTTGTTTCACATAAACATTTTCATTGATTTTTTGATATAAACGCATGCTGTAGAGACATCCATCGAGTCAATTCAACATTTTCACCAGCAGCTATATGCTATGCTTAATATTCCTTTTATTATCATTCCAGATTTGACTACAGGGCTAAACGTTTGGTCGTAGTCTTCACCTTTTCTTTGTGAACAACCTTTCATTACCAACCTCGCCTAGTATTTTTCTATTGATCCATCCGGAATTATCCTCTCCTTGTATATCCATTTACAAGATACTATACCTAATGCTTTCTTGTCTTCTGGAACTCTCTGTAAAACTCATTTTTGTTTTATTCATGTGACTTCATTTCTTTATCCATTACAGCTAACCATCACTTTATCCATTACAGCTTCTTCATAGTTACTAGGAACACTAATTTTTAAAACATTTGCAACAGCTTTCATAACAAAGTTTTCAAATTTTACTGGTTTTGCAATTGTCTACGGTCCCTCAGCTCCATTATTTTCATTTCTTCATGATCTTCCTCCTGCTAATCAGTCTTCTTTTGACCTTCTGTACCGCTTTTTCAAACTTCTTCATTGTATTCTTCTTCTGGATAACCATCTACATTTCTTGCATGACAACCATCTACGTTGTGGTCACCTTACTTTACTTTTCTCAAAGAAAAACACAGGTAAAGCGCAGAAATATGATAATACACACATAAACAAAGCGTACGTCCATAATAAGGGACAACACGAATGACGGAATAGCAGTCCAGCTTTATTTACAAGGTTCATTCTACATAGGTACAAGGAATTTTGTAGAAAGAAAGCAAAATTATATTTTAAATATTTATTGGTGCTTCCATACAATCATTTTATTTTTATTAATACATTTAAAATTTCTATTAATAAGTTTTAACGTATAAAATAGTCTTGACCTAAAATATAATTTAATAAGGTAAGATATTGGAAAATTTTCACAAGGGGCTAAAATTTTATTTTTGTACTCAACGTTAAGAGATTTTTTATTGTATTAACTTGTGTAGATAATTTTTCGAAATTATCGTTGAATAAAATTTCCAATTTTGAGACAAATATAATAAAACTATCTATCTATCTTGTACAGGGGGTGGCCGCCTTAGATCGGCCCGGCATGTAGGCCACAGTGGGCCCGTTGTGCCCCCACAGGCCAGCGTCACACGGCAGCCAGCATGCCGGCCCTCTTAATGAAGGCCCGCAGCTCCCCCACCCCAACACCATACACATCCTCTGCGCTCAGCTTAGCTGAGCCGAAGGACTCAAATCTGACCCTGTCAAGTGCAGGGCACTCGGTGACCAAGTGGTACGGGGTCTCCTCATCCTCCTGACACCATCTGCACTCAGGCTCCCCTCCTACTCCTATAAGATGCAGGTGGCGAGCCAGGCAGCAGTGTCCGGTGAGGACCCTCACCACTCCCCTTAACTCTGACCTTGACAGACGCAGCAGCTCCCTAGACAGGGCGGTCGACGGCCCACGAATCATGAGCCTAGACTGCCTCATCCCCGGAGCCCGGCGCCACTCCTCAACGAACCTGCCCTGCAGCCATTCGTCCAGGGCTCCAATTGCGACCCGTGGCGCAATCCCCAATATTGGTTCTGGCCCCACTGGTCTTCCCATGGATCCCTCTCTAGCCAGTAGGTCCACAGTCTCGTTCCCCGCTATGCCCGCGTGACCAGGCACCCACGACAGAACAACCCTGTTCCCTTCGGCCACCAACCTGAGCAAACTCGATCTACAGTCCTCCACCAATGGGGACCAGGTACGGTTTGCTCTCAGCGCCTGTAAAGCCGCTTTACTGTCAGAGCAGAAGGTCAGCTTCTGGCCCTTAACTCCGAGCCTGAGCGATTCTTCTGCCCCCATCAGGATGGCGAACACCTCCGCCTGGAACACAGTGGTGTGCTCCCCGAGGGAGGTAGTCAACCTCCTAGCCAGTTCCTGACAAAAGGCACCGGCCCCCGTTCCCTTCCCCATCTTGGATCCATCTGTGAACCAGACGAGCCCGCCTTGGGGGTCGCTGTTTCCCTCGGCCCACTCCTCCCTGTCTGGAAAGACAAAGCGGAGCCGGCCATGGAAGCCGATGGAAGGCGTCTGCACATCCCTTCTCATTTCCAGGATTGGCACCACCTCCCTCAGCTCTGACCACAGCTGCCGGTGCCCGTGAACCGGGCCTCCGGCAACCCAAAGATTGAGACCCTCTAGTAATAAAACTATTATCGGGCATCATTAAGCTGCCAAAACTGTTGACAGTACCCTTTTCGTATGCTTTAAAATAACAATATAAAGTGCTGTCATCTAGTTCTTTAACTTGGTGGGCATATCTTTCACAAATTGTGCAAGTATGTACTTCTAAACATTTTTTAATAAGGTAACCACATATATATTTGTGAAAATTTTCTTGCAAAACATCAAGTTGGCGATAATCGGTATCAATAATTATTTCATTGGGGTCAGGTGGCAAGGACTGTGAGGGATCAGCTTCCAATATATTTGTATTATTGTGTAGATCTTGTAATTTTAATAATATTTTGTCTTTGTCACCCTCACAATTTTCTGTACCCGAATGGAACAACTTTACACATAAAAGCTTCTTGAATACTCTTTTAAATTGAATAGAAGTCGGATTTATGCAATTACCATTTTGTTGACGGATTGATATGAAAAAAATTTCTAGGCTATCCTGGTTAAGCCTTCTTGTTAAAACAAATTTGAATTTTTGTCTTAACCAAAATTGCCATAATTCCATTAATCCATTAATTGTAATTTTTATACATTCTAAAAATTTGATGCGACAGGTAACATCTTGGATTATAGTATAATCAACTATTTTTATATCACTAAAAAACTCAAAACATTCTTCTAAAAAAGCCATTTGATAAGGTTCACCTTTAAAACCTCTATTATATTCTTTTGGACTTGTCAACTTAGAAGAATTGAGAAGATCGAACAACTTGTCCATCATGTCAACAAATTGAGCTGTTGTAAAGGCACTTGCAGGTATCACTCCAAACGTAATGTATAAATTCAATCCTGCCGACACTGTGTGGCTAAAAACTTGTGATGGAAATTTAACTTTCATTTTTTCAAAATTATTTGGATAGATGTGTGAATCCGTTAATTTATGGGCAGCTCTCGGGGTATAAGTTTTATCATGGGTGTAGAAAGCTTCAATGTATCTCCAGGAAATTTCTTCTCCGTTTCCTTTTAAAAATTTATATTTTCGGAGGTTATTTCGGACAGTCTTTATTAAATGGGGAGAATCAAACATATATATAACTTTTTGTTCTTCTACAAAAAAATAAGGGTGGTTGGGAGTTACCTGCAAGTGCTTCTTCAACAGAATATTGTTTGATCGCTTACTCCTATACTGCCCAAAAAAGGCAAATGGCAGTAAGTGACAAAACATCGAATTTGAATAAATCGCACTTTAATGAAATTGCATTGCTTTTTCGTAATAATAGCTTTAAGTAACGAAACTGGGGTCAAAATATAAATTAAAACAATGTAGTTTTCTTCTGTAATGTTCTTGGAACATTTCCCTGTCAAATTTAAGAAAAAATCACTTACTGCCTTCTGCATCAGTATTTTGAAATAATTTAGTTAAGACAATTAGCAGTAAGTGAAACAATTAGGAAGATTGGCTTTTAAAAACATTTATTGAATGATTAATTTTTGCTCAGATGCAGTAGTTAAGTCATCAACATTAGTATCTCTTAAATTGATCCAGAAAAGTTTCCGGTTTTCTGGCATCAGAGGTCCCAATTCCAGCACATACTGCTGTTTGACAAAGTACAATATTTTGAAAACGCGAGGGTCATACTAGGGTATACCGCAGTAAGTCAAGTTCATCCACTTACTGCCTTGTGCCTTCCAGTTGTTTAAAATAAAAGCACATACTGCTGTTTGCCATCCCATTTTATTTGGACACACGTATGATTTTTTTAAAGGAGATTAATTCAAGAGATGCTTCACTTACTGCCCCATCCAAATATTTAAAAATGTCATTTTTGAACATTTGTCACTTACTGCCTCTTGCCATTTTTGGGCAGTATATCCCGCAATTGCTTTATTAAATTAAAAATAGTGGCTTTCAGTTGAAGGGCGGGACATGAAGAATGAAAAAAGCTGTAGCACAAAGGTTGACTCCACTTATTTTTTAAACCTCGAAGCATCAATACTGTAGCCGTCAATGCCGGTTTAAATGTCTTTCCTCCTATGCCGTCATCTTCTAGGCCCATAATTGCGTCCATTCCTATGTCATAATGCAGGTTTGCTTTTATACTCATCTACGCAGAGCATGCAAAGCATATTAAACAATGTGGAATTATGTGATCCTGGTTCAACCTTTAAATTCTTCACCAGTTTCATTAAAGTTGTAGGCATTGGCAAACAAAATTCGCACATCATTTTTTTTTATACAATTTTGGTCCAGCGAAGTACATTCCAAGACACTTACTTTTAAATTCTAATGAATATCTCCTGCCTTTTGGGTGTTTCCAACCTTGTGCGACTTGTACATTTATAAAACCCGCTAGTTCCTTAGTAGCACAAAATTTGTATGTCGATGACACATATTGTTCCAAAGAAATATTATCTGCAACATTACTTAAGGCTGCATCAAGCTTCTTCTGTAATGCTTTATTTCGTTTCTGTAATTGGCAATTTTCATTTATTAGGTTTTTCAAAGATAGCCTAAGCTTCTTCTTTCTTGGACTTCTAGCCGATAAACCCAAATAAGTTTGAGTACTGCTAGATGAAAAATTATTTTATTTTACCCCAGTGGATGTTCGTGGCATTTGTAGTGCCATTGTGATTGCTGTTGTTGGTTCGGTAAGACAAATATTTTGAAGAATATTAATCTTCCGTTCGTTTCCATCAGCAGACATATCTGTAACAATACAAACCCATACATGATTTCAACTATTTCTTCTATAACTATTTCTTCTATATGCAAAAAAACGAGGAAATACGGAATACAGAAAAGAAAGTATCTTACCAATATCCACATTTTGGCTTGATCCTTCCATTCCCTTAAATATTGTAGGTAGTGCTGTTGGGAGCAAACGATTCTTTAAATTGTTTGTATACATATTTTTCTCAAAATGGGCTGAGCAGACTCTGTAGCTACTCAAGTTATGAATCTTCTCCTGAAGATCTTCACGTCCACAAGCCGCCAACCAAATACACGCCCTGAAAATATATACCTAGGTATATTATAAGTATTTATATTTGACCAACTCTACCGTCTACCCACCGTCAGATAGTGACAAATTTAGGTGCCCCATTTTCGCATACAAGCCTTGAAGGGGGTTGAAAAGTACATCGATGTTGAGAAGTATGAAGGGAAATTTACGAGTGGCCCCTGGGGATAACATAATATGGAAATCTGTCACTATCTGACGGTCTACATATATAAATCTCTAATTTATGGCTATATATTTACCTGGCTGGATCTGGAGGAAACCTAAAGAATGATAAATCGCAGTTGTATGCTTTATTCTCACATTTTCGTGCGGAACAAGTCATTCCGGTTTTGCGTTTACTCATTGTAAAAGAGCAAAAGGCACACAGGTACTAACACTATTCACACACTTCGCACGACTGCGAAAAAAAAACCAAATGAAGAGTTTTTTAAAAAAATTTCTCTGCAGCTTAGCTGGCAAACTATGTGCCAAAATAACCTTCAATAACTGATGACGTACTTAGAGACACATAACATCTAAATGTGCTTAGCGACCGATAAACAAGTGGGAATACAGCCAGTGCATTTCGAGATCCGCTGCACTGGGAGCTTAAGAGCTGGAGATCTGGGGCCGCTCCAAAGTTGTTTCATTCGGGTACAGAAAATTGTGAGGGTGACACAGACAAAATATTAAAATTACAAGATCTACACAATAATACAGATATATTTATTGGAAGCTGATCCCTCGCAGTATGGTGCCCACCTTTGTTTTTGATGTTAGTTGGTCGAGCGGTATGTTTAAAGGTGGTCCATAAGTTAATTTGTTTTTGGTGTGGGCCTAAGGATTAACGGAAACAACAGGGGAATTTTAATACATATATTGAAAAAGTAAATGGTACGCCTATGGCGTATAAATTATTACAATTAAAACTACAGAAAAATGACTTGAGGATGCACAAACGTGAACAAAATGAATTATTAAAAATATTCCTAAGTAAATATAACAGGAAAGAATCGACAATAAAGGATTTAGCGCAAAATAATTATCTATAAATTTTAGTAACTGGTTTCAAACCTAAGTGGCGAACAATATTAGCTTATAGCATAAACTGATAACAAAACTTGCAGAAATAGTACGTGAATTTAGCTCAAAATATTCCAAGAATAATATCCAAATTATTGGCACACAAGTTAGTTAGCCTGATCACACAAACGATAATAAAAATATGTAAATTCTTAAAAATGATTCGAAATTGATAATAGACACAAAATTATTAAAATAACTTGAAATTGGCACAAAAACGCATTTAAATATACCCAAAATTTAGCGTAAAATATTCAGAACTGTAACGACACTGTCTTAAATATGACAAAATATAACAATCCTTTTCAAATAAACACCAATAGCATTCAAAATAAAATAAAATCAAATAATTTAATCAACTAGAAATAGAAAGGCAACTCAGTCGACAAAACCCAACAAAACAAAATTCAATCGCTTACTCTGTGGTCAGTTCAACGGGCAGCATACTGTACTGAGGCTCTGGTGCTGGATCTATGGCAGGCAAGGCGGCCGCATCTCTCGATGACTTCTCGGGCAGTACTTCGCCCAACAATTGGTGGTCGGAGACTTCTTCTCATGACTGGTTCGGCATCGGACACTCGCTGGTCTCTCGGGCAGGACTTAGCCCTACAAGTGATGTTCGGCGACGACTCTTCTAAGGCTGGCACGGCATCGGACTTTCGCTGGGTTGCCGGGCAGGACTTCACCCTGCAAGAGGTGGTCGGCAATGACTGGCTTCCATTTGGGACTACCCTCCTTTATATCCGACTGGTTCTTTGTTCTCGACTCGATGTGCAGGTGTTCGCGCGACGCTCGCGAGCTTGTCGGCGGATAGGGCATATTATAAACAAACATGTTCTTCGGGGAACATTAATTACCCTGGCCGACCTATTCAATATAAACAACATGGTTTTTCGATTTAATTTATTACCCGCTATTCGGTGGCTTGGTTCCTAACCAGATGAATTTGAAACAAGATATTTTAAGGAAGTACTTAACACTGTATCGAATTATTTGATAAAATAAAATGAGAATTTTGGTTGGTATCTACGGGGCACCACAACAGTTCTTGTCACCTGACCCCAATGAAATAATTATTGATACCGATTATCGCCAACTTGATGTTTTGCAAGAAAATTTTCACAAATATATATGTGGTTACCTTATTAGAAAATGTTTACAAGTACATACTTGCACAATTTGTGAAAGATATGCCCATCAAGTTAAAGAACTAGATGACAGTATTTTACATAAGGACTCAAAGTTAACAACTCAATGTTAACAAAAAGAAAAAACCAGTAACCGCATACACGTGTTTCATGCTATTTGGCAATCATCAGTGTAACATTAACCAAATCAAAAGATATGCACGATTTGGGAAGCAACAAATGAAGTCCAGGCATAATTTTGCTTTCTTTCTACAAAATCCCTTGTACCTATGTAGGCACTTATATTAGGTTTTTCTGTTTTTCATAACTTACACACCTCTCGTTTCTAATGTAGGGGAGAGGAGGGTAAGATGACGATAGTAAGGGTTTAAATTTTTTTTTGACGACAGTAATTAAGGAAATATCTTGAAAATTTATTTTTAGGTGCTCAGTAGTACCACTTTCGAAGTTCAAATTTTTGTGTTCCTGCAAATTCAAAGATTTTCAAAATAATATTTTTTCTTCAATAGAATGTAATTGTCATCGTCTTACCCTCAAATGCGGGTAAGACTAGTTGGGTAAGATGACGAATAACAAACAATTAAATCAAAAGTTCTAAATACAAGTAAAGTAGGTTTATTTATTTTCTAAAATTTATTTGTGGCGCAAACAGATCCATGTAATTTTTAATTGGGTTTTTCGCCACCAAACTGATCAAAAGACAACTTTTTCAAGTTGCCTGGAAAATTCATAAATTCTTAACAGTGAATGAACGAAACTTTAAATGTGTAACTCAAAAAATAACTTCAACTAATTTGTTTTCTGAGCTTTCGGAGAATAAATCGTGAAGTGACAGATTAATTGTTAATCTGAATTATGGATTACATTGTGAGTTCATCATTTAATGAGACCATCCTTGTCTATTTGTTTTTCGTTGATATTTACCCATGATGTAACTAGGCATAATAAAGTTAAATAACAGAAAACACTATGGCAAATACTTGCATGGCGGGTAAGATGACGAATTCGCCATCTTATCCTCAGTGTGAATTCGTCATCTTACCCGAAGGTAAGATGACAAGGAATTTTTACAATGGTATACAGCGGCCAGACAAATTCGGTAATGATTTGGGCGGCATCTAGCGAACAAGGTCAGAATTATGTCAGAGCGTCACGAGTGTTGTGGGCACCCTATGACAACACAGACAAGAGTGCCATCTACAGTGAGGGAGATTTAGTAAGCAATTCGTCATCTTGCCCCAATCGTCATCTTACCCTCCTCTCCCCTAATATTGTTTCTTCCAGTTTTATGTTTTTCTAAAGACAATCCGTTTAATTTTTATGTTACAGACCTGAACCATCTATTTCAATTTTATTTAAATACGGGCCTGACTTCTCCTCCAAAGCAATGGCGGCCGCTGGCTGAGCGACAACAATGACCGCATCCCGAGTTTGTATTCTCTTACTTGGTTGTTCTCTGGTAATATCTAATGAAAAAAAGATGAGGGGTTGCTAGGGGAAAAAGAAAACAAGCAGAGGGAAGAGAGCTTGGGGAAAAATGGAGATGAAGAAAAAGTAAAATAAAAAGAAAAGGTGCAGAGCGTGCCTGAATTGATTAATCGTCGACAAAGTAATAAGTTAGAGAATTTGGTGGAGCAAGTCATTTGGGAGAAGCCGAGTTGTTGTCCGGCTTGGCAGGTATTACTGCGAGAAGGGAAAGGATATGTCTACGAAGAATTCTGTTGAAAGGAAGCAGCAAAAGTAGGTCTGTTATTAGACATAGCAGGAGGGACCTTTGTTTTAGAGTGCCACATTCGAACTTTGTGGGGACAGCTAAATGTTAACTGTTAGATTGGCAGTTCACAGTGAGTTTTAAGTTTTAAGGGGGGTTAGAGAATTTGCAATATTGTTCTTATAAATATAGCAATGTTTCCAAATAGTGTATAATTTTGAAATAAAAAAAAAACATATAAATCTTGAACCGAGCTAGCCGTTAGCAATTGATTGATTTATGAAATTGCTTAGGGTGAATATTAAAACAATTTTTTTTTAGAAAATTATTATTGTTTTTCAAAAAATATATTTTTTGTCTTAGGAGGCCATGTTTTGGCATAACTTTTAATTCTAGACAACTTTTCTTAATAACATTTTGCTGAATTTTCTGAAATAAGGGTACCTACTTTACTCTTGTACAATTTTTATATTTTTTGACCTACACCCTTTATGCTGTTTGACTTGCAACCATTCTAAGTGCGCCTAATTTGATTATCGAACATGCACCAACTTTCGGGAATATTTGTATTTTTGTTGTGCAATTAATAAAAAATATCCCATGTGTTGCACACTTAAATGACCACACTGTATAAAGGGTTCTGTTGGTGTTGTTGGTCCCATTAACGGATACTATGGTCCTAGGGTCCATGCTGGCGCCCAAATTACCTACGGGATTAACATGCATCTTTTAGTATGGTGGCCAGATTACATAAAGATATTATATAAAGACATAAAGATGTAGGTACCTGTTAGTTGGCGCCCAGATTACATCTGTCCGTTTAAAATCATTATTGGATGTACTAAAATTTTAAACGATTTGGTTTTATTTTTGTAGATGCTGCATTTGAATTGAAATTGGACGCTTTGTTATTCTGATAGTTTTAAAAAATAATAAGTGTCAAAGATATAATTAAACGATAATATAAAGCCAGGGCAAAAGTGTATTTTGCTTTTCAATGGAAGAAATTATATTAATTATATGAGTCATTCCAGTTGACAAGTTCTGCCGGCCATTGCTCTTCGCATTTGCAAATTATATTTTTTTCTAAGTAATCACGGCGGCTAGGAGAAATTGTTCAGGCAACTTTTTTAACTTCCGTGCGCTCTTTATATTATATTTTGTTTTGACATAGGAATGAATTGTTTGAAATCATCATTTAAATATCTCACTTTTACAAAAGAAGTTTCCAGCTTTTAAATTGGTCAAATGTTAATATAACAGATGCAAAAGTAAAAATTTTATCACAATATTCTAATGCTCTTAAACTTTGGGCAGCTTGTAAATTTGTACCGAAAACGAAGCCTCATATACTAAACAGAATGGAAATCTTGAAGTAAACAACCTTTGTAAAGGAATTTTTATTACATTGGATATTTTGTCAGACTGCCATTATAATACTGCCTCTCTATTTGCAATATTCTGTTTATATTTTGTATCCCTAAGGTGTGTATGCCACCCATTGTCGAAGTTTCAATCTATCGGATGAACCTGGTTTTATCAAATTGAGCAACATAGGTGAACAATGTTTCGGAAATTTATTTGTGGCACAAATAGATCCATTTAATTCCAATCATCATATTAATATTAGAAATGGAGTAATTATTAAAAGTTTGTATGACAGGGCCAAAACGATTTGTTCTAACATATAAAACACGTTCTTAAGAAGAATAGTAACCATATTGAATTTTTTGAGCAAGTTTTCAGGATTTTCAACAAAATAACAGTGCTAATAGAACTTTTAAGGCGAGGGGAATTTTTAGCAAAGAAGAAAACAACTATAATGGCTTACAACAATATAGAAATATTAGTAAAGTAAATAGAAATATTCAAAATAGTTCAGGTTTTGCTAAGGTTATACAGGGTGGTCCAACTTGTGTGACAAAACTTGAGTAATCAATAGAAGACGTCAAAATAAGTAGATCTTTTTATATAAACATGTATCAAAATCCTAACGGTTTTCGTTATACAGTGCGCCAAAGTTCAATTTTTTTCCAGGTTTCTTTTATTTTTCCTAAAGGAAGACAGTGAATGCAAACATATATGATGAACTGAGGAAATAGTCCATATCTTGTGTAGTGGAGTAGGAGAATATATGAGGAAAGGGGAAAAACTTACAGTCTTAGCTCCACAAACAGTTTGTATTTAACTGTACAGGGTGGGCCAAATTGGACACTTTTAAAGGGAAACTCCTATTTTTGACGGAGATAGACGAAAACTGATATCGGTGTCTGAGGCTCATTTTTTATGATAAACTAATGGCGAAAACCGCAAATCGATATCTGTCACCGTTCTTGAGTTACAAGGCGTCTTTCGAAAACTTTTTTTGGGTTAAAAATTTTGTGTTTCTGTAAAAATATTCTTAAAGCACTTTTTTACGTAGAATAAAATGCTGCTACTACATTTTTTTCTAGTCAATGGTTTAAGAGTTACAGATAAAAAATATTATTTTTTAAATGGAACACCCTGTATATTTTTGCATTTGTTAATAGAGCAAAAAATTACCATTCCAAAAATATATAACACTTAATGATTTACTTAAGTAGTTATCAATTACTAATAGCTTTTTTTTACTACTAACCTGAGAAAGCACCATTATTTACCTCATTCCTCTAATGAGAAGTAATATTTCTCACCCTAGGTAAATAATGATAATAAAAAAATACCTAGGTAAATAATAAAAAATTTTCTATATGACATTTAAAGATTAGTGTCATTTTATCAGCTTGACAACTGAACTCCCAGGCTACTTGTTATTTTGAAGTATTTGAAAAAAGCAAGAAATGGCTGAAATAAACTAAAATATGGCAATATTTCAATGTTAGTAGTAAAAAAAATTCTATATACACTTCGGTTGAGAAGGCCATTATTTACCTCGCATATTATAACCTTCGGCGCTATGCGCCTCAGGATATAAAAAAGCTCGGTATATAATGGCTCACTTCTCAACCTAAGTATATAATATACTATTATGATTTCATGTGTATAATTGGAAGCACACCCTTTTAACAAGTAGGCTTTGGACGGTGAGACAATGAAACAACCGTGGAAAAATGTTTACTGTTACCTACCTGTCAAATTTTCAGTTAGGCTGTTTAGGCAGGGTAAATATTTTTCTATTTTTGTGTAATTTATAAACTTTATAACATACCGACAATGAAATTTGAAAGTTATGAAAAATGGGATATGATCATCTGTTTTATACAATCCGGGGAAAAATCACATGCAACGAGCAATTTATACTACGAGCGGTATCCAGAGAGAAGACATCCTTTCAAGCACATTTTTGCAAGATTGCGACACAATTTGATTAATAGTGTACTGTATCTCAACAATCAAAGTTCAAACTCGTTGCCTTGGTTACCACCTTTATTGTTTAGCCTTCAAAAATCACAAATAAACTTGTCAGATTACTGTCACTGTCCAAGAATATTCTTTCAGCTCCGAAATTCGCACCAAATCGCTTTCTAACCTTTTTCACTTCCCCCAGGCCCAATTCCCAGGGCTTATATACTAAAAAGGAAGACTGGACAATACTCTAGAATATTCCTGGCCAATGATAGTTCACAAATCATAAGTTCTAGCAAACTTTCTAGAATGTTATGGAAGCTTTACAGGGAAAACCATGAAAACTAAATGAAAATGCCTCTAAATTAATTACAAAAATTATAAAACTGTAAGTAGAGTACCCAAACTTAAAATGTATCTGCTAAATCTTTGAGTAGGTTAGAAAACCGTGCAGACATATTCATAGAAAGCTGATATAACAACTTTAGAGGCATTTTTCGTTACACTGCCCCCCTCTAACATTTGATCGTCCCGATCAAGTTATATGACCTTCATATATCTTCTCATGGTACGGAGACAACCTGACGATATTTACTATCTTCATCTTCGCTGTTGGGCTACATCTTATACGATAAACGACATCATTAATCTTGTTCACGACGATGTATGGTCCTTCCCAACTTCTATCGATTTTCGGAGACAGACCTTTTGTTCGCTTGGGATTGTATAACCACACTTTGTCACCCACATTAAATTCAACACTGGTTGCTTTCAGATCGTAGCGGATCTTCATCTTGTCACTTTCTTTATGCAACTTCTGGCGAACGTCTTCATGAACCAACTGGAGACGCTCTCTCAGGTGACTCATATAATCCTCAGTAGATTCTGGATTTTCTGGTCGGCCTGTTATGATGTCGATAGGGAGGCTTAGATCGTCTCCGAAAATAATCTTAGCTGGAGACTTTCCTGTCGCTTCATGCACAGCGGAACGATAGGACAATAGAAAAGGTGGTATGCATGTGTCCCAATTACTTTGTTTCTGATTCACTACCATCTTCAGGTATGTTTCTAAAGTCTTATTGAACCGTTCCACCATACCATCAGACTGGGGGTGCAGGGGTGTTGTTCTTGTCTTGGAAATCCCTAGCAGGCGGCAGACATTTTGGAATACCTACGACTCAAAATTGCGGCCCTGATCAGAGTGTAGTTCTCTTGGAACACCAAAATCACATACCCAATTTTGGAACAAGACCTCTGCGACTGTGGTGGCCTCTTGGTTGGGGATTGGATAAACTTCTGGCCATTTGCTGAAGTAGTCCATGATGACTAACACATAACGGTTGCCAGATTCGCTGGTTGGGAATGGTCCCACTACGTCGATGGCAATCCTTTCAAAAGGAGCTCCGACCAGGTATTGCATCATTTTACCCCTGTTCCTAGTTTTTGGTCCCTTCGCCGAAGCACATTCTTCACACCGGCGGCACCACTCTTCGACATCTTCCCGAGAGTTTACCCAGTAAAACCTCTCTCTAACTTTATTCAAGGTCTTACTAATGCCAAAGTGTCCACCTCCAACGCCTTCGTGCACGGCTCTGTGAGCCTATGCAGCAGCCTGGCTATGTGTGCAAAGTTTAGGACGAATCTCCTGTAATAAGTGCACAGGCCCAGGAAGCTCCTTAGTTCATGTTTATCTTTCGGTCGCGGCCATTTTTCAATTGTCTCTATCTTTTCTGGGTCTGTTTTAACTCCTTGCTCTGAAATTACATGCCCCAAATATCTAACTTCCTTCTTGAAGAAACAGCCTTTCTTTGGGCTTAGTTTTAGGTTAGCTTCTCGTAACTTCTGGAATACCTCTCGGACATTCTTTAAGTGATCTTCGAATGTTCTTCCCAAAATAATGACATCATCCAGATATACTAGACAGGTTTTCCATGTCATACCTCTTAGCACAGACTCCATGAGCCTCTCAAAGGTTGCTGGTGCATTACAGAGGCCAAATGGCATAACATTAAATTGCCATAAACCTGTACCAGTAGAAAATGCAGTTTTCTCTTTATCTTGAGTGTGCATTTCGACTTGCCAGTACCCACTCTTCAAGTCCAACGTGGAAAACCATTTAGAACCAGATAGTGTCTAAAGTGTCATCTATTCTGGGTAGAGGCTAGCTGTCCTTCTTGGTGACGTCATTTAACCGTCGATAGTCTACGCAGAACCTCATAGAACCATCCTTCTTCACTAGGACAACTGGAGAATTCCATGGGCTCTGTGATGGTTCAATGATTCTCTGTTGTTCCATTTCCTTCATCATAGCTGAGACCTCTTCTTGCTTAGCAAGGGGTATCCTTCGAGGAGCCTGTTTGATCAGAGGGCTATTACCAGTATTTATCCTGTGCTGTACTAAACCTGTCCTTCCAAAATCGCATTCAGAGGTAGCAAACACATCACGATTTTCTTCAATCAGTTTTCGCAGTTGGTACTGCTGCTCCATTGTTAAGTAAGCAGCGGCTTCTTCGACCATATTCTTCAGACTCTCTGGTAGGGACTGTGGAACTTGCTGTGGGTCAACCTGATTTCTCATAACTGCCTGAACTTCATGGCATAACCCAATCTTCTCGCCTTTGCTCAAATTTTGATCATAGTTCTTTAGGTTAGCAATCCGCACAAATATTACACGCCCTCTTTTGGTGGTCAGCGTCTTTGCAGGAAATATACCTCTTTTATACAGTCCGCATTCTTCTTCGGGTTCCACAATAATTGTTTCACCATTCAGTCCATCGTAGGTGGCCTTGATAACCTTTTCTGAATTAGCCGGAAGCGTGGTATCTTCATAAGCGGTCACAGTTCGGGTAGTGTTGCCAGCCATGTTAGGACATGTCATCAGAATCTCTTCTGTCTTTGTCCTCATAATCCTCTCGTGAACTTCTATCTTGAATACGACATCGTCGGTTATTTCGGCCACAAGGACTCTGTGCTTGAACTTAGTAGAGCCTATGGTTATAAAGGCGTCGTGCTCTCCTGTAACTGGAATTTCTTCACCATTTGCCAATTCAACGATGTAGTTTGGTGGTGGTGCAATCCTGCAGTGGGCTATGATGTTCGGCCTCACGATGGTATGACTAGAACCAGTGTCCACCACAATGTCACATTCCCGGCCGCAGATCTTTCCTGGTACTACCAAGCTGTCTCCTGAATTCAACAGCCGGTTAACTTTTATCCTAATAGGTGGGGCTTGGTAGCACCCAGCCAGCTTTCGCCCCTCAAAGCTGGCTACTCGGAGTTTTCCTGCTTCTCACCATCAACAGGATTGGGGCACTGGCATTTCAAATGCCCCTCAACTCCGCAGTTCCAACAGCGCAGTGGTGTACTTCTTCGAACACCCATCCCATCTTTGGAGGTCGTATCATGTGAAAAGATGTTTTGCGGTCGCACCTGTCTTAACCTCACTTGTCTACGTGCTGCCTGCGTGGCAGCTTCGAATTCCAAAGCATGTGTCAAGGCCTCTGAGATGTCGGGCTAGCCGAAGCGCTTGGCTAGTCTCGCTGTCACGCACGCCATCTATGAAGCCGCTTACTGAAATTTGTTCCCGGAATTCGACTGGAGCCGATGGATGGGCCAGATTCACCAGGCGGGCAATGTCGGCTTCAAATTGTTGCAGGGTCTCATCAGTGCGTTGTCGTCGACCTTTCAGTTGCGCCTGGTATACCTGTTGTAGATGTGCTTCCCCATATCGCATTTCAAGTGCTCTAACCAGGGAACTATAATCATGCTGAGCGTCGTCTGGTATCGTTCGCAACACTTCGGTGGCCTCACCTCGTAGACATAACTTCAAATTCCGAGCTTCCTCTTCTCCTGTCCAGAAGTTTCCTTCTGCAGCAGCCTCAAACTGGTTAAGGTAATTTTGATAAACCCTGTAGCGACAGCTGATTCATCCTCATCTCCAGCTGTTCCATTCTTCCTTCACTGTTGTCAAATTTTGTTTTTATTTTACCAAGTTCACTTTGTAGGTCATTTTTCATTTCTCCGACTTCCGTTTGTACTTCTTTCTTCATTTGTGTTACTTCTTCTTCAACGACTACTTCAAACTCTGTAATCTTCTTTTGTAACTCTATTTTCAGATCTTCCTGCATCTCCATCTGAATGGTTTTCATTTGGGTTTCTAGTCGTGTTGTTGTTTCTTCAAACTTCCTGCTGGTTTCGTCAAATTTTGTGTTGAGGTCACTCATCAGTTTTTCTTGTTTTAAATTTCTTTCTTCGCCATTCTTATTTAATTTGTACATCATTTCTTCATGGAGATTCTTCATTAATTCTTCTTGTTTCTTTTCTCTCTCTTCTTGAAGATTCTTCATTAATTCTTCTTGTTTATTTTCTCTTTCTTCATGTTTTTTGTCCATTTCATCAAATTTGTTCATAAACATTTCCATCAACTTTTCCATTTCCATTGCGGTCTGTTTTCTGGTTGTGGGCATTCACCTCGGGGTCCTCTTAAAATCGCGCATCTGACACCAAATGTACTGTATCTTAACAATAAAAGTCCAAACTCGTTGCCTTGGTTACCACCTTTATTGTTTAGCCTTCAAAAATCACAAATAAACTTGGCAGATTACTGACACTGTCCAAGAATATTCTTTCAGCTCCAAAATTTGCACCAAATCGCTTTCTAACCTTTTTCACTTCCCCCAGGCCCAATTCCCAGGGCTTATATACTAAAAAGGAAGACTGGAGAATACTCTAGAATATTCATGGCCAATGATAGTTCACAAATCATAAGTTCTAGCAAAATTTCTAGAATGTTATGGAAGCTTTACAGGGAAAACCATGAAAACTAAAGGAAAATGGGGCCCTGGGGGGCTCAGGCCAACAAAGATGTGACGGAAAATGCCTCTAAATTAATTACAAAAATTATAAAACTGTAAGTAGAACACCCAAACCTAAAATTTATCTGCTAAATCTTTGAGTAGGTTAGAAAACCGTGCAGACATATTCATAGAAAGCTGATATAACAACTTTAGAGGCATTTTTCGTTACAATAGCGTTAGAGCAATAGTTAATAGATTTGATTAATAGTAGGCCGAAAAGGTAGGTACAAGTTAAACCGGATTGTATAAAACAGACTATCATATCCCATTTTTCATAACTTTCAAATTTCATTGTAGGTATGTTATAAAGTTCATAAATTACACAAAAATAGAAAAATCTTTACCCTGCCTAAATAGCCTAACTAAAAATTTGACAGGTAGGTAACAGTAAACATTTTTCCAAGGTTGTTTCATTGTCTCACCGCCCAAAGCCTACTTGTTAAAAGGGCGTGCTTCCAATTATACTTGCACATGAAATCATAAAAGCTATTAGTAATTGATAACTACTTAAGTATATCATTAAGTGTTATATATTTTTGGAATGGTAATTTTTTGCTCTATTAAAAAATGCAAAAATATACAGGGTGTTCCATTTAAAAAATAATATTGTTTATCCGTAACTCTTAAACCATTGACTAGAAAAAAATGTAGTACCAGCATTGGATTCTACATAAAAAAGTGCTTTAAGAATGTTTTTACAGAAATACAAAATTTTCAACCCGAAAAAAGTTACGGCCACTTTTCGAAAACGCACATTTTCGAAAAACGCCCTGTAACTCAAGAACGGTGACAGATATCGATTTGCAGTTTTCGCCATTAAGTTTATCATAAAAAATGAGCCTCAGACACCGACATCAGTTTTCGTCTATCTCCGTCAAAAATAGGAGTTTCCCTTTAAAAGTGTCCAATTTGGCCCACTCTGTACATATGTTTCGACCCACACAGGGGTCATCTTCATCAGTATAACATTATAAAATTATTACCAAAGCTAGAAAAATTATTTTAAATTAGGTAGGAACCTTTTTTAGTGAATTAATAAAATTATACTTAACTATATGGAGCTTACCTTCCTAGATGTAGTCAACTTTTAGTATGCGAATGTGGAAAAAATTGATTTATGTAATTGTGCAAAAGGCTTGGTCAATATCTTAAAAAAACATTTACTTAACATAAAATGGAGGAATCTGAAAAAGACGAAGATAAATGGTAAAAAACCTACACACATAAATCAATTTTTTCCACATTAGCATACTAAAAGTTGACTACGTTTAGGAAGGTAAGTTCCATATTTTTAAGTATAATTTTATTAATTCACCAAATAAGTTTCCTACCTAATTTAAAATAATTTTTCTAGCTTTGATAATAATTTTATAATGTTATGTTGCTGAAGATGATCCCCTGGGTGGGTCGAAACATATGTACATTTAAATTTACCGTACTTTCACCGTTTTAGTATACATAGGGCGGAGCCGCCGTGTATTCGGCTAGGTTCGTCAGTCGTTGGCGGGGGGCGGGGCGTGTTTTTTGCTCGCAAAACTCGACTGATAAGCGGTGCGGGACTACTGTGTACTCCCTCCGCCAACGACTGACAAACCTATCTGGATTCGCGGCCTATTCCCCTATGTCTACCAAAACGGTGAAAGTACGGTATACCGTGTTTGTGGAGCTGAGACTGCAAGTTTTACCCCTTTCGTCACTAATATGGTAAAAATATGAAACTGGGAGTAGAGGGGACAAAAATATAACGATTGAGCGCAACATCGCTTATACAAATGTTGATGGTTAAAAAGATACAGGGCATTCAAAGTTAAAATTTTATTTGCAACTTTCTTAATAACTTCGACCGTTTCTATGATATCGGCTTAAAAATTGGTACATTAGGGTTTTTTAGGACGGCAAACAAGAATATTTTATCAGTTTTAATGTAGTCTCTAGAGGGCGCCACTTACTACCTTAGAATTATTTAAAAATACGCACAACTTCTTGTCCGTCAAAAATCGAAATTTTTGATCAAACATTTATTAAACTATGTTACCTTTTGAACAAAAAAGTATTCTTGGCAAAAGTCAAAAAACCTTACCGTTTTCACGATAAGCCCGATTTTAACTATGGAAGTCAAAAATAAATTCAAGAGTACTGTATTAAACAATAATTTTAAGTCTACATTGCGTGTTTTTGTTTGAGCCTTTGTTTTCCGAGTTAGAAAAAAATACTTAAATGAAAGTTGTAGGGTTTTTTCTCAACCGCTAAGATTTTTGAAAAAATATAAACTTACTTTTTTTAATGGAACACCCTGTATATTTGTGAATTTTTGAATTGCACGCATTTTTCCAATTCCAACAATATAAATATGTTATATGTTTGCTCTAAGCATTCGCATTATATTCCAAATTGCAGATAAATTCAATCTTTCAATCAAAGTTGCCATGGAAAAACATTTCAACTTAGACAAGAGCATTCCTATCAATCCATTATTTTTGGGATACTACACCCTACAACTTTCATTTAAGTAATTTTTTTCTAACTCAAAAAATAAAGGTTCTAGGGGTGGGTCAAAATATACGGGAACACCCTGTACACAAATAGTGAAATGTGCTGCATGCATTTTGTGTATGGTCTTGCCAATGGTAATGCGTTAGCAGCTAAGCATATTTATGAGCAAAGATATCTCAATCATGTAATACCATCCGCTCGAATGTTTATTACTCTCCATCGCCGACTCAATGAAACTGGAACTTTTCAAAAACAAACAGCTGAGATCGAGCGGCCCCGTACAATTTCAACTCCACAAGTTGAAGGGGAAGTGCTAAACGAAATTGACGAATGTCCTTCCACGAGCACAAGAAAGATTGCTACAAATCTGAATATTACCCACGCAACAGTTTTCAGGATACTAAACAGTCAGCTTTTGTATCCATATCACATCCAACGGGTTCAAGGACTTTTACCAGGTGGTTATCCCCAAAGAGTGGCTTTCTGTCAATGGGTATTAGAAAGAAGTGTACGAAACCCTCAGTTTTTGGCAAACATACTTTTTACCGATGAGGCTAATTTCTCTAGAGATGCCATAATGAACTTTCATAATAATCACATATGAGCAGAAGAAAATCCACATGAAATAGTTGAAAGTCGCCACCAACATACATTTTCTGTAAATGTGTGGGTCGGTATCATTGGAGATCACTTGATTGGGCCATTCTTTTTACCAGGGAGGCTAACTGGAGAAACATATCACAATTTTCTTCAGAACGAATTGCCAATACTTTTAGAAGACGTCCCAGTCCAATTAAGACGACAAATGTATTTTATGCACGACGGGACGCCACCTCATTTTAGTTTACTTGCGCGTCGATGTTTGGACGCAGCATACCCACGTCGTTGGATTGGTCAAAGAGGCCCAGAACACTGGCCTGCACACTCTCCCGATTTAAATGCATTAGATTTTTTTCTCTGGGGTCATCTGAAGCAACTGGTTTATACCACTCCTATAGGAGATATTGACGAATTGAAAAATCGCATTGTCGCATCATAGAATTAAATCATGTATTGACGTGGGAGGTGGGCATTTCCAACAACTTTTATAATTCATATCATAAAAACTGTCGAAGTTATTAAGAAATTTGCAAATAAAATTTTAACTTTGAACACCCTGTATCTTTTTAACCATCAACATTTGTATAAGCGATGTTGCGCTCAATCGTCATATTTTGGTCCTCTCTACTCCAAGTTTATTTTTTTTTACCATATTAATGAAACACCCTGTATATGATAAAGTTTAGGCACTCATTAAATACTATAAATTAAAAATAATTTAGCCCTTCAACTTCCACCAGTGCCAGAGAGACGGGGGTCAACCATCATATTTTTGATAATAGAAAATGGCAAGCCACTGAAACAGTAATCTTTTTTGACTTCACTAAATTTCTCAATAAATTCTAAGGAAAAAACTATTCTCGACTTTTTTTTTTGAAAAATGTACCGTTTTTTAAAAATTCACTTCTGTGTGTTTGTACTCTTTTAGCAGCAGAAAACTAAATACATTTGTCTTAACTGTATTCCTTTAGGAACACTAAAAGAAAACTCGAAAAAAAAATTGAACTTTCAGGCCCTGTATATCGACTTGCTTTGACCTTTTCTATAGATTCCTGAAGTTTTGTCACTAAAAGGCGTTATTTTATAATAATTATTTTAGTATATAAAAATATATTGCATGTCCTAATATCCAAAATTTTTGTATTTGTCTGAATAAAAATGTTGCGTCAAGTTTGAAAGGACTTAGAGAGCCTTGGAAAAATGTTTGTTTTTCTTTTCTCCTTTCTCCTTTCTTCTCCTACCTTCAATAATAGGAAAGTAACGTCAGTTTGGAAAATAGGTTGAGATATTGACAGTTCGGCGTGCTCCAGTCGATTGCTGTTTTTCGTTTTTTTTTTCTTTCTTCATTTTAAGCCCAACAAATAAATGTGTTTAGAATTTGTGACCCCTAAAAAAACCAACGAAGTCCGTATCTGCAGCGATTTTCTATCTCTAAAGGCAAAACAGTTATACCTATTTCCTTCCTATATCCTTCCGTTATGTGCTGGATTGTTTCTGAAGTTTGGCACCGGTATCTGCATCTGCCGTCCACTACCGATGGTGGTGGTGATTTTGATGCTCGTGTTCTCTCAGACATAGCGGTGTTGAGACGTCTACTATGCATATAGCTTTTAACTTAAACATTGTTTTGAATCTTATAGCAGTAGCATATTTTTGCAAATACCAGCTGTATTTTACTCGTTCTTAAGTCTGTCATATGACTGTTCCATCCGTGAATTTTTGACAGTTGCTTTTTGCCCATCCTGTATTCTTAAAGTGACCTATTAAAATCCTTTTGGTTTTTGTCGCATCCGTGAATTTTTATCAGTTGCTTTTAGCTGAACCTGTACATATTTTTTTGACAGCTGTTTTGTCCACCTTGTACACCTATACTATTTGAGAAAATAATCTGTGACGTCATGCAACGATTAAGTTTTTTTGGCTTTCCTATGTTTTTGTCGTGATGAAATTAGGTCCTTTTGGCTTTAGTTTCTGATTTACCCTGTATAATATATTTTTGTCAGTTCCTTTTGAGGCCCCCTGTATTTTACTTATTCTTAATAATTATGAAACGCCACGTGATGAAATTAGGTCTCTTTGGCTTTTGTCACACCCTGTATATGATTTTTTTGACATATCAGCTGTTTTATCCAGCTTATATATTTTTGTTGTCCCATCCCTGTACTATTTGACAAAAATCTCTGACGTGATGAAATTAGGTCCTTTTGGCTTTAGTTTAACGCCGTTTTAGCTTTAGTCTTTGTCCCACTCGATTCCTATATGAATGTTGACGAACCCTGTATTCTTAATTCTGTGACCGAGATTCTATTCTACACCATTTTAAAGCAATATTTTCAAATGCGTCGATGGCTCAGTTGGAAGAGCGTCGACTTTGTAAACCGATGGTCGCAGCTTCGAACCCTGGCGGATTTTTTTATTTTCAGAATTTGGCTCCATGATGTCAGAGGGATGCTGGAGATGCTGAACCCCGAGATGCTTAACCCTGAGATGCTGGACCAATTCCCTGAGATGAGATGCTAGACCTCGAGATGAGATGCTAAAGATGCTGGACCAATTCCTCGAGATGAGATGCTGGACCAAGGGCGTGGCCAGTGGTGGGGGAAGTGGGCGGGTCAGTGGTGGGGGAAGTGGGCGGGTCAGTGGTGAGGGGGAAGTGGGCGAGGCCTAGAGGTGTAGGGGGAAGGAGGCGGGGCCTAGGAGGAAAGTGGAGGTGTCCACCCAAGTGCCGCGTTACCTACTCAACAGTTTGACTAGAAATATATCACAGTTTCCTTATGAAAGCAAAGTAGACTTACCTTAATTTATACAGTTTTATTAAATCTCTAATTGTAGGCAGAGGTGGTAACCGAAGATTGGTTTTGCCTATAAGGTTTGCCATTATTGGGTTGTTTTTATTGGTTCATCAAAGTCATCCAAAAATACTTCTTGTTTTACAGCAAATATAGTATAACCATAAATTGATAATATACCAACTCCCAGAAAACCTGTAACAAGAGAATATACTAGTACCTATATGGGATGTTTCGCGAGTTATCCACATAACATCAGGGGATTATAGGTTGGATTTGTTTATGACAAAAAGGTCATATAAACATGTGTCTTGAAATGCTTTGTTTTCAAAGTACAAGGTATTAAAGGACATGGCTATTTGAAAATAAAAATAGAACTACTCATAAATTATAACAAAAGGCTTGTACCAACTGCAGATCTGAATCATTCCAGAACTGTTTTGAACCAATCAAAACACAAGAAAATAATTTCAGAACTTTTTCGACAACTCAGATGAATGATATCTAAGGTTGGGAACCACTCACAACTTAGTTGGAACAAACTTATAATATTCTAGAATATCTTTTGTTTGTCTGCACTGCTTAGTAACAAAGTTACTACATTTCCTGGCTTTTATTTTTATGTGAACTGAATTGATTTTTTTGCCAAGCTGTATTAGTGACCGGCCGCGGCATTTTTTTTATGTTTGCACTGACGTATTTTTTTCTATGCCGCAAAACCGAGACTATCTATTGCGTATGAGTTAACTTAATTTTGGGAATTGCTTCCGATTTGCCGTTATGTGCTAAATATTTCTTAGACCACCGAGGGGGTTAGGAAAGCCAAAAAGAGTTATAACTGGATTACTAACTCAGGTTGCAGGTAGAACCGCCATTCTTTTTGGAAAGCCGGGTATACAGGACATGCCCGATTCAGAGAAACCTCTGTCAGGGACCTGAATGGTGGGGCGGTCACCAGGTCTGACACCGCGGCCTTGACCAATGGGCAGCGAGCACACGCACCGCTAAGCTGTGCTACCCAGGCAACATAACTCGACTGTGGCTCTTCCGATATAGTTCTTGGTGAGTGAACTTAGGATAGAACTGTTCCCACCGACCTTACCCGTCCTATCATCTATTAACCTTGGAACGGTATCAATAGGGTAAATTGGTGAAAGTTCCAGGCTACCGAAATTCAATTTTAAATTGGCCGAGTCTTTTTTTGCTTCCCTTTTTTGTGGGCGGTCCGCTCCGCGGACAGACGAAAAACAAGGGAAGGTCTTGATTTAGTGCGGGTGTTGATAGCGAAGTGAAGGTGTCGTTTCCTAGTTCCTTGATTTCAAAAAGAAATGTGTAAATGCCGTAACAAGTGAAACATAAGGATATTTAAGTGCTATTTTAATCACCAAGTAAGTTCGTTATGCCCATTCTCTCCTCATAAATTTCTAAAAAATGTTTTTTGTTTTAATTAGATACTTCGCTTTGTCCACCTTCCTGCCATTAGTCGACGCTAAGGCGAGTTACATTGGAACCCTCCTTGTTTAAGAGGTATGAGTAGTGCCCTCCACTATATTTTATCAGTTCTCTCTTGGTGTTGTTTTTATATAAGGTTTGTTCGTTTGTTAATAGGGTTTTATCCCGGGGTTACTTGACTTTGATATTGCAATACCTACCATTGAAGCTGCATGGAAGACCACAGCCTGCGATAGCTAGAGCCCCAGCGACAGGAATGAACTAAGCTGAGAAGCCATTTGTTGGGTACACCGGAGCTCCAGCCCGTAGCGGACACGCAAATTTTTGCTTACCTATCTATTAAACTACCTATCAGTTTTGTCTTCACCAATTATCTTCTTACCGTATATATGGCAACACAGATAACGTAACCTAGATTGGCAGTGCGGGTTGTTCCTTCAATCACCGGGCAGAGTATTAAAATAATTCCGGTTTCTTTGTAAAATTAATACGAGGTGGGTATTTTATGACATGCAATAAAACTGAGTATAATCCTACGGCTACCTCTCCCCATTTACAAATATTGCTAGGGGCTAAATGGTATTATATTCATTCAATCTCTGCTCTTTTAATCTTTTTAAATAATTCTGCAAACAAAAAAATTCCCTTGTGATATACAGACTTTATTTTTTGTCACATTGTATATTATCCAAAGGAGAAAAATGGTCTAATGGTCATTATAACTTATATTATATAATCCTACATTGTCCTTCCCTGGCATTCATCTATAAAACATTAAAATAACACTCCTACCACATAAATGTGTAACCTAAATACTTCCACACTAACTGAGTTGAAGCACAGATAACGTATAAGTGGTTGAAGCAATTTCCTAGTTATGATAACTTATAGTGGTTGTTATAGAACTGCAACACTGTCTGCCTTATTATTATTTTTTTCTGTACCTACCTAGCTCTACCTATTCGTAAATACAAAATCGCCTGTGCCAGTTCGCTGGTATTTTTACACAATACTCTCATAATGAGCGCCCCTGGTAGAATTGCCTATAAGGATCCATTTTGAGAGAGGAGGGGCCACCGACAGAGGGAATGGATTTATTGCACCTCTTGACTGCCATCGACAGCTTTTGAGGACTATAAAGTAGGGTTTTGGAATATTTTCTAATAGGTGACTCTGAGGCGAATCCGAATTCACAGAACAAAGGATCTGATAATCTAGGTTACGTTATCTGTGATTGCAATGATCATGGTAAAATAATTATTATTATCGATATAGTCGAGTAGAGGTCATCACAAAGTTGCATTTGCTATTATTATTGTCAAGTTAAAAATATTGAACTGAATCTTCAGCGCTGAAAGAGGACGTCCTTTTGCTATGTGTTTATTTTATTAGTTATTATTGCGCATCTCACGTACACCTAATTGCTTATGTGTTGATACCTACCCAGCAATAGCAATATATTCTCCCTTTTATTAGATTTCTATTTTTTTGTAAGTGTCCCTGGTTATTTTCTAGGTTTAAAAACCTGGGCAAATAAGAAACCATTTTATAACAAAAAAACCTAGTGGCGCCCGTTAAACATAAATATAAAAAAGAACAAAGAATCGAGCTAGGCAAACTACCTCTCTCCACGAGCCAGCAGCCAAGGCAGTGTTCACTTTTATTTCGGACCATTTTTTTTTTTTTAATTTTTTGAAATAGGGTGACACAAAGATAGCGCTCAGCGTGAGGGCCCGAGTTCGATTTTTTACAGGTATTTATTATTAAAATTTAAACTACAAATTTTAGTAGTAAAATTATTTTTTTTTGTTTGCAATTCTTTTTGTATGCTCGGCGCGAAGCGACGGCTCAGGGCCGGGCAATAATTTTATTTGCAATATACTGAGAGAGTCAAAGGTCAAGTAACCGTATTGGGAAGTTTAAATTATTTACTAAAGGCATTCATATTGGCTGCATATTTCGTGGATATTGGGTAATAGAAAAGTCTAGAAATATATTTTTTTTATTTATTGCACATAAAAAGCCAAGAAATACAAGAATTTCATCCGGCTTATCCTCTAATTTAAAAACAATATTTAATTACAATTACAATTAAGAAAACAGTCTACAATAAATCACAATATACAAATCTAACCTTATTGAAGAAAAAGAAGAAGTACGGCTTGCAACCACACTTATAACAACCATACCACCTTACAAGGATAATACAAAATTAAAAGGTTATTTCACTTATTTCTGCTTTCAAGCAGGTTTTAAATCTATTGACAGGTAAGTCTTTGATGTGGCCTGGTAGCTTGTTGTAAAATTTTACACCATTACAATAAACTGATTTGGCCGCCACCATAGAATGAATGTTAGGTAACGAGAGATCTTTAATTTGTCGAGTGCTGTAATCGTGGATTTCTTGTCTTCTTATAAATGTAATATTTGAATGCTTTTTTTTACACAGCACTTGATGGACATATGTACACAATTGATAGATGTATAGATGCCGCACTGACATCCTAAAATTGTTATACAATTCATTAGTTCTGTAGCACCTAGGTAAAGAGTATAGATTTCTTACAGCTCTATTTTGCAAGACATTTACACGATTAATCAATGTTAGGCTTGCCCCATACCATATCCCAACCAGGTACTGTAAATGACTGTGAATGAGTGAGTAGTATACAGGTCTGAGTAAGCTCGATGGCACATACAATCTTACCCTTTTAAGTATTCCTACTGTTGGAGAGAGTTTGCTTACCAACGAATTTATGTGGTGTTCCCATGAGAGAGTTTCATCAAGTGTAAGACCCAGGTACTTTATTCTATCACAGTATTTCAGATGTTGATTATCATAAGTTGTTAAGGTTCCGCCACTGGGTGGTCTCAGCTTTTTTGATAAGTACATATAAGATGACTTTTTGACATTCAGGGTTAGCTTAGCTCTGAGAGTGTAACAAGGTCCTCCTCTATATGAGCTTTTATTTTTTCATATGAGCTATCAAAGTATAATAAAAGAGTATCATCTGCATATAGCCTAAGTCTTCCACTCAGTCGCAGACCTGCCAATGAATTTACATAAATAAGAAACAAAGTGGGCCCCAAAATAGAGCCCTGTGGTACACCGCATTTGATGCTACGCATCGAGCTTACCTTCTCTCCCTGTTTTACAAATTGCCGCCTATCCAAAAGGTAGTTAATGAACCAGTTTAAGCATGTTCCTCTTACACCCAGTAACTCCATTTTGCCTAACAACAAGCTATGGTTGACCGTGTCAAAGGCCTTGCACAGATCCAGCGATAGTATACCCCCTTTCAAACCCTTATCAACGTTCTCTGAAATATCTGCCATCATATCGATTGTAGCGGAGCTAGTATCGCTGGACCTGCGAAACCCATATTGATAGTTATATAGGAACTTATTTTCTAAAAAATTCACTAGCCTGTTATTGATGGCCCGTTCAAATATCTTAGAGAAAACTGGCAGCACCGAGACTGGTCTGTAATTGTTCACTATATCACTGCCACCACTCTTGTATATGGGCACCACTCTTGCTTCTTCATACTAGAAGGAACATCACCCGTACTCAAGGACTGATTAACAATTTTACACAGAACTCTCACTAGCTCTTCTCTACACTCCTTCACGGCTTTAACTTCGATACCGTCAAGTCCTGGCGCTTTCCCCATTTCCAACGAAGACACATAATTGTTGATTTCCATTTCCGTTGCCGGCTCAAAAAAGATGCTGTCACAATATGTAGTTTCCTTTGTAAAATCCAGATTTCCCGGGGGTAAGAGGTCTGCGAGCTTTGCAGCAATCTCTGTGAAAAAGTTATTAAATTCGTTGCTTATTATTTCAGGATCCTTGCATATATTTCCATCTACTTGGAGAGTGCGGATCGTGCTGTCAGAAGAGTTTGGCCTATTATTGATTATTTCATTGATGACCTTCCATGTTTTCCTCGGATTATGTGTTGCATTTCCAAATTTGTTGCTATAATAGGACCATTTTGCTTCCCTTATTAGTGTCCTTAGTTTGTTGCGCATTTCTGTCAATTTACTTTTGAGATATTCACTGTGGGGATGAAGCTTACTCTTGGAGGCATAATAGTCCCTTGAATGCATACACTGGTTTATCTCTTTAGTAACCCAAGGCTTGTCACCGTAATTTACCTGTTTCTCAACATAACTGGTGTGGTCCTCGAAACATTGTATTAGTAGATTGTAGTTTTCTTCCACTGTTCACTCACAGGTGTGAGAGATAGCTGTCAGCTCGAACGCTTTCCATCGCCGTCAAGCTAGTTATAGGGGGGCAGGTTCATATTGACTTTCCATTATTTACCAAAGTCTACAAATACTAGTATACCTATTTGTAGACTTTGCTACAACGCTACAACATTATTTGTGTAGGTAAGTATACGGTTAGGTTTTGGTAGGTACAGTTAAATTAAAATACAAGGTAGCTATTACCAGAATCTACATAATTAGTAGGTATATCTGTAGACTTTGGTTGGAACATGAATAAAAATTCACTTTTTTATGTTTTAGGTTCATTTTTAATAAAGCCTAACAAAACATAGAGCAGACAAAAACATAAATAACAAATAAATATTTAACGACAAAGAGTTAAACTAATCACATCTACTTTTTCATCGTGTAGTAAATAGGTATTTTGATATTTAAATTGATATAAACAATACAGAACAAAATATTACGCATACGTACCTACACAAGCATGCATCTTACCATAAGCTTCTGGCAATAATCTTAATGGGACAGCCGAGGGGACAGCAGTTTTTACTAAACGTTTTCCGGACGAAGTGAATGACTGATCTTCAAAATGTGCCTTGCAAATTATTTTATATGCCTCTTCAGGTGAAATATTCGCAAATTTATGTTCTCCGTTCAACCCTAAGGCATTCTTCCATTGCTGGCACCTTCAAATTATAAATATTTTAATATTATATCATATCTATATTATTCTTCAATTAATACCTAAGTATTCAAATGTCACATAAAAATGTCTTAATTTTTGTAGGTAGGTACCTCAAACTCAATCTTACCTTTCAGGGTCTTTAGGAAATGAAAAAAAGGTAACATAGTCTTTTAAACTGGTTTTACAGCCATCCGCACTGCAGTAAAAAGCGTTACTATAACATAACTACAACACAGTCACGGTCTGTCGGTAATATTTTGTGGTAATATTTTGCGCGCACCCAGTAGAATGCGAACAAGCTTATTTTCTTCTATCAGAAGATATTGATCGCCGTACTCCGATGACGGCGGGCCGAGGGAGCGGGAGACGGCAAGGGGGAAACGTTTGTTTACACAAGGCGAAGTGCCCAGACTTATTACTATATCTCTGGACGCTGGTAATAGTGTCCAGAAAACGATTTTGAGCCCGCGCTACAAATTTTTTATATCGTTTTCGAAGTTTGGAGATCAAGTAAATTTTTCGCCAATTTTTTTAAAAGTATTGAGTGGTTCAAGGAATTAATGAGCCAATCCTTGTTGCATTGGTGATAGTGTTGTAAAAATGATGCCATTTTTGTTGAACATATGTGGTTAAGTGATGATAGTTGTCGGATGTTGTTAGATGTTATAGTTGTTTAGAGTTATTATAGATATAGGTATATATAAATATATAGATATACCTATAAAAAAGCTTGTTGAAGTGCAGTATATTTTTAATATAGTTTAATTGTTAAGTATTTGTTATTACTGGAGATAAATAATAATAGTAGTAATATGTCCATATACGATATAGAAGCTAATCATTTGCGTACTTATGAAGTTAATTATGAACTTAGAATTCGGAAGATTTCTACCGATAAAGCGGACTTGGTACAAAAAAAGAAACTGTCCCCGACATCAAATTTTAACCAAAGCTGTTTTTAAAAAAATCCCATATGGTGCGGACTTTAATGGTGACAATGCATATATATTTTTGACACCTACAAAGTTCCAAAAAATTCAGTACATACTTTGATATGGCACAGAGAACAAGACCCTGTATATTTTATATTGGATCTTTATACACAAACACTTTGAGTGGTCCTGTTGACCACTCAACTTATTTGAGGGGATTCTATGGCACAATTAACTTGCCATTTTACCCAACTTTGACAACCTGCAGAATGGAACTTCCTATATATTTCATGTTAAATTTTTTTTTGGGATATCCTGATTAACGCTGTGGTGTCAGATTTTAAATAAAAAAATCGCTAAATGGTTTTGTGAAAATCTAGGGTATAAAAAATTCGTAGCGGGCCCTGGATTTGCATTTTGAAAATGGTAGGAAGGTCAAAAGGAGTGGTTTTTGAAGTAGACGGAGATTCAGTTTTATTCTGAGACATTTCAACAGGTAATAGAACACCATAGAATATTACGATTTTGTGGTATAACTTTTTGTCTACAGCCGCCTCATTTTCGAAATACATGGTGTTTAAATTATCAAAAATTTTAATGTTTTATTTTTTATTTTTTTTATTTTTTAATTGATCATCGTCACAAAATGTAATATACCAAGTTCCCCAAATAGCCAGTGGCAGAGATATGAGGATACAATACATTTATTTTATCAAGAAAAATTCTAAAACAGAATTTTCTGTTGCGTACTTGTATATTGTATATGTATAACCCTTGACTGATATGTTATTAAAGACTGCTCACGGCTGTCACGTCTGACACATTTTTGGCTCACCGTGTGCTTTCCGGAGATAAAATACAATGCAGAATACATTGTTAGCCATCAGAGCCATCTGTTTTCCAGGACATGAAGCTATAGCCGTGAGAAGTCTTTATAAATACGTCAGTAAACTTTTTTATTCTAAACAAAAACTGTCTCTTGACATTTTTTTTGTATCTGCCACAGTTTCAAGGCAAATTTGGTTTAGCCTTCGTTGCTTTTTTTGAATGCAGAAAATATTTTTTTTCATTAAGAAAACACTATTTTAGAGTTCTAAAAAAACAATATTTTAGAGTTTTAAAGTTCTATTTATCCAGAAGTGATTAAAATGTCATAGTAACCCAACAAAATAATAATGTCATCCATAGCCAACTGATAGTTTGCTAGCCCTTTTTACAAGCTTTTATTTATTTCTTTTATAAGCCAAATCATCGAAAAAATTAGATAATTAAGTACACACAAGTAGTGGATTTGACAGGCAAGTTTTAATTTTCTCAACCGTATCACTTTATTTAATATCCTATGGCCAATTAGATATCTAGAGGAGTCATAATTCAAATTAAATACCTTATTTTGTTTTTTGCATTTCAAAAAGGAACAATATCAGAAAAATTAAATTTGTCATGAAACTGTCAGATACAAAAAAAAACGAGGCAGTTTTTATAGTAAGAAAATGTATTGAAATGTAGAAAACTATTTTTTAAAGGCGTTATCAGTATTTGTTGATAAAATAAATTTGTTATACCCAGATCTCTGCCATTGGCTATTTGGGGAACTTGGCATTATCGAATTTTGTGTCACTTGATCAATGTGTAGTGAGTGTCAAATTTGGTTTGAATATCTTTAACAATTTGACAAATATGAAATAAAACAGAACTTTTTTGGAATTAAATACCATGTAGGTATCTCAGAAACGAGGCGCTGGTGAAAAAGATGTATAGGTACCACAAAACAGTTTTATTTTACAATTTTCTAACACATGTTGAACTATCCCATAGAATCGAGCCCAGAATAAAACTGAATCACCCTGAAAAGAGCACAGATCATCTTGTTTTCCGATAAAAGGGAATGTAAAACTGAAGATGTGAAAATAGCATTATCACTAATCACTAGCTTATTTTCGTTACATACCTATGCCATACAAATGTCAGTGGCATAGCGTAATATTTAAAACTAGGGGGCTAACTTACGTGAGAGATTTAGCAATAGTAAAATTGGTGGTTTGTGGCAGGGGTTTTTCTACGAAGAGGGAGGTGGACAATAGGGTACCTACTTTACGAAATTTTACAAATTTGATAAAACAATTCCTGAACACTTGCCTAAGACCCTACGATAATTTAAAAAATATATATTTACGTAATTAGCAAGTTATTAGACTTTCTTCGAAATTTGGCGGGAAAGCACTTATGACGTCACAAGTGTTTTATAAAGACGATTTGGCAACATGGCAATACCACTGAAGCGTTCTGAGACATAACCTTAATCTGCTGTGAAAGATGCAGGGAAAGTTGAAATTTCAAAATTCTAACCTCAAACCCCCAGATTTAGGATGCCCCATGAAACCACATTTAGCCACGAAGTGTTTTTTCGTACCTACAGGTACCTACGGAATTTGGGCTCAGTATTTCTAAGCACTAAAATGGCGCCTTTATAAACGCGCCTTCAAGATGGTCCCTAGCCCCAAGTTCTCATAATACTTTACTATTACTACAACATTATATACAAACCTTTGCAGTTTTATCCCGGCAGACGCGAAAATCGGATTATTAGGAACAAATTATGCTACCAAGAAAACATCCAATTTCGGCAAATTACAGATTGCACTTTCAGAGTACATGATACGTTACACTAACGGACCTCCTCACTACACAACTAACAACATGATAACTACGCAAACAATATATAATAATAAATATCAATAACAAACTATAATAAATCACACAGATATTATCTACTAATGTTTTAATTTAGGGACATACAGAATGACAGTTGGCATGACGAGATGTCAACTGCCGATCAGAAAACCATAGATGACATGTGGACATATGTATATGGTTATATGTCTATGTGGTTAGGTGAGCGAGTGGCGTTGCCAAGAGATGAAGGATATAGTTTCCAGTGTGTGCAGAGTGCAGCATAAACAGACACCATTTTGCTATAGAGGAGTGAATATGCGGAACATATTCATAATAAAAGAAGTCTTTATGTGCCAACATTTTTTTGTGCAATTGCATTATTAAAGCTCAAAGGTTGCAATACATTAAGTAACAGATATTCATGGGCATGCTGCAGACATTTGAATATAACAGTAAAATTTGCATTTGTTCCACGAATTATTGCAAATGGGCACCGGCAACGTTGCAGTTCCGTTTCTCCTAAGCGGCATAGAGTTGCCACGTTTGGCGTTCTGGACAATAGAACGACGAAACTGTAGATTTTAGCCCGAACAAAATTGTGCAACTTCTTCTTTAATTATCATAAATAAATAAAGGTTAAAAGCCGTTGTCTGTAAACCGAGTACATTTTTTAGAGCAATTGAAAATATTGTCATGTACCCTATTCCCTATTGTACATGTTTCCAAAAATTTTACTACTACAAAAGTAGACTTTACTTTACTTCACTTAAAATTGAATTTTAGTGGTCAAAAATTGCGATTTGAACTTGCAATGTCTTGGGGGTTTCTGAGAGGCCATCCGTCGGCTCTTTTGAAACGCGATTTGTGGCGCGGGAAAGGGCAGTGTTGCCGGATGTCGCCAGGTCTCCCTCATTTCGGCATAGAGTTCAGACAGTCTTGAAAGTTCAAATTGACTGTGACTGTACAGGGTGGGCCAAATTGGACACTTTTAAAGGGAAACTCCTAGTTTTAACTGAGATAGACGAAAACTGATATCGGTGTCTGAGGCTCCCTTTTTTTATGATAAACTTAACGGCGAAAACCGCAAATCCATATCTGTCACCGTTCTTGAGTTACAGGGCGTTTTTCGAAAATGTGTGTTCTTGAAAAGTGCCCGTAACTTTTTTCGGGTTGAAAATGTTGTGTACCTGTAAAAACATCCCTAAGCACTTTTTTACGTAGAATCCAATGCTGCTCCTGCATTTTTTCAAGTCAATGGTTTAAGAGTTACTGATGAAAAAAATATTTTTTAAATGGAACACCCTGTATACTTAATGATTTACTTAGGTAGTTATCAATTACTAATTACTAATAGCTGTTATGATTTCAGGTGTATAATAGGCAGCGTGCCCTTTCAACAAGTCGGCTTTGGACAGTGAGACAATGAAACAACCGTGGAAAAATGTTTACTGTTACCGGTCGAATTTTCCGTTAAGCTGTTTAGGCAGTGTAAAGATTTTTCTATTTTTGTGTAATTTATAAACTTTATAACATACTACAATGAAATTTGAAAGTTATGAAAAATGGGATATGAGAGTCTGTTTTATACAATCCGGGGAAAATGCCTATCTCTGTTTAACTTGTACCTTTTTGGCCTATCGTTTTCAAAATGCCCACTATTAATCAAATTGTGTCGCAATCTTGCAAAAATGTTCTTGAAGGGATGTCTTCTCTCTGGATACCGCTTGTACTGCATTTGCATTTTCCCCGGATTGTATAAAACAGGCTATCATATCCCATTTTTCTTAACTTTCAAATTTCATTGTCTGTTATAAAGTTTATAAATTACACAAAAACATAAAAATCTTTACACTGCCAAAACAGCTTAACTAAAAATTTGACAGGTAACAGTAAAGCCAAAGCCTACTTGTTGAAAGGGCGCGCTTCCAATAATAATTATACACATGAAATCGTAAAAGCTATTGATAATTGATAACTACTTAAGTAAATAATTAAGTGTTATATATTTTTGGAATGGTAATTTATTGCTCTATTAAAAAATGCAAAAATATACAGGGTGTTCCGTTTAAAAATATTTTTTCACCGGTAACGCTTAAATTATTGACTTCAAAAAAATGTAGTAGCATCATTGGATTCTACGAAAAAAGTGCTTTAGGAATGTTTTTACAGAAACACAAAATTTTCAATCCGAAAAAAGTTAGGGCCACTTTTCGAAAACGCACATTTTCGAAAAACAGCTTGTAACTCAAGAACGGTGACAGACATCGATTTGCGGTTTTCGCCATTAGGTTTATCATAAAAAATGAGCCTCAGACGCCGATATCAGTTTTCATCTATCTCCGTTAAAAATAGAACTTGTACATGTACAGTTGTCGACCGTGTTTTTTTTTTTAATAAACGAAATAATAAGTCGAGCTCGTCGAACAGGGTTGCGTTTTATTTATACAATTTGGCAACAGTGAATTAGTGACTTTTGACAACTCACGCCTTTGGTCGCATCGTCTGATAACGGTAAGTAAAATTTGACATTTGCTTGAATACCTAGTAGCGGGAAATAGCGCTTTCCGTCTTATAATGCAACAGTTTTTGATAAGTGATTGTTTTAAATGTTAATATATTATTGAAATTAAATAATTCAGCATTTTTTTACTGTCTAATTTCGGTTTTAGTTAATATTTTTGGGGTGGTCGACTACTGGATAATTTTTTTGGAAAGAACCGGTAGTCGACCGGGGATGGTCGACCACTGGAATATATAAAAATTCGTCAATACGATCGAATTTCGATTTATTTGGTCATTTCAACATGCAGAATTTGACTGATCAACAGACTTTATTAGCAATTTGCGCCTATCCAGTATTCGACCGCCCAAAATGTTGAGCTTTATGGATAGGTCGACTACTGGATTTTAGTTACCTGAAACCGACCATGGTTCAATGAGCCTTTTCACAAAAAAAATAATTAACTTTTTTGCTAATTTCTATAAACAATCGTTAAGTAATTGATACGCTAAAGCTTAATTTTTCATTTTATGTATGTATCGTATTTCCTACAAGCGAGAAACCAAACCGCAGACTTAAAATTTCCCCCTGAAATAACGTCACAAATCCCCAATGTCTCCCTCTCTGCAAAAGTAAGATTATGTCAACAGCGCATCCTCGATCTTAATCAAGGACTCCTCCAGACCCAAGGTATTGCGTCAAAATGTTCATGGCACGTTGTAAAGGAATACCTCATGTGGTGGGTCCCTCACAATAAAACCTGTAAAACTTGTTAATAATCTAAGTTCAACTCATGGGTGTAAAAACCCAATTGATGTTAAAAAAGATAAAAAAATAACTTTTCTCGTAATAAAAAATTGCAGTTGGAGGTACTCCTTGGAGAAAAGAAAATCGACGTACTTTGCGTGACTGAACATCAGTTATTGGATGGGAATGCACTAGATACAATTGGTGAACATAAATTAGTGTCATGTTTTTGTAGCTCATGGGGGAGTGGAAGTTTTTGCTGGTGAGAGGGCGACCTGCAGTCGTGTGCAGCATGTCGAGGAACACTCGGCTGAGGTAGACTGTGAGATGGCAGCGGTGCGGGTTGGTAGGCTTCTTGTCATCACCATCAACAGGTCACCAACTGGTGACTTCCGGACTTTTTTGTTTACGTTGGATACTCTCCTGGATCGATTCAACTCGGTGGGGGTATCGTCCTGTTGGGAGATTTTAACGTTTCTTTTAACTCTGGAGATAAAAGGGTGTTAGAATTGAGGAACTTGTTGGCTTCTTTCGGTTTGAATCAGATGGTTTTCTGCAACACTAGGCAAAAAAACTGTCTCGATAATATCTTTACGAACGAACTTAATCTTTCTTCTCAGGTCATGGATTTCGGTATATCTGATCACTCCGGAATATTATTCAGTTGTAGTGCTCTGCCGGCAGACCAGGTGACTTTCCTAAGAATCCACTACAGGGCCATTACAGATGCTGGATTGATCCAGTTTTACCATGAGGTTGATAGCTTGGATTGGAGTTTTGTTGATGATAAGAGCACTTGCGAGGAAAAGTTCCATTGCTTCAACAACCTCATAGTTGGGGCAATGGAAAAAAGTTTTCCTATAAAGTCAAAAAGTAAACAGACCTTTAAGAGTGTCAAATGCAAATGGTTTACAGCGGAATTAAGAGATAAGAGAACTTAATTTAAGAAGCCCTCTTCTTGTGTCAAGGGATCATTTGAATCAGTTTAGAGCTGAGTACAGACGACTACTAAACGTTACCAAAAGGAATTATAACAACAAGTTAATCAGGGAATTGGAGAACAAGCAACGTGCAATTTTGGCCGTCATTAAACAGAACGGGGGCAAGTCTAAGATTAATAAAGTAAAAACTAAACCAAACGCGGCTGATCTTAATAATTTCTTTGTTGGCTTTTCGGAAGAAAAAAAGAAAAAGTGGAAGTTAATCCTTTAGATATGTTAAAGTTAACAAGCTTACCGGATTCAACTTCGAGAAAGTTTCATATGTTGTAGTTAGGGAAACAATAGATAACCTAAAAAACACAAGTAGTAAAGACCCCTACGACCTTACGGTGAAACTCATAAAAGCAATAAAAAATCATATAATTGTTCCTTTAACAAAGCTTATTAATCACTGTATCTCGTCCTGAGTCTTTCCCACTCAACTGAAGATTGCGAAGGTAACCCCCATATTTAAGGGTGGCTCTCAGGAGGAACTGGCAAATTACAGACCAATATCTGTGGTACCTGTGTTGTCCAGGGTCTTTGAGAGCTTGCTCAATAAGCAGATTGTGCTTTTTTCGAGGGTAATAACCTGTACAGTTCCTATCAGTATGGCTTTCGTTGGAGTAGATCCACTTCATCTGCTGTAAGGGAACTTACTAATTTTCACTCGATGGTTTTGAAAATCGCGAGACATCACACTGCAAATTTTACGACTTATCAAAGGCTTTCGACTGCGTGACTCATTCCATTCTGTTAGACAAATTGGCGTTGTTTGGTTTTGGGGTGAGTAGTATCAAGTTGATGAGGTCGTATCTTCAGGGCAGGCTTCAGTACGTGGCGGTTGACGGATGTGTGTCAGGGCGAGAGTCTGTGCATTGTGGTGTGCCTCAAGGTCTTGGGACCAACACTTTTTCTCATTTACATAAACGACATTGAAAACTGTGACTTCAATGCCAGGTTTATCCTGTATGCTGATGATACAACCATGTTAAAGAAGTCTAAGGACTGTGACACGGAAGACGTTCTATCTGACTCTGAACTCGATATGAAGACCTGGTGTCTCTCTAACTTGCTCAAAGTGAATGATAATAAAACTCAATACTTAAGACTTAAAAATAAGGAATGTTTTTGCTGACCACAGCAACAACAGTTTGGATTTTCTTGGTGTTCAACTGGATTCTCTGCTTACATGGGAGAGGCATGTGGGTGAACTGTCGGGGAAGCTTTCGAGGATCAGAAATTTATCCTATGTTGCCAACCGGCCCGCACTTCTGACTTGTTATTATGGATATTTCCATTCCCTTCTATCTATAATTCCCTCCATTCCCTTCTATCTATAATTTTAAATGAAGGAACTGAGATTAAGTAGATCAAGGAACGCATATAACTATTATTGCATCAATTTCATTAATGTGTTGCCTGACCATGTAAGGGTGTTGGACTCTAAATGTTTTTTAGAACCATGAGGGCCTATTTGGTTAGTAGGGCCTTCTATACCGTTGAGGAATACCTCCAAAATGACTTTAATGACCTGTAATCTGCTGACGCGTATGGTTAGACATGTTGCACTGTGCTTTGTATTGTGTTGTACTCTGTTTTAATTGGTCCAAGTGACTGTACAGTTTTTAATCTGTTATGTATAGTTTTAATATGTAATGTACTTATCTATAGTTTTTAATATGTATTTATCGGACGTATGTAAGCAGCTCTGCAATGCATTAATAAACTACTACTACTTTTAATAAACTACAGTAAATAAAAAATAAGGTATGTGTGCACTCTTTCTTGGATAAAATTAATTACATCTTAATTTAATTGCATTTTGAAATGTTACTACCTGGTTAAATGCTAAATAAAACACACTTTAAATTAGGAATTTAAATTAGGATAATCCGTTTAATCTGAACGAACCCCATAAAATCATTTGGCTGATAATGAATTTATATTGTTTTGTGTCCTACAGTAATGTTCTATATAGGTACCTACTACCAACTTAAATTCTCAATATGGCGGACTCCAGGGATCCGAAATTTGGAAGAAATGCATAACATATAGTGTAGAATCAATATTTTTGGTTTTCCAAATTTAGTGAAAAAAGGCCCATTTTTAATAAAAAAAAATGCTATGTTTTACTATCTTATTATTATTATTTTTTTAGAAAAAATGGCCTCAGAAAAAGTTGGTAAAAGGGAATTATTTCAATACTCTGAGGAAGCATTAAAAAATGCTCTGGAGGAAATAAAGAATAATGGAATGTCCGTTCGACAAGCTTCAAAACATTTTGGTGTTCCAAAAATGACATTATTAGACAGGATTCATGGAAGGATGACAATTCAAGAAAAAAGGGACCCCCCCCCACGGTATTATCTGCAGAAGAGGAGAAACATTAGTTGTTTCATTGAAACATTTAGCCACAACTGGTTTTCCACAAAAAAAAGATCTAAATGCTGTCAAAAAATTATTAGAGAAGAAAAAAGGGATACCCTTTTTAAAGATGATTGCCCTGGGGAAAAATGGTATCAATCATTTTTAGACGTCACCCAGATTTGAGTTTGAGGGAACCAGAAGCACTGACGAAGTCCCGAGGTATTGTTACAAAGGAATATATAAAGAAGTGGCTTTCGGAGCTACAATCCTATCTAAAAGAAAACCATTTGGAAGACATTTTCGAAGACCCTAGAAGAATTTTAAACGGGGACAAAACCTGCTTTCAAATGTGCCCAAAGAGTGGAAAGGTACTAGCTCCAAAAACGTGTATGAAATAAAGAAGGGAAAGGGACAGGAAACCATCACAGTATTGTTGGTGTTTTCGGCAGCTGGAGAAACTGCCTGCCCCCTTGTTTTTCCTTACATACGACCACCAGTTTCTGTCGTCACAGGATGGATGAAAAGCGACATATTTTTTGAATATGTCACTAATGGTTTAAATAAGTGGCTCAATGACCAAGGTATTCCAAAATCTGTAATTTTTTTCGTCGGCGGGCATAGATCTCATTTATCTTATGAACTCAGCAAGTCGTGTGATGAAAACCAGATCGTTACACATGCCCTGCCCCTCAACACCACTCACATAATGCAACCAGCTGATGTAAGTGTGTTCAAAGCGCTCAAAAATGAATGAAAAAAAAAAAAACGGTTGGAAGGTGGAAGTCTAAACCGGAAAACACTAACTGTACTGTGAACAAAACAACATTTTGTCCACTATTGGCAGATGTTCTGACAACGGAAAATTTACCGCAATCAATCCGAAATGGATTTTGCCGATGCGGTTTGTGTCCGCTTAACGCTGATGCGATAGATTATTCGAAGTGTATACAAAATATCCTCAAGAACATGAAGCACAAAATAATGTAGCTAAAACAAAAATATCTATAGATGATATCCAATGTGTCGAAAATATTCTTGGCAAAGTTAAAGATAAAATGTTACAGAGGGGCTTTGACACAGACTCGATCATAAACTCTTAAAAAAATATTTATGAAGATCAAATCAACTTGTCTTCATCAACATCTACAACGTCTTCAGCATCAATAGAGCCGACAGAGACATTTGAGACTTTTGAGGTGCAAGATAATGGATTTCTGCTTCCTTTCGATAACTTTAACCCTGACCTTACAATTACTTCCGAAAATATTCCAATTCTTCCACTAGTAGAGGATAATGATTTTTTATTAAATGCCATAGACGAAATTACGTCACACAGAGAGACACAGCAAGAAACAATAAGCAATAACATGGATGGTATTTTACTTTCGAAAAATCACGTATGCCTTGGGAATTTTGAAAAAACTAATTTTCCACATCAGTAAAGTGCCCATTCTGTAGGTTTTACGACAAAATGTTACTAAGGAAACTTGTTCAGAATGAAGAACTGGGTAGGTTTGCAAAATTTCGAAAGTCTAGGCCTACTTTGATTTTTTGGCATTTTTTCCCACTTTTCTTTAGAAAACTGCACTTTGTGTAGCTTTCACATGAAAATGTTATTAAGAAAACTTGTTCACAATGAAAAACTGGATAGGTGTGAAAAAATTGAAAAGCTTAGGTCTAGTTTGATTTTTGTCCGTTTTAATTTTTTAGCAGCAAAAAAATCAAAGTTTACTACTTTATGATACATTTTTCAAAGCCACAGTGGACTATCTGAGTTGCAAGCTTCCTATCACAGATGGCGCCACTCAATAGGATGGTGTGGAGGTCAGATCTAGTCAGCATGTTAAATAATTGTAAATTGTAGTCCAACAGGTCCTGCCATTGTTAATAATATAATTTGTCATAATAATTATTTGTCAAAAATAAAAATAAAACTTGATACTATTTTAAAGTGTTTAACGGCCTAAATAACAGGCACAGAACTAATTTAATAATTTGTGGGAAGTCACAAAACCCACAACTGGTGACCCCGACGTGATCTGTTCGGGTCGGGTGAGAGTTGAAACACCGAACGACCAGATTGCTGTAACAAAAAAATGGTGAACCCTAATGAAAATACCCATGCTAGCGCCAGGAATAATCATGACCAACCTGATGCGGAGGTAGGTGATGCAGCGCATCCCTCAACGGGGCTACAGCATCCGGTATCCCATGCACAAGATTTCCATGTAGACCGTCTCGACAGACCTGATTTACCTCCTTTTTGGAACAAGAAGGTGCAGCTGTGGTTCACGGCTATAGAGGCACAGTTTCACAGCAAACGAATAACATCTGACTTCGCCAAATATACAGCCGTTATCAGTCGATTGGACCAAGACACACTTTCAGTCATCGAACATATAATAGCAAACCCTCCGGCTACCGACAAGTATGGGCGCATCAAAGAAGCCCTATTGAATCATTTTTCCGAGACTCAAGAGCGCCGATTCAAGACACTAGTCTCAGGCCTCGAACTGGGTGACCGAAGACCCTCGGAACTCCTTGCAGAGATGCACCGACTGGGTGGAAACCGATTAGATGCAGCTTTCACTAGGACTTTGTGGCTCGACCGCTTGCCAGAGAATGTCCAGGTGGCCCTAGCTGCTGCAGATGGTTTAAGCAACGATGCCTTGGTTCAGTTGGCTGACAAAATAGTAAATATACAACGACATACTACAGGTGGACGCCTTATGCCAATTTCGAAGACAGTACCACTCAACATGCCCAAACCAGACCTCGAAGCCCAAGTTGATGGCCTGACCAAACGTGTCGACGACCTTTCCTTCAAAATTGAACAACTTTTTCGTCATACTCGCAGTCGTTCCAGTAGCAGGTACAACCGTCACCGTAGTCAGACACCACAGCCAGCACAAACAAACCAGGGAAATGGTAATCAAAACACTGGAATTTGCTATTATCACCGAAGATTTGCAGGTAAAGCTGCCAAGTGTACGAAACCTTGCTCGTGGCAAACCGAGCAGGAAAACTCCAAACACTGTCAGTAAATTCGGCGGTTACTGGCGGTGGCGACACATTCCGTCGACCGAGTCGCAGACTTTTTGTTCAAGACTGAGCGACAGGTGTCAGATTCCTTGACACCTCAAGTTCCTGCAAATATCAAGACTTATCCTGGGAAGAAAGTCAGATTTGCCATGGTACCACTTCGTTTAGGGGGGGATGATGTGGAGGTCAGATCTAGTCAGCATGTTAAATAATTGTAAATTGTAGTGCAACAGGTCTTGCCATTGTTAATAATATAATTTGTCATAATAATTATTTGTCAAAAATAAAAATAAAACTTGATACTATTTTAAAGTGTTTAACGGCCTAAATAACAGGCACAGAACTAATTTAATAATTTGTGGGAAGTCACAAAACCCACAATGGTCCAGCCAGTCGATCCTAATGATAAATCGGTGCCATACCGAACTATGTGGCTTGGTCCGTTTTGGTATCTTTCATAGAGATTGTTTACCATGGGTTAGTCCAGTTCATAAACGATACGTGTGCTAACGTTCAATACTTTAAAAAGCTATTAGTAGTTATTTATTAGAGTTTAATTATGGCCTCAACTAGTTGCTCAGGTGCAGGAATATCACAGAAAATAGAAGGTTAGTTTTTTTGTATTTTAAAATTTAGTAATTTAATATTTAACTAATCCTAACCTAACTTTTAAAAACAAATTCAGATGATCATAGTGAAGTCTCAGAATTTGAAGATAATGGAAGCTCTGATGATTACCAGCCATCAAATTCGCCATCAGAGTCTGAGAGTGATTCTAGTAATACAGAAACAAACAATAAAAAAGAAAAATTGAACATACTTGTGAAAAAGAAGTCTAAATCTAAAATTATTGATACCAATGTTTGTCAAGAATCTTTGTTAGAGAAAATCGTGAAACAAAAATCAAGAAAGCGGATGCGAAACGAGAGTGATTGGGAAAAAACAAACGCAAATATTTTCGAGCTAGCGGTAAGAGTTATACCAATGTAAAAGGCCAAATTGTCCCGCTAAAACGTTTTTACCTGGAGACTCTTGCTGTAAATTAGAATGTTATAAGTTAATAAGTCCCGAAATTCAAACGGAAATCCATAATAAATTTTATGGACTTGCCAATTTCGACTTACAGACCGGATACATATTCTCGCAAGTCAAAGTTAAGCCAGTTGCTTAACATTATGCCACAATTAATACTACTCCTACTAACAAATCGAAGCTTATGACGAGAGCATATTATTTACCTAACAGTCGAGGAAATGACGTTAAGATATGTAAAAACCTGTTTAAAAAAATTCTAATGGTATCAGATGGTAAACTGGATAGGACTCTTAAGAATAAAACGAAGTTAATGGTACCACAGGATCAACAAGGTCGACACCCTCCTGCAAACAAAACCCCCGTAGAAAAAATTGATGATGTTTGTAACTTCATTAGAACCTTTCCAACCTATATTTCTCATTACTCATGGCATAAGACGGACAGAAAATACCTTGGTCCCGACTTGAATATTCGAACTCTTTATACTGAGTATAAGCAAAAAACAGCTAATCCTGTGTCAGAATTCAAGTTTCGTGATGTATTTAACACTAAGTTTGACCTCCATTTTCACCCACCCATTGTGGACTCCTGCAAGACATGTGACTACAAAATAAATTAAAATATGAAGTAGATCAAGGAAAAAAACAAGAACTAAACTTGCAATTAGAACTTCACCAACGCAAAGCCCAACAACTACGACATGCCATGAGTCTAGATGCCAAAATGTCACAGGACGAAGTTACAGTTATAGCCTTCGATCTGATGAAAACATTGCCTACGCCTGTCATCTCCACCGGTATAACCTATCATAAAAGGCAGTTATGGACATACTGTCTTGGGGTCCACAATTTACAGAATAATGAAGCCACAATGTTTGTATGGAATGAGTCTTTAGCATCTCGTGGATCCCAAGAAATTGGATCATGTCTGATGTATTATTTTAAACATAATGTAAAGACCAAGAAAGTTATATTGTATTCTTGCGGAGGTCAAAATGGGAACATTAAAATGGCTTTAATTTGCCATTACGTTGTTCAATCTCAGGAATTTATGGTGGAAGAAATTCAGCATAACTTTTTGGTTAGCGGTCATTCGTTTTTAGTATGCGACAGAGACTTTGGTGTGATTGAAAAAAAAAAAAATTTATTTCCTAATATTTATGTTCCTAATGATTGGGTGAATGTCATTAAAAATGCAAAGAAAAAAAAGCCTTTTAAAGTAGTTCTAATGGAAAAAGAAAACTTTTATTCTACAGCCGGCTTAGAAAAACTAATTACAAACAGAAAAATAAGTTTAGATTCTACAAAAGTTGAATGGCTGAAAATGCACAAAATTATCATAAAAAAGAGGATCCATTTATAATCTATTTTAAATATGGTATAAGCGACATTCAACTCTTACAAAAATTTGATATTCAAAAAAGAAACATTTCTAAAGATAGCATCAGGGGACCTCTGCCTTTATTATACCCTACTGGAAACTGTGTAACTGTCGCAAAAAAGAAAGATCTTCTAGAGTTGATTGAGTACATTCCCCCAATTTATCACAATTTTTTTCACTCTTTAAAGTGTTCGTCAACAGCACAGGATGAAATTCCCATAGTTGATAAGAATGATTCATAGCTTTTGTGTTTTTTATTTAGTTAATTGTTTATTTTGGAATAAAAATATATAAAAATTTGTATATTTGCATTATTTGGTTAGTCCATTATGGGAAATAATTAAACTTCTATAAAACCAAAACGGACCAACCCACATTATTTTTTGTTTTTTTGAAAATATAGAATTATTTTCTTAGCTACATCAAAAAATATATTATTTTTAGTATTCCAACACAAATTAAATTCGAATAAAACTTTTTAGAAGTATATAAAAAATTAACATTAAAATGCATATTTTTTAAACCTACCTAATTATCTCTATTTCAGTCAGTCAGTGGATGGTCCGCTCTGGTTCTCAACGCCTCATTTATACATCTGACTTATACGTATAAAAGTCAGTATACGTCTTGTGCTCTCATTGGAGAGTTAAGTAATGTGATTTCTTTGGATGTATATTAAACCCCAACCTTGCAATAGCAATAGCAATTGGCGCTGCCGTATGAAAAAAGAAGGTGGCATTTGCACCATATTATGACAGTCGGCAGCGACGGGCACTGTCGTTGGAAAAAAGAAGAAGGCATTCACCCCCTATTGTGGCAGACGTCAAATTTCATTGTTGGTTGCGGACTAGAGTGGTGCTACTCGATGAAAAAAATGGCGACTTATTATAGGTAACAGACTATTCTGTAGTTATAGGTACCTATGTCAGTTTCTGACGTTTTGAATGTAACATATTTTAAATATCCAGCTTTATTACCATTTCCGTCCTTTTTTACGGTCACGAAATCTCTTTGCGTTCAATATTTCCCAGTTTTATCATATTAACAGAGCTTTTATAGGTAGATTTGTTTGTGATAACATGAAATTTCCATGCTCATGAAGAAAATCGTATGCACAGACCATTATGTGAATTGCAGAAGAATAAACACTATTTTGGAATTACTTAAGGGATGCTCTGTTCAACCAGTTGACGAAGCTAGAAATCTGGATATTATATTTTGGAAGAGTATTTTGTAATGTATGCAGAATAAAAATAAAAAAAGGAAGTGGCTAAATAAATAAATAAATAAATATACGTCCGACGTATATAAAAGTCGGTGTACGTCTTGGTGGATTGAGTCACGTGACACATAACCTAATTTCTACCATCCGATGGATGATGAATCGGCTTATTTACTAAGTCGATTGGATTATGTCCGAGATTATTCAGACCTATCTTGTCTCATATTTTATATTGCGTATGCCCGCCTTTTTCGGCGATGGGCGCTGCAGTATGAAAAATGAAGTGTTAATTATTTCCAATCTTAACCCACCCCCGATTTTCTTGAAATTTTGGCTACCCCCGACAATCGGCGCCCATCACCGAAAAGGGAGGGCATACACGCTCCTTATTGCCGCGAAGCTTGAAAAAAATGCACTTCCGACATATCTATAATCAGTTTACTTCGGACGTGTATGGAGCTAAACCTACTGCTATAATTTTTGCCGTTTGTCAGTTTTTCACATGAAGAACCCAGGATGACTCTCTGATTCATACCTTAGTATTGTGAGAATATGTGCCACATAATGGCCTTTGCAAGGCATACTGAGTAAAATCACGTCCAAAAATCTGTCACTATCTCCCGGTCTATAGGGGGCACGTACCTAGCCAAAATTTCAAGAAAATCGGGGGTGGGTTACACCATTGAAAATGATTAGGTACCACTTCTTTTTCATACGGCAGCACGCATCGCTGCCGACAGCCGCAATATGATGTGAATCATCCCCCAGAAAGGAGGGAATACACATAATGGCCTTTGCAAGGCATACTGAGTAAAATCACGTCCAAAAATCTGTCACTATCTCCCGGTCTATAGGGGGCAAGTTCCTAGCCAAAATTTCAAGAAAATCGGGGGAGGGTTACACCATTGGAAATGATTAGGTACCACTTCTTTTTCATACGGCAGCACGCATCGCTGCCGACAGCCACAATATGATGTGAATCATCCCCCGGAAAGGAGGGAATACACTCCTTATTACAAAGATGCTTGAGAAAAATGCACTTCCGACGGCTTCCGACGAATCTAAATAAGTTTGCTTCAGACGTGTACGGAGTTAAATGTACGTCCAAAGAAGTCACGTGACTCAACTCGCCAATGAGAGTGCAAGACTTATACCGACTTTTATATACGTCGGACGTATAAATAGCCACTTCCTAAAAAAAATGTTTATAGTCCCAAAGCGAACCAATAATCCACTCAGTAAATAAGAAACTACAATTTTTTTATACTTTCTATACTTACACTACAACTCACGGGCGTAGCCAGGATTTAGTTTTGGGGGGGGGTTTAGTTTGAGAAGTAAATAAAACAACAAAAATATACTTACATGAAATTTAATATCTATATATTCATCCAAAAAACTACGACATATTTATAAAGTTCTTAACTTTAAATGAAATGGATAAATTAATTTCGTTCGTCTGCGCTAAATCTAAAACCATTAAAGAAGAAATCTTCGGCTTTTTCTTTTAAATATATCCACTACTTCATCTGCATGAATTTCTGTTCCATAGTGAATGTTCATTACCGCCAAACCATTAAGTCTGTTTTCACTTGTAGTGTTTCGTAAATAGTTTTTCAGTCTACTTAGGCTCGAGAAAGACCTTTCTGGGGTAGCAGTGGATACAGGAATGGTAGCCAAGATTTGTAGTAATGTGTAAATATTAGGATAAAGGTTTTTATCGCACATATCTAGGCATTCCAAACTAGATTTCGGGGTAGGCAGTCTTCTTATCAGCATGCAAGGTAGCTGAAGCTTTGATAGCTAAATCCAAATTTGTTTCTTTATTAGAAACCCCTTGACCTTGACTACACCACTTTTTCCAGTAGTCCATACCTTTAAGTTTATCACCCTTCCTTTTTTTCCCCTCCATTTTTCGACAGTAATAATGATTCACGTATCTATCCTTAACAAGGTCATCGAATAACAGCGCACTAAAATTACTCACTTACACCGTACACTTAATTCTCTTCACTATTCGTTCACCACTTTTCACTTTTATTCGCTTCGAGTTCGCATGGAACAATACTGCCGTAAGCGCGGTCACCCGCCGCGGCGCCGCTTATATAGCAGCCCAGTAGACGTCCAGAAACTTCCACGAACTTCCACAAAGTTCCGCTCATTTCGACCGAGGGGCCGGGCGTGGCGAATAATCGAGAAACAACGCAAAGTGTCCCTACAATACAAAATAGTTCGGCTGCAACTGCGTCTGCCTCTCGTCAAAAGATGGCGCTAGGCGATACTATTACTACATATATTCAAACGTAATAATAATTTAACTCTTCATTCCTCGTATTTTTTCGGTATAATATTAGGTAATATTTTGCTTATTTCGGGGGGGGGGGGGGGGGGGTTTGAACCCCCGAAACCCCCCCCTTGGCTACGCCCGTGCTACAACTAGCCATGGACTTCATTTCAAATCAAAAGGTATGTACCAAAATACTCTTGCTTGCCTTTTAGACTGGCTTTTCTTAATAATATCTTTGAATATATACCATGTTAGCATATCAAACTTTAGTAACATATTAAACAAGCATTTTATGTTATTTTGGATGTTAAATTCTTTGTTACACTCATTTGCATGCTTTTATTTTTAAAAAATTCTGCAAAAATGGTGTTTTTAACATTAATTCACCCTGTTGATTTTTTTCGTCGTGTGGCACCAGTGGCGCTCGCTTGAAACAGCGCTATGCACAGGTTTTTAATATGGAAGTGGCTATTTATACATCCGACGGATACAAACGTCAGTATACGTCAGTATAACCTTACTTCTACCGTCCTATGGATTATGAATCGGCTTGTTAAGTCGATTGGATGATGTCAGAGATTATCTCGGAGATTATTCAGACCTATCTTGTCTCATTATATTATATATGCCCTACTTTACGCAGCGCGCATCGCTGCCGACTGCCACAATATGGTGCGAATGCCCCCTTCTTTTTTCATACGGCAGCGTCTATCCCCCAAAAAGGAGCAGTGTATACGCTCCTTATTGCAAAGATGCTTGAGAAAAATGCACTTCCGACGTATCTAAATATTGGTTTACTTCGGCTTCGGACGTGTACGGAGTTAAATGCACGTCCAAAGAAGTCACGTGACTCAGCCCGACAATGAGAGCGCAAGACGTATACTGACGTTTGTATCCGTCGGACGTATAAATAGCCACTTCCTTTTAATATAGTGTTGGTCCAGCTTTTATATATTTACATCCGACATATAAATAGCCAATTTATTGAAGTTATACGTCCGAGGTATATGAATGTCGGTATACCTCTTGCGCTCTGATTGGCGAGTTGAGTCACGTGACTTCTTTGGACGTACATTTAGCTCCATACACGTCCGAAGTAAACTGATTTAGATACGTCGGAAGTGCATTTTTCTCAAGCATCATTGCAATAACGAGCATGTATGCCCTCCTTTTTCAGAGATGGGCGCTGCGGTATGAAAGAATAAGTGGTACTTAATCATTTCCAATGGTGTAACCCAAACCCGATTTTCTAGCTAGCTACCCTCTATTTTAGCCCGACATTCAGCGCGTGCTGAATGTCGGGATAAAATAGGGGGGGCAGCCAAAATATCAAAAAAAATTGGGGGTGGGTTACAGTGCCGAACGTAGGGCAAAAATAGGGGGTACCTAACTAAAATTTCAAGAAAATCGGGGGTAGGTTACTCCATTGGAAATAATTACCATTTATTTTTTCATACCTCAGCGCGTCACTGCCAACTGCCACAATACTTATGGTGCGAATGTCCCCTTCCTTTTTTATACAGCAGCCCCTATCCCCCAAAAAGAAGGGCATACGCTCCTCATTGCAAAGATGCTTGAGAAAAATGGACATCGTATCTAAATAAGTTTACTTCGGACGTGTATGGAGTTAAATATACGTCCAAAGAAGTCACGTGACTTAACTCGCCAATGAGAGCACAAGACAGATACCGACTTTTATATACGTCGGACGTATAAATAGCCACTGCTTTTAATGTATGGTGAGTTATAATATAGTCTATAGTCTAACCTGCAGTAAATAAGTTAGTTCTCCTTAAATTGCGAAGCTTCTGCACTCGCTCAAAATTGTCCTTTTCAATTTGTTTGATGAAATCCTTTTTAGATTGGTTCAATTTGCTTATATCAATTCTTGGCATGCGATTAGACATTGCAGACTGAGGCAATAGATAGAAGAAAATAGCTTAGGTATATAATCCAAGGTGTTCTGATTCTGTAGCTAAAAGTAGAATTACAAATTGATATTTATGTTTCCTTTGAAATGAAAATTATTATAGTAAAAAAACGGACCTACAATGCATAAATTTAAGTTACATTAGAGATATAAATATTATTATTACCCACCGATCAAAATAATTATATAGGCATTTATAGGTTAAAAAATGCGGCGTCCATTGCTTGCTGCTTGGTCCGTATCCTGTAGTAACCCAAGAACGGTAGGTGTAACCACAGAAAATATACGATATTTTCTGTGGGTGTAACCTATATATTAGCCGCGTTCCTTTTGACACTTTTCTTAGAATTCTTACTTTATCTCAGTTGGTGGCAGTTCCTTTTACAAATGAGAATGTGAGATAAAGTGAGATTTTTTTACCTCCCCCTTCACCCTTCAAGCACATCCTCGCGAGGACACTCACTATCAAGCTTATTAGCTCAGTTTGGTGGTAGGGAAAATGACCCTTTCTCAAGATAAGCCTTTGACAGGAAAAAACAAACTGAGTGGCTCGGTTAACAACTGAGCTAAAGCTCTCAGTGTAGGGGCAAACGGAACGCGTCTATTTAGTTCCTCTAGCACAAAATATATAGGTTAGGTCTGTAGAACAAAAACCAATTCTATTATTTTTGTCTATGGTGTTTCGCCGTTAGGAGAGGATAAATCCTACTAATTAGGGTTCCACGTTTTCATTGGTCGACTCAAGATTACATGAATTTGAACATTATAGCACAGACTAACGAGTAATACAGACAATTCCTTAGCGACATGTGTCAAAAGGAGACTCGCTTTTTAGCGAAATTTCTTCTAAAGACATTAATAATGTGCATTTTATTTGATTTTACGTTAATCTACATAGCAAAAAGATTGTATTAGAACCAAATTTATGATTAAAATACTGTCTGTCTTCCTGTAAATTGAAATTGAGACTCGCTTAATTTTGACACATGTCCGTAAGGAGGCTTCTGTTGCAAAGCTATTTATTCTGTGATTATAGGCTTGTAAAAATGAGGTTGTTTAGAAATCATATTGCAATATTTCCGTGCAGCATAATAATGGCTTAGTTAATCACTTATCTGAAGAAACATATGGTAATTATGGAACATACCGTATGCACCGCGCGATTTTCTTGAAATTTTGGCTACCCCCACATTTTCGAGGTCCCTGAACATGAATCTGATGACCTCTATAATGGAGATGAATTTAGCTCAAACCCTAACTTAGCGAATACCCGCGGAAAAACCGAAATTTTGAAAGATTTGTGCCGTGTTTATGTCCGGCCCGGCCGCTGTTTGCGCCCGAAATTCGCGCGCGCCGAATTTCGGGCGAAAACAGCGGCCGGGCCGGACGTAAACACGGCACAAATCTTTCAAAATTTCGGTTTTTCCGCGGGTATTCGCGAAGTTTCGATGTTGCAAAAGGTGCAAATAGGGTGGTGATGGTGATCAGTTTGAGCTGCATAGAATAAAAATTCATCCGGATTCCCAGATAACATTTTTAGATGCTTAGTACGAGTCAGGAATATTCTTTCTAAAACTTGCACATGCTAGGGATGTCCTGATTTTTCATACAGGATATACGAAGTATAAGTTGTTGTCCATACCAGTTTGATGTAGGTACTTCTCTACATTCTGGGCATTATGCTTTTGTATATGCTTCTCATGTTATGTCATTGTGGTACGTTCTAAGCACATTCAGGTATATGCTATGCAATTTGAATATACAGGGTGTAACTGAACTGATGGTCAAAAATGAAACCACGTATTCTTGGAGTCAAAATAAGAGCACTTCTTCATATATTTTTTTCTCCTACGGGCCATGTTTTTTTTTTATACAGAGCTTAGAAATTTAGGGAAAAATACACATATTTCTTAGTATCTTAGTATACAAGATATTTTCTTCAAACTTGGCGTCTGACATGAGCGGATGAGTTGTCAAATTTAAGGTTAATATGAAGATCGTGAGGCCCCCAGTTGCGGAGATACAGGGTGTTATTAAAATTAATTAGTTCAGAAAAATATGAATACCCTGTATAATCGCATTTTTTAAATTTGTTTTGAATGGTAAATTCAATGGTAAACAAAAAGTATCTCTTAGTATTTTTTCATATTCTCAGCAGTTTTTTAATTATTTTCAAAGAACGACAATGCTGCAATAAACAAGTCATTTTAAGAATAAATCTAACAATCTGTGGATGTCAATTAAACTTGGCATTACACTCAGAAAATTTTTTCATCGCCGCAGCCAAGTTTTTCGCTGCCCCAGCTAAAAAATTTGGCAACATAGGCGCCAAGCAAAAACTTTGCTGCGATAGAAGAGTTCACTTTGCTACCCTACCTTACTTGTCCCAGCAGAAATACTTTATAAAAAACGCATTACTGTCTCTATAAAGTAACTTTGCTGTCACAGGAAAGTCATGTTTTTGCCACGAGAGAGATATGTTTTCTCTATAGAAAACATATTCACAGCTCCAACAAAGTACTTTATAGTGGCTGCAAAGAGCTTTGCTACCATAAGAAGCTACTTTACTGCGATAAAAAAATTCTCTCCAGGTGTAGCCGAAACAATTTACCTAGCATAGCAACATTTTTTTTGCGGGTGGAGCTCTGATTTCCTGTTAGGAAAGCTTTTGTTTCAGGCCCCAGCATACAGGGTGTTTCAAATTCGATATTCACCATTGGGATCTTAGGAACTGGTAAGAGATATATATTAGCCCATTTAGGCTATACTTAATATGCAGTAGGTATGGAGAAAATTAAAATACTTTAATATGTCACGGACATGTTATGTTTTCCAAGATCCAAATGTTATAACATATGGATCTTGGATAACATAACATTTGTATCTTGGAAAACATAACATGTCCGTGACATATTAAAATATTTTGATTTTTTCCATACTGTTATTAAGCAGCCTAAATGGGCTAATAGATATCTCTTACCAGTTCCTAAGATCCCAATGGCGAGTATCGAATTTGAAACACCCTGTATGCTGGGGCCTGAAACAAAAGATTATAAGTATTGTCTTTGAAACACCTTGTAAAGTTTCCAAAAAGCCTCACTAACAGGAAAATATAACTCTTATTATACCTAATACCTGCTAAAAATGTTGATATAATATTGAAATTAGTATTTCGAAGAAATTTGAGTTAAATTATTGTAGAGCCCAGATATTTATTAAATGTTCTAATTTCAAGAAAAATAATATCTTTTATATATACAGGGTGTCTACTGACGGAGGGCCACTTGGAAATATCTCGACAAATATGCATTTTTCGGAGAACTTTATTTAAAAAAAAAATTAACCTTTTTGATGGCCCAACTTTGTGTAAAAACAAATTCGAGATCCATGGCCTACTTTCCAAGAAATTTTTGAAAACCCCGAAAATTGCGGATACTTCTTTGGCATGTAACTTTTTTATTTGAAGAGCTATCGAAAAAGTTTCTGAATAAAATCTGTAGGCAAAATTGATTACTTTAAGCCTGCTTTATCATAATTTGGCAAAATGCCGCGGTTTAGGGGGTGCTCTCTTAGTGCTTAAAAAAAGTTACTCAATTATAGCAGGCCATGGCGTCAAAAAACTACATATTTCATGCACTTTCGATCGATATATCACAAGCGCTACATATCCCTTGCGTTAGCCTGATTTACAATTTTTTTAGAAAAAAAAAATTAAAATTTATGCATCTTGAATTTGTTTTTATACAAAGTTGGGCCATCAAAAAGGTAAATTTTTTTTTCAAATAAAGTTCTCCGAAAAATGCATATTTGTCGAGATATTTCCAAGTGGCCCTCCGTCAGTAGACACCCTGTATATATACTTACCTGTACATACATTTTACAAAAACAGCAGTAGCAGGGAAGTATAGGTAACTTTCACACTTTGATGTATATACTTCTTGGATCATTAAGGACAGTTTTTATAATAGGTAGGTATTGTTATCATGGACGCTAAAGGTCGTTAAAAATAAAAGAATATTTATTCAAGAAAATAAACTTTATTCTTAATTTAAAAGAACAGCTATATACTCAATATACTCTGACTATTAATCGTCAGTCTAAAAAAGTTAAAAACAATCAACTTATATCTAGGTATATCCAAAGATCATGATATTCGATATTATGATCTTTGGTATATCACTAACCTTTGTGTGGAAATGACAAAAATATTAAAAGTTTAAGACTAATACTATATATCTATACATATATCAATATACTATAAAATATACCTATAATAATATGTAGAAACAATTAACAGATAGTCACACATTAACAAAAAAATAATATAAATAAACTTATATCCCAAATACTTTTTGACGGTACCAAGTCTGCGTCAAACGTAACAGAATTTTAAAGCATTACATAATTATTATTATTTTCTTTTGAAATATTTTTACCGTTATTTATTAATAAAAGTTAGTACAATGACAAAAATAGTGATATTGATAGAAAGTTACATGTTCAGTTTCAGAAATTTCCTAAATAAGTATTATATTCTTGCCAATACCTATTGGCAAAAACAAAAAAAATTCACAAGACGTTCAAATTTGGCACATGTAAAATTGAGAATAAAACAACCTTTTCTAGTAAAACGTTTTGAAATTTTAAGAAATAAGATCATTTTAAGCGATTGTTTAATGTCATTTTTGACAGATAGAGAAAGTCATGTGACCGCGTTTGAGTAGGCCATTTTTTATCATTTTTAAAGCAAAAGCTAACGCCTAAGCTAAATTTCAAAATAAATTATTAGTAAAAAATTTTTGAAGGACACTGATAGCTTACCAGAAGTTATCTACATGCATTTTATTACCACAATGAGGGTCCCCGGTCTGCCATAACGCTTATCACATCCAGCGTCAAATGAAGCCCGAATCACGAGTAGGTATAATAGTTATTTATGTACCAAGGCACTGAAGTTCAACTTTTTATGACTCATGTGGAGTTTAGTTGCTGAGGCCTCTGGCCGAGGCAAATAAACCGCTAAAAACGCTTGGTTCTCCATATACAGCGTGTTGAAATTTTTAACATATATTTTTTAATTCCTTTCGAGCCCGTTTAGGAATTACAACAAAATTTGATACATATTATTGGTTGTCATTTTGTGCAATAATTTGGCCCCATTCAGATGGCCAGCGGCGTAGATACAAATTGTTACTCTAAATAATTGTAAAAAAAGGGAATACGGTTTGTAAAATCAAAAATTTTGTATAGCCCATTCAATTTGGAACAAAAAGCGCCTCTCGGTATTTTTTTATTTCTGGTACAGTTTCTTCGTAATTTTGGATTTTTTAAACTAGTGCCAAGGTGATTATGCTGGCATTTAAAATAAAATTATTTGTATCTAAGCCGCTGCTCATCTGAACAGGGCCAAATTATTGCACAAAATGACAACCAATAATATGTATCAAATTTTGTTGTAATTCCTAAACGGGCTCGAAAGGAATTAAAAAATATATGTTAAAAATTTCAACACGCTGTATATGGAGAACCAAGCGTTTTTGTGCTAATATTTATTAAGCATATGTGCTTATTTTAGCGAATTCTACCTTGTGTTTCCGGCTCTGCCTTTAAATGTGACTCACCATGTATATTACACCAAATTTTAAGTCGATATATTAACAGTCGTCCACTGCGTGATAGTGGTCTCCAGTGCTATGTAAATTTTAAGTTACCAGACACCCGTGACTGGTAGTACCAGTTACATTTCTAGCATGACCAGACCCAGGGACCCTTAAAGAGTCCCTGACCAGACCCATATGTTCCTGGTAAACCCGCCTCATTATAATTTTTGTGTCAATATTTTATTTGTTAAGGAGATGAATTATATTTTCGTGCAAATTATATTAATAAATTAGCATGGTAAAGCTCTTTCGGCTACATACCCACTAAGAAAATATAAGTTTCCACAAAGTTGCAAGAACAATCCAAAGAAAAGTGTAAAGTTGCTTACAGTGGCACTGGGAGCTATTCTAAACATTTCAGCAAAGTTATAATCTCCACCACAAAACATTGCAATGTAAAGTTGCATTACAACAGGAGCTTTCTAAAATGTTCCAGCGATAATGTAATGTTCTAGCAACATTGCAATAAAGTTTAGTAGACTCGCCAAGACATGTCTTGGGTCAGTTCCAGCGAGCTTTATGCAACTTCCTGGCAAATTCGTAAAAATAATGTTTACCAGGTGTATGCAACCTTCTAGGAACTTCCCCAGAAATATACTTACCAAGTTCATGCAACTTTGTGGGGAAATGGTTGAAACTTGCAGAAATAATTACAAGAAACTTTCCAAGAATATCACTTATCAATGAAGTAAAATAACGGGTATTTTAGCCAAAATTATATGTTATTTATTCTTTACAATGAACCAAGCTTTCGGCCATATTTTTGGCCTTCGTCAGGGCTAACATAGTGTTTGTTAAAATATATTATTGAGTGAGAGTTATTTATATATTTACTATAAATAAATAAATAAATAACTCTTACTCAATAATATATCAAACACTATTTTAGCCCCGACGAAGGCCAAAAATATGGCCGAAAGCTTGGTTCATTGTAAAGAATAAAAATAACACATGATTTTGACTGAAATACCCGTTATTTTACTTCATTGATATATAAATACAGCCGTTATTAAAGAAGATCTATTGTAATATCGCTTATACTCGTATTTTCCAAAGTATTTGTTAAAAAATAGCTGTGTTCGCGGATCAATTCAGAACCAGTTCGGAACTAGCAACTGCCAATGTGATCGGTTCAAAGGAATTCTAAAATATAAATTTACCAATCACGTTGGCAGTTATTAGTTTCAAACTGATTCTGAATTGACCCTCAAACTGCAACAACAAACACGTCAAATTTTTAGCTCGGGCTAGCGGCCTTAGATTGAGTCACCTTTTTTGCAAGAAATAACACACACAAAAATTTTAACAAGTATATTTAAAAATTTATCACACAATAAGCAGTGGTTGTTAATTGAGCACGAGAAATATAAAAAAATATATATCAATGACCTAAAGTTGATCGTGGGAATTTTAAAACTGTAACATTTTTGGAGATTTTTATAATAATAAAAGAGTGTTACCCTCCTTCTTTGGTTTGAGCTGTCAGCAGGCTTAGCAGGATCTTCTTTGCTTGGTTTGCTTCGGTTTTCCTGATGTTTTCCCTTGACCAAAACCAATGTGCAACGTGCAGTGTGCTCTTCACAGGTCTTGTACTTGCTGTTGTGCTTGCAGCTCGTGAGGTAGGGTACCTATATGGGAAAACAAGAGAGAAAAAATATCACCAAAAATGTGTTATTAAATCGTGGCAAAATTTGATATTTGAAAACTATTTTACTGTGTGAAAATCTTTTGTAAATTTTACCAAACACCAATGAGTGAAATTAATTTATTATTCTTTCAAATATCAAAAATTAAATAGTGACGTAATAAATTGTTTAAGTACTTAATAAATGCAAAACCTATAGACGTGGTGACCCATTGTTAAAATGCCCTTTATTTTGACTCCAAGATTAAATATATCCATACTACCCTAAAAACATGCTACAAACAAAGACGGAAAGTCAACCATCAACCAACTATTATATACACCCGGTGATTTCCGGTTATAGGATCGCACATTGTTTTTTCTTGTTTGGGGGCACCGGAAGCATCGGAACCTCACCTGAAGACTCGGGACTCGGGGGATGGTCTAACGACGCCAGCCTCCGAGCCCAGAGTCGAAATAAGTTCGCTACGGCTCGACAAAAAGGGGCAATTTCTGACAATCTCGCGACATTTTCGGAATAATTTATTGGAGCGCTTAGATTGTGGTTAGTTCTGGGCGTCAAGCGTTTATCAAAACAAACCTGTCTATAGGTTCAGACGTCATTGGAATAAATAAATAAAAATCGAACTATCGAACTGTACCACCTGAACAATATAAATTATGTTCTCTATACAGGTAGTTCAAGCAGCTTACCTTGTCGTCGGTGATTGCCATTGTGGAAGGGAACACTAAACTATAAACTATTATTCCCACACACAAACGAAACATACCTAATACAAAAATAATGGCGATGGCGGCGATGGCGTCATGGTGTCTCTTCTCTCTTCTCGAACGTTCGAGGATTCGGCGTCGGCGACCGGCGCGACCTCTAGACGGAAACCGCCGAAAACGCGCGCAGGCTGTTGCCAGATTTCTCCAGAAATTACTCTATTTGCAAGTTATCACAAAAAATATAATAAAGTCTTGCTGTTTAAACGTCTCTATTGCCACATACCACTGGTGCCAAATCACTAGAGTCATTTTATTTATATTATTGTATTGTTATGTTATTTGAGGGAAATTACCTACACCATTTATTACGCGTTTCTATATTATAGGTTAGTATATAGGTATAAATGCCACAATTTAGAAAGAAGGGCTTCGTATAGATGTCCTGTATTTTTAATTAAAACCATATTATTAAGTCGTTAAATCAATTATTTTAGTCTTATTTGAATTTGTTATGAAAAATTCGTTGGTCTGACAACCTCGCATTTTGTCCGCATAGACAATAAGAAGAGAATAAAAATACAGAGGTTTTTTGTTTAATGTTAGAGGACGCGTGCTTTTATTTCAAAAAATTACCGAAATGTTTATATGACTTATTAATATTGTTTCAAAGTACCTACGCATAGATATTAAATTCTCAAAATATTACTATGGAAAGTTGTCTCAAAATTAATTTAATAAAGTTGCCACAACATCGACAGAGCCTAAACAATGTGATATTTCACAGGTAATTGAATGGGAGGCTGTGAGAATTTCACTAAGAAAATGTTGTCTCAAAATTAATTTAAAAAAGTTGCCAAAACGTTCATAAGAGCCTAACAACGTAACATCTCACAGGTAAATGAATGGCAGGTTGCCAGAATTTAACTGTGGAATGTTGTCTCAAAATTAATTTCGAAAATTTGCCACAACGTTCATAGAGCCTAACAATGTAACATCTCACAGGTAAATGAATGGGAGGTTGCGAGAATTTCACTATGAAATGTTGTCTTAAAATTAATTTAAAAAAGTTGCTACAACATTCACAGAGCCTAACAATGTAATATCTCACAGGTAATTGAATGGGAGGTTGCAAGAACTTTACATTAATAATATGCTACCAAAGTTGTAAAAAGAAGTTTTGGTAATCTTGCAAATGCAAAATTCGCATAGAAACGTTCCTGGAAAATTGGCAAAACTTTAGTACGCAACTTTACATGGTGTAAGTAGATGTAACATTGTGGGAACTTTTTGCAAGGTTCTATTCTTAGTGGGTAGACATCATCAGTACAGTAATATTAATATAATTTGCACGAAAATATACTTCATCTCCGTCATTAACATTTACGTGCACACAGCCGAAACCTATTAGTTTTTTTGTTTAAGTTTGTTTTCAGATTAAACGTTCCCAGATAGCACACTCTCATGACTTGCACATACCAATCATATTCTATTTTAGAATGTTCACATTCCAAGTATATTCTTTTTTAACATACAGCATATTTGAGACATATGCTTGGCACATGTTACAGGGCACCCCATTCAGGTGACAACTAAGTGACAGGAATGTGCCACGTCATGTACTTGTCATATGACTAAAACCAACATTACACGTAAATGAAAGTACATGATAAGTATGTGATTTTCATATTTCATTTATTTTAATTTTCACTTTCGTATATATACTTAGAACGTGACTAAAATGAACACTGCATTTGAATCTTGAATCAAAGCATATGCTTTTCACCTTCCCACATTAACATCATGGTATGTAATTGGTACATACTTGTTATATGACTAAAATCTGGTTTTGGGGTATGGTAAAAAAAATATACACCCACATAATATAAAAAGTTATGTATTTATATATATCTAGGTATAATATGTGTCCCTAATTACTATACACCTTCAATAACCATAACATTCTGCAAAAGAAATAAGAAAAGTTAACAAGAGATTAAAAACCAGCTTTTGCAGGAGATTGCTACACAACAGAATGGTCGACAATGCAATTTTTTAATTTTTAATATAGATACCATGAAGTGAGATGGTTACACAACAATGAAAAATGGAAATTGGATTGTCAACAATAGGTGCGTAGCTCTGTAACTTCACACGTGTTTTGTTTACTTACTAAAGTTACCATTAACAAAGAATTTGGTTGTATCCATATTGACATTAAACAATGAATGGCAATGGAATAGTTTATCAACCCACCTTTATTCTGGTCGAGAGCACGATTACTTCAATAATCTCCGGTAACTTTCTGTATCGTTCCGTAATCTAACCGAAATCAATTACGGAACGACTTTTATCACTTCGATTAGAAAACAGAACACACGCTCATGGTGCCAATATATAAATAATAAGTAAACTTACCTTGATACTATTTTGAGAAAAAGGCAAATGCAATCCTCAAAGCCTTCGTCAAAGCCTTGTTCCACACGTGCGGAAACGAAAAAGTGCTTCGCGTCGTTCGTGTAAATGCAAAATGGCAGCCGCGTTCTAAAAAGTACCTGTTCTACCCCACACGTTTCGCCACTTGCTAGAAATAGGTATACTACTATTACAAACGATTATAGAAAAATGGCATAATAATTACCTATCTACAAGCATTTGTAAAATGCCCGCGTTTACTTGCGAAAAAATGCCACGTGAGTACCACTAGCACCTACCTACCTTGCTACTCTTTTGGGCGAAGCACAAAACCAAGCTACAACACAAAAAAGAATGGCGACCTGACCCTGACGCCAACGCGAACACAGCAAACGAATTTGCGAATGCCGATTTGCGTCGGCGCGGTGGGCGATCACCAGCGCTCCCCCCCACGGATTAAGATCACAGGGTTGCCAGACTTTCGATTCTACGGTAGTTCCGCAAGTCCTACGGAACTGCTGGTTATTATATTTTATTATTTTGTTACAAGTTATACAACAAAATTCATTGTAAAACAGTAACGTAACAAAATTATACTAATGTTTTAAAAATATATTAAATATTTTGGGGAACAATATACGAGTAGAATATAGATATTTACTAGCTTTTCACCCCCGCCTTCGGCGGGGTTTGAAAGTTAGGCCTGCAACTTTGCCGCAGCAACCTTCTTTTCTGGGGCTACGCCGCCGCTGAGGCTCGCGCACGATTTCGCCTCTAAAGCCCTAAACTATCTGTGTACCATTCAACCGTTTCTTCGGTAGATCTGGCAACGCTGCCCAATTCCTATCTCGTTGTTCGGGTCTCCTCGGTCGCTCCTCGGCCACCGTCGCCACCGACTTCGTGTGAATACAGGGCGATCTCTGCTCTACGCATGACCTCGCGTTTATACATACAGGGTGTAACTTTGATAAGTACAGAAATTTTAAGGGCAGGTCGGGAAAAATGCACTTGTTACGCCTATGCAATTAAAATTTTTCTAAAGTGCATATTAACGTCAGAAATAATTTTTTTTAAAACGCTATTAAAACCCCTTTTTCCGACGCTACGGCCATGGGTCCTTGACCTTGCCGGGACCAGCTGGAACTGAGGCCGGTTCCGGCGGATCCCCCCCAATTCCGCCGTGCAGCGTTGTCAGACGTATAGCTCTTTCACAGTATTTCAGGAATAGTCTTTCAACTAGTTTTTGAACAAATCTTTAATGGTTCTTTTAGCGAATAGCATGCAAAAAAACTACCTTTCGGATGCCTGGATGATTTTCCTTGCGGGTGTCGTACTCCTTTCTTATGTTATCCAAAAATCCTCTCGAAAATCACAAGAAGCACTAGGTAACTGGTTGCCAGTCGAATCGCTTTTTCCGAGGCTTTTTCGCAGTATTTGAAGAATATTGACGCAACCATGTATCATTTGGTGTATGTGGAGATTAAATAAATAAATAAATAATTTTTGGACAACTCCTTAAAGGTTCTTTTAGCGAATAGCTCGACGAATAGCATGAAAAAGCCTACCTTTGAGATGCATCGATTATTTTTACTATTTTCTTGTGTTTAGATACTATCCAAAAATCTTCACAAAATCACATAAAGCACTAAGTACCTACCTAACTAGTGGCACTGTTTTTATACGATGGTCGCGAAGGTATAACACTTCATAGTCTCTTTTTACGGAAATACGAACAAAACACTGGTTTTTTTTTCACTGCACACTTAAAGCGGCGCGATGCCAAATATTAGGGACGTCTCGGTTTCCCTCAGCTGATTTATTCCAACGGGGACTCGACTAGGTGGATTGTACAATTAGATCCATACCGTATGCGTCTAATAAAACCCGAATTTTCGCGAACCCTTGAAGCTGCTTCTTTTATCCTCGCGCGTAATTGGGGTACCTAGTAGGAACCTATCTAGCACTGTTTTCATACGAAGGCCGCGAAAGTTTAACACTGCATTTCTTAACGGAAATATGAAAAAATCACTTGTTATTTCACTGCAAATTCGTAGCGGCAATTGCAACAGGTTTGGACATCACTGCTGGTCCAAAAAAATGGCGAACGGATCTGGAAAAATGTACAGAAGCAGGTTCAGTTCCGACGACAGTTCGTAAAACAAAGCAAAGTAACGGAACAATATCGGTTAGCGAGACGCGACGTTTGCATACGCGTCCACGTTTTGGAAACAGAATTGTTATACCACAGAATAGCCACACTAAGGCATTCTGTATAATAATAAATTGCTTGTTGAAGCTGGCGCTCCCAAAAATTACAGGCGGTCGCGGATCGATATCAATCAGCTGTTAAATCCCATAATAATCGGACGGACGATCTTCGACTAGCGCGTCGGCTACGGCGCGGCGGTACGGTGACGGCGCACAAGCTTTCCCCCATACCATTCAATACCACTATTCGGTGTTGCCGTTTATGCCGACATGTCCCCAAACTGACTTAAAGTCCCTTAAATCCGATTTTTGATTTTCGCGGATTTATACGGGGTTTCTTTCGTTATAAGTTAATCTACTATCTCGTATAATTATTACGCACAAAAACGGGTAAATCCATGTAAAAATCCACTACACAATTAAATTTATACGGAATTAAATTACTAAATCAGGTAAATTTTCAGCACACTTGGCAACATAGTAGCGCCGCCCCGAGAGAAGTAGGGGCCGCGAGCCGCGAGCCGCGATTGGCTAATATCGCGCACTAGTTATGAGTAGTGGGGATCACCTGTAGTGTCGATGTCAAGTGGCGCCCCGCGCTTGCGCTCCTCGCCCAGCTGTAATTTAGTAGGTCGGCCGGGCCGGGCGGCGTGGAAATGGAGCAAAATCGAGTGAATCAGTGCCAGTGAATTCATTCGTAATTGTAATTATTGCGCGAATCGGCGCGGCGTCGTTTTTGTGTGAAGTTGGCGTCGGACGCCAGCGCCCGACGCCAACGTCATATGCCCGCGCCTGGCGAATCTCGGCGAAGGAATGTCGGGCAGTAGTCAAGGGCACGCAGAAGCTTAAATTCACCAGGAGGAGTCGCTGTTTTTCGGTTTTTGGGGACATTACGCGACATTTCGCCACCAAGTTTTTACGAAAAGTAAGAGGAATGGTAAGGAATTAACTTGAGAGAGTTCCGAAACGGCAAAGGGTTAAAAAATGCGGAAATGATAAGCACGCCAATTTGACAGTCTTCCCCAACTATTTTCGGAACCGAATAATTTTTTATTTACAACCACCCGCCCGGGTGGAAAGTTTACTTTATCTCGAGACACCTCGGTGTGTAATATACTATTAAAAGTAGACAATAGACAGGACAACAACCCTGAGGGGGTTTAAAAGTGGCGCACCATCAGGCAAGGGTAGAAAAATATTAAAAACGATGAACAAATCGGGGCCGCGCGTTAAATTCACATCAAATGACAGTCTTCCCCCACTTTTTTCGGAAACGAATAATTTTTTAAAAGTAGATAATACATAGGACCACAACCCTGAGGGGGTTTAAAGGTGGCGCACTATCGGGCAAGGGTTGAAAAATATTAAAAACTATGAACAAATCGAAGCCGCGCGTTAAATTCACGTCAAATTACAGTCTTCCCCCACTTTTTTCGAGATGATAGGGCTACAGGCGAACACTCGCTAAAAAAAAGTAACGCGCCGCTGCTCTACGCTCTACCCTATGGGTGGTTGTGGAAATTTGCAATTTTTACAGATAATTTGTATTTTAAAACAAATACTTTATTCAGTTGATTGCCGATCAGAAATTTATTATCCCAAGGTGTCCCAAGAGATGGCTAATTATTAGTATAAAAAAATTGCGGCCTGAAAATCAGTTGTAAAATAGGTAGGTAGGTAGATACCTACTCCACAAAAGACTTGTCAAAAAATTATGAGTGTGAAATCAGCAATGAGTTTTCTAGCAATGACTTCTCCGAGCGGCGCTCGGATACATTTCTGCTGCCTAGGGACTTAAAATAACAGTAAAGTGATAAAAACTGACGTGTTTGTTAAATTATTGTGTGCGCCTGTGAAGAAAGCAATAAACAGTTCGTCACAGCAACCGACATCATAAAAAAACTTGGATACCTACCAGCAGTAATTTTCAAAGGTACCTAGGTACCTAATTCTGCAAGCAGATTTATTCCACTCTGACATGCGGCAACGTCGCGGTATTCCCCTTCCTAATCTAACGTTATTCCCCTCCATCTCCTAGGGAGAGGTTAGACCTCCCCTCTCAGCGCTTCTAGTGACGATCCAGCGGCGTGCATTGAGCACGGATAAAGATTGATTTGCCCCATTTTCTAAACATCGATTAAAAAAATTTTTTTTTTCATTTTTCGGTTTTATGAATGTCCCCGATTACGTGGTTAAAATTTCTGTACCTATCAAAGATACACCCTGTATATCGGGAAGTCGTCCAATGGAAATATCAATTTAAACCTTCAATCAGTGCATACATGCTTATGCTTAGGTACTGCATACATAAAATGTGTCCACGGCAAAGCGGTATTATAGGTGTATATGACATTTTTTTACAGTACAAACACAATTTTTTGTATTCTGCTCTTGCTTCACCCAAAAACTATTTTTAGTATTTTGGACTTTAAAAAATTATAGAGGGCGCTGGTAGCAGCTTAAAAATAAAAATCGCATCAGGTTAAGTGCCTTAATTTTCTGTGCGAAATATTGAAAAATTTTGTTAGAAAAACTTGCTCAGAATTAAAAAATATGACGTATCAAATTACAGAAATAAATATTTTTTTTATTTATAAATTTTTAAATATTATAAATGCAATCATAATTTAAATTTATCTATTCTACCCATGTTCCTCCAACAATAAATTATTTTGACACAAAGACGGAAAACTCTTATTTTTGTTTCCATGGCATACTCTCCTTAAAACATTAAAATTACATAAGGTACCTGTAAAAAATATGTTTTTTTGGTATATATTTGTCACATACTTTGGAGGAATATACTTTATATGCACTTTTATGGCACATACTTGGCAGGTGACAAAGGTACCTGTAAAAAATATGTTTTGTGGTATGTATTTGTCACATACTTTGGAGGAATATACTTTATATGCACTTTTATGGCACATACTTGGCAGGTGACAAAGGTACCTGTAAAACATATGTTTTTTGGTATGTATTTGTCACATACTTTGGAGGAATATACTGGTGAGGAAGATGCTTAGCATGTGCCATAGACAAACCAGAAATATGTGTTATAGGGAATATTGAAGGAATATGATAAGTATGTACCATCCATATGATAAAATAATATTCCCTAACGGCATATTGACGGGACATTTTTGGCATATGCTAGGTGCCATTGTGTTAACTGGGTTATTACTCGGTGACAAAAAAAAACTGTTTAATGTCCATAGTTTCTTAAGAGGGGGTTGCCGACAGCGAAAGTGACATTAGATTTCGTATTTTTTTAAGTTGTATAGCAGAAAATCTAATAACATTTTACCTGGCAAAAATTTAGTGCAAGCATCTCTGTCTTTATTTTAATCATAAGATATTACAAGCAGTGTTTTGTTTTATAGGTTATGAAAACCTTGGGAAAAATAATAATTCCAGTGCATATGCTTTTAAGATCTTATTATAGAAATGAAGACAGAGATGTTTGTACTAAATTTTTGCTAGGTTAAATATTATTAGATTTTATGCTATACAACTTAAAAAAAATACGAAATAAAACGTCACTTTCGCTGTCGGCAACCCCCTCTTAAAGTGTGTAAAATGGTGGGAAAATACAGTCAGTCAATCACCGATGCTGCTGGAACCGCCCTCCGTTACTGTGCATTATTTTGTTTAATTATTTGTAGAAATTTCCTGCCTCTTGAAACCACTTTTTTTCGGCATAGAAGTAACACTGAGACAAGATTATTACCGGACACCTGTATCCATATCTATGAATAAAGAACCCCAGGAAGGAGCAAATTTGGGCTTTACGGTGGACTGGCCCAGTCTCTGCATATGGCGGCATGCCGTTTCCGGTTTACCGATGGAATGTTATTCCCCAAACATTTTGTTCTGGTAGTCACGGAATAGCCGCAGGCTGCACAGCTAACCATAATAGATCTCCAAAAAGTACTTATCGAAGAACTACACAAATATCTAATAGCACAAACCACCGTGACAACTGTCAAATATAAAAATATTATGTCAAAATTCCGTCGCACGTATTTTCTAATGCCCATAGAGCTTTGGCTCCTTCCTGGGGTTCTTTATTCATTGGGTAATATCTAAATTTTATATATTTTTTTGTTGCAGTACCTACGTTACCGGATCCCAGCGACAGGTATCAAAAACTCCACCTATCGGGTCTTGCGCACTACGACTAACATATAGGTACTAGTATCATGTCCGTAGCATTCATAATAGCACAGAGAAGACCAGAATAAGTCCAGAATACAGAGAGTCCATCTTGTCAAATGGAGCCAATCTTTTACGTAATTTTTCAAACGCGTAAATATAAAAAAAACACGAAAATATATAACCTTGCGTCAGTATAAGACAGATTTTTAGGTTTTTATATATATATATATTATTTATATAAACAATGTCTAAATATTTGATACTGGAAGCATGTTTAATTTCTTTAATTTAGTATAGGTACTTTATTTTTGTATTCTCTTCGAGGGTTAAGTTGAAAAATGCTATGCCATTAGCAGAGCACATAACCAAAACTAAAACCGTGCCGGTTATCAGCAGGTTATTTTGTGGAATTAGTATTAAGGTCTGTTTTAGCAGAAATTCAAATCGTTTAAAATCAGTTTGAGACTGACAGGAGCATGCGCTGTTTTGTTTTTGGAACTTCAATATGGAACTGCGCATGCTCCTGACAATTTCAAACTGATTTAAAATTCTGCTAAAACAGATCAAATATCATTTTCACATTAGAATAACAACAACCAATAATTATTAAGATTTTCATGTTGATGTTTATTAGTTGAAAATTTTTGAAAATATAGAGACGTGCTCGTTATTTTTGGTGAAGCCACTTGTTAGAGATAACAAAGAAGTTATTTTGCAGAACATTTAGCGTTAATTAAAAATTTTATGGTCTGACGATTAGAGGAATGTTGCGGTAAGTTTCAAGATGCGTTTAAAAAATGAAGCGGCTCTCGAGTATTTCTGTTTCATTACGAAATGTCATTTTTATTACAGTTTAATTTACTTATTACAAAGTAATTATTACATTACATTTATTTTCCTGAACGCAGCCCTGTCCTGTGCTCCCTCTGTCAAAAACTGAATCTTTTGAGTGGCGCATGCAGTGCTACCAATATAGGAGAAAAGATATGAGATAAGTATATTAGCTTTTTTACAAAAACTATAGGCTTGTTCGCGGATATAATATTGTTCTGGATCTCAAGAATCACAGTCCAAACTCGTTGCCTTGATTACCACCTTTATCAAATCACAAATCACATATAAACTTGTCAGATACTGTCACTGACTTGTTATTAGTTTATAACTGGTACCAATGTTTAAGTCGTTAGTCGTTCGGCTACGCTAGTATGAAATAAGTAATCCCAAGCCATTATGACTATGCGCATGCGCGATTCGAAACTGATCAGGAGTTAACAAAAATCTCCGCAAATATACCTACTGAACAGTCCAGAAATTTGCTTCAGCAGACTAAGTTACAGGGTATGGTCCGAAATTAACAAACCGGTAACCAGGTTACCGGTTTGGTTAACAAAACAAATCAGAAAGCCTCCTGTAATTTTGAACCAGGTTTACAGAAGAAATCAGAAGACCTCCTGTACTGAGCTGTTTTCTGGTGCATTATCATGTTCTCAGTAATATAAAATACTATTCGGGTTCAGTAACGAACATGTTTGGTTACATCAGAGCATATAAGTTGTTTTATATGCTCTGGTTACATTTGAAACACCAAATCAGAATTTTGGTAAATTTCCCCAGCAAACATACGAATTGTGGCGTTCAAATGGGCCATTACCGAAATTAATGGCTTTATTGTGGCACAGGCAAGCCGTATTGTGGCCCACAATTGCTAATATACATGGTTCCCACAATTTCTGAATATTGTGGACTGTTGTATAAGAACCAGCAATGGCCAATCATTATGTGCCCATAAATACAATAATTTCAGTTTGCGCAATGTTGGTCCATTTATGGTTGTACAATAGAATTAAATATGAAAATATACATGTACTCGTAAAGTCCCTGTTGTGGCAAATCGTTGGTACTGACGCATGCGCAAATAAAAAGGATTGTACCGTGACCGCCAGGGCCAGGTTCGCCATGTTGGTTTCCTCCGGCGTCTGCTGCAACCAATGTTTGTCATTTCTGCAGATATTCGTGTTTTACGTGGTTGGTTTGGGTATCCGTGTCTTGACAAGAAACAACAATACCATTTTAAAGAAGAAGACGTGTTTTGCGTGCTTGAACCAACGCCCTCTGAAAGACTATGCACTTAGTGAGTTTATTTCCCTTTCGGAAGAGTGCTTGACCGGCACCGTCGCTGTCGCAATGATAAGCGACGGTGCCGGCTCGACTCGAGTTATTATACTGCCCGATACCTATTAGTATTTTAGTATTAGTATTAGGGCTATTTCCGCACAATATACCTAATAATAATAATTCTTGCTTTATTGCCGTCTGTGGTTGGGAAAGAGGAACGACTAAAAAGACAATACAATACTAGAACAGTATTCACTTAAGTGTCTAGGAAATACCAGAAAACCGAGACACTATGATAATAGGTGAGTGTGTTAATCGTTGACCTCTTTTCTTATTTTTAGATTTAATAAGAGCAAATCCGCTATCTGCGAATGCTACGGGAATGAAATCCATGGAATAGTAAAAGTTTGGCTCAGATGAGGAGCTATTCTTATGCTTAGATGGGAGACAGAAGAGGAAAAAATAGTAAGTGTCAGTGACATTTTTACATGAACTTGGTAGCCATGCCCAAATTGCAATTCTTATATTATTGAGGCCTAAACCAGAGCAGTTCACAACTCGCATTTTCAGATATTTTTATCATAGATTCTATTTTTCAATGTACCTACAGGGTGATCCAAACTCGACGCCCCAGGCCTACTGTGGGAACACGAAAACTGAAAATAAAATTTCGAACAGGGCTTCTTAAATGGGATATACTAATGTCCGACAATTAGCTTTTTTGATGTTTGGGAAAATGGCCGCTGCGACGTCATCGATATTTTTTCCCCAGAAACATACCATTTTTTCCCTATACAGTAAGGTCATTTAAGTGTGTAGTGTGTATGGGATTTTTTTTATGAATTGCAATTGCACAACCAAAATACAGATATTGCCGAAAGTTGATGCGTGTTCAATAATCATATTAGGTACACTTAGAATGGTTGCAAGTTAAACAGCATACAGGGTAGGTCAAAAAACATAAAAATTGTACAAGAGTAAAGTACCTACCCTTATTTCAGAAAATTCAGCAAAATGTTATAAAGAAAAGTTGTTTAGAATTAAAAGCTATGACCAAATACCAAAACACAGCCTCCTAAGAAAAAATATTTTTTTCTTAAAAATTTTGCACCTTTAATGAGAGTTTTTAATATACACATTATCATTACTAATGTTTTACCTTGTTCAGAAGAATTTTTGCGAAATTTTAAAGTTTTGTTTAATATCGTTGCACCAAACATCAAATTTGTGATTCCCTAAAAAATTAAAAATCTATGTTAATTTTACAAATATGCTTCAATTTGAACAAATAAGTTATGCGAAATTGATTTAATTTTGATTAATTTATGAAAGTGTTTAGGGTGAATATTAAAACAAAATTTCTTTAAGAAATTATTAATATTTTTCAAAAAAAAAAATTATTAGGAGGCCATGTTTTGGTGTTTAGGCATAACGTTTAATTGTAGACAAATTTTCTTAATAACATTTTGCTGAATTTCCTGAAATAAGGGTACTATTTTTTACACATGTGCAATTTTTACATTTTTTGACCTACCCTGTATGCTGTTTGACTTGCAACCATTCTAAGTGCGCCTAATATGATTATTGAACATGCACCAAGTTTCGGGAATATTTGTATTTTCGTTGTGGAATATGGTATATGATTATTGAACATGCACCAACTTTCTGGAATATTTGTATTTTGGTTCTGCAATTAATAAAAAAAATCTTGCACTCTTAAATGACCACACTGTATATTGAAAGTACATATCATTCTCAACTTTGGTAGGAAAAGATTTTCTGTATCCTGTATCTGTTATTGTTCAAAACGTACAGGGATCGGTTTTCCGAAATTACCTAGATTTCGGAAAACCGAATTTTGTTTCCATTGTTTCCATGGCTACCTAGCCATGGAAACAATTGATAGTCAAAAATTATTTAAAAGCATGTTAGGGTGCCTTGTGCACCCTTAAATTTATTCAACTGGATTATTTCTTAAATTTTTGAACAGTGCTTGTTACTAACTCGTTTGCTATTATTGTTTGTAACAAAATTTAAAAAATATATATACAGTTAATAAAATACAATACAATAAATTTAAGGGTGCACAAGACACTCTATAGCACACTCTTTAATAATTTCCGACTATCAATTGTTTCCATGCGGCTAGATAGATTTCGGAAAACCGATCATGGTGTATCTATGTTTTTTTACATATTTGACCATGTAGATTTTGAACAATAACAGATACAGAAAATCTTTTCCTCCAAAAGTTGTTGAGAATGATAAGGACTTTCAACGTATAGAGAAAAAATTGTATAATCTGGGAAAAATATCGATGACGTCACAGCGGCCATTTTCTCAAACATCAAAAAAGCAAATTTTCGGTCATAATTGGACCTTAGTAGCTATGTCCCATTTAAGAACCCCCTGTGCGAAATTTTATTTTCAGCTTTCGTGTTTCCGCAGTAGGCCTGGGGCGTCGAGTTTGGATCACCCTGTACACTGCACCTAGCCAATTTATTTTTAATTTGTGACTGTTTTAGCCAAACTTTCTCTCCTATTTTGAATTCGTGTTGTGTTCAATTTTTCTTATCAAATCTTTTGCCTTTAGTTTTCGTAAGTATGTTCTTTTCCTAGCTACTTCGTAGTAATGTTTTACCCGTGCGTTTAAATCTCTGACATATTTTGTGATAAGTCGTTCTTCATTATAACGAGTTTATGAGGGACCACTGGCTGTGTGTCCGAAAACTAATTCGTAAGGCGAGAAGCCTGTAGTATGATTTATTGAATTATTGTAACATATTATAGGGGAAGTTTACCTAAAATGGGATACTTAAGGTTTGGACCTAATTAAAAAAAAGAGTTTAAGTACAAAATCAGGAACATCCCTCATGATGAATATACCAAACATAACTTTATTCAAAACATAAATATAACGTATGAAAGTATTAAACATAGAACAAAAAAAATTTTTCTTCCGCGAGTCAAATTTCCCATTTTAGGAACATATGAATCTAAAACGGGATCAGTAGTGTATCTAAAATGGGATTATATTTCCAAGCAAAGATCACATATGAAATAACTGGCTTCGTTGTCTGATACACCGCAAGCTTCGTGGACCCATCTCTGGCAGGAACTGCATCGAATCCACTGCTCACCAGGTTTGCTGCTTAGAAAATCTACTTCACAGTAAAAGCACAAAGGATTTTCGTCATCGTCAATATTTTCTTTGGTTATGTCTATTTTTTTGATATCTTTGTCTTTGGTATTGTTTTTCCCATTCGCATCTTTTTGGTCTCCAGTCTTGTTTGTTGCTTCATCAGTCTTCTTCTCGGTTGAACTATTTTCCGGTGGTTTGGACATTTTCTTTACTGCTTTTCCCTTTGATAGTCCCTTTCCTTTCAAAGATGGCATTTTACTTTTTGGCACTACACGTCGTTTCTCCTCTATATTGGCATTCAATTCATCCTTATAAGGTGTGCTCGTTAAGATAGCGGCTTTACCTCTGATTGCAGTTTTCGCAGGCCTTCTTGATGCTGCTTTTGGGTATGGTTGAATCATTTCTGGTGAAACACATTCTTGAAGGATATTGGCCAGAGGTTTCTCATCATCACTGGAGAAGCTGTCATCTGACTCACGAGGACGAGTTGATTTTGATTGAGGCAGCTTTTGATGGATCGAATATGAAGTCGATGGAGGTGGTGTTTGATGCCTGATTGGAAATTGTGGCTATCTTTCTGGTGACCCCTCTTCCGTTACGGTTGATTCATTTTCTGGCTGATCGGTGGGATCAGCAGCTATAAACATATCGTCAGTGAAAACGTGACGATTAACGGGAAATAAGCCAGTTTTCTCAAAACCATGAATTGCATTGTTAGGTGTTGATGCCCTTAAGTAGGCCTTTCCAAATAATCTGCCTATTTGGTAAATTGTGACGACTCTACCTGGATTGTTCCTCAGAAATGTTTCAACCTCTTGACTGTAGTATGCCGATAGAGGTGCCATAAATGAAACGTCAAGCGGTTGCATGCGATGGCTACAATGTGGTGGTAAGCACAATATTGTAACACCGTGATCCCTGGCTTTCTCTATCACAGCTAAGTTTTGAGTATGAGTTTTATGGGCGGTCCATTATAAGCAACATAGGATTTTCTTTTGACGCATTGGTAGATTGTAAAAAATGGTTGAACCACTTTTCGAAGAGAGTCAATTGCATCCAACCAGAAGGATGACAGGCAACTATGGATTCGGGGGGTAGCCCAATCGAAAACTCTTCCTTGACGCGAACTCGTGGGAAAATGACCATAGGTGGAACGTATGTCCCTGCAGCACTCATGCATATTACCGCAGTGCATAGTGTTCCCCGTTCTGCTGAGGTTAGCGTTCTTACTTGCTCCCTACCTTTCATTGCAATCACCTTAGATGGACGCCCCTGCACAGTTGTTAAGCCCGTCTCATCAACGTTAAATATTCTGGAGGGTGCATACGCATATTTATTTTGCAAGGGCTCCAGCAAATCAAAAAATTTGTTTACGGCAGTTCTGTTGAAACCCCTAGCGCGAGCTGCCGATGTTGCTTCAGGTCTCCTCAGGGAAAGGTGATTTATTTTCATAAATGATCGGAGCCAAACCCATCCAGCCATTTTTTTATTTTTATTAAAATAGTATTCCAAATTGTTTCTTTCCGCTAACTGAAACGCCAACCTACGCACATCTGTAGACGTCAATCCAAAAAGCATGCTTTCCATAGTTTTTACGTAGTCAACTAGTTGTTCTTCCATTCGGCGCGAAAAAGTTCGTCGTCTACTTCCCAAGCCTTTTTCATGCCCGGTAATTTTTTTATTCAAGTTTTTCACTCTCCGCTCAAGGGTACTTTTTGGTACCGAAAAAACTTTTGCCGCTTTTAAGTAACCATATTTGCCACTTGAAACCAATCTAATTGCTTTCGCCATTCCTTCCTCGGTGCCATATTTCATAATAATAACTTGGTTCTGAAATAAAAACAAAAATTCCAACAATTTTCACCGCAATCTTAATTAAAACAAAAAACGAGCATTGTGTTTCTAAAATGGGATACATCCCATTTTAGAAGCACATGCCGCGTCCCATTTTATCAACACACCAACATGTAAACAAACAATGCCTACACGTTTTCAATATAGGAATTAACCTTAAAATTTCATACGTTGAGTGGTCGTTTATGTCCTAGCAAGTGGTAAAAAAAAATATTGCCGTCATCTCATTGGCCATAAAGACAAAAAGCTTATGTTTGTAGATCCAAAGTTTTACAAGAAATATGTTAAAAACTTAAAAACTCATCTAGCCGCGTTGCACTTCTCACGATTTTGGTCAAACTGCTCAAAGTTGATAATACAATGAGAGGAAGTATTAGGTCAATTGTACAACAGATGGCGCTGCATGTACTACCAAATAATTAAAGTATCCCGTTTTACCACAGTATCCCATTTTAGGTAAACTTCCCCTACATGCGTAAGGTAACAACTGTAGAGGATGTTCTCCAGGTTTTTCGAGAGTTATTGTGCTTATCATATCCTGGAATCTTTCAAGTGAGCCATTTGATTGAGGGTGATTAACGCTTGAGAAAGTTAATTTCATGTTATACAACGTACAAAGTTCTTTCATGAGTTGGTTGTTAAATTCACGACCACTGTCGCATGTATGTATAGTGTTGAAAATATAGTGTTAAACTGTTTACTACGCCTTTAGCTGTTTTATTTTCAAGGGGGTAAGCTTGGGCAAATGTTGTTAATTCGTCGCGTACTAAAAAATTAAAAAATATTTTGTAGCTATAAAAACTAAATGTTTTGTAGGAATTTCCAAAATATCTACCTAAATTAATTCGCTCGAAAGGAGCAGTAGGTGTTTCAGTAATTACTAGGGGGTCAGATAAATCGTTTCTACAAATTTTCGCTTTTTGACAAATTTCACACTTCTTAATAAATCAAGAAAGAAGGTAGCGCCAGGATCTGCAATTGTTTCAGTTTCGAAAAGAAATCGGAAAGAATGTGGTCAATGACTCTAGTTCGTCATCAGAAGAGGAGGTGCCATACATGGAATCAGACCAAAGTTTCACCTTGGAATCTGAGTCAGATCCAGAGATCGAAATCCATAAAGAAAACTTAGAATCAGGTTGCTGCGTTCTAGTTTTACACAAAACAAAAAACTAGAAAGAAACTTCATTGGTTAGGTACTATCGACACGAAAAGATGGAGTTAAAATCAAATTTACAAGAAAGTTTAAAGAAAAATTTATTTGGTCGGACGTTGAAGACACCGACGTAGTTCCTGTTGAGAACATCACCATGCACGCGCCTTCCAAATCTCCAAGTTTTGAGAAGGGGAGGATTAAGTTTTCATGTAAAATTTGCCGGGTTCAATTTATAGGAACCAGATATGAGTTCTTGTGAGAATTTTATTTACCTAAAAATATTTTTTGTTTTGATTTTTTTGAATATATTTTCATTGTCTAATTTGTAGGAACAAAACGTTTATTTTTGCAGATTTTCTTTTATTTTCTTTAGATACACATCTAAAAATTTTTTGTTTTTGTGTTTGAATGTATTTAAAAACAACCTATTTCACATGACCATTTTTATTTTACCTCCCTAGGTGCACTGGCTTGTGTAAGACAATAGAATAAAAGGCATACAATAAAAATTCAAAATAAATTTATATGCCGTAAAACAAGCAAAGTTTTACTAACCCGACCGCATTAAATGCAGTTTCTCGTGTACTTTCTACACCGATTTTACACTTTCCCGATAATGGGGTAAGTGTAAAAATTGCTGCACAAATTTTTTTTTCATACTGACTAACCGTACCTACTAAGATACACACCCTTCACATGTTAGTATCATAAAGTTAACATACTAATCCACTTATTTCTATAAAACCAATTTCGTCATTATCATTATACAAAAGTAATATACAGGGTGGAACTGAATCAGGGTACATCCCACTTTTTTCCTTGTTTTTTGAGATACAATTTTGAAATTTGGCATGTTGATGTTACTTTATAAATGTCACTTTTTGACGTGTAAATTCATTTATTTCCGCTTCCGGTTTTACCGGAAGTTATATTCACTTTTGATTTTTAAATGGAACACCCTGTATATTATTTAAGTTTCGGATTCTCCTCCATGTACTGAAACCAACGATGCGTCACAAGTGACATTTTGGCTGACAGAAAGTGGTTTTTCTTTAACTTATTTGGATTTGCAATAATAAACTAAAGGTGGCTATGAAACAAATGAACTTCAACAAACTAAACATCTTTAATGAACTGTCAAACCGCCTGTCTACAGAAAAGTACTTCTCTTATAATAAACTACGGTATCAATGTGTTTTCAACTAAAACAATTGCAAAAATAGTGTTTGCAAAATGCCGCATACTTACACAAGATTAATTTTGGCTCTATTCTAAGTTACGTTTTCAGGCGTTGGAAATAATTATTTCTTGCAGGGCATTGTTTTCAGGATAAGGATATCGTTTGGCGTACAAGTTTTTAGCAACAACGGCATTTTTTGGCACTCTCCATAAATCAGCAACATATCCACTTTTTCCGATCTTTTCTAACTTTGAGACATTTTGCAAGCACTATTTTTGCAATTGTTTTAGTCGACAACACATTGATACCGTAGTTTATTATAATTATTTCCACCGCCTGAAAACGTAACTTAGAATAGAGCCAAAATTAATCTTGTGAAAGTATGCGGCATTTTGCAAACACTATTTTTGCAATTGTTTTAGTTGAAAACACATTGATACCGTAGTTTATTATAAGAGAAGTACTTTTCTGTAGACAGACGGTTTGACAGTTCATTAAAGATGTTCAGTTTGACGAAGTTCATTTGTTTCATAGCCACCTTTAGTTTATTATTACAAATCCAAATAAGTTAAAGAAAAACCACTTTCTGTCAGCCAAAATGTCACTTGTGAGGCATCGTTGGTTTCAGTACATCGAGGAGAATCCGAAACTTAAATAATATACAGGGTGTTCAATTTAAAAAACAAAAGTGAATGTCACTTCCGGTAAAACCGGAAGCGGAAATAAATGAATTTACACGTCAAAAAGTGACATTTATAAAGTAAAATCGACATGCCAAATTTCAAAATTGTATCTCAAAAAACAAGGGAAAAAATTGGGGTGTACTATGATTCAGATCCACCCTGTATATACGTGCCTACCTACCATTGCCAAGCCCGACATATATCGCAGGCTCTCAGACGCCCGGGCTTTCTGATGGACTTAGGCATGTATATTCTATAGGAATAAATTTGTTATAATATTGTTACCGTGCGCAACCTTAGAGGGGTAATTTATTTCCACATACAAAAAAATATACAGCATGTCCATTTACTATTCCCTTCTTAGATTGTGGCTATACTTTTCAGGATAAAAAAAATCCGTTCAGGGGATCCAAATAAGGGAACATGGAGCACATTTTAAAATTAGTTTGGTATATACAGGGTGTTCCAAAAAAGTGTGGCGACAAAAAAATAAAATTTTTTAAATGGAACGATCCGATTTTTTTTATCGCAAACGAAGCCCATCAAAGTATAGTATACATCCCTAAATTATTTCCGCTTCCATCTGCGGCGTTGCCAAGTTATAATTTTTTAAGGTATTTTTTGCTAAATACCAACCCTTCATTAATATTGCTATATTTTTCTTGCGGCTTGATTTTTGCTCTTGAAACTTTGGTTGTGGATTTACACTTAACCATTTTATTAATGACTAAGAACAAAGTTAAAAATTTTTGTACAGGATGTTTCACTTTTTTCCGCCAAAATTCCGACATTTTCAAACTTAATTTACTATTTTTTCAAATGGAACACCCTATATCTAACATTTCTATTGGATAGAGCATTCATTCAGCTTTAATATGATACCTAATACAGTACCTCTATCTCTAGCAGTTTTTTCAAAAATCCAGTATAAACAGAAAATTTGCAGCTTTTTTACTTATTACATACATGCAAATTACTCGAAAATCAAACTTGTACTTATTTAAAAAGCTGCATATCAAAAAAGCGTTAGTACCAGTTACAATCTGTAGTTTACCATATTTTTGTATACCTACTACACCTGCAATAGAATATTAAATTATAAAAAGTTAAAAGTTTTAGGAGAACTCATAGGTGGCCATGGTTTTGTTTCTAGTTTGACAGTTGGTAAATATTTCATTTGCTGCTTGTATTCTGTGTTCGTTGTTTAATTTCAAACAGCAAAAAGTTGTCACAAAATGAAAATTATTGTAAACAAGACTTGATAAGTATGATTTAGATTTACGTAATTGGTGAATGTTTTGGAAATTGTTTTTTGGCATCTCGAGTCCTACCGAGGACTTTTTTATTTCTAAATCCCAACTCAGTTGTCTTACACTTATTTCGGGGTGTTCCACAACAGCCAATGTTTGACTGATTTTCTTCATTTAAAACTGGTTTTGTTCTAGTTTGCTCTTTATAGGCAACATTTCCTGTGCGATCGATGCAGCATTCTGGTATCAGGATGCCTTCTATCTGGGAATTTTTGGGCATAAACTCGAGATGCCAAAAAACAATTTCCAAAACATTCACCAATTACGTAAATCATACTTATCAAGTCTTGTTTACAATAATTCATTTTGTGACAACTTTTTGCTGTTTGAAATTAAACAACGAACACAGAATACAAGCAGCAAATGAAATATTTACCAAATGTCAAACAAGAAACAAAACCATGGCCACCTATGAGTTCTCCTAAACCTTTTAACTTTTTATAATTTAATATTCTATTGCAGGTGTAGTAGGTATACAAAAATATGGTAAACTACAGATTGTAACTGCTACTAACGCTTTTTTGATATGCAGCTTTTTAAATAAGTACAAGTTTGATTCCCGAGTAATTTGCATGTACTTATGTAATAAGTAAAAAAGCTGCAAATTTTCTGTTTATACTGGATTTTTGAAAAAACTGCTAGAGATAGAGGTACTGTATTAGGTATCAAATTAAAGCTGAATGAATGCTCTAGCCAACAGAAATATTAGATATAGGGTGTTCCATTTGAAAAAAAAAAGTAAATTAAGTTTGAAAATGTCGGAGTTTTGGCGGAAAAAAGTGAAACATCCTGTACAAAAATTTTCAACTTTGTTCTTAGTCATTAATAAAATGGTTAAGTGTAAATCCACAACCAAAGTTTCAAGAGCAAAAATCAAGCCGCAAGAAAAATATAGCAATATTAATGAAGGGTTGGTATTTAGCAAAAAATACCTTAAAAAAATTATAACTTGGCAACGCCGCAGATGGAAGCGGAAATAATTTAGAGATGTGTGCTATATTTTGATAGGCTTCATTTGCGATAAAAAAAATCGGGTCGTTCCATTTAAAAAAAAAATTTTTTTGTCGCCCCACTTTTTTGGAACACCCTGTATATACCAAACTAATTTTAAAATGTGCTCCATCTTCCCTTGGAGAGTTTTTTAAAATAAAAGAGTTCTTCAGCCCCAAAAACTACCTCTAACACGCATTGCGGTGGTTTTTCTCGTTTTTCTAAGAAACCATTGGTCGCACAGAAAATTTTAAACTTAACAGTCCCTTTGAAATACCCTATTACAGATCAAACAAGCAAAGTACATTTTGATATGTTAAAACGATATTACGAAAATGAAGATAAAAAAAATCAAACAGAACCGGAAGAAGTTGAATAATAGTTATTTATGTACCAACGCACTGAAGTTTAACTTTTTATGACTCATGTGGAAATTTAGTTGCCGAGGCCTCTGGCCGAGATACACATTATATTTTTTTTAAATCGAAAAAAAAAATGTTTTATTAGGCGAAAAATAATAATACCGGATCACCCGTCCATGAACCGACTACGCGCAGCGTTGCTTGACTTTGATGATTGCTCTACCTAGGTCAAGTATGGCCAGACACGGCACTTACCGACAGAAAATCCAAACTGTTGCCTGTTGTGCAGCCTCCATGTAAAATAGATTAATATTCAAATCTACAAAAATATTTATACTGAAAGATTGCGCTGTTATAGGTAACAATTTCGCAATGTGTACGAAAAGTTAAATAGGATTTATTGGCTGGGTTTTGAATACTTGGTCGCTTTTGACGGGCGATGGCTCCGCGTCTGACGTTTGATGTTTACATCTCTCCAAGGCCTACTTATTGAAAAAATCGTACAATAATGTGCTACTTTAGTGCCGATTTCTGAGCTTTTAAAGATCATTTTGAGACACTTCACTGCCGATTTCAATAAATATTTATTTATTTTATTTTCAGGCTATTACAATGTACCATCAATTTAGAAATCATCAATTAAAATCCGTACCGTATACGGGTCTCAAAAGAATAAAAATCTCCTTAAGTAAAAATCAAAGAAAAGTAGAATTTGAAAAGCCAATGTTTAAAATCGAAAATAACAAATTTGCTATAAAATACAAACCGATTAAAATACCTCCTGGACAAATCGCTCCAAATGACTTAGAAACATATGATATAGATAGATTTTTAAAAAAACAACGAGAAAAGGTTCGAAAATTAGAAAATAAACAATCAATAATTCTTCCTCAAGTAAAGTAAATTTCGATGACTTAGACTAGATGTTTCAGATTTATAAACATCGTAATCAGTACTGTAAGTACAATAGAAAATACAATCCAATAGGTATTCCCTTAAGCCAATTCAGAACACTGTAGGACTATATTATCATCAGCTTTGTCAAATCAAAATTTCAAACGATATATGGACAATTTTAGTGTATAAAGACGTTGATACTTTAAAAGAAGTTTTTTTATAAACATGAACAATTCTATTAGATCTCGATCATTTTCTTTACATTCCAAATAAAAGAATGGAAAGATTTCAGAGTGAAGTAAAAACTCATTTAAGTTTATTACATAAAATTTCGAATGATATTCCAACAAAATTTATAGAATTAAAATTTGATGCACCCAAAGGTTTTAAGCGTGGTTTAATTAATGGAATAGGATCAGTTTTTAAATTTTTGACAGGAAATTTTGATTCATCAGATGGTGAATATTACAATGACTGTATAAATAAAATTTCTGTAACAACATCCGTAATTAAGAATTTTAATAAAACTTTAAGAAAGTTACAAATTGATGAAGAAATCTTTAACGAAGATATTAAAAGTTGCATTGCAAAAAGCATTGAAAAATCAGAATTTTAGAAGTTATAGAAGAACTAATGGAATCCTATACCTTTATTGAAAATACTTTGAATTATATATTAAATTATATTACTTTTTCACGACTAAAAGCAATTCACACATCACCAGGTGAATTAATAGAACAACTACGTTATATATTCAGGAAATATAAAAAGAAATAAACTTCCTCTTGCTGTCTACCATGAAAATATTGGTAATTATCTGACATTTCTAAACTTATGGCTTTCCAAACAGAATCACGAATTGTTGAAAAAATAAAATGTGACTTAAAGAAAACTCTACTTTAACACTTCAACGAAATTGCTTGCTTATTACGTCGGAGAAATGTATATTAGAGCTCAAAATGTAAAAACTTCGAATATAACTCATTATATTAATCCAATTCGTATACCTTACGATTGTTGTGAAGATATGCCTACGAATATTGAGGATACAGAATTAAAACCTTTAAAAATGAGCAACATAAACTACTAGTTTCCTATATTCAAATTTCTGATAACAATAGTCCTTTAATCAAATATTACTGATATATGTTTTTTTTTAAAGTTCTAGAGTCTTGCCTAAGCATTTTCTTTTCTTATAAATACCCCAAGCTCCAACATTGAGGCAGACTTCATCATATTCAAGACAGTAATATTGCTAGTTCCTATATGTTATTGTTACGGTAGTTGCCATTCAGTTTCTTTAGTGCCTAAGTGTAAATCATGTTTCCAATAAACACGTGTATGCGGTTACTAATTTTTTTTGTTTTCTAACTTTGAGTGCTTATGCCCATTATCACTTTTTCTTGTACCTATTTCCAATAAAGTATAGTTTTTTAATCTTATTTAACGACCCCGTAGCATACATATTGTACAATAACAGTCTAAACTCGTTGCCTTGGTTACCATCTTTATTGTTTAAAATTCACAAATAAACTTGTCAGATACTGTCACTGACCCAGAATATTCTATCAGCCCAAAAAATCACACTGAAATCGCGTTATAACTTTCAACTCACTTCCAGGCCCAATTTCCAGGGCTTGTATACTCAACGGAAGACTGGAGACTACTCTACAATATTCCTGGCCAATGATAGATGCACAAATCAGAAAGTTCTAGCAAATTTCTAGAAACTGGATTCTCTACAGGAAAAACAATGAAAACAAAGAGAACATGAGGCCCTGGGTACCTCAGGCCAACAAAGATGTGACGGAAAATGTCTCCAAACTAATCATAACAATTATAAAACTGTCAGTAAAATATCGAAACTTAAAATTTATCTGCCAAATCTTTGAGTAGGTTAGAAAACAGTGCAACATTACACAACACGTTCAAAGCTGATATAACAACTTTAGAGGCATTTATCGTTACAATACTATATAAAAAATGAGAGCATTATTCTACAGATCCTCTGTTGTTTTCCAGCAAACCTTCAACCTGTGCGATGTCTTTCAACCTGTTTTTTTTTCTTCTTCGGGAGAATTACGGAAAAACACCATACCATTACAGCACCAAATGAATTTGGAACCTTTTTTCGTTGACTGATATATTATTAAAGAATGCTCATGGCTGTCACGTCTGACACATTTTTGGCTCATCATGCGCCTTTCGGAGATAAAATACAATGCAGAATACATTGTTAGCCATCAGAGTCATCTGTTTTCCAGGACATAAAACTATAGCCGTGAGAAGTCTTTATAAATACGTCAGTCAACGCTTCTTTCCCCAGATTGAATAACGATCTAGTTTCCTTTGACATATCTGTAGATGTCTCTTTCTTTAGTGTTAAAGCCAAGTTAAGTTGATCTTTTACCTTATAAAAGTTTTCTTTTCACATATATTTTATCTTTTAGTTCCTTTGACTTAAATTTTACTAGAGCTATTTTTAGGAGGTTGCAGTTGGCAAGTAACCGATTTCCCTGACATCAACTTCAAGCACCTTCGTGATAGTCGGGAAGTCAGCTGACGCTTGTAGATTATTTTGTGCAAAACCGATTGTTTGGTCTATCTTCAGAATTTTTGTAATTTTTTCCAATTCTGTTTCAAGGTCTGCGACTCGTTTGGTAAGTCATTCTTGTTCTTTTTTTAATTTTTTTATCTTCTTCTTCTTAGTTTCTTCGCAGTAGTTATTGAATTGTAGTGAGTCTTCCATGCTCTCCTTGTCTTGTGAGGTAACTTTGTGAGTAGTGAGTCAAAGCGGGTACGAGGACAAAATAGCCGCCAAGATCGTTGTTTGTTGCGAAGTCGCGATGGGGTGTTCAAGGTCAAGGGGCGGGGTTTCCTAGAATAGCTTCAAGGTTTCCGAGAATCGCTTTCAAGGTCGAATAGCTTCAAGGGGGCGGGGCTTAGAGGTCAAAGGTCAAAGTGTACCAGAGTGGTTCTGGGAATTTTGGTGGGCGGGGTTTCAAAGTCATTTCCTAGAATCCCCCCTCCACCCCTCTAGCTTTGATAAAAGACAGAGTTTGCTGTTTGGAGTTCAGTTGTCTAGTTGAGCTAAGATGGCTTGCAGCAAAGAAATGGATTTGAAAACCATCAACAAATTTGGTTGCTTGTCTCAGAAACCGACGGTAAAGTTGCCGGAATTGGGTGAAGGTGTGCCGATGAAAATTCTCTCTGGCAAGGTGGTGCAAACGACGTTCGGGGAGACCGTTTTGCTTGAGTTGCAGCATGGTGTCGTTTTCCTGCCGGGCAGAGTGACGGAGGTGTTCAAGCCGTGCATCGAACATTTTTCCAGTGAAAAATACTCGCTGGTTTACAAAGGACAACTGGATATGGGAAAAAACCACAAGGCCAATCAGTTGCGGGGGTTAAAGTGGGGGATTTAATGTGGGGGGGGGTTAAAGTGGAGAATTCTTCAAATAAATACTCTTGCTGTAATTTGTGTTTTATTAATCTTGAATGTTTTAATCATAATGTGAATAGAAAAACCAAGGTCCCTAAAACTGAGGGTCCTTAAAAAAAACTGAGGGCCCTTAAAAAAACTGAGGGCCCTTAAAAAAACTGAGGGCCCTTAAAAACTGAGGGCCCTTAAAAAAATGAGGGCCCTTAAAAAACTGTGGGCCCTTATGAGTAACTGTTGTAAGTAAAACAAATAATTAGATTTCCAAATTTTTATTTGCTATGAATAAACAACGGTATGACTCACAAAGTAACTGGATCAAGCGATCCATAATTCGATAGCAATTAAAGACAGTAACGTGCTCTGTTGTGAAATAATAACCCATTCATAAATAGCGGTTGAACTTAAATATTTATGCTAAACGAAGACGTTTTAAAATTCAGAGCGCAGGCATCGTTATCCAATGTTTGGCGGTGAATTAAAGCGGATCTGCAATAAAGTCGTTTCATTATACGAAATTATACTGTATATAGAATTTATATAAACACACTTTCCCGAGGTTCGTTTAAGTAAAATCTTAATGCGCTCGGATATTATATAAATATTTGTGGTGAACAGTTAAAGAATAAATTTAAGCGAGGAAAATAAATTACTAATTGGAACTTATAAATATATTTTCATGTAAAGACTTGCATTCAGTCTAATGTTATCATTCACAGTAGACGGTTTGGTTAATACCCTTATCAGTAATCTACCAGTTGAATTACACATTCCTGGATACCAATATTGCGGAGCTGGAACTAAGCTAAACAAGAGATTAGCTAGGGGAGACCCTGGCATAAACCCTCTCGATGCTGCATGCAAGGTACACGACATAGAATATATACGAGCCAAAACAAGGCAATAGTGGTCGGGATTAGGTCAAAGAACTTATAGAGATTTTTACTTTTTTTAATTCATCGACGTTTCGACCTTTATAAAGTCATCTTCAGGATGCTACAATGTTACAAAAATACATAATTAAGGTTGGACTATAAAATTAAACGATATAAAAGGGAGACAGTGAATAAATAAACTCCTAAAACTCCAAATTCAAAAGGAAAAAAAAACACAAAAATACAGGCAATACTCACATAAAAAATGTTGAACTCAATTGTCAAAAAACTTAAAATATTAAAAGGACAAGGAGTATAAATGTAGATAAGCAGAAGAATGAAAAAGTTCATAGGAATACAGGGAGAGACAGTAAAGAGCAACAGCTGTACTAATCATTGAATGTATTTATTTATTAAATTATAGTAAGCACTACTAAGGTGTTGGATTTTTTATTGACGGAAGTTTTGAAACGTTTCTTGATATTAACCATTTCGTGAAAAAGTCTCTTTTTATCGTTTAATTTTATATCGTTTAATTTTATAGTCCAACCTTAATTATGGTTTATGGTTATTTGTAACATTGTAGCATCCTGAAGATGACCTTATAAAGGTCGAAACGTCTATGAATTAAAAAAAGTAAAAATCTCTATAAGTTCTTTGACCTAATCCCGACCACTATTGCCTTGTTTTGGCTCGTATATATTAAATTCAGGTCACCAACATCTACGTAAACGACATAGAATATTCGAAATCTTCCTCTTTAGAGGATCGACATAAAGCCGATCGAGTGTTAGAAAATAAAGCTTGGCAAAGAGTTAAGTCTAAGGACGCAAAGCTAGGTGAAAAGACAGCTGCTTGGTTTGTTACTACAACACTGAAAACTAAACGCAAGTTAGGTATGGGCTTAAAAAAATCGTTCAAACGTGATATAGTGAAAAAGTTGAAAAATCATTGAAAAAATCATTTAACGGAAATCAACTTTATTAATTAATAATTTTCATTATTATAAAAAAGGAATTAAGAAAACCACACTAGCTGCAATTAAAGCGGCATGTTTAGCAGTTAAAAAGTAGGTGGAAAGAATAAAGTGCGAATCCCCACAATAATTCCTTTTGAGGCGAGCGGTGGGTTTCCAATCCTAGGTGCTTTGGGAGCTCTTGGATCGGTGGCAGGCGGTGCTAGCGCAATTGCTAAAACAGTTATCGCTGCGAAAGATATGCAAAAAAAGATGGAAGAACAAAAACGTCATAATAAAGCGATGGAAGCAATCGGATCGGGGCTTTACTTGAGAAAAAACAAGCGAGGCTTTGGTTTATTTTTAAGGAAACAAAACAACTCCCAGTGAAGCTACCCAAGAGACCATTAACTAACGTTGCCCTCGAAAAATTTGCCAGGAAATTAAAGTTGTTATATTTTAGAGGTGTATTCACGAGAGATGCACTTCCAAGCAAACCAATTATTAATTTCGATGTTAAAAACAATAGAGGCACTCACTGGGTAGCATATAAGAAAGATAATAATATTGTTGAATACTTTGATAGCTTCGGTAACTTAAAACCACCGAAAGAACTTGTTAAATATTTAGGAAAAGTTAAAATTGTATATAATAACGATGCATATCAAAAATTTAATGAAATAAACTGTGGACATCTTTGTCTCGAATTTCTTTATAAAAAGAGCTGACCGACTTAAAACTATTAGTCATGTCTTTGTTATTCACGTTGAAAGGCTACAGCTCTGTCCTCTCGGTTGATTACAATAACCCCATTTATTTAGACCCAACTTTACAATACGGCTTAGCGTTGCTCGGGTTTTATTCATGTAATACGATATCGAATATTGAGGCACCGAATAATAAATTTTATTTAATCGATCAAGCAAACGAATTGAAAGTTTTAGAAATACCCACAGGATCTTACGAAATTGCTGCCATAGAGACAGCGATAATTAAAATTTTAAGAAATCTTAACGAAATACCTGATTTTTCATTGAAAGCCAATACTAATACTCTACAGTGTGAAATATACAGCGATAAATATACGATTGATTTTCGACCAAAAGACTCGATTGCCGCATTGCTCGGTTATTCCAATGGTTTACTACCTCCACTAAGTGTCCACGCATCAGATTTACCGGTGAATATCGTCAAAACCAGAACAATACATATTGATAGCAATTTAACCTCTGGAGCGTACTATAACAACAGACCTACTCATACTATTTACGAGTTTTCTCCTGAATGTAATCCGGGGGACGCCATAGAAGAAAACCCCCAGAAACCTACTTTACTTACCTGTCACTAAACGGGAAATAAATAATATAACCTTATCGATTTTGGATCAAAATTTTCAGTTAGTAAATTTCCGTGGAGAAGAAATAATTGTGAGATTAGAAGTAAAACCTTTGTAATGGGTCTAGTTTTCGGTGAGGGCCTCACATATAAAAGTGAGTTAAACCACTTTATAAACACACTGTCACCTGAACCTCAGAAGCGTCAACCTCGCAACCTGACGCCGACACCTAAAAGCATAAATATTTTAAAATCACTTGGATATAATGTCGTTGACACCAAATGTATTCGACGTGTATCAAAGTCCAAAGTATGATGAGTCAATCCAACGCATAGAAAGCCTTACTTACTATCCTTTCATTAAGTCTTTTATGAATAATGACATTATTGAAATAACAATTAACCAGGGAGATGCTTGGCTGTTAATGTACGATGCCGCAATTTTTATTAAAGGAGAAATAAAACCTATCCAAGGAGAAGGCACTTGCGAATTAGTTAATAGTGGCTTTCTTCTTCGACTCTATATCTTACGAACTTAACGGACAAGAAGTGGATTCTGTGAGGGACCCAGGCATTTTAAGCAGTATCAGAGCGTATATTTGCTACAATCCCACCGATGAAAAACACACCTCAAGTTGGTGGTACCCCGTGAAAAAAACCATTTTGAATAGAGACTCAACGTTCAGTTTTAGAGTTCCGCTTAAACACCTGTTTGGCATCTTTAACGATTACCAACATGCAATTTCTGGTAAACAAACAATAAGGTTAACTAGAGCTCGAAATGACAAAAACTCTATATTGCTGAAAAAAAACACCTGGTACAACTCCAGATCTAACGGTTGAAGTAGTCATTACTAACATCGAGCTGAAAGTAAAACATATAATACCAAACGATAAAATTAAGTATAACTTATTGCAAGCTCTTAAGAGTAACAAACCCATCTTGATACCGTTTCGCAAATGGGAGTTACATGAATTACCTAACCTCACCGTAATTGCAACCAAAGAAATATGGTCCGGTAAAACCTCTGCCACAGTGGAAAGCCCAAGGTTTGTTATTGTCGGCTTTCAGACCGACCGCAAAGAAAATTCAAAAACCGATCCGACTTACTTTGATCATGTAAATATTTCCGACGTACGCCTTATAATAAACGGTGAATACGTTCCGTTTGAACGCTTGCGGCAAGATTTCAATAGGGATTACTTGGAAGTTTACAATAATTACAGAGACTTCTACCCGAGCTTTATGAATACGCGCGATAAGAGCCCACTACTTAATTATGCGACTTTAAAGACCGGGCGACGCTGTTCGTTATCGACTGCTCACATCGCAATGAAACAATTAAAATGAGCACTGTTGATGTTAAATTGGATATTGAGAGCTCTCAAAAATTTCCAGATAAGACTCGTGCATATTGCATCATCGTCCATGACAGAGTCTTTGCCCTTGAGCGAAACTGTAAGAAGCTATATGATGTAAACAGACCCCGGATATAAATGCAGGGACATCAGCACCATACCAACAGTTTTATTCGAGAACTAAGTTAAGATGAAGATTGCTGTAATAGATATTCAAGGTTTCATGGTGGAGAATGAGTTTTATCCCAAGGAATTGACAATTAAAATTAATGGGCAAGTGATGCATACAGTGTGACCCATTTGTTTTGGGGTCAGTCTGTAAAAAGTGTATCAATCGTGCGATTTGGCTGATTTTTTTTTTAAATTGTAGAGCTCGATGAACTGCACATTTTGAACAAAAATTGCCTGGTTCGCATAAAATCCAAAGCCTACTATGACCGTTTTTATGAGCAAAATTTTAAGAAACCATATTAGCGTTTTTTTTTGAAAAAATCTGTGTGCGCCAATGGATTGAGCACCCCTCGAAATGGGTATGTACAAAATTTCATCAAAATATTTCAAGTAATAACGATTTTGTAGAAAAATTAAAAATGCAGCCAAGGTACGTCTTTATTTTCAAAAATTCAAAGTTGGCCATGGAAAATAATTGAATTGTAATAATACAACCTTATGCTTATAAACACAAAACATAAAAACAATTAAAATTATAAAATTTTTGTAACTTCTACCAAGCATCCATTTTCTACAATGCATTTGTCGTTCCTCTTGCGTACATTCAAAATTACATTTCGTATTTGCTGTGGAGTAATTTCCTCACAACTACGGTTTATCCTAGCTTGCAGTTCTTGTAAATTATGGGGTCTTGACTTATAAACATTTTGCTTAAGTGTACCCCAAAGAAAAAAATCTAAAGGAGTTAAGTCCGGAGATCTCGGTGGCCACTCACAGAAAGGACTATTTCGCCCTATCCAACAGTTTTCAAAATTATTATCTAGCCAGTTTCTGATTAAACGAGCATTATGAATAGGACTGCCATCTAACTGTAACTTTAAATTTAAACGGTATCTTAATGGTAACTCATCTAAAGCATTTCTAAATTCAATTTCTAGAAAATTCAAGAAGCCAGCCGCATTCAAATTCCCTTCAAAGAAAAATGGGCCAATTATTCTGTCGCGTAGTATTCCACACCAAACGTTAATTTTTTGTGAATATTGTCTCCTTGCATTTATTATAAACTCTGGATTTTCAGCTGACCAGTGACGGCAGTTTTGACTTGATACTACACCATTTGTAGTAAACGTGGCTTCGTCGGTGAATAAAATTTCATTTAAAAAGTTGCCATTATGGAGATATTCACCTTGCAGCCAATAGCAAAATTCTAATCTTCTCTCCTCATCTCCTGGTTCCAGGGTGTGCAAAAATTTTGGCTTAAACGGTTTTATTTTGTTTTGTCTCAAACATCTCCTTATACTCTCTCTGGGTATATGAAGGTCTAAACTAGCCGTTCGAACACTATTTCGAGGATTGTCACTAAAGTATTGCAGAATTTGATTGTTATTTTCAACAAGTCCACGGCGTCCATTTTGCCTAGTTTTTAATAAATTTTTAGAAATCGATCCAGTTTCATCAAAAATATTGTTTATACGTTGTACAGTACTTCGACTCACTGATCTACCTGGGTGTCTATTGTTAAATTCGGCCGCAGCTTCTGCTGCCGAGCGCTCGTTGTCGCCCACGAGTCGAACAATTTCTATTTTGTCTCTTATGCTTAAATATTCCATAATTATGATAATTAATTGTATTGAGCACAAACAATTTCTGAACTCAATTTAGACAGTTTGACACTTAATAAAAGTAAACAATTCAATTATTTTCCATGGCCAACTTTGAATTTTTGAAAATAAAGACGTACCTTGGCTGCATTTTTAATTTTTCTACAAAATCGTTATTACTTGAAATATTTTGATGAAATTTTGTACATACCCATTTCGAGGGGTGCTCAATCCATTGGCGCACACAGATTTTTTCAAAAAAAAAACGCTAATATGGTTTCTTAAAATTTTGCTCATAAAAACGGTCATAGTAGGCTTTGGATTTTATGCGAACCAGGCAATTTTTGTTCAAAATGTGCAGTTCATCGAGCTCTACAATTTAAAAAAAAAAATCAGCCAAATCGCACGATTGATACACTTTTTACAGACTGACCCCAAAACAAATGGGTCACACTGTATGATTATAGCTCCCCCAAAAAGTTTTATGTCTCTTAACAATTTAAATAAGAGGCACGTGCGAGTTATGGAAGAAAATTTCCTGGGGATAAAATATTCGAGTGGACATGTTGAGTACAACAAATTGGTGGAAATACTGCAAACTACTCTACTAGACGTTCACATAGTTTACGTGAAGGGACATCAAAAATAACGTTTTCTACGTGAAATAATCAACAATAAAGTGGTTGATGTTGGAAATTTGCAAAACAATTGGATAGAGGTGCCGCTATTTGAAAAAGACATTCCGATGTGCCTCCACCACAATGAAAATAAAAAATGGATGTGTAGCTTTAGAAATTGTGAAAAATTATATTCTTGGTTAGAAAAATACTTAATTGATTACTAAAAGTTGTAAGTTTTTACTTAAATAAAGGCCTTTGTTTGCATTTTGTTGTTTGATTCCTATAAAAGAGAGAGAAAACTTAAGTGGGTCACACTTTCGAAAATGATGTTGAGTGCAGAAAACCGTTTACTTCATTCTCTGATTATCAATAACATAATATACGTCTATAAACCGTTTGACGTAAACGATGTTGCTATTTGTATGGATGATTCATTAAATTGCATTTCATTAACTCCTACAACTACCACTGATGAAGTTGTAGTGACAAAGATACCAAGTAATATCAAACAGTATAAACTTCGAATGATATTTGAAAATGGTACAGTTGCTGACACAGAGTGGGTTACACCAATTTCTAAAACGTTAAATGAGCTGCAGCAAGTTACAACAGGTCAATCCTTAGAAAGCGTGGTATATTTTATTGCCACATGTTCCTCACTCTTGATTTTAAAATGGATGATTAAGTTAATCCATAAGTTGGTGGAAAATCAATGGATTAAAAAGCTAACAGCAGTTGTGGAGCTATAGTATTTGTGTAGTCTTACCACATAATAAAGTTATGAAAATAAAAGTAGTTTCATTTTTGTCAGCAATATTTTTACCGGTATTCTGACGGTCATTCGTTGAAAATATCCCATCTGTGTTTTGTAAATATCCTATGCAAAAAGGAGCCGACGTGTGAGATCATATCAACATTCTCTGACCATCTGTGTTTTTTAAACATTCAACTTACGAGCTGAAATTTTGTCTCAAAAACATTCTCAGGGTTAGCCATCTGGGTTTTGTAAACATTGAAATCAGCGATTTTGCATGCCCGAGGAGCGGGAATTCTGGTTAGCTCCACCCACTTGCACATGCGCAGCAAGCCTTCAAGAAGATAAGCCCAGCCCCTTTGTGGGAACCACATCTGCGCGTTTAGACGAGGAAAGCGAATGCACTATGTGGATTGGTGTGTTAGGCTTTTCGACACACTCGATTGGGTCTTGGGTGTCCCCTCAAGATTATTCTTGAGCTCGGTAAAATTTTACATTAAATTTTACATTATATCTTTGCTCTCAACTAAAATTTTCTTCAGTTCTGTGATCAGCATCAGTAATTCGTGAAACTTGTCATCATGCAGTGCAGTGGGGCTAATATACTACAAGACATTATCATAACTGTAAGTTCAATGAAAAATATTATTTATCTTTAAACATTTTTATGTTTCATTTAGTGATTTTTTTATTTATTCTCTCATTTAGTTGAAGTGATTTTTGGTTATTTGGAATATGAGATAATAATTAAAAAGACCATTCAAGAAAAAAGAAAAGACCGTTACTATTCATTCATTTGCTCATAATTCAGTATTAATTTGAAAAATCAAACAAAAATATACTCAGATTTTTTTTCTGTTACATCCATTGAACCAAAATAATGGTGATGTTGATTTATTTACCTTACTTGGAGGGCAACAAACCCAACCCGAACCCGCACCTCAACCATCTACTTCAAATAATCCAACACCAGCAAGGAGGGGCAAAGGCAAGGGGAAAAATATGCCCCTGTTGCAATCGGCGAGGGAGGATGACAACATAAGTGTCATCGGTGATGTGACTGTTGGAGGTAACGAAGAGTTCTTCAACAAACAGCAAATCCTGGGGCAAAGTCCAACAAGCTATTTACACAAAGTTAAGGGACACGCAAACGTCTTCTGTAAAGGGAAGATCAGCGATATAAAGGTGCAGAGAAATTCTCTCAAAGAGCAGCTAACCAAACTGGAAGCCAGAAAGAAAAATATTCTACAAAATATGGATTTGATTAACGCGAGAAGAAACCCAAACCAACAGTCTCATGACAAAATTTAAAGAATTTTTTGATTTTGATATGTAATTATATTTCCCTAATAAACATATAATTTACCAATTTGATCATCATTTCTTAACCTAAAACACATTTGATATTTATCTGATTAAAAAAAGAACTAAAGTGATCAGTGTCTAAGCAAAAAAACATCAACATTTGATAATATCTGAAAGGAACGAAGTGATAAGAAAAGAAAAGGTAAGTATACACTTTCATTTTCTTTATACATGATACAGGTGAAAAAAAAACAACACTCACTTTTTATTGCTTTTATTAAATTCAAATTAATATTAGCAATTTTCTTATTTATCTCACACATTTCAATCTCATGCTTTAAATCATCTAGAGATTTCAAATACGTTTGAAGTTTCCTTCGATTGTACATACTCAACAGTCTAAGCTCAACAGAAGTTTTCGTTCTTCCAGGGAAAATTCAAAATTCGTGGTTCTACTTTCTGTTGGTCCAAGGCTCATTAGAAACACCTTCTGTCCACACTCAATTCCCCTATTTAATTCTATAAGTCGTTGGGTAGTGAATTTGTCTGTAAATCTTTACGGTAGCACAGTGTAAAATGTAAAAAACTCCACAGAAATTCTTTCTGTATACTGTGTGCAAACTCTTCTAAACGATAAAACTTGAAGCTCTTGTCCAATTTCTATAAGTCGAACCTTCATGATTGGTTTAATCAACGATTTCTGATTTAGTTGATTAAAGAACGTCTCCATTTTAAGGTTCAAAACTCACTGGAGAAATAAATGAACTCGTTAATGTATTTCAACTTGAATAAAGGAGTGGGGAAAACTCTACTATTTAAGTTATAACCTTCTCGGTTTTGTCTCATTGCTTTTTCATACTCACACATCTTAAGATGTCAGCAAATAGGGACGGTAAGTGATGACATTATTAAAATGCTTGAAAAAATGTTTACGCTTATTAGTAACTCTGATGGAGCTACTTTAGTGCATTGGAAAAAAATAATAAATTCAAACATCCGGTTAGTTCATAAAGCATTGAAAAAGGCTGACTGTAATCATGGCACTCGAATTAAATTGCAAACTAACTTGAGTCATTTGAAACAATTTAAAGTGTACTTAAAAAAATTACAACACGTTGGAATAGGTCAACGTAAGCGGAAAAGTCGAAGCGATAGGGTAAAGTGGGAGGATATAAAATCAATTTTTAATAATCGTATACGCCCGTGTGTTATAATTAATTTAAAGCACATAGATATTCTGCAGTTTTTTAAAGATGCGTTTTTTGTCTTTAAGACTCGCATTAATAGGATTTTAAGATCATTCAATATAATTAAAGTAAATACTGTCTTTTGTGGAGAATTTATTAAAACGTCTGGAGATCAGGAGATACTTGAGAATAAATATTTTAATACAAACAATGAAATAATTGATCAAGGGACACAGTTAAAACAATGGTTTGAGAGCAACATTATTGAAAAAATTTTAGATGCCATTGAGTCCTTCGAACATCAGGAGTCCGGTTGGACTCTTCAGAATCTTAAGTTTGGAAGTTAATATAAACAAGGTAGAAATGGGAAATGGTGGTCCCGGAATCAATACAATCTAAGCAGGCTTGTATTAACATTCAAAATGATGATAATCTTTGTTTTGCTTGGAGTGTTGTATCAGCTCTATATCCACCTGTTGGAAGACCAAATCGTACATCCTCATATCCGCACCCTTCAACCGTTTTAAACCTAGATGGCCTTGAATTTCCTGTAAGTCTAAGTCAAATAGCAAAATTTGAAAAAATGAATAATATATCGGTAAATGTGTATGTCCTAAAGTTAGTGTCAAATGAAGACAAATCAAAATCAAGCTCTTTTAGAACTTCTCCGGCTCTCCTAACTAAAAACAAAATGGAAAAACATGCTAATTTACTTTTAGTTCAGGATACATATTTTCCTAAAGTTGGTGAGCATGAAGCTCTCCCTATCGATGAATCAACAACTGAAATCAATTACCACTTCTGTTGGGTTAAAAATTTATCGAGATTAATAACATCCCAAACTAATAAACATAAAGGTAGTATGTTTGTTTGTGACAGATCTTTAAATTATTACTCATCCCAAGAAAAATTAAACGAACACATTGAATATCGTCAAGACATAAACAACTGCAAAGTATCATTTCCGAAAAATAAGTATATTGAATTTAAAAATTATATCCATAAGGAAAAAGTACCATTTATTATTTATGCTGATGTTGAATCAATCCTAAAACCTTATGATGATAATACTGCTAAATATCAGAAACATGAAGCCTTTAGCGCGGGCTACTATTTTAAATGTGATTATGATGATACATTATCTTTTTATAAGAGTTATCGTGGTATTAATTGCATGTCTTGGTTTGCAAATGAAATGGAAAATATAGCACTCTCTGATGCTTCAAAATTAAAAAATAATGAGCCAATGAGTGAATCTATAAGTTTAAAAAATGCAACTGCTACATGTCACATATATGTGAAAAACCGTTGAATTCCAACGATATAATAGTACGTGATCATGATCATATGACATCGCGTTTTCGCGGATACGCGCACCAAGCGTGTACCTTAAATTACAGAAACTCCTTTGTAGTACCGATAGTATTTCACAACTTTAGTGGGTACGACAGTCATTTTATTATAAGAGATTTTGCTAAAAAGAATAATGTGACATTGCTTCCAATAAACAAGGAAAAATATATTAGTTTTACAGTTTCTGATACCGATACTGAAGTTAAATTTAGATTCATCGACTCCTTTAAATTTTTAGGCTTCTCTTTGGATACATTAGCATCGTCTCTCAATAAAGGGGACTTTATTAATACCCAAAAGGAATTTAGTGGCGTATCTTCCGACAATTTAGATCTGTAAACCAAAAAGGGGGTATTTTGTTATGATTATATTGATAACATAAATAAACTTAATGAAAAGTGTTTACCACCAGTCGAGCAATTCTATAGCAAGTTAAACGATACTCACATTAGTCCAAGCGATTATAGACATGCTCAGTTAGTTTGGGATAAATTTAAGATTCAATGTTTAGGTGAATATAGTGACCTGTATCTCAAGACTGACATTATGATACCTACCGATATCTTTCAGAACTTTAGGAAAACTTGTATAAAGAATTATGGTTTGGATCCGGCTTGGTACTACACTTTACCGGGATATACTTGGGACTGTATGCTTAAATATACTGAGTGTCGATTAGAAACCTTTCAAGATATTGATATATTAATGTTTTTTGAGAAAGGGGTGAGGGGGGATAAGCCAATGTTGTAATAGATATTCTGAAGCAAACAACAAATACATGAAAAATGATGATCCTAACAATCCTACCAAATACTTACTTTATCTGGATGTGAACAATTTATACGGGTGGGCAATGGGGGAATCTCTTCCTTACGGTAACCTCCAATGGGTGGATACAAACATTAACGTGATGAATATTCCGGATAACGGTCCAGAAGGATACGTTTTAGAAGTCGATTTAGACTATACGGAAAATTTACATGACCCCCATAAAGACCTACCGTTTTGCGCAGAACATTCTAAACCACCAAATTCTAAACTTTCCAAACTTATGACAACTCTCAATTGAAAAGAAAAGTATGTTGTACACTACAGGGCTCTTAAACAAGCGTTAAGACGGTTTAACTTTAAAAAAGATTCATAGGGTTTTAAAATTTAGTCAGTCTGCCTGGCTAGCTCCTTACATTAAATTTAATACAGAATTGAGGACAAAAGCTAAGTTTAATTTTGAAAAACAGTAATTAAATTGACGGTTAATGCCGTATAAGGTAAGACTATGGAAAATATTCGCAATCAGAAATGTTAAATTGGTTAGAAAATGGGAAGGTAGGTATGGAGCCAAGAATTTAATTGCTAGCCCAGCTTTTAACAGTCGATTAATTTTTGATACAGATTTAGTTGCTATTGAACTAAATAAAACTGAAATTGTATTTACTAAGCCCCTGCACATCGGGATGGCTATACCCGATATCTCAAAGACATGTGTTTATAATTTCCATTACGACTACATGTTGCAAAAATATTCAACTGACCAATGTAAACTACTTTATACGGATACCGATAGCTTACTTTATGAATTAAAATGTGATGATGTGTACGATGAAGTTATAAAGCGAGACTTGCATCGTTTTGACACCAGTGATTATTCGGTTGATAATCAGTATACAATACCACTTGTAAATAAAAAAGTACCAGGTCTTATGAAAGATGAACTTAATGGGAAAATAATGACTCACTTTGTTGGCCTTAGGTCAAAAATGTACACGTTTCTGATTGAAGGTGAGCAATGTATTAAAAAATCAAAGGGGATTAAGTATGGTGTTGTTAAGAATTATTTAACTTTCGATGATTATGTAAATTGCCTATTTAAGAAAAAAGAAAAGACCGCTACCCAATGCACTATTCGTTCATTTGCTCATAATGTTTTCAGTATTAAACAAAACAAAATTGCACTCAGCCCTTTCGATGATAAGCGATACATAATTAATAATGTTGTCACTCTACCGTGGGGACACTACGGTATTCCACAAATTGAGAACTGAGACCTACACCATGCCTGTACCAGTAAAATATAAATGTACAACATGTGGTGGGGCAACAGATACACAAAACACCTCATGTATTCCATGCAGTACCAAGAATTTATTCAAAGATGTGACAAAACACATTCCTTCACATTATTTTTGTTCTAAATAATTGTATTAGGGTAATAAAAGATTTATTAACTTTATGTGTTTTTTATTTAATAAAACCTCCTCCTATACAAATCAGCTAAAACAAAGTTCTCATTGAATGAGAGAAGCTCAAAAGTACAGTATGCATTAATATTATCTGATAGAGTACATAGGGATTTTATAATATCTATAGCATTTATATTATAGTTATATTTTAATAACAAATCATTCACTTCATCTAATATGTTATAATAAAAATCCAATAAGTTATATTTTAATATTAAATTAATTTTTGAGGTTATTTTACAATCAATTGTAGGCAATTGCATTACATCATTAGCAGTGAAATAAAAATTAATATCCCCTTTAGAAAGCACAATCATCAAATAGTTGATACCAGGGAACACGCTCAATTTCAAATTGGAGCTGAATTATTTTGGTGGTATTGCAACATCTTCACCAAATTAAACTGGAACCATTCAAAACGGTCCATGGATATAGGATTTGACGGATCCAGCAGGTTTATAATTTTCTGAGTCCACAGTTTATCACATACAGATTTTCCGGCTTTAGCACAAATTGTGTACTTACCAACAGTTGCTTTTCATTGTGGACCGTTTCATCATAACCATTCAAAACACGATTAACCTCGTTATGTTCGCTGCTAGTGCTGTACCCCGATTCACTCATGTTGTCAAACTACATCTGTGGCCCTTATCCAGGAGTCATGTGTTTTATCGAAACCCAACCAGCGAATCAGCACTTTATCCCCCTCCTTCTTAAAACTTTCTCCACAAGATAAACATTTGGATTTGCAGCTTTTTGCTATTCCTCGCTGTAAAAGCCGCCCTTTATCGGGTTCCCCTGCACATCTTCAAGCAAATAAATTATGGGTGTGGTTTTTTGAATTTTAACAATTTTAAATAATTCCGTGCTCCAATTGGGGGTGTAGCCCTTCTCAAAAACATGTTTGGCTTTGCTGATGCGAATCATATCGCCCTTTTTGAACTTTGATAGTTTAAAAACAGTAGGATAGCTGAAGGTTTTAAGTAAAGCAGCCTCGTTTCTTTTATTTACATCTTTTGGTCTCATTCCAGTAGTTCTATGTCTTCTATTGTTGTATTTATCAACAATTATTGTAGATAATATATCAATCCACTTATATGTGCCATTTAGGCTAAAGTTTTTAAACAATCGTTCCTTTAACGTACGTATAACCCTCTTCACTATTGCTGCTTTTGTTATGCTAAATGTACTATAATGATTAATTTTAAACTTTTTCATGAGATTTTGAAAATGGGAGTTGTAGAATTATTTTCCATGATTACTTTGCAAGTTTCGTAGGTGTCGTTGAGAGTTTTTCAGTATTTTATCAAAGGCCTTTGTCACTTCTTCACCAGTCTTAGATTTAAGGGCTTCACACCAAACGTACTTGGAAAAACAGTCAATTACTACAAGAATAAACTTAAATTTGATATTGTGAGCTGTATATTGATCTAACTGGGCGAGGTCAACCTGCCAGAGGTCATCCAATCCTTTAATAATGGTCCGACGACGAGGGTATTTTTTCAATGCTCGTCTGTGTAATTCATTCACAAATTGAATCTTTTCTTTACTATGCCTTGTTTTCGTTGCTTTCATTATGTTTTTGATATTCCAGAACTCTTATTCTATACAAAATTTCACGCAGCTGTTTTTCTTGGATTTCAATATGTGACTGTAAGGCTTTTTTTACTTCAGAAAGTGAATCATCGACATATTTTTTGTTGATTGCGTCACCTAATGCTTTCGGAGCCTTAAGATTGCTGATTTTTAAATTTGTTGAACCGCCTGTGTGAACTTATTGACACTCATGTTGTGTATGGTGATAACCTTGTAATGTACTTGTATTTATATTACGAAATGATGTGAGCCTCTTTTAATTCTGTCTCTATAGCGGTTATTTCATTATCGTGAGAGGTGTTTCCAGCATTTTTAGAAGCAAGAAGAAGCATTAATCTATCCACTAATTCATTCACATCATCCCAATAAATATACTCGACTGGTTTTTTATTGTAAATTAAATGCATACCAGTACCCGAACGTGTTTTTGGTTTAGCTGGAGATATTTCTGGTTTGAAAAAGGGTCTAATAATGTTAAAATACTTTAATTTTTTCGCGCTTTTTAATTTGCCTCTGGTATCAAGATGTGCCCCAGTTAATTTTAAAATCTCGATATATTTTGCAAAATCTTCGTCTGTGTATTTTGGATCATTATAAAAAATCAAATCGTATGTTCCCTCAAAATTCTTTCCCTTAACAATATCTCCATTACTATCAAAATCAGTATTTTTACCTGCTAGCAAAAATTTTGATTGAGATGCATCATAAGCGGGGCCATATACCAATTTTCTTTGAATTATCATGGTAGTCTTGTATATATTGTTTTGCTATATTAGGATAGGAAACATCTTCAGGCTCACTATTTTGTGCATCGGAATCGAAAAAATCAACCTCCTTTTTTAACTGTGGGCTTTCCGGCTCCTCTTTTTTTATATTTTTTTGTGAAGTTAGGTAGTTTGATTTTGCTCAGAGATTGCGTAACTGGTGTGAACATTTTTTAATTGATTCATCTTCTTCAATTTTACCTAATTTGAGTGCCACATACTTTTTTCTAACAGCGCGAGCGAGCTCACTGACTTTCTTTGCCCACTGCATTTTAAATATTTGATCTTGTGTTGTTAACGGCATGATTCAAAGTTAGTTAATCTAGCTAAGTTACAGCTTTATATACTTATCAAATCCATTTCTATATCGCCCATTATTTAACTCAAAGTCTTTTACAATTACTAAAGTGCCGTAAGCATTATTCCAGCATTCGCTACATATAACTTTAAATTGATCATAAGTTAAATCGGGAGACACATGCTCATCAAAAATATGACGTAGGTTCATATCATCCTGTCGAAATAGTACAATGATATTACAGTTGTCACAGACCAGCTGTTTAGGTATTTTCGAGTAAGTCTGACAAAGATATACAACATCAACACCTTTGTGTCGTCCCATCGAATAAAACTCACGTATCTTATCTTGCCGATCACAACTCACATCATCAAAAATAAAAACCGAATTTTCCAAGGCCTCAGATGGGTCTATAACATCATCATTGGCTTTGAATCGAAAATATCCGATTTTAGGAACTTTTTTTAAGACATCCTGAAGTAACTGATATTTTGGTTGGTATAAACTTTTACTATAAACGTAAATATTCTGAAATTTAAGTCCATTCTTGTTAAATATTAAACTTAAAAGAGCATTTGTTTTGCCACAGTTGCTAGGTCCTATAAAAGCAGCTCTAACGGACTCTGGAAATAGTTTACCATGCTTAGATGCCTGTCTGATCCCCATATCTGCAACATCTAAATTTTCAATAGGGAGAGAGCTTTGTTGTTTCTTAATTAGCATTTCGGACTCCTTTAAAATTCATAAGACATTTGATATCTATTTATACTTTCTACAGTATCGTGTAAAAAACTTTAGTGGAGGGGGAACTGACTATATATAACTTAGAATTCATTGCGGTTATGCATATTCGTAAATATGAATCAGTTTGTAAATATTGACGTTGAGGCTTGTCTTGCCTCACAAAGAGTGTACTTTCAGTATTGTCGTGGTGATAGCTTGACTTATATACTACAAAAATTAGATTTTATTATCCCAAACGAGTGTTTTGAAAAAGTTGCCAAGCAAAAACTTCATGGAATGTGTACCTATCGTTTAATGTTGAAAAAAAAAACAACATTTGATAATTACGTGAGTCAAATCATTAATACATGTGATGCAGAAAACATTGATCAAATAAATTATTTTACGCTTGATGTACTTCTGAAGAAATATGGTTTGGAATCTGGGTTCCAATATAAGTTGTATATTCTTAATATATTAAACAACAAATACCTTTTAGAGCAGTTCTATCCTACCAAGAACTTAACTTCAAATTATAAGGATTTATTGAAATGCATTGATGATTTTATTTCTGAAGCAGCGTATCTTGCAAGGTACCAAAATTTGAGGGATTTTACAAAAAAAAATGATATGAAATTAACTTATAAATTTCTGCCTGTACATAATGAGCGTCATATGCTTATTCTAAATTGGTTGCAAAAGAATATAAAAAAATATGAAGAGAATTCAGAAGCCATTCTAGGGTGGGAGTGTGGACCAGACTCCGGTCACTACCATAGTGGACGATTACAAAATGACAATTTCATTATTATATACACTTGCAGATAATATTTCTGTTTAAATAAAACTACTTTTAACCTACTTGTTTTATTTTGTTAAAACGAGATATGTATATCCTTTTTTCTATGCTCTGTTTATTCATAGCAAGATTGGAATTCATTTTTAAGGGCCCTCAGTTTTTCTAAGGGCCCTCAGTTTTTTTAAGGGCCTTCAGTTTTTAAGGGCCCTCATTTTTTAAAGGCCCTCAGTTTTTTTTAAGGGCCCTCAGTTTTTTTAAGGGCCCTCAGTTTTTTAAGGGCTTTCAGTTTTAGGACCCTCGGTTTTAGGACCCTCAGTTTTAGGGCCCTCAGATTTAGGACCTTGGTTTTAGGATCTTGGATTTCTTGAACAGTCACATTAAGCATGTTTTATGACTAAAAGATTCAAGATTAATAAAACACAAATTACAGCAAGAGTATTTATTTGAAGAATTCTCCACTTTAACTCCCTACATTAATTCTCCCACTTTAACCCCCCCACGTTAATTCCCCCACTTTAATTCCCCCATGAAGACATTTTCCACTATTTCAAGTTGTCCAGCTAGTATTTTTCACTAGAAAAATGTCTAACGCACGGCTTGAACACCTCCGTCGCTCTGTTTGGCAAGAAAACGACACCATGCTCCAACTCCAGCAAAATAGTCTCCCCGAACGTCGTTTGCACCACCTTGCCAGAGAGAATTTTCATCGGCACACCTTCATCCAATTCTACTAACTTTACCGTCGGTTTCTGACACAAGCAACTAAATTTGTTGATAGTTTTTAAATTCATTTATTTGCTGCAAGCCATTTTAGCTCAACTCGGCTACTGAACTCCAAACAGCAAACTTTGTCTGTTATGAAAGCTAGTGGGGTGGAGGGGGGGATTCTAGGAAATGATTTTGAAACCCCGCCCACTTGACCTTGAACTAAAATTCCCAGAAGCCACACACTTTGACCTTTGACCTCTAAGCCCCCTTAACCTTGAACATTCCATCGCGACTTCGCGACAAACAAACGACCTTGGAAACGGCGGCCATTTTGGGCCAGAACCCGCTTTGACTCACTACTTTTCACCAATTGTTGTAACTGCAAAGATTTTTATGCAAAAAATCTGGGTTGCAAAGTTACAGTGGGACGAAGTTTTAAATGAAACCATGAAAGACGAGTGGATTCAATTTTTAGATAATATCGCAAATATGGATGAACTAAAAATTCCTCGTCTTTTGGTTCTTAATTGTAATAACAAACAAATCGAGATTCATGGTGCGTTTATTTAAGGGTTTATTTAAGGGTCTTGGAAAATAAAAACGAAAAAGGTTATTGCAATTTAGTGTGTTCCAAGTCACGCGTTTGTCCCTTAAAAACCGTCACACTTCCAAAATTGGAGTTATGCGCCTGTTTACTTTTAACTCAGTTAGTTGATAGGCTGTTAAAAATAATGGAACAATTGACAGAGTTTCTTTGGTCAGACTCTCAAGTTGCTTTGGCGTGGTTACAGTCACATCCTAGCAGATGGACTACATTTGTGTCAAACCGTGTGACACAAATTCAGCAATTCGCAACAAAACATATACCTATATAGAAGTATGTAAAATCTTCTGAGAATCCAAGTGATCATTTATCACGCGGCTTAAGTTCAAGTCAACTCGTTAAATGTTAATTTAGAGTTAAGTTCAGTTGGTACAATTTATCCCCCTACTCATGACATTCCGGAACAAAATAAAGTAATACTAAATATAAGTTGCAGCACATATTTGGAAACAAAACATTTAGATAAAGTGTTCGAAAAGTTTCTAGTTTTACAAAGTTACAGCGAGTAATAGCTTATTGTGTAAGATTTTGTCATAATGCAAAAAAAGAAAATGATAGAGACATAGGATATTTAAAAGTTGACGAGCTAACTGTAGCTCTTACCCTAGTAATTAAATATTTGCAAAACAAATATTTCTCAAAAAACATTAAATCTTTGCCGGATAATTTACCTACCTATATAAAGGAGAAAACATTGGCTGCACTGAGCTTATTTTTAGATGAAAAATCAATTATACGCGTAGGAAGCAGGTTATCAAACGCAGAAATTTCTTATTCCAATAATGTTGCCTTCAAAAAGTCATGTTGTTAATTCGATGTTAAGAAGGGAACACATAAAATTGTATCATGCTGGCCCTCAAACAGTTCTCTCTAATTTTAGATTACGGTATTGTCCTTTAGACGGTCTTAGGACGATAAAACGTTTAATAAGACAGTGTGTTACTTGTTACAGATTTGAAGCGAAAGCAGCTCAACAAATCATGGCTGATGTACCAAAAGATAGAGTAGTATTTTCAAAGCCATTTTGAAAATCGGTGTTGATTTTGGCGGACCATTTTCAATCAAATCATCCGACTTACGAAAAGCGCCTATTACAAAAGCTTACATTGCTATTTTTGTCTGTATGGCTACGAAATGTGTACCTATAGAGTTAGTAACAAGTTTGTCTTGCGAAGCTTTTCTGTTAACTTTAAAAAGGTTTGTTGCTAGACGCGGCAACCCTGCTCTTATTTATTCTGATAATGCATTTTTTTGGGTTCCAGCAATCGGTTAAAAGAGTTATATGACTTCTTTAAGGTAAAGGAAAGTATAAGTTCAATCGAAACTTTTTTATCCAGGAATGAAAAGCAATGGAAATTTATTCCACCACGAATCCCTCATTGGGGAGGCATCTGGGAAGCGGCAATTAAAAGCGCAAAATGACACATTTTAAGAACAGTTGGTGATACTATACTAAGTTTTGAACAATACAGTACAGTTTTGGCAACGATTGAAAGTATTTTAAATTTGCGACTCTTATGTTCAATATCAGATGATCCATCTGATTTGACTTGTTTAACACCAGCGCATTTTTTAATAGGAGACAGTTTGTTGGCTTTTCCAGAGCGGGACGTTTCTGATTGCAAAGATAATTATCTATCAGCTTATCAAAAGTGTTTAAGAATAAAGCAAATTTTTTGGAAAAGATGGTCTATAGAATATTTCCATTTAAAAATTTAAAGCTTAATGAAATTGTCTTAATCAAAGAGGACAACATATTACCGTTAAACTGGCCACTTGATCGTATAATAGAAATAATTCCAGGTGTTGATGGAAAAGTTCGAGTAGTAAAGTTACAAACTACAGACGGAATTTTCACTAGATCCATTTCAAAAATATGTCCAAAATGTGTTTAATTGACACATAGTTATAGTATTATTATTAGATATTATTGTAGTTTCGTAAGAAACTCCAAGGGGGGAGTATGTTCGGATTCTATGATTATTAGATGAAACCCTGTAGCTTATAAAAAAATAAACAATAACTTAAGTTGACAGAAAAAAGTCAACAACATCATTTTTTGTATTATATAAAAATAAAGCCTGTACATGCAGCAACTTTATCTTTTACCTTTACCTTATCTTTAAGAAATATTAAATGTCATTGGTCAGTTCAAATCAAGGAAGAAATGCCATTGCTTATTTCTTAAAAATAAAGTAAAATTAAAAGATAAAGTTGCTGCATGAACCAGGCATTACTCTATGTTGAGTAATCCACAACTACTGTATCCAGCAACTAATACATTATAAAATACGAAGCAGTGTTTTATTGCCACATAGAAAAGTAGGCACAGCAGCTAGTTGGGGACTGTCCCAACAATATGTTTTAAAACAGACCGAAGTTAGTGACAGATTTTTGGACATAATTTTACTTATTATGCAGCAAAGACATAATATAAAAACAATATATGTCTTTGGTATGCCGTACATATGTCTTTCAAAGGGCATTATGATGTGTATATTCTCACGATAGTACAATAACAGGGTTGCTTGAGAACTGCCTCCTGAGTGTTCAATCAAAAGATCACACTCGAACTCCTGGTACGAATTAAACTAAAGGGTGGTTTCCTAAACAATATGGTTGGTTGTTGATTACCTAAATTTTTTTACAGCAGAATAAATCTGATAACATTTGTAGGGGATCGAAGTATGAACAACTTTTCTTCATAAAATTTGTTTGTATCTCTAATACCTAACGAGTTACAGCGCATTACTTATATGACAAATATTGCGCACGCTGCAGGGGTACACTTGTAAATATTTATTTCCAAAAAAATGACCTTAATAAAAGTTTCTTCTGGTAAACTTTTTCTTCTAAACTTTTTTTGTGTCTCCAATAATTAATGATTTACAGGGCACTATATTTTTTATTTAATTTTGACATATGGTGCCTTGTAAATCATTAAGTATTAGAGACACAGAAAATTTTATAAGAAAAAGTTAACTAAAAGCTCATCCTCGAAAACTTTTATTAAAGTCATTAAAAAAAATGTTTACAAGACCACCACTACTACTTTTATTAGCCATTTTTCTCTAAAAAAGGTTTAGGAAACCACCCTATAGCGCAATTCGTACCAGGAGTTCGAGTGTGATCTTTTGGTTGGACACTCAGGAGGCAGTCTGGAGCTGTTTGGAATTTTTTTTTTCAAAACTGAGATCTTTATTGGACTACGATAATAAAGTGCGAATGAAAGACTCCTCAGAGAGTTATCTTGGGTTCTTCATATGGAAAAGTGTGTCTTCATTATTCGAAAACTATGCGTTTCTATGTGATTTTAGTCAGACTTGTATGTTTAAAAATGAAGTTCAAAATAAAAATTCCTTCCAAAACCATATAGACCTACCCTTCCATCGCACAAGCGTGTGGTTGCTTCTGGAGTACTCCTAATGCGGAGTATTGTTAGGCCGAGAATTATTATTATTATTATCATTATTATTATACTGTTAGGTTTGAACCAAATTGCTAATACGTGAACTTGTAAAATAAGTAATATTTTTTTTTATAATTTTTTAAGTAAATATTATCCTAAACACTTAGTTTGATTCTTTTGTTTTATTCCATGGCTTGCTGTGATATACAAATATACAGGGTTAAAGAACATAACTTTGATTTATATAATTACAAGAAAAGGGGATAATGGGCAGACACTCAAAGTTAACTAAAAGAAAAAACTAGTAACCGCATACACGTGTTTCATGCTATTTGGCAATCATCAGTACGGTGTAACATTAACCAAATCAAACGATAGGCATGATTTGGGAAGCAACAAATGAAGTCCAGGCAGGAGCCAACAGCACATTTGCAGCTTCAGTCAGCACATCCCCTATTTTGGGGCTTGTACTAACAGCAGCCGGCCTCCGTGGCGATGTTAGTACAAGCAGTACAAAATTTACCCCTTTTTTATTTCAAACCGAAAAATAACCTCATTTTCAATCGAAAATGCCCTCGTCAAAAAAGCTGCTTTTTAAAAAACGTCGGTTCGCTTTTTGTTCGTTGAAACCTCTACTTTCTGATGGTGTAAAAAAGTATACGTCACTATGGAAAATTTTCCCAGAAAATGCAAAAATACGAAAAAACTCACTCTCACGGCCCTGTACTTATAATTGGAAAAAAAGGAATTTTTAGTATAATTGTCTCAAAACATTTTAAAAATATTTCGTGTCGTACATCATGGTATTTGGAATGAAAGTGTCTTCAAACTCTGCAAAAAAATCCAGGTCCGTATTTAAAAAAATAAAGTTGAAAGTGGTTTCTCAAAAAACGAAATGTTGTAGAACAAATCTAAAACCTCCATCCTAAAGCTCGTTAAAAAGTGACATAATAAAGTGTTTTCCTTTTTTTCTTATCTGTGATAACAAACTTCAGAAAAAATAAAATCGAAAATGCAAAATTTCACTTTTTTCAAAATAACTCAAAAACGAAAAGAGATATTAGAAATTTGTTTGTACCATTTTATTGTCCTCAAAATTGCGCAACTTTTTCCCCATTTAACCGTTATTCTATCTCTCACCGTTTGCAAGATCCCCATGCTGTTCAGTTCATTCTTCTCCGGGACACATTGTATATCGATTTGCAATTTCTTGGTTTATCAATATAACATCCTAAATTTTTCAAGTACCTAATCCAAGTGTAAATTTCAATAAATAGCGCAAAATTTTAAACAATGATTAAAAAAATTTTTTGAAATCGAGTTTTTTCGTATTTTTGCATTTTCTGAGAAAATTTTCCACAGTGACGTATACTTTTTTACACCATCAGAAAGTAGAGGTTTCATCGAACAAAAAGCAAACCGACTTTTTTTAAAAAGCAGCTTTTTTGACTTCGGCATTTTCGATTGAAAATCAGGTCACTTTTTCGGTTTAAAATAAAAAAAAGAGGTAAAAATAAATATTTTGATTTGAAAAAATTACGGCGTATTTGGGACATAAGAAGGTAAGTTTTCAGCAAATTTTGTGGAAATAATTTCTTTTTTGTGGGAGATAAAAATTAAAAACCAAAAAATCGGTTATTTCAATTTTTCGCGGACATTTTGAGGTTATGTAAAAAAAGTGTAAATACAAAAGTGGTAGATCTTTTTATTGCCTAACACTTTGGTATTTAACTTTTTTTCGATAGGAGTTGCAGTTTTGCCGGAAATCGTGATAAACCGTTTTCCACCCTCAAAAGATCACCCCCTACAACCCCCGTACCTCAAACCGCCATTAAATTATTTTTTCTGTTATTTTTGCTATATTTTCTTCCTTTTCCAATGGGTGTGAGGCTGTTCTAGATTTTTTTGTTGTTAAAAATTATCTACCCTGGCCTATAACGGATTAACAATTTTAAGTGAATATTTTGCTAACGAGTGACATGGTGAATTCATTGAACTTACAATGGGGCGAAGAGGAATGTTAGTTTTGTGTATTTTTGGTAAACCATACAATCTGCCATTTCAGTTTGACGTGAGATGATCTTTGAGAAAGGAGGAAGATTTATTCTCTGAAAGCTTTTGAGTTACAAGTTCAAAGTTTAGTTCATTTACTGTTAAGAATTTATTAATTTTAAAGGAAACTTCAAAAAGTTGTCTTTTAACCAGTTTGGTGGTGAAAAACCCAATTAAAATTCAATGAATAATTCAAGGTTACCTTGATTTTCCAACACGCGCCTGAGAAATCTTATCTGGGATTGGTTGATTTAGATCTCATATCCTACCTGGGATGGATATGAAAGTATATCTGTTCAGTTAACTGAAATTGACTACTTATCCATTCTGTAGACTGTGAAGAAAAATATCCAGGTGGGAGTAGAAAAAACACTCTCTACAATAATAATTATTGTGATTGTAATAAATAATAATTCTCACCCTTACAATAATCCAAACTAGGAACACCCCAGACACATGCTTGTGTAGGGGAGCGATGGTAATTACTATTATTTCGGCTTCATCGCCATTTGTCGCCAAGGCCCACTTTTTCTCGTTTGCCCAAGGAAGACGTAGTAATTTCCGGGAGTGTTGAACAACTAGTAAATCACACGGATAAAGTATGAATTCAGTGGTGTTTCTATATAAATACATGTATAGGTACGTGCTACCGTGCTACCGTCCCGAATCCAAACAGATATCGTTCGGAGACGAGAAAACACGACAAGTAGATGATGACTCTTGAATTTGTACTTACACTGTCGCTCCGATGTTATTTCGGCCCTCTCCAACAAGTGTGGGATTTCCCCTGGAATAAGCTATCCAAATTTTTCTAGTTGAGTTTTTCACATCTTCAAGGTAAATCTCTGAAAAAATTGTAAACATCAGTAATGTTACGACTTTGAGAATCTACCCTATGGACAATCGCAGTTCGAAATGCCAGAGACTAAAGTAAACCTTTCTGGCTAAAATTCCTGTAGGTAGGTAACATTTGTGCGGTGTGTACAAGAAACATTTTTTTTTGTAAGATTAAAAGCATATTTTCCGTACAAATTTATACCTTGTTTTGTTTTTTTAGGCATAATGTGTCGATTAAATACATTAAATAATTCAGGTTTGTATCTCCTTCCAATGAGTTTCTCGACATAACATTTATGCCAAAACTAGTTTGCCTCGTACAATATTCTAACATCAAGACCCTAGGTTTAGAACCCCAACCTTTTTCTCGCATTAGGAATATAAAGGATAAAAATAATGTAGCGGATTTGAACAATAACATTCCAAGTTCGTTGCCTTATGGTGACCACCTTTATTGTAGAATTTAGTGCTGGAAGTAGGGTGTTAGACAATTCTGGCTCGTCCACCCACCACTTTTGGTCCCCCACTCTTTTTTCGTACATTACTCTTCACCCCTACGCCCCTGGTAGGCCGCGCCTACTTTTCCCCTGCCCACCGGCGCACGCGCACCGAGTGTATGACCTCCCTCGCACCCCTCACCTAACATACAGTGTAATTGCGGAAATGAGTAATTACAATGCCGCGGATGTATATTTCCGCGAAATTCGCGCAATAAATGGTTATTTATCGATTATTTACCCTCTGTACCAGAAGAAAAAATTAAAAAATAGCTACTTACACTTTTCGTCTAATTACTCTATTTATTACGAATTTACACTTTCATAATAATAACATAACACAATGCACGTCCCTGAATAGGTTTCCACCCAATTACTCTATTTATTATACAGGGTGAGTCACATCTAAAGGCAGAGCCGAAAACACAAGGTAGAACTCGCTAAAATAAGCACATATGCTTAATAAACATTAGCCCAAAAAAGCTTGGTTCTCCATATACAGCGTGTTGAAAATTTTCCAAAAATAACATATTTTTTTAATTTCTTTCGATCCCATTTAGGAATTCCAACCAAATTTGGTACACATTATACACTGGACGGTTGCCATTTTGTGGAATAATTTGACCCCGTTCCGATCACCAGCGGCGTAGGTACAAATAGTTACTGTAAATAATTGTAGAAAAAAAGTAGTACGGCCCTGTGCAAAACCAAAAATTTTGCCTTTTTTGGATAACCTATTTAATTTGGAACAAAAAATGCCTCTTGGTATTTTTTTTATTTCTGGTACAGTTTCTTTGTAATTTAGGATTTTTTAAACTAGTGTCAAGGTGATTATACTGGCATTTAAAATAAAATTATTATTTGTATCTACGCCGCTGCTCATCTGAACAGGGCCAAATTATTGCACAAAACGACAACCCATAATATGTATAAAATAATTCCTAAACGGGCTAGAAAAAAATTTAAAAATATTTGGAAAAGTTTCAACACTCTGTATATGGAGAACCAAGAGTTTTTGAGCTAATGTTTATTAAGCATACGTGCTTATTTTAGCGAATTCTACCTTGCGTTTTCGGCTCTGCCTTTAGATGTGACTCACCCTGTATATTTACACTTGTGCAATAATTATAAAAAAATGTTAACAAAAAACTTAAAACCGACTTCAAAAATTTGCCCGTATGCAAACTCCACAAAAAATTAAAAAAAAAATACAAAAACTTTACAGTGACTTCACAAAATTGCCCATATGCACATTTCAACTAAAATTTTAGAAATATTTTTCTCTTTCTAAATTGAGTTATCTTGGATTTAGTGACAGTCTAGGCAAGGAATTTAAATCCATTTATATATGAATACATCATATCTTACAGTCACCGACTCCAAAGATAACTCAATTTAGAAAGAGAAAAATATTTCTAAAATTTTAGTTGAAATGTGCATACGGGCAAACTTGTGAAGTCGGTGTTATTTTTTGTTATTTTTTTTAATATTTGTGGAGTGTCGGTTTCAAGTTTTTTGTTTTAAAAAATTATTTCTTATTTTTTAGTGAATTATTAAGAATTATCGAAATCGGTCCAATATTAAATGCCATCCCCTATTTGTCCACCCTTAGAATTGAAATTTTTCTCTTCAAATTTAAACGTGACCACCCCTAAGGTAACCCCTTTCTAATAAAATAAGAATCATCCAAATCGGTCCAATATGAACTTTCATCCCCTATTTATCTACCATTAGGGGTGGAATTTTTTTCTTAAATTTAAATGGGACTACACCTAAGGTACCCCCTTTCCAATAAAGAAAGAATCATCGAAATCGATCTAATATGAAACTTCATCCCCTATGTTCCACCCTTACGGGTGGAATTTTTTCTTCAAATTTAAATGAGGCCACTCCTAAAGTAATCCCTTTCTAATAAAAAGAGAATCATCGAAATCGGTCCAATATGAAATTTCATCCCCTATATTCCCACCCTTAGGGGTGGAATTTTTTCTTCAAATTTAAATGGGACCATTCTGTAGGTATACTCTTTCAAATAAAAAAAGAATTGTCCAAATCGGTTTAGGTATAAATGACGGAGTTCTGACGTAACAAACATAAAAAAACTGAAAACAATTGACAACCGAATTGGTAACCTCCTTTTTTAAGTCGGTTAAAAAAATAAAATGCACCCCCTGTGTAGCATATATTATGCTAAATTTTTGCATAATTCATGCAATAAATCAATATTTATATATTATATTTTCCTTTTTGTGCCTACAGAGCTATTAAAAAATAGGCACTCGCACACTTTCTTCACTTTTTCCATCCATCACGCTTAATAATTATTTTTTTTTGTTTTTATACCGCTATATAGCGTAATAATAAACAAAATATTCCAGAACTAGTTAAAAAATTACAAGTACGGTCCGTTTCCCGCATCTTTCCCATTCACACGCGTAATAACACCAAAAATCTGCCCGCATCTCCGCGTAATTAGTTTGTAACGTCACAACACCCCAGCGAACAAAGAAAAAATAATTTTTCTTACTTTAAACTAAACGCTTCTAATGCAGAATGTAACAACATACGGAAAAACTCAATATACAGAGAGGGAGTCAAAAAACCCCCCAGAGTACAAAGTTCTTCGAAACATTATTTACATATTATATTAGTCCGTTCTCCTCAAAATTCATCTACCACTCAGGAAAACAGTCTCGTTTTATAAAAAAATATCTCTACTACACACCCAACACTTATATTTATTAAAAATAAATTGAACAACTAACGCGGCGTCACGGCGGCCATTACGACTACCCTCAGGTTCAGAATAACCGAGAGAGATAGATACGGTCTTTGGGTGGTCGATCGATATAACTCGTAGTCATCATTTAAACGAAGCCTTACATAGACCACGTGGTGCCATCTGCCGACTTCCAAAACACATCTCGTACCACCCAGCGGATAGACAAATCCGTATTAGAAAATATTTTACACAGGCTGCATATAATAATTTTGAACGAAAGACAAATTAAAAGTAGATACATTGCAGTGCTTCGATATCATGTCGGGGTATAGGAGTATCTACACGGACCAGTGAAATTAAGAAATACGTGATAAAGTAATTTTACGGAAAACCTCCAACTATTCTCAACGGCGCAATTCACATAATATATGTGAATACACACATTATTATGTATTTACCCCTTGCTGTAAAGAGGGATTATAATGCGTGCCCCTGTATAGTGTATATTATGGTCAATTTTCGCGTAATTCATGCATGAAATGGTTACTTCTCGAATATTTTCCTCTTTGTATATGAAGAACTATGAAAAAATAAATACTTTTAGTGTTGGATTTTGCAATATAACATTAACAGCTTCATATACAGTGTGGCCCGTTTGGAATGGAGACACCTCTGTAAAATTGTTATTTTTGCTCCTATTTTAAAAAACTTTTTTTTGTTAGATAGGTCTCTGAAAATGCCATTTGACACACCTTTCAATTGTTTTGAAAACCAAACACCTGGCTAATTGCGACATTTTTTATACCTCCAAAATTCAAGAAATCATATTAGGCATTTTTTTAATCAAAAATATTTACTAAAAAAAGTTGTTTACAATGAACCAAAAATCCAAAATCCAAAGTTTTATCAAAATCAAAAAATAAAAAATTCCCGAAAAAAATAAATTGAAGGTCCAAAAATCACATTTTAATCAATTTTTACGGTTAGCAAAGTTAATTTTTTAAATTTAAATTTCTATGGCACACTTTGCTATCCGTAGAAATTCATTAAAATGTGATTTTTGGACCTTCAATTTATTTTTTTCGGAATTTTTTTATTTTTTGATTTTGATAAAACTTTGGATTTGGGATTTTTGGTTCATTCTAAACAACTTTTTTTAGTAAATTTTTTTGATAAAAAAATGCCTAATCTGATTTCTTGAATTTTTGGGGAATAAAAAATTTCGCAGTTAGCCAGGTGTTTGGTTTTCAAAACAATTGGAAGGTGTGTCGAATGGTATTTTCAGAGACCTATTTAACAAAAAAAGTTTTTTAAAATCGCAGCAAAAATTACAATTTTACGGAGGTGTCTCCATTCCAAACGGGCCACACTGTACATATACATTACAACATTAACAGCTTCATATCACAATAAAAACAATAAAGAGACTTTTACGGGGTTTACACACTACTTGCCGGAAGGCTGTCACCTTAAAACCTAGAGTTTTATTACTTTTTTTACAGGATTGTATTGTCACTCATAGTTTAACGACATACAAACTATGCTTTGGAAGGGTAGATTCCCAAAAAAACACATTAAATATTTATCGTAGACAGAGACGAGTTTCGTCACCTAACTGTGAAATCTAGACCTTTCGCAAAACGTTTTATTGCTGTAGTAATTATTTAACCGCATCTATGACGTCACATATACCCATACATACTTATATTTTATTCAAACAACCGTAAAGTATACATTTTTTATATGGAAGCTATACCCTACCATCATATTTTTTATATAAATATGGTTCAATTATTCCCCTTTGCGATAATAATTATTTTAACAAACAAATTTATTCTATCCAGTGGCGAATCTAGGCTGGAGTCAAGGGAGGGGCTTCTATTTCCGAAATTTTGTAATAAAATAGGAAACACATTTTTTATTCATTTTATTCATGCTTATTGCTTATTGAGTTTATTTCCGCGCAAACCCACCCACTTACTCAAGAGCCATATCAGCAGTATTGCCATTCCCAGACGTATTTTTTAAGTGCCTACCTTACGGTCCTACCTTACGGTATTAGGCCATGGGGGGGGGGGGGCTATAGCCCCTGTAACCCCCCCCCCCCCGTAGATCCGCCACTGATTCTATCCACCTCCCTCGTACGTATTCTTACATAGTTCCTTTTGTTTCTTTCTGACCTATACAGGGAGTAAACGAGTAAGTGTGAAAAAATTCAAGGGGTGAATCTTTGAGTGATTCTAAGACCAAAAGTCTCTATAAACATAGGGCCGCTAATGCTTCATTTTCAAACATTTTTTTTATAATTATTATAATAAAACAAAAAAATTTTATAGCTAGCATTACCGTTTATAACAATTTTTAAGGCTAGAATAAACTATTAATATGGAAAAAATATCGGGTATACCCTAGTTTTTGTTAATTTGTAGTTTTGATTTTTTTATTATGTTGTCTCGGAGACATGCAATAAAGTGATTGTTATTTTTTTTTCTCGAAAACGAAGCGAGATACGAGAATAATTCAAGAGACAAAAAGTTGTATTTTTAGTTGCTGAATGCGAAAAATGTTTCAAAAAAATCAGTGGCGCACATTTTTTTACAAAATTATTGGTTAAGGTGCCCTCGGGACGCCACTGTACTTAATTTTAATCTAGTAGGGGCTAAATTAGCCTCTTTCTACCATAAATAACACTGCCAAATTTCAACAAAATCGGCTAAAGGATTATTAAGATATTTACGAAAAAGCGATTTTTTAAGAAGAGTTTGACACCCTGTATCTTGAAAAGGAAGCATTACCGAACCTACGTTTATATAAACTTTTCGTCTTAGAATCACTCAAAGATTCACTACTTGAATTTTTTCGCACTTATTCATTTACCATATAATTGGAGTAATAATTAGCATATATTATACAAGGTGAGTTTTTTTCGATGACCACTATGGGGATATCAGAAACTAGCACAGCTAGAACAAAGGTTAAATGGGGAAAGAATTGCAGTTTTTAATGCTGAATCTAATGCCTCTTTTGGATTTTAAAAAAGTTCATATCTAACTAGATCTCTGTAGCTTCGTTATTTCCGAAAATACAGTAAAACTGTAGAGACAAAAATTGTAGATAATTTTGGGCTTAATAAGATAATCTGATCCAATTTTTTATGTTGTTTGTGATTTTTGAGATATGACGTAAACTTGTGTTTTTTTAAATGCAAATCATATCGGCCATTTTTTGAGCTTTCCAAAGATATAACACTAGGCATAGTTATTAAAAAAATAAAAGAGCTATGGCTAATTTTCTGATTTTTTTTAAATTTTCACATAGTCAGCCATGGAATATTTTCATAATCACAAGTTTATGTCATATCTCAAAAATCACAAACAACATAAAAAATTGATTAGATTATCTTATTAAGCCCAAAATTATCTACAATTATTGTCTCTACAGTTTTTCTATATAATCAGAAATAACGGAACTACAGAGATCTGATGAAATAGCAAAATATCACTCTTTTCAAAATATCTAGTGAGCCATGAACTTTTTTAAAAAATCCAAAAGAGGCATTACATTGAGCATTCAAAACCGCAATTCTTTTCTCATTTAACCTTTGTTCTAGCTCTGCTAGTTTCCGAGATCCTCATAGTGGTCGTCGAAAAAAACTCACCCTGTATATTTATCCTTTTGCTGTAATGAGGGATTATAATGTATGCCCCTGTATAGCGTAAATAATTATTATCGCAGAGGGGAATAATTGAGCCATAATTATATGAAAAAATATTATGGCAGGGCGTTGCTTCCATATAAAAATATACATTTTACTGTTGTTTGAATAAAATAGAAGTATGTATGGGTATGTGTGACGTCATAGATGTAGTTAGATAAGTTACTACAGCAATAAAACGTTTTGCGAAAGGTCTAGATTTTACAATTAGGTGGCAAATCTCGACTATGTCTACGATAAATGTTTACTTTATTTCTTGGGAATCTATCAGTGACAGCTCGTCCATAGGGGCTATGGGGCTACAGCCTCCCAGTAGAAAATGGGAAAAAAATAATTCCGCGACTGCTATATTCTTTATTTTGCTTCTTTGTTCCTCTTCCTTTCCCTTCCCCGCTATTTATACTATTATATTTACTATTCTTCATAAATTAGCGCAACGCCTGTACTGCCCTGTACCCTGTACACGCGGGCACAGGCTCCTGACTAGCCGCCATTGTACACCGTCCGGGCGTAGTTCTGTTTCGGCCGCTACGCCGTTAGTGGTGCTGAGTTAAAGCCGCCGCGCTAGCTATTTGGCGGCGAAAAAAAACCGTCGCCCTTTCAGTCGACCGCGGGCTGCTCTAGAGAATGCGTCAGCGTTGGCCGCCTCCAGACTCCGCGGGCGTACCTCGCGACCTCGTGTTCTTGTTCTTGTATTCTATTGTATAAACAAAATGAAGAATATCCTTTTTCTTCTTAAAATTGTTGTTAGTTTGAACCAAGTATAAGGTAAGGGAGATTTGGGATAATAATTAGATTTTTGATTGGAACTGGAAATAGGTGGTAAATTTGAAATTTTTCTTTTCAAAATATTTAAATAAAATAATATTTGCTATACATATGTATAGTAAATATTATTTTATTCTTTGATAAATTAATTTGAAGTCCAGCTACTAATTGATAATAAGTAGAGTAACCCAAATATGCAACACACATATTTTGCATATTTAGCATATTATATGCATTTTTCTTAAAATCCTTAAAATATGGCATATTGTGCATAATTGAAAGAATTTAGGATAATTTAAATCTTTGGCAGGCATTTCATTCATTTTTGGGAACAGTGGTCGGTGTCTAGGTAGGTACCTGCTTCAAAATAATATAGGTAAATTATAATTTTATGGGCACTAATCCTGGTGATCTGAAAACGAATAAAGTAGGTATTTATACCTAATTAATAAAGTACAATTATTGAAAAGGACAGAATAAATTATAGATAGGTAAATATTTATATACGAAGGATAATCCATTTCTGTGCAATTAAAACACAAATTCCAAACAGATATTTTTACATATGTATTGATGAAACCACCGATTCAAGAGGACGTTATATTGCTCAATTATTGATTGGAGTTCTTAGCGGCGAGATTTTACCAAAATGTTACCCCTAGAGCTTATATTTTTCGAGTTAGAAAAAAATTACTTAAATGAAAGTTGTAGGGTACAAAGGTATATTGTCCCAAAAATAATGAATTGATAGGAATGCTCTTGCTTAAGTTGAAATGTTTTTCCATGGCAACCTTGATTAAATATAAAGTTCGTATTTATACATATATGCAATTTGGAATATCATGCGAATGTTTAGAGCAAACATATAACATATTTATATTGTTGGAATCGGAAAAATTTGTGCAATTCAAAAATCCACAAATATACAGGGTGTTCCATTAAAAAAAGTAAGTTTATATTTTTTCATAAATTTGCGACGCTCATTTGTTTTATCTAGTAACAGATCCTAGCGGTTTAGAAAAAACCCTACAACTTTCACTTAATCGAATTATTGTTTTATATTGTTTTATATTGTTTTATATTCGAGTTAAGATGAGTAAGTGTTTAAACACGTACGCTATAAAGTAGTGTATTAAGTAATTTCTCTACATTACCGTTACTGTTCGAGTTACCGGGTGTGATAAAATGTAATTGGACGTTATGAAGTTTGCAGAAATCTGATAAAAGAGTTGTTTTAAATTCAGTAGCATTATCACATGTTATTGATTTTGGTATTACAAAGTGAGATACAAAAGTAAAAATTCCATTGATAACATTAAAATTCCATTGATAACATTAGAGCAAAATTAAAAGGCTGTGATGGAGTAGGGGTAATGTAAATTTAATTTTTGGTGGATTTTGATCATTTTTGGCCTTATATTACATATTTCACAATCGTTTACATATTCTGTTATATCATTTTTCATATTTGGCAAATAGTATATTTTCTTTAAAACCATCAATGTTTCGTTAATACCTCTATATGACATGTTTTCTTTTCATGGTCATAAATTAAATGTCTTCTTATATCTGTTAAAAATATATTGGAAAAAGTTAGTTTATAGGCATGATTTTTAAAAGTTTTAGCTAAGAGATTGCAAATTTTAGGTTTTAAATCAATTTCACTCCTTTGAATGTGAACACTATAAAGCGATTTTGGGTTTATGTATTCTTTGAAAAATTTAACTAATTCATAAGCGTAGTTTTTCAGTGTTAATTTGATAGTTAGCCTAATTTTATTTGGAAAAGGGTATGATTTAATAACATGGTATCTTCCAGAATCTTTTAAAACGAATATAATTAGAGGTTAAACGACTTACCTGTAAGGAAGTTCAATCCTCAATTATACGAGATGGCCCCGTCCTCGAGATCACACTGTAGATGTTGAAAGATTTGGTGCGATCTGAGGTGTTTCTTTGGCTTCGACCTTGCGTGCGTGACTTGCGAATTGAAACTCGTCACGTATTCGCAACGAAATTTGTTATTATATAAACACAGCTTACCCAATACAATGTAGAACACCATGTATGTGATCTACATGTGAATCACTGGAACGAAATTTATTAGAATGTTTGCGAACTGTGAGTTTGTAATTATGGGTCTATTATAGAATTTTATAAACGTATTTAAATTTCAATCCATTCCACTGTACGTTTAATATTTTCAATAGTTAGGTCTCTTTTGAAAGCTGCCGAGGTGGAAGCATGGCGGGTACTATGCGATTTAAAGATAGTTGTATCTACACCAGCTATTGTAAAGCCTTTTTTGATCCAATGAATTCGGTTTCTCATGAAAATAAGGGTTTGAGGTTTTTATGATATCGGTAATATATATTTCCAATCGATCTTCAAAATAAGTGATATTGTTTAATCTAATTTTGTCATTATTTTAACTTTGTGGCTGGAGATGAGAGCTAGCAAAACAATAAGCTTGTATAGGGAGTCACTTGGTGCGAGGGCTTCAAAGCATGTTAAGACTGGGCTGGGATCCCAGATTTCATTGTATCTGGGGAACACTGGCCTCATTCTAAACTCCTTTCATGAATCTAGCTATCGTTGGATGATCGGTGGTTTGCAGGAGAATATTTAGAGCAAACTTGTGTTGAGTGAGGCCATTGTAGTTCCCACCCTGGGCCAATTCCTTATTTAGAAAATCGATTATTTTATTTGGTGTGGCTGCAAAAACATCGGTACTTTTACAGTATGGCCACAATTTTTCATAAGTTACATTGCACTGTTTTAAGGTACTGTCAGCTAAGGATGATAGGAATACATCGATGGCATTCTCTAGAAATCTCTATTGGATACCGGGGTTGTGATTTCCAAATTGGGAATACGACAAATGCCTTCTGCCTTGCCAGTCTATTATTATTATTATTATTATTATTATTATTATTATATCGACTTAGCCAAAAGGCATTCGCACTCCCTCTACGGGGAACATTCACTCAGATCCCGGGTATACCGGATACCATAAAGATCTGGCTCGGACGAGACCCTTGCCATGTTATCGGGCCTTAGGTGACATTGATGACGTTCCTGCATTCCCCATGAATTTCCTGACGGTTCGGGCTGTCGCAAGTAGTACCGCTTTCTGCATGGACCTGTAAAGACTATCGGTTAGACCCAGCTCTTTTATGTTTCTCAGAAAACTTTTTGGTATAACACCAGTTGTTGACACGATAATTGGAATCGTCTTCACGTTTTCCATTTCCCATTGCCTTCTAATTCGTTCTTCTAAGTCTCTGTACTTCGCGATCTTCTCGACTTGCTTCACACGCAGGTTGTTGTTGTTCGGGATGGCCACATCAATCAGAGTTGTCTTCCTAGAAATTTTATCAACTATTATAAGGTCCGGTCTGTTATGGGCAACTCGTTGATCTGTCAGAACTGTACGATCCCAGTACATCTTGTAGCTGCTGTTTTCAAGAACAGGCTCCGGTGTGTAGCTGTAATATGGGACCCTCTCTGCCTGCACAAGCAGCAGCTTTTCCGCCAGTTCCTGGTGCAAGATCTTGGCAACCGAATCGTGTCGTTCCTTATATTCCGTTGATGCGAACATCTGACATCCTCCTGTTATGTGCTGGATTGTTTCTGAAGTTGGGCACCCGTATCTGCATCTGTCATCCACTACCGATGCATCTCCTACAATGAATTTTAGGTAGTTGCGAGTTGGTATAACCTGATCTTGTATGGCCAGTAGGAAGCCTTCCATCTCGGGGAACATTCGTCCCGAGGTCAGCCAATAGTTCGACGCTAACTTGTCGACATGTTCCTGGTTAACCTCATTAGGATGCCTCCCGTGCAGCGGCTTCCCCAACCACCTCTGTAGTTTATCGTTGTCGGTTCGGTGGTGATTTTGACGCTCGTGTTCCGTCAGACGTAGCGGTGTTGAGACGTCTGCTCCGCATATAGCCCTATGTAGTGTGGAGCTGTTGGCGTGCCTGTAGAAATAATTACGCAGATTTAATATTTGTTGGTCCAATTGCTTGCTGAGATCTGCCAATCCTCTTCCTCCTAGTTGACGTGGCAGAGTTGTTCTTTCTACGGCGCTACGGGGATGATGTTTATGAGCTTTTGTCAGTAGTGTCCTAACTTTTCGTTGCAGGTTGTTGATGTCCGTGTTGGTCCAATTCACTATTCCGAACGAATAGCTGAGTACAGAGCACGAATACGTGTTCAGGGCCTTAAACAAATTCCTGATGTTAAGATCAGTTCGCACTACTTGTCTTACTCTCTTGATGAATTCATTCGTTAAATCAGTTTTCATTGTTCGATGGTCTATCCTTTGAGCTTGTTTTATCCCGAGGTACTTGTATGTATCTCCCATGCTCATTGCTTCGATCTCCTGGCCGTCCTGCATCTCGTGTGCGCTTTGTTCGAGCTTTCCCCTTATGATATTAAGGGTGCGGCACTTGTCCAGTCCAAACAGCATTCCGATGTCCCTGGAGAACTCCTCTACAATTTTAAGCATTTGCGTTAGTTGGTTTTTGGTTGCGGCGATCAGTTTTAAATCATCCATATATAATAGGTGATTCAACTTGGTCGCTTCTGCGTTGTTGCTTTTGATAGCGAAGCCATATTTTGTAGAGTTCAACTGATGTGATAGAGGGTTCATCGCCATGCAGAACCACAGTGGACTGAGTGAATCTCCTTGGAAAATCCCTCTTCGGATGTTGATTGTGTCGGTCTCGATGTTACTGTCTGCGGTTCTGAGTTGTATCTTAGTGCGCCAGGTTGTCATAACGTGTTCTAAAAAGGAAACTGTATGATGATATATTTTATACAGCTTTAAGATACCTGCGAGCAAGTCGTGAGGTACGGAATCAAATGCTTTTTTGTAGTCCACATAAGCCATGTGGAGGTTTCGTTGCTTGGAATGAGCCTGGTTGCAGATGACAGAGTCTATGATGAGTTGCTCTTTGCATCCCATTGCGCCCTTCGAGCAGCCCTTCTGCTGCATTGCAATGATGTTGTTCCGCTCGCAGTGAGCATATATTCGCTGCGTAAGGCAAGATGTGATTATCTTGTACAGCGTAGGCAAGCAGGTAATTGGGCGGTACTTGGCAGGGTTATCCGTATTCCGCTGGTCTTTTGGTAACAGGTAGGTTGCACCCTGTGTAAGAAACAATGGCATTTTCAGAGGATCAAGCAAGACTTCATTAATTAAGGTAGTTATTTGTTCATGCGTGCACCACAACTTCTTAATCCAATAATTTTGGAGCTGATCTGGACCTGGTGCCTTCCAGTTGTGGGAATGCTTGATGACATTGGAGACCTCATCGGTTGTGAATTGCTCGTGTTGCATCTGGCTATAGTTCCGGCCCATCTCGCGTTCTTCACTGATCCAGCTTGCACTGACATTGCACGGACCTGGTGTGGCAAGCTGATTTCTCCAGAAACCGTCGACCTGTTCTCTGCTAGGGTAACTCGTATTTGTGGCATCGGCGCTAGAATTCAAAGTACTGTAGAAAACTTTTTCTGATCGGTCAAAAAGTTTCTTGTCTCGTTTCCTGTTGTTACTAGCCTTGTATCTCCTCAGACGCCCTGCGAAAACAGAAAGACGAGACCCTTGCCATGTTATCGGGCCTTAGGTGACATTGATGTTGTTGGACGTTCCTGCGCTCCCCATGAATTTCCTGACGGTTCGGGCTGTCGCAAGTAGTACCGCTTTCTGCATGGACCTGTAAAGACTATCAGTTAGACCCAGCTCCTTGATGTTCCTCAGCAAACTTTTTGGTATAACACCAGTTGTTGACATGATGATTGGAATCGTCTGGACGTTCTCCATTTCCCATTGCCTTCTAATTCGTTCTTCTAAATCTCTGTACTTCGCGATCTTCTCGACTTGCTTCACACGCAGGTTGTTGTTGTTCGGGATGGCCATATCAATCTGAGTTGTCTGCCTAGAAATTTTATCAACTATTAGAAGGTCCGGTCTGTTATGGGCAACTCGTTGATCTGTCAGAACTGTACGATCCCAGTACATCTTGTAGTTGCTGTTCTCAAGAACAGGCTCAGGTGTGTAGTTGTAATATGGGACCCTCTCTGCCTGCACAAGCAGCAGCTTTTCCGCCAGTTCCTGGTGCAAGATCTTGGCAACCGAATCGTGTCGTTCCTTATATTCCGTTGATGCGAACATCTGACATCCTCCTGTTATGTGCTGGATTATTTCTGAAGTTGGGCACCCGTATCTGCATCTGTCATCCACTACCGATGCATCTCCTACAATGAATTTTAGGTAGTTATCAGTAACCTGATCAGTAACCTGATCTTGTATGGCCAGTAGGAAGCCTTCCGTCTCGGGGAACATTCGTCCCGAGGTCAGCCAATAGTTCGACGCTAACTTGTCGACATGTTCCTGGTTAACCTCATTAGGATGCCTCCCGTGCAGCGGCTTCCCCAACCACCTCTGTAGTATATCGTTGTCGGTTCGGTGGTGATTTTGATGCTCGTGGTCCGTCAGACGTAGCGGTGTTGAGACGTCTGCTCCGCATATAGCCCTATGTAGTGTGGAGCTGTTGGCCTGCCTGTAGAAATAATTACGCAGATTTAATATTTGTTGGTCCAATTGCTTGCTGAGATCTGCCAATCCTCTTCCTCCTAGTTGACGTGGCAGAGTTGTTCTTTCTACGGCGCTACGGGGATGATGTTTATGAGCTTTTGTCAGTAGTGTCCTAACTTTTCGTTGCAGGTTGTTGATGTCCGTGTTGGTCCAATTCACTATTCCGAACGAATAGCTGAGTACAGAGCACGCATACGTGTTCAGGGCCTTAAACAAATTCCTGATGTTAAGATCAGTTCGCACTACTTGTCTTACTTTCTTGACGAATTCATTCGTTAAATCGGTTTTCATTGTTCGATGGTCTATCCTTTGAGCTTGTTTTATCCCGAGGTACTTGTATGTATCTCCCATGCTCATTGCTTCGATCTCCTGGCCGTCCTGCATCTCGTGTGCGCTTTGTTCGAGCTTTCCCCTTATGATATTAAGGGTGCGGCACTTGTCCAGTCCAAACAGCATTCCGATGTCCCTGGAGAACTCCTCTAGTGCGCCAGGTTGTCATAACGTGTTCTAAAAAGGAAACTGTATGATGATCTATTTTATACAGCTTTAAGATACCTGTGAGCCAGTCGTGAGGTACGGAATCAAATGCTTTTTTGTAGTCCACATAAGCCATGTGGAGGTTTCGTTGCTTGGAATGAGCCTGGTTGCAGATGACAGAGTCTATGATGAGTTGCTCTTTGCATCCCATTGCGCCCTTCGAGCAGCCCTTCTGCTGCATTGCAATGATGTTGTTCCGCTCGCAGTGAGCATATATTCGCTGCGTAAGGCAAGATGTGATTATCTTGTACAGCGTAGGCAAGCAGGTTATTGGGCGGTACTTGGCAGGGTTATCCGTATTCCGCTGGTCTTTTGGTAACAGGTAGGTTGCACCCTGTGTTAGAAACAATGGCATTTTCAGAGGATCGAGCAAGACTTCATTAATTAAGGTAGTTATTTGTTCATGCGTGCACCACAACTTCTTAATCCAATAATTTTGGAGATGATCTGGACCTGGTGCCTTCCAGTTGTGGGAATTCTTGATGACATCGGAGACCTCAGCGGTTGTGAATTGCTCGTGTTGCATCTGGCTATAGTTCCGGCCCATCTCGCGTTCTTCGCTGATCCAGCTTGCACTGACATTGTATGGACCTGGTGTGGCAAGTTGATTTCTCCAGAAACCACCGACCTGTTCTCTGCTAGGGTAACTCGCATTTGTGGCATCGGCGCTAGAATTAAAAGCACGGTAGAAACCCTTTTCTGATCGTTCAAAGAGTTTGTTGTCTCGTTTCCTGTTGTTACTAGCCTTGTATCTTCTCAGACGCCCTGCGAAAACAGAAAGTTTTTGTTTTAATGTGTCAAGACATTGTTGAGCAGTGATGTTCGCGGGGTCATGCCAAGAATGCATTTGGGTGCGGCTCATTATTGCCTGCACCGCCCTCTGGATCCTTCTAGTTCTAACTCCTCTGATATATTCCGTCACTTTACTTTACGGAGACTCTCGATCTTCCGATTTAGTCGCATTTCCCATTGAGCCATTCGTGGTTCTGGTCTTGCACGATTCAACTCTTGGGCCGTTCGGATCTTGGCACCCATTACAGTGATGACTGCCGTTGCGGCACAGTAGATTAACATGTGCATACGTTCTAATGTTGGTGTCACTGAAACATAGCTTGGTAAAATTCTTGTGTTCATAAGATCGAGCACGATCGCAAGTTTCCTGGAAGAATTTAATCTTGGTAGCGGTGGCCTGCTAAGTGGGTCTGTGCCTTCGTATCGCAATACTGCCTGTCTCATATGTGTGCAGAAGCCTTCAAAATGTTCTTCGTTAACCGATTCCAGACTCTCGGTTGTTGGTTCTACCGTTTCGGCTTCTAGTTGTTGTCCAGGCTCTTGAAGTTCCCCATTGTTGTTGTCATCTATGTCTATGTGTTCGCCGTGGATCTCTAGCTCAACTTCCCGTTTGATAGCGTTAAGTCGCGTTTCTGGAATTCGGTTATTTCTTAGAATAGTTCGATACTGATCTGACACTCTTTGTTCAGACACTTGCATGTGTGGAAACTCCCTGCAGAACTCGGCATGCAGTTGTTGTCGGTAGCCGATCATCTCTTGTCCTAAGTTTGTCACCCTGTAAAAAATACGCATAATCGATTCATTCATGGACACAGTCCATTTCATGCGTCGTCGTTGTAATCCCGCCTCTGTGAACGCTGGCTGAAATTCCCGCGCAGCACCTTCGGTGGGTGGAACCCTAGTTCTCGTTTGGCTCCCATGTTGTAGATGTTCGTGTTGTTGTTGTATTATTATTATCTCGACTTAGCCAAAAGGCATTCGCACTCCCTCTACGGGGAACATTCACTCAGATCCCGGGCATCCCGGATACCAACAGGATCTGGCTCGGACGAGACCCTTGCCATGTAATCGGGCCTTAGGTGACATTGATGTTGTTGGACGATCCTGCATTCCCCATGAATTTCCTGACGGTTCGGGCTGTCGCAAGCAGTACCGCTTTCTGCATGGACCTGTAAAGACTATCAGTTAGATTCAGCTCCTTGATGTTTCTCAGCATTATTATTATTATTATTATTATTATTATTATTATTATTATTATTATTATTATTATTATTATTATTATTATTATTATTATTATTTAATTACTCTAGATAAGTAAAAGGCGGAAAAGCGTAAAAGTACATTTTAGACCAGGTAAATGTGAAGGCATCAACACCCCTGGACTCCGGGTCGGGATGGCAACAAATAAAGGTTTCGCATTTTTTATTTGCATATGAAGCAAACAGATCGATTTGTGGAATGCCAAAATTGTTTTGATTTTATTATACAGTGGGATGTAGAGATTACTCCGTTTCAATATTTTCCTGACGAGATTCTTTGTCTGCTAGTATGTTTTCTTTGGTGTTTATGTATGATGCAAAAATCATGATTTTACGCTTTTCGCACCACTTCCATATTTGTTGCGTTATCTCGTTCAATTTTGGAATTTTATACCCCCATTCGGTTTATATAGGTGACTGCGGTGACATTGGGTGCGTTTAAGACGACAAAGCGATTGCAATCGCTTGCAAGCGGTTTGATGCTTGCGCCTGTGATTGCTACACGGGGTTTGTTCTAACCTTACTTTGTTCTGTCAGTTCCCTTTATTGACTTTGTTTATGTTATTTCGGTGTGGTAAAACCCATTGAAAAATTTCGATTTCGTGATTTACTTTTTGATGCCGTGTTTGAGCTTAATTTATTTTTACTCTATATTTCGGGCGCTAGCTTTACTGTCATAAAATAGCCGTTTAACGAAATGCTAGCGCCAACAAACGAAAGTAGAAAGCGCTGCAATTAAAGCGCTTTTTAAGATTGGGAGTCTTAAACGTAACCATTATCTATTTCCAATAATATGCTACAATTCTTGCGCTTTTAACAAGGGTTATTTGTGATAATTAAGTTCTGTAAGGTGTAGGGTTCCAGAACCTTTTTCCTATTTTCTTTTGACATATTTGCCCCCCCCAGCCTGAGCCGCTAGCATCTATGAATATGGTGAAAAATTAAGGCCTTTCCTTCAGGGACATTATACTATTTGGGAGATTAAGTGACCACCATAAAAAATCGTTTTGTAGTTACGTTGTACGGCTCGATCAGTTTCTTCGTCGACTCTTCTGTTTGGGGCAGTATTGACGGGTGAGATTCTTCCGAATCAGATGCGATTGCGGCTCGTTTGGACCCGTCTGAGCCACTATCGCCTGTGGGGATAGAAATAGACGTTAGTCATTTGCCTACTATGGTTAATCAGATATTACTCATGTTTCGTCATTACTTTCGAGTTTGTCTTGTATGTAAGGTATTACCCTTACTTATACGAAACTTTACATATGCCTCACCAGGATTTTACTCATTGGACGAGTTTACGGAGGCAGTGGTGTGCACAATGACTGTAATCAGATATTACTCGTGTTTACGTCATTACTTTCGAGTTTGTCTTGTATGTGAGGTTTTAATCTTACTTATACGAGACTCTATATATGCCTCACTAGGATTTTACTCATTGGACGAGGTTACGGAGGCAGTGGTGTGCACAATGACTGTAATCAGATATTACTCGTGTTTAAGTCATTACTTTCGAGTTTGTCTTGTATGTAAGGTTTTAATCTTACTTATACGAGACTCTATATATGCCTCACCAAGATTTTTCTCATTGGATTCGTAATTCTTTGGCCGTCGCCTCTATAGATTTCGCCGATTTGTATTTGTCTGCGAAATCTGCGCCAAACAGATAATTGCAAAGTTTCTAATTTTTATTTTTGATTTCGTTTTTATGGATTGTATCACAGAAAATATAGTAGTATATTAGTAGTATATTTTCTGTGATTGTATGAATGAAAGCGTATTTTGTGTTTCTCCTTTGGGTATTGATATGGTCATTTGGGTACTATCATAGTTAATTCCTATAAATATTTGAGGGTTTGAGTTGGTTTTAAATTGCTGCATTTCTTGTTCGTTTTCCCCGAGTAGTAGGATGTCATCTAAATATACAGGGTGACCCATTTCAAATGGAAGCACCCCCATAACTTTTTTGTTTTTTGCCCGATTTTAACCGTTTTTTTTTCTAAAGATACTCCACAAAAAACTCTATTTCGGCACAAAATTTCGAAGCCGTACTTCAAGCCCTATTATGATTTTTTTTCTTGCGAAAAAATCACGAAAATTATTTAGAGATTCTTTTATCTAAATAATGACAATGTCATTGGATTCGGGACTATTTAAAATGAGTTTGTGCTAAGTTTCATAAAAAAATAGCTATTATTAAAAATACTAGAAAATAATTAATATTGAAAATTTAAGAATCTGACTGCCCCCGTAGCAAGTTTATTTTTAATACGATTGCCCCCAAACTTTATTCCTACTCTTTGAACCCAACAAACTGTCGTTTTAAAAGTATTTTGGTAGCTGGTTTCAATTTAAAGAAAGAAAAACAAGGGAAGAAATTATAAATTATTTTTTGATGAAACGACAGGTTTGAATGTTTCGGTAAATACAAAGGGGTGGTTGATAACCCGAAAGTCAAACATGTGAATTCATAAGGCTCTTTAAAACTTTAAATATTTTAATATAAAGTCACCTTATTTTATACAGGGTGTTTCAGACCTAAATACAATAATTTTAACCACATACTCAAAAAGGTGTATAAATACGAAAAATCGAAAAAAATTTTTTTTTTCGGAAATATTTTAGAAATAATTAAATAATTTTAATATTTCCCCTAACGAGCCGCTCAGTTTTATTATCGGGTAGACGCGTACCCAAGGCGCGAGGGAGACGCAAACTGGTTTCAGGTCTTCCTTCGACGTTGCCAGATCGCGGCGCCAGGCAACGAACATTTTTATCTAAATGTGCCCACCTTTTTCTATCCTTTAGGATAATAATCGCTGATAGCAAATGAAAGGTGGTTTAAAAACTATCCTCCTCGCCACTCACATTCGCACTTGCCATATTATCACAAAATTGCTCCAGAGGTCGGTACACGAGCTTCCTGGTCGCGTTTACAACGTTTACCTACAGTCCAAAAGATAATCGAGTTAAGTTAGCCTTTTTCGAGGCGTCCGGTCCGGCAATTCGGGGACGCGACGTCTGTCACCCAACCACGCTTGAACCACTGACTCACACTTCCGTCTCGCCGGCCGGCTGGCCGGCTGTCTCCCCCTCCCTGCTCCGCCACGAGCCTTCGCAGTGGCGTGTTCTGTTGCTATGCAGGCCCTTTTTTATTTTAGTTTTTTTGCTGCGTTTCCGAGCCGAGGATCTGTCGTCCCACAAGTCACGGCTCTTAGCTCGGGGAATGCCGGCTAAAATCGGCAACATTGCACGTCGCCCTATAATGTAGCTTCTGGCCCGTCTACTTCCCGGTCGTTTCCTCGCCAGTGGCGAGTGTCTTTAAAAAATAGCTTCCCTAAAAAAAATTTCTGGCTTTATTATTGACTTTTAATTTTTTTTAATTGCGGATTCGTATTAAGCTCAATTTTCTCTACATGTGGTTAAAATTATTGTATTTAGGTCTGAAACATCCTGTATAAATAATATTTGTATTATCTCAACACCAAAAAAATCTTTATAATTCCTATTATATTCATATATATTTCCTTTTCTTATGGAATAATAATTATTGACAACAAATGCAACAATTATATAACAAGAACTGTCCAATTATATGTACCTGAATTTTTTAAGGTCTATGGTTGCCATGTAACAATTCTTGTATATCAAATTTTGTTTGTTTGCTTTTTATAACAGCCCCAGCTGTGAGGAGGTTGGTAATGCTTTCTTGAAATTCAGGACCGTAATTACTTTTTGGTATTTGTTTTGACAGGGCTGGTTATAAAAGGAATTTTGTAACCCTTTACCCATTCTAATATAACTTTATTTTGGGTAATTAATTCCCAATTGGGAATAAAATGTCTTATTCTGCCCGCATTACACACCTTTAACGCCGGTTCGGCTTGCTGTACTTGTAGTTTGTCGCCTTCTTGTATTTGTTTGTCCCATATGTCTCCCCTCCCCTCCTTCCTTCTGTCTGTGTCCTTTTTAATGTGGACCCAGCCGTAGGGAACGGCGGAACAGGGTGATGCAGGATATCTATAAACCTACTTACTTGAGGAGAAATCAGTCAGCATTTGGTGTATCTTCTTCATTTTCTTCTTGATTTTGTGTTTGAAGTCCGCAAGTTTTCTTTTCCGTGGATTCGGCATGATTTGGTACCGCACACAAAGAAATACGAAATAACTTATCGGACGCAGAGGATTCCTTTTTAAAATTTTTTATTTCTTTTGGGTGACAACAATTGCGAACGAACAATACAGACTGACCACAAGAGGTGTCTACAAAGAATTTATAACATCGGTGAAGCTGCTGAGTCGGCGAGGTGTCTTCTTCGTATTTTATATGGCAGGTTGTATTAAGGGTGATATAATTCCTCCCCCGAAGATTCAATTGTGAGGGTTAGCGAGACAATTGAACGGTTGCAAGTTCGATGGGTTGTGGTTCGGTCTTCTTTCTTCTGTGGAGCTTCTTGTACATTAAGTATGATAGTCCGATAAATAAAAGTGCGTAGATTGATATTGTCCAATAGCTAGGAACTGTAGATACTTCGTTGAAATTTAAATCTGGCTGATTTTCGACAATTTGGGTTTTTAGGGAACTTAGTTCATCTAAATTAAGTTCACCTAAATTTATTCTGATTTTTCCAGGTGTTTGTTCTTTAGTTATTAAATCGATGTCTGGGATAATGACTGGTTCGTGATTTTCTAATTTTTCTTTTTGATTGGTAATTATTTCATGAGGCGTTGCGATTTGGCAACCGAATGGAATTTCAATTAAAAATGTGCCTGGAGATAAAATTTGAACTTCTTCTTGTTGGTCACAAAGCAATTTAATTTGTTCTTTGTTCAGGTAAATATATTGATAGGTTTCTGCTAAATTTTTCAAAACTGTTTGAGATTTCAATTGAAGTTTTGGAGCATATTAAAGCATTGCCCATATTGAGGAGTTGTATTTCGCAAGGGTTTTTCTTCTGAATTTCTTGTAGGTCCATTTTTTGACAAATATATTGCTGCGCGTCCATTTGTATACTGGGCTCATTGAAGAATGAATAGTGTAATTTGTTTTTCAATAAAAATTTATATCTTGCTATTAAAGCCTTAAACTGACTCTTATCCCAAATCGGAATAGAGTAAAGGTAGATATAGAGAATGTAAAACAGTGGAAAATATAATTTGGTTTTGACCAAAATTTACAGGACAATCATTGATAGGGATACTGATAATTGGGTTTTGTTCATTATTAGAGTGAATAGTGTTGTTATCGTCGTTAGGGTTGTCAGGGTTGCCATTTGCATTATTTACATCATTAATATTCGGAGCATCGTCATTTGTTTGTGGTATCATGGACGGGTTATCTAGAGAGTCAATGTCGTTTACAGGGGTATCAGTTTCATTGTTATCTGGTACATGTGTTTCTGTCCGTAGTCTTAGGATTTCGTTTATGCAATCTTGTACTTGTTCAGACGTGGGGGATAAAGTTTCTTTAGTGTGAATTTCAACTCGAGATAATGCATCCCCGTTCGTGTTTAGCTTACCTTTCTTGTAAATTATGTTGTAGTCGTATTCGTCTAATTTTATGCGCCATCTAAGTAATTTTGAAGTCGGGTCTTTTAGTGAGAAAAGCCATTGGAGAGGCTTGTGGTCTGTAATGATATTGAATTTTTTGCCGTAGAGATAAGGGCGAAAGTACTTTGTCGCCCACACGATTGCGAGTAGCTCACGTTCTATAACTGAATAATTTTGTTCGGAATCATTAAGAGTGCGTGAAGCGTACGCAACGGGTAAATCGCTTCCTATTGGTCCTTGAGAGAGAACGGCTCCCAAAGCTACGTTACTGCCATCTGTAGTGAGGTTAAATGTTTTCGAAAAGTCGGGGTACTGTAAGATAGGTTCATTAATTAAAAGAGTTTTGCAATTACAAAACAAGTTATGAATTCGTCATTATGTTCGATTTTAGCGCCCTTTTTCAGACATTTAGTGAGAGGTTTGGTCAATTTAGCAAAATTATTAATGAATCTTCCTTACGCAGGAACTCGGATTTGTCTATCTGAATTTTGAAATTTGAATCGCGAAGTCTTTGGAATACTGTCTTAAGTCGTTCTAAGTGTTCTTGTAATGAAGTCGAGAATATGATCACATCATCAAGGTATACAAGACATTTTTCATTCTGTATGCCCCTGAGGATGTTATCCATAACCCTCTGAAACGTCGCGGGGGCGTTCTTAAATCCGAATGGCATACGTAGGTATTCGTAACGTCCGTTTTCGGTAGTAAAAGCGGTCTTTTCAATGTCTTTGTCATTCATTTCGATCTGGTGATACCCACTAGCTAAGTCTAGCGTCGTGAAGTATTGACACCTTCCGAGTTTGTCAAGTAAGTCGGTAATGTTGGGTAACGGGTATCTGTCGTCTATAGTTTTTTCGTTTAGTCGGCGGTAGTCTACCACTACTCTCCATTTTTGTTCACCCGAGGCATCTACTTTTTTGGGCACTACCTAAATAGGAGATGACCAGGGAGAATTACTAGGTCTGATAATTTTTTGTTCGAGCATTTTTTGAATTTGGTTTTCAACCTTCTGTTTATGGACAAAAGGGTACCTTTAAGTTTTGGAGTATACTGGTATTTCGTCTGTGGTTTTTATGTTGTGTTTAATTTTGTTTGTAAAAGTCAGTGGCGTATTTTCGTTGTAAAATATGTCGGAATATTCACTAATTAAATTTAAAATTTTTGATTCTTCTTCGGAATTTAGGTGGTCTACACGAATTTTTGTAAGATCTAGTTGAGGTATGTCAGTCATATCTTCAAAATTATGGAGTTCCAAATTTTGTAAACTATTTTTATTGAATTTTTCTACTTCGAAAGGATCTGAAAGGTCTAGCGTTACTTTGTTTGTTGAATTGTTTAGAATTGTGGTTAGAGCTTTTCCGTTTTTTGCAATTGTTAAACATTCTGGAATTTCACATTTACCGAATTTTTGATAAGGGATAATAATTTCGCCTTCCTTAATGGAAGTTTTTACTTTTATAACTTTTTCTGTTCTCGGTTCGAGATTTATTAAGTGTAGTTGATTTTTATTTTGAGGAGTTTTGTAGTAATTTAGTTTGATTGTTGTGTAGGGTGTAAGTAAGTAGTCGTTTTCGAAGTCTGGATGTCCTTTAAGAAACTTTATATTATTGAGTCCTATAAGTCGGTCGAAAAAATTATGAAATTTAAAAACGTAAAATTTTAGATTTTCTGCTTGGGGCAGGTTAAATATTTCTGGTGAAGGAATTGTTACACTGTGTTCGTGGGCTGAACTTTGAAAAGCAGTTTGAAATATAAAAGGATCATTTTTTATGAAATTCGTAAAATATTTTTTGTCTATTTCGGGTTTAATAAAAGATTTTGTTGAGCCACAATCAAGTAATATTTTTATATTGTATTTTAGGAAAATTATGTACGATAAAATGTTAGAATCTATAAAATTAAAGTGAATTATTTTGTATTCTACGTCTGGTCGTCGTTTTGAGGCGACTTCGAAAAATTTTCGGGATCAGGATTAGGTATAGGGTAATTTTCTGTGTCATAAAAATATGTGTCACATTCTGTTTGGGGGTCAAAATCAGGTGTTTGGTATTGGTCTTCATATAAATTGGGGTTTGTTTGGTCTGTTTATGTATTATGTAGTTCCATAGGTTCGGGTTGGAAGTTTCTTTGGGGTTGATATTGAGAAGTGGATGGAGCTTGGGGATAGCGACTAGTCATAGCGCTCATTGGAGTAGGTTTATTTAAAAATCTATTTTGATTTGGCTTGAAGACATTTCTGTTTTACTGGGGTTGTCGCAAAACTTGTGAATTTGTAAAGTAACGTTGAGGTTGAGGGGGTGCTCTAGGTTGCATTGGTATAAGTTGTGAAGGGAATGACGGTCGTTGTCTAAATAAATTGTTTGGTGTATGGGAATTAAAAGGTGTATTACGAGGTGCATTGTATGTATTATTTGGTTGAGGTTGTGACATATTCGGTGCCCTAGGAGAAGGGTTAGAATGTCTGAAATTGTCATTTCGAGTAAAATTTTGGAAATATTGTACGTTGTCTTCTTGTATGACCATCTGCATTGCTTCACTTAAAGAATTTGGTTTCATACATCTAATCGTCGTACCTAAGGGTTCTTTTAAACCTGATACGAATGTCCTTAAAGCTAAATTGTTGTATAAATTTCATTTCAAAATTTTTGAATTTTCGTCCTGTTCGTGCGCATAACTGCATAGTAAATTTAAGATATTTAAAATTCTTTCATAAAAATTGTGTGGTTTTTCTGTCGGCTGTTGCCTCATAATAACTAAGTCACGGTTTAAGCAAGTCTCATCGCGCTGGTCTCCAAAATTATTTAAAAGTGTATTTTTTAGATCTGTCCAAGTAGAACAGCTTTGAATGTTCACGACTACTTTAGCATTTCCACATAATTTCGATACTAGTGAACTAATCAAATATACATTATGAAAATCACCTGGATTTTCCGCATTATAAAAATTATTTATGATTGAATCACATACTGCCAAAAATCTATTTAAGTCATTGGGATTGCCATCAAATTGTGGAACGCAATTTAGATATTCAGATTTAAATTGATTCTGAGCCATTGTTTGCGTTTGAACAAGAGAATTTTCAATGAACGAGTTTTCTTCGACAATATCTTCGAGAATAGGGTTTGAGCCAGCTGAAGGAATTGTTAAATTCAAATTTTCAAAAATATTCGTTAGATCGTTGATATCACTCATTAAACAATAAAAAAAGAACAAAATTCTACAAATTTGCATTTACAAAATCAAGAGGAACCTCTGCATAGCAGTATCTATAAGGACGACGGCTGGATCAGCGATTTGTGTCTTCACCAAAACCAATCTTCCTCGCGAGATCGGGCAATTGATTTCCCGGCCTCCGATGTATCTCCTTCCAGGGGTCCTTGGTCCGTCGATCGGATGGGCTACCTGAAGTTCAAGGGGCCACTCCAAAAACTGTCCTTGGAACTTGAAACAACAATTCGATTCTACGGTTAATCGGATCCAACGAAAATCGCGCAACGTGCGATACGATCGCGACCCGCAGAATCCTACCGACTGCGCCAAATAACTTATCGGACGCAGAGGATTCCTTCTTAAAAAATTTTATTTCTTTTGGGTTACAACAATTGCGAACGAAAAATACAGACTGACCACAAGAGGTGTCTACAAAGAATTTATAACATCGGTGAAGCTGCTGAGTCGGCGAGGTGTCTTCTTCGTATTTTATATGGCAGGCTGGATTAAGGGTGATATACGGCGGGTTACCAAACACTTTTTTCTATAAACATACGCGACAAAAAGAGCACAGAAACATAAACTACAGTGTGATCTCGAGGACGGGGCCATCGACGTATAATAGGAATTATAAAGATTGTTTTGGTGTTGAGATAATACAAATATTATTTATATAAAATAAGGTGACTTTATATTAAAATATTTAAAGTTTGAGTACAAGGGCCAGCCTTATGAATTCACATGTTTGCCTTTCGGGTTATCAACCACCCCGTTTGTATTTACCAAAACATTCAAACCTGTCGTCAACCATCTACGCTCATTAGGGTTTCTTTCGGTCATATATTTAGATGACATCCTACTACTCGGGGAAAACGAACAAAAAATGCAGCAATTTAAAACCAACTTAAACCATAAAATACTTATAGGAATTAACTATGATAGTTCTCGAATGACCATATCAATACCCAAAGGAGAAACACAAAATACGCTTTCTTTCATGCAATCCATAAAAACGAAATCAAAAATAAAAATTAGAAATTTTGCAATTATCTGTTTGGCGCAGATTTCGCAGACAAATACAAATCGGCGAAATCTATTGAGGCGACGGCCAAAGAATTACAAATCCAATGGGAAAAATCTTGGTGAGGCATATATAGAGTCCCGTATAAGTAAGATTAAAACCTTACATACAAGACAAACTCGAAAGTAATGACGTAAACACGAGTAATATCTGATTACAGTCATTGTGCACACTACGGCCTCCATAACCTCATCCAATGGGTAAAATCTTGGTGAGGCATTTATAGAGACTCGCATAAGTAAGATTAAAACCTTACATACAAGACAAACTCGAAAGTAATGACGTAAACACGAGTAATATCTGATTACAGTCATTGTGCACACTACGGCCTCCATAACCTCATCCAATGGGTAAAATCTTGGTGAGGCATTTATAGAGACTCGCATAAGTAAGATTAAAACCTTACATACAAGACAAACTCGAAAGTAATGACGTAAACACGAGTAATATCTGATTACAGTCATTGTGCACACCACTGCCTCCGTAACCTTGTCCAATGAGTAAAATCTTAGTGAGGCATATATAGAGTCTCGTATAAGTAAGATTAAAACCTTACATACAAGACAAACTCGAAAGTAATGACGTAAACACGACTAATATCTGATTACAGTCATCGTGCACACCACTGCCTCCGTAAACTCGTCCCATGAGTAAAATCTTAGTGAGGCATATATAGAGTCTCGTATAAGTAAGATTAAAACCTTACATACAAGACAAACTCGAAAGTAATGACGTAAACACGAGTAATATCTGATTACAGTCATTGTGCACATCACAACCGCCATAACATCATCCAATGAGTAAAATCCTGGTGAGGGATATATAAAGTTTTGTATAAGTAAGGGTAATACCTTACATACAAGACAAACTCGAAAGTAATGACGAAACTTGAGTAATATCTTATTAACCATAGTAGGCAAATGACTAACGTCTATTTCTATCCCCACAGGCGAGAGTGGCTCAGACGGGTCCAAACGAGCCGCAATCGCATCTGATTCGGAAGAATCTCACCCGTCAATACTCCCCCAAACAGAAGAGTCGACGAAGAAACTGATCGAGCAGTACAACGTAACTACAAAACGATTTTTTATGGTGGTCACTTAATCTCCCAAATATTAGAATGACCCTGAAGGAAAGGCCTTAATTTTTTACCATATTCATAGATGCTAGCGGCTCAGGCTGGGGGGCAAATATATCAAAACAAAATAGGAAAAGGGTTCTGGAACCCTACACCCTACAGAACTTAATTATCACATCAATTTTTTAGAACTTCGGGCAGCCTTCAGGGGATTACAACCCTTGTTAAAAGCGCAAGAATTGTAGCATATTATTGGAAATAGATAATGGTTACGTTTAAGACTCCCAATCTTAAAAAGCGCTTTAATTGCAGCGCTATCTACTTTCGTTTGCTGGCGCTAGCAATTCGTTAAACGGCTATTTTATGACAGTAAAGCTAGCGCCCGAAATATCGAGATGTAAAAATAAACACAGCATCAAAAAGTAAATCACGAAATCGAAATTTTTCAATGGCTTTTACCACACCGAAATAACATAAACAAAGTCAATAAAGGGAACTGACAGAACAAAGTAAGGTTAGAACAAACCCCGTGTAGCAATCACAGGCGCAAGCATCAAACCGCTTGCGAGCGATTGCAATCGCTTTGTCCTCTTAAACGCACCCAATGTCACCGCAGTCACCTATATAAACCGAAGGGGGGGTATAAAATTCAAAAATTGAACGAGATAACGCAACAAATATGGAAGTGGTGCGAAAAGCGTAAAATCATGATTTTTGCATCATACATAAACACCAAAGAAAACATGCTAGCAGACAAAGAATCTCGTCAGGAAAATATTGAAACGGTTCACTGTTTAATAAAATCAAAACAATTTTGGCATTCCACAAATCGATCTGTTTGCTTCATATGCAAATAAAAAATGCGAAACCTTTATTTGTTGCCATCCCGACCCAGAGTCCAGGGGTGTTGATGCCTTCACATTTACCTAGTCTAAAATGTACTTTTACCCTTTTCCGCCTTTTCCTTATCTAGTGTAATTAAATAATAATAATAATAATACACAGAGGCGGGATTACAACGACGACGCATGAAATGGACTGTGTCCATGAATGAATCGATTATGCGTATTTTTTACAGGGTGGCAAACTTAGGACAAGAGATGATCGGCTACCGACAACAACTGCATGCCGAGTTCTGCAGGGAGTTTCCACACATGCAAGTGTCTGAACAAAGAGTGTCAGATCAGTATCGAACTATTCTAAGAAATAACCGAATTCCAGAAACGCGACTTAACGCTATCAAACGGGAAGTTGAGCTAGAGATCCACGGCGAACACATAGACATAGATGACAACAACAACAATGAGGAACTTCAAGCGCCTGGACAACAACTAGAAGCCGAAACGGTAGAACCAACAACCGAGAGTCTGGAATCGGTTAACGAAGAACATTTTGAAGGCTTAAGCGCACATATGAGACAGGCAGTATTGCGATACGAAGGCACAAACCCACTGAGCAGGCCACCGCTACCAAGATTAAATTCTTCCAGGAAACTTGCGATCGTGCTCGATCTTATGAACACACGAATTTTACCAAACTATGTTTCAGTGACACCAACATTAGAACGTATGCACATGTTAATCTACTGTGCCGCAACGGCAGTCACCACTGTAATGGGTGCCAAGATCCGAACGGCCCAAGAGTTGAATCGTGCAAGACCAGAACCACGAATGGCTCAATGGGAAATGCGACTAAATCGGAAGATCGAGAGTCTCCGTAAAGACATAGGACAAGTGACGGAATTATCAGAGGAGTTAGAACTAGAAGGATCCAGAGGGCGGTGCAGGCAATAATGAGCCGCACCCAAATGCATTCTCGGCATGACCCCGCGAACATCACTGCTCAACAATGTCTTGACACATTAAAACAAAAACTTTCTGTTTTCGCAGGGCGTCTGAGGAGATACAAGGCTAGTAACAACAGGAAACGAGACAACAAACTCTTTGAACGATCAGAAAAGGGTTTCTACCGTGCTTTTAATTCTAGCGCCGATGCCACAAATGCGAGTTACCCTAGCAGAGAACAGGTCGACGGTTTCTGGAGAAATCAACTTGCCACACCAGGTCCATACAATGTCAGTGCAAGCTGGATCAGCGAAGAACGCGAGATGTGCCGGAACTATAGCCAGATGCAACACGAGCAATTCACAACCGCTGAGGTCTCCGATGTCATCAAGAATTCCCACAACTGGAAGGCACCAGGTCCAGATCATCTCCAAAATTATTGGATTAAGAAGTTGTGGTGCACGCATGAACAAATAACTACCTTAATTAATGAAGTCTTGCTTGATCCTCTGAAAATGCCATTGTTTCTTACACAGGGTGCAACCTACCTGTTACCAAAAGACCAGCGGAATACGGATAACCCTGCCAAGTACCGCCCAATTACCTGCTTGCCTACGCTGTACAAGATAATCACATCTTGCCTTACGCAGCGAATATATGCTCACTGCGAGCGGAACAACATCATTGCAATGCAGCAGAAGGGCTGCTCGAAGGGCGCAATGGGATGCAAAGAGCAACTCATCATAGACTCTGTCATCTGCAACCAGGCTCATTCCAAGCAACGAAACCTCCACATGGCTTATGTGGACTACAAAAAAGCATTTGATTCCGTACCTCACGACTTGCTCGCAGGTATCTTAAAGCTGTATAAAATAGATCATCATACAGTTTCCTTTTTAGAACACGTTATGACAACGCACTAAGATACAACTCAGAACCGCAGACAGTAACATCGAGACCGACACAATCAACATCCGAAGAGGGATTTTCCAAGGAGATTCACTCAGTCCACTGTGGTTCTGCATGGCGATGAACCCTCTATCACATCGGTTGAACTCTACAAAATATGGCTTCGCTATCAAAAGCAACAACGCAGAAGCGACCAAGTTGAATCACCTATTATATATGGATGATTTAAAACTGATCGCCGCAACCAAAAACCAACTAACGCAAATGCTTAAAATTGTAGAGGAGTTCTCCAGGGACATCGGAATGCTGTTTGGACTGGACAAGTGCCGCACCCTTAATATCATAAGGGGAAAGCTCGAACAAAGCGCACACGAGATGCAGGACGGCCAGGAGATCGAAGCAATGAGCATGGGAGATACATACAAGTACCTCGGGATAAAACAAGCTCAAAGGATAGACCATCGAACAATGAAAACTGATTTAACGAATGAATTCATCAAGAGAGTAAGACAAGTAGTGCGAACTGATCTTAACATCAGGAATTTGTTTAAGGCCCTGAACACGTATGCGTGCTCTGTACTCAGCTATTCGTTTGGAATAGTGAATTGGACCAACACGGACATCAACAACCTGCAGCGAAAAGTTAGGACACTACTGACAAAAGCTCATAAACATCATCCCCGTAGCGCCGTAGAAAGAACTACTCTGCCACGTCAACTAGGAGGAAGAGGATTGGCAGACCTCAGCAAGCAATTCTACCAACAAATAATAAATCTGCGTAATTATTTCCAGAGACAGGCCAACAGCTCCACACTACATAAAGCTATATGCGGAGCAGACGTCTCAACACCGCTACGTCTGACGGAACACGAGCATCAAAATCACCACCGAACCGACAACGATACACTACAGAGGTGGTTGGAGAAGCCGCTGCACGGGAGGCATCCTAATGAGGTCAGCCAGGAACATGTCGACAAGTTAGCGTCGAACTACTGGCTAACCTCGGGAAGAATGTTCCCCGAGACGGAAGGCTTCTTACTGGCCATACAAGATCAGGTTATACCAACTCGCAACTACCTAAAATTCATTGTAGGAGATGCATCGGTAGTGGATGACAGATGCAGATACGGGTGCCCAACTTCAGAAACAATCCAGCACATAACAGGAGGATGTCAGATGTTCGCATCAACGGAATATAAGGAACGACACGATTCGGTTGCCAAGATCTTGCACCAGGAACTGGGGGAAAAACTGCTGCTTGTGCAGGCAGAGAGTATCCCATATTACAGCTACACACCGGAGCCTGTTCTTGAGAACAGCAACTACAAGATGTACTGGGATCGTACAGTTCTGACAGATCAACGAGTTGCCCATAACAGACCGGACCTTATAATAGTTGATAAAATTTCTAGGAAGACAACTCTGATTGATGTGGCCATCCCGAACAACAACAACCTGCGTGTGAAGCAAGTCGAGAAGATCGCGAAGTATAGAGACTTAGAAGAACGAATTAGAAGGCAATGGGAAATGGAAAACGTCAAGACGATTCCAATTATCGTGTCAACAACTGGTGTTATACCAAAAAGTTTGCTGAGAAACATAAAATAGCTGGGTCTAACTGATAGTCTTTACAGGTCCATGCAGAAAGCGGTACTACTTGCGACAGCCCGAACCGTCAGGAAATTCATGGGGAATGCAGGAACGTCCGACAACATCAATGTCATCTAAGGCCCGATAACATGGCAAGGGTCTCGTCCGAGCCAGATCCTTATGTTCCCCGTAGAGGGGAACATAAGCCTTAGCCTTTTGGCTAAGTCGATAATAATAATAATAAACTGACAAGGCAGAAGGCATTTGTCGTATTCCCAATTTGGAAATCACAACCCCGGTATTCAATAATAGAACAACTCATGCTCTCCAAACCGATCATATTCCCCCACACCGCTTATTGCTGTTACCTCCTTTCAGGAAACCACACCCCATGTGGCAAAATTTTACCCTGGGAGCCGCAGTATTATCCCCCAAGCATACCTAAAAAGAGGAATTTTCTAGAGAATGCCATCGATGTATTACTATCATCCTTAGCTGACAGTACCTTAAAACAGTACAATGTAACTTATGAAAAATTGTGGCCATACTGTAAAAGTACCGATGTTTTTGCAGCCACACCAAATAAAATAATCGATTTTCTATATAAGGAATTGGCCCAGGGTGGGAACTACAATGGCCTCAATCAACACAAGTTTGCTCTAAATATTCTCCTGCAAACCACAGATCATCCAACGATAGCTAGATTCATGAAAGGAGTTTATAATGAGGGCAGTGTTCCCCAGATACAATGAAATCTGGGATCCCAGCCCAGTCTTAACATGCTTTGAAGCCCTCGCACCAAGTGACTCCCTATACAAGCTTATTGTTTTGCTAGCTCTCATCTCCAGCCACAAAGTTCAAATACTGACAAAATTAGATTAAACAATATCACTTATTTTGAAGATAGATTGGAAATATATATTACCGATATCATAAAAACCTCAAAACCTGGAAAATGCGAACCAAAAATAATAATACCTTACAATAGCTGGTGTAGATACAACTATCTTTAAATCGCATAGTACCCGAAATGCTTCCACCTCGGCAGCTTTCAAAAGAGACCTAACTATTGAAAATATTAAACGTACAGTGGAATGGACTGAAATTCAAATACGTTTATAAAATTCTATAATAGACCCATAATTACAAACTCACAGTTCGCAAACATTCTAATAAATAACTTAGAAAATACCGAGTGGCGCAATACTTAAAATTACAACCACAGAAATGACAGTATTATACCTATATACTACTTTATTAAAATATACAATATACATTACCAAATATTTAGTTACGTAAGAATTTATACAATACGATCTACAAATAGTGTTAAATTATCTTGTGAATTTCGTTCCAGTGATTCACATGTAGATCACATACATGGTGTTCTACATTGTTATTGGGTAAGCTGTGTTTATATAATAAACAATTTCGTTGCGAATACGTGACGAGTTTCAATTCGCAAGTCACGCACACAAGGTCGAAGCCAAAGAAACACCTCAGATCGCACCAAATCTTTCAACATCTACAGTATGATCTCGAGGACGGGGCCATCGACTTATAATTAGAGGTTAAACGACTTACCTGTACCTGTAAGGAAGTTCAATCCTCAATTATACGAGATGGCCCCGTCCGAAGAGATCACACCCACCCGCCACTATTCATCCCCAAAATACTGCGATCTGAGGGGCAACATAATGAATATCAGGCGGGCGCGGGGATATTGATACGGCGGGTTACCAAACACTTTTTTCTATAAACATACGCGACAAAAAGAGCACAGAAACATAAACTACAGTGTGATCTCGAGGACGGGGCCATCGACGTATAATTTGATTAGTATAAGCGTTTAGACAATTTTCAGTTATTGGAATAGTTAAAATTGGGTCTTAGATAGCAGAATGAACTGCAGAAACTGGGGTATTTTGATAAATTGTTTCAATTTCGCCTGTAGGTTTTATACGTATATCTGAAAGAATTTTAATTTTTGAAGTATTTTGATTTTTATTATCGTCAGGTATATAAGGGTTTTCCTCGGGGAATTCAGATTCTAAATATTCTTGTATTTCCTTGTCGGTTATAGGATTATTTGAAAATTCCGGATTCAAAAATCCATTAATTTATTCGTCAATAACACCGGGGTTTCCTAAAATTGATTGATTCTCAATAGCGTTAATATCATTGTTATCTACAGGGTGGCCCGTTTGGAATGAAGACGCCTCTGTAAAATTTGTATTCTTCATCCGATTTTAGCCGGGTTTTTTTCTAAAAATAGGCCACAAAAAACTTTACGTTAGTGCAAAATTTCGAATCTAGGAAAGTTCACCGCCATCAATTCATCGCGGAAAATTAATGGCGGCAAATTCATCGCATGCAAGTTCACCGCGCGGACAATTCGCCGCGGGGAAAATTCACGTGTTAATCTCAATTTTCAAGGCTTACTAGGATTTTTTTCTAGTAAAAAAAGACGAAATCATTTAGCGATTTTTTTATTTAAAATCTGACACCACAGCGTTATTAATCAGGACACCCAAAAATCCCCACATACAAAATTTAACAAAAAATATACAGGGAGTTCCATTCTGCAAGGTGTCAAAGTTGAGCGAAATAGGAATTTTAAAGGGATCCTACCGAGTTGCCGGTAGCAATATTCTCGTGCAATTTAAAAATTGTGATGCAAATGTGTGTGCGGAAATTGAAGTGCTACAATGCTTGCCTTTTGTAGAACCAAGACTGAATACACCAGAAATGCAGATAAAGGTAGATAGTTCTTATTTCTTCAGTTTCACCTTCCACAGAAAAATATTGAAATGTAGCAACATAGCTTTTACCTTTCAACCTTGAAGGTTGACACTGAAGCAGAAGCGTCGTGTTACTATGGTATTAAGGTAAATTTTTCCCACCTTTTAAACTTCGAGAAAAAAATGTCTTTCGCATTTTATTTTTTAGTAGTTCCCCACAGTGTGATTAAAATTTTTTACATCATGACTGAATCACCCTGTATATCGGTGTAATCAGAATAATTAAAATATCTACAAATATACAGGATGTTTATAAATAAAAACAAAACGATATACAGGGTGTCCCAAAAAAAGAGTGCCAAGAAGTGGCGCAGAGATAGAACACCCCTCGGGGAGTCCGATTCACCCCCAGGCATATTTTCCTTTTTTTACTTTTTGGAGTTGATTTTTCAGTGATTCTCGACTTTTCAGCTTATTTCGGCTATAATCGTAGTAAATAAGCCTTGCCGCCATCTAAGTTAATGAAATGCGTTTTTATTATTGTCGCAGGCCCTAATTATATAACTATCAGTACATTAGGAGTGCTCTAAACATTTTCATTCAAAAAAATATTAACAAAATAACATTACTCAAAATGTAACAATTTTGCTTCAAGGCTGAAATTGGCGGAAACAGCATTGAATGTGTCAATGTTGTCAGAAATTTGGGCGTATAGTAGACTCTGATTTGAGGTTCGCTAAACCTATTACAGCTAAAATATCAGTGGCGGGTCGTCCATAGGGGCTGTGGGCCTGGAGCCCCCTGTAGAAAATGGGAAAAAAAATTAGTTCTACGACTGCTATATTCTATATTTTACCTCCCTGTTATAAACGCCTCGTCCGGTCCTGCCGGACCTCCTAGATGTTTATAGTCGCCCTCAATTCTCAAAAAATGTAGTATGTATGTAACGCTTTTGTTTGGTCACGGCTATTGGGCGCAGTTTTCGATATTTAAAGTCCAAATTTCGCATGGGGCCGCAAAAAAATAAGTGCCACATCGCTATCGAAGAGCGCCAGAAGCGGAAATGCCGTTCCGCCGTTTGAGCCGTTTTCCGATTTGGTACGCGTCGGGAGGGAGTCGAATTTGGCGCGCCGCGCTGAACAAGTAAAAGTAAAGTCCCTGTACTAAAATCGGGCAACTCTTACGCCTGGCGTAAACAAGAGCACGCCAGAGCCGCACTGAGGCACGACCTTTATTTAATTTTAGTTTTACAATTGTTTACATAAAAATATTACAGAAAAAAATTATTGGCTTAATTAAAATGGTTGAAAACATCGATAAAATTATTTATGGTAGTGTCTAAATAGCTGAGAATAAGATAAAATCGCATAAATATACTTTTGAGATCGAGTACGTCCCTGGTGCCAGACACGCTGAACACGTGCTTCTATTTACGCCGGATGTCTCCGAACGATTTTCAAATGCATGCCAATATATTGTACACGATAAATTTGAACTTCCAAATGACGATTTACCGATCGGCATGCAGTTCTGTGGTGCAGAACATTGTCAAAAGTTAATGCAAAAAGTGCAGGTTATTTTAGATATGAGCAACCTCATGGAAAGAATTTACAGAAGTGGGTATAGCCGAGTGGGTAAAGGCGCGTACCTAGAAAACATTTATTTCATCGTAAGTTCAAATCTCACACAATGCTTTTTCTTTTTTTCTTTAATTATCAACGAGAATTCAGATTTTAATATCAATATTTATTGTATAATGTTATAATAGTAAACGATTCAATCTGAATTTTTGTCGATAATAATAATAATCGTTTGGAGACATAGCTTTTTCATGCAAACGGTAAATTGAATTGCGCTTAAATTCGCTTCTTTGGCACATTCATGGCATTTATATTCTTATATATGATTGGCATGCATTTTTGAGTCACTATTTAATTTGATTAAGGATGTAGAGATTAATTATTGTTTAGGATGGAAGGTAGAAAAAATACAGAAAATTGATCAGCTGTTATTAACATTAAATAAGTTACGATTATTAAATACGCCTCACCTAAATTTAGCACAGAGATTTGCAGTCTCACAAGTTTCTTGTTTTTTATATGGAGGATTGTCAAAAAGTTATTACAAAACAAGACTTTTATCACGAAATGATAGTAATGACTATACTGGGAGTAGCAAAAAATGGTCAGTTCTTATTTCCATCTTCCGGTATGACTGGAAGTGAGTATTACTTTGACAATTACTTATGTTTTTTTTTTTTGAAAATCTGGATATTTCAAAAATTTTACGGAAAATTTCTTGAACATTTTTCGATTTTTATTTCGTCGCAAAAAAAAGAAAAATCTTATTCTTTTGTGTAGATCAATCTCAATCAGATATTTTTGAGGGACGCGTAAGGGATGTATGAGTATAGAGTATACTGATTTTTTGTGTAAATCAATGTCAGTCTCAACTATATTTTTGGAGGACACATATGGGATGTACGAGTAGGTATAGAAAAAAACATGTGGGGGTGCCGTAGGTAAACGACAGTGGGGTCGCAAAAAATCCAAGAAAAAATCTTATTTTTTGTGTAAATCAATCTCAATCTCAAAGATATTTTTGGGAAACGCATAGGGGATATAGTAATATAGAAAAAACCTGTAGGAGGTGCCAAATTCCAAAAATCTTATTTTTGGGTAAATCAATCTTAATCTCAAAGATATTATTTTTGGGAGACGCCTAGGGCATGTAGTAATATAGAAAAAACCTGTAGGAGGTGCCGTGACAAACGGCATTGGCATCGCAAAAATCCCAAAAATCTTATTTTTGTGTAAACCAATCTTAATCTCAAAAATACTTTTGGAAGACACACTGGGGATGTAGTAGTAATATAGAAACAAAACCTGTAGGGGTGCTGTGACAAACAACCGTGGCGTCGCAAAGAAATCCCAAAAATCTAATTTTTATGTAAATCAATCTCAATCTCAAAGATATTTTTGGAAGACGCATAGGGAATGTAGTATAATAGAAAAAACCTGTAGTGGTGCTCTGACAAACAACCGTGGCGTCGCAAAGAAATCCCAAAAATCTTATTTTTGTGTAAATCAATCTCAGTCTCAAAGATATTTTTGGGAGACGCATAGGGGATGTAGTGATATAGAAAAACATGTAGGAGGTGCCGTGACAAACGACATTGGCACCACAAAAAAATCTCAAAAATCTTATTTTTGTGAAAATCAATCTTAATCTCAAAGGTATTTTTGGAAGACGCATAAGGGATAAGGGATGTAGTAATACAATGTGGTCATTTAAGTGTGCAACATATGGGACTTTTTTTTATTAACTGCACAACCAAAATACAGACATTGCCGAAACTTGATGCATGTTTAATAATCATATTAGGTGCACTTAGAATGGTTGCAAGTTAAACAGTGTACAAGCTAGGTCAAAAAATATAAAAATTGCACAAGAGTAAAGTACCCTTATTACAAAAAATCCAGCAAAAGGTTATTAAGAAAAGTTGTTTAGAATTAAAAGCTACTCCTAAATACCAAAACATAACCCCTAAGAAAAAAATTTTTTCGTCGATTAATTTCCACAGTTTTTAAATAAACATTTAAAATTTTTTAATATACACATTATCATTACTAATGTTTTACCTTGTTCAGAAGAATTTTTGCGAAATTTTAAAGTTTTGTTCAATATCGTTGCAACAAACATGAAGTTTGTGATTCCCTAAAAAATTAAAAATCTAAGTTAATTTTACAAATATGCTTGAATTTGAACAAAGTTATGCCAAATTGATATAATTTTGATTGATTTATGAAAATTTTTAGGGTGAATATTATAACAATTATTCACAAATTGAATCTTTTCTTTACTATGCTTTGTTTTCGTTGCTTTCATTATGTTTTTGATATTCCAGAACTCTTATTCTATACAAAATTTCACGCAGTTGTTTTTTTTTGGATTTCAATATGTGACTGTAAGGCTTTTTTCGACGTATTTTTTGTTAGTTGCGTCACCTAATGCTTTCGGAGCCTTAAGATTGCTGATTTTTAAATTTCTCGCATCTATATGACCTTCAGGAGTAAAAGTTAAACCGCCTGTGCGAATACTTGGCCGTGAATAAATTCTTGAATATTGACCAAACTTATTAACACTTATGTTGTGAATGGTGATAACCTTGTAGTGTACTTGTATTTATATTACAAAATGATGTGAGCCTCTTTTAATTCTGTCTCTATAGCAGTTACTTCATTATTGTGAGAGGTGTTTCCAGCATTTTTAGAAGCAATGAGAAGCATTAATCTATCCACTAATTCATTCACATCATCCCAATAAATATACTCGATTGGTTTTTATTGTAAATTAAATGCATACCAGTACCCGAACGTGTTTTTGGTTTAGCTGGAGATTTTCCTGGTTTGAAAATGGGCCTAATAATGTTAAACTACTTTAATTTTTTGCGCTTTTTAATTTGCCTCTGGTATCAAGATGTGCCCCAGTTAATTTTAAAATCTCGATATATTTTGCAAAATCTTCTTCTGTGTATTTTGGATCATTACAAAAAATCAAGTCGTATAGTCCCGATGTTCCCTCAAAATTCTTTCCCCTAACAATTATATCTCCACTACTATCAAAATCAATATTTTCACCGGCTAGCAAAAATTTTGATTGAGATGCATCATAAACGGGGCCATATACTTTATCAATTTTCTTTGAATTATCATGGTAGTCTTGTATATATTGTTTTGCTATATTAGGATAGGAAACATCATCAGGCTCACTATTTTGTGCATCGGAATCGAAAAAATCAGCCTCCTTTTTTAACTGTGGGCTTTCCTGCTCCTCTTTTTTATATTCCATTTTTGCGAGGTTAGGTAGTTTGATTTTGCTCAGAGATTGCGTAACTGGTGTGAACATTTTTTAATTGATTCATCTTCTTCAATTTACCTAATGTGAGTGCCACATACTTTTTTCTAACAGCGCGAGCGAGCTCACTGACTTTCTTTGCAAGCTGCATTTTAAATATTTGATTTTGCGTTGTTAGCGGCATGATTCAAAGTTAGTTAATCTAGCTAAGTTACAGCTTTATATACTTATCAAATCCATTTCTATATCGCCCATTATTTAACTCAAAGTCGTTTACGATTACTAAAGTGCCGTAAGCATTATTCCAGCACTCGCTACACATAACTTTAAATTGATCATAAGTTAAATCGAGAGACACGTGCTCATCAAAAACATGACGTAAGTTCATATCATCCTGTCGAAATAGTACAATAACATTACAGTTGTCGCGAATCAACTGTTTAGGTATTTTCGAGTAAGTCTGACAAAGATATACGACGTCAACGCCTTTGTGTCGTCCCATCGAATAAAACTCACGTATCTTATCTTCTTGCCGATAACAACTCACGTCATCGAAAATAAAAACTGAATTTTCCAAGGCCTCAGATGGAGCCAATGACGTCATCATGACGAAGCTAATGCTTTGAATGGAAAATATCTGATTTTAGGAACTTTTTTTAAGACAATCAGAAATCAGAAGAAAAGGCTTGTATGCACGTCTTAATACAGAAAGAACGAAACTGTTGGTATATTTTACGTACATATATGTTATATCCGACCTCAAGCATCACCTTGATCATAACCTTGTTTTTACCCTTGATTCTGTTTACTGTTGGATATTATGTTCTCATTCTCTATTGTTCAAGATGCTTACTTCAAAGATATCATTTTCCATTTTATATTGTTCTAAAATGATTACTAGAACATATCATATTCCTTTTGAGTATTGTTAAAACTTGCTTACTGCAAGAATTGCAGAATTTGATCTTCCCTTTGTCTTTATATTCTTTTCCCATGAGAACCACAACACCTCAGCATAACAGATCTGTATAAATAGGACCTAGTAAAGTAAGAGTGCCAATTCTAGTCTTGTCTGTAGTCTAAGTCGAAACTCTGTAACTCGCGTTACTCAAATAAAAGTTTTTTAAAAAGTCTTCGTCTTCACGTCGCCCGTAACAATTTGGTGTCAGAAGTGGGATCCTCGATAAAAGGGTCTTCAACGAGGAAGATCCGGAGGCACTTAGAAGGACAGTCTCCTCGGGGGTCACCACACCACTACGATTGGAGCCAGCTGAAAAGGGTCTTCGACAGGGAGATCCGGAGGCACTAAGAAGGACAGTCTCCTGAGGCCAGCATCCAGCAACAACAGCAGCATCAACGACATCCAGCGAGCATGAAGTTACTTCTATTGTAAGTGAAAAACTTGAAGTGAATTTTATTTGTGATTTTTTTTAACTTTCTACGTTGCTATTATTGAACTTTCTAAGTTATAACGATATTACCTTTTCATTTCAACATGCCGGATAACGAAGCTATAAACTCCAATGTAAACAATGAAGCAAACGCTTCAAATAACGACGAAGTACCATTTAAATTAAGCGAAATATTTTCTATCATCCCTGAATACGATGGGGATCAAATCAATTTAAATACTTTTATCATTGCATGTGATAGGGCCATGCAAATGACTGTTGGCGACCAAGCCATTTTACTTGTTATAAAAATTAAAAATCAATTAAAGGGACGTGCAGCCCAACTCATTAATTCAAGAGACTTGAGTACCTGGAGGGAAATCAAACAATTACTTAACGTTCATTTCGGAGATCCTCGCGATCTAACTTCATTAATTCAAGATTTACAAAGAATGTGTCAATCCCAAAATGAAAATGCTTTGACTTTTGTAGGCAGAGTTCAAACTCACTGCTCAAAAATGTATGCCGCAATAGGAAAACAAAGCCTTCTCACTAGGGAACAAAAAGAATCGCAAGCTACATTAATCGATAGCATGTGTCTAAATACAGTTTTGACAGGTCTAGAACCAAGAATAGGGCAACTAATTCGTGCTAGCAATTTAGAGATTAAGAGAGAATTGCAACTTTCTTATTTTGAAAATCAAAAATTTCAGAGGCAAAATCGTGTACCAGTCTTCAATAAAAATTTTAAGAGAACTAATAATAGTTTTCCCAAATTATGTAATTATTGCAAAAGAAATGGACATACTATCAATGAATGTCGAACAAAAAATCAAAATAATTATTACAGAAATGGTCCAAATCCTTCTAGCTTCTCTAACAATTTCCAAAATAACTCCCAAAGAAATAATTTCTCCCAAAATAGGTTCCATCAAAGACCATCTTTTCCTCAGCAAAATAATTTTCCAACTCCTTCTTTCCAACCTAGGAACCACCCTCAAAACTTCCAACCAAGAAATCAACCTCCTAGAAATTTTTCTATTAATATCCCTAGGAACAATTTCCCAAGAACTTTTAATAATAATTCAGGTTTCCAGCCTTCTAATCAAAATTTTACTCCTAGATTCCCAAATTCAAATCCAAATAACCAAAATAGAACTCCCCAACAACATTATCTGGGCCAAAGCGAAAATTTTCAATTAACAGCCTCGGACCAGAATCCCATTCCGAACTTCAAGAATCTTGGTATGACCAATACGGACCAAACGTTTGCATAAATACCGTTGCCAATAGTAACTTATATTATATTAAAGATAATACCGATAAGTACAAAATTTTAATTGACACAGGAGCTGGTATTTCAATTTTCAAACCAGAGACGGTTCAGCAATTTTTAAATCGATGTCCAGAAAATTTTCAAATTAAAGGTATTTCTGGCCAATCAATTCCTATTACTGAAGCGGTATTTGTTTCTTTTACGGGTCCTCTTTCTCCTCATAAAGTTTATATTTGCGATTTAGATATAGGATTCGACGGAATTTTAGGCGCTGAAAAGAAAGGTACGGTGCAATAGTAGATTTTAGGAATAAACAATTAATTACGTACTATAAGGTACACGAATTACTTAAAGACGGAGATGAATTAAACGAGTTAACGAATAATAATGATAATAATAATCGAGTCGTTTATAAAAGACAAGTTAATGTTGACGAAAGGTACGACAGCCTCCATATAAACGCTTATGAACGAAATAATAAACATAATAATGATAATACGGAAAGTATAAATAATTTTGAAAGCGAAAATACGAGTTATAATATAAATAAGGTTACGATAGAACCGCGTTGCGAAAAAATATGCAAGTTTCATACGAATAGATATACGAATAAAGAAATGATTTTATGCGCACAACGAGTAGAAAAGGTATACGTGCTAAATGCTATAGTAAAAATAAACGAAGACGGTAATTTTTATACGCCAATATTAAACGCTAATGCCATATGAAAGGATATTTGTTTCGAAGAATTTGAATTTGAACCTTACATTAAAGAAACGAACGCTAGTACTAATATTATTTGTAAATTTAATAAAACGAAAAGCAGAGTAGAAGAAATAAAAGAATCATTAAGGCTAGAACATTTAAACGAAGAAGAAAAAGAATTAATTACTAATTTATGTTTGAATTTTGATGATATATTTTACTTTGACGGAGATTTCCTAAGTTTCACTAACGAAATAAAACATACTATCGATACAGGCGACGCTAAGCCAATTTTTACTAAATCCTATCGGTATCCACAAGTTCACAAGGAAGAAGTAAAAACACAAATTAATAAAATGCTTTCTCAAGGAATAATTAGACCTTCTGTTTCACCATGGTTGTCCCCAGTATGGGTCGTTCCAAAAAAATTAGCGGCTTCAGGCAAACAAAAATGGAGAATCGTAATTGATTATCGGAAATTAAATGAATTAACAGTTAATGACAGGTATCCACTGCCTAATATTTCAGATATATTAGATCAGTTGGGTAATTGCCATTATTTTACTACTTTAGATTTGGCTTCTGGTTTTCAACAAATTGAAATGAATCCAGAAGACATTTCGAAAACTGCTTTTTCCGTTGAAAATTGTCATTTTGAATATTTACGTATGCCCTTTGGCCTTCGTAATGCGCCCTCAACTTTTCAGAGGGTTATGGATAATATACTAATGGGGATACAAAACGAAAAGTGCTTAGTTTACATGGACGACATTATTATTTATTCTTCCACAATTAATGAGCATATCTCTCGTATTACTGAAGTTTTTCAAAGATTAAGAAATTCGAATCTAAAAATACAACCAGATAAGTGTGAATTCTTACGAAAAGAAGTAATTTATTTAGGACATGTTATTACACCTGAAGGGGTTAAACCAAATCCGCAAAAGGTACAAGCTGTTATCGATTTTCCTCAACCTGCCAATACTAAACAAAATTAAACAATTTTTGGGTCTTACGGGTTACTACAGGAAGTTTATTCCAAATTTCGCAAAAATGACAAAGCCTTTAACTCGACTTTTAAGAAAAGACGTACCATTTATTTTTGATTAAAGATTAACTTCACCAATTCTAATATATCCTAATTTTGAAAAAGAATTTGTTTTAACTACAGATGCAAGCGCTTTTGCTGTAGGCGCGGTACTTTCGCAAGGACCTGTTGGAAATGATCTTCCCATAGCATACTTTTCAAGAACCTTAAGTCCAGCAGAAATGAAATATAGCGTTATAGAGAAAGAACTTTTGGCAATAATTGCTGCCGTAAAAAACTATAGACCTTATCTTTTCTTACGAAAATTCTTATTGGTTACAGATCATAGATCTTTAACCTGGCTTTTCTCAATAAAAGATCCCGGTAGTCGTTTAGCACGTTGGCGACTTAAATTAGAAGAATATAGTTATCAAATAATTTATAAACCTGGAAAAATTAATCGAAATGCCGACGCTTTATCTCGAATCAAAATCAATCATATAAAAGAAGCGGTTTCCTTTCATACTTCCCTAGACGAACCATCTACTTCCCATGATAATCCTCAAGACATTGACCCGCCTATTGACAATAATGAGACTGACGAAATTGCTATAATCTGTAATGAATTTGACAGATTTTTTGATCTATACAAGACGACTTCAATGTATTCGAAAATCCAATACACAAATAATCAACTTTTAGACAAAACACACAAAGACATTGTACTAATTTTTCAACAAGACAAATTAACAGACCTTCACGAAAAAGTAATTGATGATTTACTTGAGCTAAATCCTGATTTTAACTATAATAAAGCAAATGTTCTTTCCAGTCAAACCCTAGCTAAAATAAAATATTATATAATTCCTGTTCCTTTTAATTTTGAAACCGTAATACAAGTACTCTTCATATCCCTTTATTACAGTAAAGATATATTTGAAGAAAATAAAACCTATTACATTGAAAACAATCCAGATTTTCCAATTTTAGAAATGTTTAATTTTTGTTCTCAGACAAAAACCTTCAATTAACAATTTGTCAGAACATTGTGACTATACCAGACGAAGACCAAATACCTCTAATAATAGATCAATTTCATTCAGGCAAGACAAACTTACATCGAGGAATAAACGAAACAATTAGACGCATCAAACAAAAATATAATTGGACAGGACTAACTAAAGACGTTGAAACATTTATTCGGCAGTGCGAAATCTGCCAAAAGACAAAAATTTGTAGACAAAACTTGGACAGTTCCTTAGTCATTACCGAAACTCCTAAAACTCCTTTCGAAAGAATAAATATTGACATTCTAGAAATCCCAGTGAAAAATAATATCCTTACCATAAGAGACGAACTGACAAAATTTACCCAGGCTTATGCACTTCCTAATAAAACAGCGAGATCTGTAGTAGACGCTCTTTTACTCTATTTTCAACATTTTGGAACTCCTTTAAGAATCCATTGCGATGTAGGTAAAGAATTTAATAATCAATTAATGAAAGATCTTTTTAAATTATACAATATAAAATTATCTTTCTCTAGTGTCAGTCATCCGCAATCAAATGGCTCCTTAGAAAGATTTCATGCCACCTTAACTGAAATGATACGCTCGTGTAGTACAGAAAATCCTAACGAACACCCATTTCAAATGCTTCCTTACGCTTGTATAGCATATAACAATTCTATAAATAAAACACACGGCTTTGCTCCTTACGAACTGCTATTCGGTCACACCTCGTCTCGACCTCCAGAAGTTTTGTATAATCAGCAAGAATTAATCTCTAAGTACGTTCGCGATTTAAACAATAAAATAAAGCATTATCATGAAGTGGCAAGAAAGCGTACGGATATGCGCAAACAAAAGGCGAAACAGCGATTTGATACACACGTTTCGGAGCAGCGACAATTTCGCGTAGGAGAAAAGGTTTATGTCAAGGAGTCCCAAATAAAAAATAAACTAGCTAACAAATTTAATGAACCCTATAAAATTAAAGAAATTTATAAGAATTCAGCTTTGCTACATAACCCAATTACTAACCAAACTACAAAAATGAATTTTGATATGCTAAAGAAATGTCACGAATTGGAGGAAGAAGAACTAACGGTTAAAGAATTCTTTTATACTCTAGATCGAAAAATCCCTATTGAAAATAATAACGTTTCCATTGAACTGGGCAATTTATTTGATGCCCCTGAAAATATTTCATTAGCTCACTGTGTATCTAAAGATTTAGAAATGAATGCAGGGATTGCAAAAGAATTTAAGAATAAATTTGGACACGTAGATGAACTAAAAGATCAAAATAAGTCAATTGGTGAAATAGCAGTACTTCAACTTCCGACAAGAAATATTTATTATTTAATAACTAAAGAATTTTTCTATTATAAACCAACTTATGCTAATTTATTTAACTGCTTAAAGGAATTACGAACAATTTGTCTCGAGAGCACTGATGAAAAAAGATACAATTATAGCTACACCCAAGTTAGCTTGTGGATTAGACAAATTAGATTGGGACACAGTTCTCCCTATGATCAAATATATTTTCAAAAATACTGGTATTAAAAGAATTTGTTATATCGAACCACGTTCCTAATTCTGAAACTTCGTTACAGATTTTCTTTGTTCGCTACCGCTATGGCACAATATACACTGCGACCAATTAATAACACCATAGGCGTGTTCTATCAAGAGCAATCCGGACTCAAAATTTCTAATGACAAGTGGAGTTTATTGGTGTATAAAGACATTTCATCTCTAAAAACAACATTCGAAAATAATAATAAAATTTTAGAAAATATGCAATTTATAATTCAACCAAAAGACGTACGAATGGTCGCCTTTCTAAGCGAAGTTAAGTCACATCTCACTTTACTAAATCAACTTTCCGAAAACATTGCGCTCAAATTTGAAGAATTAGCTATTGATGTAAGAAGATATAAAAGAGGTTTAATTAATGGTTTAGGGTCAGTTTGGAAATTTATTACCGGAAATTTAGACGCTTCAGACGGACAGTATTATAACGATTGTTTCGACAAAATTAACAGACGAACACGAATTAGAAAAATTAATGAAAAAACAAATTTTAGTAACTACTTCAGTTATCAAAAATTTTAATGACTCTATCAACAAATTACAAATTGATGAAATTACTTTTAATAATGACATAAAACAAATCGAAAATTACATTTATAACATTTCTGATAATTTTAATTATTACACTGCAAAATTACAAGTTTTAGAGATGGCCGAAAGACTCCTAGAATCAAAGCAATTTAAATGACATTCTAAACTCTATTACTTTTGCAAAGTTACATATCATTCACACGTCAGTTATAACTCCTGAAGACCTGGTTCATCATTTGCAAATAATCGCTCAAACTTTAAACAAAAATAATTTGCCCTTAACTCCTCAACTTCTAAATGTTGCAACTTATCTTGATTTTATCGAACTAAAGATTTTTCAAACAGAAAATAGGCTTGTTTTTATATTAGACATTCCTTTAGTAGAACCTCAATGGTATACTCTTCCTATTCCAATTTTCGACAATAAAACTGGATTTTATCACATGGTATCCACCGATACTAAATTTGTAGCAAAAAAGCGATGACCCAACTCTCTATGTAATTCTCTATGATATAAAAAATTGTAAAGAACTAGCATTTGATTTAATAATGTGCAAAGATTTATATCCTACTCCTATTGACTCACATTCAAGATGTGAAGCTCAATTATTAGAGGTAAAAACCCATTTACCTAATACTTGTGACATAGTCACAATTTCAATTGAAAGTTACAATGTACAATTGATTCAAGAGAATCAATGGTTAATAATTTTAAGTGAAATATTTCCTATAACTATTAAGTGTAAAAATCAAAATCCTTTGACTATAATGCTAGACAAAACTTCAATTTTAACGTTAAAATCCGAATGCATTGCTTATATTGGAAGTACTAAAATTCAAACGAAAAATTTAAATAAATCTAATCAAACCTATAAATTTCACCCAATTAATATACCATTTGAATGTTGCACAGAAACTCCAAATAAACTAATATATCCTGACTTAAAACCTTTACAACTAAATAAATTTAATTATGACGATTTAAATGTCGCAAAGCATAAATTAGACGAATATGCAAAGGATCTTGATAATATTATTAACGAACCAACTGTAAATAAGTATACGCCAATATTGACATATCTATTCATTACTTTAATCATACTTTTAATTATCGTGTACTATTATTTTAAATGTAAAAAGTCTAGGAACATTAAAATAGGCATTATTACTACTAATAACGGAGACGATCCTCCACAACCTCCTAGAACTCGAAATCGCGTTTTTCAACATTTAAGAAAATTTTTTACTGTCAAAAGAAGACCATCGTATAGATTGGACGAACCTCGCGAAGAAGAAGAAATTGAACTAAATTCTAATACTAAAACATATGCCTAATTTGATGTCAAAATTTGTTAACACAAATTTTTAATATAAGGGGGAAGGTGTTATATCCGACCTCAAGCATCACCTTGATCATAACCTTGTTTTTACCCTTGATTCTGTTTACTGTTGGATATTATGTTCTCATTCTCTATTGTTCAAGATGCTTACTACACAGATATCATTTTCCATTGTATATTGTTCTAGAATGATTACTAGAACATATCATATTCCTTTTGAGTATTGTTAAAACTTGCTTACTGCAAGAATTGCAGAATTTGATCTTCCCTTTGTCTTTATATTCTTTTCCCATGAGAACCACAACACCTCAGCATAACAGATCTGTATAAATAGGACCTAGTAAAGTAAGAGTGCCAATTCTAGTCTTGTCTGTAGTCTAAGCCGAAACTCTGTAACTCGCGTTACTCAAATAAAAGTTTTTTAAAAAGTCTTCGTCTTCACGTCGCCTGTAACATATATTTTAACTTAGAATCCGAGCCGGCTTTCGCCTTGCGGCATCATCAGGGGATCACTGAAAATTTGCACAAAAATTGCAAGTGTTAACATAGTAAAATTTTGTAAAAAGGTTTGTAAAAAATAATCATGCAATATACAATGGATAAAAACACTTACTTTTCAAAAAGACAGAGAAAAACACACAAAAATCGTGCATACTATTCGACAGCAGATAAACAAAACGCCATTTGCCAATTACAACACGTCACGATAAAATTGAAAATAAAATAATAAGGAGGCAGCCAACCACAGACCAAGCGTATGCAACCATACAAACCAGACAAGTGTAAAGAGAAAAGCAGAAATTCAAAAACAAACAAAAGATTTGTAGAAATATTTTTTAAATGGTAAGACAAATGGGTTTGAAACTGAAGCAAAAGTTAATCTGATTATTTAGGCAAAGATGATTATTGTCATTTTTTAACCTACTGATTTCTAATTCTTCCAAGAGATCTAACTTAAGACCAGATCTAACTTAAGACCACTGGAACGAATATTGTGTAATAACTGACAATTGGTTGTTGGAGAAAAACTGTGTTGGTTGAATCTAAGGTGATGACCGATTGTTGTGCAAATTTTCAGTGAGCCCCTGATGATGCCGCAAGGCGAAAGCCGGCTCGGATTCTAAGTTAAAATATATGTACGTAAAATATACCAACAGTTTCGCTCTTTCTCTTTTTTTTAAGACATCTTGAAGTAACTGATATTTTGGTTGATATAGGCTTTTACTATAAACGTAAATATTCTCAAACTTAAGACCATTCTTGTTAAATATTATACTTAAAAGGGCATTTGTTTTACCACAGTTGCTAGGTCCTATGAAAGCAGCTCTAACGGACTCTGGGAACAGTTTACCTTACTTAGATGCCTGTCTGGTCCCTATATCTGCAACGTCTAAGTTTTCAATAGGGAGAGAGCTTTGTTGTTGCCTTATTTGCATTTTGGACTCTTTTAAAATTAATAAGACATTTGATGTCTATTTATACTTTCAAAGTTATCTTGTAAAAAAATCAGTGGAGGGAAACTGACTATTATATAACTTAGAATTCATTGTGGACATGCATATTCATAAATATGAGTGACTTTGTTAATATTGACTTTGAAGCGCATCTCGCCTCACACAGAGTGTTATATCAGGATTGCCGTGGTGATTCATTGACTTATATACTACAAAAAACAGATTTTATTATCCCTAACGAGTGTTTTGAAAAAGTTGCCAAGCAAAAACTTCATGAAATTTGTACCTATCGTTTAATGTTGGGAAAAAAACAATATATTGATAATTACGTGAGACAAATCATTAATATATGTGACGTAGAAAACATTGATCAAATAAATTATTTTATGCTTGATACACTTCTGAAGAAATATAGTTTGGAATCTGGGCTCCAATATAAGTTGTATATTCTTGATATATTAAACAACGAATACCTTTTAGAGCAGTTCTATCCTACCAAGAACTTAACTTCAAATTATAGGGACTTAATGAAATGTATTGATGTTTTTATTTGTGAAGCTGCGTATCTTGCAAGATATCAAAATTTGAGGGATTTTACAAAGGCACTAAATGATATGAAATTAACCTATAAATTTCAACCTATACATAATGAGCGTCATATGTATATTCTAAAATGGATACAAAAGAATATAAAAAAATATGAAGAGGATTCAGAAGCCATTCTTGGATGGGCCAGATGGACCAGACTCCGGTCACTGGCCATCCACCAAAGTGAAGGATTATAAAATGACAATTTCGTTATTAAATAACCTTGTAGATAATACTTATGTTTAAAATAAAACTTCTTTTAATCTACTTGTCTTATTTTGTTCCTTAAACAAGATACCCATTTATATGTCTATCAAATTCAAATTATGGTGACTATGTCGGTATATCGGTTAAACATACATGTTATTATTCATTCGATTGTGTGCTCTAACAAAATGTGTTTGTATTACTGTGACCCAACGTATGCGTGAATTCAATAGCGGTGTTAGCACAATGAATATGGGCGTATAGCTGAATATAAAACTCGACTCGTTACCGAGGTCCGGCTAAGTTAAAATCTGGACTGCTCTTTAATTCAGACGTTTAAAACATTCGCACGTAGCCCGCAAATATTTAAATTGGTATAAATTACACAGAACTGATTAGTCATAAGTGCCGCGATCTCTCGGTTATTCATATACAGAGAATGTTGCTTTAATTAAATATAAGCTATACAGGGTGTATCTTTGATAGGTACAGAAATTTTAACCACGTAATCGATCGAAAAATGAAAAGAAAATTTTTTTACTCGATGTTTAGAAATGGGACAAATCAATCTTTATCCGTGCTCAATGCACGCCGCTGGATCGTCACTAGAAGCGCTTAGAGGGGAGGTCTAACCTCTCCCTAGGAGATGGAGGGGAATAACGTTAGATTAGGAAGGGGAATACCGCGACGTTGCCGCATGTCAGAGTGGAATAAATCTGCTTGCAGAATTAGGTCCCTAGGTACCTTTGAAAATTACTACTGGTAGGTATCCACGTTTTTTATGATATCGGTTGCTGTGACGAACTGTTTATTGCTTTCTTCACGGGCGCACACAATAATTTAACAAACACGTCAGTTTTTATCACTTTACTGTTATTTTAAGTCCCTAGGCAGCAGAAATGTATCCGAGCGCCGCTCGGAGAAGTCATTGCTAGAAAACTCATTGCTGATTTCACACTCATAATTTTTTGACAAGTCTTTTGTGGAGTAGGTATCTATCTACCTACCTATTTTTCAACTGATTTTCATGCCGCAATTTTTTTATCCTAATAATTATCCATCTCTTGGGACACCTTGGGATAATAAATTTCTGATCGGCAATCAACTGAATAAAGTATTTGTTTTAAAATACAAATTATCTGTAAAAATTGCAAATTTCCACAACCACCCATGGGGTAGAGCAGCGGCCCGTTACTTTTTTTTAGCGGGTGTTCGCCTGTAGCCCTATCATCCCGAAAAAAGTGGGGGAAGACTGTAATTTGACGTGAATTTAACGCGCGGCTTCGATTTGTTCATAGTTTTTAATATTTTTCAACCCTTGCCCGATAGTGTGCCACCTTTAAACCCCCTCAGGGTTGTTGTCCTATGTATTATCTACTTTTAAAAAATTATTCGGTTCCGAAAAAACTGGGGGAAGACTGTCATTTGACGTGAATTTAACGCGCGGCCCCGATTTGTTCAACGTTTTTAATATTTTTCTACCCTTGCCCGATGGTGCGCCACCTTTAAACCCCCTCAGGGTTGTTGTCCTGTCTATAGTCTACTTTTAATAGTATATTACACACCGAGGTGGGAAGTGTTTCATTACTGTCGAGAGATTAAATAGTTAACCGAGGTGCGAAGCGCCGAGGATAACTTTATCTCGAGACAATAATGAAACACGTCACCGAGGTTTGTATACTATTTTATTTACAACCATCAATATTCTGTAATTTCAAAATTTTATTTACAACCATGTACTTATGTAATGTTGACATTTCTGACTTTTTAGAAGTTTGAAAGTGTCCGTTTTTTTACTTTTACGAGATAAAGTTAACCTCGGCGCTTCGCACCTCGGTTAACTATTTAATCTCTCGACAGTAATGAAACACTTCCCACCTCGGTGTGTAATATACTATTATCTCGTTTACTTCCCGCCCTCCTGGGTGGAAAGTAAACTTTCCACCCGGGCGGGAGGGCGGGAAGTAAAAGTCAAAAAATTGACACTTTCAAACTTCTAAAAAGTCAGAAATGTCGACATTACATACATGGTTGTAAATAAAAAATTATTCGGTTCTGAAAATAGTTGGGGAAGACTGTCAAATTGGCGTGCTTATCATTTCCGCATTTTTTAACCCTTTGCCGTTTCGGAACTCTCTCAAGTTAATTCCTTACCCTTCCTCTACTTTTCGTAAAAATGGTATGGGGGAAAGCTTGTGCGCACGCACGCCGTCTCCGTCGCCCTACCGCCGCGCCGTAGCCGAAGCGCTAGTCGAAGATCGTCCGTCCGATTATGGGATTTAACAGCTGATTGATGACGATCCGCGTCCGCCTGTAATTTTTGGGAGCGCCAGCTTCAACAGGCAATTTATTACTATACAGAATGCCTTACTTGTGGCTATTCTGTGGTACCTATAATAATTCTGTTTCCAAAACGTGGACGCGTATGCAAACGTCGCGTCTTGCTAACCGATATTGTTCCGTTGCTTTGCTTTGTTTTACGAACTGTCGTCGGAAGTGAACCTGCTTCTGTACATTTTTCCAGATCCGTTCGCCATTTTTTGGACCAGCAGTGATGTCCAAACCTGTTGCAATTGCCGCTACGAATTTGCAGTGAAATAACAAGTGATTTTTTCATTATTCCGTTAAGAAATGCAGTGTTAAACTTTCGCGGCCTTCGTATGAAAACAGTGCTAGATAGGTTCCTACTAGGTACCCCAATTACGCGTGAGGATAAAAGAAGGGTTCGCGAAATTTCGGGTTTTATTAAACGCATACGGTATGGATCTAATTGTACAATCCACCTAGTCGAGTCCCCGTTGGAATAAATCAGCTGAGGGAAACCGAGACGTCCCTAATATTTGGAATCGCGCCGCTTTAAGTGTGCAGTGAAAAGAAAAACAAGTGTTTTGTTCGTATTTCCCTAAAAAGAGACTACGAAGTGTTATACCTTCGCGACCATCGTATAAAAACAGTGCCACTAGTTAGGTAGGTACTTAGTGCTTTATGTGATTTTGTGAAGATTTTTGGATAGTATCTAAACACAAGAAAATAGTAAAAATACTCGATGCATCTCAAAGGTAGGCTTTTTCATGCTATTCGTCGAGCTATTCGCTAAAAGAACCATTAAGGAGTTGTCCAAAAATTATTTATTTATTTATTTAATCTCCACATACACCAAATAATACATGGTTGCGTCAATATTCTTCAAATACTGCGAAAAAGCCTCGGAAAAAGCGATTCGACTGGCAACTAGTCACCTAGTGCTTCTTGTGATTTTCAAAAGGATTTTTGGATAACATAAGAAAGGAGTACGACACCCGCAAGGAAAATCATCCAGGCATCCGAAAGGTAGTTTTTTTGCATGCTATTCGCGAAAAGAACCATTAAAGATTTGTTCAAAAATTAGTTGAAAGACTATTCCTGAAATACTGTGAAAGAGCTATACGTCTGACAACGCTGCACGGCGGAATTGGGGGGGATCCGCCGGAACCGGCCTCAGTTCCAGCTGGTCCCGGCAAGGTCAAGGACCCATGGCCGTAGCGTCGGAAAAAGGGGTTTTAATAGCGTTTTAAAAAAAATTATTTCTGACGTTAATATGCACTTTAGAAAAATTTTAAGTGCATAGGCGTAACATGTGCATTTTTCCTGACCTGCCCTTAAAATTTCTGTACTTATCAAAGTTACACCCTGTATAAGCGAATAGTTTGTAAAATAAAAAGCTATGCTGTGTAACTTGACACCAATTAATTATACGGTCGCGCGATGAAGTTTGGCTTACTTAATGACACTACAGAAATATTAACACATTATTAACAGCAACAATTTACGCCACCGTTGTTTAACTATGCATAGCAAATAAAGATAGAATGAGGTTTGAGAGATTCTGTGAGTCATTGTCCCAGGCGATACCGATTTCGAGAACGTCGGTCTGGGTCGCCCGATAATTGTTTGGACATGTTGTTACAATTTATTTAAGCTCCAACATTCTATAATAATATTTTAATAAAATATCTGAATAAACATACTTATAATATTTGAAAATGTACTACTTTTAGATCATATCAATTTCACGTCTTTAAACTATGAATTATTTCCGTATTCTACTTAACAAAATATTATAATGCATTGTCTCAATCTCCCCTGCCGGTGCTAGTAAAGGTACGGCTTGAACCGAGTGGTTAGGCAGCCGAACATACGCCGGAACGAAAAACAAGTTGATGATATCTGAAAAATAAAAATGATTAATTTAGGCTATGTTTTGGTTTCACCTACCTTACTTTTTACTGTCCGTACGGATTCCTTACGCCCTTTTCTGATTAGCTACCTTTGCTACCGCCCTGAACACTACTATACTGTTGCTCCATAACACCTTATCTCGTTGTGACATAATTGCGTAGGTAACGTACTTGCGATGCTCCGTCTCTTAGCCCAGTAAACTTAGTGTTGCGTAATGAACAGGCGGAGACCTCCTACCAAACTTCTCAATGTTTTCTTTGCGTATCGCTTGGGCCCCTTCGATGTATTAGCCTAAGGAAAAATAAACAATGATGTTATTATTTTAAATTGCAATTATTTAGGACAGACCACTTACCTAATTTTAAGCGTGTGGCGTTTTCTTGTACGACGTGTGGTTTTTCAGTATTAGTATTTAACAATAATTATTGTCGAGGATTGTGTTTGTTGACGTATAACTGACATCTGACACTGTCCAAACGTCAGTCTCCCGGAACTTGCTCAGTTGAATCGTGGAATCAGGTGTGCGACTATGCGGAGGCAAAATTTACTGGCGTACTCGATTCCTTATTGGTTGGAGAGATTTATCCCCTCCGGGGCCCCCCTTCTCCCGGTCCGGGCTTCCGGCATTTTCAAAAGTAACGTTCGTGGGGTTAGACCCGAACATATCGAACTTAGGCAAATTTGCCGATTTTAATAGAAATTCTGCCTAAAAGTCTCCTTCAAGTAACGGTTCTTGTTAGCCAATGGGCAGTAGTGAGGCAAAGGGGTCGATCCATCTTCTATCTCACTCGCACTCGTGTATTTTCCCATATAAGATAACGACTTCCGGTCGAGTTAAATTCATGTTATCTCTGTCAGTTCAGTGGCGGCGTTGCCGGATCCTCGATTTTGTCGTGTTGGTGCGACGTTGCCTTTTCCTGGAATGAAATAAAAAACTCCTAGCCTGGAATCGAACCGGTTCCGTTCGTGTCCCGATCCCGTCGCCTTGACCACTCGTCCACCCGTCCATATTCTAATCGCACCGTAGAAATGGCAAGGTTCTGTCTCGCCGACGTCATCCATTCGGGCGCGCGCGCGCTTGCACCTCGAGGGACGCCTGTCAGGTAGCGTGAAAGGATCCGGATCCGGGGGCCTGAGAGGGAGGGGAGTCTTGAGCCTGTCTTAGATGTCAAAATGTGCTGAGATTGGAAAAAATAGAGTGACGTTAGGTTGAGAAAAAATATGAACACAAAAGTTAGGTTAAAATACAGGATGGTGGAAATATACAGAGTGGAGAAATATACAGGGTGGGAGAAATATACAGAGCGGAGAAATATAGAAAAAAGGATGGTAGAAATATACAGGATGGGAGAAATATACAGGATGGAACAAAAAGAGAAATATACAGTCCAAAAGTTAGGTTTATGATGAGAGTGAGAGTGGACAAATATAGAAAAATATACAGGATGGAACAAAAAGATAAATATACGTCATCTCTTTGTCTAGGATGCCTTGAGATCGTTTTGGGGAATCTCTTGGGTCTTAGAAGATATTAAAAATGTCTTTAGACGATCCTAAAGGAAAATTAATCTTGAAATCAGCTCGTGAATGGATTCAAGTTTCGAAAAAAATGCTTTTTTGACAAATATGATTAAAGGATAAAGGAAAAATAAAAGATACCTATAGATATACATATTTTTTATTGATAAACACACGCAAAAAATAATTACAATAATTACAAATATATAAAAATAACATTTGGGGTAATTTCATGGGTTAGGTATACAGGTTCACAAAGTCAATATTTAAAACTTTAGCTTAACGAAGGCAAAAAGAATACAACGAACGCAAAAGGATTACAACGTACGCGGAAAATTATATAAAAAAAATTTTTGCGATATTTTTTACATTTTCCAACACCAGATTTTTTTAAAATTCAATAGCCGAATAGTCATTTTCATCATGCATATTTTCAAAACATTGATTGGGATCAAATAAATCGAAGAGGGGAGTTCTAGAACAATTTTTGCACCATTCTTGCGGATTTTTAATCCACCTGTCCATGACTTGAGTAACGTGCGATGAGAGATGCTTGCGTTTTTTCTTGGGTGCGCGACGAAAATTCTGATACTCTTCAAGTATATATTGAACTACACCTTGGCAGTAGAAACACACTTTCATATTTTCTATCTGTGGAAACGCAAAATATTCCGTGAAAACACAAAAAGGCGTGTCATGTTCTTCCGGTAAAAAAAAAACATTCTTTCATCGAACCAGAGATCATCCCACGCGGGTTGATTTAGTAAAAAAGTCACTTCCCTAGGTGTCAGCTGTTCATTAAAATTTATCGAGTCCCGATCTGCATCCTGCCAATCGTGAATGGTTTCTTTGTAAATTTGAAACTTGTACTTCGTAAAATCACTAATAATTTCATATTGTAGAAGCTTCGGCAGATCCGTCTTTAGAATGTGACACGACATTTTGAGATTTCGGACAATTTCTTTTTTAGCGAGATTTTGTAATGACAACATTTTTTTGTGTGGTGCACTTAAAACGAATTAAATTGGTAAATAATACCCGAGATGTATGCGAGTTTATCAGTTTCCGCAAACATTTCCCGTTGACGACGGTCTTATCAACCCGCACACCGCATACATTTCCTGTTATGCAGTTATGCAAATTTGAAAAATATATTATGGTGAATCATCGTAGCCTAACGGAACTGTACTAATTTTATCTTCGAGGATTTTGCGTTTGTCGTCAAAGTTGCTCAAGGCATTTTTATTAACCGTAAACGAATAAATATTATGTTTTTCGGATCTTATCGTATTAAATTTGGAATACAGGTTCGAAGCAGTGCCGAAAAGAATATCTTTATAATTTTGAAATGTTAAGTTATTAACAGCGAATTTTCCCACACCCTTAGCTTTCTTTACCGAAATTTCATCGTCTTCATTTTGAAATTTGAACGCGTACATTTTTGCGGCCAGGCCGACAAATTCTGAAATGAGTTTACCTTTTACGTCGTCTTTGATATAGCCGATTTTCTTCTTGTTAAATTTTGCAATTTTAAACACGTTCCCGTCCGGATAATCGCTGGTATCGAAAAATTTGACGCAGTCATTTCGAATGATTTCGTAAAAATCGTGGCAAAAAATATGATACATAAGGGAATCGGTATCGGAATACAGCAGCTTTATTTCCCTTACAGGTAATTTTGCGAAATAATTATAGTGAAAATCGTACACGAGGCTTTTGGAAATGTCTAGCACGGATATTCCTACATAAATCGGTTTATTAAACAACAATTCGGTTTTTTCATTTCTACGGCTATCAGGTTTTACGAAAAAAATTGTAAAGAATCAAAATTGGATTGAGCAATAAGTTTTCTCGCACCGTATCTACCGTCCTAGCTAGTAACTAGTCTAATATCCCTGTTATTTCTTATGTTCTGGAGCGTTTTACCGTAAATAATATTATTTTTTCTTTTGTATAAATCCTGTTCAAATTCTGATTTTGCCTGAGCGCGCAAACCCGTGTTTAGATCCATATATTTTTTTAACCAGGCACTTTGTTTAAATTTTAAAACCCTATGAATTTGTATCAATTTAATACCGAAATTTAAAGCTTGAATAAGAAGTTTGTAATGTACAACGTACTTTTCTCTTTTGAAAAATGTGCTGGTCAATTTCTTAGGTTTTCCCGGCGTTGTTTCATAGTGGTGGGGGAGGAGCGGAAAGTCTCTGTGTTTTTCAAAAAGTTCTTGTGGATAATCGACCGTTACTTCTAAAATATACCCAATTTCCTCGTCCCAACCTTTAATATCAATACCTGTTTCCGTGATATATCCGTGTTTAGATGATTTTATGAGCATTTCAATTTTTCCTAAATCATGTTCCCATTCAAAATTTGAGACAGGAAGTGGACAGGACATTGAAAAACCATAAAGGTTATTTACGTCACCATAAAAAATGTATGAGTCTGGTGATGATTCGTCATAATTTTTCATGTATTTATTATTCGCTTTCGCGTATCGATTGGAACAAATAACGAGCCCTCCTCTAATGCCCTTTTCGATAAACAAAATCATATTGTAATCGGTCAACAATTCCATTTCGACTTTTGTCGTCTTTAACATCGCTTCCCAGGAGCGGTGAGCTGCGGTGAAGAAATGTGCAGCGTCTAGACCGTAATTATTAATGCAAAAATCGCGATAGCTCTCAAAAATGTCCGCCAGTAAGATTACATCAATTTGGAGATATAGATCGCTATATTGCCCCAAATTTTGTATTTTGAAGGTTTTGCAAACATTTTGAGCATGTAGGTATTTTTCATCGGAAATTGTTTCTCCCGTCAATTTACTGTTAAAATGGTGCATGGCGGGCAGTTCGTTTTCAGTCAATTTTGAAACGGAATCGAGATAGTCGTAGGGAAACACGCCCTTCTTAATAGCTAAATTAAATTGTTCCGGATCTGGAAAAGTCTTATGCGTTAAAACGAACTGATCGGCATTAAGCGATTCAGCTAACTTTTCCAAGGAAGCGGGTAAAAATCTCAAGCTGTCCAAAAATCGCATATAAAGAGTTCCCGACCTTTTACTGAAAGAAATAAATTTTTCAAACGAAATCGGCGATAGGGAAATTGGCTGATCGTCAAAATTCAACTCTCTGATAATAAAATGTGCGTCATAGCCGCTTAAATTGTGAAAAAATATAGGCACAAAATTCGCGTTTTTACATTGAAATTACAGTTGTTACAAAGTGTTTTTCGATATTCACCTGTCACATGATTATGATCGAAAACTTTCGGGTTACTTTCCGAAAATAATTCATCGCAAATCATACACCTGATGACGTTATCATGATTTATTTGCTGTTCTAGAGAAATTTTTGACATCGGTAGGTTAGTTTTTAATATGTCCTCAATTGTTTTCATTTCAAGACGAATTTTGTTAACGAACCATTTTACTGGAGCTTCTCCTCTGTATATCTCAAAGTGTGATAATGTTTCATCGAACGAGCAGACTACCTGATAAGCTATACTAAAAGGTTCGTGTTTTTGGTAGGGATTGGTGTACGATTTCAAGGGATTATTTTCGCAATTTTCTATATTGACCGTTAAACATTCTATATCTGCATAAATGGAAAAGGGAACCTTTACGGTTTTTTTGATGTCCTTAAATTTTAAAATGTTTTCATTTTTATTAGGTAAAATAATTTTGACTGGATCTACTCTTTGACAATCCTCTAAATGTGTTGTTAGTTGTTCATTGGAATTGAAATTACACAAACAGCGATCACATATGAATTTTTTCTCCCTATGTTTGTTAATTTGATTTCCCGTCAAACTACCTAAATCTAAAATGTAGCAAAAATGTCCCGAACTCGATCTGAACTTGGTCAAATAAAGCAAATTTAAGTGAATTTCCTTAAGTTCTTTTGTGTGATAAATTGGGCCGTTAATTTTTTCTTTATGCTATCGTAACCAAACACATTCACCGAAATGGTAGGATTTTGTTTTTCAAATTTGGACAAGTCTGCTAGTTTCATAGGTAGTTCAATGTTTCTCAAATTTAAAAATTCGGGATAATTTTGCGGGTAGTCAGATGGATCCGTGGATCTAATTTTGGTAACGCCTGCCATAATGCACCAAACAAAACAACGCCTATCTACAGATTTTATATTTAAGACACACTGTTTTCTCTTTAATTCCACAGGTAAATCGATAAAAGATCCCCCATTTATGGGATCGTACTTATTAATATTAACAGTTAAATTAATGATTTCTTTTAAAGTCCATCCCGAATCCCCTTCTTCGAATGCTGACATACTGTTCAAAATAAGATCAGTGAAAAAGGTAAAAACATCTTGTATGTGCGTTTCCTCGATAATTTCCTTGTTTGGTGTTGAAAAATGTTTAATTTCGCTTATTTCAACCTCTTCGGAATCCCTAACGGTTTTCTTAACAAAAACAGCGTATAAAATAACGTTGCACTTGATACATTTTAAACGTGACAGAAAATAAATAATCTTACGTTTAAAAATCGGGAAACAAGCTGACAGAAATTTATCGGGCAGAAGGTAGTCGCCGTTGTTGACTAAGGCACCTGTCACCAGACGTCTTTGTAATGCTGAAGTAATCTGTAAATGCAAGAAGATGTAGAGAAATTTTTCATTAAAAAAAAACTAACCTCAATCCACTTTACTTTCTTGCTTGAAGACGTTTCCGGCAATGGTGCAGGAATAGCGCCGCCCACCTTTGCATTTTCCCCTTTTTGAAAAAGCTTAAGTTGAAATGATTCCAACGTCGCCAGGATGAATTCCAATCTTCTTTTTTCGGAGAGTTTTGCTGATCCGAGAAGGAGGCTTCTGCAGCGATCGATGTATTTCCCATTTTTTCCGATTAGGTCCAATAAATCACCCTCTGTATGCGCCAAATAATAAAAGTTTTGAACGGACTGAATTGTGCTGTGATCCATTTTTAGACGTTTATCTGTAAAAACGGTTCTTTAGATTTTTCACCAGTAAACAAAAAAAAAACTTACTGTTTATCGGTTCGGGTCCTGATGTCGATTAGCGCACACTCTTGTCCCATCACCGTCTTTACCTCCTTCACGATTAACACCATTTTACCGGCCCATCGCTGTTTGAAGTCCTCCACGGCCGCCTGATCAAAAACGTACAGGAACCTCTTCGGCAGCCAGCAACTAAATTCACCCAAATTGACTAGGACGGCTTCTCCAATTTCCGTGTGCTTTCGGTCCACGTCCAGAATTATGTACTCCGTGCCCAGTTCCAGTTCGACTAATTTTTTTATCGGATTTAGGTTGAAATTAAGCGCCTCTAACCAGTCCACGAACAATGAAACTCGGTTCTCGGCTACGCGGCGAAGTCTTATCGCCCGTCGAGCGCCCGCGAGGAGACTACAACGAACAATGAAACTCGGTTCGGCTACGAGGCGAAGTCTTATCGCCCGTCCCGTTAAGGCGGGGAAATATTAAGCCCGGGATTCTGGAAATGCGCACGCGCGCTTGCACCCTAAGACGGCACCTGTCAGGTACCGTTAAAGGATCCGGATCCGGGGGCCTGAGAGGGATAGAAAGATTTGAGTTTTTCTTAATCTTTATTCAAAAATATCTTCTCATGTACAGGTCGGATAACAACTTATTTCTATCGAAATGAAGCAGTTCGAATACGCAAAATGTTTCCAAGGTGAAAGAGGCATTACAAATTTCCAACATTATTTCTATGGGATTCAATACATAATTGCACCTAATAAGTAATTCGTTTACTCTATCTAAAAAGTTATCGTAAAATTCGTTAATTTTCAGTTTTAACAATACATGAAATTTCGTGGAAATAAACTTATCGATTACATTGACTAATTCAAAAATATCGGATTCCAGAAAATAATGGCACACTTCGTTCATGGAGAGTACAGCAATCTTGACCCCGTCCAATCCGACCATCGTGCTAAATTCCAGATTTTCATTTGTGATAAATTTCAGGGAAATGTCTCGTGTTGACGTCATCCCGAAGAATTCTCGAGTAAATTTATTCAATAACGAAATAAACTCGTTCCATTCCTCTTGATCTAACGATATGGTGGCGAAATCTCTCGTATCCAAGTGGTTAGTGATATTGACCGTGGGCTTGATATAAGAGTCCGGCTTCAGGCCGCAATGTATGGTGAAAACGTTGTTCGGAATTAACACAAAACACGTGTTTAGCACAAGTTGTTGTCTCTTCTTTATATTTTCTTGGTAGAGGCTCGTGCGCCCGACTTCGTGATTGCAATCGCAACATGGCCGCGAGGAACCGTAACCGCTATCGACGCTCATCTTTTGAAAACTAACGCGGAGGGTTTTGCGCAACATCTTTTATCCCCACCATTTCACAAAACATTAACGCCATCTATCCACGAATCGTGAGATTTGTCAAGGCCAAGCCAGCGTACCAAAACTTTCCCTCCTTTTTTTCTCAAAATTTTTTCCACGAGGTAAACGTCCGAATTTGCAGTTTTCTGTAACTCTTCACCGTAAAAACCTCCTTTTATAGGGTTCCCGGCCGTATCCTCCAGCAAATACGTAGCGGGATTGGTCATTTGTACTTTGACTATTTTAAAGAGTTCCGTGGTCCAGTTTGGTGTGTAGCCTTTATTGAAAATATGCTTGGCTTTGCTGATTCTGACCATATCACCCATTTTGAATTTTTGCCTGCCTAAAATCTTCATGTGACTGTAAACGGTTTTCTGCAAGCGAGGTTCACTGCCCTTGTTCACATCTTTAGGTTTCATTTGAATAGTTCTATGTCTTTGATTATTGTACTCTCCTACTAGATCGGGTAGTACATCGAGCCATTTATATTTCCCGCTTAAACTGAAATATTTGAATAATTTTTCTTTTAAGGTACGGATCACTCTTTCCACAATGGCGGCTTTCGTATTGCTAAACGTGCTGTAATGGTTAATGTCGTACGACTTCATCAGTTTATTAAAGTGTGTATTATAGAATTCCTTTCCGTGGTCTGTTTGAAAATTTTGCGGGTGTCTAGATTTTTTTAAAATTTCACCAAAAGCCTTTGTGACCTCTTCACCCGTCTTTGATTTAAGTGGTTTACACCACACGAATTTTGAAAAACAATCGATCACGACCAGAATAAATTTAAAATTTCTATTTTGCTTCGCATATTGATCCAATTGACCGAGATCTGCCTGCCAGAGATCGTCTAACCCTTTAATTACCGTCCTACGACGAGGATAATTTTTTCGGGACGGTTTATGCAACTCTTCGACAACTTGAATTTTTTCTTTTGAATGATCGGACATATTTTAATTTTTATGTTTCTTTGCGGCAGGAGCAGACGTTTCACCCTGTTGTTCGGACGTTTCTATTATTTTCCGAGCCCCTTCCAGCTTTTTATTGATTTCCAAAATGGCTTTTTCCGCAGCTATTTCGACGGAATTTACTTTAGTTTTAAGACCAGTTTCTACGTTTTCAATTTTGCCGCGTAAAATTTTCATGTCACTGTCAAGGTCTGTCAAACGTTTTATGAAGCCCGTTTCCATTTGTTGAATTTGTTTCTTAACGTCTCTTATGTCCTTCACTCTGTCATTTAGCTCGGAATCCATTTTTGTCTTTAATTCTTTTTGTATAGCGACGTGTTCAATACGAGATTCTTTTATGAACTTATTCGCGTCTATAATAACCGACTTTAATGTTTTGTTTGCACTAATTTGCGTGTTTTTTACGCAACGATCGATATATTGTTTGGTGGCGGCGTCTCCGTTTTCGGTAGGTTCACTTAGGTTGGCAATTTTCAAATTTTTCGCATCTATTGATCCGTCGGGAGTTAATTCCAAAATAACACCACCCAAAGGCGTGGAAAGGTGGGAACTTTGACCTGTCTTGGATTGGTAGTACTCTCCAAACTTGTTGACACTCATTTTGAAAATAAACGAAAATGTTGTCGTGCACTTAATAAATAAGGTTGCTTTCTAGTAATTCGTTTAGGATAGCCACAATCTCGTTGTCGTGAGAATTATTTCCGACGTTTTTGGATGCCACTAGCAGTCTCAACCTGTCCACTAATTCGTTTATATCGTCCCAGTACACGTACTCTATCGGTTTCTTGTTAAGAGCCAATTTCATACCCCCACCTTTAATCGATGACGTTGATTTTAAACGTGTACTAGCTTTACTTTCGGGTACGGATATGGAGCTAGGTGTTCTAAAAAAAGGTTTAATAATTTCCATGTACTTGTGACGAGTGGTACCCTTCAATCTGCCAAGCGAATCAAGATGAATTCCAGTAAGAGTTAAGATGGACTTATATTTTTCCCTGTCTTCCTCGTTGCTTTGTGGGTCATCGTGAAAAATTATAAAGCCCTTTTGTACCTTTAAATTTATCCTTTCCGTCTACGATAATATCTCCCGTCGTTTTATCAAAATCGATAAGTTTGTTTCCTAGAAACCATTTTGACTCAGAGGCATCATAAAACGGTCCATACACCTTATCTATAAGCTGCGATTTATCGTGATATTCTTCGATGTAGGGTTGAGCAATCTCCGGGTACGAGTCCATATATTCTTGAAAAACTTGTGGTGGATATTGTGATGTGTCAACATCGTCATCACGCAGCGTCGTATCGTCAGCGGGACGAATGGGATCTTCCCAGTAGGTTTCATCTTGAAGGAAAGGCGAACGAGATCTGTCAATGCTGGCTTTCAACTTGGCGAGTTTTCTGTTTATTCTGTCTTCAATTGCTACTTCTTGCTCTACTTTTTCTATGTTTTCTGGTGCTTCTTGCTCTACTTTTTCTATAATTTCTTCTTCTTTAGGTTCAAATTTTAAGTTGTTGATCAATGATGTATTAGTTTGAATTTTTTCAAGTTTGCATGTTACGGGTTTGAACATTTTTTCCAGAGATTCATCCTGTTCGAATTTCCCCAATTTTAGGGCCGTATACTTTTTTCTGATGGATCGCGCGAGTTCTTTGATTTTCTTGGAACGTTGTGCCTTTAGGATGTCTTCTTGCGTTGTCAAAGGCATATTGACAAATGATTAATTGCGCGATAAAATCAAAGTTTTATATATTGATCGAACCCCTTTCTATAGCGCCCATTGTTCAAATTAAAATCCTTAATAATCACCAAAGTACCATAGTTGTCGTTCCAGCACTGCGAACATAACCTCTTAAATTCTTCATAGGTTAGATCGGGCGAAACGTGTTCGTCGTACACATGCCTGAGATTAAGATCATCCTGTCTAAATAGTACAATGACATTACAATTGTCGCGAATCAACTGTTTAGGTATTTTCGAATAAGTCTGACAAAGATAGGCCACGTCTATACCCCTGTGTCTACCCATGGAATAGAATTCCCTTATTTTATTTTGTCTATCGCTGGCCACATCGTCAAAAATGAAAATGGAATTGCGACGAGCTTCCGATGGTTCTATAACCTCCTCATTATCTTTAAAAGGAAAATAGCCCACACATTTGATATTTTCTAGAACGTTTTGCAATAATTGATATTTCGGTTGGTACAGAGATTTGCTATACACATAGACGTTTTCGAATTTGAGTCCGTTCGGATTAAATATTAAACTTAGTAGCGCGTTCGTTTTTCCGCAGCCGCTAGGTCCGCAAAAAATCGCCCTTATCGAATTTGGTAGCAGTTTACCATGTTTTGATTTTGAATGACCTTCCTCCTTTAAAATATCCAAATTTTCAATGGGAAGTGTCGTTTGTTGTTTCTGCAAACGCATCTTAAGTACTAAGGAAAACTCGGGTATTTCACTCTTATATATCACTCCCTTTACGGTTTTCGGGTTGCCTGTCAGGAAGTATGAAAAAAATAGACGCATTGTCAAGGAAGATAAGCTCGTATTTTATTAATTATAATTTTTCTACACAGCGGACATGTATCTATCGAAGGTGAACACTTCCCGCAAAATACTAGATGTCCACAGGGCACAAGCAAAATTTCTATATTATTTTCATAACAAATTTTACATGAAACATCACATTTATTCATAATTTTGTCACAGGTAAAATTCTCGTCTTCTACCACGGCATTGGGACGAATTTCTGCGGTGGTAATGGCTTCATCTCCCCCGTTTAGAAAAGGACAGTTGGGACTCCATCTTGCGTGATCTTGTAGAGGGTCATCTTCGACTTGCCACTGATAACCTTCGATGAAACAGTACGGGCACTGAACAACGTCTTCGAAATTTGTGTAGAAGAATCCGGCCTCCGCTAGTTTTTTGGGTGAAATCACGGAAGTGTCCGGCCACGTTTCGAAAGATTGGATTCTATTGTGTAGTTTTCGATAGTCCATGCTACTGCCTTTGACGAATCACTATCGCGGCCCTTTGAATCGTTCTAACAGTCGATTTCAAGACTAGCAATGACAGACATACCGTTATGTAGTAAATGAATCCCAACACTGACGATGCGTCTATTAATACGGTATCCGCGCAGTTTTTGCTTTCAACGTCACTATTCAAAGATTTCCACGCCGTATCTCCATGAGTGCGATTTTTGAATATCATTCTGTAAAATCGAGTTTTAGTTACTCGAAAGATCCAGAGATTTCGAGAGAAAAACAGTAACTGGCCTCAGGTCGATCTTGGGTTATGGCAATGCAAATTCATTCAACTGGTTGGCTGATCAGTAAGGTAACTCACCAAACATGAAACAAAGACCTAATTTACTGTTCTCTACATAAATCAGTAGGAGTATTTACTCACCGGGGGATATATGCCCCCTTCCTCAGTGCAATTGGTTTACTTCTATATTGGATCCTACAGGTTCTTAATTATTGTTCATCATCCAATGACTTTTCTAATCTTCGACAACTAGCTAGTGCCACCTAAAACAAGTCAAGGCTTCCCCGGATACACAACAGCGGCTAAACTGTTGGTATCCCAACGAACAGACAGTGGAATGTCGTTACTTGCCATTCCACTGTCCACTCGTGTCAATCGAGTCCTAAGTAAGCCTCTTTCTTACTGACCGCCCTCGAAGGAATGGCGCCCGTATGTACCTACTTGTACAGAGGTTCTCCGCACTTCGAGTCTTAAGCAAGCCTATCACTTACTGACCGCCCTCGAAGGAGAGTTCAACATATATACATAAATCAAGTATTCGTATCCCATGCCTTACTGAACAGCCAAAACACACGTCTGCACTCATCGACACTCGCTGCTCTCACTGCCCGAATATTCACCATTCTCCCGTGTTTTTGTCTTGGTTAGGTAATAGGCGGTTTTTATTATTGAAATCAACGATAATTGAACGGATGTATAATTTTATTTTTTAAAACTAGTTCAACAAACTAAATAAATATTGCCTTACATTCGGCCAACCTACAAAAGTTGCGACCCCGCAACTCTAATCAGGGTCACTATCCAACGGCACCCCATCTTCACCACTCTCACTCTGTGTACCATCGGAAACTCCGCCAGGCGGCACCCATGGTTTCATTCGATCTACTGCAACTACATTATCATACTTTTTAGTCGCACTCCGAGTAGAGGTAACCATATCTCGAACTCTGTATCGGTCATTAGGTAATACTTCTCTAACAACCATAGGCCCTGCATATTTGGGAGTTAGTTTCTTGCTTTGACCCTGTGCCTGTACATTCATGAGAATAAGTACAAGATCTCCCACCCTATAAGTTTTAGCGGTCTTTCGGCTTTTATCAAATCTTATTTTCTGCTTGATTTGGTTGTCTGTAATTTTATTTGAGGCCTCTTGTCTTAAAGAGGCTATGTCTCTTCTAACAGATGACAGTTCTAGCTCGGTACAGAGGATATCTTTTCGGGCTCGAGGAGAATAACCCATTAAAAGCTGGTAAGGAGTTTTTCCGGTAATTTGATGGACTGCATTATTGATTGCAAACTGTATTTCATCAACTTTTAGATCACACTTATCTTCAGTATCCGTAGTTGTTGCAAGAGCACTCAGAATGCTTCGATTAATCCTCTCCACCTGTCCGTTTGCCCTTGGAGTTGCAACTGCATTAAGGACAAGTTGAATATGATGCTTTTTGCAAAAACTTTTGAAGTGTGAAGACGTAAATGATGTTCCCCTATCGGTAGTCCAAATGTATTAAACACGGATTCGAGAAAGGATATAACCAATTTAGTTTTTGTCGACTTTACTGCTTTCAGCATAACGTATTTGGTGAATGCATCGATTGCGACTATTAAATGCATGTTTCCCTTAGGTGATTTTTGAAAAGGTCCCAAATGATCTATGTGGACAGTATGGAATGGGATCGGTTCTTTAGCAATGGGGTGAAGAAAACCTTCACGACGTCCAGATAACATTTTATTGTAGAGACATGGGATACAACTTGCAATATACTTTTCAACGTACTCTCTCATTCGTGGAAACCAATATTTTTCACACAGTTTTTTGAGGGTCTTTTCACAGGCAAAATGTCCCGAGTCATCATGAGACCACTGTACTACCTGTCTTCTACATCCTCGAGGGACAACCCACTGGATTCCTAAAGCTGTTATTCTATACACTCTTCCATTTCGTAAGGCATAATTTTTGTATACGTCTTTCTCATATGCCGTTTCTGGGGATTTTGACAATATATCGTGTATTAATTTAATTTTCTGATCGGTTAGTTGAGCTGACAGGACCCAGTCTGCTTCCTCGATTTTTAAGACGATGTTCTCCGGGGGCGGTCGTTCAGATGGACACGGGTTTCGACTAAGCGCGTCTACGTGTTGCATACGCTTTCCTGGACGGTATTCAACAACAAAAGAATATTCTTGCAGTTGAAGCCACCAACGAGCTATTCTTGGTACTAGGTCTCTTTTGGAACTTGCTGTTTTTAAAGCATTACAGTCAGTTACTACTTTGAAGGTGGTTCCAAGCAAATAAACTCTAAATTTCAACAAGCTTTCCACTACGGCTAAAGTCTCCAATTCGTATGAGTGGTACTTGTGCTCTGCTTTATTAGTTTGGCGGCTATAATAAGCTACGGGTCTAAGCTGGGTCTCACATTTTTGTAATAGTATACCAGCTATTCCATCTTGACTGGCATCCGTGTGAACTTCCGTTGGTGCATTCGGATTATAAAGGGCAAGAATAGGTCTGTCCATGAGCTTATTTCTTAAATTGACGAATGCACTGTTTTCTTCTTCGCCCCATTTCCAAGCATTATTCTTTCGTGTCAATGCGGTTAAGGGCCTAACTATGGTGGCATAGTCTTTAACAAACTTTCTAAAGTAGCCTGTCAAACCCACGAACTGTCGGATCTGTTTAACATTCTTTGGTATCGGAAATTGCTGCACAGCTTCAATTTTAGCCTTCCCGGGTCGCACACCTAGATAATCAATTTCAAAACCCAGATAATCAATGGAAGAAGAAAGGAAGACACATTTCTTTAGGTTTAATGTCAAATTTTCAATCCTTAGAATGCCAAGTATTGTACGCAAACTATCCAAGTTTTCTCTGGGGGTTGTACTGGGAATGATGACATCGTCTAAATATACTGCAGCGATGTCTCGGTATGGACCTAGAATTTTGTTCATGAGGCGCTGAAAAACGGAGGGGGCGTTGCAGAGGCCAAAAGGCATTCGATTATATTCATATTGACCTTCTGGTGTTACGAAGGAAGTAAGATGTTTACTATTTTCTGATACTGGTATCTGATGGTATCCAGAACTTAAGTCTAGGCTCGTAAATACGCAACAGCCACTTAATCTGTCGATTTGGTCGTCTATTCTAGGTAGCGGAAATTTGTCCTTAATCGTTCTCAAATTTAATTTACGATAGTCTATACACATTCTATCTTGTCCGTTCTTTTTCTTGACCAAAAGAACAGGGGATGCATAGGGAGACTCAGATTCACGGATAATTCCTGCCCCCAACAACTCTAAGACAATAGCTCTTACTTTTTCTTTTTCAGATTCAGCCATCCTATATGGTCGGTATGTGAATGGTTTATCATCTATAAGTTTTATGTCAATTTCGGCCGATTTAGCAACACCTAAAGTTTCAGCTTTGTCTCCGAATAGATCTCTAAATTCTTGTATCAGGTTGATAAGCTCAGTTCGAATATCTGTATCAGTGGTCCCAATATTGATGCCAAATTCGTTTATAAGGGGAAGTTGATCTGATTCAATCCTTATTATACACTCATCATGTTTGTGAACATCTAACACGCTAGGAAAAGCTCGTACTATCGGATATTTGCCATTTAAATTAAGGTCTTTTCCCGAAAGGTTAATTATTGGTAATATAGATGGGGTATTATTTCCCAAATTGATTAGAACCCTAGGAATTGCATATTCTCTTCCAGGTTGGCATCTACAGCAGGAATCCACTAGTAAATCTCCCTCGAAGGGTGTTTTGCTGTAGACTGAGAGATTGCCAACATGATTTGCAGGGATTACCACTGATTCCTTCAACCACAGGGCTACCTTCTTTCTGGGGTCCTTTTGTTGAATTTCACTGAATTCAAGTATCTTATCGTCTTTTGTTACTAACACGTCAGCGAGCTCAGTAAATGGTTGCCCTATTAAAATGGGGATGTCTTGTAAGTCGTCTTGCACAACGAGGAAATCTACAGTCCTTTCGACATTATCAACTTTAATTTTAATTTGTGTTTTGCCTATGACCTTGGTTGAGTTCAGTCCATATCCTTTAATTACTACATCACAGCCCATATCAATGGTTAAATTGAGGGCCCTAGCGTTCGAAATGCGGATAAGGTTACAACTGGATCCAAAGTCCACAAAGGCTCGCATTTGTTCATTGTTGGCAAGAATTTGCTTGAAATATTTCTTATTCGTCTCAGTCTCTAGTCACAATACTCCCTCAGTGTTGGGACCCTGTTTGGGGTTGTTTTGCTGACGTGTTCTACAATCCTGGGCTCTGTGTCCAAATTTATGACAACTAAAGCATTGAAGTTGTTTACACTCTGCAGATGTATGTCCGGTAGCTTGACATTTACGACATATCTGTCTTGCTTTGGCTTTCAGAGGTGTCTGATTTTTAAACTTGCTCTCCCTTTGTTTACTGATGACCCGAAATTGACTTAGTCGATTCCATTCCACTGCATTGGAAGTACCAGGTTGTGCAATATCGCATGTCTTTAAAAAGTTTAATAGAGCTTCAATATTTTGATAGTCATTTGCTCTAGCAGCCGATTGTACGATCGTATCAGAAATCCCTCCAATAATGCAGGATACAGCATCAGTGCCAAATATGCTGCAGCAATTTAATAACGCTACTTTTTCATAGTAGTAAACAATGTAAGATTCATGCTTTTGTTTGGAACGCTGAATCATTTCCATAAGGCATTGGTGAAAATCGCGTTTCATCGGGAAAGCTTTCCTTAACTCCATTTTCCACTCCTCCCAGTTGTGACTTATAGTTGGTAAACTGCGATACCAAGTACTCGCAAGTCCTTGCAATTTGGATATGGCGAAGGTAGTGGCTTCATCGCTCCAGTTGTAGAGGGTCTTGAGTTCGTCTATTCTTTGACACCATTTATCAATCGACTACCGCCGATCTTCTGGATTGAAATATGGTACCATGTTATCCTGAGGGTTTGGATTCCTTTGTATTGGACAGTCTCTTCCGATCTTCATTTCCATCAGTTTCACTAGGTATTTTACAATATTAGCTAATCCAGAGATTTCGCTTTGATTTGTAGCTAATGTTGATACACTAGTACTTGGTATCGGTTCTTCCTCATCCGAGGAGGATATTGGGGAACGAATACGCCTCCTCTTTGAAATAGTTCGATTTCCTTGATCCTCCATGCTATAGGAGAGACCTACCCAGTATACGAATGTACAATACTATTTTAGTTGTTACTTACTGTACTCGTGTCGGGGCCCGAATATGCACTAATTCACAAATTCAAGTATAAGGGCGCCCAATTTAGTATTAGAGGGTATTAAAATACTGAACACTTAAAACGTGCGAACTATTGAAACACAAAGACTGACTGATAACGGAATAATACGTGGATATAAACAGCTGCTTGCGTAATTGCAGAAATATATTTCTACACTTTTTGTCTGGGCAAGCAAAAACCGGGCAAATGCGGGTATTATGTAACGTATGAAACACCTCACAAGATTTTATATTTTGGGATTAATACCGCATGGATAGTAAAATTCAATAACATAATACGTTATCTGTAAGTACCGTGTTGATTATGAATTTGATTCAACATATATACATAAATCAAGTATTCGTATCCCATGCCTTACTGAACAGCCAAAACACACGTCTGCACTCATCGACACTCGGTGCTCTCACTGCCCGAATATTCACCATTCTCCCGTGTTTTTGTCTTGGTTAGGTAATAGGCGGTTTTTATTATTGAAATCAACGATAATTGAACCGATGTATAATTTTATTTTTTAAAACTAGTTCAACAAACTAAATAAATATTGCCTTACAATTCGCAATTTATATTCGGTGATATTTTTGGGCAATGTAATCATCAACACCGATTCCAGATCTGACGGATATAAAGACAGGCACTTATCATATTCATCTACACATAGACCGATTTCGGCCACGTCACTCGGTTTATGAACATATAAAATATTATTAATTACGGTGCACAGTATGACATAGTCTGCTCTCAACAACATTTTGATATTAAATGAAAAAATTCGCTCGGAGATTTTCATTTTATGAAAAGGAGTGGGGGAGGATGAAATCATCAGGCATTGGCGTTACATATATTTATTTCAAAACAATTTTTTTAGACACTACATTCCAATTCTTAAATCTATTTTTATTGGTAAAAACGTTCCTCTCCCATTTTTCTTCAAGATCGAGTTTTACAAACATTGCAGTCATTTGATTACGTGACTCACGCATTTCCAGTAATCCTTTCACCTCTTTGATTTCCGCTAGATGATTCTCGATGCGGTCGTTAAGCGACATGGTCCTTCGGTAGAAACGTGTAGACCTACTCGTACAATTTTTCGCAATTGTTTAAACTGCACAACCATTTAGTTTTTTCGCTGTGGTATATACACAATGGTACTGCCCTCTCGTATTTCGGTATTTCCAACCAATCACCATTCACTAGATTCTCCACATTTATTATTTTGACTGTTTGGTCGACGACGGATCGTAGGAATGTTTCCTTGACTTTTCCCTTGACATAGACGCAGTCGACATTGAACAAAAACTTTTCTATTATTTCTCGTAGAAGTTCGTACGCCACATAGCCGCTCGAGTACCAAAAACCCAATAAATTTTGCTCCAAATATCGCACCTGTTTTTTATCTGAATCACCGAGTGTGAGAAAATCCCTGGGTGGTTTCAATAGCACATGCAACGTTTGTTTGTTGATTTTAATTGACAATTCTTTGGGGTAAAAACACCCCTCCAACGTGAAACCCTGAACATCTACTACCGCTACCTTCATCGTCTCATCACCAACTAGTTGGCAATTTTCTAGATCACGTTCCTAACAATTTCACTTAACGGCAAATACTCCATGACGCAATCGTGCACGATGACGCAATAGACTCGAGTTTTTTCCGGAAAACCCTTAGTGCTCTCTATGTCTAGTTTTACGTCGACCGTATTGGATTTCATTGATTCATTTCTTCGGGAACAATCGATGACAAAGAGGGGAGCATCTTCTCCAAAATCATTATAGCTTAGTAGAGGTTGTTTGTCTCGAACGTTCGTAAAACTGGGATAAAATTCCACATAGTTATGGTAGGCGTCCACGTAGTCGTTTTTTGCAAAATTCAATCTGAGCCGCTCGAACGGATAATAGTCACCGTTCAATATTAATCTTACATCAGATATGTCCCCGTGATCGAATCTTGACGAATCCTTTTTAGCGTTCTCCTTACGATCAGTTTGAAACCCTACGATAACATAACGGGAACTTTCCACGGCCGCCGAAGTTTTGACAGACCAGATTTCTCTTTGTGAGTCCTTGGTGAGAGCCGGAAGCTCGTGCACTTCCCATTTTCGAAATGGAATTATTATAGGTTTATCCAGTTTGATTGATTCCAACAGATCTAGCCTAATCATGTCGTTTGGTTGAATATGTTTCACTTTTAATTCAATGTTATTAATTGTCAATTCTGCCGTTAATTCTACCGTCGTGTCTGGCGTTTGTTTCAACATCAAGGAGTTGTTATTATTGCGGGATCTTATTAGTCTTATGGTTTGCTTCCCACAAATAGCGTATTGATAATCGTTAAAAATCCCAAAAAAATGTTTAAGTGGCATTCTTATATTGAACGTTCCATCATCTTTTACTGCTAAACCTTCATGGGGATAAGACCATCCTGAAGTTATCAGATATCTGTCAGAGTTGGGAGGATAGCACAAATACGCTCTTATGGCGCTTACAATTCCCGGGTCTCGCACGCTCTCCAATTCCTTACTATTTATTTCGTAGGAGACAGAGTCAAATAAAAATCCGGCGGCGTTATTGGCGAGTTTACACGAACCAGTTCCACCGGTCTTAGTTAACTTTCCCTTAATACAAATTGCCGCATCATACATTAATAGCCAGGAATCACCTTGATTAATAGTAATCTCCACTATATCATTGTTCATGAATGATTTAACAAAGGGATAGTAGGTGCGCGTCTCCAGCCGTTGAATGGATTCGTCAAAATTTGGGTTTCGATGCACGTCGAAAACTTGGGGCGTTAGAGACATTGTAACCGAGAGATTCCAAAAATAAACGGTTCTCGAGAGTAAGATTTTTACCACGATCTAAACACCTCAAAGGTGCGGCAGGTTGTGATCCTCGCGAATAACTTCGATCGTTTTTATGTGGTTGGTATCTGTTGTCAAAGACTAGACCCATCAAGATAATCTCTTTAATTCCAACCTCACAATAATTTCTTCTCCCCGAAAATTTACCAATTCAAAATTTTGATCGAGAATCGACAGGGTAATATTATTGATTTCTCGCTTAGTCACCGGTACGTAGAGAAGATTTCTTGGCGTTTCGTCAATGGCGTAACCGGGATCGGCTCCTATCGCAAACTCGTATATCGTATGCGTGGGACGATTATTACAATAAGCTCCGACTGTTATATTACTGTCTATATGCACGGTTCTAACTTTAACGATGTTTACGGGTAAATCCGACGAATGCAGTATGCCCGGCTTTAATATACGTTCCGAGAATCCCAAAATTTTTCCTATCGAACCTTCTGTTTGAAAATCTATCGAATCGTTTTGACTATAAATCTCACACTGGAGAGTGCTATTGTTGGCCTTTAACGAAAACTCGTTTTGAGGTTTGTCCCCTTTGACAAAATTTAATGATTTAATTATCTGAGATTCTATAACGCTAATCTCATATGAACCGGTGGGAATTTCTATGGTCTTTCTCTGATTATTTTTATCGATGAAGTAAAATTTGTTTATGCCCGCGCTCTTGTCAATATTCGGTATGCTGTTGTAGGAGTGAAATCCTAAAAGAGCTAATCCGTATTCGGCGCCCTGATCTAAATAGATTGGCGTGTCAAAATCAATAGATAACGTGGAGGAGGTACTGTGCACAGTGAATATCAGCGAGGACATGACTGAACGTTTTTCACATGAAACCACATCTTTTATAGAGAAACTCCAAACAAAGATGGCCACAATTTATTTCGCTGTATTTTTGGTAGGGACTATTATTATATGCAATTTTCACACCTTTCCCTAAATAGGTAATCAGTTCGGGGGGCGGTTTTAACCCGCCAAAACTGTCAAAATATTCCACATGATTGCCGCATTTCTTATAAGCTACCCAATGCGTTCCGCTGTTCCGCACCACGTCTAAATTTACAATTGCCGATTCGTTCTTATGTGGGCCGTTTCGTGGAAGAGTGTCTCGCATAAAGACCCCTCTAAAATTTCTTAATTTTAACTTTTTGGCAAAATTTATCAAATCTCTGTCTGACAGCGGTTATTAGGTAGCTTTATTGGTAGTTTTTTTGTTGTTTTTTGAGGAAAAGACCAAATCCTCCACGATTATTTTTTCGTAGGTATAGTCCCGAACCGTCTTTTCCTATCTTTTCCATGGCTGTGTTGTGCCTTTTTTCCTCTTCCAACTTCTTTTGCGCTTGTTTCGCGTCTAGTATAGTTCTTACAACAGAACTAGTTCCTCCTGCCACCGACCCCAGAGCTCCTAAGGCCCCAAGTAGAGGCAAAAGCGGTAGAAACCCACCAGTTTTTCGCTCGAACGGGATAATCCTCGGTATCCGAATATTTTTCTTTTCTCCTGCTTTCTTAATAGCTATGCGAGCGGCTCGGATGGCTGCCAATGATGATTTTTTCAAATTTTTCATATCGTTAAGTTGGTGTTCATCGAATGATCTTTTCAGGGACTTTGCAACTTTTTTTACGATATCTCGTCTAAATGATGTCGGTCTCTTTTGTTTTGCTCCCATGCCCAGCTTTCGTTTCGTCTTCATCGCTGTGGTGACGAACCAAGCGGCAGCCTTCTCTCCAAATTTAGCGTCTTTCGATTTGACCATATCCCAGGCGCGATTTTCCAATTCCCAGTCTGCCTTGTGTCGCTCTTCCACAGATTTATTTTTCAAATATGCCAAGTCGTGAATTCTACAGGCTGAGTCAAGTTTATTTACGCCGGAATCACCCCTTTCGATTCTTTCCCGTAATTTTGTTCCTGGCCCACAAAACTGATAGCCGGAGATATGCAATTCGACGGGTAGTTTGTTAATTAAACTGTTTACTAGACCTTCACCGGTGATTAGCAACATCGAAATGAATATGTTCCCACTCGCGCGCTCCTGTTTATGAACGAACATCAAATTCGTGTTCCCGACATCGAGACGAGTCCAACGAGGTGCCGCAAGGGCATATTCCTCGCACCGGAAATGGACACCGGAAGTTGACGTTTTTGGCTTCTCCTCGATCCCCTGATCATTATTTGAGTGTCAGAATATTTCTACCTAGCGCCGATCTCCCGCGGTAAGACTTTAAAGCTTTTTTATGCGAAATTCGTGTTCCCGACGTCGAGACGAGTCCAACGAGGTACCGCAAAGGCATTTTCCCCACACCGGAAATGGACACCGGAAGTTGACGTTTTTGAATTCTCCTCGATCCCCTGATCATTATTTAGGCATCAGAATCGTTCTACCTAGCACCGATCTCCCGCGATAAGACTTTAAAAATTTTATGTCAAAATCGTGTTTTCCTCACACCGGAAATGGAGACCGGAAGTTGACGTTTTTGGATTCTCCTTGATCTCCTCTACATTTTCTTAAAAGGCGGTTTGGTTCTAGCAAGCACCGATCTCCCGCGATAAGATTTTAAAGTTTTTTATTTCAAATTCGTGATCCTCATGACGAATCGAGTCCAACGAAGTGTCACAAGGGCATGTGGCATGTTTTATTTTTACCCACAGTCACTCTGTATATTTCTTACCTTTTGTTCCATCCTGTATATTTCTCCCATTCTGTATATATATTTTTTCCTGGTCTTATTTTTTGTTCCAACCTGTATATTTCTCTTTTTGTTCCATCCTGTATTTTTTCTCTTAATATTTGTCCACACTGTATTTTTTTCTATCTGTATTTGTCCATTCTGTATATTTCTCTTCCATCCTGTATTTTTTCTATCTATATTTGTTCCATCCTGTATATTTCTACCATCCTGTATATTTATCTTTTTGTTCCATCCTGTATATTTCTCTTTTTGTTCCATCCTGTATTTTTCTATCTGTATTTGTCCATTCTGTATATTTCTCCCACCCCGTATTTTTTTTTCTCTTAATATTTTTCCATCCTGTATATTTCTCTTTTTGTCCCATCCTGTATATTTCTCCCACCCTGTATATTTCTCCCATCCTATTTTTTTCCCCAACCTAACTTTTGTTCATATTTTTTCTCAACCTAACGTCACTCTATTTTTTCCAATCTCAGCACATTTTAACATCTTAAGACGATCTCAAGACATCTAAGACAGGCTCAAGACTCCCTTCCCTCTCAGGCCCCCGGATCCGGATCCTTTCACGCTACCTGACAGGCGTCCCTCGAGGTGCAAGCGCGCGCGCGCCCGAACGGATGACGTCGGCGAGACAGAACCTTGCCATTTCTACGGTGCGATTAGAATATGGACGGGTGGACGAGTGGTCAAGGCGACGGGACGGGACACGAACGGAACCGGTTCGATTCCAGGCTAGGAGTTTTTTTATTTCATTCCAGGAAAAGGCAACGTCGCACCAACACGACAAAATCGAGGATCCGGCAACGCCGCCACTGAACTGACAGAGATAACATGAATTTAACTCGACCGGAAGTCGTTATCTTATATGGGAAAATACACGAGTGCCAGTGAGATAGAAGATGGATCGACCCCTTTGCCTCACTACTATGGGCTGTTTCGAATCCAGAGGGATTTTCTTGTGAAAGGCGAGTTTCGAAGTTTTTCCTCCAACCACCAGGCCACCCACCACCTCCGGCCTGTTATTTTGGGACTTTTCGACTTCTTTGCGAAGATGTACTTATAATTTTCCACCTTTGGGACCACGAGGCGACAGTGAAGGTATACGTCACGAGCATACGTCAGCATCCATACGACGCGCACGTACGTCAGAGGCGCTACGTCACCAGGCACGTCTTGACAGTAGACAACCGTCGGTTGAAAAGAAGAAGACCCCAGGGATTAAATCTTGGCAAGTCCATTCCATTTATCTTTTCTCGTTTTACAATCTTTTATTATTGATTGGTCAAAATTATTAAAATATCATTTCCACCCATAATAACGTTTATAATATCAACTTATTTAATTTATGTGCGCCCAGTATAATTATACAAGGTACCCAGGGTTATCTCAATACTTGTATTGACAAGTATTGAGTTTACCCTTTTTTTGTAGTTTTAATACTATACTTACCTATACTTAGGCTGTGACGCCATACCTGAAATTAGGACTAGGTTCCATGTTCCATGTGATACGTAATTATTAATTTACTGTTGATTTAAGTTACTTTGAGCATCCCATAATGTACGTACTGCAACTGTGATAATAATAGTATATCAATATAATACCAATATTATTGTTACTAAATTTTCCCGTTTTATTTATGCCATCAAGGGCCTTCACTTTCTGCTTCAAGAGTTTTTAACAAAACGGGTGGCGCTTTACCTAATTATTTACATTTCATGTCCTTTAACAACCCACACCACTCTCCGCATATGAGTTACCGGGACAACCCCTTTTAAGTGTGCCTTTCCGAAGTTAACAAAATTTATAAGTATTTGTTTTTCTACCGTTTTTTCTGCCTTGGACTCTCCGAGTTGCGTGGCAGAAATTTGGCGCCCAACGTTTCATTTAGGGTATTGTTACAGTTGCATACAGGTTTTTCAAAGTTTTGATTTTTTTTAGTTGCCTTGTTCTAATACCGCCTGAAAAGAAATGGTGAGAAATTTTCATTGAAGCCGAATATGCCTGGGTTTTCATTATTTTAAAATTATTTGCAAATTTGCTTACGTTACTTTTTTTAATTCGTTGTAATTTTGTAAAGTTACGTAATTGTCGTATTCTGTTAAATTATTTTTTATTGCGTTTTAATCTGGTTGAAATAATTTCAAATTTGGTCCCAAGTCCCAAAAAAAATAATTTAGAAGTATTTTCATTGAGGTTCATTTTTTTAGTGGTAATATTTAAAACTGTAGGTTTTGATTTTGTCCGTGTTTATAGTTTGTTTACTTGGATATTTATTGAATATCGGGTAAACTGAATTTGTGATTATTGCAAATAAGTTGTTTTGCGCGAGAAGTTTGGAGGAACTGCGGCCTGTTTTTTTGTCTCTAGCCTGGTGCGTCGTTTTTTTTGCTTGTGCATTTGCGAATGCGATTTGAATTAGATACAAAAACGCGACTGGGCTCTTATAGATTGCGATATTTTATATTGATCCAAAAAAAAAGGCCTGCTTAATTAGGTATCTACAGGGTGGTCAAAATTTACTTTTGCGGAGTTAATATTTTCTTACAATTGTTTTACATTAATATTGTAAGTTTGCAACCGTTTCTTATATTTGTTGTTAATGTAGTTTTTCTTAATTGGAGGAAAATTAGCCGCAAAGAAATAATAAAACCAGAACAAGTTAACTTAGTAAAATTAGGTCTTTAATTGATTTGGATATATTTTTTTTAAAGATATTATTTCCTGGAGTAGTATTATACCCTGGCGGTTGGGAGTGGCTTTCGCCTTTTTTTTGTTTTTTTTTATTAAGCAAGGGTAGGGTTTTAAATAGTTGCCTGCTACTAAATTACATCCATTCAGTTATTGGTTGGCGCTGATTTCTTGGCGAGAGATATAGTGAAATAAAATTTTGATTAGTTTTGATTTGCTTTTTTGAATACCTGCATTTTTTGCTGGAGTTGCTAGGTTAAGTAATATGGAGGTTAATCGACTTTTGGGAGAGGAATTAACTTACGAGTTGGGTATTCGTGGCCTTCGAACTACGGGTACCGTCCAAGAAAAAAGAGCACTATTGAGGGATGCTTTTAGACTGGAACGGTTAAGTCAAGCACAAGTACCATCTGAAGTAAATATGGATCCTGTTGAAGAGTTATGTTTGTGTAGGGCGAAATGAAATAACTTGGCTTCGGATATTTCCGCGTTTGATTACAACAATCGAGATAATGAACAGAAAAGGATTCACACCCGACTTTTACATGTCCACTTGCGGTTGCAAAGAATTTGTTGTCAAGCGGAAATTGACATCTCTTTGAGGCAGGATCTGTTAACCCGTTGTTATCAACTTATGGGCGAACTTCAAGGCGTGTCCAATCGAGTTGATGGAGTAACTTTTCAGGCTAGTCCTAACGGTTCGGTGGGTGAACGCGGTGCGGATGCGGCAGTAGAGGTCGATCCTGGCGACAATGAGCTAATAACTTTGGATGAAAATGTCTCGCATCCCCCAATGACATCGTCGCGGATAGACGGTGGTCTTTCAGGAAACGCAGAACCCCCGGTAGATCTACGTCGACCCATTGCACCTCCAGTATCCTCTAATTCTGAGCCTGGGTCTAGTCTTGGTGCTTTGCGTCAGCCTGAATCAGATCAGAGTCACGGCAGGTTCTTTTCTTATCGTCTAAGTAATGTCAATGCCCCGGATCACAATGACACTCAATCGAACCCCCGTGTGCAAAATCTTCCAGAGTCATGTTTGTCTCGCGAGGATAACCGTCAACCTTCCGGTAGAGATAGAGAGCCCTCTTACCCTGCGGCCCCCATCAGTCATCAGCCTCGCGGTGCAGTCTCGGCGATTCGCCAGTCGCCCATTCGGTCCTCTGGACCTCAGCAGGTTACCTTTTCTGATCGTGTGGGTGTACACGGATATTCTAGCTTTTCGGTCAGTGATCAGAGTCAATCACTGCGTGATTTCTATTCTCGTCTTGCTCGCAGAGATTCTACTATCCCCACGGATAAACTCCTTCATCACTCTGATCCATACGTGGACCTTGCGGATAGGTTAGATAATTTCCAGTTCTCCCCCATTCGAGGTTCCAGAAATAATTGAAGACCTCGGTGCAAAAACCGGACAAGTCCACTTTTGGGTAAAATTGACTTTTTCCACTACATTTATGTATTAAAATATCGCCGATCGATTGGTGCAAGAATCAGACAAGTCCAAAGCATGATAACGTTGATATATAGCTTAAGGACTTGGCCGCTCGCATTCTTGGGTGCAAGAACCAGACAAGTCCGGGAGTTTCTTTTTCATTTTCCCAAAACTTGTAAACTATGGACTTGTCCTGTTTTTGCACCGAGGTCTTCAATTGTTGTCAGCCGGACTATTTTAGACCTATTGATGTTGGTCGATGGAATGTAACTTTTGATGGTCAGTCTAGCGTAAATGATTTCCTAGCCCGTGTAGAAGAAATTAGGATATCGCGTGGGGTTTCGAAAGAACAGCTTTTGCGGTCGGCACTAGAGATGCCTTGATGTGGTTTCGGACCGGTTCCTTTGCGAGTTGGGATGATTTCGTGTTTCAGTTGAGGAGTGCATTTCAATCTACCGATTACGAATTTGGATTGTGGGATGAAATTAGGAGACGGACTCAGGGTGCTCAAGAACGTGGTGTGAATTACGTCGCTGCTATGGAGAATTTGTTTCGTAAACTCCCGGAACTTCCTGCGGAGTGTACGCGCTTACAGATTGTTCGCAGAAATCTACTGCCCACCATTCAGAGTAGATTGTCCACTGATGTAATTTCTAATTTATCTGAACTTGTTAGACTGAGTCGCGCGGTGGAGGAGACAGAGGCACGTATTCAACGTTTTGCTCCCCCTCCCACTAACTATCGTCAACTTTTCGAGCCATCTTTGGCCTATCACCGTCCTACTTTGTCCTACATCTCCGCTATAGAGGAGTCGCGTAAATAAAAAGAGTCAACAGTCCCTCGTGTCGATGCTGTATCAACGGAACCCAGTGTGTGTTGGAATTGTAAAGCCGCTGGGCATCGGTTTCGTCAATGTGACAAACCAAGGCGTCGTTTTTGCTTTCGGTGTGGACGTGATGGGGTCACATCGATCACCTGTTCGTCTTGTCCAAAAAACTCACTAAGGGAGAGACGGTAGGTCAGTCGTCTCTCCAACATGCTCCACATAGTTCTGTGACCACTATCCGAACCCGAAGTCTTGTTTTATTAGATTACATTTTGGCCCACGCTAAAAATGACGAGCGTCCCTATTTGGAAGTTAAAATTCTTGGAAAGCGTCTTCTGGGTCTGTTGGATAGCGGATGTTCTCGTACGGTTTTGGGTTCACGAGGATGGGAAGTTATGAAGACATGTTGTACTTTTAATAATAGGATAAGGTCGGCTTGCGTGGTCGCGGATGGACGACTGTGCGAGGGAATTGGTTCTGTAAATGTTCCATTTCAGCTACGAGACAGAGTGGTTGCTATTGAGGTCTTGGTCGTCCCAGAGCTTCCCCACACTCTAATTCTTGGAGTCGATTTTTGGCTTCGCATGCGGATTATTCCAGATTTGTATTCCGGCGAGTGGTTTTTCCGCGAAGACGATATTATAGACCTTCCTCAAGTAGCTACAATTCAACCTCTTGGTGAGTTGTCTCTGGAACAACGAGCTGAGTTGGAAGCTGTGACTTCTGACATGTTTTCTTCGATGGGTAAAATATTAGGATGTACTTCTCTTGTGGAGCTCGTGATAAAAACCGATACTCCACCGATTAAGCAACGCTATTATCCTCTCTCCCCTGCTCTCCAGAGGGAGGTAAATAATGAGCTGGAGGAGATGCTGGCGAATGGGATTGTAGAACCCTCTAAGTCGCCTTGGTCTAGTCCGGTGGTCATGATCCGAAAAAAATCAGGGGGTTGGAGGTTTTGCGTTGATTATAGGTCACTTAATAAGGTTACCGTCCCTGATGCCTACCCGATTCCATATGTTAGTGCCACACTTGACAAACTTCGTGACGCTCGATACTTAAGTACGCTTGATATAAAGTCAGTCTATTGGCAGATACCTATTGAGGAAGAGTCTAGACCTTTGACAGCTTTTACAGTCCCTACCCGAGGTCTTTTCCAATTTAAAAGAATGCCGTTCGGTCTTACTAACGCGCCAGCGGTATGGCAGCGCTTAATTGATAGAGTGGTAGGCGTGGATTTGGAGCCCTACGTGTTTGTCTACCTTGATGACGTAATCATATGTACCCAACTTTTCAAAAGCTTATCGAAGTGTTACGCGAAGTAACGTCCAGGATTTTCAAAGCTGGACTCACTCTCAACCGAGAAAAGTGTGTGTTCTGTAAGCCTGACCTTGGTTATGTGGAGAATGCTTCCGGACTTTTGGTCGATCCCGACAAAGTCGATGCTATTTTGAAAATACCCACACCACGAAATGTTAAAGAGGTGCATCGTATTGTTGGCCTCGCGTCGTGGTACTGTCGGTTCGTACCAAATTTTTCTTCTATCATTTCACCGTTAACGTCCCTTACTCGAAAAAATATAAAATTCTGTTGGGATGAGCAATGTGAGACCGCCTTCCAGACGATTAAAGATCATTTAGTAAGCGCTCCTGTTTTATCGTGCCCAGATTTCAACCTACCTTTTGTGGTTCAATGTGACGCGTCAGATTATGGTTTAGGCGCCGTTTTATCTCAGCTTCTGGATGGCGATGAACGAGTCATTTGCCATCTTAGTCGGTCTTTGAATAAGAACGAGCGAAAATATAGTACCACTGAAAAAGAGTGTTTGGCAGTATTGTTCGCGATTGAGAAGTTAAGACCTTATATCGAGGGAAGTCGATTTACAGTAATAACACATCATTATAGTCTCAAATGGCTTAACTCCATAAAAGATCCGGTCGGTAGAATTGCCAGGTGGGCTATTAGACTGCAACAATACGACTTCGATATCGTGCATAGTAAAAGCCGCGAAAATGTTGTCCTAGACGCGTTATCTAAAAGCGTGCCCGTCGTGGACACTATTGACTCTCAGAAAACTGTCGAGAATTTGGAGCCGCGTGACCACTGGTACCGGCAGATGATCACCAAAGAACGACGTAGCAAAGTACATCAAGCGCTGTAACATTTGTCTGAGTACGAAACCTCTTCAAAAACCGCCTGCTGGTCAGATGCGTAGCTTCCAACCTTCTACCTCTCGTCCTTGGCAAATAATTAGCGTAGATTTGGTTGGTCCGCTTCCTCGATCTTTTCAGGGATATGCGTACGTTCTGTCCGTATTCGATTGTTTTACTAAGTACAGACTGAGTCATTTTCGATGGTTTTATGGGGTATCTGCGTTATTTGTACAGATAGAAAAAAACAAGGTAGGTGTTCATGAGTTAATTTTTTGAGATATTTACGATGCTCAAAACAGATCTCTGATATCTCCAATACTTTAGGAGATACAGGGCGTTTTTGAAATTTTTGTAATTATCATAGCTCATTTGTTTTTAAACCTATATATTTCGTTGAGTTGGAGTTTTTCCTCCAACCACCAGGCCACCCACCACCTCCGGCCTGTTATTTTGGGACTTTTCGACTTCTTTGCGAAGATGTACTTATAATTTTCCACCTTTGGGACCACGAGGCGACAGTGAAGGTATACGTCACGAGTATAGGTCACGAGCAAACGTCAGCATCCATACGTCAGCATCCATACGTCAGCATCCATACGACGCGCACGTACGTCAGAGGCGCTACGTCACCAGGCACGTCTTGACAATAGACAACCGTCGGTTGAAAAAAAGAAGACCCCAGGGATTAAATCTTGGCAAGTCAATTCCATTTATCTTTTCTCGTTTTACAATCTTTTATTATTGATTGGTCAAAATTATTAAAATATCATTTCCACCCATAATAACGTTTATAATATCAACTTATTTAATTTATGTGCGCCGAGTATAATTATACAAGGTACCCAGGGTTCTCTCAATACTTGCCAATAGTTTACCCTTTTTTGTAGTTTTAATACTATACTTACCTATACTTAGGCTGTGACGCCATACCTGAAATTAGGACTAGGTTCCATGTTCCATGTGATACGTAATTATTAATTTACTGTTGATTTAAGTTACTTTGAGCATCGCATAATGTACGTACTGCAACTGTGATAATAATAGTATACCAATATAATACCAATATTATTGTTACTAAATTTTCCCGTTTTATTTATGCCATCAAGGGCCTTCACTTTCTGCTTCAAGGGTTTTTAACAAAACGGGTGGCGCTTTACCTAATTATTTACATTTCATGTGCTTTAACAACCCACACCACTCTCCGCATATGAGTTGTGAGAGAGGCGGTTGATGCTATAGAGTTACATGCTACACCACGCGGATCATTACGCTACCAGTTTTGTTTTAGTTAACAGCAAATAAAGTTTGGAATTCATATTAAGAATCGCTTTATTTACCAGTTTCGATGTAGTGACATCATACTGCGTCCTTTATTAAAAGAATTAGGAGATATTTTCTACAGTAATTCTTTTTTAGAATCTTTGTTTTAAGGGCCCTCAGTTTTTTTTTCACAGATTGATTTTTCGACAGCTAAAGATTAATAAAACACAAATTACAGCAAGAGTTTTTATTTTGATTGTAGACTCTCAGATGTTGATTCCCCGAGCGCCTCAACCCGCGGTCGCCTTTGCCCAACACATTCCCCTCCCCACCGCCAAATTCGCTGGCGCGCTCCGCCGCAGAGATACGTTTTGGCCGGGGCCGGCCGGGGTCGGGCCCGCTAGTCGCTTCCCGAGGTAGAGTAGGTAGACGCCGCGTGGCGTTCGGCTAGTCAGGAGGCCGGCGGTCGCTGCATTCAAGCGGTAGACTACGCCCGACATCAAGCGCGAATTACGGAATCACCACATTCCCTTATCTGTGTTTAGATAAATAAACAACCCCATTAGGTAGGATAAGAATCCACTTATCTGTGAAAAACAAGAAGGCACTTTTGGAGCAACCTTCGCCTTTTTAAGTTAGTCTAGATTTTAGATTCCTGATGTTAAGACCTCTCTTTGTAATCTAGTGTGTAGAAAAGAAATAAAAAACCTTTTTTAAAAGTTACTCAATCGGGTACATCATTTAACTGGCGCTGCGAACAGGATCCGCTGCACGTACAAGCTTCCGTTTAAGCCAAAAGGCCGGGATTGCACAGTACGGTCGATTTTTATCGTTCGGCGCGGATCTCCAAAAGAAGTAAGATCGGAAAACCTCCACTGCATCCACAAAGGAAAAGGACGGCCTCCGAGACAACTTCCACGAACATTTCTTCACGCTGCACCACGACTACAAGAGAGACTTCACCAGCAGAAGCTGTTCCACTAAGGCACACCGAGGACTCGGCTTTTGAACAAATCTTGGGTGAGAAAAGTGTGTGAATTTCTCATTGCGACTCTGTCATAGTTTAAGCAACCCGTAATATTTTATTTGCAAAAATTGATCTACAAATCGAAAGAAAGAAATTTATTGAAAAGAAAGTTGAAAGGTTTTCACCATATTTAAAACCAGACGAGATGCCTACACACGGTGAATCGTCCAATGCTGTTCAAATGACTTACAATGATATTAACGCGAAATTTAATTTGTTAAAAAATACTGTCCCTACATTTTGCGGTGGTACCGAAGAGTTGAACTTTTTCTTAAAACGAGCAGAAAAATTTCTAAACGAATTAAGATTTTCTGATGTGAGTTTAAATGACACTTTTTTCAATTTCGTTTTGTCTCAAATACAAGGAGACGCACGTAGGCAGATAATTTTGCATGATCCCGAAGATTGGCCCACCTTAAAGACACTGCTTTTACAAAAATTCGCTGATAATAGGTCTGAACTTACTCTCCAAAATAGGCTAACCTCTTGTTACCAATTTCCAGGTCAAAATATTGAAAATTACGCTAATGAAATAACAAACCGGTTAATACAATTGAAGGAACATATATCTCTTCACGAAAATAACGTTACGGTTAAAGAAACAAAAAACAAAATGTATGAAGAACAAGCCCTTAACTGTTTAATGGCAGGTATAAACGAGCCATATCGCTCTTACCTTCTAAATAATAAACCCGCTTCTATTGAAAATGCTATTAATTTATGTCAAGATTATGACAATGTTCAAAACCAAGCCAATTGGTTAAATTTCGTAAGAAACAATTCCAATAAAAGATCGAATAATTTCCAAAGTTTCCAGCAACCACCTAAACAAAATTTCCAAAGACAGTCTATACCACGTAATAATTACCACAATAGGAATTATAGTCGTAATAATGAACAATTTAATAGGCATAATTTCAGTCAACCACGACAAAGTTATACAAGGCAAAATTTCCAAAACCAAAATCAGAGGAATTTCAATCAAAATATCTTCAAGTCAAACTCTCCCATGTGGAAATATAACCCTAGTAATAATAATTACCACGATAGGAATAACTACAATAACGGAAATAATTATAATAATAGTAACAATCGCTATAATAATAACTTTAATCCCCAATACAGAAATGATCAACAAACAAACATGTCTAGAGCACCAACCCGTCAGTACGAACCTATGTCAACGCGTACGATTCCGGCAACACAAATAAATAACATGGAATTTGAACCCAGTAGCTCGTCAAAAACAAATACAGCACATTCACAAATCGAAAATTTTCTAATGACGGCCTCGAGCAGTTCGAAAAACCCGTAGTAACTCACAATGTCAATAGTCTAACCGATTTCGAAAATCTACCGCTCATTTTCTCTGAAGATTACAAATTAAAAATTTTAATTGACACTGGAGCTTCAATATCGGTAATAAACTCAAAAATTGCGCAAAAATTATTCCCAAACCAAGCTTTTTCTTTCAATTGCGAAATTTTAGCATGTAAGAATAAAATTTTAAGTAAACAAGCCATACTAGCCCCTATCTTAAAAGAATTTGATATTTTCGAACCCATTATATTCATAATAATAGATTGGCACGATAGTTTTGATTGTCTTTTAGCTTGGAAGGATTTAGTTAAGTTTAAAGCAAAAATAGACGCAGGCAGGCACCTTTTGCAATTTCCTCATCTTGATATACCACTACAATCTCACTTACAGCAATGCGTTATAACAAATATCCAAAACGGAATTGTGATAATCCCTCAAATGAAAAATGACTCAGAAACTTATCCCGAATATATTTGCCACGTAGAAAATTTTAGAGCACCTTTCCCGTTCAATAACAAACCTAATAAAAATTTCTCCACAATAGAAAGTGAACCCATTGAGAATTTTGAATTATTAAGCCCAGAAATAATTAAGCCCGAAAGTTTAAGCGCAAAACTTAATGTACCTATACGTACAGAGCACATGAACGACGAAGAAAAATATAAAATTATCGCCCTATGCAAAGAATTTAAAGAAGTTTTCCACGACCCAGAAACTACCTTACAACCTTGTAAAGCAACCACTCATTCTATTAGGACTTCCGATGATAACCCTATATATATAAAAAATTATCGATACCCTTTCCATTTAAAACAAGAGATTCAAAAACAAGTGCAAACGCTTTTAAAAAATGATATAATACAACCTTCCATATCACCATACTCATCCCCTGTTTGGATAGTACCGAAAAAGGTAGATGCGTCGGGACAAAGAAAATTCCGTATGGTTATAGATTTTAGAAAACTAAACGAAAAAACGATAGAAGATAAGTACCCTCTTCCCCGCATTGAAGAAATCCTAGATAACTTAGGTAAATCACAATATTTTAGTACTCTTGATTTGGCCCAAGGATTCCATCAGATCCCCTTACATTCTGATTCGGTGGAAAAAACCGCATTCACGGTAGAAAATGGACATTATGAATATACACGCTTACCTTTTGGATTAAAAAACGCACCCGCGGCTTTCCAGCGAATGATGGACCATGTTCTACACAAATACCTTCATAAAACTTGTTTTGTTTACATGGATGACGTAGTAGTATTCTCAAAATCCTTACAAGAACATTTAAATCACCTCAGACAAATTTTCAAATGTTTATTGCAAAATAATTTACGCGTACAGTTAGACAAAAGTGAATTTTTAAGAAAAGAAGTACCTTTCCTAGGACACGTAATTTCAACCGAAGGAATAAAACCTAACCCGGAAAAAATAAAAGCTATAGACGAATTCCCACTTCCGAAATCACAAAAAGAAATCAAATCATTTTTAGGACTTTTAGGATTTTATCGAAAATTTATCCCAAATTTCGCGGATGTTACAAAACCTTTTACACATTGTTTGAAAAAAAATACTAAAATAAATACCGAAGATCCAAAATACATTGAAGCTTTTAAACTTTCCAAAGAACTATTATCCAATCACCCTATTTTAGCATATCCGGATTTCGAACAACCTTTCGTCCTAACCACAGATGCTAGCAACGTCGCTATAGGAGCTGTATTATCGCAAAACCAACACCCAATATCGTACTTTTCTAGAACTTTGAACTCAGCAGAAAAAAATTATGCCACAATAGAAAAAGAACTTTTAGCCATTGTAGATGCTTGTAAACATTTTAGACCGTATGTTTTTGGACAGAAATTTCTAATAGAAACTGACCATAAACCTTTAGTTTGGCTATTTTCTCTCAAAGAACCCAACTCTCGACTAGCTAGATGGAAACTCAGGCTAGAGGAATATAATTTCGAAATTAAATATAAAAAGGGAAAAGATAACCACGTAGCAGACGCACTATCCAGAATTGAAATTAACGCAATCCACCCTCTTGTTGATGACGCAGATTCAATCACCCCTGAACCTCCAGAAGAAAACTTATATGACTTAATCGACGAATTAACTGACCAACTTTCCCAACGAGAACTCGAAAAAGAAACAGCACAAACCATTCACTCTAATGCCGAAGACCCAATTGTCGAAATTCCTATATCAGAAAAGTCCCTTTCTCAGTATAATTCCGCTATTTACATTAAGTTAGGAGATAAATACGAAGTAAAAATTGTAAAAAGAAATAAAGTAGCGAAACGTTACAATCTTACAATTTGAATAGGCTCAGAAAAAGAACAATTAACTACTTTCATTAAAGAATATTTGTTACCAGATAAAATCCATGGCATATATTTCAGTGATAACGAAATCGAAAAAATATTCCAAAAAGTAATTAAAGAACAATTTTCCTCAAACCTTAAATTTCATAAAGTACTCTATGCCCCTAACACTATAAATACAGATTTGTTTATGAAAGTTTTAGAAAAATATCATTCAACAAATCATAATGGAATAAATGAAACTTATGAACATTTTAGGAAAATATATGATGCGTATAAATTAAAAACGATAATCTCTAACTATATAAATCAATGTGAAACCTGTTTGCTTTCCAAATATGAAAGAAACCCTTTAAAACCTCCGTTTGAAGGACCCTTAGTTTCTAATCGCCCATTTGCCCACATATTTCTTGATATATTTACCTTTGATAACCAAAACTTTTTAACAATATTCGACCTTTTTTTCAAAATACGCACAAGCATACGCAGTTGAGAACAAAACAGCTATCACTATTACTAATAAATTAAGACATTTTTTCACACACCATAATTTGCCATCAAAAATAACAGTAGATAATGGTACAGAATTCAACAACGATCTTCTAAAAGAATTTTGCGCTCTATTCAAAATAAATTTACATTTATCCACAACAAAAAACCCAAATTCCCTCTCACCAATCGAACGTCTTCATAGCACTTTAAAAGAAAAATTGATTATATTACGCAATCAAGATAAAAATGAAAGCACTTCAAATTTAATGACCACAGCTGTCTTAATATACAATCAATCCGTACATTCTACGCATGGTTTTACCCCTTTTACATTATTATACGGCCCTTACGATGATTTAAACGCTCACGAAATTAATCTAGACAAAGGAATTTATCAAAAATATAATCAGACACGAAAGAAAGAAATATTACCCTTCTATGAATCCCTTTATGATAAAGAAAAACGATCTAAAACACGAAGAATAGAAAAGGCAAACGAAAATAGAAAACAAAATCTTCCAGAAATAAGCGGAACAACTTATGTAAAAACAAAAGACAAACAATTCCATAAAAAATCCAAACCCTTGTATACGAAAACGCAAATGAAAACAATAACCGCAAAACCCTCCTTCGTCTCAGGCAAAGTAAAAGGTATAGTTAGACGCTATAAAATAGATAAAATTAAAACCCCAAGAAAGATAATAAAAATTTCTTCCTTTGCAGAAAATGAAAATACTGATACTTCTGATTATATGCAACCTAGTACGTCTACATCAGTCGACGATACAGATAAGTAGAATCCCATCAAATTCTCATTATATAGCTGAGTCCGGCAAAATTAACTTCTATTTACCATAATATTTACTTTAGGATAGATTTAGGACAAATAAATGTAGTCATTAGGAATATATTAACCAACAATTATTTACTCCAAAACAAAATTAGCAGTCATTTAACCGAACAATTGAATAATAAGATAATGCACGTTCAAAATCTTTATGACTCAATTAAACCCCCGAGAACAAAAAGAGGAATGTTTAACTTCCTAGGATCCGTAGTAAAAACTGTCACTGGAAATTTAGATCAAGAAGATTTTCAGGAAATAAAAACTAACATGGAAACTTTAGAAAATAATCAAGCTCTCCTAAAAGATCAAAATTCGAAAACAGTCACGTTGCTTTCACATTTAGAAAATCAGTTTGAAAATCAGATAGAAACTCTTTCGCAATATTTTTCTCAAACTGCTGAAAGACTTTTTAACGCATCGCAAACAATAGAAATGGAAAATCTTATTTTACAAGAAAATCTACATATCGAATCATTGGCTCACTTTTTAGAAACTTTAACTCTAACTCTCCAATACTCACATAAAAATGAACTATATCCCCTTATTGTGTTTGAAAACACTCAAAGAGAAATTCAAAACGAATTACAAAAGATTTATTCTCCTGAACAATTAAGAACTCTTCAATTAACTTTAACAGAATTTATTTCAGTATTAAGAAGCCATGTCATCATTACAAATAATTTAATGATAATAATTATTCGCGTACCAATTTTCTCAGAAATCACTTATCAATTCTTAAAAATACATTTTACTATTTTTGACTCAAAAATGATTATAAATAAAAATACCAATGCTCTTAGGTATGCCAATACTTCGTTGATTGCAGACACTAGTTCTTGTATAACCTTAAGTAATCTGACCATTTGTAACAATGTTCAATTCGACCCATGTAACTTAATAACGTTCCAAAATTGTATAGTAGCTAGAATTAAAAATTATTCAGAAATTGTATTACTAAATAGTCAATCTGTTCTTGTAAACACTAATGTAAATCAAAAAATACTTGACTTAGATACATTAGATACTCACTATGTAACAACACCAAGCTTAATAAGTAATTATTCGCTAATTGAGATCAATAATACCATATATAAACAGGAAGAAACTTATGTAAATATACAAACACCTCATATAATGTCATTCGAAAAAACTGTTCAACATAATGTATCCTTACCGCACATCGAAAACTACAGTGAAATAAAAAGACAATTATTCGTTCAAAATCAAGAATTACTCTTGAACAAAATTCAATGGAAAACATACATTTCGATAATACCTATACTTATTATAGTTTTTATTACATTTATTGTTTTGTATCATTTTAGGAAAAGTATAATCAAATTATGTAAACGCAATTCGAAACCCCAAGAGGAGATACCTCTAGAAAAAATAAATCCAGTAGAGCAAATACAATTAATCTCTGAGTCTCAAAGAATTAATAGTATTTACCCGGTCTCAATGTAGGCAATTGAGAACTTATGGGGGGACGAATTACGGAATCACCACATTCCCTTATCTGTGTTTAGATAAATAAACAACCCCATTAGGTAGGATAAGAATCCACTTATCTGTGAAAAACAAGAAGGCACTTTTGGAGCAACCTTCGCCTTTTTAAGTTAGTCTAGATTTTAGATTCCTGATGTTAAGACCTCTCTTTGTAATCTAGTGTGTAGAAAAGAAATAAAAAACCTTTTTTAAAAGTTACTCAATCGGGTACATCATTTAACTCGCGCGAGGTTAAGGCTTGCGTCAACATATTATCGTCGCATGGGATATGTATATGCTACCAGTTTGTTTAATTTACAGAAAATAAAGTTTAAGATTCGGAGGATGACGTGTTTTACTACTATGTTGCTCATAATAAAGTACTTGGGTTTGTTCCTTTATTAAAAGAATTACGACATTTTAACATTTAAATATGTTTTCTATTCCAATGATTACAAGTACTATTTCTAAGAATTGAGATATTTTTAAAGGCCCTCAGTTTTAGGAACCTTGATTTTTCTATTCACATGATTTTTTTCTGCAGATTAAAACACAAATTACAACCAGACTATTTATTTGAAGTACACAAGTTTAGAATTCCCCACTTTAACCCCCCCACTTTAATCCCCCCCCACTTTAGTTCCCCCATGTTACTCCCCCACGTTTTCCCCGGTCACTATTTCAAACTGATTGGCCTTGTGGTTTTTTCCCATATCCAGTTGTCCTTTGTAAACCAGCGAGTATTTTTCACTGGAAAAATGTTCCATGCACGGCTTGAACACCTCCGTCACTCTGCCCGGCAGGAAAACGACACCATGCTGCAACTCAAGCAAAACGGTCTCCCCGAACGTCGTTTGCACCACCTTGCCAGAGAGAATTTTCATCGGCACACCTTCACCCAATTCCGGCAACTTTACCGTCGGTTTCTGAGACAAGCAACCAAATTTGTTGATGGTTTTCAAATCCATTTCTTTGCTGCAAGCCATCTTAGCTCAACTCGACTACTGAACTCCAAACAGCAAACTCTGTATTTTATCAAAGCTAGAGGGGTGGAGGGGGAGATTCTAGGAAATGACTTTGAAACCCCGCCCACCAAAATTCCCAGAGCCACTCTGGTACACTTTGACCTTTGACCTCTAAGCCCCGCCCCCTTGAAGCTATTCGACCTTGAAAGCGATTGTCGGAAACCTTGAAGCTATTCTTGGAAACCACGCCCCTTGACCTTGAACCACAATTCCCAGAAACCTTGTGAGGAAATTAACCTTGAAGCTATTCTAGGAAACCCCGCCCCTTGACCTTGAACACCCCATCGCGACTTCGCAACAAACAACGATCTTGGCGGCTATTTTGTCCTCGTACCCGCTTTGACTCACTACTTTTGTGGGTTATAGTAGGAGAGCTAGGGGTTCATCCGACTGAAGGTCGGGACACATATTTCCGCACCGAGTCCGCGCCGAGTCCGCACTGATCCTGTTCCGTAGCACGGCCGTGTCTCGCCCTGTGATCTACAAACCACACATTTCCGATACACGGCCGCATATCGGACGCAACTGGCAATTATAGCTATTGTGTTGGATGAAGAAGAGAATGATAAAGAAGAAGTCGACTGAAAAACCAAGAAACAATTTTTTTGCACGCCCTTTCCTTGTATTCTGAATTTCTATATTTTTCTTCTGTCTGATCATGTAAAACGGAACACTTTCGCACTTATTCAATTAGCCTTTCCATGTCTATTTTTGTTTCTTTTCCTTCCATGATGAAAATTGACGATGAACGTGCACCGATAGTCGACCGTCTCCGTCAAAAATTGAAACAAAACTAATCTCACACGGTGCGGGCACGGTGCGGTCTCCGCGCTCGGACTCGGTGCGGGATGTGAAGACTACGGCGTATGATTACATGATACTATTCACCTCCGTGACACGGCCGTGGTAGGGAACAAACTCGGTACGGACTCGGCGCGGACTCGGTGCGGAATTGTGTGTCCCGACCTTAAACCGTTTCTGACAAAGCTAGAAATTTTTTAAATAATGTTTTATTATCGGTCAATTGAGAAAGTACCGTTCTGGCAGGCATCTCGCGGTTGCGTCATCATCCCTTAAATTTTTGAAAATGTAAAAAAATAATAAAAAAAATCTACTCCCACAAGGCTACAATTTTAATATGTTTTAATTTACATAAGTTTAAGCTTGAAAAAATTGACAACCTATTTTGAGGGTTGCAAGTATGTGCCAGACGACAGTAAAGTTGTCATAGGGATAGTAATTCGTAACCTGCTCCCACAAGGCTGAAATTTTGAGGGAATATTCTTTTAATAGCTTTAAAAGTATATGTAAACAGCCAGCCTATTCTGGCGGTTGCAAGTGTCTGCCAGATGAGTACAGGGTGACCTCCCAAAAAGTACCACCCCCATTTATTTTCTTAATTTTAAGGTATTTTAACCGGAGAAAAGGCACTTCTGTACTAATTTCTTCCAAATTTTCAGAATCTGCTGTCAAAAAAACAATCGAGCATAAAAAAAAAGTTACGGATCTAACCCCACTTTTTTGAAAGTGAAGCCCAACTTTCTTTTCCATATTTGGATAGGCCACTGAAATCTCTATTATACGACGATATATATATAGAGGGTGTCCCTGGATAGTTGTCGGAATTAATCAATATACAGGGTGTGTTGGAGGTAGATTTGAAAATATTCCCTGGAGTAAACTACAATAATTATTTTCAAAGATATGAACAACTTTTATAAGAAAATGAAAATGGAAATGGAGAAAAACTTTCATACGTAAAGGACGTAGACCAATGGACGTGAAAGAAAGAAAATCGAACATCATTTCAGAAAAATTAAAAAGGATTTTCTGTCAGCGCCGGGGTCGAACCCGGGACCTCTCGCTTGCTAGGCGAACGTTCTACCACTATACTACGCTGAACCGTAGAAATAAGTCGGTCTGTTTGTATAGTAGCTGAACGGAGAAGCCATCGTTCGCGCCGTACCACAGAAAATACTCTCCAATTTCCTCCGAAACACACCAGACTTATAGACACAACCTTGACGTTAGATACCGTTGTACCACCATACATCTTGGAAGTCATGCTGGTGTAGTCCCTCGCATACGAATCTCTCGTAAGGAATGATTGAAAATGAAAATGGAAATGGAGAAGAACTTTCATACGTAAAGGACGTAGACCAATGGACATGAAAGAAAGAAAATCGAACATCATTTCAGAAAAATTAAAAAGGATTTTCTGTCAGCGCCGGGGGTCGAACCCGGGACCTCTCGGATTCGACCCCCGGCGCTGACAGAAAATCCTTTTTAATTTTTCTGAAATTATGTTCGATTTTCTTTCTTTCGACTTTTATAAAGAAAAGTTGTTTGGAATAAGGAGTTATGCCAGAATCCCAATTTTGGGGCGACTCGGCCTATTTTGATTATTTTAGCGATATTTTTCTATTTTCACCTGTTCAGTTAAAACTAAAAGTTATAATATAAAAAGACAAATAATTGTTATTTCCTAAGATTGCATTACAATAATAACAATATTAAAATACCTAAGAATGAAAAGAGAAAATAATCAAAGTAGGCCGAGCCGCCTCAACATTGGGATTCTGGCATAACTCCTTATCCCAAACAACTTTTCCTTATAAAAGTTGTTCATATCTTTGAAAATAATTATTGTAGTTTACTCTTGGGTATATTTTCAAATTTACCTCCAGAACACCCTGTATATTGATTGATTCCGACAACTATCCAGGGACACCCTGTATATATATATATATATATATATCGTCGTATAATAGAGATTTCAGTTGCCTATCCAAGTATGGAAAGAAAGTTCGGCTTCACTTTCAAAAAAGTGGGGTTAGATCCTTTTTTGTTTGATGCTCCATTTTATTTTGACAACAGATTTTGAAAATTTGGAAGAAATTAGTACAGAAGTGCCTTTTCTCCGCTTAAAATACCTTAAAATTAAGAAAATAAATGGGGGTGGTACTTTTTGGGGGGGTCACCCTGTACTCGTCTGGCAGACACTTGCAACCGCCAGAATAGGCTGGCTGTTTACATATTCTTTTAAAACTATTAAAAGAATATTCCCTCAAAATTTCAGCCTTGTGGGAGCAGGTTACGAATTACTATCCCTATGACAACTTTACTGTCGTCTATCACATACTTGCAACCCTCAAAATAGGTTGTCATTTTTTTTTAGCTTAAACTTATGTAAATTAAAACATATTAAAATTGTAGCCTTGTGGGAGTAGATTTTTTATTTTTTTTACATTTTCAAAAATTTAAGGGAAGATGACGCAACGGCGAGATGCCTGCCAGAACGGTACTTTCTTAATTGACCGATAATAAAACATTATTTAAAAAATTTCTAGCTTTGTGGGAAACGGGTTAGTCGGATGAACCGCTAGCACTTAGACTATTAGTGAATCTCGGCGATAGGTCTATTACATAGCTAAAAATTATTACATTTAGGTATTGGTAAAAATTTATGGTAGCACAAGTTTCTAGTATTTGAAATCCAAACTTCACGATAGCGTCGAGAGCATTTTACAACGCAGCATACGTGCGTTGTAAAACCGTTTCTGCGTGAACTATGTAGGTAACATTTCCTACGTGACTGCGGAGCGTTTGAGAAACTAAGGATTAAAAGAAGCTGAGAGGGAACCCTTAGAAACACCTATTCTTACGTTAGATGCCGAGTCCTGAATTCCAGGAGTACAGGGTTATTCACTGAGAATTGACCTCCCACCTAACTTTTTTGTTTGTTAAGATAAAAGGGTGATTCAAAAAACAAAATCAATGGTTCGGCGAATACTTTTTTATGCCATGACCGTTTAGTGTACAGGGTGTTCCAAAAAGTATGACCAATGGCAACTTATTTTTTTTTAATGGAACACCCTGTATATTATTGTATTTTTGAAATCTGCTCATCAAGGCAATCAAAATGATATTAAACTTTGTGGCATTATCTTTTTCCGTTTTTGAAAAATTCCGTATTCAAATTTTATACTAAATTTATTTAACTCGAATTTGTGGATCTCGTGATAAAGATAGACGATCAATGTAATAACGAAAAATATTTGTTTTAAACAAGATAGTAATATAGTGGAACTCCAAAATGTTTAGGAGCTTTTACAATTTTCCTGAAATTCTTTATTTCGAGAATATGTATAATCAGTAAAATTTGAAAAGGCTCCTAAACATTTTGGAGTTTCACTCTATTACTCTCTTATTTAAAACAAATATTTTTTGTTATTGCATCGATCATCTATCTTTATCACGAGATCCACAAATTCGAGTTAAATAAATTTAGTTTAAAATTTGAATACGGAATTTTTCAAAAACGGAAAAAGATAATGTCACAAAGTTTAATATCATTTTGGTCGCCTTGATGAGCAGATTTCAAAAATCCAATAATATACAGGGTGTTCCATTTAAAAAAATTAAGTTGCCATTGGTCCTACTTTTTTGGTACACCCTGTACACTAAACGGTCATGGCATAAAAAAGTATTCGCCGAACCATTTATTTTGTTTTTTGAATCATCCTTTTATCTTAAAAAACAAAAAAGTTAGGTGGGGGTCAATTCTCAGTGAATAACCCTGTACAATCAGTAACCATGCTCGGCGCGCCCAGGCGATGTCCAGTAATAAATTCTGAATTTAAAGAGCATCTCATTCTATTTTGTAAGTGACGTTCGAAAATTATGCTCGGGAGTACAACTTTTAAGGGGGGTGATTGTGACATAAGCATTTCGCGCTAGCCTGCGCCCGACGTCAGTATAGGTTAGAGTGTTATTTATTTACATACAAGTACCTACACATGTACTTGTTTTCAGTTTTCACTTCTTGATCGAGTGGAGATCGCTAATTGCCAGGAACAAAGAATAGGAATAACGTGAATTAAATTAAAATCATTAAGTTCTGGAAGGAACAAACTTGTTTACTGTGCAGATGGCCATTGTATGTACAAGTAAGAACGTAAGAAATTATTTTAAAGTTGATCGGTTTTTGGTTTAATAAACGGTCGGCTGATAATATTTAGTTTTACTGTTCTACAAATCTTGTAAATAACATCTATCGTTTGCTATAATACACAAACTGGATCTACGTAATCATTACACGTCAGTAACAGTGTTCTAATTTAAATGCAGCTAACTCTAAACTTCCTTCACTAAGTACAAATCCACTTTTGCTAGTGTCACTGCTTCCGCTTTATTCTTAAATTAGTTCTCTATAATCTGTCAATGATTTAACGTGGTTTTGTCGACAATGAGATCTTCTGGTAAATTTGCTGCAAGTTTATTTGTTGAAAGGTCATCAGGGAGGCCTGAAACAATAGAAAAATATTATAATAAGAGTAGTTGTAGATAGTCAGGTGAGAATAATCCCCCCACCCCTTTTTGATCCACCCACTCCTTTTTCGTACATTACCCCCACTCCTACGCCCCTGGTAGGCCCCGCGCATGCGCACCGAGCGTATGACCTCCCCCCGCACCCAACAAACCATGTAATTGCGGCGTAATGTATAATTACAATGCCGCGGGTCCATATTTCCGCGAAATTCGCACAATAAATGTCAATTTATTGGTTAAGTACCGTTTATAACTACATAACTATTTAAAAATAAGCTCTTGCTCTCATTTTCTCGCATTTTGACTAATTAAACTATTTACCCCTTTGCAATGAAAAACATTACATGTACTGCACTGTATACTGTATTAGATTCTATTTTTGCACAATAAATGTCAATTTATTGGTTACGTACCGTATGTACGTGAAGAAGTAGTTAAAATAGGTGCAAGTACGCTCATTTTCCCACATTTTCGATTAATTACACAATAATTTACCCCCTTTGCAATGAAAAAAATGTACTGAAAATACAATGTACTCCACTGTATAGCGTATATTATGCCATATTTTCATGTAATAAACAAAAAATAAATTCTATATGTCCCAGATCTACTAGAAATCTGAACATGTACAGATTCCTCCACGTAATTCACTTGTGACGTCACAGCCACGCCCTAGAAATTAATAGGGAATGTGTAAGTACCTACAGTGTGAAATTATATTTTTGTACGAAACAAATAGTTTCTAGTTAATTTTTAGGTATATACAGTATGCTTCCAGCCTGATATCATCACAAGCAGCTGTGTTAAATATGGGGCTAATAAAGGGGTACAGGGTGGCCCATCCAAGCGGAAAAAGTGTGCTACGTGGAGACATGTTAACATAAAATCGTCATTCAAAAAATGAGATTGTAGTAAAAATTAAGGGGAATTCGAGGGTGTACCCTAATTTTGTATACGGGGGTCGGTAAAAAAGTTATCGCGAAAAAACATTTTTTGCAAAATAAAAAAATATATTTTTTTACCTACACATCCATTAGAGAACCTTTAAGTAGTATTCCCGAATATTCAGTTTTTTAATATAACTTCCGGTTATAGCGGAAATGAAAGTGGTTTTCTCTATTTTACAACTTACACATTTCTCTTAACCATCACAGGATTCCTTTTTTAATTCTGAATCCAACGATATATAATTTGACCTATTTATCTCCAACCGTTTCCGAGATATTTATCAGAGAAGCTCCATCAAACTAGATACATGGTCTCATGGTCGGTGTCTGATGTTCGATCTGAGTAGGCCAAACAATAAAACCAAATTTAGAGTAGTCTGTCAATTCAATATTTCTATTTACGTGTCAGATTAGTCTAAAATTTTGTTGCTGAAGCTGTTAGTAGTTGCAGTTTAAAAAATGTTTTTGAAAGAAGAATGCTGTGATATTTTAGAGATCTTCATCAAAAATGATAAAAGATACGTAGAAACTTTGAGGGAGTATTCTCGTAAATATCCAAATAGAAATGTTCCGAGTGCTTCATTTATATGTAAGCTGTATCGAAGATTCAGATCGACAGGAAGTGTGATTAGCAAGAGAAAAACAGGTTTTAGAATTAGTGAGGACGAGAGAGAACGAATTTTAAATTATTTCAGAAGACATAACGAAAAATCTCAGAGAGACTTACAAATTCCCCGGTCTACAATACAAAGGGTAATGAAATTAAGCAAATTTCAAGCCTTCAAAATATTACCTGTTCAAAGGCTATTCCCTGGAGATGCTGCAAGAAGACTGGAATATTGTCAAACAATGTTAAACTTTTATTTTGCAAGAGGTGGAGCTGGATTTTTTAAACAATTTATTTGGTCCGATGAAGCTACATTTACAACGGCGGGAATATAAAACCGGAAAAATAGTATATTTTGGTCTGTTGACAATCCACGGGCATTTCGTGAAGTTGTGAAATCCGGCAGAAATTCCGTGGGTGTTTGGTGCGGAATTGTGGGAAATTTTATAATGGGCCCTCTATTTTATTCAGGAAGTATGACAGGTAGGAAATACCTACATTTAATCCAGAACGAATTGGAACAATACTTTGACCAGTTGCCATTAATTTTTCTTAACCAACTCCAAAAAAGACAATTAATATGGCAGCAAGATGGCGCTTCCTTCCATAACTGTGGACCCATAACGGAATTTTTGAACAATTCGTTTGAAAATTGGATTGGTAAACATGGAAGGATAAGGTGGCCGCCACGTAGTCCAGATTTAACCCCCTTGGATTTTTTCTTGTGGGGGCATTTAAAAAATAAAGTTTATAAGAACCGCCCCGAAAATGTTGAGGAGATTAAAAGACGAGTAAAATTTGAAATTGATAGTTTAAACAATCGTCCCTTAATTTTTGAAAATGTCCGAAAAAATTTCTTAAAAAGACTTAGGTTATGTGTAAATAATAATGGAAACCATTTGAACATTTAATGTAAATGAACTTCTAACTAATTTTTAATAACTAATCATATTGTTGTTGTTATAATAAATATGACAGTAGTAAAAATAATAAATGTTTCATAATTTCCACGAGATTTTTAATTAAGTTGAATGCAGTTGAATGGCTGTAGCCACCTTAACATTCAGCCTACTCGATTGTCAGTTTTATTATCATGGCTGACTTGACTTGTCATAAATTTGGTTTTATTGTTTGGCCTACTCAGATCGAACATCAGACACCGACCATGAGACCATGTATCTAGTTTGATGGAGCTTCTCTGATAAATATCTCGGAAACGGTTGGAGATAAATAGGTCAAATTATATATCGTTGGATTCAGAATTAAAAAAGGAATCCTGTGATGGTTAAGAGAAATGTGTAAGTTGTAAAATAGAGAAAACCACTTTCATTTCCGCTATAACCGGAAGTTATATTAAAAAACTGAATATTCGGGAATACTACTTAAAGGTTCTCTAATGTGGATGTGTAGGTAAAAAAATATTTTTTTTATTTTGCAAAAAATGTTTTTTCGCGATAACTTTTTTACCGACCCCCGTATACAAAATTAGGGTACACCCTCGAATTCCCCGTAATTTTTACTACAACCTCATTTTTTGAATGACGATTTTATGTTAACCTGTCTCCACGTAGCACACTTGGGCCACCCTATACAATAAAAATAATGATTTTTTGGCATCGACTTTCTCTGAAATCTGAAAGTTTTTTAAATTCGAGGGTCTCCCATTACTTTTTATTGTATGCATATGGGGCCAATGAAGGGGTACAATAAAAATAATGATTTTTTCGACATCGACTTTCTCTGAAATCTAAAAGTTTTTTTTAATTCGAGGGTCCCCCATTACTTTTCATTGTATGCATATGGGGCCAATGAAGGGGTACAATAAAAATAATAGATTTTCGGCATCGACTTTCTCTGGGATCTTAGAGAAGTTTTTTAATTCGAGGGTTTCCCATTACTTTTTATTGTATTTTTAATTAATAATAATTAGGGTTATTTTACAGAACGCATAGGCTCTCTTAATAAAACAACTTGCAACTAATATATTATTCTATTGCTATATTATCGATTAACTTTGGTAAAATATTTACCTGCGAGCATTGTGGGAAAATATTCACTCAAAAAACGAATTTGAATCGTCACAAAAACAATCATGTGTAGCACGATGGGCTAATTATAATAATGGTCAATCCCTGGCGAAACAGTTCAAAATCACTACCCCAACTTCAGGACTACTTGCCCCCGTCTATTCACCTGTGAAAAAACTACATGCCCGATTGTAATGTGGAAGTAGATGCTAGCGGATTGCTTGCACATAACAGAACACGCATGCATAAAGATAATATACACACACCCAAACTTATATGGAATCACGCCTTATTTGCGACCAAAAAAATGTTTTTGACAAAAAAATGACATGCCACGGAAAGTAAAAAGTTTTTACTAACAAAAACTGCTGAATATGAAAAAAATACCTCTTCATTTTGTGGGGTAAAATAACATTTTGTGGTGTAAAATATCAATTGCAGTAGAATTTTTTTATTTTAAATTTTTTATTTAAAATGCCGTATGTGGGGTTACCCGATGTTCAGAGGGGAAGGATAATTGCCCTGGTGGAGCAAGGTATGTCACAGAGGGAGATTTCAAGGATTGTAGGAGTTTCACAAGGGGCTGTTTCAAAAACCTATGCGAGGTTTTCGGAGCTGCAAACTTTAAAAAACAGGCCGAGAAGAAGTCGTGGAAAAGTAACCACGGAATGTCAGGATAGATTTCTAGCCCAAATCGCCAGAAGAAATCCTACTATATCCCATCCCGAGCTTCAAAGACAGTTACTACAAGCTACGGGAATTAATGTATCGGTAGAAACGACAAGAAAAGGCTTCGAGATCGGCAGTTATTCAGCAGAAGACAATTAAGGGTTCCAGAGTTAACAAGGCGACATCAAATCAATCGTTTAAATTGGTGTTTACAACATGAAAATTGGACAATAGAAGATTGGCGAAATGTGTTATTTTCCGATGAAACCAGAATTGGCCTACGGTCAGACGATCGGCGAATTCGAGTTTTGAGGGGTCGTGGGAGGCAAGCTAGACTCCAAAATGCCAAATCTGTTGCAAAATATAAAGGAGGGAGTGTAATGTTTTGGGGTGGTATAATGGTAGGAGAAAAAACTCTATTGATTCCCATGAGACAGACACTAACTAGCCAAAGATATGTCGATTTAGTATTAGAACCTGTAATAAGGCTCTGGAGAGGTGCTTATGGCCATCGATTTCTATTTATGCAAGATAATGCGCCCCCACACACTAGCAGAGTGGTTGAAAACTTTTAGAAACGGAAAATGTGACTGTTTTACAGTGGCCCGCTTGTTCTCCGGATCTTAATCCCATAGAGCACTTGTGGGATGTGATTAAAAGAAAGATTAGAGCTCGTCATGATAACCTTGGTAACTTAGAACAACTGATTCAAGCAGCCTTAGACGAATGGGAAAATCTTCCTCAAGAACAAATTAATAATTTGGTAACAAGCATGCCTCGTCGTATTCGTGCTTGTATTGAAGCTAGAGGTGGCAACACTGATTATTAAAAGTTTCTTTTTGCTAAACATAGCATTTAAGTTAAAGTTTGATATTAGCAATATTGACCCTTTATTTATTTTTTACTGTAATAAAATTAGGTTCATGGATTTTCAATTATTTTTCTAATAAAAATTGATTAAAGAAACTGTATTTTCATTCCCAGCAACTATTTTTTTAGTAAAAAATTCTTTATCGAAAATAGCAGGTGATTCCATATAAGTTTGGGTGTGTGTATGTAGGTACCAAATCAGATAATAGTGTTCAGCGAATCAACAGTGCTTTTAAATGTAGACATATCGCATAACGTCGAAGAAAAAGTATACAGAGTTCAAGACGTCTTTTTAATAAAATCAACGAGAAAACCGTAAAGCTCATACAGGATGAGTTGGAAATACATAAAGCGGTTAAAATTAATATGGTGTTGTTTGGCTTATATGTGTTGGAAACCAAGAAAGTATATGAGGTTAAATCATTTAATACCGCCAATAAAATCATGGTAGTGATCTTAACTACATATACTACATATTTTATGAAGTCATGATAACCAAGGCAGAGGAATTTGAAGAAAAAGAATCAGGTAAGAAAACTAATAATAGTTTACTAATGGTTTATTATTATTTTAAGGCTGGAATCTATATAGAAACCTGATATTTGGAGGTTAATGTGAACAAGTATAGTCCAATGAGCGGATCTTCATACATCAAGTTGCCAAAATGTATAGAGGATAAAAAGGCCATTGTTAATATTAAAAATTGGAATCAACATTGTTTTTTATGGGCTATTGTTTCTGCAATGTTTTTCTCGACGGTAATTTGAAAAAAAAAAAAAATTGCATTTCCCTATGAAGCTCAAAGGTATTTCCAAATTCGAAAATTTAAATAACATTTCTGTAAATGTGTATGGTGCTTGAAAATGATAAAATAGGTTATGAAATTGTCGGGCCGTTACGTTACGCTGAGAAAAAATTAGTCAACCATGTGAATTTGTTGCTTATAACAGATGACTCATCGGGAAATATGCATTATGCTTAGATAAAGGATATGTCGCGATTGCTTTCAAGCCAATTGATTGACACGACATGACGGTGCAAAGTATCTCTGTGACGGGTGTTTGCTGTGGTTTACAACGGCACAACAATTATCGATCCATCAACAACTCGATTGCAATCATATTTATACGAAAATTCCCTCCGAGAATTTGCGAATAAATAAATTTGGCGAAGGAGTACCCGAATATAAATTAAAATTTGAAAATTTTGATTTTGAGTCAGTTTTGACACCTATCGCGACCTGTCACCCGAATCCAAAGCATTCTTTTACTAGTCAAACATACAAACACATTCCATACTCATTTGCATACTATATAAAATGTTCGTTTGATGATTCTAAATCAAAATTTGTGCTATTTCGCGGTGATAACGCGGGTATAGAATTTATCAAGCATTTAGAGACGGATTTGAAAGAAATTTACGATAAATATTTAAGTATAGTTGTGCCCATGTCCCCGTTAACAGCTGATGAAGAGACCGAGTTTCGGAATGCTACCACGTGTGCTATATACAATAAATATTTTGCACAAGGGCAAACAAAGGTACGTGATCACTGTCACTTAGGGGGGACGTTTCTCGGTGCCGCGCACTCTTTATGTAATTTAAACAACAGGTTGTCAACATTCCTCCCAATAATAATGCATAATCTTTCAAATTATGATTGCCACCTTTTCATTAAAGGGTTGTGTGCTAATGGGGAGAAAATTAATGTTATACCTCAGACAAAGGAAAGGTATATATCGTTTACTAAGTATGTATCTATTGGCACATATATTGATGCAAAGGGTAGCTATAGAGTTAAAAACTTACAGATGCGATTTATTGATAGCGTCAAGTTTTTGACGGCCTCGTTACAGGCTTTGAGTAGTAATTTGAGCTCGAATGAAATGATTTTGACAAGACAACAGTTCCCAATGATGATGACTTTAATTTAATGAGAGAGAAGAGTATTTTCCCATATAACTTTGTTGATCATTTATCCAAATTAGACTAAAAAATCCTATCGAGCAAGGACGAATTTTACAATCAGTTAAATGATGAGAACATATTAGAGGTAGAATACGCGAGAGCTAATAAGGTATGGTGTAAATTTAACTGAAAAAAATTGGGAGAATGTTCGGACTTGTACCTCCGAACAGATATGTTTCTATTAAGCGATGCTTTTGAGAATTTTCGCAAAAAATGTTTAGACATGTATAAACTTGATCTAGCCCATTATTATACCGCTCCGGGCCTCGCATGGGATGCTGCGTTGCTTTTGAATAAAATCGAACTGGATTTATTATGTGATATGGAAATGTTACATTTTTAGGAATTCTATAAGAGGCGGACTCAGTCAGTGCAGCAATTGAATGGGCGTGGCCAACAATGAGCACCTTCCAAACTTCAATTCCGATAAAGAGAAAAGTTTTATTACATACTAACTACTACTAACATATATGGGCATAGTATGTCACAACCGCTCCCAACAGGTGAATTCAAATAGTTAACCCCAAAGGAAATTTCAGAAATGGATATTTTAAATGTACCCATTGATTCTACTTATGGGTACGTTCTCGAAGTTGATATATCCTACCAAAAAAATACAAAATGTTCATTCAGACCTACCGTTTTTAGTAGTGACATTTTACCCCCAGATTCCAAATCAAATACATCAAAATTGATTCCTAACCTATTTGACAAAAATCACTATGTCACACACTATAGAGTCTTACAACAAGCTATACAACACGGCTTGTTGTATAGCTTGTATGTTTGAAAAAATATATTGATTTAAATACTGAAATGCGTAATAAATCAACCAGTAAATTCGAAAAAGATTTTTATAAGCTAATGAACAATTCTGTTTTCGGTAAAACAATGGAGAACGTCGACAATAGACAAGAAATACAGTTAACGCACAGGGAAAATAGAGGACATATTGTGGGAGGTTCTTTGTTAATTGCCCGACCTAATTTCAAATCATGCTCAATTTTTAATAAAAAACTAGTTGCTATTCATTTGGGCAAACTTAAAGTATAGTATAATAAGCCAATCTACCTAGGATTTTCCATACTGGAACTATCCAAAACAGTACTTCATAGTTTTTATGATATAATTAAGAAGCATTACGGTAATCAAGCCGTATTGTTTTATACAGACACTGATTCCCTAATATTGAAAATATGTACAGATGATTTTTACAGTTTTATGAAGAAAAATATTCAACATTTTGATACCTCAAACTGTAAGATAAATAATAAATTGGGATGCCAAAAACAGAGTCGGTCTTAGGTAAAATGAAGAACGAATTGCCGCAGGATGAAATAATAGCTTTTTACGGTACAGGATCAAAAGTTTACTCTATTCAAACTATAAATACAGAAATAAAAAAAGCTAAGGGTGTGAAAAGATCAGTGATAAATAAAACTTTAGATGTAGAGGATTATAAAAACATAGTTCTTAAAGGGGGACTAATTTTTCGAAAAATGAATACCTTTAGAAGCATTTTGCATGATATTTACACGGAGACAAAAAATAAAATAGCTCTATCTCATTACGATAATAAACGTTTTTTAATCCCAAACACGACAAAGACATGGGGGCACCGCGACGTGAAAAATTATTTGTTGGACGATACTAAACAAACATTGGATGAGTTAATTACAGCAGTTGAGGAACCAATTGCAGAAAATTAGTGGTACTTGCCGGTATTTTTCCAAACTTGTTTTTAAGATCCACACTGTATAAAGTATTATTAAAATTAAGAAGAGTCATTTTCTAAAATTTATTTGTGGCGCAAACAGATCCATTTAATTTTTAATATAATAATAGAAACTAAAATATACAAAACACTGTATAAATACCGCGAACAAATGACACAGAGACAAAGGACACTCTTAACTCCGCATAATTCAAAACCTCCACACTTATACGGATTACCAAAAATACACAAAACTAACATTCCTCTTCGCCTCATTGTAAGTTCAATAAATTCGCCATGTCATTCGTTAGCAAAATATTTACTTAAAATTGTTAATCCGTTAGTAGGAAACTCAAATTCATTTATCAGAAACAGTAATCATTTTCTAGAAAAAATTAGGGAACATCAATTTCCGGATAATTATATATTAGCTAGTTTTGATGTGGTTAGACTTTTTACAAATGTCCCTGTTGACAAAAAGAAAGTTAGAAAGTGATCAGACTTTAGTAGAAAGGACAAATTTGAATATAGATGCAATATTAGAACTAACAACACTATGTGTTAAAACCACTTATTTTCAACTAGGAAATGAATTTTACCAGCAGGAATTTGGAATGGCTATGGGGTCTCCTTTATCACCATTCATAAGCAATTTATTCATGGAAGATTTTGAACAAAATGAATTGACTAGATATGTTCACCAACCTAATGTTTGGTGGAGATATGTAGATGACATATTTGTTATATGGGAACATGGAGTAGATGAGTTAAATTCATTATTAAATTTTATAAACTCTCAACAACCTTCTATTAAGTTTACCTTAGAAATTGAAAATAATAATGAATTACCTTTCTTAGATGTTTCTATACTGAAATCAGATAATGTAGAAACTAGTGTCTATAGAAAACCAACACATACTAATAGATATCTCCATTTCAACTCCAATCATCATATTAGTGTTAAAAAAGGAGTAATTAAAAGTTTGTATGACAGGGCTAGAACGATTTGTTCTAATAACACAAAATTTGAGGAGGAAATTAAACATATAAAACATGTTCTTGAGAAGAATAGTTATCCTATTGAATTTGTTGAGCAAGTTTTTCAGGATTGCCAACAAAATAACAATGCTAATAGAATTAGAGAAATCAATCTGGTGGACCGACCAGTAAATTTAATAATTCCTTATATTCCTGGACTGTCAGATAAGCTAAAACGTATAGGCAATCGTTTTAATGTGAGAACAGTATTTAAAACCAAAAATACATTAAGATCGATGCTAGTTAAAACAAAACCATTTAATGAGTTACAAAGTTCAAAAAATTGCATTTATAAAATTCCTTGTGAATGTGGAAAGTTCTATACTGGGGAGACTTGTAGGCCATTTAACGTTCGTTTAAAAGAACATAAAAATTATATCAGGCAAAATCAAATTTCGAAGTCAAAAATATGTGAACATTCCTTTAATAACAATCATAGGATATTGTGGGATAGTTCCAAACCAATTCTAAAAGAAGAAGTAGGAAATAGACGAAAAATTAAAGAATCTGCATTTATTCTAGGAAATACGGGCAACTGTGTTGCTGAATGTTCAGTGGAATTCAGTAAAATATTATTGCCACTTATTCAAAGAGAAGTTAGTATAGATAATTAGATAAAACACAGGGTACAATATGAGGCAGGTGGCTAGGCTATTGTTTCTGTTGTCATGACATTTTAACCTGAAATTTATTAATCTGTCACTTCACTTTGACCTGACATGATCTTTGAGAAAGGAGGAAGATTTATCCTCCGAAAGCTCAGAAAACAAATTTGTTGAAGTTATTTTTTGAGTTACACGTTTAAAGTTTCGTTCATTTAGTGTTAAGAATTTATGAATTTTCGAGGCAACTTGAAAAAGTTGTCTTTCAATCAGTTTGGTGGCGAAAAACCCAATTAAAAATGAAATGGATTAAGAAGAGTTGTTTCACCTATTTGGGAAACACACTGTATAGAATAGCCGTATAAAAATATTATTAAAATTAAGAAGAGTTGTTTCATCTATTCGGGAAACGCAATATAATATAATAATATAATATACTAATAATATGTTTATTCAAATAAAATAAAAATAATTTACATATACATATCTACAAATACACCTACTGTTGTTGGTCTTAAATCATCTGAACAAACATGACTTACTCTGAAACCACAAATGTTGCGAGCAATAGGTGTAATATATTCTTGCACCAAGTTGTGCATAAACTTAAATTATTTTTGAATGGCTTAATGTCATAAAAAACTATTCAAACAATCATTATTCTAGTACACGTTTACTATATAGGATGGTACGCTACATTACCACTTAATACATTTGCTATATTTTTTCTTCCTACGTTTCGTAAGTAAGCGTTAATTAAATGATTGGCCACAGCAGTAGGCTTTTAAAAAACTTTATTCGAAAAGCTTTTGACAAAGATCGGTCTTAATCTGAACGCGCTTTGTGATACAATAAATATATAAGATTTCGGATTGCTGAGTTTGCAGGAGACGAGACGGTTCTGGAGCTTCTACAGTTTTCTTGATGATGCATGAATTTCTGCCTAGATAACTCCTCCATCCTTAAGAGGGTTCTTCGGGAGTGTAGAGGATCGAAGTAGCCGTAGCTTTTTCTTCCCTTTCTTTTCTAGGTTTTCGGAACTTCCAATATTTCCAAATTCCATATCCAATTAATATTAAGAGAACCATTACCATTGTTATCCAAAAAAATCCAATTTGTTGTGTACGTATTTGCAACTTCTTCGACGACCACAGGACTAATAGAGTTAATATGTTTTCGAAGAGCATGGATATCGTCCAGTGATATGTTCCTGATGTGGAGTTTGCCAAATGTATTGATGTTTTCTTGAACTTCGCCAATTTTAATCGCCGGCAATACCAATCAATGGGTTTTACTGTTTGATTTATTATTTCCATAAGAAATTCCATTAATTTCCATGCTGCATCCGGTAGGTAACCAAATTAAATGCGGTGTCTTTATTATGGCATATTCCATGTTTTTGCATAACAATTTAATTTTCGATTCTTCTTTCGGGACAACAATTATAAATTCGTCGTTGACTCTTTCAATTATTTGATTGTGAGTTTGAACTTCCATAACGTTACAACTTGGTTCTTCGCCAGAAATTAGTGCAGCTATGCAATCTTCTTTTGGAGTTGCTTCTAACCGTTCTTGTAGACAAATATAAGTTCCATTTATTTCTTCGCAGGAATTTTCCATATATTGGTAGCTAGTAGTACTAAGAGCCATGTAGGGTTTGGAAGGAATAATTATGGTATTTTTGGAAGAAGGTAAAGGATATAAATGATAATAATCAAAATTATCTGGATGAACTAAAGGGACATCTAGGGCAAAAACAATTTGATTTTTTGAAATATAACTACTTGTTTTAATTACAGAGTACCAATCATAAAAATTAATATTAATAATTTCGTTTTCTGAATGTGTTTTTAAGTCCGTTAATATCTCTTGTAAGTCGTCGATATTCAATATATCAGGGTGAATAGTATGTAAACGTGAAAAGGTTATAGCATTTTCCAAGTTGTCTAGGAAAGTAATTATTACATTAGCATTGATAAAAATTTGATTAAGTATACTTAAATATACAGTATATTTATAGAATATATCAGTTTCTCTTTTTATTAATTCATGGTAACGTTCTAAATATTCAGAAATTTTTCGTTGATTATCAATTATAGTTTGAATTGAGGTTCCGTAGTGATCAATTAATTTTTTGAATAAGGAAATTTGTGTGTTTACTTCTGATACAATTTTCTGTTGATTTTTCTCAAGTATTCTTATAGCGTTGTCGTATCTAATACCGTCATTTGCATCAAGCGATCCAGTAAACCATTTATTTACCGTTCCTATAGCATTAAAAAGTCCGCGTTTACTGCGTTTATTTATATTTTTCTTAAATATTATGTTATTAAATTTACTTTCTATTTCTAAGATTAAAGGTTTAAGACTATCATAGTTATTTCGTAAGCTAGAAGAAAATACAAATTGTGTCTCTTTAAAAATAGAAATGTTTAAATCATTATGAACCGGTCTAAGATTTTTTATTTCGTTACTTAAGGCTTTAATTTGAACATAATGTAGAAAAGTGTGTTTTCTAGTTATGATCGTTGCATTTCCTAATCTAAAAGATAAGATTCCAGGTGAATCTTTCAAATCCGTTATTTTAATTTCCTGTACTTGGACCTGGGATATCAGGATCAGGGATATCAGGATCATCAGGTGGTTTCTCATGTCTGTCTGAATGTCTGTCCTGTAATAAAGATTTTTCTGTCAGTTTTCTTGGTCTTTTTAAATTCTTTTTGTGAATTATTTTGCGTGGTAATTTCGCTTTTATTCCTAAGTTTTTCTGAACGATTACTTTTTTAAAACGGGGTTTTATTTTTGAACGGTTTTGAACTCTTTCGTAAGCGTATTCATTTTCATTATATTCTATAGGATCTTCGCGATTTTGGTTTCTTTTTTGAATGATTTTTTCCTTTGTAGATTGATTGATTTCATGAATTTTGTCATAAAGTAGACGTGTTCTATTTTTATGTTCGTTAACATATTCATTTATAATTATTTCAGAAGTAGTATTGAAAGCGTCAAAACTATCAGTATGTCCACTAACAATGTTATATGGAGTTTGTTTTGTTACTGAATGAACTGTATTATTATATGCCAAAATTGCGTAGAGCATGAGTTTATCGATTCGACTGTCTTTATCAGTTAATCTTAAACATCTTATGTGTTCAATTAATGTAGAGTGTAAACGTTCAACTAAACTGTTGCTATTAGAATTATTGGGAGTAATAAAATGAATATTAATTTTGTGAAGTTTTACAAAACCTTTTACGGTTGTATTATTAAATTCTGATCCGTTGTCAGATACAATGGTTCTTGGTAAGCTCCACTTATTTTGTATGCTTGTGCATAACGAGAGAATGAATCTATTATTGTTAAAAATTTATTGTTTTCTATTTGGAAAGTGTCAACATGTATGACTTCAAAAGGTTTGGTACTAGTGGGCGTCAAATTAAATTTTATTTCTGCGGGTTTTCTGTCGTATTTAGCTAACTGACAAATTTCACAATTATTTACGTATTTTTCTATATCAGTTTTTTGTTTTGGCCAGTAATATCTTCTTCTACATCTTCGCTTGAGATTTCCGGAAGGTTTCCTTCATCTAAATTTTCTAAAAAGGTAATAATTTCGTCATCTGAATCACCTAAATTGGCTATTGATTCGTTTTCTAAAGAATTTTCTAGTACATTTATTTCTACTCGAGATAGTGCATCCGCGTTGGTATTTCATTTTCCTTTTTTATATACTATTTCGTATTGATATTCCTCAAGTTTGAGTCTCCAACGAACGAGACGTGAACTGGGATCTTTAAGGGAAAATAGCCATGTGGTCAGTGATGATTTTAAATTTGTGTCCAAACAGGTAAGGTCTAAAGTAATTTGTGGCCCAGACAATTGCTAACAATTCCTTTTCGATAGTTGAATAGTTGCATTCTGCAGGATTAAGTGTACGAGAAGCATATGCCACTGGAAGATCTTGGCCTACAGTACCTTGCGATAATACTGCACCTATAGCGTAGTTTGAGGCGTCTGTCGTCAAGTTAAATGGCTTAGAAAAATCTGGATATTGTAAAATTGGGTCATTCGTGAGTATATTTTTGCACAACTCGAAAGCATTAATAAAAGATTCATTGTGAATGACCTTTTCTCCCTTTTTTAAACATTTGGTGAAAGGTTTTGTGATTTTTGCAAAGTCTTTTATAAATTTTCGATAATAACCTACTAAGCCTAGGAATGATTTTATTTCTTTTGCCGTTTTAGGAATTGGAAACTTTTGAATAGCCTGAATTTTTTTTATGTTTGGTTTGATTTCGCCTGGTGTTATTATATGTCCTAAGAATTCTACTTCCTTGCGGCGGACACTTATCTAATTGTATCTTAAGATTGTATTCACGTAATTTTTTGAAAACTAGTTTGAGATTGGAAATATGTTCTTCTATTGATGATGAAAATATTATGATGTCATCAATGTAAACTAAACAAACTTTTCCTTGGAGTTCTCTTAGAATGTCGTCCATAACACGCTGAAATGTGGCTGGCGCATTTTTTAGGCCAAATGGCATTCTATTATATTCGTAATGACCGTTGTCTACACTAAAAGCTGTTTTTTCTATACTTTGGGGGTGCATCTCTATTTGGTGAAAGCCGGAAGCTAGATCAAGGGTAGTAAAATAAGTACATCGGCCTAACTTGTCTAAAATTTCATGGATGTTGGGAATTGGATATCGGTCATCAATAGTTTTTTCATTGATCTTCCTGTAATCGACTACTATACGCCACTTTTTTTGTCCGGAGGCATCCGATTTCTTGGGGACAATCCAGATTGGTGAAGACCATGGACTGGAAGAAGGTCTAATGATTTCGTCATTTAACATTTTTTTTATTTGTCTTTGAACTTCATTTTTTAAGGCATAAGGATACCTATAAGACTTTGTGTGAACAGGGACCTCGTCGGTGGTTTTTATTTCGTGTTTTACTCTGTTCGTAAATGAAAGTTTTTCTCCTGTATTATAAAATAAATCTGAAAATTCTTGACAGATTTTAAAAATTTTTTCTTTCTCTTCAGAATTAAGATGATCGGATCGTATTATATTTTTCACATCATATTTTTGTTTAGATTTGCTTTTTTTGTTATTAAAAATTTGTTCGATATTAAAAAGAGAGTAATCATTATTGATTTCTTGAAAACTAGCTGTAGTGAATGGTTTATTTAGAGATAAGACTTTTGTTTCGTCTGAATGATTTTGAATTTCGACAATAGCATAACCATTCTTAGCAGTGGTTAGAATTTCTGGAATAAAACAATTTCTTGAAATGTCTTTTCATGGAAAATAGATATCTCCTGAATTTACAGAAACAGGTATTTTCGCTTTACATGTTTCGTGAGGGTTGACTTGTATAGAAAATAAGTTAGATTGTTGATTGTGTCTATAAAAAATATTAATACAGATATTTTCGTTATAGAGAATATTTTTGTCAAAATCGGTTATTAACTTTAGTCTTTTTATATCTTCGAAGCCTAGTAATCCATCAAAAAAATCATGAAATTGAAACAAGTGGAAAGTAATCTGATCGTTTAAACCTAAAAGTTCATTTATTGGTATGTCAGCTTTGAATCTACATTTATTTGTACCGTTACAAGTTTTTATTTGAAAGTCTTCATGATAGATTGTATTAGGGAAATATTTTTCTGCAAAACAAGGATTTATTATTGATTTTGAAGCTCCCGTATCAATTAAGAATTTAAATTTCGGGTTATAAGTCTCAATATAGGGTAAGATATTAGTATGAATGTTATTAAGATCAATTATTGTCATTTTCTTTTGTCTACGACATTGGTTTCCTGAAAATTTTCATTTGAATTTTCATTTTTTATTTCCTCTAGATGTTCTGAATTTTCTGGTAAACTAGTATAACTTTCATATTCCGCATTATAGAGGTTTGAATAGTCATGTTCAAAAAGATTTTGATTTGAATTTTGGTTATATTCTTCAGGGATATAATAATATGAATTCTCTTCGTCGACAAATAAATTTTGGGGGTCGTAAATTGGGTTGTCGTCTTCTATATTATATAGTTCTTCCGATATAAAGTTTCTGGGACCTGAACTTTGGAAGTAGTTCGGTACACGTTGCGGTACTTGTTGGCGTAAACTTGGTATTGTCGCGTTTACTGACATAGGGGTTGGTTTGTCATTAGTTGTTCGTCCGGTTGATTTAAATACGTTGGTTTGGGGTTGTTTTGACCCGAAAACTTGTTGATTTGTAAAATACTTTTGTTGTAGTTGTCTTGGTTGGGGCATGTTTATAGGACCTCTGGGAAATTGGTTATTTTGTGGAAATCTTTGGGGTTGGACATGTTGTGGTAATATTTTTGTCATTTGTTGGTTTTGGAAAAAGTTTGTCCTTGGGGTATTTGGGAATTGCATCTGAGGATGAAAAAATTAGGTTTTGGGATATTTTGGGGATAGTTTTGCGTCTGAATTGGTCTTTGAATTTTTTGGATGTTATTTTGAGGTTGAATTGAGGAGAAAAGGCGATTTTGAGCATAGAGAAAATTTTGTTCTTCAATTACTAACGCGATAGCATTTTCGAGACTATCAGGGTCTTTAATACGCACAATGTCTTGTAGTCTGCCGGTAAGACCTCTTATAAACGTCTTTAAAGCTAGTTGTTTATAATTATTCAATTGTAACTGTTTCATATTTGGTGCTAAGTCGCTAGAATTTAATTTGGAAATAATTAAGCTATGTGCATCTTGGATCCTAGATCCGAAATTTACAGGGGATTCATTTTTTAACGGTCGTAAAACTATCAAATCTTGAACAAGACAGTCGATGTTTCTATTATCTCCAAAAGTTAAGCGTAAAGCATTGCGAATTTCATCCCATGTCTGAAGTTCTGTTCTTGTCCCTATTAATGTTAGTGCCCTACCAGCGAGTTTTCCGATTATTGCACGAATTAAAAATTTGTTTATTGGATCGTTAGGAATCGCTCGGTTTGTATAAGTTTGTACAAGATAATTACAACTGTCAATAAAATCACCAGAAAATTGATGTATATTTTCAATATACGAAGAGGAGAACGAAAACGTGGGAAGGTTAGGTATCGATCACGATACAGATCTAGCAATTTTAGTTGATTTCTTTGGGCAAGTAAATCTTTCTACAATGAACAACCAGCAACAAAACCAAAATAAAAATGTTAATTATATACATGCGTAGTAATTGATAATTAACATTTTGATTTTGGTTTTGTTGCTGGTTGTTCATTGTAGAAAGATTTACTTGCCCAAACAAATCAACTAAAATTGCTAGATCTGTATCGTGATCGATACCTAACCTTCCCACGTTTTCGTTCTCCTCTTCACTTTCTGAATTACTCATAAAAATTAAATTTTTGCTACTAAAATTACTTAAAATTAAGTTTTCCTAAAAGAAAATCACAATTTGAAAATGTGAAAAATCGTTTTTCGAATTTGAATTCTTAACCTAGTGAGATTAAGTCTTTGCCCCAGCAGAGAGTAGAGGATAGTTCAACGAAGGGAAATGGCTCTTACCGTTGGTACTAGCCCTTTTCTTTTTCGGAACCTCAGTCCTTGCCCCCCTGGTTGAAGCCCAGTTGCTGCTTGGCCCGAGTCTAACGGTGGAGACGATGTTGCAGGACGAACCGCTTAATCGGAACCCGAAGGAAAAACGCGAGTTTCGGCGACTGCAAGGCTTGCCCGAATCGCAGACTTCTGCGATTTTCCGCGATACGTCCTACCGACTGCGCCAATTAAATGATTGGCCACAGCAGTAGGCTTTTAAAAAACTTTATTCGAAAAGCTTTTGACAAAGATCGGTCTTAATCTGAACGCGCTTTGTGATACAATAAATATATAAGATTTCGGATTGCTGAGTTTGCAGGAGACGAGACGGTTCTGGAGCTTCTACAGTTTTCTTGATGATGCATGAATTTCTGCCTAGATAACTCGTTTAGTACCTTCTTAAAACGGGCTAGCGGAAACTACTTAATATTTGCTCATTAAGAGCTAGTAGTGAGGCAAAGGGGGCGATCCATCTTCCATCTCACTCGCACTCATGTATTTTTCCATATAAGATAACGACTTCCGGTGCGGTCTTATCGCTACTTTTGATCTGTCTCTCTCGGGCGCGGCGTTCGCGGCGTTGCCGGATCCTCGATTTTGTCGTGTAGGTGCGACGTTGCCTTTTCCTGGAATGCAATAAAAAAAGCCCGTGTGTGGAATCGAACCGGTTCCGTTCGTGTCCCGATCCCGTCGCCTTGACCACTCGTCCACCCGTCCATATTCTAATCGCACCGTAGAAATGGCAAGGTTCTGTCTCGCCGACGTCATCCGTTCGGGCGCGCGCGCGCTTGCACCTCGAGGGACGCCTGTCAGGTAGCGTGAAAGGATCCGGATCCGGGGGCCTGAGAGGGAGGGGAGTCTTGAGCCTGTCTTAGATGTCAAAATGTGCTGAGATTGGAAAAATAGAGTGACGTTAGGTTGAGAAAAATATGAACAAAAGTTAGGTTGGGAAAAAATAGGATGGGAGAAATATACAGATAGAAAAAAAGAGAAATATACAGGATGGTGGAAATATACAGTGTGGACAAATATTAAGAGAAAAAATACAGAATGTGAGAAATATACAGAATGGGACAAAAAGAGAAATATACAGGATGGTAGAAATATACAGAGCGGACAAATATAGGTAGAAAAAATACAGGATGGTAGAAATATACAGAGCGGACAAATATAGATAGAAAAAATACAGGATGTGAGAAATATACAGTGTGGACAAAAATTAAGAGAAAAAATACAGAATGTAAGAAATATACAGAGCGGAGAAATATAGATAGAAAAAATACAGGATGGAACAAAACGAGAAATATACAGGATGGTAGAAATATACAGAGCGGACAAATATAGGTAGAAAAAATATAGGATGGAACAAAAAGAGAAATATACAGAGCGGACAAATAGAGAGAAAAATACAGAATGTGAGAAATATACAGAATGGACAAATATAGAAAAATATACAGGATGGAACAAAATGAGAAATATATGACATATCTTTGTCTAGGATGCCTTGGAGATCGTTTTGGGGGAATCTCTTGGGTCTTAGAAGATGTTAAAAATGTCTTTGAAATCAGCTCGTGAATGGATTCAAGTTTCGAAAAAAAAAATGCTTTTTTGACAAATATGATTAAAGGATAAGGAAAAAATAAAAGATACCTATAGATATACATATTTTTTATTGATAAACACACGCAAAAAAAAATAATTACAATAATTACAAATATATAAAAATAACATTTGGGGTAATTTCGTGGGTTAGGTATACAGGTTCACAAAGTCAATATTTAAAACTTAAGCTTAACGAAGGCAAAAAAGAATACAACGAACGCAAAAAAGATCACAACGAACGCAAAAGGATTACAACGTACGCGGAAAATTATATAAAATTTTTTTTGCAATATTTTTACATTTTCCAACACCAGTTTTTTAAAATTCAATAGCCGAATCATCATCGGTTTCATTATGCATGACTTCGAAACATAAATGTGGATCATACAAATCGAAGAGGGGGGTTCTAGAACAATTTCCGCACCATTCTTTTGGATTTTTAATCCACCTGTCCATGACTTGAGTAACGTGCGATGAGAAATGCTTGCGTTTTTTCTTGGGTGCGCGACGAATATTCTGATACTCTTCCAATAAAAATTGAACTGCACCTTTGCAGTAGAAACACACTTTCAAATTTTCTAACTGTGGAAACGTAAAATATTCCGTGATAACACAAAAAGGCATGTCATGTTCTTCCGGTAAAAAAATCATTCTTTCATTGAACCAGAGATCATCCCACGCGGATTGATTTATTAAGAAAGCCACTTCCCTAGGTGTCATCTCATTTTCAAAATGTATCACCTCCTGCTCTACACCTTCCCAATCGTGAATGGTTTCTTTGTAAATTTGAAACTTGTACTTCGTAAAATCACTAATAATTTCATATTGTAGAAGCTGCGGCAGATCCGTCTCTAGAATGTAACACGACATTTTGAGATTTCGCACAATTTCTTTTTTAGCGAGATTTTGTAATGACAACATTTTTTGTGTGGTGCACTTAAAACGAATTAAATTGGTAAATAATACCCGAGATGTATGCGAGTTTATCAGTTTCCGCTAACATTTCCCGTTGACGACCGTCTTATCAACCCGCACACCGCATACATTTCCTGTTATGCAGTTATGCAAATTTGAAAAATATATTATGGTCAATCATCGTAGCCTAACGGAACTGTACTAATTTTATCTTCGAGGATTTTGCGTTTGTCGTCAAAGTTGCTCAAGGCATTTTTATTAACCGTAAATGAATAAATATTATGTTTTTCGGATCTTATCGTATTAAATTTGGAATACAGGTTCGAAGCAGTGCCGAAAAGAATATCTTTATAATTTTGAAATGTTAAGTTATTAACAGCGAATTTTCCCACACCCTTAGCTTTCTTTATCGAAATTTCCGAATCATCGTCTTCATTGTGAAATTTGAACGCGTACATTTTTGCGGCCAGGCCGACAAATTCTGAAATAATTTTACCTTTTACCTCGTCTTTAATATACCCGATTTTCTTCTTGTTAAATTTTGCAATTTTAAACACGTTCCCGTCCGGATAATCGCTGGTATCGAAAAATTTGATGCAGTCATTTCGAATGATTTCGTAAAAATCGCGACAAAAAATATGATACATGAGGGAATCGGTATCGGAATACAGCAGCTTTATTTCCCTTACAGGTAATTTTGTGAAATAATTATAGTGAAAATCGTACACGAGGCTTTTGGAAATGTCTAGCACGGAAATGCCTACATAAATAGGTTTATTAAACAACAATTCGGTTTTTTTCATTTCTACGGCTATCAGATTTTCCGAGAAAATTTGCAAAGAATCAAAATTGGGTTGGGCAATAAGTTTTCTGGCTCCGTATCTCCCGTCCCAGCTAGTGACTAACCTAATATCCCTGTTATTTCTTATATTCTGGAGCGTTTTACCGTAAATAATGTTATTTTTTCTTTTGTATAAATCCTGTTCAAATTCTGATTTTGCCTGAGCGCGCAAACCCGTGTTTAGATCCATATATTTTTTTAACCGGGCACTTTGTTTAAATTTTAAAACCCTATGAATTTGTATCAATTTAATGCCCAAATTTAAAGCTTGGATAAGAAGTTTGTAATGTACAACGTACTTTTCTCTTTTGAAAAATGTGCTGGTCAATTTCTTAGGTTTTCCCGACGTTGTTTCATAGTGGTGCGGGAGCAACGGAAAGTCTCTGTGTTTTTCAAAAAGTTCTTGGGGATAATCGAGCGTTACTTCTAAAATATACCCAATTCCTTCGCCCCAACCGTTAATATCAATACCTGTTTCCGTGATACATCCGTGTCTAGAAGATTTTATGAACATTTCAATTTTTTCTAAATCATGTTCCCATTCAAAATTGGAGACGGGAAGTGGACAGGACATAGAAAAACCATAAAGGTTATTTACATCCCCATAAAAAATGTATGAGTCTGGGGATGATTCGTCATAATTTTTCATGTATTTATTATTCGCTTTCGCGTATCGATTGGAACAAATAACGAGCCCTCCTCTAATGCCTTTTTCGATAAACAAAATCATATTGTAATCGGTCAACAATTCCATTTCAACTTTCGTCATCTTTAGCATGGCGTCCCAGGAAAAATGGGCCGCGGTGAAGAAATGTGCAGCGTCTAGACCGTAATTATTAATGCAAAAATCGCGATAGTTCTCAAAAATGTCCGCCAGTAAGATTACATCTATTCGGAGATATAGATCGCTATATTGCCCCAAATTTTGTATTTTGAAGGTTTTCCAAACATTTTGAGCATGCAAGTATTTTTCATTGGAAATTGTTTCCCCCGTCAATTTACTGTTAAAATGGTGCATGGCGGGCAGTTCGTTTTCGCTTAATTTTGAAATGGAATCGAGATAGTCGTATGGAAACACGCCCTTCTTAATAGCTAAATTAAATTGATCGGGGTCTGGAAAAGTCTTACGCGTTAAAACGAACTGATCGGCATTAAGCGATTCAGCTAACTTTTCCAAGGAAGCGGGTAAAAATCTCAAACTGTCCAAAAATCGCATATAAAGAGTTCCCGACCTTTTACTGAAAGAAATAAATTTTTCAAACGAAATCGGCAATAGGGAAATTGGCTGATCGTCAAAATTCAACTCTCTGATAATAAAATGTGCGTCATAGCCGCTTAAATTGTGAAAAAATATAGGCACAAAATTCACGTTTTTACATTGCAAATTACAGTTATTACAAAGTGTTTTTCGATATTCACCTGTCACATGATTATGATCGAAAACTTTCGGGTTACTTTCCGAAAATAATTCATCGCAAATCATACACCTGATGACGTTATCATGATTTATTTGCTGTTCTAGAGAAATTTTTGACATTGGTAATTTAGTTTTTAATATGTCCTCAATTGTTTTCATTTCAAGACGAATTTTGTTAACGAACCATTTTACTGGGGCTTCTCCCCTGTATATCTCAAAGTGTGATAATGTTTCATCGAACGAGCAGACTACCTGATAAGCTATACTAAAAGGTTCGTGTTTTTGGTAGGGATTGGTGTACGATTTCAAGGGATTATTTTCGCAATTTTCTATATTGACCGTTAAACATTCTATATCTGCATAAATGGAAAAGGGAACCTTTACGGTTTTTTTGATGTCCTTAAATTTTAAAATGTTTTCATTTTTATTAGGTAAAATAATTTTGACTGGATCTACTCTTTGACAGTCCTCTAAATGTGTCGTTAGTTGTTCATTGGAATTGAAATTACACAAACAGCGATCACATATGAATTTTTTCTCCCTATGTTTGTTAATTTGATTTCCCGTCAAACTACCTAAATCTAAAATGTAGCAAAAATGTCCCGAACTCGATCTGAACTTGGTCAAAGAAAGCAAATTTACGTGAATTTCCTTAAGTTCTTTTGTGTGATAAATCGGACCGTTAATTTTTTTCTTTATGCTATCGTACCCAAAAACATTCACCGAAATGGTAGGATTTTGTTTTTCAAATTTAGACAAGTCTGTTATTTTCATAGGTAGTTCAATGTTTCTGAAATTTAAAAATTCGTAATAATTTTGTGGGTAGTCAGATGGATCGGTGGATCTAATTTTGGTAACGCCCGCCAATATGCACCAAACAAAACAACGCCTATCTACAGATTTTATATTTAAGATACATTGTTTTCTTTTTAATTCCACAGGTAAATCGATAAAAGATCCTCCATTTATCGGATCATACTTATTGATATTAACAGTTAAATTAATAATTTCTTTTAAAGTCCATCCCGAATCCCCTTCTTCGAATTCAGACATACTATTCAAAATAAGATCAGTGAAAAAGGTAAAAACATCTTGTATGTGCGTTTCCTCGATAATTTCCTTGTTTGGTGTTGAAAAATGTTTAATTTCGCTTATTTCAACCTCTTCGGAATCCCTAACGGTTTTCTTAACAAAAACAGCGTATAAAATAACGTTACACTTGATACATTTTAAACGAGACAGAAAATAAATAATCTTACGTTTAAAAATCGGGAAACAAGCTGACAGAAATTCATCGGGCAGAAGGTAGTCGCCGCTGTTGACTAAGGCACCTGTCACCAGACGTCTTTGTAATGCTGAAGTAATCTGTAAATGCAGGAAGATGTAGAGAAATTTTTAAAAAAAAAAATAAACCAACCTCAATCCACTTTACTTTCTTGCTTGAAGACGTTTCCGGCAATGGTGCAGGAATGGCGCCGCCCACCTTTGCATTTTCCAGTTTTTGAAAAAGCTTAAGTTGAAAGGATTCCAACGTCGCCAGGATGAATTCCAATCTTCTTTTTTCGGAGAGTTTTGCTGATCCGAGAAGGAGGCTTCTGCAGCGATCGATGTATTTTCCATTTTTTCCGATTAGGTTCGATAAATCACCCTCTGTTTGCGCCAAATAATACAAGTTTTGAACGGACTGAATTGTGCTGTGATCCATTTTGTGTGTTTATCTGTAAAAACGATTCTTTAACTTTTCACCGGTAAAAAACAAAAAAAAAACTTACTGTTTATCGGTTCGGGTTCTGATGTCGATTAGCGCACACTCTTGTCCCATCACCGTCTTCACCTCCTTCACCACTAGCACCATTTTACCGGCCCATCGCTGTTTGAACTCCTCCACGGCCGCCCGATCAAAAACGTGTAGGAATCTCTTCGGCAGCCAGCAACTAAATTCATCCAAATTGACTAGGACGGCTTCTCCAATTTCCGTGTGTTTTCGGTCCACGTCTAGAATTATGTACTCCGTGCCCAGTTCCAGTTCGACTAATTTTTTTATCGGATTTAGGTCGAAATTAAGCGCCTCTTCTAATTTCTTGAAATCCATGAGGAAGCTGTTGACGCGACAACGACAACGAACAATGAAACTCGGTTCGGCTACGAGGCGAAGGCTTATCGCTCGTCGCCCGCCCAGGCGGGGAAAGGCTTATCGCGCGTTAAGGCGGGGAAATATTAAGAACGGGATTCCCGAAGTGTGCAAAGCGCCCGACCCTAAGAGGGCACCTGTCAGGTAGCCTTAAAGGACGAGGGTCCGGAGGCCTGAGAGGGATAGAAAGATTTGATTTTTTCTTAATCTTTATTCAAAAATATCTTCTCATGTACAGGTCAGATAACAACTTATTTCTATCGAAATGGAGTTGTTCGAATATGCAAAATGTTTCCAAGGTGAAAGAGGCATTACAAATTTCTAACATTATTTCTATGGGATTCAATACATAATTGCACCTAATCAGTAATTCGTTAACTCTATCTAAAAAGTTATCGTAAAATTCGTTAATTTTCAGTTTTAACAATACGTCAAATTTCGCAGAAATAAACTTATCGATTACATTGACTAATTCAAAAATATCGGATTCCAGAAAATAATGACACACTTCGTTCATGGAGAGTACTGCCATCTTGAGCCCGTCCAATCCGACCATCGTGCTAAGTTCCAGATTTTCGTTTGTGGTAAATTTCAGGGAAATATCCCGTGTTGACGTCATCCCGAAGAATTCTCGCGTAAATTTATTCAATAACGAAATAAACTCGTTCCATTCCTCGTGATCTAACGATATGGTGGCGAAATCTCTCGTATCCAAGTGGTTGGTGATATTGACCGTGGGCTTGAAATAAGAGTCCGGCTTCAGGCCGCAATGTATGGTGAAAACGTTGTTCGGAATTAACACAAAACACGTGTTTAACACAAGTTGTTGTCTCTTCTTTTCGTCGCAGAGGTTCGTAATGCGCCCGACTTCGTGATTGCAATCGCAACATGGTCGCGAGGAACCGTAACCGCTATCGACGCTCATCTTTTGAAAACTAACGCGGAGGGTTTTGGGCAACATCTTTTATCCCCACCATTTCACAAAACATTAACGCCATCTATCCACGAATCGTGAGATTTGTCAAGGCCAAGCCAGCGTACCAAAACTTTCCCTCCTTTTTTTCTCAAAATTTTTTCCACGAGGTAAACGTCCGAATTTGCAGTTTTCTGTAACTCTTCACCGTAAAAACCTCCTTTTATAGGGTTCCCGGCCGTATCCTCCAGCAAATACGTAGCGGGATTGGTCATTTGTACTTTGACTATTTTAAAGAGTTCCGTGGTCCAGTTTGGTGTGTACCCTTTATTGAAAATATGCTGGCTTTGCTGATTCTGACCATATCACCCATTTTGAATTTTTGCCTGCCTAAAATCTTCATGTGACTGTAAACGGTTTTCTGCAAGCGAGGTTCACTGCCCTTGTTCACATCTTTAGGTTTCATTTGAATAGTTCTATGTCTTTGATTATTGTACTCTCCTACTAGATCGGGTAGTACATCGAGCCATTTATATTTCCCGCTTAAACTGAAATATTTGAATAATTTTTCTTTTAAGGTACGGATCACTCTTTCCACAATGGCGGCTTTCGTATTGCTAAACGTGCTGTAATGGTTAATGCCGTACGACTTCATCAGTTTATTAAAGTGTGTATTATAGAATTCCTTTCCGTGGTCTGTTTAAAGATTTTGCGGGTGTCTAGATTTTTTTTAAAATTTCACCAAAAGCCTTTGTGACCTCTTCGCCCGTCTTTGATTTAAGTGGTTTACACCACACGAATTTTGAAAAACAATCGATCACGACTAGAATAAATTTAAAATTTCTGTTTTGCTTCGCATATTGATCCAATTGACCGAGATCTGCCTGCCAGAGATCGTCTAACCCTTTAATTACCGTCCTACGACGAGGATAATTTTTTCGGGCTGGTTTATGCAACTCTTCGACAACTTGAATTTTTTCTTTTGAATGATCGGGCATATTTTAATTTTTATGTTTCTTTGTGGCAGGAGCAGACGTTTCACCCTGTTGTTCGGACGTTTCTATTATTTTCTGAGCCCCTTCCAGCTTTTTATTGATTTCCAAAATGGCTTTTTCCGCAGCTATTTCGACGGAATTTACTTTAGTTTTAAGACCAGTTTCTACGTTTTCAATTTTGCCGCGTAAAATTTTCATGTCACTGTCAAGGTCTGTCAAACGTTTTATGAAGCCCGTTTCCATTTGTTGAATTTGTTTCTTAACGTCTCTTATGTCCTTCACTCTGTCATTTAGCTCGGAATCCATTTTTGTCTTTAATTCTTTTTGTATAGCGACGTGTTCAATACGAGATTCTTTTATGAACTTATTCGCGTCTATAATAACCGACTTTAATGTTTTGTTTGCACTAATTTGCGTGTTTTTTACGCAACGATCGATATATTGTTTGGTGGCGGCGTCTCCGTTTTCGGTAGGTTCACTTAGGTTGGCAATTTTCAAATTTTTCGCATCTATTGATCCGTCGGGAGTTAATTCCAAAATAACAGCACCCAAAGGCGTGGAAAGGTGGGAACTTTGACCTGTTTTGGATTGGGAGTACTCTCCAAACTTGTTGACACTCATTTTGAAAATAAACGAAAATGTTGTCGTGCACTTAATAAATAAGGTTGCTTTCTAGTAATTCGTTTAGGATAGCCACAATCTCGTTGTCGTGAGAATTATTTCCGGCGTTTTTGGATGCCACTAGCAGTCTCAACCTGTCCACTAATTCGTTTATATCGTCCCAGTACACGTACTCTATCGGTTTCTTGTTAAAAGCCAATTTCATACCCCCACCTTTAATCGATGACGTTGATTTTGAACGTGTACTAGCTTTCCTTTCGGGTACGGATATGGAGCTAGGTGTTCTAAAAAAAGGTTTAATAATTTCCATGTACTTGTGACGAGTGGTACCCTTCAATCTGCCAAGCGAATCAAGATGAATTCCAGTAAGAGTTAAGATGGACTTATATTTTTCCCTGTCTTCCTCGTTGCTTTGTGGGTCATCGTGAAAAATTAAATTACAAAGCCCTTTTGTACCTTTAAATTTATCCTTTCCGTCTACAATAATATCTCCCGTCGTTTTATCAAAATCGATAAGTTTGTTTCCTAGAAACCATTTTGACTCAGAGGCATCATAAAACGGTCCATACACCTTATCTATAAGCTGCGATTTATCGTGATATTCTCCGATGTAGGGTTGAGCAATCTCCGGGTACGAGTCCATATATTCTTGAAAAACTTGTGGTGGATATTGTGATGTGTCAACATCGTCATCACGCAGCGTCGTCTCGTCAGCGGGACGAATGGGATCTTCCCAGTAGGTTTCATCTTGAAGGAAAGGCGAACGAGATCTGTCAATGCTGGCTTTCAACTTGGCGAGTTTTCTGTTTATTCTGTCTTCAATTGTTTCTTCTTGCTCTACTTTTTCTATGTTTTCTGGTGCTTCTTGCTCTACTTTTTCTATAATTTCTGGCACTTCTTCTTTAGGTTCAAATTTTAAGTTATCGATCAACGATTTATTGGCTTCAATCTTTTCAAGTTTACGTGTTACCGGTTTAAACATTTTCTCGAGAGATTCATCCTGTTCGAATTTCCCCAATTTTAGGGCCGTATACTTTTTTCTGATGGAGCGCGCGAGTTCTTTGATTTTCTTGGAACGTTGTGCCTTTAGGATGTCTTCTTGCGTTGTCAAAGGCATATTGATAGATATGTCCACGTGATCGAATCTTGACGAATCCTTTTTAGCGTTCTCCTTACGATCAGTTTGAAACCCTACGATAACATAACGGGGACTTTCCACGGCCGCCGAAGTTTTGACAGACCAGATTTCTCTTTGTGAGTCCTTGGTGAGAGCCGGAAGCTCGTGCACTTCCCATTTTCGAAATGGAATTATTATAGGTTTATCCAGTTTGATTGATTCCAACAGATCTAACCTAATCATGTCGTTTGGTTGAATATGTTTCACTTTTAATTCAATGTTATTAATTGTTAATTCTGCCGTTAATTCTACCGTCGTGTCTGGCGTTTGTTTCAACATCAAGGAGTTGTTATTATTGCGGGATCTTATTAGTCTTATGGTTTGCTTCCCACAAATAGCGTATTGATAATCGTTAAAAATTCCAAATAAATGTTTAAGTGGCATTCTTATATTGAACGTTCCATCATCGTTTACTGCTAAACCTTCATGGGGATAAGACCATCCTGAAGTTATCAGATATCTGTCAGAGTTGGGAGGATAGCACAAATACGCTCTTATGGCGCTTACAATTCCCGGGTCTCGCACGCTCTCCAATTCCTTACTATTTATTTCGTAGGAGACAGAGTCAAATAAAAATCCGGCGGCGTTATTGGCGAGTTTACACGAACCAGTTCCGCCGGTCTTAGTTAACTTTCCCTTAATACAAATTGCCGCATCATACATTAATAGCCAGGAATCACCTTGATTAATAGTAATCTCCACTATATCATTGTTCATGAATGATTTAACAAAGGGATAGTAGGTGCGCGTCTCCAGCCATTGAATGGATTCGTCAAAATTTGGGTTTCGATGCACGTCGAAAACTTGGGGCGTTAGAGACATTGTAACCGAGAGATTGCAAAAATAAACGGTTCTCGAGAGTAAGATTTTTACCACGATCTAAACACCTCAAAGGTGCGGCAGGTTGTGATCCTCGCGAATAACTTCGATCGTTTTTATATGGCTGGTATCTGTTATCAAAGACTAGACCCATCACGATAATCTCTTTAATTCCAACCTCACAATAATTTCTTCTCCCCGAAAATTTACCAATTCAAAATTTTGATCGAGAATCGATAGGGTAATATTATTGATTTCTCTCTTAGTCACCGGTACGTAGAGAAGATTTCTTGGCGTTTCGTCAATGGCGTAACCGGGATCGGCTCCTATCGCAAACTCGTATATCGTATGCGTGGGACGATTATTATAATAAGCTCCGACTGTTATATTACTGTCTATATGCACGGTTCTAACTTTAACGATGTTTACGGGTAAATCCGACGAATGCAGTATGCCCGGCTTTAATATACGTTCCGAGAATCCCAAAATTTTTCCTATCGAACCTTCTGTTTGAAAATCTATCGAATCGTTTTGACTATAAATCTCACACTGGAGAGTGCTATTGTTGGCCTTTAACGAAAACTCGTTTTGAGGTTTGTCCCCTTTGACAAAATTTAATGATTTAATTATCTGAGATTCTATAACGCTAATCTCATATGAACCGGTGGGAATTTCTATGGTCTTTCTCTGATTATTTTTATCGATGAAGTAAAATTTGTTTATGCCCGCGCTCTTGTCAATATTCGGTATGCTGTTGTAGGAGTGAAATCCTAAAAGAGCTAATCCGTATTCGGCGCCCTGATCTAAATAGATTGGCGTGTCGAAATCAATAGATAACGTAGAGGAGGTACCGTGCACAGTGAATATCAGCGAGGACATGACTGAACGTTTTTCACATGAAACCACATCTTTTATAGAGAAACTCTAAACAAAGATGGCCACAATTTATTTCGCTGTATTTTTGGTATGGACTATTATTATATGCAATTTTCACACCTTTTCCTAAATAGGTAATCAGTTCGGGGGCGGTTTTAATCCGCCAAAACTGTCAAAATATTCCACATGATTGCCGCATTTCTTATAAGCTACCCAATGCGTTCCGCTGTTCCGCACCACGTCTAAATTTACAATTGCCGATTCGTTCTTATGTGGCCCGTTTCGTGGAAGAGTGTCTCGCATAAAGACCCCTCTAAAATTTCTTAATTTTAACTTTTTGGCAAAATTTATCAAATCTCTGTCTGACAGCGGTCTATTAGGTAGCTTTATTGGTAGTTTTTTTGTTGTTTTTTGAGAAAAAGACCAAATCCTCCACGATTATTTTTTCGTAGGTATAGTCCCGAACCGTCTTTTCCTATCTTTTCCATGGCTGTGTTGTGCCTTTTTTCCTCTTCCAACTTCTTTTGCGCTTGTTTCGCGTCTAGTATAGTTCTTACAACAGAACTAGTTCCTCCTGCCACCGACCCCAGAGCTCCTAAGGCCCCAAGTAGAGGTAAAAGCGGTAGAAACCCACCAGTTTTTCGCTCGAACGGGATAATTCTCGGTATCCGAATATTTTTCTTTCCTCCTGCTTTCTTAATAGCTATGCGAGCGGCTCGGATGGCTGCCAACGATGATTTTTTCAAATTTTTCATATCGTTAAGTTGGTGTTCATCGAATGATCTTTTCAGGGACTTTGCAACTTTTTTTACGATATCTCGTCTAAATGATGTCGGTCTCTTTTGTTTTGCTCCCATGCCCAGCTTTCGTTTCGTCTTCATGGCTGTGGTGACGAACCAAGCGGCAGCCTTCTCTCCAAATTTAGCGTCTTTCGATTTGACCCTATCCCAGGCGCGATTTTCCAATTCCCAGTCTGCCTTGTGTCGCTCTTCCACAGATTTATTTTTCAAATATGCCAAGTCGTGAATTCTACAGGCTGAGTCAAGTTTATTTACGCCGGAATCACCCCTTTCGATTCTTTCCCGTAATTTTGTTCCTGGCCCACAAAACTGATAGCCGGGGATATGCAATCCAACGGGTAGTTTGTTAATTAAACTGTTTACTAGACCTTCACCGGTGACTAGCAACATCGAAATGAATATGTTCCCACTCGCGCGCTCATATTTATGAACGAACATCAAATTCGTGTTCCCGACATCGAGACGAGTCCAACGAGGTGCCGCAAGGGCATATTCCTCGCACCGGAAATGGACACCGGAAGTTGACGTTTTTGGCTTCTCCTCGATCCCCCGATCATTATTTAAGTGTCAGAATATTTCTACCTAGCGCCGATCTCCCGCGATAAGACTTTAAAGCTTTTTTATGCGAAATTCGTGTTCCCGACGTCGAGACAAGTCCAACGAGGTACCGCAAAGGCATTTTCCCCACACCGGAAATGGACACCGGAAGTTGACGTTTTTGAATTCTCCTCGATCCCCTGATCATTATTTAGGCATCAGAATCGTTCTACCTAGCACCGATCTCCCACGATAAGACTTTAAAAATTTTATGTCAAAATCGTGTTTTCCTCGAACCGGAAATGGAGACCGGAAGTTGACGTTTTTGGATTCTCCTTGATCTCCTCTACATTTTCATAAAAGGCGGTTTGGTTCTAGCAAGCACCGATCTCCCGCGATAAGATTTTAAAGTTTTTTATTTCAAATTCGTGATCCTCATGACGAATCGAGTCCAACGAAGTGTCACAAGGGCATGTTTTATTTTTACCCACAGTCACTCTGTATATTTCTTACCTTTTGTTCCATCCTGTATATTTCTCCCATTCTGTATATATATTTTTTTCCTGGTCTTATTTTTTGTTCCAACCTGTATATTTCTCTTTTTGTTCCATCCTGTATTTTTTTTCTATCTGTATTTGTCCATTCTGTATATTTCTCTTCCATCCTGTATTTTTTCTATCTATATTTGTTCCATCCTGTATATTTCTACCATCCTGTATATTTATCTTTTTGTTCCATCCTGTATATTTTTGACAGGCTCAAGACTCCCCTCCCTCTCAGGCCCCCGGATCCGGATCCTTTCACGCTACCTGACAGGCGTCCCTCGAGGTGCAAGCGCGCGCGCGCCCGAACGGATGACGTCGGCGAGACAGAACCTTGCCATTTCTACGGTGCGATTAGAATATGGACGGGTGGACGAGTGGTCAAGGCGACGGGATCGGGACACGAACGGAACCGGTTCGATTCCACACACGGGCTTTTTTTATTGCATTCCAGGAAAAGGCAACGTCGCACCTACACGACAAAATCGAGGATCCGGCAACGCCGCGAACGCCGCGCCCGAGAGAGACAGATCAAAAGTAGCGATAAGACCGCACCGGAAGTCGTTATCTTATATGGGAAAATACATGAGTGCGAGTGAGATGGAAGATGGATCGCCCCCTTTGCCTCACTACTAGAGCTATATCTAGGCTATTGTAAACACGTTCATTCAAGTACTCATAAGACCTTTGGTTTATAGCCTTTCTGCAGAGAATCGTTCTTGCTTTTTTATATTTTCTTTGACGTGTATCATAACTATAGTCTAATAAACCAATATTAGATCTATTTTTTAATAAATTTATAGCGATACTCCGGTAAAAGAGCCGAATATCAAGGATTCTTGCCTCGAGGAAAAGCTCCTCGGAAGGGTAGGTTCTTGGTTTACCGAGAATTATTTTCAAAAAGTATTTTTGCAATACCTCCAGTTGTTTCATATATGCATCCAGCAACCCTCCCCATGCCAGAATCCTATATTGAAATCGTGACTGTACCAGGCAGTTTCTCTTTAAGTATGTATCATCTTGATACACTACAACTGTGTCATCTGCAAAACTCGTAAGTACGCCAGATGATCTCAAAGCAAGGATGTCATTTACGTATATGAGAAACAATACTGGTCCCAAAACTGTTCCTTGCGGCACTCCACGGGTAATTATTTTTTCTTTACTCGTTTTCCCATTTACTTCGGCTTTTTGTTTTCTCTCTGAAAGACAAATCTCAAACATTTTCAAAGGTATTCCTCGTATTCCCACTGTCTCCAAAGTTTCCAGCAATAGTCCATGGTTTACCGTATCAAAAGCCTTCGAAAGGTCTAGAAACACTGCTAGTGTTGTGCGGCCACTTTCAAACGCTTCATGAATCTTCGATGTCAATGACACTATCGCATCCTGAGCGCTTTTTCCCTCTCTAAACCCATATTGGTTAGCGCGTTTTGTTTGTTCCAGAAATCCACTAGTCTCTCTTTAAGTAATTTTTCAAAGACTTTTGTAATATATATTATTAGTGATACTGGCCTGTAATTTTCGGGTCTGGTTTTGTCCCCTTTCTTATACAGGGTGAGTCACATCTAAAGGCAGAGCCGAAAACACAAGCTAGAACTCGCTAAAATAAGCACATATGCTTAATAAACATTAGCTCAAAAACGCTTGGTTCTCAATGTACAGCGTGTTGAAATTTGTCCAAAAATAACATATTTTTTAACTTCTTTCGAGCCCATCTAGGAATTCCAACCAAATTTGGGGGGTTGCCATTTTGTGCAACAATTTGACCCGTTCAGATGACCAGCGGCGTAGATACAAATAGTTACTGTAAATAATTGTAAAAAAAATTAGTACGGTTCTGTGAAAAACCAAAATTGTTGCCTTTTTTGGATAGCCCATTCAATTTGGAACAAAAAGCGCCTCTTGGTATTTTTTTATATCTGGTACAGTTTCTTCCTAATTTCGGATTTTTTAAACTAGTGCTAAGGCTATTATGCTGGCATTTAAAATAAAATTATTTGTATCTATGCCGCTGGTCATCTGAACAGGGCCAAATTATTGCAGAAATAGACAATATGTACCAAATTTCGCTGGAATTCCTAAACGGACTCGAAAGAAATTAAAAAATATATATGTTATTTTTGGAAAAATTTCAACACGCTGTATATGGAGAACCAAGCGTTTTTGAGCTAATGTTTATTAAGCATATGTGCTTATTTTAGAGAATTCTACCTTGTTTTTTTCGGCTCTGCCTTTAGATGTGACTCACCCTGTACTTATAATGGTTTCACTATAAATATCTTAAACTCCTGAGGACATACTCCAGTTTCAAACATTCATTTTATAAGTTCGGATAACGGTTTTGCTATTTCATTACCTATTTCTTTTAAGCACTTTGTCGTAATTTTATTGAAACCTGGGGCTTTACCAAGCTTCAGTGTTTTTATTTGTGGTATTATTTCCTGAGAGTCGGTTGGCTTTATGAAAAATTTTTTTTGTACATGTTTATTTACAGATGGATTTTTTCCTTTGGAAGGATAATTTGATCTGCTAACTTTTCCCGGTTCCTGTATAATATTCGTTAAATATTTCTGCCTTCTCATCGTCATCCTCAATAAGTTTATTATCCTGATTTGTAATTTCTTAAATATAATGAGTCGTTTTATTGTCTTTAATTTCTCTCATTGTGTCCCATAGTGCCTTTTAATTTCCCCCATTTCCTCTATTTGTTCTTGAAAATATCTTTGCTTTCCAATTAAATTACTCTGTTCAAATTATTTCTATATCTTGTGAATTCCTCTCGGTGTGTCTCTGGACTTTGCCTAAACTGCTTGTATAATATGTTTTTGCGATTTATTGATTGTACTATTCCAGTGGTAATCCAAGGTTTCTTTATCCGTGTTTATTCTTGTTTCTTAGTTTTGTTGTATTTTTTTCTATTAGTGTAGTTAATGTATTCATGACTAACGTCGCCGAAGTTTTTAGATTTGGATACTGCAATATATTCTGCCAACCTGTATTTTTAATATCGCCCTTAATGTTGTATAATTAATAAAAGTCTTAAATGAATACTTGCTTTTTTCAATTTTTGACTACCCCAACGGTAGCATAAGGACCACTGGGTAGTGGTCAGTAATATTACATTTAATTATTACCGTCTTTAGATCATCTGTTTTATCAGTCGATGTTGTTTTTAGGAAAACATGATCTAAACACCCCTCGATCTCATTTTGCACCCTCCTTGCTTGATTTATTAGTGATTCGAAATTATATTCACTCATGACATTCAAGTAGGCAGCAGTTGGATCACCACTGCCTTTCATTATATTCAAATTTATATCCCCTGTCACAATGTGATATGTAGCAAACGGTTTTTTGCTCTGTTTTAGGTATTCATCTAAGCCTTGAATGAACGCGTTTTCCCAAGTTGAGGGTGGTCTATAAATAGCAGTCAAAATTAGAATTTTATTATTTAATGTGATTTTTAATTCTAGTGCTTCAATTTCTCTAATCTCTACATTGCGTATCGTGTAATTAAAACTTTTTTTTTACAAAAACCACTACCCCATCATTCTTATTCGTATTTCCCTTATTATATAAAGGGTTTTCTTCGACGTCAACTTGGCGAATCCTGCATAAGGATTTAGGGCTTCACCCTTACAAAGTGCAACTAATCCAAGAACTAAAACCTAACGATCATAGACAGCGGCGTGCATTCGCTGAGTGGGCGTTAGAACAGTTAGAGGTTGATCCGGATTTTGGGCAAAAAATAATGTTTAGTGACGAGGCTCACTTCTGGCAAGCAGAATTGCCGAATTTGGAGCGACGAAAATCCACGGGAGATTCATCAGGTCCCACTTCATTCCAAGAAAGTCACTGTATGGTGTGCACTGTGGTCCGGCGGAATCATCGGTCCATAATTTTTCGAAAACGCAGACGGAGTTGTACTTACTGTCAATGGTGAGCGGTATAGGGCAATGATAAGAGACTTTTTTTGACCTAGAGTGGATGGGATGGATCTAACAAACACATGGTTTCAACAGGACGGTGCCACATGCCTTACTGCATGTGATACACTGGCATTATTGCATGAGAAGTTTGAGTTCCGTTATATCGCGAGGTGGCGACATGAACTGGCCGCCCAGATCATGCGATTTAACGCCGCTAGATTTTTTCTCCGGGGGTTTGTGAAATCTCGAGTCTATGCCGACAAACCACAAACCGTTGCCGCCTTAAAGGCCAACATCAGGCGCATCATTGGTGAAATTGACCTACTTCTATGCGATAAAGTCATCGAAAATTGGATCTCCATATATATATAATTTTTAAAAAATAATGAGTTCACGTATGCTTTAAAATAAAAATAAAAACATGTCAGTTTCACTTACACAATTTTTTTAATTACATTTCGAAGATCGAGCGTTCCTATTGGAAAACCCACTAGTTCATAACCGTTCAAGCTAAATAATTTTTCATTTTGAATTTTAAACGTTTCTGTAAGTACCCTACAATCAAAATCATAACCAACTTGACTAACTAAAAATTCATCAAAGTTTTTTTTAATACTTCTTATATTAGAGAACACATGAAGAGAGTTTTTTTTTTCAAAAGCTGATAATCACGAGCGGAAATTATGTAGAAAAAATCTTTTGACTAGGAAATCGGAAGTTTAAAACGTGTACTTTCGCTTAGGATTGGTCTCATCCCAGTAAGAAACCTCCTTCAGCTTGATTCTTGGATTTAAAAATAAGAAAAATCGAGTTCTGCGTTTCGGGAAATTAATTATAACGCGGTTTACTGCAAAAATAAACGAGAAAAAGAGAAATACATTAAAATTACTTATGCTATCAAAAAGCACATGTTTTAAGCTTCAAAAAAGTCACCTATTGAGATTCAATATCTAATGTTATGCGGATATTATGAGCGTTTGAAATAAATATTGAACATACGATAGCAAGAATTTATGAAAAATCTCTATGTTCAAAGTGAAAAAACAAACAAACGAGGTTTTATATCGTAATCTTATATTGCTCTTTCAAAAGTACATACATTTAGTATAAACTTTCTGTAATATTGCTCAAAAATATTACAAATTGACCATGTAACGTCAGTTATTGTAAAAATGCATGAAATTTTGATCAAGACCAACTTTACAATAATATGACAGGCATATCCCTTCATGGAAATTAATGCTACAAGATTTTTTAATTGCTTTACGGTGTCACTTTCCAATAAACTTTGTTGCATATGAATTAGTTGTGTGTGTAAAAAGTTATTACTGTTTAACTGTCTTGTGCTAAACGCGCCGCTCTCAATTTCGGCTGCCTCTTAAATACGAGGAAGCATGAAAACGTATGATCTTAAAAAATTCTCATTCATTACTTAATTATTTTACAAAAAAATATGCAAATACATTTTTTTGAGAAATTGTCTGTTCTTTCGAATGGTCTTACTTAAATTCTATAAAAACGCTTATTAAATAAGTTATAACAAAAAACCTATATTTTTGACAGTTATTGTTAAATAAAAAAAATCGCACACTATTTTGCGCTGCGGACTCTTCGGATTTTGTTTTAAGACATCAAAACGAACACATTCCAACAAAATCTAAAACTCCCGGAATTTGTTCGAAGTTATTTTCCTGGTTGACTCCACTATATGACGAGTCGATTATGAACCGGTTGAGTTTGGAAACAGTTATTATAATTAAAACACTCTTCACAAATATACGTCTCCAACTAGGCGGGTCGAGATGTCAAATAATAATTTGACACCATTTCCGGTGTCAAATTACATCTCAAATTTCACTTCCGGTGTCAAATTTCATCTCAAATTTCACTTCCAATGTCATATTACATCTCAAATTACGTCTCAAATTTCACTTCCGGTGTCAAATTTCGTCTCAAATTACAATTCGGGTGTCAAATTACATCTCAAATTACACTTCTGGTATCAAATTACGTCTCAAATTACACTTCGGGAGTCAAATTACATCTGCATAACATCACTTGATTTTGAAATTTGACACCTTTGTAATCTGACACCGTGGTGTCATGTTTCATTTCCGGTTTCAAATTTCATGCAATTCGGCAGAAAACAATCTGATGACATAGCATTATAATTTCGCTGTGTTGTAGTTTGGTTTGTCGACCTGATGTGTCAAGTGGAAAATCGGAGTGTAGTTTCACAGATTTTGCAGTCTGCGCTAGTTACAATTTTTTCATTACCAGCTCCGTTCCTAGTGCCATCCAATAAGCATGAAAACTCCACGAGTTCTTATTTTGGGTAACCAACTGGTGAAGCCTGTAAGTATATTTTACATTTAAGTGTTTTGTTCATTTAATTAGATATTTTAAGTTTTGTATACAGGGTGTATCGGTCATCAGTACATTAATTTTAAGGGCAGGTAGGGAAAAATGCCCTTGTTACGAATCTGCAATTAAAATTTTTCTAAAGTGCATATTAACGTCAGAAATATTTTTTTAAAAAACGCATAACCCCTATTTTCGACGCCACAGCCATTCGTCCTTGGCCTTGCCGGAACCAGCTGAGGCCCGGGCCGGTTCCCCCTCAATTCCCTTGTGCGGCGTTGTCAGACGTATAGCTCTTTCACAGTATTTCAGGAATAGTCTTTAAACTAATTTTTGCACAAATCTTTAATGGTTCTTTTAGCGAATAGCATGCAAAAAACTACCTTTCAGATGCCTCGATGATTTTCCTTGCGGGTGTCGCACTCGTTTCTTACACATCATTGTCTTTTTTTACGGAAATACGAACAAAACCCTCACCGCACAGTTGAAGTGGCGCGATCCAAAACAGTTGGTTTTCCCCAACTGATAAATTTCATTCCAACAGCCCGACGATCACGACAAGTTTAGTGGATCCCCACCGCCAGAAATACGGCAGGTCCTCTAAGTACTGTGTTTACAGGAAGGCAACTAACGTTTAAATTGCTTTTTTTTAATGGAAATACGAATAAATCACTTGTTATTTCACTGAGAAACTTGCAGCGGCTGTTCCAACAAGTTTGGACATTATTGATAGTCCAAAAAGTAGCCAACAGGTTGCACATTTTACGGAGCCGCCGACGACAAGTCGTCAAATACAGCAAAACAGTAGAACAATATCGGTTTAGAATTAGAACGACGTTCGTATTACACCTACGCGTCCACTTTTTGGAAACAGAATTACCTAGAAGCTAGGCGCTCCGAACAAAAATTCGAGGCGGCCGAAGGCGTCATCGCGTCATCTCAAGTCATCTGATCTGGCGACTGCCGTCACCGTGCCGTGATCACATGTCCTGTTCGTCTAATCCAGCGCGCCTTACGTCCGCGCAATTCCCCCCACTGTCACTGACCTCGGTGTTGCCGTTTATGGCGACATGTGGCCAAACTGAGGGTTTTTTCACTTCATGAAAGCATAATGAAAATAAAAAATAAAAAACCTTTTATAAAGAACAGGTTTTTATTTAAGCTATATACTAAAACGAATAAAATAAGTTTTAAATAAGTTTAGGTTTTCGTTAAGGTAAGTAGGTACCTAATTCAATGCCAAATTGCGAAATTTCGCAATTGAAATCAAAAAGCTTGTCGAAATTGTCATAAAAGTAGGTACCAATTAATTTTATTGGACTGTGGTTGGTTGATAAGCATGTACTTACATACCGAAGTAGGTATGTATTTTCTTTACAATTTGCGCGGCAAGCTTTTTGATATAAAAATTTGGCATTGAATTCTCTTAACAAAAACCTAAACTTATTTTATTTATTTCAGTACCTACATGGCTTAAATAAAAGCTTGTTTTAAATAGTTATTTATGTATCAAGGCACTGAAGTTCATAATTCATAAAAACAACTTCAGTGCCGAGGTACATAGGTATTATATTGAGATTAAGAGCTAAAACTTCGCGCCAAAATAGAGTTTTTTGTGACCTAAAGAAACCGGCTAAATTCGGATAAAAAATAAAAATTTTGTCTCCATTCCAAACGTGCCACACTATATGAATTTCTTCATGAATGACTTCATGACATGAATAAATTGTCAGTGTAAAACAGAAATGATCTACAAACACAATTTGGATCCATCGATTTCTTTGATTTATTCGGGCGCCATCTAGGGGGACTTTGATAAACACAATAGGTGAAAATCTGTAAAAAAATTAAAAAAGCTGTAAAAAAGTAATTTATTTAATTAAAACTAATTGGATTGGAATATAATTTAAAGTTGGGCGGATTTTTAAAGAAAATAGGTATTTATGGAATATTTTATGCCTGTGCGCTGGGGCAGTCTTAGTTATCCAGGTGGCTACGGCAACACTGCTCCCGGGGCGACGCAGACGTCCTGCGATTAGTCGGCCGGCACTCCCCTCTCCCTCTCTAGTCTCCTTCTACCCGTCGGTCCCGGCCACATGGTGCGATTGGGTTCAAAATTCCAAGTAATTTGTATTTAATTATCGTAATCGTAGTACTTCGTTTTAAGACTAAAAGTGTTATTCCTAATGGGAAAAAGTGCGTTATTTTGAAGACAGCGGCCGTTTTCACCAGTGTTATTACTAATAAATGTCCTGTGTTTGAACAAATCGCACGTTTGTAAGAATATTTTTTCTAATAATTTATCGAAGCCTAATTATTCAAATAAGATAAAATACTCGGTCAAGAGTGTACGTTTGATTACAAGATATTGCACAATGTAATTCTTCCATGACGGCTTGTTTTAAGTAATTCAAAGATGAAACATGACTTAGGTATACCACGCGTACTTTTGTCTGTCTTTCTATCAGCAAATGAACAAAGCCTGCGACTTATTATTTACTAATGAAACCTATCGGGGCATAGCTGCCCAAATAAAACAATCCTGTACGGGTTTATCCTTATTTTCTCGGCAAAAATTCTTTTTACTAGCATTTTTTAAATTTCCGCTGGTACTAAAAATATCGGCAAAGTGATTGTGTTTTTTTAAATTATTTCTGTGCGCGCTTGAAGAAAGCAACCAGTTCCTGGGGTACCTAGCAAACCTACCAACAGGAATAATTTTTAAAGGTACCTACATAATTTTTGTTCCACTCTGAAATGACACAACATCGCGCTGTCCCCTCTCCCAATCTAACGTATTTCCCCTCCATCGCCTAGAGAGAGGCAATACCTCCCCGCTAAACGCTTTCAGCGAGACTCCAGCGGCGTCCATAAAGAACGGACAAACATTGATTTGCCCCATTTTCTAAACATGGAGTAAAAATTTTTTTGTGTTTTTCGACTTTATGTGGCTTCCCGATTACGTGGTTAAAATTAATATACTGATGACCGATAAACCCTGTATATTCATCACATAATTTGTTTTATAGGCCCCAACCCACGCTCCGAGGGATGTCCTAGCCAAGACCCCCGCTCCGAGCATGCCCAGTCTTATTAGAATCCTAGGCCCAGTAGATCTCGTAAGTAAAATTTTAATTTTCAAAATAATTTTAGACACATTTTATATATGCAATATATACAATTTTTTGGTTTTCAGCCCTCATCTCCAGAAATTGAGACAAATTCCATCGTTGATAGTAGCCAGGAGCTAGAACAGATGGTTCGGGAAATGCAGTCGGAGATCCTGGGATTGCCGCTCGAGGATCTAACAATAGTGAGTCTATTATTTTTTTATTTTTTAAATTATTTGCAATTTTTTTGTCTATTGTAGGTACTTATTCGTTTCTTCTTTCCAGCCACCATCACCATTCGCGGCAGCAGCCAAGAAATCGAGGAGATAGCCGAGGAAATCGGGATTAAGATCCTCGTGCGGGCACAGGAAAGTGCCCTGGAGCAGCCGGCAGCGACTTCAGCACAGCTCCTTTCTTCGTCGAAGGGACACAAGGTGGCGAAGCTGGTCATCAAGCTGCCGCCGCCCCCAGCTGCCCAGGAAGAACCGTCACCACCTGCCTTTCCTGTGCTGATACCCAGAGGCAAGAAGCGGCCCTTGTCGAAGCTCCCTTCTCCATCTGTTGCAGACTCCCCTGAGCCAGCTCGTCAAAGGAAGAAGTGGTGCTTGGGGGCTAGCGCCGCTTCCACCTCGACGGGAAGAGCGTTGAAAAACATGCAGCAGCTGGAGGAGGTGCTGAGGCCGTACGAGGATACGGAAACAGAGCCACTTACGCAAGTGAGTCAGGGTGACACGAGTGTTGTTGAGAGCATGTTAAGAACACGTGAGTTGTGTGAAAGAAGAAATTGTAAGATTGAGAGAGATAGATGATGCTGGGAGAGAGCTGAAAAGAATGCGAGAGAAGGAGAGAGAGATACTTGCCAAAAATGTAAAGTTAAGAAAGGAATATGATTTTAATAAGATAATACTTGAAAGAACAAAATTAAAACCCAAAGAGTAGTTTTGTGCCTTGAAGTATTAGCTTAATAAAATCATATTCCTTTCTTAGCATGCATTTTTGTGTGAATGTGTGTGCGTGTGCGTAAGTTCCTCCATTTCCGTATCCTCATAAAATTTTGTATATATTGTATAAAGTAATTTTAAGTTTTTTGTAATTGGTGTATATATTTTGATTTATTAATATTTTTTTGTAGTTAGTCTTAATTTTTGTATTATATTTTCATTTATTTTTATTTTATTTTTAATAAATATGTTAGTGGAACCAATGATCTATTTATCATTTCATTCTTCAAAAGAAATTACCTAGTAAAACATACAAATTACCCATGTGAAAGTGATTTGTGTCTTCTGAGGCTGCAGATAAGGTTGAAATACTCAAAGTATAGTAACTTTCTATTTTCTAATATCACATAGTAGTCGGAAATGTCGCATTATTGAATCCTTTGAATATTCGTTAACATAACCTGCTCTAATACGTTTTTTGGCGTTGATATTTGCATTTCCTAGCTTCCGAGAAACATAATTTAAAAATATATCCTGTAAAGACCTAAAACTTGCGAATTATAAAAGAAAAATAACAGCTTACTGTTAACTTGATTATAATCTGTGAAAGTCACGTACATATCTTTCTAATTCCGCGAAAAAACGTACTTTCTCTAGTCGTCGGAATAAGCGTGTTTTTTACATATTATTTTCAAGAGCGAATCTCGCGCGAGTTATATCAACGCCAACTAGAAAACACTTGTTAAACAAGCAGTTCTTGTAATAATTGTAATGTAACACCTTTGTCAGCAGTAATGTTACTTTTTATGTTTTCACCCGTTCTTGTGTATTCAGTCTCGACATAGCCATTTCACGGTTCACATCTATTGTAGATTGTACCTTTTGAGAAAAATAAATCTTTTTAAAAACCAGTATCTGCGTTCACTGAATTTAAGTGGCGCAGTCGGTAGGATTTTTCGTCGGAATCAATATCGATAACCGGTGCGTTTCAACGCTTTACGGAAAAAAAAAGTAACCTATCGTGTACGAAGTTGTTTTCGGGCTTGGACTTTTTCGGACTCCAACGTGGACATCCGTGAGCACCAACACCTACCAGAAGAACTTCAGGCACTAGATGGAAACAGAAAGGACGTGGATACTGTGAGTTAGTTTTTCTCTTTCATGTCAGACTCCTCTTTGTCCCGTAACGATTCCTTTTGTGAAAACGATTACTCCGGCACTGAGTTAGGCTTAGTTTCTGAATTACTTGAAAATTTATCGATCGAATCTGATCAAATAAAATTAAAACAATCACAAATTAATTCAGTTTTTGAAAGTAGTGTTAAAATGGCACCAGCCTTAGATATTAAAAATATTAGTGTTATTCCATTGTTCGATGGAAACCCAAATAAGTTACATCGATTTATTTCCTCAGCAGAATCAATTTTAGTGTACTATTTTGACGCAGTGAACCTTCAAAATTTTCAAAATACTTTACTTTTAAATGGAATTTTAAACAAACTAGAGGGTAGAGCAGAGGAAGTTGTCGCTATTAATGGTTGTAAAACTTGGGACGATATAAAAAATACTCTCATTTTGAATTTTGGCGATCAAAGAGACGAAAATTGTCTAAATCAAGACCTTGTAAACTTAAGACAGAAACCTAACGAATCTCCTTACCAATTTCACGAAAAAGTTATGCATTTATTAAATACCATTTGTAACCATATAGATCTAAAATGTGATGAGGCAAGTCGACCGTCTAAACGCGATTTTTTCACAAAACAAGCATTAAAAACTTTTCTAGCAGGTTTAAGAGAACCCCTGGGACCTATAATTCGTGCTATGAGACCTACTACTCTAGCATCCGCTTTACAATTTATTACAGAAGAAGAAAATATAAAATATTATCAAAAATCTAATACACCCCAAACTCAAATTTTAAGAAAACCTACTCCTGCCCAATATTTTCCACCACAACCACAACATCGCTACTCTTTACCCCAAAATCAACCCCAAATAATGCAAAGATCGAACTGGACACAACCCCGACAATTTAATTCTCAATTTCCTCGCGGACCTATATCCAATATCCAAAGAAATCCAAATCCTCCTTCACAGAGATATCCCACAAACTCACAAGTATTTGGAAGACCCCAAAACCAATTTAAACCTACCAATAAACCACCCACTAACAGACCTACACCAATGTCTGGAATTAATCAAACTATTCCAAAACCAAATTCTAATATTCGACCAAATTCTTACTTCCAAAATTACGGACAAAAACCCAATTTCGCATCTGAAGAACTATTTAATACCGAACATACCGATGAACTTGACTATGACAATCAATCTGATCTAAACCAGTATGAACCCTATAATGACACAATAATTGAAACCGAAAATAACGAACAGTTCTATGAACCGCACACCGAGCAAGACGCAAATTTTCAACACGCTCAAAATTACGAACTAGAAACGTAATAGAATTGCACTATTTCCCTGACAAAAAAATATTACCCTATATTTGTATCTCTAACCCCCCAATCAAACTTTTAATCGACACTGGTTCCACCAAATCTTTTATTAACCCGAATATTGCTTTTCAAAATTTTAAAAATTTTATACAGCATGATCCATTTATTGTATCTTCAGTTTTCCAAAGTTATTCTCAAAATTACTCCGCAAATATACCAAGTTTTCAAGAATTTAAATCAAATTTACCAATGAAATTTTATCTTTTCAATTTTCACAAAACCTTCCATGGATTAATTGGGATGGACAATATAAAATTAATACAAGCACTCTTAGATTTTAGAGACAATCGAAATCAGCTTATAACTGAAAATGCTATTTTACCACTTCGATATTACGAAACCAATCAATCACATTTTTACCATTTACAGTTAGAACCACATAGTATAACCCCTGTTAAATTACCCGTTAAAGAAGAATACGGACCTGTATTATTAAAATATCAGGAATTTCAAGGCGCAATTTTAAAAAGCTCTCTCTCTACAGCAAACGAAAACTTAGCGTGGGCTGAACTAGTTAATAATTCAGATGACGTTATCCAAATTACTTTGACCGACCCTGTACCTACATCAGAATTTGATTTAGACGAACATTTTATTTACTCAGCAGAAATTATTCCCAATGACACTTATTTAGAAAATCCAGACATAGAAAATTTAATTAGAACCTCTCACATGAATGAAGAAGAACGTAAACAAATTTTAAAAATTTGCAGAAAATATTCAGACATTTTTCATAGACCCGAATTACCTCTTACTTTTACGAACCAAATGAAACACAGCATAAGGACCAAAGACGAAATTCCCGTATACACCAAATCATATAGGTACCCGTATATACATAAACCCGAAGTACAGAGACAAATATCCTCGATGTTAGACCAAGGTATAATTAGACCAAGTAATTCACCCTGGTCATCCCCCATATGGATCGTCCCCAAAAAGGCCGACGCATCTGGACAGAAAAAGTGGCGAATAGTCGTCGACTATCGCAAATTAAACGAAAAAACTATCGATGACCGCTACCCTCTCCCTAACATTACAGACGTACTAGACAAACTTGGACGTTGTAACTACTTCACGACACTAGACTTGGCAAGTGGATTTCATCAAATTGAGATGAACCCTGCAGACATCCCTAAAACCGCTTTTAACGTAGAGAACGGGCATTACGAATACGTTCGAATGCCTATGGGCTTAAAAAACGCCCCTGCAACCTTTCAGAGGGTAATAGACAATATCCTCAGAGGGTTACAAAACGAGATATGCCTTGTATATCTCGACGATATCATAATCTTTTCCACTTCGCTTCAAGAACACTTAATAAATTTAACAAAAGTATTTCAACGCCTAAGAGAAACAAATTTCAAAATTCAGCTCGATAAATCGGAATTTTTACAAAAAGAAGTCGCGTATCTCGGACATGTTGTTACCCCAGAAGGAGTACGACCAAACCCAGACAAAATTATTGCTATAAAAAAATATCCCTTACCAAAAACAACAAAAGAGATAAAAGGATTTTTAGGTTTATTAGGTTACTACAGAAAATTTATTAAAGACTTCGCTCGTATCACTAAACCCTTCACTTTATGTTTAAAAAAGGATGCAAAAATCGAATTAACTCCCCAATATGTCAAATGCTTTGAAGACTGTAAAAATCTCTTAATGAATGAACCACTTTTACAATACCCCGACTTTACGAAACAGTTTAACTTGACCACTGATGCAAGTAACGTCGCGATCGGCGCTATCTTATCACAAGGGCCTATCGGAAATGACAAACCTATTGCATACGCCTCTCGGACTCTAAATGAATCGGAACAAAATTACAGCACCATCGAAAAAGAGCTTTTAGCAATCGTATTTGCAACAAAATATTTCAGACCATATTTATTTGGACGCAAATTCAAAATTTTAACAGATCATAGACCTCTCGTGTGGCTTATGTCACTAAAAGAACCCAACTCACGACTAGTAAGATGGCGACTAAAACTTGAAGAATTTGACTATGAAATACAATACAAAAAAGGAAAGACAAACACAAACGCAGACGCACTTTCACGTGTAGAAATACACACCAAAGAAATTTTTAATTACATAGAAGAATTTAACAAATCTCTCGAAAAATCAAAAGAAAAAGAAACTGACAATTTTTCGACTACAGGAAACATTGACGAGCAACCAGACTTAAATGACGTGAACGAACCATCTACAAGCACAACCCATGTACAAAACGAACCATCGACAAATACTGCACAAATTAATCAAGACCCAAATCAGGATCCTTCATCAGAAGAAACTATATCAGCCGAGGAAATCGACGATAACACGGTTCATACTAGCCATGAAAATCCAATACAAGAATTACCCTCGACTGACAGGTGTTTAAATTCTTTTGACCACCAAATTAAAATAAAATTTGTTTTACATTCCCCAGCGACGCCTAAACGCGAAAGCACTTTTCCTAATAAAAAACGTTTAAATGTCCAAATTTCCATAAATAATGTAGAAACCGACATAATTAACTTGTTTAAAAATTATTTAGATCCTAAATTCACTTATGCTATATATTTTGATAAAGAAGATTATGCTCCACGTATATGCGAGATTCTCAGGAAAACATTTAAAAATGCAGCTTACAAGTTAATGAAATGTAATACTTTCCTAGAAGATGTAACAGATGCAAATATGCAAACTCAGATTATTCAAAATTATCACGAAAGCAAGACGAACCACCGCGGAATCCTAGAAACTGAAACCCGAATAAAAAGAAAATATTACTGGCCCGGAATAAAAAACGACGTTGCTAACTACATAAATTTCTGCGAAATATGCCAACAAAATAAGTACGATCGAAATCCACCTAAACAAAAATTAATGCTTACTCCCACACCTTCGAAACCATTCGAAATTGTTCACGTAGATACCTTTCAAGCACACGGACAAAAATTCTTAACGATGATAGATACATTCTCTAAGTACAGTCAAGCATACCCCTTAAACGGGTTATCCGCAATAGAAATTGTAAAAGCTTTCGTTATTTTCATGACCCATCACGGCTTACCCTCTTTAGTTGTTATGGATAACGGTACAGAATTTAAAAATTCTATAATACAAGAATTTTTCAAAACTCACAAAATTAACTCTCACTATATCACTATAAATAGCCCTCAATCAAACGGAGCCATAGAACGTTTTCATTCGACACTTCTTGAACATTTAAGAGTAATAATTCATAAAAACAAAGGAAAAATCGACATTCTAAATCAAATGCCTTATGCAATACTCGGATACAATAATTCAATACATTCTACAACCAAACAAAAACCTATCGACGTTATAAATGGACATTTAAATACGAAAGACCCTTTTGACATCGACATTAACCAGCAACTAATGAATAACTATATCGAAGAACACCGCGAAGCTACAAAACAAATTTATAAAAAATTAAACGAACAATTGACAGAACACAAAGGACAAACTATAGAGTATCATAATAAAAATCGAGAAGATCCTTTAACTTATCAACCAGACGATGACGTCTATCGAAAAGTAGTTTCTAACAACCGTAATAAATTATGCAAAAAGTACCAAAAAGGTAAAGTTGTTCGAAATAAAAGTATTCAGGTAAAAACCGCGAAAAAGACTCTTCACAAACAAAATATTAGACGACCAAAAGTAAAGCATAAAAAATTGTTGCAGGTTCCACCTAGTAGTACTACTGACAGTGCAGGTACAGACAGACATAACCATAACTAAACTCGACAAAAATCCAGGGATCCTTCCTTATAAACTTGGAACTGCCAAAGTTTACTCCCGAACCCATACCTTTATTCATTACATTGATCTTAACCCCATAAAAAATGAAATTGAACTCATTAAAAATCAGTACAGTGATATTTCCCTTGTTGCGAAAGATTTCTTTAAAAATGCTTTCGCCGTTGACCTAATTAATTTTGATAAAGCTTTAAAGTATCAGTTACATACAGCAGAAACAAAGTTCGACACACTCAATCCAGCTGGTAGAACAAAACGTGGTCTTATAAACGGATTAGGTTCCATAATAAAAACCATTACCGGAAATTTAGATGCAGACGATGCCTACTATTACGATCAAGCTATTAAGAATCTACAGGATAATCAAAAAATTGTTGTCAAAAAGTTAAACAAAGAAATCTCATTGACGACAAGAATTATCAATAATTTTAATAAAACAGTTTCATTAATTAAACATGATCAAGAACTTATAACAAAACGCTTAAATATCGTAATAGAAGATTTTGTTAATAAGTTTGAATCAGAATTCATAATTTATACAAAAATGAGAGATATTTTAGACCAAATTAATTTACTACTAAACGTGGTTTTACAGTTATTAAACGACATAGAAAATGCTGTGACATTTTCCCGACTAGGTAAAGTTCATAGTAGCATACTAAAAATTGATGATTTGCAACATATTATAAAAATTTTAGAAACTCTTTATTCACCTGAACAGTTAATTTTTCCCTTAAAAACAGACATTCATCGATATTACGATGTTCTAAATGTAGAATCTTACTATTCAGGATCGAAAATAATTTTCGTTGTTCACTTTCCAATCACTATGCCAGAATCGTTTTCATACTATCACTTATTTTCTATTCCAACACAAAATTCCACCACAATAATTCCTAAAAATACATATCTGATCATGAATGAGAATTTCTACCAATATGTATCACTTCCCTGCACCAACCTGCATCCCAAATTCTACTGTCCCGAAAACTCTCTCATCGAAGGAGCAGTTAAAGAAGATTGTTTATTCCAATTACTTCAACTGACGATTACGCCAAGGAACTGCCAACTCACCCCTGTTCGAGTTAACGAAGAATTCGTACAAGAAATTGACAATTCACACTATATTGGAATTTTTCCCAATAAAACGAAAATCCAAACATTATGTGAAACTACCGACTTCATAACACTTCAAGGAAATTATCTCATCAATATCCCGACTGGATGCCAATTCCGACTGAAACATTATAACTTTATTAATGACAAATCCGTAAATCAGGGACAACCCTTGTTATTACCAGAAATCAAAATTGCAACAACCGAAAACCCCAGAAAATTACCAACACTAAAGCTACAAAATATTCGACTTGACGAAATACATAAGCTTCAAATGGACCAACAACGATTAACACCGGTAGAAGAATCACTAGATCCGCTGTCAACCAGTTTTTGGACATTACCAATTTATGGACTTATTCTGATTGCCTTATTGTACATTTTAATAATTCAAGTCAAGAAAAGAAGATGTACAGACGTAGCACCGGCCCAAGCGGAAGAAAATCCACAAGCCAACCCCCGGATATTTTTCAACCACTGAAAAATATACCTCGATTTGGGGATGGAGGAGTTATATCAACGCCAACTAGAAAACACTTGTTAAACAAGCAGTTCTTGTAATAATTGTAATGTAACACCTTTGTCAGCAGTAATGTTACTTTTTATGTTTTCACCCGTTCTTGTGTATTCAGTCTCGACATAGCCATTTCACGGTTCACATCTATTGTAGATTGTACCTTTTGAGAAAAATAAATCTTTTTAAAAACCAGTATCTGCGTTCACTGAATTTAAGTCGCGGTGTCGATATTATTCCCTTTGTTTGCCGGTATACTGAGAAATGTAATTATTGGCATCATATTACGTTATCACGTTGTAATCTAGAAACATGCAGTAACGGAAATATGTTTAGCGTGTTATAGACTAAGAGCTGGCGGCCGCGGAGGTATTACGATATTACCTCCGGCTGGAATTTTGAGAAGTGGTTGGGGGGACCTCCAGGAAGTGCCATTTGCAAGGATTTTGCTCAAAACCCCTGCAAAGGATACGTCAGACGACTTAAAAATGAAAAAAAATTGCTCAAAAAATGATCATACCTCCGGCTGAAAATTTTGACATTACCTGTTTGAAGGTCTCCGATAACGTATGTAAATCGTCAGACGTCTAGGTCGCTGCCAAAGGGGTGTCAGACGCCCTTAAAGTTTTCGTTTTTTTTTTTAATTTTTTTTTCTTACCTTCGTCTGACGTTTTAACATATTGCAACAGAGACCATTCTAAGCTGGCGGCTTGAAAAAAGTATACCTCTCAGGCGGGCTGGAACTTTGTGAACGTTGTAGGGGAACATCGCAGCGGCATATTCGTCTGACGATTTTAATTTGTGCTTAGAATGGTCTCTGTTGCAATATGTTAAAACGTCAGACGGAGGTAAGAAAAAAAAAACAAAAACGACAACTTTGAGGGCGTCTGACACCCCTTTGGCAGCGACCTAGACGTCTGACGATTTACATACGTTATCGGAGACCTTCAAACAGGTAATGTCAAAATTTTCTGCCGGAGGTATGATCATTTTTTGAGCAATTTTTTTTTAATTTTTGAATCGTCTGACGTGTCCTTTGCAGGGGTTTTGAGCAAAATCCTTGTAAATGGCACTTCCTGGTGATACCCTCAACCACTTTTCAAAATTCCAGCCGGAGGTAATATCGTAGTACCTCGGCGGCTGCCAGCTCTCCGTCTATTAGGTTGAACTATTTGCGGCTTGTGTAAAGATTTTGTTTCTACTTAATTTTTGATGTTTTTAATATAAGGTTATTAGTTGAATATCGTCAAAGTATTGTACAAAAAGATTCGAAATCAGTTTTCCTACTGATAGCATTGACAGCTATTATTGAACCATGTACATGGTGTTCCCGTATACTTTGACCCATCCCTATAGATTTTGTCTAGTTAAAAAACTGAAGTTAAAGTTGTAAGGCTAAAATTTTATAAAAATACACAGGCAAACTACGTATAAAATGTGCTAATAAAATATTTACTTATGACATACCTAAAGTAAAAACTTATGTTACCTGGGGATAAAGGTGCTCTCGGCGGTGAAGATTTTAAATCGCTTGAGGTTCTGCAAATGTTATCATCTGTAGAGCATTGGCATAGGGCTGGATTAGATGAGGTTGCATATTTGGATGATTCCGATTTCTCATGCATATCTGGTGGGGATCCATCGATAGATGTAATTGAAGATCTACCTAAAATAATTTTATTTGGAATTCATAAACCAGTTGTAAATATAATAATTTGTTTATACCGTGTGCCCACGGACTGAAGTTGTATATTAGCGCAAGTGGCAAAAAAACTTCGAGTGGGCAGACTCCGCTATTGTATTTTAAACTGAGTGATAAACTTCATTTAATTTCAAAGATATGCAAAAAGGAAAAAGAATCTGTGGACAGACAGTCTATATAAATCCAGTGTATGGCACAATAATGTAACGACAATAAGTCTAATAATCCGCGGTTTGCAAGCTGACCTGTCGGCCGGCTGGTCTCTAGACTTCTCCACGTGACATCGCGTGAAATAAGATCTGAAGACAGCGAAATCGGACTAGCAATTTCAGCATATGATGATATCATCTCAGCAACCAAGACCTAATGGATGCATAGTATGTATAAATATAATATATACTTTATTATTGTTTCGTAAATGTTAGCTATAATATATCACCTAAATATACAAGTACTTAGGTATGTAGAATATATATCACATAGATCATACAATCATACAAAACAGGTGGCATTAAAAATCAGATACTAAATATGACATTGCAGTTTTTAAATCATTCATAATTCATAGTTGATATCTATCGAGCCCAACGAATTAATATACAACAAATTATAATACATTGCATGAAAACGTTGACGCCTCGAAAGTGTCTCTAATAAGAAAGTTATCACGGCAATATTAAAATTAATTCTACATAGTACGTCGCAGAATACAGACGAATAATGGGCCATGATCACAAATGAGAGGGTAAACATCGCCAGCTCTATTAATAAGATATTTAAGAAATTGCCTCTTAACGGACTCCAATGCAAGTTTGTGAGATTGATAGGATACCAAACCAATTTCCCATATTCCAACTGGGATAGATCATAAGCACAGAACAAGAGCTTTAAAGTTGAAGGGTCGGAAAAAATGCGACAATTCCTGATAATAAATCCAGACAACCCGGAGCATTGTGCCACAACCGTTTCTATATGAGGAACGAATGGCTTTAAGGTTCTTTATTTTTTTCGGTTCGGTTTTCGTATTTATTTAATTTTTTATATTAGATTTTGGGCTCTCTTATAGCTTCTTTCGTGAATTATAGTCTAGTTGCTCAGGAGCCAGTTTTACAGCGGTTGTCTCCGCTTTTGCCAGATAACTAGTCGAATAAACTCAATTCCAAAGGTTTAAGGGGTTTTGAGGGACAGAAACAAAATTAAAGAAATTAAAATTATTTAACAAAGCAATCGGTTAGTTGCTAAGGTCGGTTTCGGTTATGAAATTTTGGCGATTTATTCTGATCCATCTAGCTTTGTTGTTTCTGATTTTAGATAAAAAGTGTAAATACCAAAGTCGGAAGGAATTGTGTCCCTAATGCGGTTATCATGTCCTACTTTCCACGAAAGCTGTAATTTTCGAGATATGACACAAATTTGTGTTATTTAAAAGGGAATCATAGTTATTTCCGTTATTTTTCCGAATAACCATATCGAGTATTATATCGTTGGACAGCTTTAAAAATGCCTGAAATATTTGATATTTGATATATTTATATTAAAATAATTGCTTTAGAATAGAACTTTAATTATCCGTTTTTTTATTCCATTTTTTGCATTTTGAATATTCCTATTTATTTTCAATATATTTTTGTAAGGCATTATAAATGGTTTTCTTCGTTGCTTTCTTCTTTCCCTTCTCCTCCCCGCATTAAAAGTTAGCATTGTTATTGTTGGCAATAACTTTTGGCAAACCAATCGTTTAGGCCTTGTCACACAAACTTTTAATTACTCCATTTTTAACATTAATATGACGATTGGAGTTAAATGGATCTGTTTGCGTCACAGAGAAATTTCCAACAATATTGTTCACCTACGTTGCTCAAATTAATCTAACTAGTTTCATCCAATGTATTCAAACTACGTCACTGGGTGGGAAATACACCGCAGGGATACAGAGTATAAACAAAATATTACCAATAGGGAGGCGGTATTATAACGTTGAAAAATTCCTTTACAAAAGTGTTTACTTCAAGATTTCGGTTCTGTCCAGGTTATAAGGCTTTATTTTCGGTACAAATTTACAAGCTGATGAAAGTTTAAGATCATTAGAAGAGTATATAAATTTTAACTTTGCACCTGTTATATTAAGGTTTCACCAATTTAAAAGCTGTAAACTTATCTCTTTTGTAAAAATGACATATTTAAACGACGAATTCAAACAATTCATTCCTATGTTACAACAATATATTATAATGTAAAGAGCGCACGAAAGTAAAAAAGTTCGCAACATTTTTTCCCAGCCGCTTGGATTACTTAAATATATATTATTATTTCAGATGCGAGGAGCAATGGAAGGCAGAACCCTTCAACTCAAACAACTTATATAATTCATATAATGTCTTCCATCGGAAAGCAAAGTACACCCTTGGCATTATATTTTCGTGTAATTATATCTTGGTTTTTCTTAAAAATAGCAGAATTTCATAGCGTTCAATTTTAATTCAAATGTAGCATCTTCAAAAATCAAACTCGTTTAGAATTTGGTTATATTCAATAATGATTTTAAAACCCACAATATACTTACTTAAATTCAGTAAAATGATCATTTATAAAATAATATAGAATAAATTATTTCCTATCTGCACCTGTACTAATAAAAAACACCCATAAATCATATTTTTTTACACCTCCTAAACTGGAATGAGTTGGAACGCTTTTTGTAGTCCCCTTCAATACCGCTCATGTTTTCAGATATATAAATAGGTGTACAATATTCCCAACTCGCAAAAACGGATATCATAAATAATAAACGTTTTTAAATCTCTGATCATCTGAAAAAGTTTACGTGAAAAAATCAACTGCTCAGGTCAGTACATTCGGTTCATAGTTCAAAGCGTCAACTGTTTTGACTGTCAATGAAACGATTTCCGAACGATCAAATATTCTGTTGGAACAAGTTGTGAACTATCCTTGAGCGATACAAGATTGAGTTGGAACGGATAGTTAAGTAAGTACAACTCTTGCGTCTACAGTACCTTAAACGGTTATTATTTGCTTAAGCTATAATAAACAGTACAATCACTATTTTTATTTCATCGATCGTAGCCCAAAATTATGAAAAAATAGTGATATATACAGTGACCGGCAGAAAGTTGGACACAAATGGAAAACTTTTTTATTATAAATTTCTCAGAAAATTTTATTCTTGATAAAAGTTGGTGCATCATTTCAAACTCAAAACGCATATACCAAAATTTAAATATCTCTTTTTGGATACGAGGTAGATTCAAAAATGTCAAAATAGCTCAAGAGTAAAGTACCCGTATTTTTTAAAATTCGGTAAAAAGTTACTTACAAAAGTTGATTGGAATCAAAAGTGGATGTCAGATCCCAGCCACCTAGTCAAAAAAAAAATTTAACTTTTTTGTATTTTTTTTCGATCACCCTGTGTATTACAAAAAAATAAAATACCGCAAGCGCAACTTTTCGTGGGATAACACATGAATTTGCTACTTAACTTTAATTTTGTTCGATTAGCAGCTAGAAATTTAAATTAATCGAAATCAGAGGTTAAAAATATTAAATTTTTGTGTCCATTGAATAAAATAAGTAGTTTTTTTGACAAATTTTAATAATAAGTAATTTAAATGAAAACAGTAACTAAAAATAAATTTGCTTAGAGGTACCTATCGAACAAAATACGAGATTAATAGGATAATCCATGCTATGGCCAATAATAACTCTTGCAAAGTTGGCTTTGAAAACAATAATTGTCGGCGAATAATTATTTTACATGTCAAACTCCGTTATTGTCATTCTGCAACTATGCCTGCACTTAGTGTTCAAGATAAAGTGGAAATTATTTTAATACACGGTGATAATTATCATACTTGTCGAGAAACATCAGATGTTTTCAATGAACGACATCCAGACAAAAACGTCAACTACTCAACTGTGGCAAAAATTCTTAGGAGTTTTAAGCAGTTCAGTTCAGTGCAAAATAAATGTCAAGTACCACATAGAAGAAATGTAACAGGTAACGAAGATAATGAAATGGATATTGTCCTCTCCGTTGATAAGAATCCTAAAATGCCGCTGTCCCAAAGGCAAACAGAGTTGAAAAAAATTTTTGGCAAATTTATTTTTAGTTACTGTTTTTATTTAAATTACTTATTATTAAAATTTGCCAAAAAAACTACTTATTTTATTCAATGGACACAAAAATTTAATATTTTTAAGCTCTGATTTCGATTAATTTAAATTTCTAGCTGCTAATCGAACAAAATTAAAGTTAAGTAGCAAATTCATGTGTTATCCGATGATAAGTTGCGCTTGCGGTATTTTGTTTTTTTTGTAATACACAGGGTGATCGAAAAAATACAAAAAAGTTAAATTCTTTTTTTTTTACTAGGTGGCTGTGACTTTAAATCTGACATCCACTTTTGATTACAAACAACTTTTGTAAGTAACTTTTTACCGTATTTTAAAAAATAAGGGTACTTTACTCTTGAGCTATTTTGACATTTTTTAATCTACCTCGTATCCAAAAGGAGATATTTAAATTTTGGTATATGCGTTTTGAGTTTGAAATGATGCACCAACTTTTATCAAGAATAAAATTTTCGGAGAAATTTATAATAAAAAAGTTTTCCATTTGTGTCCAAAATTAAAAAAAGAAGTTATGAATTTACGACAAGAATTTAAAAAAAATTGGGCAAATTGGCTTTTTCTTTCCGAACACCCTGTATGAGATAGACATACCAAATCATTTCTAATAGTACCTTGGGAAAGACCTTTTCGATTTGTGAAAAAACATTCACAAAATAAGGCCTGTGTTTTATACAGGGCACTCCTAAATGTGCCATTTTTTCGAAATTTGGCCCTATTTTCTGAACACCCTGTAAGTGCTAGAATATTGAAACTGCGGAAATAGGGATCTGAGCTAAGCTGAATTCGATGGAACTGATTATTTCTTCAAACAAAAAATGCCTAACACGATTTCGTGATTTTTGGGGTCTTCGTTTGATTGCAGTAGGCCATGGAATGATCGTATATCAAAGAACTGTAGCCCAAAGGATAGAGCTCTTTGAATACAATATGTTAAAAAAAATAATTTTGAAGATCGACCAATATTTCGAAAAATACGGAATTGTCCGTTTTAAAGAGAAACACACTGTATATACAGTGTCCTCCAAAAAGTTCGCAGCATAGGGGGGAAATTTTTAATTAATGTTTTATTTAGAAATTTAATTTTGGGGTTACCTTTTGCTTGAAAAAAGATGAAAAATGACCCACTCAAACGTGGTCATGTAACTTTCGTTATCTGTCAAAAATGACATTTAAAAAAATATATCGCCAAAAATGGGTTGATTTGTTAAAATATCAAAAAGTTTTACTTGAAAAAGTTGTTTCTTTTTTAATTTTACGCAAATGTACCAAATTTGAACGCTCTAATAAAAGATTTAGTTTTTTGCCAATTTTTAATATTTATGAAATTTCTGAAAATTTTAAAAACGTGTAACTTCGTAAAAACGTTTTTATATCACTAGCTTCATCATTCTATAACTTTTTATTAGTAATTACCGATAGGAATAGGTATTTTTCAAAAGAAAATGATATTAACGCTTTAAAATTCTGTCATGTATGCTGCAAAGTTGATGCACCGTCTAGAATTTAGGGTATACATTTATTTACATTACGTTTTCCAGTTCTAAATTTATGCCAAAATAATAATAAATTAAATTATCATTAACTATTTTAAGTACCTAAGCAAAATTCTTGACTTTTATGGAACAAAATAATTATTTCCTTTAAGTTTAATTTCACATTAATCGATATGGATGAGTAAGCCATGGAGACAATTGAAGCAATTGTTTTTACCATTCTCCGTTTCAAGAGTATTAATAATTAAACTGTCAAATAAAAACAATTGCCTCAATTCTTTCCATCTTCCAATCAATATCGATTAATGTGTAATTAAACTTAAAGGTAATAATTATTTGTTGCATAAAAGTCAAGAATTTTGCTTAGATGTGTAAAATAGTTTGATGATAATTTAATTTATTATTATTTTGGCATCAATTTAGAACTGTAAAACGTAATGTAACAAATGTATGCCCTAAATGCTAAACGGTACATCAACTTTGCAGCAAACATAACAGAATTTTAAAGCGTTAATATCATTTTCTTTTAAAAAATACCTATTCTTATCGGTAATTAGTAATAAAAAGTTAATATAATGATAACGCTAGTCATATAAAAAAGTTTTTAGGAAGTTACAAGTCTTTAAAATTTTGAGAAATTTCATTAATATTAAAAATTGGCAAAAAACTAAATATTTTATTAGAGCGTTTAAATTTGGTACACTTACGTAGAATTGAAAAAGAAACAACTTTTTCAAGTAAAACTTTTTGATATTTTAACAAATAAACTCATTTTTGGCGATATATTTTTTAAATGTAATTTTTGACAGGTAATGAAAGTCACATTACCACGTTGGAGTGGGTCATTTTTCATCTTTTTTCAAGCAAAAGGTAACCCTAATATTAAAATTTAAAATAAAGCATTAATTAAAATTTTCCCCCCTATGCTGCCTCCAAAAAGTTCTTTTGGATGACACTGTATACAGGGTGTCCGCAAATTACACCGACAACGCTCGACAGATGATAGGAAATGTGATTTTAATAACTTTTTTTTAAATAAACATATGTCCGCTGACGCGTTGTTTTTAATATACAGCGTGTTAAAATTTACTCATTGAAACGATTTTTTTTAATTATTTCTGTAACTACAAAAGATACCGATTTCAAATTTGGTAGGGATTATAACGTCAGAAGGTGCTATTAAAACAAGTAATGCAGGATTTTTTATAGCGCCAGTGGCGTGCGTAAGGGTAATTCGACCTTCCGTTTTTCAAAAGGACTTTTACACAGATTGATTTTATAAGTAAACGGAAATGGTTCTGCAATCTCCAATCAGTTCTAAACAAAGAATGTGTCTTTCAATTTTATTGAGAAGTGACTCCCTGGCTTGTAAAAATTGAAATTTTAACTGAAAAACATGAAAAACCCACTATTTCTTAAAAATACAAAAAGCCATAGAAGGCTTTGGAAATATGATCTAGCAGAAGGCCATGAAACAAACGACTTTTTCACCTGTCAAACAAGGTGTTAGGTTATCTAATTATGGAATTTTCATTTGGTGAACTTGCAGATATGCATTTAGTATTAGGAGAGTGCCGTATGAATTGTCGAGCAGCAGCCAGATTGTACTCCCAAAGGTATCTCAACCGACGTGCTCCACACCACACTACGTTCGCCTCAGTAGACAGACGTTTAAGAGAGTTTGGAAGTTTTAAGAAGGTAAATTTAAATGCTGGTAGGCCCAGACAAATACAAGTTATTACCGAAGAGGAAATTCTTGACAGAATAGAAGCTCATCCCATCCCGGAGAAAGTGTGAGATCGTTGTCCAGGCAAGTAAATGTGTGCAAATCAAACGTACACAGAACATTAAAAGAAAAACTACTCCGACCGTATTACTTATTAGGCGTTCAAGAACTTGAAGAAACTGACCCTGCAGCTCTTCTGGAATTTTGCCAGTGGTTGATAAATCGTAATCTTAATGATATGTCTTTCACGAAAAGATTATTTTTTACCGACGAGGCTTGCTTTTCTCGTAGCGGTATTTTCAATTTTCATAATTTTCATAATTAGAGTGATGAAAATCCACGACAAATAAGACTCCGACGTTTCCAAAAACAGTTCAAAATTAATGTTTGGGCTGGAATCATCGATGACAGTAGTATAGCTATGCCGGTTCAAGGCCAATTTCCCCATGTATTTCTTATGGGGGCTAAAACGTGGTCAAAACGTGACCAACCGCCGCGAGACCCCAACCCTGGGTGCCGGACATGCCCGGCTTTCGTCGACCTTCGCTTCAGATACCAACCCTGCCGAAGGTGTCCGAGTCCCGCTTTCGCCGACCGTTGACCCAGCCGCGACGCCGCGGACATGTCACGACGAGATAATTAAAAAACCCTGTTATAGAAAATTATAATTAAGCCATGACGTCCCCTGTCGACCTTTAGCTCGCACGATGTCGAATAAAGATGAAACACGAGAAACATATGAGAGTATACATTTTGTCTACCTACCTAAAAATGCGTGTAAGAATATTTATATATTTAGAGACTGCTTCTCAAAAGGAAAAGTGGGCATTAAATTTTGACACAAATTAACCAATTTTAGTTGAGTTTATAACCATCTAATTGAGGTAAGTAAATTTTAAAGAAGGTCCCGACTTCATTCCGAGAAAACCAGGTCCCGTTTTACTTTTACTTGGCTAAAATATCAAATATTGAGATAACCAGTTTAAAAAATATCCCGACGTCATTATCAACAAGACCACTAGCTGCAAAATCCGATCTTGTGCAACACGTTTCCAGTTTAAAATTTCGCCCAGCAACCCGTCCCCAAAACGTTGCAAAGAAAGATGAACTAAAATGATGACAGCTAATATTAGTTTGTCAGTCAAAACCCCCCAACAGTCGCGCATGATAAATTTAGATTTCTTTCAATGGTATAAAATGCTAAAAACAGGTGAAAAATCATGAAAAAGAGGCCCCGTTAATTGGTTTAAATGCCCACGGAAATTTGCTAGATTTCTAGAGAAAAATACTGTGTCCGAAGCTGTTTACGCTTTGACATTTTAATGTAAACGTGAAACGTTCCCCAGAAAAAAAATTTTGCTCTTGGGATTGTATAAATCACGATAATATAAAATGCTAGACTGTTGCTAGAGGTTCTAATAAAAACCAGGTTATTCAATTAAGGTACCAAAATCTAAAATATGACGTCACACCGCCGGTTAAAAAAATGTATTCCAATAGTCAAAAAAACCCTTAATCTCCTGAAAATTTAAAACGTTCTGCTAGTTAAGGTGTTCCAATTTAATATAAAAACTATTTAACAGGATCTCACATATTGAAAAATCTAAATATTGCCCAATATTGACTCGACTTTGATTATCGATTAATTTACTTAGACTCTTATATAAAACAGGACTCTTATATAAAACCGGAGCAAGTAACGGGATCTCACGTGTTGTATTAGCTAAGCTTCACAAATTAAGCTAGCAATTACATTTTCTACTCTATTTTTATAATTATTTTTAGCATATCACCGTTTTTACATTTCTGTTTTGGAGAAAATAGTCTAAGATGCTTAATAATATATAAAAAGAAATTGGGTCTTCTAGCGGGGCAACGAAATTATTAATTAGGATCCATAACAATTTTCATTCTTCAAATAAAAAAAACGATCAATTGGACAAGCAGACATGTTGCTTTTAGACATAATAATTATAAGTAGTATAGCAAAGGGTACTCCAGGGCGGAAGTGACGTCACAAGATGGCCGCCAAGGCGGTAAATTTGAAAATGGCCTTGACCTGCGGGTTCAATGAACTTTAAGGGGTCACGTTCAGTTAACCTTGACCTGAAGGTTATCTAGAGGCCAAGGGGTTACCAGATCGATAACCTTTAAGGGGTCATTGACCAGCGGGTTCAATGAACTTTATTAGGTCACCTTGTTACCTTGACCGGTCAATGAACTTTAAGGGGTCACGGTCAGTTAACCTTGACCTGAAGGTTATCTAGAGGTCAAGGGGTTACCAGATCGATAACCTTTAAGGGATCATTGACCCGCGGGTTCAATGAACTTTAATAGGTCACCTTGTTACCTTGACCGGTCAATGAACTTTAAGAGGTCACCTTGACACGTGGACTTGGGTTCTACCTTGAAAAATTGAACTTTGCTCACAGTTCTGGGAACGGAAGTGACGTCAATGGTCGCCAAGGCGGGAAATTTGAAAATGACCTGTGGTTGTCAATTAAGTGAGACCGATGATCTTTAAGGGGTCACCTGAAGGTTAATAATCTCGTGTTGACACGTGGCACCTTGAATTGCAAAAAACTTTGCTCGCAGTTCACGGAAGTGACGTCAATATGACAAAATGCGGGAAATTTGAAAATGCGATGGGATTACCTTGACATGAAGGTCACATATAAGTTAAAGATCTCTAAGGGGTCACCTTGGAGACCAACGAAATTTAACGACAATGATCTCGTGGTCACCTTGACACGTGGCACCTGGATTCAACCTTGAAAAATTGAACTTTGTTCGCAGTTCTGGAACGTGATGTCAATATGTCAAAATTTCGGGAAATTTAAATAGTTGATGAATGAGCTGGCGAGTATCTAAAACTTTAAAAGCCGTAATTGGATGGCAAAAATTGCGTTACGGAGATACAATTTTTAGTGGAAGAATTAGTAGAAGTACATCTGAAAATTAGCAGAGGACAAAAATTGCTTGGGTCTGAGAACAACAAATATTGAATTTTGCGAAGAGACTGCATCTTATAAGAAAAAGTTACAATCTGAACTAAGAATCTTGTTAAAACAAATCTAGTCATTACCAAAAAGTGCAAAACATTCTCCACAGCAATGAGCTCACCGTGTAGTATCCAACATTGACTCTCACTTCTATACGGTATAGGTATGCACAGACGTGTTTCCGGGAACACATCTATATACCTATATTAATACAGAGTTGTGAGAGTTTGGAGAATGCTTTCGGAAAATTATTAGGCATGCACTCAGTTTTCGTTTATCATCCAAAAGATCCCGGTGAGGTAGAGCTGCAGTATCCTCGACACAAGATTCGATCAGACGAATTTAACAAAAACTGTATTTCCAATTGACGACTCCGGGATTCGAACCCAGAGGCTACCAGGCGAAAAGCGGCCGTGTTACCGACTCAGCTAATGCGTTTGGTGACATATATTCCGCAAAAACTTTAACCCTATGTAAACTGATCCGTAATTTGATACTTTTCCATCGGAAACCATGTGCGAACGACACCTATGGGTAAGAAACTTGTATAAACGCGGAACCTAGGTTCCGAACAGCCGGACCTACCGGCAAGAATCTAAACGCGGCAAAACTATTACAGAAACCTACTTGTCTCGCATTAGTACTTCTAGGTCACATTCAACAGGTGGATTTACATGGATATTAAAATTTAACTAGAGCGCTCTCGACACATGAATATTAAAATTTACCTAGAGCACTTGATAGATAAAATTAATAAGAATTTTTGGTGTGGTTACTTTAATTCCTAGTATATTTTTCGGCATTTTCGTTCATTTTTATTTACAAAATTAATCTTTCATATTTTTTATAATATTTTAAGTTGGTTGAAGTAGCCTTACTAATGTTAACAAACGAAAACGTTGAAAAGTGATAAGTCTAAAGGAATAGGTTTTTATCGCAGTAATACAGTGTACTGATAAGTCCGTTCGAGAGTGACAGATAATACTTACCTAATCAACATCTTATTTACACTTGCACCTCTAATAAAATGTATAAAATTTACTGAAATACTTTTATCAATAGAAGTTTATAGAATATAGATTGAAAATGACAAGTCCTTCACATAAGGTTGAAAACACATGGATTTCGTTGTGTTGAAGTTTGCTTTTCTGGCAGCCATATGAATCACATTTAATACGCTTTTTTATACTTTTGCAATAATTGTTCTCCCTCAACTTGAAACTAGAATCGATTTTTGTATGAAAACATGTTTTCCCCCAAAAGTAGCAAATGATAAACATTATTTGAAGATACATGTATAATAAAAAACAATTGTAAATATATAAAACAATAACACATAACACAAGATACAAGAAAAAATTGACACTTAACCTAAGGAAAAATATAACAAGCTATAAATAAAAAACCTACCACTAATTTATATTAAAAAGACTAACACTAACTTGTAAAACTAACCTATCCCTAACTATCTAATAATTTTAGGGCCTTGCAAGCGCGCTTCTGCTGTCTTTCATACTCAAATATATTCACATCCATCTCAAGCACTCTTTTCATCGCCTTTTTCCTTTCATTCCGTAATCCTTTCAATGTACATTCTAACATGCTGTAAAATTTTCACAGCGGAAGATAGCGTGGCTTTCATTTTTTTTGCGTTGAAAAAAAGTACAGCGTGACGAACCGACTAACTGATGGACCGACTTGACAGCGATTGCTTTTTATGAAAGGGAAAATGCAAAAATTGCATATCGCACGATCGTGCGAGATCAAAATGCAACTATGCAAGATTGCAAGAACAGAACACCGGATCTAATCAATCCAGGTAAAAAATCTATGCTCCGATTTCTTAGGTCGTCACTCTAATGTGTCAGCTAGATCGAAAAAAGCAACTCTAAGAAAAGATTCTAAATCGAAATATTAGAAAATATTTCACATGAAAACCAAAAAATTGTCGAAATCTTTTGTACGTTGAAAACACAATTTTTTCTACTTATATGTCTTGTGTGGGATTCTTCATTAAGCAAAAATGAATATACCACGTTTGAATTTTTAAAATAGAGAGCACTCGATATTTTTAACTTTTTTCAGATCATTAGAAATTTTGACTAAATATGATAGTATAAAATTACCAGTCATAAAATTATCCCACTGTACCCGCTTCCTTGCACTTTGACTTCCCAATTCGCGTTCGAACCTCCCACCCCTATACTAAAAACAACGTTGGAAAAGTTAATTGGGGTCTACAAATATTTTTATGTATGCTAGCTAAAAGCTGCCAAATATATTATTAAATTTTTGTTGCATCTTTATCTTATAATAACATGCCCTCAGAGTCCAAACTATTTTAAAAACATTCAGTCACTGCAATCCTTTCCGTTACACGAGTTATATTCACCTAGAAATTGACATCAGTTAAATATTTTGACAGGGTATTCTAATATCTTTTTTATTTTAAAGGCTGCCGCCAATGGAAATTTTTTAATCTACAGTAGTATACCGACCACTTTCTTCGACTTATGTTCCAATTCTCAGTTTTTCCTTCAAAACGATATCAAAATATACATACTACACTAAAATCCTCTTCAAATTTTAGTTTTGACGTCTTTTTAACAGATTTTTGGCACTTTCACTTGGGATCATAACAGATTTTATTCGCTGCGAAAAACAAATTTGTCCGGTTTATTTTATGTTTTTGTCAACAATTAAAAGTACAGGCTTCCTCATGTTAAAGTACTCGTTTTAATACGCGCATTGGAATTATTCTTTAGTTGACCATGATTTATCATTTTTGAGATTAATTAAAATATTGTCATCATGTAGACATCTGTTACCAAATTATGATAAACTTTGCCTGTCAAAAACTATCCCCCACTCTCAAAGAGAATTATAACGATAAAATTGAAATATAGCGACATCTATTGATTAAAACACATTTTATAAAACAATGAAAACCCGCAAGTATATCCGCATAACAGATTACTGCTTAAGAACTTTTCTGTCCATTTATACAAGAATTTTAGTCCTCCAGGTGGCATAGGTTTAAAACGCATCAATCAATTTAAAATGAAGGACGTGGAACAATGAAAATACAAAGTAATCTTTAAAATATTCATAATGCTTTTCAGTCTTACACTCTCTTACCTGGCACAGAAACTTATGGAAATTAATATTAAGAAGTTCCAGATAATCATATACCAAAAATTCGAAAAATCTATACAGGGTGAGTGACATCTAAAGGCAGAGCCGAAAACAAAATGTAGAACTCATTAAATAAGCACATATGCTTAATAAACATTAGCCCAAAAACGCTTGGTTCTCCATATACAGCGTGGTGAAACTTTTAACATATTTTTGAAATTTTTTCCGAGCTCGTTTAAGAATTTCAACCAAATTTGATACACATTATTGGTTGTGCAATAATTTTGACCTGTTTAGATGACCAGCGGCGTAGATACAAATAGTTACTCTAAATAATTGTAAAAAAAGGAATACGGTCCTGTGCAAAACCAAAAATTTTGTCTTTTTTGGATAGCCCATTTAATTTGGAACAAAAAGAGCCTCTAGCTATATTTTTATTTCTACTACAGTTTCTTCGTAATTTCGGATTTTTTAAACTAGTGCCAAGGTGATTATGCTAGCATTTAAAATGAAATTATTTATATCTACGCCGCTGCTCATCTAAACAGGTCAAAATTATTGCACAACCAATAATATGTATCAAATTTTGTTGAAATTCCTAAACGGGCTCGAAAGAAATTAAAAAATATATGTTAAGCGAAGTCTACCTTGTGTTTTCGGCTCTGCCATTAAATGCGACTCACCCTGTATAACAGGTTTGAAAATGGTTGCATCCCACAGATCTTATAAATAAATGGAAAGTAACGTTCTGGAATGTAGAACCTAATATTTTTATTGGAACGGAGTTTGGTGACAGGCTACTTCAATACCACTGATCTGTCAAATTTGACGGCAGTATAAAGATTCTCGTAGGTAATCTAACCTATTCAGTAATCTGTGGTAGGTAATATTCTTACCATATATAGCTTGTTAAGTTGTGAGTCCTCCATGCCAAGATACTTATATGAATAAAAAGGAAAGAACTGCTGTAAGCATGTCAACAGAATTACTTAGATTTAAATGAATGTTTCCTTAAAGGAGCATATAAAATAGTTCTGAATCGTTTAGTGTTTAGTGAATTATAAGAATTAGTTATCAAATAATAATAATTCTCACCCTCATAATACAACCAAACTAAGAGTAGGTACCCCAGAAGCAAATGCTTTTGCGGAGGAGGGGTGGCAATTACTATTGTCTTTGAGAGACTAGGATAGCATTCGCTCTAATTGAAAAAAGCAGCTAGTGTATTTTTTAATCGTTTATTTAACCCAAGCAACAATGAACTGCCGTTCGTAGATGTTTATTTTAGAAGTGTACCTTTATTTTCTTAATATTTTTGTAAACCATTGTCGTTCAATCAGTAGTCTCTGAATGATTCCAATAATCAATTTCACAATCAATAATGAAGAACATTTTGTTATATAGTAGATCATAGATTTTTAATGGGTGAACTATTCCGTGTCAGAAAACGAACGATTTTTAGGTAGCATTCTAATTTTGTAGTACGCAAAACTTCTAAATAAATTTAGCATCGGGTACCTGGGCGAAAGGAATCCATTTTATAAGATATACAAATTGTGAATTCTGCTACATAGATGCAATTTACACAAATAAGCAACTGATTATTTCAGAGATATTCGAATGAACTTTTTTTTTGAAAGGTCTTATAAAACCGCTTCTTTTTGCTACCGTTTTGAAAATGCAAATCCAGGGATTTTTATATCCTGGTTCTCATTCAAACCATTTATCGAATTTTTTTATTTAAAATCTGACATCACGGTGTTAATCGAAACATCCAGTATACCAAACAATGACGTCAGAACTTATAGACAGGTTGGTTTTGATAAACGCTTGACGCCCAGAACTAATCACAATCTAAGCGCTCCATTAAATTATTCCGAAAATGTTGCGAGATTGTCAGAAATTGTCCCTTTTTGTCCAGCCGTAGCGAACTTATTTCGACTGTGGGCTCGGAGGCTGGCGTCGTTAGACCATCCCGCGAGTCTTCAGGTGAGGTTCCGATGCTTCCGGCGCCCCCAAACAAGAAAAAACATGCGATATCTAAGTGTGACTCGGGAGGAACTACAACCGGGAAATCATCGGGTGTACAGTTGGTTGACTTTCTGTCTTTGTTTGAAGCATGTTGTTAGAGTAGTATGGATATATTTAATCTTGGAGTCAAAATAAAGGGCATTTTAACAATGAGGCACCGCGTCTATAGGTTTTGACGTCATTGATACAAAATTTTAGTCAAAAATATACCGGGAGTTACTTTCTGCAAGGTGCCAAAAGAGGAATTTTAAAGGTATATGGTGAGTGAATTATGCCATGGAATTGCTTCAAAAAGTCGTACGGTCAAAGGAAGAAGCGACTATGAAAAACGACTAGACTACTCGAAAAACGTCTAAACGACTCGAAAAGCGACAAACCATGGAATACCATCAAAGGCCATGGAATGCCATCGAATGCCATGGAATACCATCGAATACCATGGAATACCATCGAATACCATGAAATACCATCAAAGACCATGGAATACTATCGAAAACCACGGAATACCATAAATGGTCTTGGATACCCCTATGAAAAATTTGCCTCGGGGCGAGCATAAAAGGAAATTATCGATACCGTGATCGATGCTCTGTGATCGAAAGATATATATAAGCCTTTGATAATTATCATCACTCTCAGTTAAAGACATGTCTTTGTCACTTGAGATTGAACCTAGGAGTTATGGTATCCAACACACCAATGACGGATTAGTCATGGGACAAATACCAGTAACCGTTGAAGATAACGTATTATTTATTGGAGATGAAAAAATTACCCTTACACCAGGTCTGTCTCAACTTCTATTGAAGAACAAACCACAAGGTTTTAATGAAACTGACCTAAAAATATATAAAGAATTGTTGATTATTACTAATGCTCACAAAAGACGATATGGGAATGCATTACGACTAAACCCTAGCAAAACGTGGAAATATATCAACATTATATCAAAGTTATTTCCATCTAGAAATAAAACTCCAACCAGCTTTTTAAGAGAGTTGCATTTAATGGAGTCTCCAACAACTTCCATTATTAAGCCAATGCTTAAATGGGATAAAAATACCAATCCGAATGATATCGTCGATATGTATAGGAATGCTCTACAAAAGGGGGAAGAAACAGCTATATATATAAACACCTTAGTAGCTATGAATGTTATTAGTGATCCAATAAATAAAAATTTTTAAATAAGTGTTTGTTTCTTTATACATACCTACTCTATGTACCTAGTAGCGCAAATTTTTTAAGCCGTGTTGATCCCCAAACGTTTGATTTTTAGAAATCCAAAGTGCCCTTTACTTAAAAATATGTATACAATCTAATATCCATTACCCTTATCTAGAATGCTTCGAAAGTAACACTTATTAAAAATGTAGGTTAGCAAAAACCATATGAATTAGGTTTTGAAAATATTTTGTTTCGCGCATATGGTTGATTAATCATCCAAAAACGATAAATATCGTTAAAAATTATATCTGAATCATTGAATATTAAAAATCTTGCAAACCACCTATCAAAAGGCGAATCGAACCTTCCTAAGAAAATACAAAGAGATTTTGTCCCAATAATCTACTTCTTATATATTTCATCCATATTTCTACACTGCGTTGTACAAAGTTAAAGTGTAGAGACTTATGGCGACAGATTGGGTAACGCAGGCAAACAAATTTTAATAAACCCACAATTAGACATGGTCGTTTTAGAATATCCAAAAATATGAAATATGTTTCTAGTTGTTAGAATTGGGACTAACAGATAAGATTAAAATACTGTAAGTATAGTAACTTTCTATTTTATAATATCACATAGTAGTCGAAAATGTCGCAATAATGAATCCACGTTTTTTGGCGTCGATATTTGCATTTTCTAGCTTCCGAGAAACATAATTTAAAAATATATCCTGTAAAGATGAATCATAAAAGAAAAATAGCATCTTACGGTTGAATATCTGTGAAAGTCGCGTACAAATCTTTCTAATTTCCGGAGAAAAAAAGTACTTTCGCCAGTCATCGGAATAAACGTGTTTTTACGTATTATTTTCGCAAGCGAATCTCATTGTTTAAAATTATTGTATATACTGAGAAATGTAATTATAGGTATCATATTACGGGGTAATCTGGGGACACGTTACAAACGGAAATATCAAGTTCATCAACGCGCCAGACTTAGAAAGATGAAATATGTCTTGTGTAAAGATTTTGCATTTTTGATTTAGTGCGATTTTTTAAAATTTTTGATGTTTTAGCGTGAATTTTATGCATTAAATGGCCTTTGATGGTATTCCATGGTTTGTCGCTTTTCGAGTCGTTTAGACGTTTTTCGAGTAGTCTAGTCGTTTTTCATAGTCGCTTCTTCCTTTGACCGTACGACTTTTTGAAGCAATTCCATGGCATAATTCACTCACCATATACCTTTAAAATTCCTCTTTTGGCGCCTTGCAGAAAGTAACTCCCGGTATATTTTTGACTAAAATTTTGTATCAATGACGTCAAAACCTATAGACGCGGTGCCTCATTGTTAAAATGCCCTTTATTTTGACTCCAAGATTAAATATATCCATACTACTCTAACAACATGATTCAAACAAAGACAGAAAGTCAACCAACTGTACACCCGATGATTTCCCGGTTGTAGTTCTTCCCGAGTCACACTTAGATATCGCATGTTTTTTCTTATTTGGGGGCGCCGGAAGCATCGGAACCTCACCTCAAGACTCGCGGGATGGTCTAACGACGCCAGCCTCCGAGCCCACAGTCGAAATAAGTTCGCTACGGCTGGACAAAAAGGGACAATTTCTGACAATCTCGCGACATTTTCGGAATAATTTAATGGAGCGCTTAGATTGTGATTAGTTCTGGGCGTCAAGCGTTTATCAAAACAAACCTGTCTATAAGTTCTGACGTCATTGTTTGGTATACTGGATGTTCCGATTAACACCGTGATGTCACATTTTAAATAAAAAAATTCGCTAAATGGTTTGAATGAGAACCAGGATATAAAAATCCCTGGATTTGCATTTTCAAAACGGTAGCAAAAAGAAGCGGTTTTATAAGACCTTTCAAAAAAAAAGTTCATTCGAATATCTCCGAAATAATCAGTTGCTTATTTGTGTAAATTGCATCTATGTAGCAGAATTCACAATTTGTGTATCTTATAAAATGGATTCCTTTCGCCCAGGTACCCGATGCTAAATTTATTTAGAAGTTTTGCGTACTACAAAATTAGAATGATACCTAAAAATCGTTCGTTTTCTGACACGGAATAGTTCACCCATTAAAAATCTATGATCTACTATATAACAAAATGTTCTTCATTATTGATTGTGAAATTGATTATTGGAATCATTCAGAGACTACTGATTGAACGACAATGGTTTACAAAAATATTAAGAAAATAAAGGTACACTTCTAAAATAAACATCTACGAACGGCAGTTCATTGTTGCTTGGGTTAAATAAACGATTAAAAAATACACTAGCTGCTTTTTTCAATTAGAGCGAATGCTATCCTAGTCTCTCAAAGACAATAGTAATTGCCACCCCTCCTCCGCAAAAGCATTTGCTTCTGGGGTACCTACTCTTAGTTTGGTTGTATTATGAGGGTGAGAATTATTATTATTTGATAACTAATTCTTATAATTCACTAAACACTAAACGATTCAGAACTATTTTATATGCTCCTTTAAGGAAACATTCATTTAAATCTAAGTAATTCTGTTGACATGCTTACAGCAGTTCTTTCCTTTTTATTCATAAAAATATAGCTAGAGGCTCTTTTTGTTCCAAATTAAATGGGCTATCCAAAAAAGACAAAATTTTTGGTTTTGCACAGGACCGTATTCCTTTTTTTACAATTATTTAGAGTAACTATTTGTATCTACGCCGCTGGTCATCTAAACAGGTCAAAATTATTGCACAACCAATAATGTGTATCAAATTTGGTTGAAATTCTTAAACGAGCTCGGAAAAAATTTCAAAAATATGTTAAAAGTTTCACCACGCTGTATATGGAGAACCAAGCGTTTTTGGGCTAATGTTTATTAAGCATATGTGCTTATTTAATGAGTTCTACATTTTGTTTTCGGCTCTGCCTTTAGATGTCACTCACCCTGTATAGATTTTTCGAATTTTTGATATATGATTATCTGGAACTTCTTAATATTAATTTCCATAAGTTTCTGTGCCAGGTAAGAGAGTGTAAGACTGAAAAGCATTATGAATATTTTAAAGATTACTTTGTATTTTCATTGTTCCACGTCCTTCATTTTAAATTGATTGATGCGTTTTAAACCTATGCCACCTGGAGGACTAAAATTCTTGTATAAATGGACAGAAAAGTTCTTAAGCAGTAATCTGTTATGCGGATATACTTGCGGGTTTGCATTGTTTTATGAAATGTGTTTTAATCAATAGATGTCGCTATATTTCAATTTTATCGTTATAATTCTCTTTGAGAGTGGGGGATAGTTTTTGACAGGCAAAGTTTATCATAATTTGGTAACAGATGTCTACATGATGACAATATTTTAATTAATCTCAAAAATGATAAATCATGGTCAACTAAAGAATAATTCCAATGCGCGTATTAAAACGAGTACTTTAACATGAGGAAGCCTGTACTTTTAATTGTTGACAAAAACATAAAATAAACCGAACAAATTTGTTTTTCGCAGCGAATAAAATCTGTTATGATCCCAAGTGAAAGTGCCAAAAATCTGTTAAAAAGACGTCAAAACTAAAATTTGAAGAGGATTTTAGTGTAGTATGTATATTTTGATATCGTTTTGAAGGAAAAACTGAGAATTGGAACATAAGTCGAAGAAAGTGGTCGGTATACTACTGTAGATTAAAAAATTTCCATTGGCAGCAGCCTTTAAAATAAAAAAGATATTAGAATACCCTGTCAAAATATTTAACTGATGTCAATTTCTAGGTGAATATAACTCGTGTAACGGAAAGGATTGCAGTGACTGAATGTTTTTAAAATAGTTTGGACTCTGAGGGTATGTTATTATAAGATAAAGATGCAACAAAAATTTAATAATATATTTGGCAGCTTTTAGCTAGCATACATAAAAATATTTGTAGACCCCAATTAACTTTTCCAACGTTGTTTTTAGTATAGGGGTGGGAGGTTCGAACGCGAATTGGGAAGTCAAAGTGCAAGGAAGCGGGTACAGTGGGATAATTTTATGACTGGTACTGTTATACTATCATTTTTAGTCAAAATTTCTAATGATCTGAAAAAAGTTAAAAATATCGAGTGCTCTCTATTTTAAAAATTCAAACGTGGTATATTCATTTTTGCTTAATGAAGAATCCCACACAAGACATATAAGTAGAAAAAATTTTGTTTTCAACGTACAAAAGATTTCGACAATTTTTTGGTTTTCATGTGAAATATTTTCTAATATTTCGATTTAGAATCTTTTCTTAGAGTTGCTTTTTTCGATCGTCACTCTAATGTGTCAGCTAGATCAGCTGACACATTAGAGTGACGACCTAAGAAATCGGAGCATAGATTTTTTACCTGGATTGATTAGATCCGGTGTTCTGTTCTTGCAATCTTGCATAGTTGCATTTTGATCTCGCACGATCGTGCGATATGCAATTTTTGCATTTTCCCTTTCATAAAAAGCAATCGCTTTCAAGTCGGTCCATCAGTTAGTCGGTTCGTCACGCTGTACTTTTTTTCAACGCGAAAAAAATGAAAGCCACGCTATCTTCCGCTGTGAAAATTTTACAGCATGTTATTTTACCTGTAAGTAAAAATACTTTTTTAATACTTTCACAAATGTTAACAGAATTTCGGTTACAGGCTTTAATCATAAATTTGGACGAGGTTGACTTCCCCTTGGACTCGCCGCCCCGAACTCCAACTGGCGAGCGACCTCCCACGCCTGGCTGTCGGCCAATTATCTTGCCGATAGAGATGCCGAAACCTCTGCCGTTGTTCCTCTACGACGATTCGGACTTGGAGGCTCAAGTTTCGGCGGCGTTAGCAACGAGGCCCAGGCTGGTCAGGAGGTCGAGGTCTGCCATGGAGTTCCCAGGACCATCTACAGCGAGGGGGAGCCAGGACCAGAGCGGCTTCTGCCAGAATGCGGTAGGTGTAAAAGAGAGCATGGATGAGTTCTTAGAAAACGCCGCCCGTTTTCTAAGAAGGAAGGATGCTGATATAGAATGTACATTGAAAGGATTTCGGAACGAAAGGAAAAAGGTGATGAAAAGAGTGCTTGAGATGGATGTGAATATATTTGAGTATGAAAGACAGCAGAAGCGCGCTCGCAAGGCCCTAAAATTATTAGATAGTTAGGGATAGGTTAGTTTTACAAGTTAGTGTTAGTCTTTTTAATATAAATTAGTGGTAGGTTTTTTATTTATAGCTTGTTATATTTTTCGTTAGGTTAAGTTAGTGTCAAGTTTTTATTAGTATTTTTTATTAGTTCAAGGTAATGTTAGTTTTTCTTAATATAAATTAGTGTTAGATTTTTTTAATTTTTACTTTATTTTTCCTTAGGTTAAGTGTCAATTTTTTCTTGTATCTTATGTTATGTGTTATTGTTTTATATATTTACAATTATTTTTTATTATACATGTATCTTCAAATAATGTTTATCATTTGCTACTTTTGGGGGAAAACATGTTTTCATACAAAAATCGATTCTAGTTTCAAGTTGAGGGAGAACAATTATTGCAAAAGTATAAAAAAGCGTATTAAATGTGATTCATATGGCTGTCAGAAAAGCAAACTTCAACACAACGAAATCCATGTGTTTTCAACCTTATGTGAAGGACTTGTCATTTTCAATCTATATTCTATAAACTTCTATTGATAAAAGTATTTCAGTAAATTTTATACATTTTATTAGAGGTGCAAGTGTAAATAAGATGTTGATTAGGTAAGTATTATCTGTCACTCTCGAACGGACTTATCAGTACACTGTATTACTGCGATAAAAACCTATTTCTTTAGACTTATCACTTTTCAACGTTTTCTAGATTTGTTAACATTAGTAAGGCTACTTCAACCAACTTAAAATATTATAAAAAATATGAAAGATTAATTTTGTAAATAAAAATGAACGAAAATGCCGAAAAATACACTAGGAATTAAAGTAACCACAAACAAAATTCTTATTAATTTGATCTATCAAGTGCTCTAGGTCAATTTTAATTGTTGTTTTAATTGAACCCGCAGGTCAAGGCCATTTTCAAATTTCCCGCCTTGGCGGCCATCTTGTGACGTCACTTCCGCCCTAGAGTACCCTTTGCTAAATTAAGACATGTTTACACGGTTTATAGCAATGCATTCATTTTTAGTAGAAAAATAAAAGCGGAAAACGAGTTTTTAGTTTCAGCAAGCCATTACATTTATTTGATTCTCGAAACAAGATACTTTTGTTTAGAGTTAACTCCGGAAACTTGCTACATTGTAATACACGTACATGTCTTAGAAAATGCAAGGTTGCATAACCGCGGCTTGGATACTGACTTTTTTATGTTTAGCCTTCAGTCTGAGCAGTGCGGTTTCGGAGTGAGAAGTTTTTTTGTGTGCAGACTTTACCAATTTAATTATTTTAGTGTGTGAGTTTTCTTGGAATACAGTTTTGGAGCTATATTCGTGAGTAGCTACTTTATATTAAGGAGAGTTGAAACAGCTTCTTAAAGTTTTTTTAATACACTTTTGGTAGACTTAACAAGTTTTTCTCGTTTTTTTTTGAGAAACGGCTGGGCTGAGATCAAAGAACATACTCGAGAAGCTGTCACAGAAAGGCACTAACGGTCTTCTATATTTTAAAAAATATATCACTTCAATGGATTTACCACCACTAAGCTACGTTTATATTTTCTGTAAATATTCTCACGAAGGAAAAAATATAAACAACTTCTAACAAATTCAAAACCTTTCGAAATTTTTTTAGGAAACCAAAAAAATATTTCATGGGCAAGATTTTTGGACCGTTTACGCTTATACAAATGGCTGAAAAAAATTGCACAGCAAAAACTATCCATATGCATTTTCTTCGCACGATTATCGCCTGTTTTAGCAAGGATGTTCAAAATTTATGAATTTATGTTCGAAAAAAAATTGCTAGTCAAAAACTACCCCCAGAGAGAACTGTTTTAGTCCGATTCTCATAGTTTTTGCACCAGCAGGGCAAAATCTACTCTCCTCCATCCCTTTAAAACAAATTATAACTCCATTGTTCTCGGGCCGATCTTGTTTTTAGCAAGGATGTTCAATATGTACGAATTTGTGTTTGAAAAAATTTGCCAGTCAAAAGCTACCCCAGAGAGAATTGTTTTAGTCCGATTCACATAGTTTAGATCTTTTTTCGGGCAAGGGCGTTCAAAATGTACGAATTGTCGGGTAAAAAATATCCCTAGAGAGAATTGTTTATGGTTCGATTTTCACATTTTCTGAAACTCTAAAGGTATTGTTACATCAGTGAAAAAAATTGACAGGAAAAACATACCCTTTGCACCCTTTTAAGGAAAAAAATTACGTTTCTTCACCCGTTTTTACAAGGACGTTGAAAATGTACAAATCTGTGTTAAACAAAAATTTGCAGGTCATAAACTACTTTACCTTTAATGAAAATTGCAGCACATCAACAGCCAAGCATCACCCTGCAAACCTTTAGAACGAATTATAACTCCATTGTTCTTGGTACGGTCCTAGCAAGGGCGTTCAAAATGCAATAATTCGTGTTTGAAAAAATTTGTCAGCCGAAAAACTACCCCCAGAGAGAATTGTTTTTAGTTGGATTCCCATAGTTTTCTGAAACATTAACTAAAATCGGCGCTATCTGTGAAAAAATAATGAATGCGAAAAAACTACCCTTTTGTATCCTTTTAAGAAAAAAAATTACGTATCTTCACCCGTTTTTAACAACGACGTCGAAAATGTACGAATCTATGTTAAACAAAAATTTGCAGGACAAAAACTATTTTACCTTTTATGAAAATTGCAGCACATCAACAACCAAGCATCACCCTGCAAACCTTAAAAACGAATTATAACTCCATTGTTCTTGGTACGGTCCTAGCAAGGGCGTTCAAAATGCATTAAGTCGTGTTTGAAAAAATTTGTCAGCCGAAAAACTACCCCCAGAGAGAATTGTTTTTAGTTGGATTCCCATAGTTTTCTGAAACATTAACTAAAATCGGCGCTATCTGTGAATAAATAATGACAGCGAAAAAACTACCCTTTTGTATCCTTTTAAGAAAAAAATTACGTATCTTCACCCGTTTTAGCAAAGACGTCGAAAATGTACGAATCTATGTTAAATAAAAATTTGCAGATCAAAAACTACTCTTTTGCATTTTCTTCGATCGATTATCATCTGTTTTTAAATGTACGAATGTGTGTTTGAAAAAAAAAATTCCAGGTCAAAAAGTATCCCTAGAGACTAGAGAGCATTCCCACAGATTTTGAAAACGCACTCTTTGACAAATCCGCGGTAAAAAATTATATATTAAAAACCAAAAACTATCCTATTCTTTAAAAAATACTTTCCCAATGTTGTCTCAGTCCTAACAAGGGCATTTAGAATAATCTCTGATGCACGAAATCATGCTTGCAGACATAAGAAAGTGATAATGCACTCAAAATGAGTAGTAACCATGTACACTTCAATCAAAAACTACAAATTAACATTGTTTTGGCTCCATCCTAGGTCGTTTCTAGCAAAGCAAAATAATGTCAGATGAATTCGTGGAAAAAAAATTCGGTAAAAACCACCCCCTCCAGACTCCCAGAGAATTGTTTTTGATCTGATTTTCATAAGTTTTCTGAAACATTACCTAAAGTTATTGTTACCCAATCTGTGAGAAAAAAAAGTTGACATAGCAAAACCTACACTTTGCATCCCTTTAAGGAAAACAAGTTCATCATCGATTTCAACATGGACATTCAAATGATCCCCAACAGGACTCCAAAGAAATTAATTAAAATCTGTCTTAAAAACACCCAAGGATATTTTAAGTTTTTGGCTTTTCAGGGCGGTTTAATATTTTGACATACATCTTAATTTATTTTAATGATTTTGCGTTCAAGTCTTTGTAGAATTTTGTGAGACTATTTTTTGTTTTTAGTATTTTGAAAAACATCTTAATTATTTATTGTAGGAAATTTCTTTGTGGCGCAAACAGATCCATTTGATTTTTAACTGGGTTTTTCGCCACCGAACAGATGAAAAGACAACTTTTTTCAAGTTGTCTGAAAAATTCAAAAATTCTTAAAAAGAAAATGAACGAAACTTTGAACTCAAAAATAACTTCAATAAATTTGTTATCGGAACAGCATTTTAAAACCAAAAAAACATTAAGATCGATGCTAGTTAAAGGTAGAAAAATTCCTTGTGAATGTGGTGAATGTGGAAAGTTCTATGTTGGGGAGACTTGTAGGCCATTTAAAGTTCGCTTGAAAGAAAATAAAAATCAGGCAAAATCAAATTTCGTCAAAAATATAATAAATAATAATTCTCACCCTCACAATACTCCAAACGAGAAGTAGCCCAGAAGCAATTGGAGGAGGGCATTTACTATTACTTCGTTGCCATTTGCGGCTAGGGTCAACTTTCCTTATAGAACTAGGATAGCATTGGCTCAAGTACTACGGAAAACCCTCGAAATCCATAGTAATCCCAGTGAGTGTAGGACAATTAGTAAATCACACGGATAAAGCTATTTAGGAGCAATACCGTTAACCCACATTTGTCCAGCGCTTTTGGCCATAGCGGTGTTTTTCTTTAAAGACATGTGCATGTCCTTGCATCGAACCAAGGTTGATCGAAGGCAGAAAAAACATGCAGCCTATAAAAAGTCAGCGCCGGTACGAGCGCCGCCACCGCGGCCCAATATGTGAACACTCTTTTAATAACAATTATAGAATTTTGTGGGATAGGTACAAACCAAAGAAAAATCAAAGAAGATGAAAAATTAAAGAATCAGCATTTATTCTTGGAAATATGGACAACTGAATGTTCAGTAAAATATTATTGTCAGATATCCAAAGAGAAGTTAGTATAGATAATTAGAACACTGGGTGCAGTATCAGACAGGTGGCTAGACTATTGTTTCTGTCATGACATTTTAACTTGACATATATTAATCTGTCATTTCACTTTGATGTGACATGATCTTTGAGAAAGGAGGAAGATTTATCCTCTGAAAGCACAGAAAATATATCCACAACAGAGAGCTCCTTAATGACAGCTGTCAAATGGAGTCCAACTTTTAAGCTTAATATTTTCCAAATGCAATGATATTGAGGTCCACTATTAGATGATCGCTAATCTATAAATTGGGAAGATTATATTTTAGGAAAATATCATTTCATAAGAAATGCAATCTCCTTGTTTTCGGAGTCTGAAGTTGGAGTCCATTTGACAGCTGTCATTAAGGAGCTCTCTGTTGTGGATATATTTTCTGTGCTGAAAGTTCAGAAAAACAATTTTGTTAAAGTTATTTTTGAGTTCAAAGTTTCGTTCGTTTACTGTTAAGGATTTTTTAATTTTCCAGGCAACTTGAAAAAGTTGTAACCAAATTTGTAACTAGTGTGTCGCCATGGGACGTATGGAAAAAATTGATAAAATAATATACATCTAAATACTTACCACTATTTATAAAAAATGACTAATGACTATACATATTAAAAACCGTCTCCAATGAAATCAATACTTTCACGTTACTCTCTTAAATCCATTATTTAATAGTAAATTCCAATATTGTCTAGAAATTCCGCTATATGCTGATATATTTTAATTTTCTCATCCCTGGTAACCGCACTCTCACTTATTTTCTTTCTACAAATTAATACCAAAATTCCTTCATTTAAAAAAAAACATACGAGACATATCACTCGCTTCACTTCCTTTCTATAAAATCAAAATACCCTAAAATTAAGGAATTTTTGTTTCTGATTCACCTCTTTTTTCTTGCTTTATTATATGCACATGTAATATCTAATAATTGTTCAGGATTAATTGTTGTTAAAAAAAGTCAAAAAAAAGTTAATATTTTATGTTTATTTCAATTTTTAACTGATATATATGACAGCTTCTCTAAGAAAGGTATAAAATTTTTCTTAAGAACTTGGGAAACTTCTTCACTTAGTAAGTAGTTTATAATTGTTTTGTTAGAAATTTGATGGGTGATAATAGTGTTCTAAAAAAATTATTAGTCCGGAAAAAGTTAATATTGTGTTTAGAATTGTGTAAAATTTTGAAATAGCATCTAATAACCTTCCTGAGAAGCCTTAGTTAAAAAAACTTTGTTCGATAGTTTATGCCTGTTTTGGCTAAACATTTTTACTAAAACTTAATAGGTGATAGTCGTGTTGTCGAAAATTATAGTCTAGAGAAAACGCTAATATTTTGTTTAAAAATGGTAAAAAACGAGAACACCAAAGAATATGTTAACATCTTATGCTTTTCAGGGAGGTTTAAGTAGTAAAAATTCTCAATCTCACATTTCACAGTACCCAAAAACTAAGATTACCCCCAGAAGTAATTGGAGGGGTGGTAATTACTATTACTTCGTTAACATTTGCGTCTAGAGCCGACTTTCCTTATAGAACTGGGATAGCATTTGCTCAAGTACTACTAGAAGTAGTGATTAAAAAACATTTTGCATTGCAGATAAAAACCACTATGTAGGATATTTTTATGTTTTTGCTTTTAACGGAGGTTTAATATTTTGAAAGACATCTTAATTTATTTTAATTATTTTGCGTTGAAGTCTTTGTAGAATTTTGTGAGAGTATTTTTTTTTATTTTTCAGGGAGGTTTTAGTATTTTTGAAAAATTCGTAAACTTTGTGTGATAGTTTACAACTGTTTTTGCTAAACATTTTTACTAAAAAACTTAACGGGTGATAGTTGTATTCTAAAAAAATATAGTCCAGAACAAGTTAATATTTTATTCAGAATTGTGTAATAATTTTGAAACAGCGTCTAAAAATATTCCTGAGAAACGTCTCAGTAAAAACTTCCTTTTGAATCCACAGAAATTAATTTAAACAAATTTCTTTATGCTTTTCAGCGGTTTAATCAATCGCAATAACTTAAGATTACCTCCAGAAGCAATTTGAGGGGTGGTAATTACTATTACTTCGTTAGCATTTGCGTCCAGAGCCGACTTTCCTTATAGAACTGGGATAGCATTTGCTCAAGTACTACTAGAGGTAGTAATTAAAAAACATTTTGCATCGCAGATAAAAACCCCTATGTAGGATATTTTTATGTTTTTGCTTTTAAGGGAGGTTTAATATTTTGAAAGACATCTTAATTTATTTTAATGATTTTGCGTTCAAGTCTTTGTAGAATTTTGTGAGAGTATTTTTTTTATTTTTCAGGGAGGTTTTAGTATTTTCGAGAAATTCGTAAACTTTGTGCGATAGTTTATGACTGTTTTTGCTAAACATTTTTACTAAAAACTTAATAGGCGATAGTCGTGTTGTCGAAAATTATAGTCTAGAGAAAACGCTAATATTTTGTTGAAAAATGGTAAAGAACGAGAACACCAAAGAATATGTTAACATTTTATGCTTTTCAGGGAGGTTTAAGTAATAAAAATTCTCACTCTCACAGTACCCAAAAACTAAGATTACCCCCAAAAGCAATTTGAGGGGTGGTAATTACTATTACTTCGTTAGCATTTACGTCTAGAGCCGACTTCCCTTATAGAACTGGGATAGCATTTGCTCAAGTACTACTAGAAGTAGTGATTAAAAAACATTTTGCATTGCAGATAAAAAACGCTATGTAGAATATTTTTATGTTTTTGCTTTTCAGGGAGGTTTAATATTTTGAAAGACATCTTAATTTATTTTAATGATTTTGCGTTCAAGTCTTTGTTGAATTGTCAGAGTATTTTTTTTTTATTTTTCAGGGGGGTTTTAGTATTTTTGAGAAATTCGTAAACTTTGTGCGATAGTTTACAACATGTTTTTGCTAAACATTTTTACTAAAAAACTTAACGGGTAATAGTTGTATTCTAAAAATTATAGTACAGAACAAGTTAATATTTTGTTTAGAATTGTGTAATAATTTTGAAACAGCGTCTAACAACATTCCTGAGAAACGTCTCAGTAAAAACTTCCTTTTGAATCCACAGATATTAATTTAAAAAAATTTCTTTATGCTTTTCAGAGGCTTAATCGATCGCAATAACTTAAGATTAGCTCCAGAAGTGGTAATTACTATTACTTCATTAGCATTTACGTCTAGAGCCGACTTTCCTTATAGAACTGGGATAGCATTAGCTCAAGTACTACTAGAAGTAGTGATTAAAAAACATTTTGCATTGCAGATAAAAACCACTATGTAAGGATATTTTTATGGTTTTGCTTTTCCAGGCTTAGGTTTAAAATTTTATACCTAATAGTTTTGAAGCAAACACATTTTAGCGTATACTTTATTTTATGTTGATATTGAGGATTTTTTGAAAATTCATTCTTTCACGATTGAGGTTATTTGAAATTATCTTTTTTAAACAAAGGATCACTTTAACAACAATTTACTGAGATGTTGGCGGCTCGAAACTTGATTGTTAACAACATCACTTGTTGATTTGAAACCTCACATCATTGTATTAAGTTTTCTGGGGAAGGTTTTGCAGTCACTTTCTGAGAAATGTCTCGAATTTTTTCTTGGGAAGGTCTTGATTTTTTTTGGAAAATTTCTATATTGAAACTCTTATTTTTTATCATCACTTTGTCAAGTTTTTCGAGAAATTCCCCAATTTTTCATGGAACTTCATACATTTTTCTAACGTCATCAAGTTTCCAATATTTGTAAAAGTTGCAAATTAGCATTGAGTCTTACGGTCTTATTGAGGGGCCTTTTTCATCCCTAGAAAATAAGCTTTGTCTTGATTGGTTGAGCAGCTCATAGGGTGTGATTATAAAAGGGGGTGTCCATCCCCAATTTTTTCAGTCGTGTTGATGCTGTTGTAAGGTGAAGTCGACTTTGTGAATTAACGCATTTCCTAAAGCAAACAGCGGCAGTTAAATTTTTATCTGTCATTGCGTGTTCTTGTAAAAATTACAAATTAGTATTGAGTCTTACGAAAAACACACAAATTTCGTTTTATTGAGGAGCCTTTTCAGCTCTAGAAAATAAGCTTTGTTCTGATTGGTTGAGCATATCATAGGGTGAGACTAGGGGGTGTTCATCCCCAATTTTTTCAGTCTTGTTGGTCTTGTGTAAGGTGAAGTCGACTTTGTGAATTAACGCATTTCCTAAAGCAAACAGTGGCAGTTCAATTTTTTATCTGACATTGAATATACAATATTTGTAAAAGTTGCAAATTAGCATTTAATCTTACGGAAAACACACACAAATTTCGTTTTATTGAGGGGCCTTTTCAGCCCTAGAAAATAAACTTTGTTCTGATTGGTTGAGTATCTCATAGGGTGAGACTATAAAAGGGGGTGTTCCTCCCCAATTTTTTCAGTCGTGTTGATACTGTTGTAAGGTGAAGTCGACTTTGTGAATTGGACATTTTTGACAAATTTTTACGATAAAACCTTTTTTGTTTGGATTAGCTTAACATTTTAAGTTTTATGAGAATTGTAAACATTTTCTTTGAATTTCTTGAATGTATAAAAGGGAAAACCCATTTCCTCAGTCGTGCTGTTTCTCTTGAGGGGCGAAGTTGTGTTTGTGAATTGGACAACACATTTTGTGACAAGTTTTTCCGAGAAACGTAATCTTTTTCTTAGAATTTGATGAACGGTTTTATAAAAAGGAGTTCCCTCCACCCATTTTCTCAGTCGTGTCGTCGCTTGTAAGCAAATAGCGCATGCACGTGTATATTCATATTTTTCTAGCGAAATATAAAAAATTTAACACCCTTATTCCCCAGGTTGAAGCGTGCACAATTTAGAAAATCATTCCTTTCTAGGTTGAGCTAAGGAGAAAAAAGGAGTACACCGGTTGGTGAGTAAGTAAAAATCAAGGAGGACGCTTGTTGGTCAGTACGGATTGGAAAAACACGAATTCTGTCTTACCGGTGGTTGCACGTCTGATAAAGTAAATTGTTGTGCTTGGAACCATGCCTCCCACAGCTGTACTAAAGTCCATATACTTCAAGATAGCCAGTATATTGAGTCTACTTCGATCAGCTTATAGTGGTGAAACAGCTCAAGATGGTCTTCGTGAATGTACGAAGGCAGTTCGGCATATAAAGCGCCAACTAAAATCAGCCAAGGGCATAGGCGAGAAACAAAAACTGTTAACAACTCTGGCCAATGTAAAAACACTGCGTACTCAAATTAAATGTGAAATTAAACATGGTGCTGGGGCATCTATAAAAGAGACGGCAAAAAAACGCGTGAGCTGGAGCGATTCGCAAACCGCATTTTCATGCCGTATTCGAACTGGTGTCATCTCTAATCTTAAGCACAAGGACCCAGGCGATTTTCTCGAAGACTGTTTTGCTTTGTTCAAGCGACGTGTTGCCAATGTCCTTAAAAAGGAAGAGGCGGTTAAAATCAATGCAGTGTTCTGCGGACTATTTGTGTTGCAAAAGGCTGACAGGATTATTGAGGAGTTGAAATATTTTACAACATCTAACGCACCGGTCTACCGAGACACAAACTTAATCCAATGGTTCGATCAGCACATAGCAACACCGATTTTAACTCAGCTTCAAGAATTCCAAGAAAGAGACTCTGGTTGGGCGCTGAAGGCTATAGTGAACTTGGGGATAAATATAAATAAATATACTCCCCTGTTAGGATCTTCATACATAGAGCTACCTGAATCAATCAAGGCCAAACATGCATGTGTCAACGTGAAGAATGATGATGGCCTTTGCTTTGCCTGGGCCGTGACTTCCGCTCTGTATCCAGTTGAGAAACATCCCCACCGTATAACCAAGTACCCCCACCCTTCATCTGTTTTGAATTTGGACGGACTACGTTTTCCAATGACCATTAAACAGATCCCAAAATTCGAAAATCTTAACAATATGTCCATAAATGTTTATATTCTGCGAAAGCATCGAAACAAGTTTCACACCTTACCTACTTATATCACTAAAAATAATGATGAATTATGATGAGGATAATGAAGAAGGAAATAATGACAGTTCACTTGTACAATATCATTTTTGTTGGATCAAAGACCTCTCTCGCCTCGTTTCAGCTCATCTAAGTAAACACGAACATAAAAAATTCTTTTGTGATCGATGTATTCATTACTTTTACTCCGAGGAAAAGCTAACAACGCACTATGAAGATTGCAAAAATATGAACGACTGTAAAGTTAGGATGCCAAGTGAAGATCAAAAATTTCTCAAATTTAAGAATTACAAATATAAGGAAATGGTTCCCTTTACAATTTATGCCGATATAGAAAGTCTGCTTAAAGCGACAGACGACAATAATAAGTATCAAGAACACGTACCTTGCAGCATTGGTTATTATATTAAATGCAGTTATGATGACAGCCTGTCCTTCTACAGATCATACACTGGGCTCGATTGCATGGTATGGTTTTCTAAAGAACTGAGAGGAGTGGCAGAGGATATAGAGACAGTTTTTCTGTGTCCTCTACCGATGGATAGGCTAACAGCAGATGAGAAGATGAGCTTTAAGTTAACTACCGTATGCCACGTTTGCGAGAAGCCGTTTACAGCGCAGCAAAGAAAAGTTCGGGATCATTGTCATCTGACTGGAAAATTTAGAGGAGCCGCACATGAAGACTGCAACATAAATTATCAAGATACCCATGTTGTACCCGTGGTATTTCACAATTTAAGCGGGTACGACTCACATTTCGTTATCAAGAGCATAGCTAAGGACATCGAGGGTCGTGTGGAGCTCCTTCCAATTAACAAAGAGAAGTATATATCATTTACGAAAAACATACCGGAAAATTTGGTCAAGTTCAGATTTATCGATAGTTTCCGTTTTATGGCAGGAAGCTTAGATTCTTTAGCCTCCAATCTTTCCGAATACCCAATCCTTAGGAGCCATTTTTCTGACCTCTCCGAGTCTCGTTTTAAACTTCTTACTCAAAAAGGTGTATTCCCATATGATTTTATGGATTGTATGGAGAAATTAGACCACAGTCACTTACCACCTAAAGACTCTTTTTATAACAAACTCGAAGAAAGATCGATATACGAAAAAGAGTATGCTCACGCGCAGAAAGTGTGGAACGAATTTGATTGTAAAAATTTAAAAGAATATACCGACCTATATTTAAAAAGAGATATATTACTTCTAGCCGATGTTTTTGAAGCATTTAGAGCGAGCTGTATGAGAACCCATAAACTAGATCCCGCTCACTACTACACATTGCCTGGGTACACTTGGGATTCGATGTTAAAGTATACAAAAATTGAGTTAGAGTTGCTTACGGATATCGATCAAGTAATGTTTGTCGAGAGAGGAATCCGCGGAAGACTTAGCCAATGCTCTAAACGACGCGCCACTGCAAATAATAAATACATACCCGATTATGATCCACAGAAACCTGCAGTATTTTTAAGTTACTTTGATATTAATAATCAATATGGATGGGCTATGTCCCAGGCTCTCCCTTTCGGTGGGTTTAGATGGTTAGATGATAAGGAGAAGTCGATCTAGAGTACCCTGAGAAACTTCACGATATACACAGAGATTTGCCTTTCTGTCCACAACAAAGAAAAGTACGTGATTCACTACCGGGCACTTAAGCAAGTATTAGCAAACGGTCTTGTCCTGAAGAAAGTACGACGTGTACTCGAATTTAAGCAAAGTGCTTGGTTGAAAAGTTACATAGACCTAAATACCAGACTTCGTGCCCAAGCCACCAGTGCCTTTGAAAAAGATCTTTACAAGCTTCTGAATAACGCAGTCTTCGGGAAAACGATGGAAAATGTCCGCAAATATTCCGTGGTAAAGCTGGTTAACAGGTGGGAGGGACGATATGGGGCAGAGGCACTTATCGCCAAACCTGAGTTCAAGTCTGCACTGATTTTTGATGAAAACCTCGTAGTAATCGAATTAAATAAATGTGAAGTATTCATGAATAAACCAATTTACGTTGGGATGAGTGTTTTGGATCTAGCAAAAACAACTCTATATGATTTCCATTATGGGTACATGCAGCCTCAGTTAGGTGACAATTGCACCATTTTATACACGGGCACTGACTCCCTTATTTATGAAATTCGAAATAATGATATTTACGAAGTTATGCGTCGAGACTGCTATAAATATTTTGATACAAGCGATTATTCACCAGATAACATTTATGGTATACCTCTAGTAAACAAAAAAGTTTTGGGTATGATGAAGGATGAAAACAATGGACGGATTATGTCGGATTTTGTGGGTCTGCGATCAAAAATGTATACATTTAAAATTTTAAAAGATTGTGAAGATATGGAAATAGGTAAACTGCGGGAAAATGGATATACTGAAGAGGAAATATTCGAAATAATGTTACATGGTGGAGTTACAAAGAAGGCGAAGAGGGTTAAGAAATCCGTCATTAAAAACAAAATAACCTTTGCCGATTATGTACAGTGTCTGGAGGAAAATATGGAGAAAACAGTTAATCAGAATTTAATCCGATCGGAGAAACATACCGTTTACTCTATAAGACAGCCGAAAATCGATAAATGACGATAAAAGAAAAATTTTACCAGGCTATGAAACACTTCCGTGGGGCCACTATTCGCAGATGCAAATGGAGTAGTATTAATTATAGAAATAGGTTACTGTAATAGGTTTATAATGTATAATATACATAGTTATATTAATGGTTATACGTAAAAGTTTTATAATGTATTATTACATTAGTTATAATAATGGTTATACATAATAGGTTTATAATATATTATAGTTATCACCAATAAATTTATTAAATAAGTTTGTTGTTTCATTTGTTATTCTGGCCTGCTGAAGCATCACGTGAAAGTTTGCATGAGTTAGTGTTTTAATTATCTCCGAGCTGTCCTAAAAAAAGCTCTCCTTGCTATATTTGCTACTACTGGGACAAAAAAATTATTTATGTTGCTTAATTAAACTTGGGGGAAACCATGTAAAAAAAGCGCACCTTGCATTTTACCTCTAGGGTGGTGGGGAAACGAATGCATATGAACCATGTACGATTGCTTATCACATTTTTAAGTTATATAGTGAATACAAGAGGCATAGAAGATAGAAATCTTCAAAAATTAAGGGCAGCTTGTTAGATTTTTTACCCACGATCACTACTGTAACAGATAAACAAACTACCTACCATGAGTTTGAGTTGATGTAAATACAATCTTTTTCATTATCCATAATCATTGGTTGTATTCTATGGTATTCGATGGTATTCCATGGTATTCGATGGTCTTTGATGACATTCCATGGTATGTCGCTTTTCAAGTCGTCTAGTCGTTTTTTTCAGAGTCGTTTAGTCGTTTTCCGAGTCGTTTAGTCGTTTCAGGGTCGTTTTTCGAGTCGTCTAGTCGTTTTCAGAGTCGTCTAGTCGTTTTTCCGAGTCGTTTAGTCATTTTCACAGTCGTTTAGTCGTTTTCATAGTCGTTTTTCGAGTCGTCTAGTCGTTTTTCAGAGTCGTTTAGTCGTTTTCCGAGTCTTTTAGTCGTTTTCATAGTCGTTTTTCGAGTCGTCTAGTCGTTTTTCAGAGTCGTTTAGTCGTTTTCCGAGTTGTTTAGTCGTATTCAGAGTCGTTTTTCGAATCGTCTAGCCGTTTTGCAGAGTCGTTTAGTCGTTTTTCGAGTCGTTTAGTCATTTTCAGTGTCGATTTTCGAGTCGTCTAGTCGTTTTTCAGAGTCGTTAAGTCGTTTTTCGAGTCATCTAGTCGTTTTTTCAAGTCGCTTAGAAGCTTTAAGCTTTTTCATGGTAGGATAAGGGACAGTTCTTGCTTAGTTTGAAGCAGTGGATCATAATGTTGGATCTCGAAGGGGTAAATCATGTAAAATAAGGGTTCAAAGCCATTTCCGTATACATTTTATTTTAAGTAATGAGAAGAAGTGGTAATCAAAATTATTATACTGGAAAAATAATTTGCCTCTTCTCGTCCAATTAGTTGATTTTAAGAATGAAAAGTGCTGGATCTTATATAATTTTGTTGCTAACAATTTTGACATATTACTTGGAGTATTTTCCACAAATATTGATAATAATTATATAGTCTTTTTTATTAAAAACTAAATTTGTCATATGAATTTTAACTAATATGAGGTCCCGCTGGTTTACAATATTTAAAAACGCATTAGCTGCATTCATTAAAAACTAGTAATTTAATTGACAACTAATTTATCAAAATATATTAAGGACAATAGATTTTTGTTAAATAGTTTATATTTAATTCGCATTTACTAGCAGATCAGAAGATGATTAGGGTCTGTTGTTGGAATACATTTCTTTAACCGGCGGTGTGACGTCATATTTTAGATTTTAATAACCTGGTTTTTATTAGAACCTCTAGCAACAGTCTAGTATTTTATATGATCATTATTTATACAATTCCAAGGGCAATATTTTCTATAAAAAAATGTTTCACGTTTACATTAAAATGTCAAAGCGTAAACAGCTTCGGACACAGTATTTTTCTCCAGAAATCTAGCAAATTTACGTGGGCACTTAAACCAATTAACGGGGCCTCTTTTTCATGATTTTTCACCTGTTTTTTTTACCATTTTTTATCATTGAAAGAACTGGCATCTAAATTATCATGCGGGTTGGGGGGTTTTGACTGACAAACTAATATTAGCTGTCATCATTTTAGTTCATCTTTCTTTGCAACGTTTTGGGGACGGGTTGCTGGGCGAAATTTTAAACTGGAAACGTGTTGCACAAGATCGGATTTTGCAGCTAGTGGTCTTGTTGATAATGACGTCGGGATATTTTTTAAACTGGTTATCTCAATAATTGATATTTTAGCCAAGTAAAAGTAAAACGGGACCTGATTTTCTCGGAATGAAGTCGGGACCTTCTTTAAAATTTACTTACCTAAATTAGATGGTTATAAACTCAACTAAAATTGGTTAATTTGTGTCAAAATTTAATGACCACTTTTCTTTTTGAGAAGCAGTCTCTAAATATATAAATATTCTTACACACATTTTTAGGTAGGTAGACAAAATGTATACTCTCATATGTTTCTCGTGTTTCATCTTTATTCGACATCGTGCGTGCTAAAGGTCGACAGGGGACGTCATGGTTTAATTATGATTTTCTATAACAGGGTTTTTTAATTATCTCGTCGTGACATGTCCGCGGCGTCGCGGCTGGGTCAACGGTCGGCGAAAGCGGGACTCGGACACCTTCGGCAGGGTTGGTATCTGAAGCGAAGGTCGGCGAAAGCCGGGCATGTTCGGCACTCAGGGTTGGGGTCTCGCGGCGGTTGGTCACGTTTTGACCACGTTTTAGCCCCCATAAGAAATACATGGAAAAATTGGCCTTGAACCGGCATAGCTATACTACTGATGACTACTTGATTGGTTCAGTTGTTATACCCGACAAATTAAATGGAAATTCATATTTAGAATTTATAAGGGATAGGCTGCCGTTACTTCTTGAAAATGTGCCATTGGCAATAAGAAGAAATATGTTCTTTATGCATGATGGGGCTCCTCCCCATTTTACACTTCCAGTGAGGCAGTACCTCAACGAAACATTTCCGAGAAAGTGGATTGGGAGAGGAATTGATGCGCCAATAAAGTGGCCGCCCCGTTCACCAGACTTAACACCCATGGATTTTTTCTTTTGGGGAACGAACATTAAAAGAAAAAGTTTATCGGACCCCTGTCAATACCCAAGAAGAATTGTGGCAGAGAATTGTAGAGGAGTTTACAGAAATACGTCAAATGCCGGATGTATTTGCAAATGTAAGAATGTCCCTTTTGAGAAGATGTAACTCTTGTATCCGTTACAATGGAATGCATTTTGAACATCATTTAAAATGAATTTTGTTAGGTACTTAATTATCGATTTTGTTTTTGTGTCAAGCCATTAAAAGTGTAATTGGTTTTTTTTGGACTTTGGTTTCTTTCGCCCTAATTTTAACAAACATAGACAACGATAGATAATCTAACACCTTGTTTGACAGGTGAAAAAGTCGTTTGTTTCATGGTCTTCTGCTAGATCGTATTTCCAAAGCCTTCTATGGCTTTTTGTATTTTTAAGAAATAATGTGTTTTTCATGTTTTTCAGTTAAAATTTCAATTTTTACAAGCCAGGGAGTCACTTCTCAATAAAATTGAAAGACACATTTTTTTTTAGAATTGATTGGGGATTGCAGAACCATTTCCGTTTACTTATAAAATCAATCTGTGTAAAGGTTCTTTTGAAAAACGGAAGGTCGAATTACCCTTACGCACGCCACTGGCGCTCTAAAAAATCCTGCATTTCTTGTTTTAATAGCACCTTCTGACGTTATAATCCCTACCAAATTTGAAATCGATACCTTTTGTAGTTAGAGAAATAATTAAAAAAACTCGTTTCAATAAGTAAATTTTAACACGCTGTATATTAAAAACAACGCGTCAGCGGACATATTATGTTTATTTAAAAAATGTTCTTAAAATCACATTTCCTATCATCTGTCAAGCGTTGTTGGTGTAATTTGCGGACACCCTGTATATATACTGGATGATTTTTTTTAGGTCTACCACCGCCATTTTCTCGCTTATTTTACGCCCTACAAAAAAAGCGTAAGAAACAAAAATATTGCAATTTTGGACAGCTCAGTGGTGCTGCAAAAGAAATCGGCATCTATGTCCAACTTGTCGCGCAATATTAAAAAAAAAAACAAATTGAGCAAAACTATTAATAGCCGTGGAATGTTTATTTTAAGAGACAGAGGAGAACTTTTATATTGAAAATTGATGGCACTGAAAAGCCTTATCCATTCACGTAGTCAGATAGTTTCAGCAAATTACACAGGGTCTTCGGATCTCTTGAGGCTATGAAAACTTTTTGTTTATTTCTTATTAAGCGATTTTCTCGCTTATTTTAGGCCGCCTAGAAAATACGTAAGAAAACAAAATATGGCAATTTTGGTCAGCGAGGCGACTTTAAAAAAGGAATTGGCCTCCATGCCCAACTTTTCGCGGAGTACTAAAAATCTTTAAATCGACAAAAAATTTCATGGTCTCAAGAGAGCCGAAGACCCTGTGTAAATTGCTGGAACTATCTGACTACGTGGATGGATGAAGCTTCTCAGTGCCATCAATTTTCAATATAAAAGTAGTTTTCCTCTGTCTCTTAAAATAAACATTCCACGACTATTAATAGTTTTGCTCAATTTGAGGTTTTTTTAATATTGCGCGACAAGTTGGCCATGGATGACGATTTCTTTTGCAGCACCACTTAGCTGTTCAAAATTGCAACATTTTTGTTTCTTATGCTTTTTTTGTAGGGCGCAAAATAAGCGAGAAAATCGCGGTGGTAGACCTAAAAAAATCATCCTGTATATAAAAGGTAAAATCGAATGGTGCAAACCAAACGATCAAATTGCATTAGATTAATATTATTGTCATGACCGCAACAGATTACGCGGAGAATAAAATCTTTTATAAACAATGCGAAATGGAGAAAAGATTATAACCTGTTACTATCTGCGGGTGGGGATGCTGGATCGAAAAAAGGGTTGATGGCCTACCTTTCACTATTCTGGATTGCAGAAACTGGAAATTTCTTGGTCACTCACGATTACTAGTCGGCGCCGACCCGAAGTAGTTGGTAGTTAGTCGGCAACTGGTCGCGTCGCCTTGTCTTCAGCTCCTCCTCGCGGAGGCGCAGTAAAGCCGGGAAATAAGGAGTTCGGGAAAAGGAGGAAAATGGGTTCCAATTGGGAAAAGGATTTACCCCCAGTCTCCCAACATTAATTATACCCAATGAGAAAAAAATAAAGAAAAAAATATATATTATAGCATTGCTACTGATAACAAAGAATAAGAAAAAATAAATAGTTCTGTTATTCTGTAAACTTATGATATTTATAACCTAGCCTAAAGGACGCCCACCAAAATACACCGTATTTTGAAACAACTTTGGCATCAGCATCAAGTGGCAGAGGACATAATTTGTGAACGGGTCGCTTTAGAATGCCCTTTTAAGTTTTGACGGATACCACCCGAACCACCCCATACCTGCCGGGAAAGTTCTCTGTAACGCTCCCCATAGTCCATTGCATAGGAGGACTTAATTCGTTCTTCAAAAGCACCAAAGTACCGAGCTTGACATTTTTAGGGTGTTGGGTCCATTTAGAACGAGTATGCAAGGTATGTATAGTCCACCTTACCAGAGAATACGAGCCTCAAGAATGCGGGTAAAAAATTTCGAATGTTGCCAAACTTCCGCGGAAAGACCATACATAGCCAAGCCAGGGAAATTCTCGCAAACATAATAATAAGGGTTTGCGATGAGGAGGCAACTAATAACGCTTTCAAATTACTTATTTTATCAGACTCCTCAACTGACTACCCAAATTTTCACCGCCGTTATTACCGACGCCTGTGGCGGCAGAAATTATAAAATTGCTGCCGCCACAGGCGTCGGCCTATTCCCGCTTTTTTTTTACTTCCCCTCTGCGTCTCTAGCGTTCTCTCCTATGTTTTACTATACTCATTCGACCAGCGCGTCCAGAAGCTGTGATAAAGACGCAGGAGAAGCTGCCAACGTGACAGCCGATTAAGAGGAAGTGCGGAAACATCTTCACAAGGAGAAGCCATTAACGACTCGAAAGTTAGAAAATGCCCTGGAGTTCATTTGGGTCGTGACTGATAGGAGTGAGGGGTCTCGAATTGACGACAGCCTCTAATAAAAACAGTCATAAACTCTTCATAAGGAACCTGGTCGCCAACGACTCTCATGAAGTGGGTCTTTACATTTTTTACCTCAACCTCCCAAAGGCCTCCAAAATGTGGCGCCGAAGGAGAGTTGAAATGCCATTCAATTTTTTCGACAACAGCGGCAGAATTCAGAAGAGAATTGAGTTGTTTGTTAGCCCGACAAAGTTGGTGCCACAATCACTGTATAGATGTAAGTAAACAACGACCTCGTCTGGAAATAAATCGGCGTAAAGCCGCAAAGAAAGCGTCAGAACACAGACTCGAAACCAGTTCTAAATGAACTGTTTTTGTGACGAAGCAGATAAATAAACAAAGGTAGGTTTTGGTAGTCTTGGCTCCACGAGTTTTTGACATGGTAATTGTAAAGGGACCGGCGGAATAAATGCCAGAATGAAGAAAGGGTTAACGGGACTTAGCCGAGAAGACGGCAACGCAGCCGTGAAAGGTTGACAAGCCTGAGGTATGATAGATAGATAGATAGATAGATAGATAGATAGATAGATAGATAGATAGATAGATAGATAGATAGATAGATAGATAGATAGATAGATAGATAGATAGATAGATAGATAGATAGATAGATAGATAGATAGATAGATAGATAGATAGATAGATAGATAGATAGATAGATAGATAGATAGATAGATAGATAGATAGATAGATAGATAGATAGATAGATAGATAGATAGATAGATAGATAGATAGATAGATAGATAGATAGATAGATAGATAGATAGATAGATAGATAGATAGATAGATAGATAGATAGATAGATAGATATATAGATAGATAGATAGATAGATAGATAGATAGATAGATAGATAGATAGATAGATAGATAGATAGATAGATAGATAGATAGATAGATAGATAGATAGATAGATAGATAGATAGATAGATAGATAGATAGATAGATAGATAGATAGATAGATAGATAGATAGATAGATAGATAGATAGATAGATAGATAGATAGATAGATAGATAGATAGATAGATAGATAGATAGATAGATAGATAGATAGATAGATAGATAGATAGATAGATAGATAGATAGATAGATAGATATATAAAATATCATCAAATATATATAAAATATCACATAGGCAGATAAATAACAATATAAAGAGAATAATCTTTAATAGATAAGACTCATCAATAATTAAAAAACCTTGATTAAAATACAGGACAAAATACACTGGACAAAGAAACACAAACAAAAGTCACCCTGTGATGGGTGGAATGTGAGCACATTTGACCCGTAACCCGTAATACATTCATTATAAGAAAGGAATATTGAAATATTCTTCGTCTGATTAAAAACAATACTTTAAAAAATGCTGCTTTATTTCCTTCTTGAATTTGTTGCAGTCAAAATCAGTTATCCTTACAGGAAGAGCATTGTAATATTTCACCCGAAGTGAATTTTTCTCCGATTTACACAGTCTAAACTTAACAGCCCTTAGGAGGTGTTTAGAACGTGTAGTGTGTGTGTGTGAACGTCAGCAGGCGTCACGTAGCGATGTTTGTTTTTATGAATTTCAAGAAGCGAGTTGAATATAAAACGCGCGGGGAGCGGTAATACGCCATATTCAATAAACAACGGCTGACAGTGTTCTCTTGGACCTTTTCCAGCGATTATTCGAACTGCTTTTTTTTGCAACACGAAAATTTTACGGGCATTCTAAGAACCACCCCACACCACTAATCCATAATTGATAGCCGAGTGGATCAGGGCATAATATGCGCTTAGTAGTGTTTCTACATTAGCATTTTTTTTAGTTTACGCAAAAGATACAAAGAGGACGATATCTTCTTACCAACACTTAGACAATGCATGTACCAATTGATGTTACTATCCAGAGTAATACCCAACAGCTTAGCTTCACAGGGATTAGGACTGTCATTTCCAGCGAAGACTATTTTTTGTGTTTTTTCATAGTTCAGTTTAAGCAGGTTATTTTCATACCAGTTTTCAGCCATGCTCATGACTTCTGCACTATGCAGGTCCAGCATATGACGGTCTTTGTGAGAACTTATTATGGTTGTGTCGTCCGCATACATGACAACATTATGTGGGAACAAGTGGTAAAAAAAAATCATTAACATAGATGATAAAAAGTAAGGGCCCCAAAACGGAGCCCTGCGGAACTCCAAATTTTACAGAGTGATATTCAGACGTTTTCAAATGGGCATTGGTCAAAACACCATTGGTTTTCTTGAAATAGAGTGTCAAAATTTTGTCAAATTCAATCCTTCCCATTTTGAAAGCGAATAATTTTTGGTACATGGTTCATAGGGATTTTTTTCTCAGTTTAAATGGTACAGTCGGTCTGTAACACTTGAAGGTGGTAGGTGAAAATTTTATGTTTCGAATATTGAAGTAAACAGGTGTTTTGGAGAACATTTTGTCAATTTCAAAGCAAACGGTTGATTTATTCGTTATAAAACAAGAGTACCTTTTTCTTGCATAATGAAAAGATGCACTAAAATGATGGGCCTGCAGGACCAAAAAGATAACCTCAAAAAAGTTACGCGTAAAAGCGTGATCAAAAAACAGCGCAAGTGGCGCCCTCTGTGAGATACGGTGAAATTGACATTTTCAGCTTATTCTCCATCCCCAAAAACATAGCAGTGCCAAATTTCAGTTCAGCAGCTTGATTATTTCGGGAGATGTAGCCAAAATTCAATTTAAAAAAATGAACTTTAACGCCTTGTATGTCAAAAGTTAGGACGTTTACGACATACGTTCATATGAAGTTTTTTCTTAAAATGGGCCAAAGAATTACCCCCTTCCGTATGTACATGATATTTAGGAACACCCTGTATATGGAAGACAAATGTATAATTTTAATATGTTTATCTGTCCATAATTGTTTACTAAGCGTGCAAGTCTTTCCGCACTATCACGATAAACTTTTCTGCCGACGGGAGGTTGCTCACCACTTAAATATTGTTAAATTCGTAACTCATTTAAACTCTGCTCCCTCTTCAACGCCGAAATAAATTTCCATATGTTTGGATGTTCTGCAGATAACTGCATTTGGAATCCTCGATGCGAACCTTCTAGAAAATTATTTGTTTTGGGAAGTCCACTTTGAACACCGTCGTAACAACTCCACATGCAATGGCTAAAAAGAGGCTGACGCCGCTGACGTCCCCTCCGCTGTGGACGACCGATCCATGTATCCTCAAAATAGTCAACAACAGTTTGCAGTTCCGCCGAAAATACGTTTTGGTCACAAAGATGATCAAAAGCATATACTACGTCTTGTATGGGGACGAATGCTAAAGCCGGAAGCATTTTTAAGGTTAGTGCTGTTTCTGGATTCTCTACGTAGTGTCGCTGTAAGCCGTTTTCCTGAATACGGCGGAAAATGCATTGTGAAAAATGGAAAAAGCAACCCCTATGTAAGGTTTCGTGGAATTCGATTTGTATTGCAGCTATCATTGCTATTTCAAAATCAGTCATTATGGTTCTTGGTGGCGTTGCTGTAGGAGGAAGAATCTTTTTTATTTCTCGTAGAAGTGTTACATATATTTGCTCTGTCTTGTTTGGTAAGAGAGCAAAAACTAGTGGGACAGCCACATTATCTTTCAGTCCGTGGATTGTATAAAGTTGCTGAAACAGTGATGGAACTGTCTTGAAGGTACCGTCGGCGTACCAGTGTTCAGATTTTGCGGAAAAAAACAGAATTCTATTCGGCGTTGGTCCTGAATCAAACATGAGAAAATTTTCACCAGAGGCACTTATCGTATATTCGGGTGGTAGAATTAATTCTTCTCTGCAATTTGGAATGGCTGGGGCAACTTCTTTTTTTGTCCTAACATTTCTAATTGTTCGCTTCATATTTCCAATGGATGGTAATTTTGCCGCACCGCTCTTCCTAAGCCGGCAGATGCTTGCGATAGAATATATTGAGGTGGATCTCTGGTGTTCTCTGCATCTTCTCTTATTTTCTGCACAACCTTTTTAGCCTGTAATTGTGCAACGTCGGCATTGTGATTATGGTCGTTCTTATGTGAAGAGATATGTTCTTCCACAGTAATCACTCGGGCTCGGCACTTAAATTTCTTTGAATGTTCGCACTTCCAATAAACTTTGTTGTCGAGCTCTCTATCCTTGATGAACAGGAAATTCTTATAATGCAGTTTCGGTTTGCCTTTCTCACTTGATACAAACTGCAAAGCCATGTTTACTTCTCAAAGGATATTTTTAAATAACTGCCAATGGTTAGTGTTTGCTGGTATTTATATCATCTGGGATAATGATGAGAAAAATTCTAAACCGTACATGTAACTTTAATCTTTATGGCAGACAGTAATAAAATATAGAACAAAATTTTTCTTGATGAATAATTTTGAATGTACTTATGCTAATTATGTTTAGAGGTCCCAGATAGAGGCCATGAATAATTACCAAGAAACAAGTAGAGGTACTATTAGGTGTCATAAACACCGGTAATTTCAGTACCTACCTAATAACCTTTTTTATTATTAGGAATTGATAAATAATATGTAAGCCTCCTAAGTGAGAAAAGATTATGCAAATTATTCTTATAATAAGAATATAACAATATGGAGGAATTTTTACTGAATAAACGAATAGATATTAAAGATTTAAGTTCCATTTACGTCTATTTTTCCTTATAGATAAAACAGTTTTCTGCTACATTACTCATTGCAATCCTTATTATTATTATTTATAGAAATACCCACTGATTTTCGAGGAATTTGTATTTCGAGAAAATGAGCTTTCGAGAAATAGATTTTCGAGCAATTGGTTTCGAGCAATTGATTTCGAGGAACTGCATTCGAGCAATTTACCGGATACCGTAATAAAGGAAGTCATACTCCCAGGACCAATCAAGGAACGACAAATGGTATATTCACCATAATGATTAGAAACATCTACAAGAAAAAGGAACAACAGTAGGGAGCGTCTCATTAGGTGCACTGGTCGAAGGAGATATATTCGAATTGTCATTGCGGTTAGAATTAAAATGTAAAAGAGTGTGATGCGGTTGGTGACACTTATATCATGATTTAGTGGAATTGCACTTTTTCGTAGAATGTGACTTGCTTAAACGGTTTATGCACAAGTAATTTTTTGCAATTTCTTACCTCTCAAATGTCGGACATTTATGAATTTGATGTGCTTCGTTACACAGATAAAATTTGTATGTCTGATTTTGTACAACAAAAGAAGTAGCACATTTAGTAACAGCTGGTTAATTATAGGAATAATTTTTGCGAACACGTAAAACAGGTTGTACTGGCTTGATGCGCCGCAAAGCATGGCACTTATTCTCTAAAAATTTAGTAAGATCTTTATATGTGGGAATTTTATCAGAGGAATGGTGCAATTCAAACCGATTAATAATCGACACATCTAATCGTTTAAAGAGAATTTGCATTAAAATAAAATTCCAATTACCAGTGGGTTGACTTAGATTACTCAGGGCAGCTAAATTCTCGTCAAAAATGTCTAGAATATTACACAACTCATTAAGATTTTCTCATTTCATTTTTGGACAGCATCAATAGCGCCCCAATGTGCCTGGGTAAGCAATCTCTCATTCCGGCATCGCTCAATTGTAAACCACTATGTAGTTGGCAGCAGTTTTTGGAATACGTTGTACTAACGCCAAGGCTGGACACCATAAGACAGAAATTAAATAATTGAATTTTTCAATCTCGGTTAAAGTTTTGCTTAAATGGATTACAGAGTCAAAAGTACCAATAAACGGTACAAAACTAGTGAAATCTCCGGAAAAAATAGGTATAGAAATTTTTGAAGGGCTATAGATATGGCTTTTTTGAGTTCAGAAGTAACTGAGGTATTAACTTCCAAAGATGGAGGTAAAACTGATTGTAATTTGTAATGAATAGTTTTAATGGCATAAAAGGCGCCATCAAAATGTTTTCCTAATTTTGTCCTCGTTTTTGTAATATTCATCAGAAATGTCTTGCCACGAAATAAGGACAGAAGTATGCAGTTTATAAAATTCCTCTTTAATTTTGTCAAGATCTTTATATTGCATAGCAAAAATAACATGTAAATTTTCATCGCTTTGGGCGTTTTTTGCAATTTCATATAGTTCAGATAATTTTTTAAATTCAACTTAACGAAGTAGTCGATTTGTTTTATATGAATGGAAGCGATAATTTGAGAAAAAACAAAAACAAAATATTATTAATGAATGCGAATACACACTGCCAGCAGCAAAAACAATAAAAGATAACCAGATTCTAATTTTTTTTTCTATAACGTTGTGTTTGCGGGGAATACGTGTTCGCGTGCGGGAGCGGGCCGCACTTGCCGACGTGACGGCGAGAACTCTCTCCCGTTTTTATTATTGCTGTACAGAACAAATTTTATGCCATTTGAGACGCAAGAGAGCTCGCTGCCGTCGCAGGCAGCCGTGGAAAAACAATGGCTTGCAGAAATGTCAGTTTATGCATTTTTACAACAAATGTTATTCAGGGGTTGATGTTGCTAAAATAATTTAGGTGTTACCAATAATTTAGTGGGTATAAAATGTAATTTCTAATCGATTCGTCAATACATTTCTGCCGTTTAAAATATTGTTGCTTTTAATTACATTCTTCAAATACGTACTTTGTAGTGTATAATTTTATACATTATTATTTGTACCAAAAAAATGTAAAAATTAACGCTTCTCAAAGTGTTTGCACTTGCACGACTGCCTGCGACGGCAGCGAGCCCTCTCTTGCGTCTCAAATGGCATAAAATTTGTACTATACACCAATACTGAAAAGAGAAACCGAGTACAGTTTCCGATCAGGTTTATTACTATTGTCCCCTGTGGACCTCTTTTTACCATTTTCACTTGTTTCCATAGCCACCTTAATAGCTGAACTCAAATTGAAATTTTGATTTTTTTGCAATTGTGATGCAGTGTAAAAAGTATAATTTGTGGGAATAATTTCTTGAAATTTGGAATCTGAGGGTTTTCAGGGGCGCTGATTAACGCCACGTTATCAGATTTTCGATAAATAAATCGCTGATACCTTAACTCGAAAATTTGGGTCAAAAAATTTTTTTAATCCGGCCCTGGAATAATCGTATGGTCATTGAAAAGTGTTTAATCAGTACGTCTAGGAGGGTCCTGTATACAAAAAAAAATTCGTTAAAATCCGTAAGCCAGTTCAAATTTTACAGGGGTGTTCCAGATCAAAATGAGACACCCTGTATATATTATAGCATTGCTACTGAAAACAAAGAATAAGAAAAAATAAATCGTTCTGTTATTCTGTAAACTTATGATATTTATAACCTAGCCTAAAGGACGGAACAATTATCAAGGGGAGTTTAACCCAACATCTTTTCCATGGACCATCCATTTTTTATTATTGGAAATAAGAACTAGAAATATATAGAAAGAAATATTGACCAGTGTAAGCCAAACGGTCAATATCTTAATCCGTTTTAGAAACCGTCATAACTTTTTTTATCGTTGAAGATAAAGGACTTTCGATTTCTTTAGTGGAGTCCAAATGTTTGAGAAATTGTCTATACCAGGAAAAATTCAACGAATTGCCTCAGCACTTAATAAACAACCTCCGCTTCGAGTTGGACGACGAAAGGTAGATCTGTCGCGAGGGGTACGTCAAGCGGCCGAACTTTGGCGGCGGCAAAGCTGCCGCTATGATCAGACCTTCGAGGTTCTCGTGTGAGTTCCACCAAAGAAGGAAGCGGCAGCGAAGCCGCCTCGCGCCGCAGTCCCGGGGATAGGTCCATCCTGCGCGACTGCTTAGAATTTGTAATTTCTAGTTTTGATATTAAAATATTGACAGTAGGTATACTTTAAAATTTACTGCGTTTAAAAAATCTAACAATGAGCTTATTATTTTTGAAGCAAAAATGTCGGAATAATTCCACCAATGCAAAAAATGACTGAAGCGGGTCTTACTTTACATTTACATTTTAAGACCACTGGAGGAAAATCGTATGTCCATCGGGGGGCGAAACTCTACAACTATACATACGAAATAATAGAAACGCTATTTTCATTATATTTTTTATTTATTATCCTATTTTAATGAACGTTGTACCTTTGCTTGCAGAAAGGATGGGCCATGGACAAAAAACATCAAAATGGCTATTTTTCTGAATTCCAAGAAAGCGGTCATACTTGAAAGTGTCCTTTCTTTGGGCTAATTATTTCTAGAGCAAAAATGTGGTAATAATTCTTCAGGGGAGGAGCTATACGTACGCAATAATGTGGAGCGTTCATTGAAATTTAATCTAAAGTTGAAGCAGGGCGCAGGAAATTCAAACGTATGTCTTTGATAGGTTTATATGTTTTGAAATCTAACCGTTTGACAACTATCAACGTCAAACCGTAAAGGTAAATAAAAATAATGAAAAAGCACCGACTGAAATTCATGTGCGTATTTACTTTGCTCGAAATTAAATTTCTGTCGCGGCTAACTGGTACTGTCACAGCCGACTCTAGGAGAAGCCCTGAAGTAGAGAAAACTGGAAACTCCGTTACCACGTTTTTAAATAATTATTATCAACCTTCAAGACCTAATTTGAGTGTTCTGTACTGAAATCGCAAATTCGAACTTTAATTCAGTCGAATATCAGTTCTCTAAACTTGTTTTGTGATATAGATTTCCAGTGTGACGTAGTGAATCCGTTTGTAATAATTCAAGGTACGTACCAGTTCAGTAGGGTACACTGATTCACGCTTGGTAGGAACAGTTTGGTTCAGTCATGTATCTATTGCGGTCAGTGCTCGGATTCGAGTAATCTGTTCGGTTAACAACTGACTGGGTCTGGTTCTGCGACCCGGTAACATTTTTATGGTTCAAAATTATATTTTCTGTCTGAGCGCTGACGTCATTAGTAATTTGAGTATTTTGTATAAACTGTCAAAGAGGAGCGTCCAGGACGTCGTCTTTCCCTCTGTCTGATTTGGTCTTCGAAAGCGAGAGGTTCAGGTATCAAAGAAAAGTATAGCATCGGGTGCATTGGTTTTCCGGAATTTAATCCAACTTTATCGCTGCCCCGATCCTATTTTTCGGTAATCTTGTGTGCTTATTTGCTGTATATTGTTATAGTGCAACCAATTTAAAGTTTAATTTTGTGTTTTCATGTGGATCATCACCGGCTTTTGAGTTTTGGATTTTCGAGGACGTCGAATAGGACGGTCATTTTGGGGTTAAGGAACGCGTGTAGCAGTTGTGGCCGACTGCGTTGACTGCGTTTCGTTTTGTTGGTACTCGGGGAGCAAAGGCACCGGAGAGGACTGAGCAAAAGGACAGGTGAGTTATTGAGAAATTATTTCATTATAATTTTATCCATATTTGTATGACTCACCTGTGCCTGTTCTTTTTGCACGCTTATTTCTTGATCACGGTCAAGAAATAAGCGTTGTTGCCTTGTCCTGATCTGTGCTGCTCCATTGAGTTTGGGGTGCCTATTTTGTCAGTGATCACTTGGTTTTTTATCACCCGAGGTTCGATTACCTGACCGAGTTTTTGGTTTGTTGTGACATTTCGTAGTTTCATTATTAATCGAAGACCACGCCAAAATTATTTCGGGTTTATTCACTTAATACTTTTGCAAATTTAAGTCATTTTGAAGGTATCGTGACCTCATTAAGTTCAAATTTTTGTGTTGTTTTCAACCTTGCAATTTTTTTAACTTTATTTCTCTTTGGCTCGCAGTTAGTCAATTCAAGTTTGTATTTTCTATTTTCATTTACCTAATATAACGGGGGGAAATGTATTCATGAATATACTTTAAGGTACCTATGGGATTTAAATTTAACTAAAACTTGCATTTTGGATTATATAGTTTTCTATAAATTTTAATCATAATTAATGTCCTCTGAATTTCTTTTGTAAATAAGCAGTATACAGTATACAGAGAAGACTTTAGCACTGCCTAATTCACTTGAATTTATTTCATGCACGATCGTTTCGAGCAAATACCAGTCGACCGACACGGCGAACACGTTCCTACAATCTGCAGACCACCAGCTGATACTGGGACAGCTGACTTGGCAAAAATCCTGAGATTCCGAGCTAGCAACATCAACGCCACTACCGCAGCTGTCAGACAGTTAAGCTTGGTCGCAGTTCTAGTCGCAACGTGGAACTTCATCGACAACTTCTAACAACTCGACCGAAGACTACACGTCACATCAAAGGAAGACTCATTCATGTAAGGTGTTTCCTTAGTTCCAGATCGTACGTAAAAAAAGACTAGACCTTGGTTTTGTGACGTTCACTCGTCTCGAGCAGTGCCAAGTTGTTTTCAGACTTTCCTAATTTCTGATTTCATTTTAACACTTACAGTGTTCCATTTAAAATAAATTGTAATTCTGACGGACACTGTTATCGTAAAACATTTCTCATATTTTATTGTTGACAAATTTTAGATCTTTCTTTATACACAATTATTCTAAATTTGTTCACTCAATAAACACCTCTTGTTAATTGTTTTCAAATGTGTGTTTTATTTAAAGTATCATATAGTCGGGTCATATAACCAACTTCGATAGCCGGGCCGAAGTTGGTGTTAATTGTTTTCAATTTAATTTAAATTGTATTGTTTCCTTGATCGATTTTGATACATGGAATTGAGCACTGTTTTTGAATTTAAGTTTGTAGAAGACTAATTGCGAGACACTTAGCACAATTAATTTTTTTATTTCTGAGTTTGAACTTAAATTTTGAACTGCTTAAATTTGCGAAATAATTTTTTTATTTTAAATTTATTCGTTGGGATTTTTGAATATTTTTTTACTGTGCTTACTGAAACTTTTGATATGGATCCAAAACATTTAAAAGAGGGTGAACTAACTTAGGAATTAAAAGTTAGGGGAATTGATGCTACTGGAACGGTAGAAGTGAGCGAATAAAAGGTTTGGAGGTATTGCAAATCCAATTTCTTTTGATGATGATTTTAAGAAATATTCTGACTCTGTTAAAGATATTACAAAAGTAATCTCTGAATTTTCGGGTATTAAGGGGGATCAAGCGTGTAGACGCATTGAGTCTCGCTTGAGTCATTTGTCGGGTACGATCTCACGAATGAATCCTGGGACTCCCGAAGAGCAGGATAAATTGAATAAGGCAAAAACTGAATTACTAGATTTAGAGGGTGACTTTGCTGAAAAAATTACCAGTATAGTGTAAAGAAGTTCGTTATTTTTTTACTAGATAGTTAAATTAACTATTTTGGAAAATGAGTTTTTAAAACAATTTATTTGGAAGCAACAGGGCAGCGATTACTGCTACAATTCAGACAAGACTGATTAACAATAGATCAGAGCTTAAATATATACTTTATATAAATGCAACCTAAGCATACACGTGCCGCGCACTCAGCGTCCAGTCATCACTTTTACAAAAAGGAGTCCATTGTTCGTAGTCACGTAACTCCTCCCTCCTTAAGATGAAAACAAGAGTCTTGATGGATTGTTTTCAGTGAGTCCGTCCATTTCCATTTCCATATCCATTTTCTTCTTATTTTTCTTCACTTTCTTCTTCAAAATCTTGTAAAGTTTCCAAATACCATATGCGGCTGCTAATAGGATAATTTATAACTGTTGTCGTTCCTAGACCATAACTTAAGGAACGAATTTCATGTATTTTTGGAATTTCTAATTGCTTTGATTTTTCTTTAAGATCATTTATAGCATTTATGTCAATATTTTGAAGTTGTAGAGGTTTTTCTTGTAGATAATTAAAGTTTAAATCATTTATTTGTATTTCTGGTAAATAGAGTGGTTTACCATGAATTTCTTCTTGTTTGCTAATAAATTTGAAACTATCCTAGTTTATTTCGCAATTTTCAGGAATATGAATTAAATTGGAATCATAGAGTATCTTAATTTCTTCATTTTTGTTGCATTTTGTTAAGATTTTCAATGGTTGTTTGGTAGGGATTACAATAACATATTATTGACTATTAATGACTTCCATTATTGGGGTTTGAACTTGGGTATTAACTGACATATTGGTACATTGATTTCCTTCGGTTTTTTTAATTAATGACGTGATACATTCATTTAAAAACGGCGTAAGTTGATTTTGAGAAATGTGAATGTTCTCAACCATGGGGCATTCTTCTTCTTGAAATTGTTGTTGGTTTGAACCAAGTATAAGGTAAGGCTGATTTGGGATAATAATTAAATTTTTGACTGGAATTGGAAATAGGTGGTAGGTTTGAAATTTTTCCTTTAAAAATATTAGGATATGTATAGCAAATATTATTTTATTCTTTGAGAAATTAATTTGAAGTCCAGCTAATTGATAATAAGAAATTATATTTTTAAATTTTAAAACTGATTCATTTTTATAGAGATTTTCTAGGTATTTTACTCTTTTTTGGAGTTATGATGCTGAAATTACTGAACTATGTAAAGTATTTAATTTTGCAAACATCATTGCATTTTCGAGATTATCAAGAAAAGTAATTAAATTTTGACAATTAAGTATTACTTGATCTAAAACATTTTGAGCTCTTAAGTATGCTGTAAAATCATTAATTGTTTTGTTAATATTAAATTCAAAATATTCTAGTCTTTCTTTTATTAAGTTTTGATTTGATTGTAAAATTGTCATTGTGGAGTTATAATTATTAATAAGTTGTTTCGTGAGAGATATTTGTAAAGAAATTTCATTCGTAAAAGATTGTTGATTATTTTGTAAGGTAAAAATTGCTTTGTCATATTTTTCGCCATCATCGGAGTCTAGGGTTCAGAAAAGCCATTTTGATGCTTTACCTATAGCGATAATTAATCCTCTTTTAACTCTATTATGCGGAGTAATATTATCTATTTTGTTTTCTACTTCAACAATTAAATAATCTACATGATGTAAAAGGTTATGTAATACGTTCCTATATGAATTATTGTTAGGTAAAGTATTATTTTTATTAGTAAGGGTTAACTTGATTATATCATAAAATTTGCGAATAGTGGTTAATTGGTTAATAATAGGGTCAATCTCTATATAGTGTACAAATGTATGTTTGTTTTTTATAATACGGGTATCTCCTAATTGAAATGGGAGTAAGGGAGTTTTAATAGGAGTAAACGTCATGTCATTCGTTGCTGTCGTCAGTTTCGTAAGTATTGTCAATAATGTCGTCGTGAATAGCATAACTGCAGCTAGGTTCATTTTCATTCTCCTGAAAATAAGGAGGTAAATTAATTTTTGGTTTCCTTAATTGTGCTTTGTGAATAATTTTATCGTCTTGAGTTTTAATTTTTGAACCTAAGTCTTCTTTGATTTCAATTTTAATATGTTTTGGTTTCATTTTATCGCGCATGGATGCTTTATTTTGTTGATATTGTACAGTGTTCGGTTCATAATTTAAGGCTTCTTCCCTATCCTAGTTACAGGAGCTAATATTGCCTAGAAAGCACGAGAGACTATTTTGCCGACTCAACACCAACCGAGGTTATATATTCTCGCGCTGGCCCGCCTTAAGTCAGTCTTGACATTTTTATTGTATCGTAATTATCTTACAACCCTTATAAATTTTGTTAGGTTTTATCGAATAAAATATGTTTTTAAAAACGGGTTGTTTCGGCCACAGATCCTAACTGGCGCAGTCTTGCTGGTAGGATCGTGAAAGAGTCCGCGACGGGATACTCTTCGTTTTTAAACGTTAATTCGCGATCGAACCGCTCAAAAACTCTTAATTCGTGGTTCCATTGGAGGCAGCACTTGGACGCTCACCCCCAGAACTTGGATTAGCTTTTCAAGAAAGCAGAAGACGGAATGCAATTGGGCATAATCATCTTACTGTGAGTATTTCATGTCAGACTCCTCTGTTCCTTATCCTTTGTCGGACCCAAGTGCAGAGTTAGGCTTAAGCGAACTCCTCAGCAACTTGCAAATTTGCTGGAATTTAGAAGATTCATCAGAAGAAAATATGGCTAGACCACAATTCGATTTCAAAGTTCTTACCATTCTCCCGAATTTCGATGGAAATCCCAACGAACTTCATTACTTTATAAACGTATCTACCACATTATTAAATCATTATTTCGACTTCGCACCGGCAAATGTTAACTGTATTCAAAATAAATTGCTTCTACACGGTATTACAAGCAAACTTACAGGACGCGCAAAAGAGGTTATCTCCATTCACGGATGTCAATCCTGGGACAGCATAAAAAACACCCTTATTCAAAATTTCGGTGACCAACGTGACGAAAATTCTTTAACCAGAGACTTAGTTAATTTACGACAAGCTCCAAACGAAGCTCCAATCAATTTTTATGAACGTTGTATGGGACTGTTAAATACAATCTGCAATTATATCGATATTCATAACAACATAGAAAATATCAGGAATAACAAAAAGGACTTTTTCAGAAAACAAACACTAACAACCTTCTTAGCAGGACTTCGTGAACCTCTCGGTTCAACAATAAGAGCTATGCGACCAACTACACTCGCACTCGCTATGCAGTACATTCAAGAAGAAAATAATATTCGTTATCTTCAAAGAAATTACTCGCCCCAAGTACAAGTTCCAAGAAAACCCCAATCTCAACTTCAACCAAAAATGCAATGGCATTCTCAAAACACGTCTCAAAACCAAAATTATCAACAAGCACACTTCTCGCAAGCACCTCCAAATCATTCACAGCAATATCAAAATTATTATCAACAGGCACGCCAAAAGTTTCCAACAGGACCTATACCTGTAACGCCTAAACCAAACTTGCAACCTCAAAAATTTTTCACTAACCAACAAGTTTTTGGAAAGCCACCTCAGAATGTATGGGCACCAAAAATTACCCCTTCCGGCTTACTTCCAAAACCAACACCCATGAGCACAACTTCGAGATATACTCAAAGTCAACAGAATAAAAAACCATTTGCGACACCATCGTACAAAGCTCCACTTTACAATATTGAACAGCAAGAGCAATCTTATCACCATGGCGAAGAAAATTTGGAGAATCCTTACTACGAGGAAACCCCACAAGAAGAATTTTTGACAGAACCCCAATATGAAAACACGACCGAAGAGGAAGTAAATTTTCCTACAGAGGCCTACTTCCACGAAGCAACATAATTGAACTTAATAATTTAGAAGACAAAAAAGAGTTACCTATATTGTCATAAAAAAACCACCTCTCAAATTACTTATTGATACCGGATCGTCAAAATCCTTTATAAATCCCGACATCGCTTTTCAAAATTTCCAAAAATATATCCAAAACGAACCCTTTATCGTAACTTCTGTATTCCAAAATTATTCCCAAGAATATTCAGCAGAAATTCCTAGTTTTAACGAATTTAATCACCCAAAATTATTCCTAAAATTTTACCTATTCAAATTTCATAAGACCTTCCACGGACTTATTGGAATGGACAATCTTAAGCTTTTACAAGCTCTGATAGATCTCAGATCGTATCCACATCGTTTATTGACTTCAAAAGCCTCGAATCATACGAAACAAACAAAGCGCATTTTTATCACATCCAACTTGAGCCCCACACAGTAACAAAGGTTAAGTTACCAGTAACACAAGAACATGGATCCGTAATGTTATCCCAACAGAATATTCAAGGCGCAATTCTTAGAAACACGTTGTCGACAGCAAATAAAAGTTTAGCGTGGGCAGAACTTATCAACAACACTGACAAACTTATTCAGATTACAGTAACCGACCCAGTAACTGCGACTGAATTTAATTTACACGAACATAATCTTTATTCAGCGGAAATATATCCAGTCCCCGTTTCCCAAGAAGACATAGATATAAAAAATCTGATATCTTCAGATCATATTAATGCCGAAGAAAAAGAACAAGTAGAAAGACTATGCGAAAAATTCTCAGATATTTTCCACCGACCTAATATGCCATTAACTTTCACCAATCAAGTCAAACACCGAATTAAAACTAAGAACGAAATACCAGTGTACACAAAATCTTACCGGTACCCACATGTCCACAAACCAGAAGTACAAAACCAAATTTCATCAATGCTAGATCAGGGCATAATAAGACCGAGTGATTCCCCATGGTCATCGCCAATTTGGGTAGTCCCAAAAAACCAGACGCATCTGGAAAAATTATGTGGAGAATAGTAGTCGACTACCGAAAGGTAAATGAGAAAACCATCGACGATAAGTATCCTCTCTCCAACATCTCAGACGTATTGGACAAATTAGGACGATGCCAATACTTTACTACATTGGACCTTGCCAGTGGCTTCCATCAAATAGAAATGGCAAAAGAAGATATACCTAAAACTGCATTTAACGTGGAACATGGACATTTTGAATATGTCCGAATGCCATTCGGCCTTAAGAACGCTCCTGCCACTTTCCAAAGGGTTATGGATAGTGTGCTAAAAGGACTACAAGGACATATCTGCTTGGTTTACATGGATGATATTATTATCTATTCAACTTCCCTACAAGAACACATCGTTAATCTCACAAAAGTCTTCCAACGACTTCGAGAGACCAACTTGAAAATCCAACTTGATAAGTCAGAATTTTTGCAAAAACAAGTTTCATTTTTAGGTCACATCATCACACCAGAGGGAATAAGACCCAATCCCGACAAAATTCAGGCAATTTTAAAATATCCTATTCCTAAGACAACACGAGAAATTAAAGGATTTTTAGGACTTTTGGGATACTACCGTAAATTCATCAAAGATTTTGCTAAAATTACCAAACCGTTAACCTCATGTCTCAAAAAAGATGCAAAAATAGAACATACGCCAAAATTTATTCAATGTTTCGAAATTTGTAAGAATCTAATTACAAATGAGCCTTTACTACAGTATCCAGACTTTGACCAACCCTTCAATCTCACAACAGATGCTAGCAATTTTGCAATTGGTGCTATCCTATCTCAAGGACCGATTGGGAAAGACAAGCAATAGCATATGCTTCAAGGACACTCAATGACTCTGAACAAAATTACTCAACTATAGAGAAAGAAATGCTTGCAATCATTTATGGTACCAAGTATTTCAGGCCGTACTTGTTTGGCAGAAAATTCACAATTCTTTCGGATCATCGACCTCTACAATGGCTCTTCTCATTAAAGGACCCAAATTCAAAATTAATTCGATGGAGACTAAAATTAGAGGAATACACCTACGACATCGTGTATAAAAAAGGAAAAAGTAACACCAATGCCGATGCCCTCTCAAGGATAGAAATTCATACAAAAGAAACTTTCGACCTTTTTGACTATATGAAAGATTTTAATAAACAGCTCGAAAACAACGACGTTGAAAATGCTTCGCTGTACAATAACCCGCCTGATGACAGAACGGACGATTTCTCAGAAATTACCGCTCCTGTTCAACTTTCAACCCAAAATATAAGACGAGAGAGCAACGAAACGTCCACAACAGAAACAGCTGATGAAATACCTGACTTATCTCCCGATGATGACGAAACTGTTCACACAAACCAAGAAGAACCTATATTTAGTTTTCCAATTTCAGAAAAACCCTTAAATTACTATAATAATCAAATAAGACTAAGTTTTGTCAATCACAGTGCAGCCAGACCAGTCATAGAACAATGTTTTCTAAACAAAAAAAGATATTATGTTCAAATTGGCTTAGATAACACAGAACAAAATATAATTAATTTTTTCAAAGAATATGTCCGACCTAAAGTGAAGTACGCAGTACTTTTTGAACCCGAAAACAATTACCAACCAACATGCGAATTTCTTCAAAAAACTTTTAAAAATACAGCCTTCGACCTTGTCAAATGCAACCAAATTTTGGAAGACGTCAACAACACCGAGCGTCAACAAGAAACCATAAAAAACTATCATGAAGGAAAGACCAACCACCGAGGAATAAACGAGACAGAAATTCAAATCAGAAGACGATATTATTGGCCAACTTTAAAGAGTGACATCGAGGAATATATTAAACTTTGCGACACTTGTCAAACCAACAAATACGACAGAAATCCACCAAAACCAAAATTTATGATACCTAACACCGACCCCAACTAAACCATTAGAAATTATTCACTTGGACACATTTCAAGCTAATGGACAAAAGTTTTTAACAATAATAGACGCATTCTCAAAATATGGACAGGCATACCCAATTGATGGATCCAATGCAGTCAGCGTACTCAATGCCTTATTGATTTTTATAACACACCATGGTTTTCCCCACATGTTAGTTTCGGACAACGGAACCGAATTCAAAAACGGACTTATGCAAGAATTTGTCGATACACACAAAATTTCAATTCATTATACAACTCCAGAAAATCCACAATCAAATGGAATGATCGAACGTTTTCATTCAACTATCATAGAACATCTCCGCATTCTAAAAGAAAAGAAAAAACCGTTTAATATAAAAGAAGAAATGCCCTACGCAATTTTAGGATACAATCACTCTGTACACTCCGTGACGAAACAAAGACCAATCGACGTATTAAATGGACATCTAGACCCGAGCGACCCTTTCGATATTGATATAAATCGTACTTTGGTTAATACCTACATCGAAAATCACAGAGAAAAAACAAAAACGATATATTCTGAACTAAATAAAAAATCTACTGAAACAAAAGAACGTATTATCGAAAACAGAAACAAAAAACGACAAGTACCAGTGACATATAAGGCAAACACTAAAATTTACACCAAAACTACAACAAAAAGAAATAAAATGTTGCCTAGATTTACTGCCACTAAAGTAAAATCAAATAATAAAGTCACAGTAAACCTCCCTAATACAACCATCCATAAGAAAAATATTAAACATACACCCAAATTGAAACACCAAAAATTTGACACAGGTACTTCATTACAGATGGACCCTCGCTATGGGCCAGGAAGTGAAAATAAAAGACCTGAAAGACAATCCAGGGATACTTCCCCTAAACCTGGGACAAGCAAGGATTCAAACTAGTACACACGATTTTATACATTATTATAACTTGACACCGATCGCCCAAGAGATCGACCACTTACAAAAACATTTCCAAGAACTTTCAAAATGTATGCCTACTCTAATTGGATACGGAAACGAAAACTTAAAAAACTTCAACAAAATTCTACAATATCAAATACAAGTAGTTCATCGAAAATTTGAAACAATTTACCCAATTCACAGGACCAAAAGAGGACTAATAAATGCCTTAGGCAGCATTATTAAAACGATATCTGGAAATTTAGACAACGCAGATGCTGAACGATATAACAAGGCAATTTCGACCTTACAGAAAAATCAAAAAAATGTTATTCGAGAAGTAAACCAACATATTTCCTTAACTAAAAAACTAATCAATAATTTTAATACTACGACAACAATGGTAAAACATAACCAAAATATCCTGGCAAAAGAAATAAACACGTTAAAAAATGAACTTCAACAGAATATTTATGAAACATCCCAGTACATAAGAATACACATTATCATGGACCAGCTGAGTTTATCGCTACAGATTGTATTACATCTTTTAACTGACCTAGAAAACGCAATCACGTGTGCAAAGGTAAATACCCTACATAATAGTATAGTAAAAATAGATGAAATGGAAACCATAATCGAAACAATGTTAGAAAGCCATTTAAAAGAACAGCTGCTTTACGTCAAAGAACAAGATTTGACTGCATATTATGACATCATATCAGTAGACGCCTACTACTCGAACCAGATGATAGTCTTTATTCTGCACTTTCCTCTCCTACACCCTCAAGTTTTTACACATTATCATCTCTATTCAATCCCCACTAGTAATTTTACCACAATTATTCCACCTTTGCCTTATCTGACCATGAATACTGCACTTTACCAATACTCAAATGTACCATGTCGAAAAATTCAATCAATTTATTTATGCCCTACTCGATCTTTACAACTCCACGACAACTCGGACGATTGCATCGTAGAAATATTTCGCCTCACCGATCGAGAAGCCCGTTGCCACTACATTCCAGTTGTTGCGAACAGTACCCTTATTGAAGAATTAACAAAATCAAGTTATATTGGAATTTTCCCGAAGCCAACCAAAGTCTATCTACAGTGTACGACTTCAAGCATCGCAGACCTTCACGGTACCTACCTCATCGAGTTACCCCTAGGCTGCAACTTCAAAACTCCGACAGAGAACTTCATCAACTCCGATGACTCATCCAAAGAACAACCCTTGCTGTTACCGAAAATCAAGACAACCCAAATTAATCGGAAATAAATCAGAAGGCCGATTAAGTTGGATAAAATACCTTTAGACGAGTTGCATAAAATTCAACAAGAAGAACAACTCCAATCATTAGTCTACGAAGACGCCATCGACTACACCCATTTTTGGACCACACCGCTGTACTTACTTGTGACAGTGATTTTCGCATTTGTCTGCTACAAATGCCTGCACCGACTTAGACTCAAGAAGCACCAGGAAGAAGAAGCCAAAAATAAAGTTTTGTTCGTCCCTTACAAAACTTCTTCAGAGGATGGAGAAGTTACAGGAGCTAATATTGCCTAGAAAGCACGAGAGACTATTTTGCCGACTCAACACCAACCGAGGTTATATATTCTCGCGCTGGCCCGCCTTAAGTCAGTCTTGACATTTTTATTGTATCGTAATTATCTTACAACCCTTATAAATGTTGTTAGGTTTTATCGAATAAAATCTGTTTTTAAAAACGGGTTGTTTCGGCCACAGATCCTAACTTCCTTATTATGTCTGGTATTTTGTTTTATTTTCTCCTCTAAAGACATTTGGTGTATTTTATTATAAATAATGTTGAGTTTATTCTTTCTTTCATCTATAAATTGATTCAAAATAATCTCATGTTATATAAAAGGGGTCAAGCGCATTTGTGCGACCGTTTACTATATCAAAAGGTTTCTGTTTTGTTACGCTATGAATTGAATTATTGTAGCCTAAGATTGCATACTGCATTAATTGTTTTATATCCGAGTTCGGATGAGTAAGTTTTAAAACACGTACGCTATCAAGTAGTGTATTATGTAATCTCTCTACATTACTGTTACTATTCGAGTTACCGTGGGCGATAAAATGTAATTGGACATTATAAAGTTTACAAAAATCTGATAAAAGAGTTGTTTTAAATTCAGTACCATTATCACATGTTATTGATTTTCGTATTCCAAAGTGTGATACAAAAGTAAAAATTCCGTTAATAACATCGGTTGAATTACAGGATTCTAAAAAATAAGCTTGGACATATTTTGAAAATACGTTTATGATTGTCAAAAACTTCTTTCCTAGTATTTGAAATGTGTCCATACGAACAGACTCAAAAGGTTGTGATGGAGTAGGGGTAAATGCAAATTTAATTTTTGGTGGATTTCGATCATATTTGGCCTTATTACATATTTCGCATTTATTTATATATTCAGTTAGATCATTTTTCATGTTTGGCCAATAGTATAACTTCTTTAAAGCCATTAATGTTTCGTTAATACCTCTATGGCATGTTTTCTTTTCATGTTGATAAACTAAAAGTTCGTCTTGACGATATTTTTCAGTTATATCTGTTAGAAGTATATAAGAAAAATTTAGTTTATAAGCGTGATTTTTAAAGGTTTGGGCTAATAAATTGCAAATTCTAGGTTTCAAATCGATTTCACTCTTCTGAATATAGATACGTATTCTTTAAAAAATTTAATTAATTCATAAGCGTAGTTTCTCAGTGTAAATTTCACAGTTAGCCTAATTTTATTAGGAAAAGGGTATGATTTAATAACATGGTGTCTTCCTGAATCTTTTAAAATGAATATAATTCGATTAGTTTAGACACTTTTCAGTTATTGGAATGGTTAAAATTGGATCTTCTATTGCAGAATGAACAGTTTCAATTTCGTTTCTATTTTCAATAAGTTCTTCAATCTCTCCGGTAGGTTTAATTAGAATATCGGATATTATATTTATTTTTGGTTTCGAACGATTTTCATTTACTTCACGAGTTTCTTCGGGGAATTCGGCCTCTAAATACTCTTGTATTTCCTTGTATTAGTTATGGGATTATTCAAAAATTGAGGGTTGAGAAATTGTTTGATACCTTGGTTTATATCACCCGGGGTTTACTATTACTGATTGATTTTCAATGGCATTGATTTCATCACTATCTATATAACAAATAATTATTTTGATTGGTACAGATTTGAAAATAAAATTGATCATTTGTTTAATTCTATTCCAATCTAGTTTATCAAGTCCTGATGCAATTTTTGGCATGGCTAAATATCGTACGTTATTTTTTATTATATGGTCCTTTAAATTTTGAAAACAGATAAATACATCACGGTATGTAGGTTTCTCGTACAAGTACTTTTTAGTTATTAAATAGTAAATAAATCGTTTCTTGTCATTTAAAATTGCAATTTGACCTACTTGTTTATTTTGATTCTTCAGATAATTAATATTATTATAAACTCCTGGACAAAATTAACGCAACATCATAAATGTGCCACTTATTTGATGCTATTTTTTTTCTGAATTTATGATCCGATTTGAATGATTTTTTTGCATTGTAGGCTGGTTCCTTGACAATGTCATAGTTTTCGCTGTTTATGATAAAAAGTTCATTTTCGATTTATACCGGGTGTAACAAAAATGTTATGTTTTTTTCCGAAAATTCGTATCACCCTGTGGAGTATACTAGCAACCGAAACATATAGCCGTTGACATTAGACGGTAGGTCCATCTTTCTTCAACATTTTCTTTTCTGGTTTACTTCATTATCTCTGTTATTAAAGGAGATACACTGTTTTATATCGTAACATGTTTTTATAGACTTTATCATTCAACACAGTCATTGTTGAATGTTGAATTTTATTTGACCTTTGTAACTTTAAAACCCAACATCTGTTGACACATCGCTTGAAATGTCAGAAAAGTTCCATAGCCTACTTGAAAACATTCGACAATGACTGTGTTGAATGTTTTCAAGTAGGCTATATAACTTTTCTGACATTTCAAGCGATGTGTCAACAGATGTTGTGTTTTAAAGTTACAAAGGTCAAATAAAATTCGACATACCGATAAAAACTGTTCAGAAACTGCTTATTAAACGTTCGTTTCATATGCCCAGTTGCCCGACTATTTTGTCGTTTAAACCAGCCTCATTTAAACGTCTTCTGATTGTTCGAGACGATATTGTATGATGGCGAGCAGTTCTAAGCTCACTTTTTAGCATAGTACTAGTGATATTCCTGTTTCTTAGAGCAGTTTGCCTAATAAAACGCTCATCCCTTGGATCGGTACATCAGTTTCGCCCTTGGCCTGACCTTCGAGAGTAAGATCCTGTCTCGTTAAATCGTTCAACCATACGACTTATAGTCGAACGATGTCTTCCTATCACATTAGCAACATGACGCATCGAATAGCCTTCACCCACCAAAGTTAAAGCTCTTACTGCTTCTTCTGCCGATAAATTTTTTGGTCGATTCATTTTTCAATTTTAAAATACTCGTCGGGCAACTGGGCATATGAAACGAACGTTTAATAAGCAGTTTCCGAACAGTTTTTATCGGTATGGCGAATTTTATTTGACCTTTGTAACATAAGACAAAACATCTGTTGACACATCGCTTGACATGTCAGAAAAGTTCCATAGCCTACTTGAAAACATTCAACAATGACTGTGTTGAATAATAAAGTCTATAAAAACATGTTACGATATAAAACAGTGTATCTCCTTTAATAACAGAGATAATGAAGTAAACCAGAAAAGAAAATGTTGAAGAAAGATGGACCTACCGTCTAATGTCAACTGCTATATGTTTCGGTTGCTTGTATACTCCACAGGGTGATACGAATTTTCGGAAAAAACATAACATTTTTGTTACACCCGGTATAAATAGAAAATGAACTTTTTATCATAAACAGCGAAAACTATGACATTGTCAAGGAACCAACCTACAATGTAAAAAAATCATTCAAATCGGATCATAAATTCAGAAAAAAAAAAATAGCATCAAATAAGTGGCACATTTATGGTGTTGCGTTAATTTTGTCCAGGAGTTTATTTTTCTTTAAATTGTAGGGCTATACCTGCTCCTAACTTAAAGTCTTCTGAAACACAATGAGCTAAAGAGTACTCAAGAGGTACTTCAAATAAATTCTTCCTAACTTCTATAACTTTATTATCATTGTGATTATTTTCTGTATTTTTCCTAAATTCATAATCTTTATTAGTATCAAAAAATAGGAAATTATTAATATTATTTTCGCTTTCTTCGAGTTCAATACGAGATAACGAATCTGCATTAGTATTGCCTTTCCTTTTTTATATGTAATTTCGTAATCATATTCTTCTAGTTTCAATCTCCAGCGCACTAAACGTGAATTTGGTTCTTTGACATTAAATAACCATTGTAATTGTTTGTGATCCGTTATAATTGCAAATTTTCTACCAAATAACTAAGGTCTAAAGTAATTAGTGAAATAAACGATAGCTAAAAGTTCTTTTTCTATAGTACTATAATTTTGTTCCGCGGGACTTAATGTCCTTGAGCCATAAGCTATGGGCAAATCACTACCTATTTTTCCTTGGCTTAGTACAGCGCCTATAGCGACATTTGAAGCGTCTGTCGTTAAATTAAAGGGTTTTTCAAAATCCGGATATTGTAATATAGGGTCATTGCATAAAATATTCTTACAAAATTCGAAAGCTTTTAAAAATCAGCGTAATGTTCTATCTTTACTCCTTTCTTTAAACATTGCGTAAAGGGCTTAGTTATTTTTGCAAAGTTTTTTTATAAACCTTCTGTAATATCCTAATAATCCTAAAAATGATTTAATTTCCTTAGTAGTTTTTGGTATTGGGAATTTTTTAATAGCTTCTATCTTTTTTGGGTTTGGTTTAACATCATCCGGCGTTACCACGTGACCTAAAAATTCGACTTCTTTCCTCAAAAATTCAGATTTATCTAACTGTATTTTAAATCTAGCTTTTCTCAGTGTAGTAAATACTAATTTTAAATTAGCGATATGTTCCGTAAGGTTTGTTGAAAATACTAGAATGTCGTCCATATAAAGTAAACATATTTTTCCTTGTAACTCCCGAAGTACATTATCTACAACTCTCTGGAAAGTTGCAGGGGCATTTTTTAAACCAAAGGGCATTCTGACATATTCATAGTGCCAATTTTCTACAGTGAAAGCGGTTTTTTCTATTGAATTTTCGTGATTTCGATTTGGTGAAAACCTGACGCGAGGTCAATGGTTGAAAAATATTGGCAACGGCCAAGTTTATCCAAAATATCATTAATATTGGGCAAAGGGTACCTATCGTCTATTGTCTTTTTATTTACCTTCCTATAATCTACTACTATTCTCCATTTTTGAATTCCACTTGCATCTAATTATTTTGGAACAATCCAAATGGGGCTACTCCAATGGCTTTGACTTGGTCGTATAATGCCGTCGTCTAACATTTTATAAATGTGTTTTTGAACTTCATTTTTGTGTATAAAAGGGTACCTATATGATTTAGTGTAAATTGGGAGTTCGTCAGTAGTTTTTATTTCATGTTTTATTTGATTGGTGTTAACTTAGAACTTTCTTGGTGAAAAATATCTGAAAATTCTCGACATAATTTTATTAAAGCTTTCTTTTCTTCCTCGTTTAAATGATCCATCCTAATCATATTTTTAACGTCAATGTTACTAGAATTATTTCTCTCAGTGTCGTAAACAAAATGTTCAATATTAAATAAATAAAAGTCATCTTTATGTTTGTTAGAAAATGTTTGCACCTGCATGGGTTCTACAAAAGTTAATTGTATTGTCTTATCTGTATTATTATGAACTTCAGTATAGGCAAATCCTTTGTTCGCCGTCGTTAGCGTCTCTGGAAAATAAAGGCCATCTATATTGTTTTCTGGAACAATAATATCATTGTTAAACTTGTTTACTGGGATTTTGGCTGAAAGTGCTTCGTGTGCATTTACTGAAATTGTATATTGTTTGTCATCTGGTCGCCTATAATAGAAAGGAATTTCCGTAATTTTATTTATTAATAGATCATTTTCTAGATCAATATGAAATTTTAAATTTTTTAAGTCGCGTAAGCCTATAATACCGTCAAAATAAGGGTGAAAATCAAATAAAATTACTGGAATAATCATATCAGTATTTAATTCTTCTGGAGCCGGGATATTGGCTCTAAATTTAATTTCCGTTCCACGTAAACTTGTTTTGACCTGTGTAGGGCAATTATAAATACAATTTGAAAAATGTTTTTCTACTATTGAAGGTCTTAAGATGGAATGAAAACAACCTGTGTCGATAAGTAGTTTCATGTTAGGATTTTTAATTTGAATGTAAGCTAACCTATTATGCTGTTCTACGTAAATTTCTACTAGTTCTTTTATTTCTTCCGTTTGGGAAAACGACTGATTAAGGGAAAATTTCTAAAATTATCTTCTTTATTATTTTCGGAATTTTGTACTTGGTTTGTACGCGAATTTTGAGTTTCGTTATTTTGATTTTGTTACTGTTGCGCAACATTTTCATTTTCCATTTGATATAACTCTTCGACTATAGCGTTATTTTGCGGTTGAAAATTATTTCTTGAAAAATTATTTTGTCTTGAAGAAAAGCTTCTGTGTACATTAGAAAGTACACGAGAATTTGTGGACATAGCCTCCTGATTTCTATAATTTGTATTATTATTATTATTAAAACCATTTCGACTAATTTGGGAAGCTACCTGCATCAGTTCATATTGTCTCTGGGGAATTTGACCAGTGGGTCTAAAAACATTACGCGGTGGTCCGAAAACTTGTCGGTTAGTGGGATAGTGTCTTTGTATTTGTCTAGGCTGTACATTAATCGGTTGGCTAGGAAATTGTTGTTGAAATTGGGGTTGTTGTTGGAAATTTGGATTCCTAACTTGGTTAGTGTTGTTATTAAATCTGGGGAAATTGTTAGTTCTCTGAAAGTTAGATCTTTGAAAATTATTTTGGTAATTTTGGAAATTAGGTCTTGTAAAATTATTATAACCAGAATTATTTTGTCTTGTAAAATTCTGTGGTGTAGTTTTAAATAAATTTTGTGTATAATTAAAATTTTCCTCCTGTATGACAAGAGTCATTGCGTCTTCTAGAGTATTAGGTTCTTTTAATCGAATTATGGTCTGTAAAGGACCAGATAAGCCTCTAACAAAGGTTTTTAAACATAGTTTATTGTATTGGCGTGAATAAATTTCTTTTGTTACTTGATTCATATAAATATCCGTGTTAATTTTCTGAATTAAATTACTACGCACTACTTGTAGTCTTTTTGCAAAATCAAGAGGTTGCTCATTTTTGAAAGGTCTAGGAACAAAAAGGTCTTGTTCTAAACATTCTACACTCCTTCGATCGCCAAAGCATTGAATAAGAGCTTCTTTAATTTTTGCCACGTATCTAACTCATTTCTACAACCTATTAAAATTTCTGCTCTACCAACTAGTTTAGTTTGGACAGCTTTGATAATATAATTTTTTAAAAGTGCATCATTAAATCGCTCGTATGTTTCGAACCAATAATCACATGAACTGATAAATTTTGGCAAGGAAGTTTCATTGCCATCAAAAGGACAAATCGTGTCAATGTACATGTACATTTTTAACATTGTTCATTATTGTCATTATTTCCTTCATTATTAGGTGTCATTTTATTTTCTGTAGTTATACTCAAAGTTTTAGAGAATAACTTAGCGAGATTACTTATAGATTCAGCGTCACTCATAAAATACAAAAATCTCTAAATAATTTTCAAAAAATATTCAATAAATCCAAATTAAATAGATAAACTTAAAGGATAAGGATCCACAGGAACTTGGCTCTTACCAAAAATCTTTGATCGCCGGCCAACTCCTTCGGCTCGACTAGGTGAGCAATGTCTTCGTTGTAGCTGCTGCGGTGTTGGCTGCCAGGGGTTGAGGTTCTGCGTCTTCAGGACTGAAATCCTTTGGCTCCTCGCGACACGGTAGAAACGTTGCCAATTATGGAAATTTAAATTAACTATTTTGGAAAATGAGTTTTTAAAACAATTTATTTGGAAGCAACAGGGCAGCGATTACTGCTACAATTCAGATAAGACTGATTAACAATAGATCAGAGCTTAAATATATACTTTATATAAATGCAACCTATACACGTGCCGCGCACTCAGCGTCCAGTCATCACTTTTACACAAAAGAGTCCATTGTTCGTAGGCACGTAACTAGATCCGCGCCGAGTAGTTTTTATTATTTTCACCGGCTAGATGAATGAGTAAAAAGCAAGTAAAATGTTTTAATTTGAACAAAATCTTATTTTTTGCATTTTCGTATTTTATATACCGTATTTTAAAAGTCGCTATTGATTGTAGGCGGGCAATACTTTTGTAAAATATATTTAGTAGGAAATAATCATTATTTTTAGGGCTAGAGACGAGTTTCTTTTTGAAAAACCGATTCAATTTATTCATACTATTTAGTCTTATTACCGGAAGCTGCGTCGCATCGCCGGCTATTGGTGTATGAGATTTTTCTAGTTTTTTTTACGTATTTCGCACCGCACCAAGTCTCGATGCCGGCATAGCAACCGGGCTCTTTTTTCCGACCCCACCAGCCCGGCCGAAAAATACGAATTTATCAGATTTTGATCGACCGCCGATTTAGCCGTATAGGTAAGAAACTCTTGTATGATAACCATTTCATTTTGCTATAGTGCCCAAGGTATTTTCTTTGATTGAACATTATTATTTATAAAAAGGTGATATCAGGTTTAACTGCCAGCCCTTGCTATTGTAGAGTACTTGTACTGCCAGGCAAGAGGCCAGGAACTTTGCAAAACCCGAGATCAACAGATAAATAGTTTGTACTTGACGTCAGGTGTAACTGCCGGCCATTGTCCGTTGAGAGCCAATTTTTGGTACTGCTAGACAAGTGGTCAGGGACTCTACAAAGCCAGAAGTCAAACTAAACTATTTCTCCGAATAATTCCAGGTATTCGTTGCCGGCCATTGCTATTGTAGAGTACTTGTACTGCCAGGCAAGCGGCTGGGCCGTTACGTAACCTGAAAAGTCGACTACAGGCTATTTTTCCACTTGATCTCAGGTCTAGCTGCCGGCCATTGCTCATTGAGTGCCAATTTTTGGTACTGCTAGGCAAGAGGCCAGGTCCTTCTAGAAATATTGGGAATTAAAAAAATAATAAACCGCGCTTGACAGACGGCACCACTGAATCCGTTTTATCTATTTTTCTTTTCTAAAATCTGCCGCCGTCACCTAAGGGCCTATAGTGGAGTGTTATGTGCCACATTGTTTGATACGGAGAGAGTTTCTTGCTTATAACCGTAGATTTAACAATTTTCCAATTTTCTCTCATTTTCCATCGTTCCATAATTATTACGCGCCGTGTTGTTAGGCCACCGTTTCTATACTAGTCAGATTATTTAGTTGTCTCCGTCGCATTTCCTATGCCTAGTACCGTCTCACAGAATAGACTTTCCGTTGCCGCGAATACACAAATAATTAATAATATTAATTTGTTCACAGGTGTATGTACCTATATTGTTATTTCGCTTCAATAATAAATTAGAAGTTTTCATTTGTTAAAAATGCTTAATTTTCTCGTTATGGCACAGTTTAACTTTAATTGTAGTGTATGATTTTGTAATAATTATTTGACTCTTTTGTTGTAGATTTTCAAGTGTTATTTATCTATCGAGAATAATAAACTGGTATCGTGTTGTACATAATATTGGTAAATAAATTGTAAAAACTTGTCTATTGTGTTATTTACTCCCTAGTCCCAACAGAACAAACAAAACAAAATAGCTAAACGAACTTTGAAATTTTTTCTTCTTCACTGAACTATCCGAGAAAAGACAAGTGGAGCATACCACTATAAAAACTGGCGCCTGAGCAAACTGAAGAACAAAAGAGAGGCACCGTCCTCCACAAACTATAACATCTTTCTATTCCTATAAAAAGCGTCAAAGTCGTAACGTAAACCAAACAGATCTATCGAAGTCGTAGGTAACAAAAAAAAATAATAGTGCTTATTAGGTACGTTACAATAGAATTTGAAACCCCAGGTCACGTTTTTACTCCGATAAGAGAAAACCGTTCCAGTATTGTCTCGAAACTTTTTGTAAATATAGTTAAGTGGAATGTACATTTTTCTGGTACCGATAAAGAGTCATTAGGGGCATTTTTAGAGAAGGTTGAGCTTTTGAGTCAAGCTCGAGGTGCTTCGGAGGAAGATTTGTTCGCTTCGGCTTGTGACCTATTCCAGGGGCATGCATGGACGTAGTATTTAAATAATAAAGATAGGGTTCATACTTGGGCAGAATTGAGAAAGAAACTTAGGGAAGATTTCTTAACATACCACCATTATCAGGATATCTATTACATGAAATTAGAAATCGAACTCATGGTTCTACGTTAAAAAGAAGATAAAAAGAAATTTATTACCTCAATTGGCCTTAGTTGATATTAAAAGTATTGATGAGCTTACCACGTTCTGCAAGCGTCTGGAAGAGTCCTTTTCATGGTCAGAACGTTATCGTGCACCTACAATGACATCAAAACCTATAGACGTGATGCCCTTTGTTTTGACTCCAAGATTAAATATATCCATACTACTCTAAAAACATGCTACAAACAAAGACAGAAAGTCGACCATCAACCATCTATACACCCGGTGAGTCCCGGTTATAGTTCCTCCAGAATCACACTTAGATATCGCATGTTTTTTTCTTGTTTGGGGACGCCGGAAGTCGGAAGCATCGGAACCTCACCTGAAGACTCGGGGGATGGTCTAACGACGCCAGCCTCCGAGCCCAGAGTCGAAATAAGTTCGCTACGGGTCGACAAAAAGGGGAAATTTCTGACAATCTCGCGACATTTTTGGAATAATTTAATGGAGCGCTTAGATTGTGGTTAGTTCTGGGCGTTAAGCGTTTATCAAAACAAACCTGTCTATAGGATCTGACGTCATTGTGCACCTCCTACTCGAGCTTCGGGTTTGTTAGAGCCAGATTTTATTTGTCTGTCACTTCAGGAGTCGTCTCGTAGGGTTAATGTCAATGCTATATCTTCGGTTGTGTGTTGGAACTGTCAAAAGTCAGGTCATATTCATAGGGATTGTAGGGCACAGAAAACTAGGTTTTGTTTTGGATGTGGTAGGCAAGGTATCATATTACCACAATACTACCACAATGTTCTAGGTATAGGTCAAAAAACGAGCCAGGCACCAGTGGCAACCAGTCGAAAGCTGTTACTGGTCAAAACGGTCAAAATGGTCAAAACAGTCAAAATACTCCTCGTGGCCCAAAACAAAAAACAACCAAGCTCAATCCAACTTCCGCCTAAACTCACCTGAGTGGGAAAAAAAGCTTAATGTTCTCAAGAATTTTTATAAGCAAACTTATGTAAATATTAAAGCCATTTTTATTCAGAAAAACAATGACAACCGATGTTATCTACCTATCAATATTTTTAACGATACTCTTGCAGCACTCAAAGATGAAGGCTCAAATTTATCTATCTTAGGATCCTCCCTCAGTTATAGTTGTGTACCCAGATGGTATTAGGTCTGGTATTAAAGGTATTGCCGCGGTGGCGTCGCTCGTACCGGCGTTGACTTTTTAGACTGCATGTTTTTCTGCCTTAGACCGACCTTGGTTCGTGGCAGGCGCATGCATATATGTCTTACACTTCGGCCCCGGCGGCCACTTCCACCACGGCGGCGGCGCCTTCGGGCCGGCGCAGGCCGGGCCAGGCGGCAGGGGGCCGTTCGGCCTGCCGCCCGGGTCGCCGCCGCCGAAAAAGTCGGCCCTAGCCGCAAATGGCAACGAAGACAAAATAATAGTAATTGCCCCCCTCCCCCGCAGAAGCATGTGGTTGCTTCTGGGGTACTCCTAGTTTGGAGTATTGTGAGGGTGAGAATTATTATTATTATTATTATTATTATTATTATTATCTCGACTTAGCCAAAAGGCATTCGCACTCCCTCTACGGGGAACATTCACTCAGATCCCGGGCATCCCGGATACCAAAAGGATCTGGCTCGGACGAGACCCTTGCCATGTAATCGGGCCTTAGGTGACATTGATGTTGTTGGACGATCCTGCATTCCCCATGAATTTCCTGACGGTTCGGGCTGTCGCAAGTAGTACCGCTTTCTGCATGGACCTGTAAAGACTATCAGTTAGATTCAGCTCCTTGATGTTTCTCAGCAAACTTTTTGGTATAACACCAGTTGTTGACATGATGATTGGAATCGTCTGGACGTTCTCCATTTCCCATTGCCTTCTAATTCGTTCTTCTAAGTCTCTGTACTTCGCGATCTTCTCGACTTGCGTCACACGCAGGTTGTTGTTGTTCGGGATGGCCACATCAATCAGAGTTGTCTTCCTAGAAATTTTATCAACTATTATAAGGTCCGGTCTGTTATGGGCAACTCGTTGATCAGTCAGAACTGTACGATCCCAGTACATCTTGTAGTTTCTGTTCTCAAGAACAGGCTCAGGTGTGTAGTTGTAATATGGGACCCTCTCTGTCTGCACAAGCAGCAGCTTTTCCGCCAGTTCCTGGTGCAAGATCTTGGCAACCGAATCGTGTCGTTCCTTATATTCCGTTGATGCAAACATCTGACATCCTCCTGTTATGTGCTGGATTGTTTCTGAAGTTGGGCACCCGTATCTGCATCTGTCATCCACTACCGATGCATCTCCTACAATGAATTTTAGGTAGTTGCGAGTTGGTATAACCTGATCTTGTATGGCCAGTAAGAAGCCTTCTGTCTCTGGGAACATCCGTCCCGAGGTCAGCCAATAGTACGACGCTAACTTGTCGACATGTTCCTGGTTAACCTCATTAGGATGCCTCCCGTGCAGCGGCTTCTCTAACCACCTCTGTAGTTTATCGTTGTCAGTTCGGTGGTGATTGTGATGCTCGTGTTCCGTCAGACGTAGCGGTGTTGAGACGTCTGCTCCGCATATAGCTTTATGTAGTGTGGAGCTGTTGGCCTGTCTGTGGAAATAATTACGCAGATTTAGTATTTGTTGGTCCAATTGCTTGCTGAGGTCTGCCAATCCTCTTCCTCCTTGTTGACGTGGCAGGGTTGTTCTTTCTACGGCGCTACGGGGATGACGTTTATGAGCTTTTGTCAGTAGTGTCCTAACTTTTCGTTGCAAGTTGTTGATGTCCGTGTTGGTCCAATTCACTATTCCGAAGGAATAGCTTAGTACAGAGCACTCATACGTGTTTAGGGCCTTAAACAAATTCCTGCTGTTAAGATCAGTTCGCACTACTTGTCTTACTCTCTTGATGAATTCATTAGTTAAATCGGTCTTCATTGTTCGATGATCTATCCTTTGAGCTTGCTTCATCCCGAGGTACTTGTATGTATCTCCCACGCTCATTGCTTCGATCTCCTGTCCGTCCTGCATCTCGTGTGCGCCTTGTTCGAGCTTTCCCCGGACGATATTAAGGGTGCGGCACTTGTCCAGTCCAAACTGCATTCCGATGTCCCTGGAGAACTCCTCTACAATTTTAAGCATTTGCGTTAGTTGGTTCTTGGTTGCGGCCATCAGTTTTAAATCATCCATATATAACAGGTGATTCAACCTGAACGCTTCTGATCTGTTGCTTTTGATAGCGAAGCCATATTTCGTAGAGTTCAACCGGTGTGATAGAGGGTTCATCGCCATGCAGAACCACAGTGGACTGAGTGAATCTCCTTGGAAAATCCCTCTTCGGATGTTGATTGTGTCGGTCTCGATGTTACTGCTTGCGGTTCTGAGTTGTATCTTAGTGCGCCAGGTTGTCATAACGTGTTCTAAAAAGGAAACTGTATGATGATCTATTTTGTACAGCTTTAAGATACCTGTGAGCCAGTCGTGAGGTACGGAATCAAATGCTTTTTTGTAGTCCACATAAGCCATGTAGAGGTTTCGTTGCCTGGAATGAGCCTGGTTGCAGATGACAGAGTCTATGATGAGTTGCTCTTTGCATCCCATTGCGCCCTTCGCGCAGCCCTTCTGCTGCATTGCCATGATGTTGTTCCGCTCACAGTGAGCATATATTCGCTGCGTAAGGCAAGATGTGATTATCTTGTACAGCGTAGGCAAGCAGGTTATTGGGCGGTACTTGGCAGGATTATCCGTATTCCGCTGGTCTTTTGGTAACAAGTAGGTTGCACCCTGTGTAAGAAACAATGGCATTTTCAGAGGATCGAGCAAGACTTCATTAATTAAGGCAGTTATTTGTTCATGCGTGCACCACAACTTCTTAATCCAGTAATTTTGGAGATGATCTGGACCTGGTGCCTTCCAGTTGTGGGAATTCTTTATGACATTGGAGACCTCATCGGTTGTGAATTGCTCATGTTGCATCTGGCTATAGTTCCGGCCCATCTCGCGTTCTTCACTGATCCAGCTTGCACTGACATTGTATGGACCTGGTGTGGCAAGTTGATTTCTCCAGAAACCGTCGACCTGTTCTCTGGTAGGGTAAGTCGCATTTGTGGCATCGCCGCTAGAATTCAAAGTACGGTAGAAAACTTTTTCTGATCGTTCAAAAAGTTTGTTGTCTCGTTTCCTGTTGTTACTAGCCTTGTATCTCCTCAGACGCCCTGCGAAAACAGAAAGTTTTTGTTTTAATGTATCAAGACATTGTTGAGCAGTGATGTTCGCGGGGTCACGCTGAGAATGCATTTGGGTGCGGCTCATTATTGCCTGCACCGCCCTCTGGATCTTTCTAGTTCTAACTCCTCTGATATATTCCGTTACTTGTCCTATGTCTTTACGGAGACTCTCGATCTTCCGGTTTAGTCGCATCTCCCATTGAGCCATTCGTGGTTCTGGTCTTGCACGATTTAACTCTTGAGCCGTCCGGATCTTGGCTCCCATTGCAGTGATGATGGCCGTTGCGGCACAGTAGATTAACATGTGCATATGTTCCAATGTTGGTGTTACTGAAACATAGTTGGGTAAAATTCTGGTGTTCATAATATCGAGCATGATTGCAAGTTTCCTGGAAGAGTTCAATCTTGGTAGCGGTGGTCTGCTCAGTGGGTCTGTGCCTTCGTATCGCAATACCGCCCTTTTCAGCTGTGTGTCTAGGCTTTCAAAGTGTTCTCCGTTAACTGATTCCCGATTCTCAGTTGTTCGTCCCGTCGTCTCGGCGTTTTGTTGTGGTCCAGGCACTTGAATTTCCCGATTCTCAGTTGTTCGCTCTGCCGTTCCGGCTTCTTGTTGTGGTCCAGGCAGTTGAATTTCCCCATTGTTGTTGCCTATGTCTATGTGTTCGCCATGGATCTCTAGCTCAACTTCCCGTTTTATAGCGTTGAGTCGCGTTTCTGGAATTCGGTTATTTCTTAGAATAGTTCGATACTGATCTGACACTCTTTGTTCAGACACTTGCATGTGTGGAAACTCCCTGCAGAACTCGGCATGCAGTTGTTGTCGGTAGCCGATCATCTCTTGTCCTAAGTTTGTCACCCTGTAAAAAATACGCATTATCGATTCATTCATGGACCCAGTCCATTTCATGCGTCGTCGTTGTAATCCCGCCTGAGTGAACGCTGGCTGAAGTTCCCGCGCAGCACCTTCGGTGGGTGGAACCCTAGTTCTCGTTTGGCTCCCATGTTGTAGATGTTCGTGTTGTTTTATTATTATTATCTCGACTTAGCCAAAAGGCATTCGCACTCCCTCTACGGGGAACATTCACTCAGATCCCGGGTATCCCGGATACCAAAAGGATCTGGCTCGGACGAGACCCTTGCCATGTTATCGGGCCTTAGGTGACATTGATGTTGTTGGACGTTCCTGCACTCCCCATGAATTTCCTGACGGTTCGGGCTGTCGCAAGTAGTACCGCTTTCTGCATGGACCTGTAAAGACTATCAGTTAGACCCAGCTCCTTGATGTTCCTCAGCAAACTTTTTGGTATAACACCAGTTGTTGACATGATGATTGGAATCGTCTGGACGTTCTCCATTTCCCATTGCCTTCTAATTCGTTCATCTAAATCTCTGTACTTCGCGATCTTCTCGACTTGTTTCACACGCAGGTTGTTGTTGTTCGGGATGGCCACATCAATCAGAGTTGTCTGCCTAGAAATTTTATCAACTATTATAAGGTCCGGTCTGTTATGGGCAACTCGTTGATCTGTCAGAACTGTACGATCCCAGTACATCTTGTAGTTGCTGTTCTCAAGAACAGGCTCAGGTGTGTAGTTGTAATATGGGACCCTCTCTGCCTGCACAAGCAGCAGCTTTTCCGCCAGTTCCTGGTGCAAGATCTTGGCAACCGAATCGTGTCGTTCCTTATATTCCGTTGATGCGAACATCTGACATCCTCCTGTTATGTGCTGGATTGTTTCTGAAGTTGGGCACCCGTATCTGCATCTGTCATCCACTACCGATGCATCTCCTACAATGAATTTTAGGTAGTTGCGAGTTGGTATAACCTGATCTTGTATGGCCAGTAGGAAGCCTTCAGTCTCGGGGAACATTCGTCCCAAGGTCAGCCAATAGTTCGACGCTAACTTGTCGACATGTTCCTGGTTAACCTTATTAGGATGCCTCCCGTGCAGCGGCTTCCCCAACCACCTCTGTAGTTTATCGTTGTCGGTTCGGTGGTGATTTTGACGCTCGTGTTCCGTCAGACGTAGCGGTGTTGAGACGTCTGCTCCGCATATAGCCCTATGTAGTGTGGAGCTGTTGGCCTGCCTGTAGAAATAATTACGCAGATTTAATATTTGTTGGTCCAATTGCTTGCTGAGATCTGCCAATCCTCTTCCTCCTAGTTGACGTGGCAGAGTTGTTCTTTCTACGGCGCTACGGGGATGATGTTTATGAGCTTTTGTTAGTAGTGTCCTAACTTTTCGTTGCAGGTTGTTGATGTCCGTGTTGGTCCAATTCACTATTCCGAACGAATAGCTGAGTACAGAGCACGCATACGTGTTCAGGGCCTTAAACAAATTCCTGCTGTTAAGATCAGTTCGCACTACTTGTCTTACTCTCTTGATGAATTCATTCGTTAAATCAGTCTTCATTGTTCGATGGTCTATCCTTTGAGCTTGTTTCATCCCGAGATACTTGTATGTATCTCCCTTGCCCATTGCTTCGATCTCCCGGCCGTCCTGCATCTCGTGTGCGCTTTGTTCGAGCTTTCCCCGGATGATATTAAGGGTGCGGCACTTGTCCAGTCCAAACAGCATTCCGATGTCCCTGGAGAACTCCTCTACAATTTTAAGCATTTGCGTTAGTTGGTTTTTGGTTGCGGCGATCAGTTTTAAATCATCCATATATAATAGGTGATTCAACTTGATCGCTTCTGCGTTGTTGCTTTTGATAGCGAAGCCGTATTTTGTAGAGTTCAACCGATGTGATAGAGGGTTCATCGCCATGCAGAACCACAGTGGACTGAGTGAATCTCCTTGGAAAATCCCTCTTCGGATGTTGATTGTGTCGGTCTCGATGTTACTGTCTGCGGTTCTGAGTTGTATCTTAGTGCGCCAGGTTGTCATAACGTGTTCTAAAAAGGAAACTGTATGATGATCTATTTTATACAGCTTTAAGATACCTGTGAGCCAGTCGTGAGGTACGGAATCAAATGCTTTTTTGTAGTCCACATAAGCCATGTGGAGGTTTCGTTGCTTGGAATGAGCCTGGTTGCAGATGACAGAGTCTATGATGAGTTGCTCTTTGCATCCCATTGCGCCCTTCGAGCAGCCCTTCTGCTGCATTGCAATGATGTTGTTCCGCTCGCAGTGAGCATATATTCGCTGCGTAAGGCAAGATGTGATTATCTTGTACAGCGTAGGCAAGCAGGTTATTGGGCGGTACTTGGCAGGGTTATCCATATTCCGCTGGTCTTTTGGTAACAGGTAGGTTGCACCCTGTGTAAGAAACAATGGCATTTTCAGAGGATCGAGCAAGACTTCATTAATTAAGGTAGTTATCTGTTCATGCGTGCACCACAACTTCTTAATCCAATAATTTTGGAGATGATCTGGACCTGGTGCCTTCCAGTTGTGGGATTTCTTGATGACATCGGAGACCTCAGCGGTTGTGAATTGCTCGTGTTGCATCTGGCTATAGTTCCGGCCCATCTCGCGTTCTTCGCTGATCCAGCTTGCACTGACATTGTATGGACCTGGTGTGGCAAATTGATTTCTCCAGAAACCGTCGACCTGTTCTCTGCTAGGGTAACTCGCAATTGTGGCATCGGCGCTAGAATTAAAAGCACGGTAGAAACCCTTTTCTGATCGTTCAAAGAGTTTGTTGTCTCGTTTCCTGTTGTTACTAGCCTTGTATCTCCTCAGACGCCCTGCAAAAACAGAAAGTTTTTGTTTTAATGTGTCAAGACATTGTTGAGCAGTGATGTTCGCGGGGTCATGCCGAGAATGCATTTGGGTGCGGCTCATTATTGCCTGCACCGCCCTCTGGATCCTTCTAGTTCTAACTCCTCTGATATATTCCGTCACTTGTCCTATGTCTTTACGGAGACTCTCGATCTTCCGATTTAGTCGCATTTCCCATTGAGCCATTCGTGGTTCTGGTCTTGCACGATTCAACTCTTGGGCCGTTCGGATCTTGGCACCCATTACAGTGGTGACTGCCGTTGCGGCACAGTAGATTAACATGTGCATACGTTCTAATGTTGGTGTCACTGAAACATAGTTTGGTAAAATTCTTGTGTTCATAAGATCGAGCACGATCGCAAGTTTCCTGGAAGAATTTAATCTTGGTAGCGGTGGCCTGCTCAGTGGGTCTGTGCCTTCGTATCGCAATACTGCCTGTCTCATATGTGCGTTTAAGCCTTCAAAATGTTCTTCGTTAACCGATTCCAGACTCTCGGTTGTTGGTTCTACCGTTTCGGCTTCTAGTTGTTGTCCAGGCGCTTGAAGTTCCCCATTGTTGTTGTTGTCATCTATGTCTATGTGTTCGCCGTGGATCTCTAGCTCAACTTCCCGTTTGATAGCGTTAAGTCGCATTTCTGGAATTCGGTTATTTCTTAGAATAGTTCGATACTGATCTGACACTCTTTGTTCAGACACTTGCATGTGTGGAAACTCCCTGCAGAACTCGGCATGCAGTTGTTGTCGGTAGCCGATCATCTCTTGTCCTAAGTTTGTCACCCTGTAAAAAATACGCATAATCGATTCATTCATGGACACAGTCCATTTCATGCGTCGTCGTTGTAATCCCGCCTCTGTGAACGCTGGCTGAAGTTCCCGCGCAGCACCTTCGGTGGGTGAAACCCTAGTTCTCGTTTGGCTCCCATGTTGTAGATGTTTGTGTTGTTGTTGGGCTGTAGCTGTTTGTGCAACAGGGGCCCGCCTCATCAGCGCCCTGTCACCGACGTCCCGCTCGCTGTCATGTCCAGCGCCGGCTCCAGACATGCCCTGGCGATCCCCAGGCAGCGGCCCTATGACAAAACTCCTAGTAATCTCCATTCCATGGGTTTCTCCCGTAACGTGGGAGTGACGGCCCTCGGTCGCCTTTTACGACTCGCGGAGCCACGATAGGAGTATTCTAACCCGCTACCCATACGGGTCAACTAGGACAACGCGGGATCGTTACTCCCGAGGATCTGCCCCTGTCACCGGCCAAACCCCTCCTTGCGTTAACTGGGAAACACGGGATCGTTACACCCGAGGATCTGCCCCTCTCACAGGCTAGACCCATCCCTGTGTAACTGGAAGTCGCGGGATTGTCACACCCGAGGATCAGCCCCCGTCACCGGCTAGACCCCTCCCTGCGCAACTGGATATCGCGGGATTGTCACACCCGTAGGTCTGCCCCTGTCACAGGCCAAGCCTCTCCATGCGTAACTGGGAATCGCGGGATCGTTACACCCGTGAATCTGCCCCTCTCACAGGCCAGACCCATCCCTGCGTAACTGGGGAGCGCGGGATTGTCACACCCGTGGATCTGCCTCTCTCACAGGTCAGATCCCCCCTGCGTATATTATTATTATTATTATTATTATTATCGACTTAGCCAAAAGGCATTCGCACTCCCTCTACGGGGAACATTCACTCAGATCCCGGGTATCCCGGATACCATAAGGATCTGGCTCGGACGAGACCCTTGCCATGTTATCGGGCCTTAGGTGACATTGATGTTGTCGGACGTTCCTGCATTCCCCATGAATTTCCTGACGGTTCGGGCTGTCGCAAGTAGTACCGCTTTCTGCATGGACCTGTAAAGACTATCAGTTAGACCCAGCTCTTTTATGTTTCTCAGCAAACTTTTTGGTATAACACCAGTTGTTGACACGATAATTGGAATCGTCTTGACGTTTTCCATTTCCCATTGCCTTCTAATTCGTTCTTCTAAGTCTCTGTACTTCGCGATCTTCTCGACTTGCTTCACACGCAGGTTGTTGTTGTTCGGGATGGCCACATCAATCAGAGTTGTCTTCCTAGAAATTTTATCAACTATTATAAGGTCCGGTCTGTTATGGGCAACTCGTTGATCTGTCAGAACTGTACGATCCCAGTACATCTTGTAGTTGCTGTTCTCAAGAACAGGCTCCGGTGTGTAGCTGTAATATGGGACCCTCTCTGCCTGCACAAGCAGCAGTTTTTCCCCCAGTTCCTGGTGCAAGATCTTGGCAACCGAATCGTGTCGTTCCTTATATTCCGTTGATGCGAACATCTGACATCCTCCTGTTATGTGCTGGATTGTTTCTGAAGTTGGGCACCCGTATCTGCATCTGTCATCCACTACCGATGCATCTCCTACAATGAATTTTAGGTAGTTGCGAGTTGGTATAACCTGATCTTGTATGGCCAGTAAGAAGCCTTCCGTCTCGGGGAACATTCTTCCCGAGCTCAGCCAGTAGTTCGACGCTAACTTGTCGACATGTTCCTGGTTGACCTCATTAGGATGCCTCCCGTGCAGCGGCTTCTCCAACCACCTCTGTAGTGTATCGTTGTCGGTTCGGTGGTGATTTTGATGCTCGTGTTCCGTCAGACGTAGCGGTGTTGAGACGTCTGCTCCGCATATAGCTTTATGTAGTGTGGAGCTGTTGGCCTGTCTCTGGAAATAATTACGCAGATTTATTATTTGTTGGTCCAATTGCTTGCTGAGGTCTGCCAATCCTCTTCCTCCTAGTTGACGTGGCAGAGTAGTTCTTTCTACGGCGCTACGGGGATGATGTTTATGAGCTTTTGTCAGTAGTGTCCTAACTTTTCGCTGCAGGTTGTTGATGTCCGTGTTGGTCCAATTCACTATTCCAAACGAATAGCTGAGTACAGAGCACGCATACGTGTTCAGGGCCATAAACAAATTCCTGCTGTTAAGATCAGTTCGCACTACTTGTCTTACTCTCTTGATGAATTCATTCCTTAAATCGATCTTCATTGTTCGATGGTCTATCCTTTGAGCTTGTTTCATCCCGAGATACTTGTATGTATCTCCCATGCTCATTGCTTCGATCTCCTGGCCGTCCTGCATCTCGTGTGCGCCCTGTTCGAGCCTTCCCCGGACAATGTTAAGGGTGCGGCACTTGTCCAGTCCAAACTGCATTCCGATGTCCCTGGAGAACTCCTCTACAATTTTAAGCATTTGCGTTAGTTGGTTTTTGGTTGCGGCGATCAGTTTTAAATCATCCATATATAATAGGTGATTCAACTTGATCGCTTCTGCGTTGTTGCTTTTGATAGCGAAGCCGTATTTTGTAGAGTTCAACCGATGTGATAGAGGGTTCATCGCCATGCAGAACCACAGTGGACTGAGTGAATCTCCTTGGAAAATCCCTCTTCGGATGTTGATTGTGTCGGTCTCGATGTTGCTGCTTGCGGTTCTGAGTTGTATCTTAGTGCGCCAGGTTGTCATAACGTGTTCTAAAAAGGAAACTGTATGATGATCTACCTTACACAGCTTTAAGATACCTGTTAGCCAGTCGTGAGGTACGGAATCAAATGCTTTTTTGTAGTCCACATAAGCCATGTAGAGGTTTCGTTGCTTGGAATGAGCCTGGTTGCAGATGACAGAGTCTATGATGAGTTGCTCTTTGCATCCCATTGCGCCCTTCGCGCAGCCCTTCTGCTGCATTGCCATGATGTTGTTCCGCTCGCAGTGAGCATATATTCGCTGCGTAAGGCAAGAAGTGATTATCTTGTACAGCGTAGGCAAGCAGGTTATTGGGCGGTACTTGGCAGGGTTATCCGTATTCCGCTGGTCTTTTGGTAACAAGTAGGTGACACCCTGTGTAAGAAACAATGGCATTTTCAGAGGATCGAGCAAGACTTCATTAATTAAGGTAGTTATTTGTTCATGCGTGCACCACAACTTCTTAATCCAATAATTTTGGAGATGATCTGGACCTGGTGCCTTCCAGTTGTGGGAATTCTTGATGACATTGGAGACCTCATCGGTTGTGAATTGCTCGTGTTGCATCTGGCTATAGTTCCGGCCCATCTCGCGTTCTTCACTGATCCAGCTTGTTATTATTATTATTATTATTATTATTATTATTACTATTATTATTATTATTATTATTATCTCGACTTAGCCAAAAGGCATTCGCACTCCCTCTACGGGGAACATTCACTCAGATCCCGGGCATCCCGGATACCAAAAGGATCTGGCTCGGACGAGACCCTTGCCATGTTATCGGGCCCTAGGTGACATTGATGTTCTTGGACGATCCTGCATTCCCCATGAATTTCCTGACGGTTCGGGCTGTCGCAAGTAGTACCGCTTTCTGCATGGACCTGTAAAGACTATCAGTTAGATTCAGCTCCTTGATGTTTCTCAGCAAACTTTTTGGTATAACACCAGTTGTTGACATGATGATTGGAATCGTCTGGACGTTCTCCATTTCCCATTGCCTTCTAATTCGTTCTTCTAAGTCTCTGTACTTCGCGATCTTCTCGACTTGCTTCACACGCAGGTTGTTGTTGTTCGGGATGGCCACATCAATCAGAGTTGTCTTCCTAGAAATTTTATCAACTATTATAAGGTCCGGTCTGTTATGGGCAACTCGTTGATCAGTCAGAACTGTACGATCCCAGTACATCTTGTAGTTGCTGTTCTCAAGAACAGGCTCAGGTGTGTAGTTGTAATATGGGACCCTTTCTGTCTGCACAAGCAGCAGCTTTTCCGCCAGTTCCCGGTGCAAGATCTTGGCAACCGAATCGTGTCGTTCCTTATATTCCGTTGATGCGAACATCTGACATCCTCCTGTTATGTGCTGGATTGTTTCTGAAGTTGGGCACCCGTATCTGCATCTGTCATCCACTACCGATGCATCTCCTACAATGAATTTTAGGTAGTTGCGAGTTGGTATAACCTGATCTTGTATGGCCAGTAGGAAGCCTTCCGTCTCGGGGAACATTCGTCCCGAGGTCAGCCAATAGTTCGACGCTAACTTGTCGACATGTTCCTGGTTAACCTCATTAGGATGTCTCCCGTGCAGCGGCTTCCCCAACCACCTCTGTAGTTTATCGTTGTCGGATCGGTGGTGATTTTGACGCTCGTGTTCCGTCAGACGTAGCGGTGTTGAGACGTCTGCTCCGCTTATAGCCCTATGTAGTGTGGAACTGTTGGCCTGCCTGTAGAAATAATTACGCAGATTTAATATTTGTTGGTCCAATTGCTTGCTGAGATCTGCCAATCCTCTTCCTCCTAGTTGACGTGGCAGAGTTGTTCTTTCTACGGCGCTACGGGGATGATGTTTATGAGCTTTTGTCAGTAGTGTCCTAACTTTTCGTTGCAGGTTGTTGATGTCCGTGTTGGTCCAATTCACTATTCCGAACGAATAGCTCAGTACAGAGCACGCATACGTGTTCAGGGCCTTAAACAAATTCCTGCTGTTAAGATCAGTTCGCACTACTTGTCTTACTCTCTTGATGAATTCATTCGTTAAATCAGTCTTCATTGTTCGATGGTCTATCCTTTGAGCTTGTTTCATCCCGAGATACTTGTATGTATCTCCCTTGCTCATTGCTTCGATCTCCTGGCCGTCCTGCATCTCGTGTGCGCTTTGTTCGAGCTTTCCCCGGATGATATTAAGGGTGCGGCACTTGTCCAGTCCAAACAGCATTCCGATGTCCCTGGAGAACTCCTCTACAATTTTAAGCATTTGCGTTAGTTGGTTTTTGGTTGCGGCGATCAGTTTTAAATCATCCATATATAATAGGTGATTCAACTTGATCGCTTCTGCGTTGTTGCTTTTGATAGCGAAGCCATATTTTGTAGAGTTCAACCGATGTGATAGAGGGTTCATCGCCATGCAGAACCACAGTGGACTGAGTGAATCTCCTTGGAAAATCCCTCTTCGGATGTTGATTGTGTCGGTCTCGATGTTACTGTCTGCGGTTCTGAGTTGTATCTTAGTGCGCCAGGTTGTCATAACGTGTTCTAAAAAGGAAACTGTATGATGATCTATTTTATACAGCTTTAAGATACCTGTGAGCCAGTCGTGAGGTACGGAATCAAATGCTTTTTTGTAGTCCACATAAGCCATGTGGAGGTTTCGTTGCTTGGAATGAGCCTGGTTGCAGATGACAGAGTCTATGATGAGTTGCTCTTTGCATCCCATTGCGCCCTTCGAGCAGCCCTTCTGCTGCATTGCAATGATGTTGTTCCGCTCGCAGTGAGCATATATTCGCTGCGTAAGGCAAGATGTGATTATCTTGTAAAGCGTAGGCAAGCAGGTTATTGGGCGGTACTTGGCAGGGTTATCCGTATTCCGCTGGTCTTTTGGTAACAGGTAAGTTGCACCCTGTGTAAGAAACAATGGCATTTTCAGAGGATCGAGCAAGACTTCATTAATTAAGGTAGTTATTTGTTCATGCGTGCACCACAACTTCTTAATCCAATAATTTTGGAGATGATCTGGACCTGGTGCCTTCCAGTTGTGGGAATTCTTGATGACATCGGAGACCTCAGCGGTTGTGAATTGCTCGTGTTGCATCTGGCTATAGTTCCGGCCCATCTCGCGTTCTTCGCTGATCCAGCTTGCACTGACATTGTATGGACCTGGTGTGGCAAGTTGATTTCTCCAGAAAATTATTATTATTATTATTATTATTATTATTATATCGACTTAGCCAAAAGGCATTATTATTATTATTATTATTATTATTATTATTATCGACTTAGCCAAAAGGCATTCGCACTCCCTCTACGGGGAACATTCACTCAGATCCCGGGCATCCCGGATACCAAAAGGATCTGGCTCGGACGAGACCCTTGCCATGTTATCGGGCCCTAGGTGACATTGATGTTCTTGGACGATCCTGCATTCCCCATGAATTTCCTGACGGTTCGGGCTGTCGCAAGTAGTACCGCTTTCTGCATGGACCTGTAAAGACTATCAGTTAGATTCAGCTCCTTGATGTTTCTCAGCAAACTTTTTGGTATAACACCAGTTGTTGACATGATGATTGGAATCGTCTGGACGTTCTCCATTTCCCATTGCCTTCTAATTCGTTCTTCTAAGTCTCTGTACTTCGCGATCTTCTCGACTTGCTTCACACGCAGGTTGTTGTTGTTCGGGATGGCCACATCAATCAGAGTTGTCTTCCTAGAAATTTTATCAACTATTATAAGGTCCGGTCTGTTATGGGCAACTCGTTGATCAGTCAGAACTGTACGATCCCAGTACATCTTGTAGTTGCTGTTCTCAAGAACAGGCTCAGGTGTGTAGTTGTAATATGGGACCCTTTCTGTCTGCACAAGCAGCAGCTTTTCCGCCAGTTCCCGGTGCAAGATCTTGGCAACCGAATCGTGTCGTTCCTTATATTCCGTTGATGCGAACATCTGACATCCTCCTGTTATGTGCTGGATTGTTTCTGAAGTTGGGCACCCGTATCTGCATCTGTCATCCACTACCGATGCATCTCCTACAATGAATTTTAGGTAGTTGCGAGTTGGTATAACCTGATCTTGTATGGCCAGTAGGAAGCCTTCCGTCTCGGGGAACATTCGTCCCGAGGTCAGCCAATAGTTCGACGCTAACTTGTCGACATGTTCCTGGTTAACCTCATTAGGATGTCTCCCGTGCAGCGGCTTCCCCAACCACCTCTGTAGTTTATCGTTGTCGGTTCGGTGGTGATTTTGACGCTCGTGTTCCGTCAGACGTAGCGGTGTTGAGACGTCTGCTCCGCATATAGCTTTATGTAGTGTGGAGCTGTTGGCCTGTCTCTGGAAATAATTACGCAGATTTATTATTTGTTGGTCCAATTGCTTGCTGAGGTCTGCCAATCCTCTTCCTCCTAGTTGACGTGGCAGAGTAGTTCTTTCTACGGCGCTACGGGGATGATGTTTATGAGCTTTTGTCAGTAGTGTCCTAACTTTTCGCTGCAGGTTGTTGATGTCCGTGTTGGTCCAATTCACTATTCCGAACGAATAGCTGAGTACAGAGCACGCATACGTGTTCAGGGCCTTAAACAAATTCCTGCTGTTAAGATCAGTTCGCACTACTTGTCTTACTCTCTTGATGAATTCATTCGTTAAATCAGTCTTCATTGTTCGATGGTCTATCCTTTGAGCTTGTTTCATCCCGAGATACTTGTATGTATCTCCCTTGCTCATTGCTTCGATCTCCTGGCCGTCCTGCATCTCGTGTGCGCTTTGTTCGAGCTTTCCCCGGATGATATTAAGGGTGCGGCACTTGTCCAGTCCAAACAGCATTCCGATGTCCCTGGAGAACTCCTCTACAATTTTAAGCATTTGCGTTAGTTGGTTTTTGGTTGCGGCGATCAGTTTTAAATCATCCATATATAATAGGTGATTCAACTTGATCGCTTCTGCGTTGTTGCTTTTGATAGCGAAGCCATATTTTGTAGAGTTCAACCGATGTGATAGAGGGTTCATCGCCATGCAGAACCACAGTGGACTGAGTGAATCTCCTTGGAAAATCCCTCTTCGGATGTTGATTGTGTCGGTCTCGATGTTACTGTCTGCGGTTCTGAGTTGTATCTTAGTGCGCCAGGTTGTCATAACGTGTTCTAAAAAGGAAACTGTATGATGATCTATTTTATACAGCTTTAAGATACCTGTGAGCCAGTCGTGAGGTACGGAATCAAATGCTTTTTTGTAGTCCACATAAGCCATGTGGAGGTTTCGTTGCTTGGAATGAGCCTGGTTGCAGATGACAGAATCTATGATGAGTTGCTCTTTGCATCCCATTGCGCCCTTCGAGCAGCCCTTCTGCTGCATTGCAATGATGTTGTTCCGCTCGCAGTGAGCATATATTCGCTGCGTAAGGCAAGATGTGATTATCTTGTAAAGCGTAGGCAAGCAGGTTATTGGGCGGTACTTGGCAGGGTTATCCGTATTCCGCTGGTCTTTTGGTAACAGGTAAGTTGCACCCTGTGTAAGAAACAATGGCATTTTCAGAGGATCGAGCAAGACTTCATTAATTAAGGTAGTTATTTGTTCATGCGTGCACCACAACTTCTTAATCCAATAATTTTGGAGATGATCTGGACCTGGTGCCTTCCAGTTGTGGGAATTCTTGATGACATCGGAGACCTCAGCGGTTGTGAATTGCTCGTGTTGCATCTGGCTATAGTTCCGGCCCATCTCGCGTTCTTCGCTGATCCAGCTTGCACTGACATTGTATGGACCTGGTGTGGCAAGTTGATTTCTCCAGAAACCGTCGACCTGTTCTCTGCTAGGGTAACTCGCATTTGTGGCATCGGCGCTAGAATTAAAAGCACGGTAGAAACCCTTTTCTGATCGTTCAAAGAGTTTATTGTCTCGTTTCCTGTTGTTACTAGCCTTGTATCTCCTCAGACGCCCTGCGAAAACAGAAAGTTTTTGTTTTAATGTGTCAAGACATTGTTGAGCAGTGATGTTCGCGGGGTCATGCCGAGAATGCATTTGGGTGCGGCTCATTACTGCCTGCACCGCCCTCTGGATCCTTCTAGTTCTAACTCCTCTGATATATTCCGTCACTTGTCCTATGTCTTTACGGAGACTCTCGATCTTCCGATTTAGTCGCATTTCCCATTGAGCCATTCGTGGTTCTGGTCTTGCACGATTCAACTCTTGGGCCGTTCGGATCTTGGCACCCATTACAGTGATGACTGCCGTTGCGGCACAGTAGATTAACATGTGCATACGTTCTAATGTTGGTGTCACTGAAACATAGCTTGGTAAAATTCTTGTGTTCATAAGATCGAGCACGATCGCAAGTTTCCTGGAAGAATTTAATCTTGGTAGCGGTGGCCTGCTAAGTGGGTCTGTGCTTTCGTATCGCAATACTGCCTGTCTCATATGTGTGTCCAAGCCTTCAAAATGTTCTTCGTTAACCCGTTCCAGACTCTCGGTTGTTGGTTCTACCGTTTCGGCTTGTAGTTGTTGTCCAGGCTCTTGAAGTTCCCCATTGTTGTTGTTGTCATCTATGTCTATGTGTTCGCCGTGGATCTCTAGCTCAACTTCCCGTTTGATAGCGTTAAGTCGCGTTTCTGGAATTCGGTTATTTCTTAGAATAGTTCGATACTGATCTGACACTCTTTGTTCAGACACTTGCATGTGTGGAAACTCCCTGCAGAACTCGGCATGCAGTTGTTGTCGGTAGCCGATAATCTCTTGTCCTAAGTTTGTCACCCTGTAGAAAATACGCATAATCGATTCATTCATGGACACAGTCCATTTCATGCGTCGTCGTTGTAATCCCGCCTCTGTGAACGCTGGCTGAAGTTCCCGCGCAGCACCTTCGGTGGGTGGAACCCTAGTTCTCGTTTGGCTCCCATGTTGTAGATGTTCGTGTTGTTGTTGGGCTGTAGCTGTTTGTGCAACAGCGGCCCGCCTCATCAGCGCCCTGTCACCGACGTCCCGCTCGCTGTCATGCCCAGCGCCGGCTCCAGACATGCCCTGGCGATCCCCAGGCAGCGGCCCTATGACAATCATCCTATCATTCTCCATTCCATAGTTTTCTCCCGTAACGTGGGAGTGACGGCCCTCGGTCGCCTTTTACGACTCGCGGAGCCACGATAGGAGTATTCTAACCCGCTACCCATACGGGTCAACTAGGATAACGCGGGATCGTTACTCCCGAGGATCTGCCCCTGTCACCGGCCAAACCCCTCCTTGCGTTAACTGGGAAACACGGGATCGTTACACCCGAGGATCTGCCCCTCTCACAGGCTAGACCCATCCCTGTGTAACTGGGAGTCGCGGGATTGTCACCCCCGAGGATCAGCCCCCGTCACCGGCTAGACCCCTCCCTGCGCAACTGGATATCGCGGGATTGTCACACCCGTAGGTCTGCCCCTGTCACAGGCCAAGCCTCTCCATGCGTAACTGGGAATCGCGGGATCGTTACACCCGTGAATCTGCCCCTCTCACAGGCCAGACTCATCCCTGCGTAACTGGGGAGCGCGGGATTGTCACACCCGTGGATCTGCCTCTCTCACAAGTCAGATCCCCCCTGCGTATTATTATTATTATTATTATTATTATTATTATTATTATTATTATTATTATTATTATTATTATTATTATTATATCGACTTAGCCAAAAGGCATTCGCACTCCCTCTACGGGGAACATTCACTCAGATCCCGGGCATCCCGGATACCAAAAGGATCTGGCTCGGACGAGACCCTTGCCATGTTATCGGGCCCTAGGTGACATTGATGTTCTTGGACGATCCTGCATTCCCCATGAATTTTTTGACGGTTCGGGCTGTCGCAAGTAGTACCGCTTTCTGCATGGACCTGTAAAGACTATCAGTTAGATTCAGCTCCTTGATGTTTCTCAGCAAACTTTTTGGTATAACACCAGTTGTTGACATGATGATTGGAATCGTCTCGACGTTCTCCATTTCCCATTGCCTTCTAATTCGTTCTTCTAAGTCTCTGTACTTCGCGATCTTCTCGACTTGCTTCACACGCAGGTTGTTGTTGTTCGGGATGGCCACATCAATCAGAGTTGTCTTCCTAGAAATTTTATCAACTATTATAAGGTCCGGTCTGTTATGGGCAACTCGTTGATCAGTCAGAACTGTACGATCCCAGTACATCTTGTAGTTGCTGTTCTCAAGAACAGGCTCAGGTGTGTAGTTGTAATATGGGACCCTTTCTGTCTGCACAAGCAGCAGCTTTTCCGCCAGTTCCCGGTGCAAGATCTTGGCAACCGAATCGTGTCGTTCCTTATATTCCGTTGATGCGAACATCTGACATCCTCCTGTTATGTGCTGGATTGTTTCTGAAGTTGGGCACCCGTATCTGCATCTGTCATCCACTACCGATGCATCTCCTACAATGAATTTTAGGTAGTTGCGAGTTGGTATAACCTGATCTTGTATGGCCAGTAGGAAGCCTTCCGTCTCGGGGAACATTCGTCCCGAGGTCAGCCAATAGTTCGACGCTAACTTGTCGACATGTTCCTGGTTAACCTCATTAGGATGTCTCCCGTGCAGCGGCTTCCCCAACCACCTCTGTAGTTTATCGTTGTCGGTTCGGTGGTGATTTTGACGCTCGTGTTCCGTCAGACGTAGCGGTGTTGAGACGTCTGCTCCGCATATAGCCCTATGTAGTGTGGAGCTGTTGGCCTGCCTGTAGAAATAATTACGCAGATTTAATATTTGTTGGTCCAATTGCTTGCTGAGATCTGCCAATCCTCTTCCTCCTAGTTGACGTGGCAGAGTTGTTCTTTCTACGGAGCTACGGAGATGATGTTTATGAGCTTTTGTCAGTAGTGTCCTAACTTTTCGTTGCAGGTTGTTGATGTCCGTGTTGGTCCAATTCACTATTCCGAACGAATAGCTGAGTACAGAGCACGCATACGTGTTCAGGGCCTTAAACAAATTCCTGCTGTTAAGATCAGTTCGCACTACTTGTCTTACTCTCTTGATGAATTCATTCGTTAAATCAGTCTTCATTGTTCGATGGTCTATCCTTTGAGCTTGTTTCATCCCGAGATACTTGTATGTATCTCCCTTGCTCATTGCTTCGATCTCCTGGCCGTCCTGCATCTCGTGTGCGCTTTGTTCGAGCTTTCCCCGGATGATATTAAGGGTGCGGCACTTGTCCAGTCCAAACAGCATTCCGATGTCCCTGGAGAACTCCTCTACAATTTTAAGCATTTGCGTTAGTTGGTTTTTGGTTGCGGCGATCAGTTTTAAATCATCCATATATAATAGGTGATTCAACTTGATCGCTTCTGCGTTGTTGCTTTTGATAGCGAAGCCATATTTTGTAGAGTTCAACCGATGTGATAGAGGGTTCATCGCCATGCAGAACCACAGTGGACTGAGTGAATCTCCTTGGAAAATCCCTCTTCGGATGTTGATTGTGTCGGTCTCGATGTTACTGTCTGCGGTTCTGAGTTGTATCTTAGTGCGCCAGGTTGTCATAACGTGTTCTAAAAAGGAAACTGTATGATGATCTATTTTATACAGCTTTAAGATACCTGTGAGCCAGTCGTGAGGTACGGAATCAAATGCTTTTTTGTAGTCCACATAAGCCATGTGGAGGTTTCGTTGCTTGGAATGAGCCTGGTTGCAGATGACAGAGTCTATGATGAGTTGCTCTTTGCATCCCATTGCGCCCTTCGAGCAGCCCTTCTGCTGCATTGCAATGATGTTGTTCCGCTCGCAGTGAGCATATATTCGCTGCGTAAGGCAAGATGTGATTATCTTGTAAAGCGTAGGCAAGCAGGTTATTGGGCGGTACTTGGCAGGGTTATCCGTATTCCGCTGGTCTTTTGGTAACAGGTAAGTTGCACCCTGTGTAAGAAACAATGGCATTTTCAGAGGATCGAGCAAGACTTCATTAATTAAGGTAGTTATTTGTTCATGCGTGCACCACAACTTCTTAATCCAATAATTTTGGAGATGATCTGGACCTGGTGCCTTCCAGTTGTGGGAATTCTTGATGACATCGGAGACCTCAGCGGTTGTGAATTGCTCGTGTTGCATCTGGCTATAGTTCCGGCCCATCTCGCGTTCTTCGCTGATCCAGCTTGCACTGACATTGTATGGACCTGGTGTGGCAAGTTGATTTCTCCAGAAACCGTCGACCTGTTCTCTGCTAGGGTAACTCGCATTTGTGGCATCGGCGCTAGAATTAAAAGCACGGTAGAAACCCTTTTCTGATCGTTCAAAGAGTTTATTGTCTCGTTTCCTGTTGTTACTAGCCTTGTATCTCCTCAGACGCCCTGCGAAAACAGAAAGTTTTTGTTTTAATGTGTCAAGACATTGTTGAGCAGTGATGTTCGCGGGGTCATGCCGAGAATCCATTTGGGTGCGGCTCATTACTGCCTGCACCGCCCTCTGGATCCTTCTAGTTCTAACTCCTCTGATATATTCCGTCACTTGTCCTATGTCTTTACGGAGACTCTCGATCTTCCGATTTATTCGCATTTCCCATTGAGCCATTCGTGGTTCTGGTCTTGCACGATTCAACTCTTGGGCCGTTCGGATCTTGGCACCCATTACAGTGATGACTGCCGTTGCGGCACAGTAGATTAACATGTGCATACGTTCTAATGTTGGTGTCACTGAAACATAGCTTGGTAAAATTCTTGTGTTCATAAGATCGAGCACGATCGCAAGTTTCCTGGAAGAATTTAATCTTGGTAGCGGTGGCCTGCTAAGTGGGTCTGTGCCTTCGTATCGCAATACTGCCTGTCTCATATGTGTGTCCAAGCCTTCAAAATGTTCTTCGTTAACCCGTTCCAGACTCTCGGTTGTTGGTTCTACCGTTTCGGCTTCTAGTTGTTGTCCAGGCTCTTGAAGTTCCCCATTGTTGTTGTTGTCATCTATGTCTATGTGTTCGCCGTGGATCTCTAGCTCAACTTCCCGTTTGATAGCGTTAAGTCGCGTTTCTGGAATTCGGTTATTTCTTAGAATAGTTCGATACTGATCTGACACTCTTTGTTCAGACACTTGCATGTGTGGAAACTCCCTGCAGAACTCGGCATGCAGTTGTTGTCGGTAGCCGATAATCTCTTGTCCTAAGTTTGTCACCCTGTAGAAAATACGCATAATCGATTCATTCATGGACACAGTCCATTTCATGCGTCGTCGTTGTAATCCCGCCTCTGTGAACGCTGGCTGAAGTTCCCGCGCAGCACCTTCGGTGGGTGGAACCCTAGTTCTCGTTTGGCTCCCATGTTGTAGTATTATTATTATTATTATTATTATTATTATTATTATTATCTCGACTTAGCCAAAAGGCATTCGCACTCCCTCTACGGGGAACATTCACTCAGATCCCGGGTATCCCGGATACCAAAAGGATCTGGCTCGGACGAGACCCTTGCCATGTTATCGGGCCTTAGGTGACATTGATGTTGTTGGACGTTCCTGCACTCCCCATGAATTTCCTGACGGTTCGGGCTGTCGCAAGTAGTACCGCTTTCTGCATGGACCTGTAAAGACTATCAGTTAGACCCAGCTCCTTGATGTTTCTCGGCAAACTTTTTGGTATAACACCAGTTGTTGACATGATGATTGGAATCGTCTGGACGTTCTCCATTTCCCATTGCCTTCTAATTCGTTCTTCTAAATCTCTGTACTTCGCGATCTTCTCGACTTGCTTCACACGCAGGTTGTTGTTGTTCGGGATGGCCACATCAATCAGAGTTGTATGCCTAGAAATTTTATCAACTATTATAAGGTCCGGTCTGTTATGGGCAACTCGTTGATCTGTCAGAACTGTACGATCCCAGTACATCTTGTAGTTGCTGTTCTCAAGAACAGGCTCAGGTGTGTAGTTGTAATATGGGACCCTCTCTGCCTGCACAAGCAGCAGCTTTTCCGCCAGTTCCTGGTGCAAGATCTTGGCAACCGAATCGTGTCGTTCCTTATATTCCGTTGATGCGAACATCTGACATCCTCCTGTTATGTGCTGGATTGTTTCTGAAGTTGGGCACCCGTATCTGCATCTGTCATCCACTACCGATGCATCTCCTACAATGAATTTTAGGTAGTTGCGAGTTGGTATAACCTGATCTTGTATGGCCAGTAGGAAGCCTTCCGTCTCGGGGAACATTCGTCCCGAGGTCAGCCAATAGTTCGACGCTAACTTGTCGACATGTTCCTGGTTAACCTCATTAGGATGCCTCCCGTGCAGCGGCTTCCCCAACCACCTCTGTAGTTTATCGTTGTCGGTTCGGTGGTGATTTTGACGCTCGTGTTCCGTCAGACGTAGCGGTGTTGAGACGTCTGCTCCGCATATAGCCCTATGTAGTGTGGAGCTGTTGGCCTGCCTGTAGAAATAATTACGCAGATTTAATATTTGTTGGTCCAATTGCTTGCTGAGATCTGCCAATCCTCTTCCTCCTAGTTGACGTGGCAGAGTTGTTCTTTCTACCTTATTATTATTATTATTATATCGACTTAGCCAAAAGGCATTCGCACTCCCTCTACGGGGAACATTCACTCAGATCCCGGGCATCCCGGATACCAAAAGGATCTGGCTCGGACGAGACCCTTGCCATGTTATCGGGCCCTAGGTGACATTGATGTTCTTGGACGATCCTGCATTCCCCATGAATTTCCTGACGGTTCGGGCTGTCGCAAGTAGTACCGCTTTCTGCATGGACCTGTAAAGACTATCAGTTAGATTCAGCTCCTTGATGTTTCTCAGCAAACTTTTTGATATAACACCAGTTGTTGACATGATGATTGGAATCGTCTGGACGTTCTCCATTTCCCATTGCCTTCTAATTCGTTCTTCTAAGTCTCTGTACTTCGCGATCTTCTCGACTTGCTTCACACGCAGGTTGCTGTTGTTCGGGATGGCCACATCAATCAGAGTTGTCTTCCTAGAAATTTTATCAACTATTATAAGGTCCGGTCTGTTATGGGCAACTCGTTGATCAGTCAGAACTGTACGATCCCAGTACATCTTGTAGTTGCTGTTCTCAAGAACAGGCTCAGGTGTGTAGTTGTAATATGGGACCCTTTCTGTCTGCACAAGCAGCAGCTTTTCCGCCAGTTCCCGGTGCAAGATCTTGGCAACCGAATCGTGTCGTTCCTTATATTCCGTTGATGCGAACATCTGACATCCTCCTGTTATGTGCTGGATTGTTTCTGAAGTTGGGCACCCGTATCTGCATCTGTCATCCACTACCGATGCATCTCCTACAATGAATTTTAGGTAGTTGCGAGTTGGTATAACCTGATCTTGTATGGCCAGTAGGAAGCCTTCCGTCTCGGGGAACATTCGTCCCGAGGTCAGCCAATAGTTCGACGCTAACTTGTCGACATGTTCCTGGTTAACCTCATTAGGATGTCTCCCGTGCAGCGGCTTCCCCAACCACCTCTGTAGTTTATCGTTGTCGGTTCGGTGGTGATTTTGACGCTCGTGTTCCGTCAGACGTAGCGGTGTTGAGACGTCTGCTCCGCATATAGCCCTATGTAGTGTGGAGCTGTTGGCCTGCCTGTAGAAATAATTACGCAGATTTAATATTTGTTGGTCCAATTGCTTGCTGAGATCTGCCAATCCTCTTCCTCCTAGTTGACGTGGCAGAGTTGTTCTTTCTACGGCGCTACGGGGATGATGTTTATGAGCTTTTGTCAGTAGTGTCCTAACTTTTCGTTGCAGGTTGTTGATGTCCGTGTTGGTCCAATTCACTATTCCGAACGAATAGCTGAGTACAGAGCACGCATACGTGTTCAGGGCCTTAAACAAATTCCTGCTGTTAAGATCAGTTCGCACTACTTGTCTTACTCTCTTGATGAATTCATTCGTTAAATCAGTCTTCATTGTTCGATGGTCTATCCTTTGAGCTTGTTTCATCCCGAGATACTTGTATGTATCTCCCTTGCTCATTGCTTCGATCTCCTGGCCGTCCTGCATCTCGTGTGCGCTTTGTTCGAGCTTTCCCCGGATGATATTAAGGGTGCGGCACTTGTCCAGTCCAAACAGCATTCCGATGTCCCTGGAGAACTCCTCTACAATTTTAAGCATTTGCGTTAGTTGGTTTTTGGTTGCGGCGATCAGTTTTAAATCATCCATATATAATAGGTGATTCAACTTGATCGCTTCTGCGTTGTTGCTTTTGATAGCGAAGCCATATTTTGTAGAGTTCAACCGATGTGATAGAGGGTTCATCGCCATGCAGAACCACAGTGGACTGAGTGAATCTCCTTGGAAAATCCCTCTTCGGATGTTGATTGTGTCGGTCTCGATGTTACTGTCTGCGGTTCTGAGTTGTATCTTAGTGCGCCAGGTTGTCATAACGTGTTCTAAAAAGGAAACTGTATGATGATCTATTTTATACAGCTTTAAGATACCTGTGAGCCAGTCGTGAGGTACGGAATCAAATGCTTTTTTGTAGTCCACATAAGCCATGTGGAGGTTTCGTTGCTTGGAATGAGCCTGGTTGCAGATGACAGAGTCTATGATGAGTTGCTCTTTGCATCCCATTGTGCCCTTCGAGCAGCCCTTCTGCTGCATTGCAATTATGTTGTTCCGCTCGCAGTGAGCATATATTCGCTGCGTAAGGCAAGATGTGACTATCTTGTAAAGCGTAGGCAAGCAGGTTATTGGGCGGTACTTGGCAGGGTTATCCGTATTCCGCTGGTCTTTTGGTAACAGGTAAGTTGCACCCTGTGTAAGAAACAATGGCATTTTCAGAGGATCGAGCAAGACTTCATTAATTAAGGTAGTTATTTGTTCATGCGTGCACCACAACTTCTTAATCCAATAATTTTGGAGATGATCTGGACCTGGTGCCTTCCAGTTGTGGGAATTCTTGATGACATCGGAGACCTCAGCGGTTGTGAATTGCTCGTGTTGCATCTGGCCATAGTTCCGGCCCATCTCGCGTTCTTCGCTGATCCAGCTTGCACTGACATTGTATGGACCTGGTGTGGCAAGTTGATTTCTCCAGAAACCGTCGACCTGTTCTCTGCTAGGGTAACTCGCATTTGTGGCATCGGCGCTAGAATTAAAAGCACGGTAGAAACCCTTTTCTGATCGTTCAAAGAGTTTATTGTCTCGTTTCCTGTTGTTACTAGCCTTGTATCTCCTCAGACGCCCTGCGAAAACAGAAAGTTTTTGTTTTAATGTGTCAAGACATTGTTGAGCAGTGATGTTCGCGGGGTCATGCCGAGAATGCATTTGGGTGCGGCTCATTACTGCCTGCACCGCCCTCTGGATCCTTCTAGTTCTAACTCCTCTGATATATTCCGTCACTTGTCCTATGTCTTTACGGAGACTCTCGATCTTCCGATTTAGTCGCATTTCCCATTGAGCCATTCGTGGTTCTGGTCTTGCACGATTCAACTCTTGGGCCGTTCGGATCTTGGCACCCATTACAGTGATGACTGCCGTTGCGGCACAGTAGATTAACATGTGCATACGTTCTAATGTTGGTGTCACTGAAACATAGCTTGGTAAAATTCTTGTGTTCATAAGATCGAGCACGATCGCAAGTTTCCTGGAAGAATTTAATCTTGGTAGCGGTGGCCTGCTAAGTGGGTCTGTGCCTTCGTATCGCAATACTGCCTGTCTCATATGTGTGTCCAAGCCTTCAAAATGTTCTTCGTTAACCCGTTCCAGACTCTCGGTTGTTGGTTCTACCGTTTCGGCTTCTAGTTGTTGTCCAGGCTCTTGAAGTTCCCCATTGTTGTTGTTGTCATCTATGTCTATGTGTTCGCCGTGGATCTCTAGCTCAACTTCCCGTTTGATAGCGTTAAGTCGCGTTTCTGGAATTCGGTTATTTCTTAGAATAGTTCGATACTGATCTGACACTCTTTGTTCAGACACTTGCATGTGTGGAAACTCCCTGCAGAACTCGGCATGCAGTTGTTGTCGGTAGCCGATAATCTCTTGTCCTAAGTTTGTCACCCTGTAGAAAATACGCATAATCGATTCATTCATGGACACAGTCCATTTCATGCGTTATTATTATTATTATTATTATTATCTCGACTTAGCCAAAAGGCATTCGCACTCCCTCTACGGGGAACATTCACTCAGATCCCGGGTATCCCGGATACCAAAAGGATCTGGCTCGGACGAGACCCTTGCCATGTTATCGGGCCTTAGGTGACATTGATGTTGTTGGATGATCCTGCATTCCCCATGAATTTCCTGACGGTTCGGGCTGTCGCAAGTAGTACCGCTTTCTGCATGGACCTGTAAAGACTATCAGTTAGACCCAGCTCCTTGATGTTTCTCAGCAAACTTTTTGGTATAACACCAGTTGTTGACATGATGATTGGAATCGTCTGGACGTTCTCCATTTCCCATTGCCTTCTAATTCGTTCTTCTAAATCTCTGTACTTCGCGATCTTCTCGACTTGCTTCACACGCAGGTTGTTGTTGTTCGGGATGGCCACATCAATCAGAGTTGTCTGCCTAGAAATTTTATCAACTATTATAAGGTCCGGTCTGTTATGGGCAACTCGTTGATCTGTCAGAACTGTACGATCCCAGTACATCTTGTAGTTGCTGTTCTCAAGAACAGGCTCAGGTGTGTAGTTGTAATATGGGACCCTCTCTGCCTGCACAAGCAGCAGCCTTTCCGCCAGTTCCTGGTGCAAGATCTTGGCAACCGAATCGTGTCGTTCCTTATATTCCGTTGATGCGAACATCTGACATCCTCCTGTTATGTGCTGGATTGTTTCTGAAGTTGGGCACCCGTATCTGCATCTGTCATCCACTACCGATGCATCTCCTACAATGAATTTTAGGTAGTTGCGAGTTGGTATAACCTGATCTTGTATGGCCAGTAGGAAGCCTTCCGTCTCGGGGAACATTCGTCCCGAGGTCAGCCAATAGTTCGACGCTAACTTGTCGACATATTCCTGGTTAACCTCATTAGGATGCCTCCCGTGCAGCGGCTTCCCCAACCACCTCTGTAGTTTATCGTTGTCGGTTCGGTGGTGATTTTGACGATCATGTTCCGTCAGACGTAGCGGTGTTGAGACGTCTGCTCCGCATATAGCCCTATGTAGTGTGGAGCTGTAGGCCTGCCTGTAGAAATAATTACGCATTATTATTATTATCGACTTAGCCAAAAGGCATTCGCACTCCCTCTACGGGGAATATTCACTCAGATCCCGGGCATCCCGGATACCAAAAGGATCTGGCTCGGACGAGACCCTTGCCATGTTATCGGGCCCTAGGTGACATTGATGTTCTTGGACGATCCTGCATTCCCCATGAATTTCCTGACGGTTCGGGCTGTCGCAAGTAGTACCGCTTTCTGCATGGACCTGTAAAGACTATCAGTTAGACCCAGCTCCTTGATGTTTCTCAGCAAACTTTTTGGTATAACACCAGTTGTTGACATGATGATTGGAATCGTCTGGACGTTCTCCATTTCCCATTGCCTTCTAATTCGTTCTTCTAAGTCTCTGTACTTCGCGATCTTCTCGACTTGCTTCACACGCAGGTTGTTGTTGTTCGGGATGGCCACATCAATCAGAGTTGTCTTCCTAGAAATTTTATCAACTATTATAAGGTCCGGTCTGTTATGGGCAACTCGTTGATCAGTCAGAACTGTACGATCCCAGTACATCTTGTAGTTGCTGTTCTCAAGAACAGGCTCAGGTGTGTAGTTGTAATATGGGACCCTTTCTGTCTGCACAAGCAGCAGCTTTTCCGCCAGTTCCCGGTGCAAGATCTTGGCAACCGAATCGTGTCGTTCCTTATATTCCGTTGATGCGAACATCTGACATCCTCCTGTTATGTGCTGGATTGTTTCTGAAGTTGGGCACCCGTATCTGCATCTGTCATCCACTACCGATGCATCTCCTACAATGAATTTTAGGTAGTTGCGAGTTGGTATAACCTGATCTTGTATGGCCAGTAGGAAGCCTTCCGTCTCGGGGAACATTCGTCCCGAGGTCAGCCAATAGTTCGACGCTAACTTGTCGACATGTTCCTGGTTAACCTCATTAGGATGTCTCCCGTGCAGCGGCTTCCCCAACCACCTCTGTAGTTTATCGTTGTCGGTTCGGTGGTGATTTTGACGCTCGTCAAAATTATTATTATTATTATTATTATTATTATTATTATTATCTCCCATTATCCTTACGAGGCCGTACAAAACGACACAAGGTTTTAGTAGTTCCACAGGTACAACATGACTTAATTTTAGGTATGGACTTTTTGAAATCATTTGGATTAAGAGTAGACTACGCTAACTTTTCATATTCCGTTCCTTCAAATTTTTCTAAGTTACCTACCAATTTTAGTAACTTACCGTCACAGTCAAAGGATAGTAAATGTCCGTATAGTTGTTTAGAAAAAGGTACCGAATCGGATGTTAAGAACATTCATTCTTTTAATGACTTATCCTGTACAGAACAAGCAGATCTTAATAAAGTGGTTGGTTTATTTAAAAATATAGCGTCAAACAATAAGCTATTTTTAACTTCTCTAATTTCGTACAGTATCGTCACAGGCAATGCCAAGCCATTCAAAATTCGTCAATATCCGTTATCGCCAGCTATGCAACAACATTTAAATAAGGAAATAGATCAAATGTTAACTTTAGGCATTATTGAACCTTCACAGTCACCTTGGTCTAGTCCATTATGGCTGGTTACAAAAAATTCTGGTGAATATAGAGTTTGTTTTGATGGCCGGAAATTAAATCAAGTTACTGTTAAGGATAGTTACCCTTTGCCATTAATAGACAGTATTTTGAATAAATTAAGAGATGCCAAGTTTTTAACTTCAATTGATTTAAGGAAAGCTTTTTACCAAATTCCGTTAGATCCATCGTCTAGACCTAAGACTTCTTGCGCTGTACATGGTAAAGGAAGTTTTCAATTCAAGGTTATGCCTTTTGGTTTATCTAATTCACCACAAACAATGCAACGATTAATGGATAGGATAATAGATCCAAGTTTAGAGCCTTATGCCTTTGTGTACCTTGACGATATCATCGTTGCAGCTCCTAATTTTGAGAAGCCAAATTAACAATTAATTTTGACAAATGCGAATTCTGTAGTCCATCTTTAAAATATTTAGGTTTTGTAGTTGACAAAGAAGGTTTAAGAACAAATCCTGAAAAAGTTGAATCGATAGTGAACTATCCTACTCCTAAAACAACAACCGATATTAAAAGAGTGATATGATTAATTAGTAAAGACCGGATTATATGCAATCAAAAACCTTTATAATATGCGCATATACAGTGTGTCCCCGGATAGGTATAACTATACTTGTAAACTTTTTTATTTTTCATTTTTCGGCAAAAAGTCATTCTTTATCAAAAGTTTTGCTTGTTTTGAAACTGGGAAATCCAATACCAGATTTTCGAAAAGTTATACAGGGCGTCCGAAAAGTTCAAAATACTAAAATCGTGTCAAGAATAAAGTGCTATTTTTTTCAAAGTTAGCGAGAAATGTTATTTGAGAAAGTGGTTCCTAATACAACAAGAGGTCCAAATCTCCGATATTAATAGATTCTAATAAACTTAAGAAATATTATATTTTTATGTTTTTGACGTTTCTTTTTTGTAAACAGACCCAGATCGGATGAACCTGTCTATGGTACGCCTCAAACACTTCAGGGCTTACATGTTTACTTGTTTTCCAATGCCTCCTGGATTAACCGTAATAACACATTATTGCTCTTAATATCGTGAACCACATTTTAAAAAATCGACTATTTCGTGAATTTTCTTAGAATCTATTAATATCTGAGATTTGGGCCCTTTGTTTTATTAGAAACCACTTTCTCGAATAACATTTTCTGCTAGCTTTGAAAAAATTTGAAAAAAGAGCACTTTACTCTTGACACGATTTTAGTATTTTGAACTTTTCGGACGCCCTGTATAACTTTTCAAAAATCTGGTATTGGATTTCCCAGTTTCAAAATAAGCAAAACTTTTTATAAAGAATGACTTTTTGCCGAAAAATGAAAAATAAAAAAGTTTACAAGTATAGTTACACCTATCCGGGGACACACTGTATATGCATACAATTTTTTAAATATATCCATGATTTATGCAAAAGCACCATGAAATATGCAATGACTAATTCCATGGCTTTTTTTTGGCAAAATTATTAAAATAAACAACTAAATGAAATTTTAAACATGTATTACATTGTACAAATATATGCATAAACGTAACTTAATACTAAACTACAAGATCAATCTGAAATATTGTAAAATGCACTAGTAACAATATGTGTTTCAAGGTTTCCTACTGTAAAATTATGTCTTCGGTCACTAAGAATATGTTTATATAAAGAAAATGATCTTTCTACATCAACCGAAGTTACAGGACAAAATTTTAAGTTTGGAATTAAAGCCGGTTCAATATCCAAATTTTCTAAAGTTAAACCGGACATTACATTTGAAGCCTGAACTAAAACATTATAACCCGGATTTCTTTTAATTAGGTACTCCTTCTAACTTCGTAGCTACGGCCTTTTCTACTTCACCTCGCACTTGCTTACAATTATATATAAATTTTTCTACTATGTCTATTGACTCTGGCAGGCTTTTAGACATTCCTTCTAATTTTATAATACTTTCTGGTACAAAACTGTAGTTACTTTTTATGCAAATCAATTGCTGTTCAATTTTAGAATTTTGAAGAAGTTGTTTGCATTTTTGAATGGATTGGGAATCATCTTCAATTTGTAAAACTAACTCTTTAAATTTTTGGAAATTATCTGCATAAAATATTGCGGCTCGAATCCAGGTGCCCCACCTGGTGACAACAGGCTGAGGTGGTAATGGTGTTTCGGGTAAATACGATTTATAAAACTGCACTCCTAATGGGGCCTTTAAAAAAAATTTCTTCCCATTAGCAATTAAATCATTGACCAATGGGAAGGAAGTTCTAATGGTCTCTGCAACCCTATTGAATCCATGGGCTAGACAAGTTACAAGAATTAAATTTTCATAAAATATTTTTAAATTCCGCCCTGCCTTTAACATATACGGTGCAGCATCGGACAACAGAATAAGAACTTTATCTGTAGGGACTGGATGTGGCAGATAGAAATGTGTTAATGTTTCTTGAATATAACGGGTAACTGTTAGGTTGTTTGTTTTTTCAAGTTCTTTTACTGCTCTAAGATGAGGTTTTCCAGGTTCTTCAGAAAGTTTTACAAACACTAGATTAGCTATGTAACGGCCGCAAGCATCAGTTGTTTCGTCAAAAATCTGGAGTGTTAAATTTGCAGTACTTTTGCAGAAATGCCTTCACTTGAGGGTTGGTAATCTTGTGGAGAGGAATATTCGCAGCCAAAAACATTCTGCACAAATCTTTATTAAATTTGGTCTGCCCATGGTGTTGATTACTGCTGACTTCCAAAGCTTGCTTCAACGTTGACTGAACAGGACCCGATTTGATTCTGTTAGCGTTAGAAATGTGGGACGGCGTCTTGGCGTGCTGGTCTACTTGGAATTTCTTTGAGCAGGAAACAATTTTTGAACAAGCCTTGCAAAAAATGCGAACGCCATCCAAAATAAGTTCTGGATACGGTTTAATCCACGAGGCACTTTGAATTTTTGGCATGTTCACTACGTAATTCACTTTCACTTTGTTTGGGCACACTTTAGGTGTTCGGACTACTGCAACCACACTGATACTAGTGATACTAGTAGTTTCAAAAAGGATGCAAATAATTTATAGTAGAGGGGCAGGTAGGTATTCAAACCTCAGCTTAACAAAGCTGTAAAAATCTATTAAATTATTTAAATTAATATTTACCTGAATATTTTCGGATTATTGTTTATTGTATTGTTGGGTTTAAACTTTTATGGCTTTATGTAGGTATTAAGCTGGGGCACCTACCTGTCCGAATGCCCATGTTAAGTAAATGACAAACAAAATTTCTTTATTTCTACTTTCCAAAATAGAAAATATTACGTAAATATGCAAGATATGCAAAGAAATCCTACATATGCATTAAATGACCAAATTTGAAGATATATGCAAAATATGCAATTGCATAAAATCCGGTCTTTATTAATTAGTTATTATCGTCGTTTTATCAAAGATTTTAGTAGTTTGTCTTCTCCTATCACCTTTACATCGTCGTAAACAAGGACAACCGATCAAGTGGACTATAGGTGCAGAAGAAGCTTTTACAGAAATTAAGAGACGCCTCGCAACAAGCCCAGTTTTAGCTGCCCCGTGTTTCGATTTGCCTTTTATAATGCAAACAGACGCGAGTAATACAGGTTTAGGAGCTGTTTTGTATCAGAAAATAGACGGAGCTGAGCGCCCTATAGCTTTTCCAAGCAAAACTTTAAATAAATGTCAACGACAGTATTCCGTTACCGAGAGAGAATGCCTCGCAGTGATATTCGGTATAGAGAAGTACCGTAGTTACATAGAGGGCACTCATTTCACAATCGAAACCGATCATGCGTCACTTATTTGGCTTAAGAATCTGTCTAATCCAGCGGGCAGACTTGCTCGTTGGGCAGTAAAGCTGCCACAATTCGATTTTGACATTCAGCATCGTAAAGGTTCACTATGATAGTTCCAGACGCTCTTTCTAGGTCAACTGCAGAAATCGCTGTTTTGGAAGTCTCAAAATTTAAGTTTTGCAATTGGTATCTGTCACTTATCGAAAAGGTTAAAACTAACCCTGACGACTATCCTACGTTTATGGTAAAAGATAATTTGCTTTGTAAACATATTTTTAGTAAAGTACCTTTGGTAAGTAATATCTCAGAATGGAAGTTAGTCATACCTACTCCGAATCGGAAGGAAATTCTTTCCATGTATCATGATGACCCTACCGCAGGACATTTTGGCGTATCCAAAACTTTGGCACGTATTATGGAGTTGGCCTAATATCCGCAAGGATGTTTTGAAGTATGTGAGAAAATGTTCTGTGTGTGGAGCTACTAAAAGTCCTAATGTGGCACAACCAGGCTTAATGGGTGCATATCGTAAACATAAATTTTCCTTTCCAAATGTTATCTGCAGATTTATTGGGACCATATCCTAGATCTAAGTTGGGTAATCAGTACCTTCTCGTGGTTGTAGATTGGTTTACGAAATATGTTTTAATAGAACCACTGTTTAAGTCTACTGTCAGTTCAATTATTAAATTTATCGAAAACCAGGTCTTTTTGATATATGGAGTTCCACAGGTCTTTTTCTGCGATAACGGTAGCCAATTTATAAGCAAGGAATTTAAAGCTCTAATGGAGAAATATAGATACCACGCCCAAATTAACCATACTGAGCGTGTAAATAGAGTTATTGTTACTGCCTTAAAAGCGTATATACATGAGAATCATAAAACATGGGATGCAAATATTCACCAAATTGCTCAAGCTATCCGTTTATCAAAACACGAAATTGCTGATTACGCCCCTGCATTTTTAGTATTTGGCAGAAATATTCCTCTCACTGGTGATTACTATGGCAAAATTTCGGAAAATTCTACGAATATTCCTGTCATCGAATCAAAAAATCAGTTAGCTAACGATTTGCAACAAATGCCTAAGTTATTCGAGGAAGTTAGAACTAAATTAAAGCGAGCTCATGACGGGAATGCCAAATATTATAATTTGCGGAAACGTTCTGCGCAATTTCATGTCGGAGACTACGTCTGGAAGAAAAACGTTACTCTGTCTAACGCAGCTAACGACTACTCTGCCAAATTGGCACCGAAACATATTCCATGTATGGTAAATAAGGTATTATCTCCATTAGTGTATAATTTAAAAGATCATTCTGGTAAAGACCTTTGGGAATTTCCATATTAAAGATTTGAAACCTGATTTTAGTGCTGATTATCAAACTGACGAAATTTCTCATGACTCTTTCGTGTATGAGTCAGCTAACGAATCAGACCAAGACTAAGGACTATTTTTTTGGTGGTGACTAATTTGGACTTAACATCAATTCAAATTAGATCACTATGGGATATAGCGGTGGGTACTTGTTATTTTAAAAGCCATATCATTAGCAAGAGCACTATATCTAATGTCTTATGAGCTAAGTTGCAAAACATCATGCACCAATACATTTGAAGTTTCTTGTTACAACTTCAAGTGTAACCTTAGTCAAGTTGGTTTGCCCAGTGTGTTTTTTGGAAACTATTTCGATTTTGATTGAGTTTATCTAGTATAGCTGGTAGCTGTCGTATTGTTTGGTTCACCTCGTTTGATACATTATGTTACTTTGGTATGTAGCAGATGACAGTGGCGTGCAATTATTTTCACTTTGGTTTGTTTTATGCGTGAAAATATTGTATAGGTGTTTGGAGTATACGACTAGCAAAACAGTTTTTTTGAATTGGTTTGGTCTTTTTGAGGTTATCTTTTTCGATTATTTTTTTGCTACTCTTTGAGTAGATTTTTTTCTTCCTGTGAAATTCATTGTTGTAGGTATTAGATATTCCCTTGAATCCTTCTCTTTTTAGTTTTTATTTTTTAGTTCGAAGCTATTCTGGACGGGTTTCCTGGTTGATGCTCTTGTATCCCTGGGGGATGATAACAAGGCACACATGTCTTCGGGCGAATGGCCGTAACTCAGGCATAAAATTCAGTCAGATTAGTGGGATTATACCTTCCCACCTTCCTTACTCTTCCTCAAATCTGTATCTCTCATCAATGGACGGATCAGTTTAATTGTCATAGTTCTACTTAAAATTCTTTCTGGATTTCCACTTCTTCTTGGCATGTGTAACAGACCGGTACTCTCTTGCACATTTTTGGATTTACCTTCTTACCTTCTCTTCTTCATACTATCACTATTCTGTCTCGTTTCTCTTCCTTTCTCTTATAACGTCTCTGAATTTTTTACTTTTCTATCCCACCCTTACTTTACTCTTATTTTCTCTAATACAGGAGATTTTCCGTAAGGATATCCGGTGGCTTGCCTGCATAGGTGGCGGTATTGTTAGGTCTGGTCAGGCCAGCAATATTTGTTTTCTGTCGGCCCGTGGCTGTACTTCGTTTTTGTGGTATGACAATTTTGTGGTATGACTTATAACGTCTCTGAATTTTTTACTTTTCTATCCCACCCTTACTTTACCCTTATTTTCTCTAATACAGGAGATTTTCCGTAAGGATATCTGGTGGCTTGCCTGCATAGGTGGCGGTATTGTTAGGTCTGGTCAAGCCAGCAATTTGTTTTCTGTCGGCCCGTGGCTAAACTTCGTTCTTGTGGTATGAATGTGGGTGTTTGGTCGTTGTACCCTCGGGTTTTGGGGTTGGCTCTTTTGGTGCTTCTTATTGTCAAATTTTTATGCCTTGTTGCGTAAATTTAATCATGGGTTAATATGTTTTTTTTTGTGGATTTCAAAGCATACAGCTTTTTCAATTTTATCAAGTTTAACTCAAGTTAGCTTATCAAGGGTTTCAGTGATTAACAGTCAAACAAATATGTTACCTGACTGAACCAAGCATGTGCTTACAGTGGACCTTGGGGATTAATTTAAAATTTTTTGTCAAGTTTCTCATATAACATTTCATAATTTAGCAATCTTTTCTTATTCAAATTTTCAAAATTATGTGTTCGAGTTCGATGATCTTGATGATCGGTTTGATTAGCACATAAGGTGCCCAAAATGAATAACATATCTTTCTTCAGTTCTCATTTAAGGTTTAGATACGGGCCGCGGTGGCGTCGCTCGTACCGGCGCTGACTTTTTAGACTGCATGTTTTTGTGCCTTCGATCGACCTTGCTTCGAGGCAGGCACATGCATATGCCTTTAAAGAAAAACACCGCTATGGCCAAGAGCGCTGGACAAATGTGAGTTCACGGTATTGCTTCTTAAATAGCTTTATCCGTGTGATTTACTAATTGTCCTACACTCACTGGGATTACTACGGTTTTCTAGGGTTTTCCGTAGTACTTGAGCGAATGCTATCCTAGTACTATCGGGAAAAAAGTCGGCCCAGGCCGCAAATGGCAACGAAGACAAAATAATAGTAATTGCCCCCCTCCCCCGCACAAGCAGGTGTTTGCTTCTGGGGTACTCTAGTTTGGAGTATTGTGAGGGTGAGAATTATTATTATTATTATTTAGAGTGTCCGAGAATAAGTAACTTACTCTGAGAAAATTTCGGGTAGGTTTTGGAGTGCGGCTAATTCATTAACCGACCTTATTTTTATTTTACACCTTCCCGTATATTTTTCATTGTTAGATTTTTTTGAATTTACTTAGAAAAAATACTCAACTTGGAGTTTTCGTATTTTTTGATCGGGTTTGAGGAATGTGTAACGGAATTTTTTGTTAAAACTCCGTTACCACGTTTTTAAATAATAATTATTATCAACCCTCAACACCTAATTTGAGTGTTCTGTACTGAAATCGCAAATTCGAACTTTAATTCAGTCGAATATCAGTTCTCTAAACTTGTTTTGTGATATAGTTTAGTAGGGTACACTGATTCACGCTTGGTAGGAACAGTTTGGTTCAGTCATGTATCTATTGTGGTCAGTGCTCTGATTCGAGTAATCTGTTCGGTTAACAACTGACTGGGTCTGGTTCTGCGACCCGATAACATTTTTATGGTTCAAAATTCGATTTTCTGTCTGAGCGCTAACGTCATTAGTAATTTGAGTATTTTGTGAAAACTGTCAAAGAGGAGCGTCCAGGACGTCGTCCTTCCCTCTGTCTGATTTGGTCTTCGAAAGCGAGAGGTTCAGGTATCAAAGAAAAGTAGCATCGGGTGCACTGGTTTCCGGAATTTAATCCAACTTTATCGCTGCCCCGATCCTATTTTTCGGTAATCTTGTGTGCTTATTTGCTGTATATTGTTGTAGTGCAACCAATTTAAAGTTTATTTTTGTGTTTTCATGTGGATCATCACCGGCTTTTGAGTTTTGGGTTTTCGAGGACGTCGAATAGGACGGCCATTTTGGGGTTAAGGAACGCGTGTAGCAGTTGTGGCCGACTGCGTTGACTGCGTTTCGTTTTTTCGGTGCTCGGGGAGCAAAGGCACCGGACAGGACTGAGCAAAAGGACAAGTGAGTTATTGAGAAATTATTTCATTATAATTTTTTGGTCAATCCATATTTGCATGACTCACCTGTGCCTGTTCTTTTCGCACGCTTCTTTCTTGATCATGGGCAAGAAATAAGCGTTGTTGCCTTGTCCTGATTTGTGCTGCTCTATTGAGTTTGGGGTGCCTATTTTGTCGGTGATCACATGGTTTTTTTTAGCACACAAGGTTCGATTATCTGACCGAGTTTTTGGTTTGTTGTGACATTTCGTAGTTTCATTATTAGTCGAAGACCACGCCAAAATTATTTCGGGTTTATTCACTTAATACTTTTGCAAATTTAAGTCATTTTGAAGGTATCGTGACCTCATTAATTTCAATTTTTTTTGTTGTTTTCAACCTTGCAATTTTTTTTAACTTTATTTCTCTTTGGCTCGCAGTTAGCCAATTCAAGTTTGTATTTTCTATTTTCTTTTAATATAACGGGGGGAAGTGTATTCATGAATATACTTTAAGGTATCTATGGGATTTAAATTTAATAAAAACTTGCATTTTGGATTATATAGTTTTCTATAAATTTTAATCATAATTAATGTCCTCTGAATTTCTTTTGTAATTAAACAGTATACAGTATATAGAGAAGGCTTTAGCATTGCCTAATTCATTGAATTTATTTCATGCACGATCGTCTCGAGCAAACACCAGTAGATCATGGGCAAGAAATAAGCGTTGTTGCCTTGTCCTGATTTGTGCTGCTCTATTGAGTTTGGGGTGCCTATTTTGTCGGTGATCACATGGTTTTTTTTAGCACACAAGGTTCGATTATCTGACCGAGTTTTTGGTTTGTTGTGACATTTCGTAGTTTCATTATTAGTCGAAGACCACGCCAAAATTATTTCGGGTTTATTCACTTAATACTTTTGCAAATTTAAGTCATTTTGAAGGTATCGTGACCTCATTAATTTCAATTTTTTTTGTTGTTTTCAACCTTGCAATTTTTTTTAACTTTATTTCTCTTTGGCTCGCAGTTAGCCAATTCAAGTTTGTATTTTCTATTTTCTTTTAATATAACGGGGGGAAGTGTATTCATGAATATACTTTAAGGTATCTATGGGATTTAAATTTAATAAAAACTTGCATTTTGGATTATATAGTTTTCTATAAATTTTAATCATAATTAATGTCCTCTGAATTTCTTTTGTAATTAAACAGTATACAGTATATAGAGAAGGCTTTAGCATTGCCTAATTCATTGAATTTATTTCATGCACGATCGTCTCGAGCAAACACCAGTAGACTGACACGGCGAACACGTTCCTACAATCTGCAGACCACCAGCTGATACTGGGAGAGCTGACTTGGCAAAAACCTTGAGATTCCGAGCTAGCAACATCAACGCCACTACCGCAGCTGTCAGACAGTTAAGAGGGGGTTGCCGACAGCGAAAGTGACGTTAGATTTCGCATTTTTTTAAGTTGTATAGCATAAAATCTAATAACATTTTACCTAGCAAAAATTTAGTACAAACATCTCTGTCTTCATTTTAATCATAAGACGTTAAAAGCAGCGTTTTGTTTTATAGGTTATGAAAACCTTGGAAAAAATAATAATTCCAGTGAATATGCTTTTAAGATCTTATGATTAGAATGAAGACAGAGATGTTTGTACTAAATTTTTTCCAGGTAAAATGTTATTAGATTTTATGCTATACAACTTAAAAATATACGAAATCTAACGTCACTTTCGCTGTCGGCAACCCCCTCTTAAGCTTGGTCGCAGTTCTAGTCGCAACGTGGAACTTCATCGACAACTTCTAACAACTCAGCCGAAGACTGCACGTCACATCAAAAGAAGACTCATTCATGTAAGATGTTTCCTTAGTTAAAGCGTTCCAGTTTTAAGATCGTACGTACAAAAGACTAGACCTTGGTTTTGTGACGTTCACTCGTCTCGAGCAGTGCTAAGTTGTTTTCAGGCTTTCCTAATTATCTCGCTGCAAATCATTCTGATTTCATTTTAACACTTACAGTGTTCCATTTAAAATAAATTATAATTCCGACGGACACTGTTATTGTAAAACATTTCTCATTTTTTATTGTTAACAAATTTTAGATCTTTCTTTAGGTATACACAATTATTCTAAAGTTGTTCACTCAATAAACACCCCTTGTAACTGTTTTAAATCTGTGTTTTATTTCAAGTGTCAAATAATCGAGTCAGATATAACCAGTGTCGATAGCTGGGCAAAAAATGACGTTATACACTGCCTGTCAGTTGATTTTACAATAAATTTACCAGCATTAATTTGTGTAGTGCGGGTAGTGCTATCGTCGCCAGATTGCTACGACGAGGCAGGGTGGAAACAGACAGCTCGAAGTGCTGGCGACAGCTTTTTTATAATTTGTTTTGTTTGTGAAAAAATGAAACAAGTTCGAAGTGAAGACTTTACAATTTCAAGCCTCAAGATGCCTAGAATCGCCGAGGGATGCTAGAACTTAGCTGGCTGTAAGTCAAATCGAAATAATAAATTGAAGTAGCTAGGTTTTCTTTGCTTGACGGCAGGCGGAAGGTAGACTTGTATTGACCCAAACTGCCATTTCAATCACAAGAGATATTATTCTCCTTCACAACATACGCAGTTCTCTGTTCGCTTGTTGTTTGTACTTTTATGAAAATTTAACCAAGGGAATATAGGTAATCATCATTTGCCTGACTGCGCAGTTTGCGAAAATTTCTCACAAAAATTCGACTTGCAACAAAATGTAGTTCCCGCTATTTGCCCAAATTTACCATATTATTTGTCGAAAATGTACCTATCCACACCAGGAATCGTAATTATTATTACCTAAGCGTAGAAAATAGTCCATATCTTACAGTGGAGTATGGGAATGATGAGAAGGGCAAAACTTTCGGTCGGAACTCCACAATCACAGTATATTATTTAAACTGTACATGTTTCAACCAATCTAGGGGTCATCTTCAAAGCTTCAAGCTTTGTTGGCTCACACAATATATGATATTTTACTGCTGAAGATGACCCCTAGATGGGTTGAAACATGTACAGTTTAACCTAATATACTGTGATTGTGGAGTTCCGACTGAAAGTTTTGCCCTTCTCATTATTATTACTTGTATTATATTATGTGTATATTTTGTTACTTGTTACTGCTTTTATTATCTGTTAAACAAACCTACTTACTTACTTAGGTACCCGCAATTATTGAAACAAAGGTCACAAATGTTTCTAATTAAATTAAAAAAGGGTTGAACATTTATCAGAAAAGATAAACTAAGCCAAAGTGCAGACTGCTCTAGACTGCATAGACCCGTTGAACGGTCCCGCTGCGGCGTTGCCACATGTTTGCACAGGGCTTGTAAAGTTTGAGAAGGTTGTGGTACTGTTATACATAGTATTTAAAAAATGTATACCTGCAGCCCTACCCCTTAACTTGTTACCAAGAAATTTTTGAAGTTGATTATCCGCGTAAAGCAGAGTTTTTCGAATAGTTCATAGAAGTTCGTTGACATCCGACGAAGCCTGGTTTCATCTCGTTCTATTCGAAAAAGATGCCAGAAATGTTTGGAAGTTAAAAATTATCTACCCATAGATATTCACAAAAAATTAGAAATGATTCGAAAAACGATTTTTAATTTTTTTTATTTCGAGCACCTGGCTTGGGCTTAAAATACAGAGAGGCGATTAGAACCGAATACAATTATTGTGGTGAGCTTATAGTTATAACGATATACAAACAAAAGGTCAGCAGTTTTTCAAGGTTGCAGCTCATCAGTTTTCTTGGGATGTAACTGGGTTAACAACAAAACTTGCTTAATATGTCATTTACATGACATTTATAATGAAGAAATTAAGCAAAGACATACGTTTTGACTATCACCGCCTACTGAGGGATCAAATTTAAATGAACGTTTGTTAGAAAGCGTCATTTACATTATAATCATTGTTACGCTGTAGTATAGTATTTTCAAAGTCACTTGAAACAGCATAAAAAATTCTAATTGCATAAAAAAACTCAATATAGGACATAAGCGTCACGTAGTTTTTAAAGATATACATATTCTAAAAGCAACATAATATTTCACTTTTAAGGGTTTTTAAGGTTGTCGTCAAACTCAACGTAAAGGTTAATGCACCATACAATATTGTCAAAAGGTCTCTAAAAAGCCATATCGATTACAACTATTTACGCAAGTATATCCTAAAATCTGTGAAATTATCGCAGGCCTATCCACCGCATTTTGCTGTACAAGTGGCCGGCCGTCGAACAGTGTAGCCCATGCAAGTATTGGTGATATATTATATTAGGCGAGCATGCAGTCAATTGTTTTTACTACAATATCTACATTCTCCTTCATCTCCTTTTACTTATAATACAGGTGCGGTTTAATATGGTTAAAAAAGTGTTTTGACTCGTATTTTATTGCCGGAAGAGCCTGTTCTCGAGCTACCCTGGTAAAATATAAATGAACTCACTTAGAACACAGTGATATACGAGGCGCGATCTATTTCATAGCTTTTACCACGCTCTGCTACTGGTAAAAATACCAGACTTATCAGCCGAAATCACCCGTATAAAATTCACAGGTTTTTATGCTGTTCCAAGTGACTTTAGAAATACTATACTGGAATAGCCTTTGTCCTTTTGCATATATTTTGTTTATTTATTAACCGCTTTTAACGAACGTTGCGCCGTTGCTTGTAGAATGGACGGACTATTGACAGGACATTTCAAAATGGTTGATATCCCGAATTCCAAGAAGGCGGCCATACTTGAAAATTGCCCTTTCCTTCCCTTGGGATAATTCTTATTCGGAAGCAAAAATATCGGAATACTGCAACCGATAAAAAAATCAATGAACGGGTTTTCCTCTACATTTTAAGAGTACTGTGAGGATAATAGGTATACATTGAGGGCGGAACTAAAATAGCTAAATGTCAAAATGGTGTGATTATATTTTAATAAATTATTTTTCCCATGGCAAACTTTAATTACAATAAATTTGACTATTTTGACTATGGGAACCAATAAATAAAACTAAGTATTTCCATAGATTAAGAAGTTCCTAGCTATTCGATTTCCGTGTCGCTGTGCATTAGATAAAAGTTCAAATCAAACGGACATCGCCGCCGCGCCGTTTTTCTACATTAGGTACTTTCAAGTGCTGGTCGCCTCGATGGGCCGAAATCTCCGAATCACGTAATAATTTACGAGGGGTACATGGAAGAGAGGGGGGAGTTGAGAGGCATTCGATACGTCGATCACCTGATAGAATATATATATATACCTAAGGGATTGCCTATTTGTATACAATGTGTAGGTGAAACGACTCTTGCAAAAAACAGAAAAAATGTGGAGCTGAAATTTGAGCTTCGGGGTTGAGCCTTGCTTGTTTTGAAGCCAATGTGATATAAATTTTAGTTCGAAAAATCACGTATTCCTTGGAAATTTCCAAAAAATTAATATTTCAGGTAAATAAAATGCCCTTTTTGTAGCTTTTATGACACAATTTTATTAAGTAAATTGTCCAGAATGAAAAATTAAGTAGGTTTGCGAAGTTTCAAAAATTAGGCCTACCTCGATTTTGCCTTTTCTCCATTTTCTTTTGAAAAGTACCCTTTCTGTAGACTTCACATCAAAATGTTGTTACGGTTGTCATGGTGAAAAACTAAGCAGGTGTGAGACATTTCAGAAACCTAGGCATACTTTGATTTCTTTGCATTTAATCATATTGTCACAACTGAGTGCCTTCACACGGAGCCTTTACCATGTGGCGCACTACTTGTGTGTGCCGGAGGGTTGGATTAACCCTCACAGCTTGCCGGGATCACTGGGTGCGGGAGTCGCGAAGCGCAGAAGAAAGACAGCAGGTACAAACTAGGGTGATGTTTATTCTTGCACTCACAGATATGCCTCTAACAGTATCTGGACCATGGCGGAGGTAGCGCGGACTGTGGACCGACGTGACCGATAGTACGTGGAAGTGACCGGGACGCGAGCGGCGCCCTTGACCCGACGCGACCGCGGGGTGCCGCTACTGACCCACTGACGTCTTCAACAGTGCCCAGGGGTGCTGTCGTCTGCCCCTCGGAGCCCGACCTGAACAAGGAGGCTATTTAAGCGGGATCCATTGCCAGGTCAGACCACCGAGGGTGGTCAGTGATTGAGTAGCTGCTAATAAGCGGGGCTTACTGATGCCCAGCCTGTGGCTGGTGCTGGATTTATACTATACGATTGGACTTTGATTTATCTAATGTTTATCTTATCGAGTAATCCTCGTATATTTCGTTATTGATTGTCCCCTGTATTTTGTATAATGTTATCTTTATTTGTTATGATTCAGTAGAAGTAAGTTTGAATAGTTTGGTCATCGGTCCACAGATGTCACTTTGTTGACACATGCCCCCCCTCCGGAAAGCCTTGGTCCTCAAGGCCAAGATACTGTCATATTACAAAATAAGTTTTTTACAATAAATTCAATAATAAAAGAAAGAAATACAACTTTTTGTGATTTTTTTAAATGAACCTTACAATCTAGAACCCGAAACACTCACTATCACGATTTTCTGGAGTTCATCAGCCCTACTGGTACAGTTCCTCAACACAATTTTCCACCATTTTCCGGCCATGTTTATTTTTCTGGCTCTCCTGGTACATCTGGTAAGTATGCATTGTTTTGGGCTGACGTTCCTCGTGTAGTGGGTTGTTTTGAAAACATGTAACATAAAACAAAAAACATGTTATTAATATTCTACAATTTTTTACGGCTACCCGCAGTTACTGCCTATCTTTTGCATAGTAATTTACTTATAATTATATAATATAATTATTATTCTTATTATATATTCGTGCTATAATAGTGCCCTGTATCATGCACAGTAAGTTTTTTTTCCTCATCTAAAAAAATAATTTCCCTTTATACATAACTATATTTTTAGGTTTTAACCTGCCTGAATATTATATGGTATAATATTCTATCTTTACATTATTCGCTTAATTTCTCTATTTCTCTCTATTTTAGACACATTTGGAGATTTTGCTATTACGTTGGCCGCGGGCCCATGACCATCTGCTCGCGGCCAATAATGATCCCGTACCGTCCCTTGCCCCTGGCCTCCTGTTTGTATGGCAGGGGTTTATACTGGGGCGGTACTGCAAAATATATTACAGGGATCGGGTGCGACGCCCGTCAATATATGTTTACTATCTCTACTTTTTTTTCTGACTTATTAGAGCTAGTTCTGACAAATTTAAATTATTGATTATGCCGTATGGTAGGCTCCCTTCCTGCTAGGGGTAATATTTTACCAACCTAATTCCTAATTAATTCCTTTATTAGTTACCTTTAGGAAGTACTGAGCAAAAAAGTTTTGTGTTGTGAATTATCTTTCAAGAAACATTTCTTAGTAACCTAATGCGCATCTCAGTTACTCAGACCTGTCTCTATTAAGTCGTGTTTATTTATTTAACCTACTCCGGTCCTGCAAAAAGAAATAATAATTGGGTTTCCTTCCTTTCGGTCTACTCTTTCCTAAAAACGAACTCATTTACCCTGGTCCTATTTTATAATCTAGAAATCCTATACTAAAAAAAAAATCTTAAAGTGCACTACTAAAAATAAAAAATAAAAAATGTTCTACAAACTGTTGTTTACGGACTATACGAAATCCTCGGGTGATGCCCTCGCCTCGAGCGTCACTGCAAGCTCAGCAGTTTTCGCCGTGGCCTCGTTGTCGGTTTTGACGTCGGCCCGTAGTACTGCGCTCGGGATTCGGGCGACATATTCGCGTTCTCGTAGGACATCTGGTGCTGGGGCTACCATCTCGGGGTTGCTGGCTTCCTCCCTGGCTGTGCGTCGCCTTCGAAGGTATCCTGTGACTGTTTTCCACAGAGTGTACAGGATGATCGCCGCAAAAAGAGAGCAGGTCAGACCAAATAACACATCGTGGGGTGTGTCTGTGTTTTCATTGCAGGCTCCTGCTGCCTGTGCGAAAACTGGGAAGGCTGGTGCTTGTCTATGGAAGAGTATATACAGGGTTTCAATTGATAGCAGGACGTTCCATATCATCATTATGGAGTGGTTGTGGTTCACCCAACCTAGTGAATCCGGTACTGTATTAAATATATCTTTCTTATCTTTTATCTCATTTAATACGTGTTCTAAAGTGTCTCTTGTGGACGTCAAATTTATGTGGGGTATCGAAAGTGTCCAATTTCTATTTAGACAATCGTTTATATTTTTAAATTTTTGTGGCTGGCTTTCTATTGCCGGGTGTAAAATGAATGTGTTCAGGGTGGTCCACGCTGCGGGAATCACGTGAATTATTTCGAGTTTCTTTATTTCTGGGGCTGTGCACGGGAATCTTTTTTGTATTAAAATATCTTCTTCTGTTTTTAGGATACAATTACATGGTACTGTAATTTTGAAAGCGCCTGGAGACTGGGGCTTTATCGGTACTATTTTGGAGTAACTGTCGCACTGTACTACCGTGTCTGGTTTTGGGTGCGTGATGACGTATACTTCGTCGTCTATCTCTGCAATGGTTGTGGACGTTGACTGGTAACACCGCATCGGACAATGTGTTGCCAATTCGGCAACTGTAGCTCCTTGTAGGAGTTTATGCGCACATGCTGGTCCTTGTATGGTATCTCCTGAATATCTTGGTAAGTAGCAAAGTTTATTTTCGTACGGTTTACATACGTGTAGGCTTGTTCCTGAAATCTGCCTTGAATTGTCTTTTGATACCGCCATATACAAAGTACTGTGTTCTATTATGCATGTATGATTTTCCCATGCGAATGGGGTTGTAATTAATTCGTATAATTTCCAGTTGCTATTTTCTTTTGTTATAGGTATTTTTAGGTGTAGGACAATGATGTCTTAGGAGAATGTACTTTCACAGATGGGTAATTCGTAATATTTGGCTAAATGTGGTACTGGGATGGCTAGCTCTTGGGAGCTTGCCTTGAGCTCTTCTTCAAGTTTCTTCAAATCTTCATGTAGTGTACCTGGTTTCAAGATTGTAGCAGGGATGAGATGCAGTGCACATGCCTGGATGCTTCTCTGTTGCTTACTTATTCTGGTGAGTCTCATTAATTTTTTCGTTATATCCTCGAAATTGTTACTCATGCTTATTAACATATTATGTCTTTCCTCCTCTAATGTGGCTGTATTTTGTCTTGTAAATTCTGCAAATTCTTCTAATTCTTTTATTTTTGTTTCAGTTAACTTTGTCGCTGTTGCCTGCCTACCGTCCGCCTCTTCCAGATTCCTAGACTCTTTGCTTATGCTGGTGATGGTTTTGCTTAGTCCCTCGTTAATCAACTGCAGTTGCTGTCGAAGGACTGTGGTATCCATTACCATAGCATCCAATTTTTGTTGGGTGGCTACTCCACAGCAATAGTTCAGGCCATCTGCTATGAAGGACAGCGAGAAAGCCCTTTTCTTTCTGAATGGTTGCCTCGTACCCTATTGTTTCCGGTAGAGATCTCCATGTAGCTCCTGCCGACACCTCGACATGCTGGCCTGCTGCCTCGATGATCCACCATATGACGCCCCTGTTATGGTGAGTAGAAACACAAATTTATTTTATTATGCACCTAAAATTGCCTGTCTGTCTCCTTCAACTTGCTTCCCCCGAAAATTGATCCCGTCTTACTGTGGGGTGACCCGTCTCGTTATTTGATCTCCATTATCATTCCTTATTTGGTCCATTTCATCCACATTTTCTGTCCCGGCCGGCTCTATCGGTTCTGTTGCCGTCCACGGATCGTTACGTGAACTGTGTCCACCTTTTTACCATTTATCCTTTTTACCTCGTAATCTACTTCGCCTATTTTCCTTATAATACTTGTACGGTCCAAACCAACGTAGTAATAATTTTTCGCTTCGTCCCACCTTTCTGATCGGTATAAATATTTTTACTTTGTCCCCCGGCTTGAATTCTAGATCCCTATGTGCCGTATCGAACCTCTTTTTATCGGCTTGCTGCCTTCTTTTTATGTTTTCCACTTATCTAGTCCACACCTGATTGCGTTAACTTTTTGTATACCTATTGTTTATATATCTTTGTTTATAAACTTCTACTTGACCTGAATACATTTGGTTAAGTAGGTTTCTGGTGGCTCTCTTTATTTTCTTTACTTCTGTATTTTTGTTTCTTCTACTAATTTTTCTCCTTTGGCCGTCCTGACCTTTTTTGTCCTTCTGGCTCCTTTTCTTCTTCCTGTGCCTTCCTTTCTGGCACGTTAGCAATCTCGTTGTGCTCCTTCGGCACTTTTTGACTATTTGGTTCTGCCACCCTTAGTGCCGTTATTACTTCCGGACCTCCTGGCCTCGTCTGGACTGTCGTTGCAATGAACACTACGTCGTCCTCCTTTTCGGATCTCATCGGAGACCTTGTTAGGCTTCTAGACGGATGGAACGGTGAGTCTTCGCTCCCAATCTCCGTACTCCGGTGGCGCGGTTTGAACGTGGCCGACCGTAACTCGTAGGGGCGGGACATGGACTTATCCCTACCCTTTCTTTCCTTCTCTCCTGTACCTTTCTTCCTGGTCTTCTTACACCTGGTGCTCCTTTGGCACTCGCCGCGTAGGTCCTTCCTCCGCCTGCTCCGGAACTTCCCTACTACAGCTGGGGTTCCCTGACCATCGGCGATGCTCCAACGGCGTCCCAGGACGGCGCCTCCACCACGTGTCACAACTGAGTGCCTTCACACGGAGCCTTTACCATGTGGCGCACTACTTGTGTGTGCCGGAGGGTTGGATTAACCCTCACAGCTTGCCGGGATCACTGGGTGCGGGAGTCGCGAAGCGCAGAAGAAAGACAGCAGGTACAAACTAGGGTGATGTTTATTCTTGCACTCACAGATATGCCTCTAACAGTATCTGGACCATGGCGGAGGTAGCGCGGACTGTGGACCGACGCGACCGATAGTACGTGGAAGTGACCGGGACGCGAGCGGCGCCCTTGACCCGAAACGACGGCGGGGTGCCGCTACTGACGAAGTACCTACTTAGTTTTTCATTATGAGCAAGTTTTCTTAATAAGATTTTGTCCTGAAACATTCAAAGGGGGCACTTTACTGGTGTAAAAAATATATTTTTTTATATTTCCATGATATTTCGAAACTAAAATTAAATTACAAGTTAGTTTCAAACCAAGCAAGGCTGAACCCCAGAATCTGAAATTTCAACAATAATTTGCATACCTATACCATCCAGAAGTTTTCAAACTACAACGAATAAAATTATTCGAATTGTATACTCAAGAATTGAAGGTTTTCATGGAGATGGGGTTGAGAATACCAACGAAATAATTCAACGCATACATTCCGACGCTTCGTCTACTTGTATATCGTACTTTCACCGTTTTAGTAGACATTTCCATGGCTGGGAGGCGCGCCGCCGTGTATTCGGCTAGGTTCGTCAGTCGTTGGCGGGGGGGCGGGGCGTGTTTTTTTCTCGCAAAACTCGACTGATAAGCGGTGCGGGACTACTGTGTACTCCCCCCGCCAACGACTGACAAACCTAGCTGGACTCACGGCGACGCGCGGCCTATTCCCCTATGTCTACCAAAACGGTGAAAGTACGGTAGACATCTTCATGGATATTATGTTAATGAAATTGCCCCTCATAATTGGGATTCGAAGATTAATGGAACTAATTGAAACCTATTCCAGTTTTAAGCTGACTACAGCAATCTGTCACGCAAATTCACACAAATATCCATTTTACCTGTTAACATAAACTGCGGGGAAGTGATGCCTAAACATCTCATTCTCCAAGCATCCTGGAGAAGCTGCAGTCGTGCCTGTTTTCGCCATTTCGCTCTTCTATTTTGAAACCAAACCTAAAAAGTATAGAAATAAAAACACTACCTATTAAGTGACTGCTACACTTATTATTAGCATAACCGAACGAGCCAATAGTCCCTAATTGTTAAAGTTTAGACGCAGAATTAGATACCAAAGAGCGTCTTCACCTTTGGATGGTATGCAAAAGAAGCATTTTCCATAGTGACGAAGTTAGACCTTCAATGTTGGGGGAGCTTAAGCCTCGGACAATTGCGACAAATGCAAGTCCCACCGGGGGGTTTGGGGGTACTCCGTACCCCCCACGCGAGGCGGGGTCGGGGGGGTCCTCCCCGGGCAAAAATTTCAAAATGAACGTGCAAAATGGTAGGTGTTTATCCTTTTTGAGCCAATATTGCCTCTTTTCAAAGTAATTTTTTGATCTAATCGTTAGAGAGAATTAAAGAGAATTTTTATTAGTCAGTTTTCGCACTCATTGTACCTGCACATCCTGCCACCGCTTTGCTACGGCATTGTAATTACGTTGGATAAAATCAAAATAGGTATGTATGTAACAATATAAAATAAATACATATAATATAATATGTATTATTGAAAAAAAAACTTACAAGCAAGCCTGACAAAACACTACACTAGTTTTCGCAGAGCGGAAAACGAATTTATTTTTAAAAAATTTATTTCTCACAAGGTGCGAAGATAGACCGAGACGTCTAGCCTTGAAATGGATTACATTACATTTTCGTGAATTCAGCAAAGTCTATAATTTCATACGGTAGTCAGTTTGAAGAACATAACTCCTCCGCGGGTAGATGGAAACTTATCCGAAGGTTAAGTTTCCACACAATTATCTTATCCTTTGATTTTTTAGGTTTTTTACATGGAAGATAATTTACAATAAAATTTCGATAAATCAAACAAATCAATAAACACATAAGTATTGAGTACAATATAAGTGTCCACGCACTGGTTTGTTGAAAATACACTGGGGATGACATCTCTTCAATATATGATTTTTGGCGTTCGATTGCATCTTGGAGGTCTCTGGTTTCTTTGAAATTTGCCGTGTTAAGATCCAGTGATGAAGGGTTGAACGTTGCAACAATGCGTCGATTACTTATTTTAGTAATGTCGAACTTGGGCATTTCGATTTAGTTGAAACTTAGACGGCCGGGTTTATGGCTACGAAATTTGAATGATCAAGAGTGCTCTGGAATCATTGAAAAACTATTGATAAACACAAAAGTAATGTATTTCTTTACAAAATGTCAACTAACAAATAAAAACAATTTAAAATATTGGGCTTTTTCAACAAAGTCACTGTCTAAGATGATACATTTTCTGTGCGTTTCCTGTTGTGGCACACCAGCCACCTTAACTGATATGGACTTACTAGCTGACAGGCTTCTGTATTTTTTAGATTTAGTTCATTTATAGTGTGTGGAGCGTTTTTGATATACTCGATTTTTGTCCCGTATAAAGTTCCAAAAATTCAATATTTTGAGATAGCACGAATAAGAACACTGTATATTTTGTATTGGACCTTTGCACACCAACACCTTGAGTGGTCCTATTGACCATTCAACTGTTTTGAGGTAATTCCATAGCACACTTTACTCGCCAGATGCCTTTAAAATTCCTATTTTGCTCATGTTTGACACCCTGCAGAATGGAACTCCCTGTATATTTTTTGTTCAAATTTGGTATATGAGGGTTTCGGTGTGTCCTGATTAACGCTGTGGTGTCAGATTTTAAATAAAAAAATGCCTAATATGGTTTTTCGTAAAACGCACCACTTTAAAAAATCGCAGTAGGCCAGGCTTTCGCGGCAATGCCAAACCAATACTTCGCAAATTATGACCTTTCAGGGACATATCTATAAAAAAATTGCCCCATTCAATTCCTTCAGCCTACTTAGATTTTCAGGGGTGTTAACATGAAAAACGGGACACACTGTATATGAATATAATTGCCTGGAATGTGCCAATGAAGAGAATTTTAGGCGCCGCTCGCGTGCAGAAGGGTGCGCAATTACATTTTTCGTTTGCATGAATAGTACCAAACGAAAAGTTATGACAAAAAAAACAGCGGAAAATTATTAGCATGCAGTTTCCGCGTGCACAACAAATTTTTGTGAGCATATTAAATTGTAACATTTTTTGGTATCTCCGAACGACTTTCAAATGCATGCCAATATATGTTACGATAAATTTGCACTGCCAAACGATAATTTACCGATTAGCATGCAGTTCCGTAGTGCAGAACATCATCAAAAGCTAGCGCGATAATGCAAAAATTTCAGGTATTTCCGAACGATTTTCAAATGCTTAGCAATATATTTTATGATAAATTTGCACTACCAAACGACGATTTACCGATTGACATGCAGTTCTGTAGTGCAGAACATTATCAAAAGGTAGTACTAAAAATGCAAAAAATTGCAGGTATCTTCGTACGATTTTAAAATGCATGCCAAGCTTCTAATGATAAATTCGCACTACCAAACGACGATTTACCGACTGGCATGCAGTTCTGTAGTGCAGAACATCATCAAAAGCAGCACGAAAATGCAAAAAATTGCAGGTATCTTCGAACGATTTTAAAATGTATGCCAATTTTCTAATGATAAATTCGCACTACCAAACGACGATTTCCCGATTGGCATGCAGTTTTTTTTGCAGAACATTATCCGAAAGGTGGTGCGAAGAATTTCAGGTATCTCTAAACGGTTTTAAAATGCACGCCAATTAGTTATATGAAAAAGTTGAACTACCAAAGGGCGATTTGATGGTTGACATCCAGTTTTGTAGTACAGAACGTTATCAAAAAGTAATGCGAAAAGTGCGATGAATTTCAGGTGTCTCTGAACGATTTTAAAATGCATGCCAATTAGTTTTATGGAAAAGTTGCACTACCAAACGAATATTTACCGATGATTGGCATGCAGATTATTGGTGTATAACGTAATCGAGAGATTTTATTTTTTCATGAAAATATTCGTACCTTCTAAAATGTTCATCACACGGAAAATGAACAAAACAACAAAAATTACGAACAAGATTTTTCCGCATATTTCCCCCTCCCCTTAGAAACCCCAATTTTTATCCTAGAAAAAAGATTCTTCGGTATATGAAAGTTGTAAGATTTTTTCCGTACCATCGGGAACTTTTGCTTCTTAAATGGAAACCTTGTATATTTTTCAATTTTTGAAATCTACTAGTTCAACTGATTTCAGTGAAATACAAGCTTTTATTTAACTTCACCTGTTAGTATGTATGTATGTGTGGGACGAATCTTGCAAGCTGAATTAGAACCACTTCCTGACATCCGATTGAGCTGAAATTTTGCAGACACTTTTAGTTCTGATGACAATGCAATAGGCAATACCACAGAATAAATAGCTTCACAACAGAAGCGTCCATAAAGACATGTGTGAAAAATAAGCGAGACTCTATTTCAATTTACAGAAAAATAAAATCAAATAAAATGCACAATGTTTATCCATTTAGAAGATATTTCGCGTCAAAGCGAGCATCCTTTCGACACATGTCTTTATGGACGCTTCTGTTGTGAAGCTATTTATTCTGTGGCAATACTCAATATTGTAATACTTTTAAAATGGCTGTCGCCACAAGATGGCGGATGATGTAGGTATTTTTTGTCAACCCCTTTAATGTGGGTATCAAATGAAAGGACTTGAAGAATAGAAAACGAAAAAGCTAGTGACATCACACTAAATTCAATATGGCCGCCGCTCCAAGATGGCGGATTACCTATTTTATACCCAACATGGATGTTCTGCACTACATAACTGCATGCCAATCGGTAAATCGTCGTTTGGTAGTGCGAATTTATCATTAGAAAATTGGCATGCATTTTAAAATCGTTCGAAGATACCTGAAAATTTTTGCATTTTTAGTACTACCTTTTGATAATGTTCTGCACTACAGAATTGCATGCCAATCGGGAAATCGTCGTTTGGTAGTGCAAATTTATCATAAAACTAATTGGCATGCATTTTAAAATCGTTCAGGATACCTGAAATTTTTTGCTATATATTTGGATACCGGCAAATACTTTATGCATCCCAAAACTGAATGCCAATAGTTAATGTCATATATTTTTTTTCACTACCAATAACATACAGGGTGTCTACTTTTAAGTTTATACAAATCGATAAAAAATGTATTTTGTGAGGTATTTCAAAAACCTTTTTTTAATCGGAAGATCTTCAAAAAGCGCATCTTTTGACGTTTTTAATTTTGTCAAAATGCAAATCCAGGGACGGCTACGATTTTCTTTATACCCCGATTTTCACAAAAACCATTTAGCGATTTTTTTATTTAAAATCTGACACAACAGCGTTAATCAGGGCACCCCAAAACCCCCATATACTAAATTTGAACAAAAAATGTAGAGGGTGTTCGGTTCTACACTGTGTTAAAGTTGAGCAAAATAGGGACTTCAAAGGCACCTGGCTAGTTAAGCGTGCCATAAAATTATTTCAAAACAGTGTAAGAATTAACAGGACCACCCAAAGTGTTGATGGAAGAAATTGCAAGAAGAAATATACAGGATGTTTTCTCTACAGCGTCTCAAATTTTCGATTTTTTTTCGAATTTTATGCTGGTCAAGTTGGCCTTGGATTATTGAAACAATGTTACTAAATGTAAAATAAATTAAATTTTACCAAAACATCAACAAATAAAATACTTAAGTCTTAAGTTATCGAGGTTATACATTTGTCAATACGCTTTTTAATGTTACAAACAACATTTTTTAACTCATTTTCTGTTACTGATTGGCAAGCTTCTATTATTTTTTGTTGTAGCTCGTTTGTCTCTAGGGCGATTTTTATATACTCTATCCTTTATCGCACCCCAAAAATAAAAGTCCATCGAGGACAAATCTGGCGATCGAGGGGTCCATCTAATTAATGGACTATTTCTTCCAATCCATCTGCAAGTGGTAAAATTTATTAGTACATTAATCTAAAATCATGTAAGTAGGGTTTCCAATCCCGGTATCCCGGGATCCCGAATCCCGGGATCCCGACAATTTTCAATCCCGAAAGTCTGAAAAAATCCCGAAATCCCGAAAAAATCCCGATTTACTCCCGAATTTTTTACATATTTACATTTGCAGCAATGCTATGAATGCTTGCTTACTGTTCAACCCACCAGTGTGGAATCGGAATGAGTCTTTTCTTCTACGTCATCGCTTGCTACAAGAATAAGATCTCGGCTAGCCGATTCTACCTTAGATGCACGTGTGATGCTCAGAAGCCATATCCGTTCTAAGTTCTATAATTATTTAAATTTTTATTCATAATATCCTCTTTCCGAGTTACCTAATAAACACATTACATATTATATTTCAAAGTTCTTTTATTAAAATAGTCAAAAAATATAAATTATTAGAACCACAAACTATTTTTCTAATTTTTCGGAATTTCGGGATTAATCCCGGGATCCGGGGATTGAAATATAAAATCCCGAAAACCCGAAATTAAATCCCGATCCCGACATTAAATCCCGATCCTGAAATTTGGAGACCCTACATGTAAGTGTAACAATAACAATACCTGCTGTCAAAATTATTATTTAGCCACTCAGTGACAGCTCGAGTTCCATGGATAGGCGCTCCATCTAACTGCATCGTTAAATCTCTTGTTTCTCGCAATGGTAAATCGTCGAGGGCGTTTTGAAAGTCGCCTCTCAAAAATTCCAGAAAGAGCGCACCATTTAGAGGTTGGCGGAAAAATAAAGGTCCTATCACCCTGTGGCCAGTTATCCCACAAAAGACATTTACTTTTTGCAAGAACTGGCTTTTAGTGTGTACAATAAAATGAGGATTTTCTTCCGACCAATAACGTGTATTCTGGGATGAAACAACCCCATTTGTTGTGAAAGTTGCTTCATCGGTAAATAATATATTTTTAGAAAATTAGCATCATTCAGGTATTCCCCTTCCCAAGAAACATTTAAAGTTGCATAAAACACGTGAAGACGTTGTTGCGACCAATAATATAACTTCTCTATAGACGTATCGTCCTTTTTACAACTCCTTTACGACTGAATATGGAAGGTCGGAAACGGGTTTTCATGACTTTTCATACAACTTTTATCTAACTTGATTGGATATGACTTTTATAAGTCCATTAGGTTGTGTAAATTGAAAGATACCTTAAAGTCATAAAGAAGTAGCTCTAAAGTTGTGAAGATCTCTATTAATACCTTCATATTACCTACCAATTGGTCGTAAATATGGAACGTAGTGTTATATTGTACAGTGTTTGCTTGTAATACGAAGACATTTCAATCTGTCTCGGCCGTAAGTGGTAAAAACGAAATTATACTTTGGTGATAATGCAATAAAGCATCTCGGTTTTTGACGATTGTACTCAACGGAATCTATTGCGAATTTTTATTTACTGCGAAAATTATATATATTGCTCGAAAATATACACCACGCCTTTAAAATAATGGAAATTAAAGGAAATGAAAGAAAAAAGGTAAAATATGAACGTACCTACTTTAAATTAAAATTTCAAGTGTTACAGTTGTACAGGATCGTTCGATATGTCGAAAATACATGTTTTCCACTCAAATTTCTATGATTTGTGCCCACAAATTAAATTCGAAGTTTTGCCACTTTCGTAAGACAAACATGGTTGTCCTATTTAACTGAATTTCTGATGGCAAACATGGCCGCCGGTGCTTATATGCCTTAGTAGTTGTAAAACTTCAATCAAACTACTAAGAGGTCATAAATAATTCAAAAACTGTCAAACGACTATTAAGAGGTTATAAAGCGACTAAAAATAAAATTAAAATTACAGAATAAGTATTTATATGCGCATGCGCGTGGAGGGCTGCCTTTAGAAATTTCTGCGGTCCGGGGTAGGTGCCTCGTCAAGTTCGTAGTAGTGCTAGTAGTAGTAGTAGTAGTATAAAAAAATAAAAATTTGTATGACAAAACTGATTTAATTCCAAATTTTTGTAACTGCTCGTCATAACTTCCTGAGCATTTGTATTTGCCCAGTCTTTTGTAAAACTCATAATAATTTTTAACATATGCTGATATGCTTATACTGTAGATATTTATTACTGCTTTACATTTACTGTATGATATATTATGGCACATCATAATATGATACATATTATGATACAATAAATTACGTCTCCTTTTACTAATGACCCTACGAAAGTCGTATAAATGTATTTTATTAAAATTACCACTTACTGGGGTCATATTGAGGTTGAAATTAATATTAACGCGCATGTGCACTACTTTCTTACCGTCATGTTCTCATTTCTATGTCGTATTAAGATCTTGCTTAAAACTGTTCTGCAACATCTATGACTTCCACTTACCTACTGATGGCTTATAATATATTTAAATAGTCTTTTCTTGTGTAGCCCATGTAGCCCCAATGTAGCCCATTATTGTACGATTTTTTCAATAAGTAGGCCTTGGCGAGATGTAAACATCAAACGTCAGAGGCGGAGAAATCGCCCGTCAAAAGTGACCATATATTCAAAACCCGGCCGATAAAGGCTCATTTAACTTTTCGTACACATTGCGAAACTGTTTCCTATAGAAGCGCAATCCTTCAGTATACATATTTTAGTAAATTTGAATATCAATGGCTTTGTTGTGTAGGCTGCACAAGAAGCAGCAGTTTGGTTTTTCTGTCAGAAGGTGCCGTACGTCATTATACTTGTCCTAGGTAGAGCGATCGGTAAAGTCAAGCAACGCCGCGCGTAGTCGGTTCGTGGACGGGTGATCCCTTATTATTATTTTCTTGCCTAATAAAACATTTTTTTTTCCGATTTCAAAAAAAATATAATATGTACCTCGGCACTGAAGTTCTTTTTATGACTCATGTGGTTTATTTGCCTCGGCCAGAGGCCTCAGCAACTAAACTCCACATGAGTCATAAAAAGTTGAACTTCAGTGCCTTGGTACATAAATAACTATTATACGACTATCGCTCCACAAAGTTTTAATGTGGTCAAATTATTTTCTTTACAACCGTCGTACAACTATATTTCTAAAGTCGTAAAAGTTGTTATATTCTCAACGACGGAGACCTCTTTACAACCTTATAATAACCTTTGAAAAACTATATAATGTTGACGTTAAAGTAACCATGTTATGCCTGTTATAAGACTTTGCCACGCTAAATTTTTTTGGGTAGATTTTTTTCCTTAAAAAAAGAAGGATAATATAATTGATAATAATTATTGTTACTTACTCCGTTCCCTGTGGCTGTTTAGAATGATGGTAGATTTGAGAAAACTGCCCGTAGTGGTTGCGGGAGCGTTGCAAAGGTGCCCTAGCTAGACTCGGGTCGTGGAGTCGATGAAAGTTACAGATTCTTTAAATATTCGCGCCACTGACTCAAGAGATCTAAGTCAGAAGATCTACCGCTGTTAAGTAAACCACTACCGGCAATCAACTACAACCACTCGCCGAAGGAACAAAAAAAAGAACATAAACCATATATATTACGTAACGCAAAAAAGGGACTGTTCAATCCATAACACTCTGTATTTAGCAGATTATAAATTAGGGTTTGATGTACACATCAAGTAAACAATGGAAACGGGTCAGTCGTAGGCCCAAAACTATTATTATAGGTACTGATTATAATTATTATTAATTAAAGAAAGCTTCACTAGAATATACACTATGTGAGCGATATTATACCCCCTTGTGATCACAAACCGGTTTACACGAGATGTAATATATTTTGTATAGTATAATAGTATAATAATTGCGATTTAGTTAAACATAATGCGCATACAGGTGTAGCCTTACGGGCCCAATATACAATTTAAAAAAAAACTACCAACCACAAACGTGTATAAAATGACAGGGGATAGAGCTGTCCCTTATAGGAAGAACAAAATAAAATAAATGGTTCTCCGAACACACAAATTAAAAGGTTAGTTTACACAAATAGACGGCACAAACACGGAACAAACTTATCTCGAATTCCTTCCGCGCTGGATCCTCCCAACCATGACAGACGGTGCCTCTCCTCTAGCCGACGGATGGCGTGTTGGCAAGGTTCACACCAGCGACCAACAACAGATCATAAATAACAGATCAGTAGCAGGATAACTGACTCTATGGACGGGAAAATATGCAGAGCAAAGCCAGGTAGTCCACTACTGTTGCTTCGGCAGATAATCTTAGTCAGAGGGGGGGGGGGGGGAAGAGAAGGCCTGTAGATCTAGAGCGGCCTTAATGTAATTGAGGCTCCCTTTCGGAATACCCAATCAATCGACGTGCTTAATGTCGTTCTCGAAACTTCTCGAAGTTCTTCTGCGAAGACGGTGGTCAAAAATCCGGCATAAGCCGTAAGTTGCTTCCAAAATCAACCAAAAACGCAACCAACGTACAAGTAACAGCAAGCAGCAACTTTAGTTATATGTTTCCACTATATCCCATAACGGATTTCCATGAAAAGGAAAAATACGTGGAGAGCACATATATGACCACTACCGTTCGGAACCTGACTTTACAAAAATGGCCAGGTTCGAGTGGGTGCCGAAGATATGACAGAAATTAGCGCGAAAATACTGAGACCAAATAAATATTATTTAAATAATTTTTCTTAATGCAACTCCAATCGAAATAACGTTAACAACACAAGTTAGCTAGTAGAAATATCTAGTGACGATCTGAACAATAAGGCATTCATGAACAAAACAGAAAATTGCTAAATTGGGGGAAAGTATAATATTTAAAAATATACGACGAAAAGAACCGAATTAACTGCCGATTCTAGTTGATAAAAAAAAACCACGGCGAATAACGTGCAGGTAGACTGGCGGGCGGAGCGGTTTGACTTCGAATGACCAGAAATAAATTGCACACAGATGCGCCGCACCAGAGTCTTAGACTCAACTAATAGCCAGGCAAATAAGTAGAAGATATAGATCAAGGAATCTTCTGTAATAGAAAATGCAACGGGAAAAATAAGTTCTATAAAATAAATAAGTTCTGTAAAATAAATTCATAAACCACGCTACCTAAGGTGACATAACCGTGGGTAAAATATATGAAATTCTACTTAACGAAGTCAACCAGCAATATACCTTGATAACTGATAGAAGAATATTAAACTAATTAGGAGGGAGATAATACATTAAAGCAGTAATGCGAATATTAAATTAAGAGCATACCAATTTAGTAATAAATCAATATTCCACTTTTAATTACTAAGAACTATTTTAATTTATTTATTTACATAGATACAGATATATTCCCATTCATATATTGCTATAGTGGACAATAATACTTAAGGTGGATACGTTTATTATATTAATTACAAGATAACAACACTAAAGGAAAGAAATTGGATACTTTTGAATTTTAGAACGTGACAACTTTTATAGAATAATTACTTTCACGATTCGAGTAATTAACATCCTAACAACTACTATAAGACCTATAGTTATTTTGTCTACCCTAAGCGACAATTTTATAACCCTAATACAACTATTTGGACTTAAGATAAATAATTATAACTTAAAATGTTACTTGGGTTGCGCCCACAAACAATATTCGAGTCTTCGTTCCATGTCTCCTACTTCTAACGTGTGCAGAAATTTTGCTTTAAATGCCTTTAATTTATTTATTTTTAAACATTTCCAAATTGTAGATCTTTTCAGCAGCAAATCCCTAACTGCATCATTTAAGGAATTATTAGTATTGTTCCGAAAATATTCTAAAATTTGTTCAAACGGTCTGTTGTTGTTATTACCTCCTCTGATCTTTTTTATAGACAGATTTCCTACAAAACAATAGGTACAATTGCATTTCATTTTATTAATTTTCCAGCTCTTCAACTTCACTTATCCGCTAGATCAAATGTTCTGTTTATTTTTCCTACGGTAGAATAGCGGATATTGCGTTCATGACGCGTATTAAAGATCCTGGCAACTTCACGGTAAGGCACATTTTCACCCGTTAATCTGATAATCTCAATTTTGTCACTCAAAGTTAACGCTTCCATTGTGTATACAAGTTGGCCAAAAATTAAGATTAACAGAACTGTCAAATTTATTGTATTGACTTCTTTTTTAATTTCCATGGCAGATCTGATTTTTGCGAATATTTTTATTAAGAATTTAAACTGTCTGGACAGATTTTTTAAAATTATTACCTAACAAAAACTACAATATTGTTCGTAAACACAAGGGAAATGACTGAATGACTCTTTATATATTTTTTAATTTAATTTATTTTACATTTAGTAACATTGTTTCAATAATCAAAGGCAAACTTGACCAACATAAAATTCGAAAAAAATCGGAAATTTGAGACGCTGTAGAGAAAAACATCCTGTGTATTTCTTCTTGCAATTTCTTCCATCAACACTTCGGGTGGTCCTGTTTATTCTTCTACTGTTTTGAAATAATTCCATGGCACGCTTGACTCGCCAGGTGCCTTTGAAGTCCCTATTTTGCTCAACTTTAACACGGTGTAGAACCGAACACCCTCTACATTTTTTGTTCAAATTTAGTATATGGGGGTTTTGGGGTGTCCTGATTAACGCTGTTTTGTCAGATTTTAAATAAAAAAATCGCTAAATGGTTTTTGTGAAAATCGGGGTATAAAAAAATTTTTAGCCGTCCCTGGATTTGCATTTTGACAAAAGTAAAAACGTCAAAAGGGGCGTTTTTTTAAGAAATTTCGAACAAAAAATGGTTTTTGAAAATATCTCACAAAATACATTTTTTATGTCATTGGAATGCATTTGAAAATCATTAGGAGACATCGATTTTTCATACAAACGAAAAATGTAATTGCGCACCCTTCTGCACGCGAGCGGCGCCTTAAATTCTCTTCATTGGCACATTCATGGTATTTATATTCATATATATCATTGGTATGCATTTGAAAAAACGTTTCGCCTGACTGGTCATGTACCGCCGGTCTAATAAGCTCAACGGCACAGTGTGAAGTTTCGGTGATGTAAGCACTGTGTACTCCTTTACATAAATAATATTCTTTGCTTGCTAGGCTATCGATTCGTGTTCCATTCCATATATGCGTGGAAGGGTTTGTAGGGCAGTATTAGATTAAATCGATTTTGGTCAGTGTATATAGGTAATGGAACTTATTGATAATATCGATATATTTCAGAATCTACCACTGGCACTTCTAAAATAAATGTAATTTTAAGTCCTTTTGAATAACTTTTTATTTCTACTATTTTCTCGAATTTTAAAATGTTTTCCGCAGTGACGTCTAAGCAGTGGCGGCTTGTTCTAAAGGGCACAAGGGCACGTGCCCCACTTAATCACCACGATAAACGGAAAGAAATAAAACACTTAGCATGTGGTTCGGTGCATTATTCTATTTTTACATAGAATTTATAACGATGGTATCAAACTTTCCTTCCGCGGGCGCCAGGCATGCACTACTAACACCCAAAACAGACAAAATTATCTTCCGGGGAACAACTCGCAATGTACCTTTTTCTGGTATGGTTCGGCTGACTTCGGGAATCTTCGCCATACGCGATTATACCGTCGTTTTGGGGCACCGAGCGCCGTGTCTCCAGTGTACGTCTGGCGTCTGGCCAGGGTTTTGCCTGCGTTCTTGTTTTCGGTTTCGGCGCATGGCGCGTGTGTGAATTCTAAGAATTGAGTGAGAAGTGACCTTTATTATCAATGATGGAACCAGCGGAAGTTAATTGTGTGCAAAATCTTTTAAAAAACCCTCTATCATTTGATGAGAAACTTTTAATTAAGAAGAAAGGAAGGCCTATTCCCAATCTTCAAATAAACTACACTTCCGCAAGTAAGACCCGAACTTACAATAGAGTATTCAACAGGAATATCTATGAAAAATACGAGTGGATGTTCAGTTGCAAATAAACTATTTTGTTTTATGTGCTTAATTTTTAAGAATAGTGGAATAAACAAGGGTTGGATGATTTAAAACACATCGCAGAGAGGGCAAAGAAACACGGAAACTCCGTTTCTCACGTGAATTCATGCATGGATTTTAGTGTTCTAGGCAAAATGGACATACGTGAACAGTTAGACAGTGCTTATTTGCTACATAAAATTAAGTCCAACGAAGATGTGGAAAAAATCGTCATATTTTGCGCCGGTTAATTATGTGCATAAAATTTTGCGGAGCCTTTGAATTCTCATTACGAGGCCCTGATGAGACATTGACGTCGGAAAATCCAGGTATTTATGTAGGCTTAATCAACTTTGCAGCTGAATTAGACGCTGTGCTTGCAACACATATGAAAGGTTGAGGTTGAAACTTTTTGGAGAAGCACAATGTCAGAAGATCGACTGAATGCATTGGCAGTCCTATCAATAGAAAAGAAGTTCATTCAATCTATCCCGGATTTTGACAACATAGTTATTGACGTATTTTCCAGCATGAAAAATAGGAGAATGGATTTTATGTACAAAAAATAATAGGTAAGATTTTTCTTGTGCCCACCCTATTTCAGAACTCGCGAGCCGCCACTGCGTCTAAGGGTAGTTTTTCATGTAACAAAGTATGTTCTAAAATTTTGTCAAATATATTGTAAATATTTTGGTAAATTGACACCATTTGATTTATTATCGTATGGATTTGGAAATAATCGAGAAATGAGGTTCAATGATTTGTATTACCTTTTCTAGATGTAATATTCATTCCTTTAAAAGATCTTTATTATGTGTTATATTATTTACTAATTTTTGACATTTATCGATTGTTGTTTGCAAAAGAGATAATTGATGCAACATACCTACTTGTTTTCATATTTTCTTGACTATTGTGTTAATTATTTTTAATTTGAGAATCATATTTTTCAGCGTCGGCTTGGTCTAAATTTCCAGTTATGCATTTTAAAAGTGAACCAATAGCGTTGAAAATACCACGTTTTTGTCTAGGATTTTCGATTAACGAATGAATTTGATTTATTTGTTAGACTATTCGCTTTTCTAAAGTCATCAAAGGACTGAAAGTATTGAAATATTCGTTATGATATTTCGAGTTATTATTAATTTTGCTTATTAAATTATTTGATCGTTTTTTAAGTAAATAAAATTCGTCAAATTGGAGTTAAGTCAAAAACTTGTACTAATGACCAATAGGTAATTTGAAATAGCTTTTGCTGTTCAGAGTTTATATGGTAGGAGTCCAGTATTGGTTCAAGTCGTGGAAAATCACGTCGCTTGCGACGAGGTGGAGGGTAGTCCATCTGAAACGTCGTAAATATCGGGGTTAGAGTCATTGTCATTATTGTCGTCGGAATTTTGCATTATTTTTGTTTCATTTATATGAACAATTACTTTCTTTTTGGTCGTTGAGTGTTCAAATTCAATTTTACTGTTTTCTAAAATGGCAGTTAATTTATAGGGACCTAGAAATTTATATTTTCTAAAATTTATTTGTGGCGCAAATAAATCCATTTAATTTTTAATTGGGTTTTTCGCCACCAAACTGATCGAAAGACAACTTTTTCAAGTTGCCTGGAAAATTCATAAATTCTTAACAGTGAATGAACGAAACTTTAAACGTGTAACTCAAAAAATAACTTCAACAAATTTGTTTTCTGAGCTTTCGGAGAATAAATCTTCCTCCTTTCTCAAAGATCTTGCCACGTCAAAGTGAAGTGACAGATTAATAAATTTCAGGTTAAAATGTCATGACAACATAAACAATAGCCTAGCCACCTGCCTGATATTGTACCCTGTGTTCTATCTAATTATCTAAACTAATTTCTCTTTGAATAAGTGGCAATAATATTTTACTGAATTCCACTGAACATTCAGCAACACAGTTGTCCGTATTTCCTAGAATAAATGCAGATTCTTTAATTTTTCGTCTATTTCCTACTTCTTCTTTAAGAATTGGTTTGGACCTGTCCCACAATATCCTATGATTGTTATTAAAAGAATGTTCACATATTTTTGACTTAGAAATTTGATTTTGCCTGATATAATTTTTATGTTCTTTTAAACGAACGGTAAATGGCCTACAAGTTTCCCCAATATAGAACTTTCCGCATTCACAAGGAATTTTATAAATGCAATTTTTTGAACTTTGTACCTCATTAAATGGTTTCGTTTTAACTATCATCGATCTTAGTGTATTTTTGGTTTTAAATACTGTTCTGACATTAAAACGATTGCCTATGCGTTTTAGCTTTTCTGATAGTCTAGGAATATAAGGAATAATTAAATTTATTGATCGGTCCACCAGATTTATTTCTCTAATTCTATTAGCATTGTTAGTTTGTTGGCAATCCTGAAAAACTTGCTCAACAATTTCAATATTCCTGGACTATCAGATAAGCTAAAACGCATGGGCAATCGTTTTAATGTCAGAACAGTATTTAAAACCGAAAATACACTAAGATCGATGCTAGTTAAAACGAAACCATTTAATGAGGTACAAAGTTAAAAAAATTGCATTTATAAAATTCCTTGTGAATGCGGAAAGTTCTATATTGGGGAGACTTGTAGGCCATTTAACGTTCGTTTAAAAGAACATAAAAATTATATCAGGCAAAATCAAATTTCTAAGTCAAAAATATGTGAACATTCTTTTAATAACAATCATAGGATATTGTGGGACAGGTCCAAACCAATTCTCAAAGCAGAAGTAGGAAATAGACGAAAAATTAAAGAATCTTCATTTATTCTAGGAAATACGGACAAGTGTGTTGCTGAATGTTCAGTGGAATTTAGTAAAATATTATTGCCACTTATTCAAAGAGAAATTAGTATAGATAATTAGATAGAACACAGGGTACAATATCAGGCGGGTGGCTAGGCTATTGTTTATGTTGTCATGACATTTTAACCTGAAATTTATTAATCTGTCACTTCACTTTGACGTGGCAAGATCTTTGAGAAAGGAGGAAGATTATTCTCCGAAAGCTCAGAAAACAAATTTGTTGAAGTTATTTTTTGAGTTACACGTTTAAAGTTTCGTTCATTCACTGTTAAGAATTTATGAATTTTCCAGGCAACTTGAAAAAGTTGTCTTTCGATCAGTTTGGTGGCGAAAAACCCAATTAAAAATTAAATGGACCTAGAAAATTGTTCGATAATTTTGCTGACCGTGATTCAGATTTTTTATAAACATTAGATCCAATTTTTAATTTTAATCCTTTTTTATTTTGATTGATTTTATCAATTATTTTTTGTTTTTTCTGTAATGACCCATTTTTAACCTTTTCGTAGTGTGATAGTTCGATGGTTGTGAATACATTCCGTACAAACTTGATTAGGAATGAAATTCATAGGATCACGAGAATCAGTGGGTCCAAATATAAATTCATAAGGGGCGAAATTTGTGTTTGAATGTATGGTACTATTATATGCAATAACTGTAGCTATATGTGTAAGACTCACTATTTTCTAGTATGTATAATATGTTTTTTTCCCTCCCATGTTAAAAATCATTCTTACCGGACGCATAGCCGAAACAGTTTCCAGTATATTTTGTTAGGCAATTAAGAAAGTTCAACAATCTGTTCTGGCTAAGTTGTTTATAAAACGTAACGCAAAGTTAGCGATACTGAGGATAAAAGGGTATTGATTTCTTCTCCATGGCACACGATGTGTTACAAGATTTGCCTTCACTTGAGTTTTAGTTCCCGAGTAAGAAGCTTAATATTTAAATTGTGCTAATTTTGTGTCAGTGTTGAGCTACACGAAAGAGTTTTCTCACAGGGCATATTTGTTTCTGCATATTTGTTTGTGTTTGTACCGATGTTTTAATATTATTGTGCAAATAATCTGAGTAATGGATATTTTTAATTACTGCTTGTTGACTGTCTTGCCTGTGGTGTTTTGGCAATAGTTATGGTGTTTCTTGTTGATACCTGGAGTAGGTCTGGGACCATTGCACGACTCGTTAAGGTATGTAACAGGGCTCTGTGTCTGGAGGGGACCCTCGCGTTTTGGTGTCCATTGCACTCCTCAGTACAGAGTGATATTGTCAAGTGGTCTAGATCGGAGGTTGCTGTATCAACCTTGGTTATGAGTTATTGACTCAGGTAGCGTGTTTGCTACGGTATTGAGTGAGTACTGTATTGCTCATTGCACAACTCGATACGTTTATTCAGGCACTTTGGATGGGTATAATGTCCATTTACTCATGCATTGTCAGTACGTTGTCGTTACTGGGACAGTCCAACAATCGGGAAATAATTTTATTTGTTTAACTTCAATTAAATTCATTTTAGTGAAATAAGTATGCTCAGGTTTGTTTTATTTATTTCCAGGTTTGCCACTGACTATCCTGGAAACGAGAGTTTGCCAATAGCTCAGTTGTTCTTTTAAAGGTGGTTATCTATTGATTTAATTAGTTTATTATTATTTAATCAATTAATATTAATATCTGGTTAATATCCTGACGTGTCAATAAAATATAAATCATTTCAAATACCTTGAGACAAATCTTTTTCTACATATGGCATTAAGGATAAGACAAAGGATTGCTCTCATGATACAATAAACGAAAGATAAGATTCCGCGCCGGCGACGGTTGGCCTGTGACGTCATTGCGAGCGTTCCAACCGGTGCCGCACCGTAGTATTCCGTTATTCCGCATGCACACGACTATTAAATATCGTCGACGTTTAGTGTCTAAATAATAATTAAAAAACTTTTAATAATGAGGTGTGAGGTGTGCTGTATACCGATGTAATGTGGACAACGAATGCAAAAACTTCGATAAAAATATAAGGTTTTCTACTTTTCCCAAAGACAAAAAATTCTCAAAACATTTTGAGAAAGATGATTATGTAGGTACGTAATCTTCAACACGAACTACTTGGATATTCCCCGAGAAAAGGTCGATTTAGAGCTTTAAAAATGAAGCAGTGCCGTCCAAAAATGTACCAATGCCAAAAAAAGAGCAAAATACTGCAAGAGATTTTCGTTATAAAAAAAGGAATAGAAAACAACTTCTGGAAGAAATTTGCAATGAGTATGTAATTTTCTTAGATATCGTATACCTAATTTTAATATTGAAATATTGAAATGTTTGGGTTTTACATAATACATAATCATGTTTCTATGGAAACTAAACGCCTTTTTTTTCGCTCAAGAATATTCTTCAGAATAAAGGCACTCAACCAAGAATTGAAAAATTTAACGATTTCTAAAAAAGAAAGATGACACAAATTATTAATGAAGAAAAACTAATATAAAAAACTTCTAAAAACTAAAGTCACCTTTCAAACGGACAGTTTCTTGTTTTTTGCTACTTATGGTTAATAAACCTTTTTTGGTTGAAAGTAAACGTACAATATTATTTTTTCAAAATATAATACAACTGTTTTGGCCCATTTATAATGAAGGTTGTGTTTAAAATAAGCTTTTTTAGATTTATTTAATAATTATTAATTTGTAATTAGTTTTTCATTTCACCCAACGCACAAATTTTCCTGTGAAATAGAGAAAATAGGTAAAACGTAATGTTTACCTGCCTCTAACGTATGCATCTCAATAGAAACCACGCTCGCAATGACGTAACTGCGCGCGGCGGTCGATATTCGGACGGCTAGGTATCATACCTTTCCCTCTTTATATCATGGATTGCTCTAATATGTAGAATGAAATCTTTCGATTGGTGAATTTGATTCGTGTGGTGTAAGAAAAACGCCGACCTTTTACTCGAAACAATTTCTATTCACCAAAACGGCACTTTAACAAAGATATTAAATTGACACTACTTCGCAGTTCGAAAGCCAGCAGATTAATAATCCCCTCGTCCGATATTTCTACGTCGCATAAACGTTTTTTTTTGCCTTCTTGCTTCTGCTGGTTTCACATTTGGGTGTAACATTCGGCCATCCTAATCTGATCTGTCCTCAGACTCCTCCAACTGCTCATCTGAAATTTAAATAACTTTTTTTGCACATTATTGGTAAAATTGCGGAGTGTTCGAGTCTATTAAGCCCACCAGTGTGGCATAATTTCCCACCAGACACTCTCCATTATATTGAAACTAGCATGAAAGGGAAATAGTACCTCATAGTATGTACCTGTTCCCATACGACAAAGCGTACATTGGCAGTATTACATAGACTATAGCTTAGGTTGCCACGTAGTGCCTATCATGCAAACATAGTACCTCTTAGCATGTACCTACTTGTTTGTATGACCCACTATTTATGTCCCATTTTACGCTTTCCCTTTTGTATTAAACTAACCTCTAAGAATAATCCAGGGTTTCATCTTATCTGCGGAGATTACTGTTCTTAACTTTCTACAGTTCTCTCTCACATCTTGGACTTCTGTCATTTAGGAGCACCTTGGTTACTTTGAACGGTTGCTGGTTTCCTGACCTTATCAGATCTCTCTTTTTGCCTCCGTTGATCTTGTGTCAATTTTCGTGAAATATTTTCTCGCATCTCCTTCAAATCAGAACGGTTAAGTTCTTGTTGTAGGTACTGCACTTAACACGGGACCTTCGGCAATACTTTTCCCTTTGTACCCAGCTAATGCTTCTTGTGCCGATTGCCGAATTACATGTCGTGTTCATGGAACTTTGGACCTTCTTGATAAAAGTATCCCAGCGATCTTCTTCAGCACCAGCAGCCGTACATGAGAGTGCATTCAAAATTGTACGATTGTATCTCTCACACTGTCCAGTGTCCATTAGCCCGTGGTGTGGCTACGGCATTCAAGATGTGCTTAAGGCCATAAGTTTTGCAAAATGCCTTAAAAGTCGTGGAAGTAAACGCTGTTCCTCTGTCGGATATAATTCTGGTGGGCACCCCAAAGACGTACAGTGGCAGACACTCGAAAGTGAACGATCTACTTCGCTGTTTTCGTTGGAACTCAAGAAGTCGGGCAACACCGTAGCGCCCGTAGCGGCATCATGAATTATTGAACAGGGGGAAGATGATTTATGGCAGGCAAAAAATGCTTCTAGTGGGTTCATATTATAAAGTAAATTTCGAAATGAAAAATATGCAGAAAATTGGGAAAATTGAGAATAAGCAAAATGCTGCTCACATTGAAAATATCTACAGTGTGTTTCACTTTAAGTGGCGATAATTCATTATTTTATAACGGGTCATCATGGTATGCATTGTTTATTATTTTAAGATATGCCTTTTCCATAGCCCACTACGATAACAAAGGCCCCAAAAATGACGAAAGCATGTTTACGAAAAAATCAAATAGCTCTATCGATTTAGCCACCTTTGGAACCTACAAATCCCAAGTTTCAATATCGGAACTTATTCCGAGTGTTCACAATTTAGTGCAAAAAATGAAAAAATCGACTTTTTGAGAGTGCCCTGTGTAAACGTTACTGAGTGTCTTTTCGATTGCCGATGGATTAAGAGTCACATAGTGTATCAATTCACATAACATCATCCGCATAATATGTTGTACAGAGTGTTCATAATAAATACAGAAATACTGAAAAAAAAACGATCCGGCGCGGCGGTTTTGCGCCACGAAGTTTTATAAATAAGTCGATTTTTTTATTCTTCATCGCTAAACATTATTTTTTGGCAAGTCGACTTACCTATTCTTAAATCTTCGTTGCGCATGTAGCACCACCTAACCGATTGAGCTGAAATTTTGCACACACTTCTGTTGCTGGTGACAATACAATCTAATAATACCCAATCATGTAATTTGTTCAAAATAATGGCGGCCGTAACAAGATGGCGGGCTACCTATTTTTTCACAACTTTCTTGACGTAGGTATCAAATGAAAGGGTTCGACGAATATAAAACGATAAGGTGAGTGACGTCATACTAAATACAATATGGCGGCCGCCCCAAGATGGTGGATTACCTATTTCTTCACAACCTACTTTACATGGGTATCAAATGAAAGGGGTTGACGAGTAGAAAACGGTAAGGTGAGTGGCGTCATACTAAATCGAATAAAAAAATCAGCTTGTCCGCATTTCTTTTTTGCACCCCTTAGGAGGCCGTCTAATTTTACTGGATTATATTTATTATGAAGGATGCGGATGATATTGTGTGAATTGATACACTAGGTGACTCTTAATCCATTGGCAATCTAATATTTTGCAACACACTCAGTAGCGTTTGCACAGGGCACTCTTCAAAAATCTTTTTTTTTTTTCATTTTTTGCACTTAAGGTGTGAACACTTTTATAGTAAAAATTTTTTCTAATATGCTGTCATAATTTTAGGGTCTTATTCATTATCGTAGTAGGCTATGGAAAGGCCAAATCTTAAAATAAAGTATACCGGGATGTAGAATATAGCTTTCGGAGTACTATATTTTTAAAAAAAGTTTTCGCAAATTGGCCGACCCGTTATAAAATAATGAATTGTCGCTGCGTAAAGTGAAACACTGTATTTACTTTTTGATGTTTTAGATTTATTGTAATATGCATGTTACGGACGACGTGAAGACGAAGACTTTTTAAAAAAACTTTTATTTGAGTAACGCGAGTTACAGAGTTTAGCTTAGACTACAGACAAGACTAGAATTGACACTCTTACTTTACTAGCTCCTATTTATACAGATCTGTTATGCTGAGGTGTTGTGGTTCTCATGGGAAAAGAATATAATAAACAAAGGGAAGATCAAATTCTGCAATTCTTGCAGTAAGCAAGTTTTAACAATACTCAAAAGGAATATGATATGTTCTAGTAATCATTCTAGAACAATATACAATGGAAAATGATATCTTTGTAGTAAGCATCTTGAACAATAGAGAATGAGAACATAATATCCAACAGTAAACAGAATCAAGGGTAAAAACAAGGTTATGATCAAGGTGATGCTTGAGGTCGGATATAACACCTTCCCCCTTATATTAAAAATTTGTGTTAACAAATTTTGACATTAAATTAGGCATATGTTTTAGTATTAGAATTTAGTTCAATTTCTTCTTCTTCGCGAGGTTCGTCCAATCTATACGAACTTCTTCTTTTGACAGTAACAAATTTTCTTAAATTTTGAAAAACGCGATTTCGAGTTCTAGGAGGTTGTGGAGGATCGTCTCCGTTATTAGTAGTAATAATGCCTATTTTAATGTTCGTAGACTTTTTACATTTAAAATAAAAGTACAAAATAACTAAAAGTATGATTAAAGTAATGGATAGATATGTCAATATTGGCGTATACTTATTTACAGTTGGTTCGTTAATAATATTATCAAGATCCTTAGCATATTCGTCTAATTTATGCTTTGCGACATTTAAATCGTCATAATTAAATTTATTTAGTTGTAAAGGTTTTAAGTCAGGAAATTTTAGTTTATTTGGAGTTTCTTTGCAACATTCAAATGGTATATTAATTGGGTGAAATTTATAGGTTTGATTAGATTTATTTAAATTTTTCGTGTGAACTTTAGTACTTCCAATATAGGCAATGCATTCGGATTTTAACGTTAAAATTGAAGTTTTGTCTAGCATTATAGTCAAAGGATTTTGATTTTTACACTTAATAGTTATAGGAAATATTTCACTTAAAATTATTAACCATTGATTCTCTTGAATCAATTGTACATTGTAACTTTCAATTGAAATTGTGACTATGTCACAAGTATTAGGTAAATGGGTTTTTACCTCTAATAATTGAGCTTCACATCTTGAATGTGAGTCAATAGGAGTAGGATATAAATCTTTGCACATTATTAAATCAAATGCTAGTTCTTTACAATTTTTTATATCATAGAGAATTACATAGAGAGTTGGGTCATCGCTTTTTGCTACAAATATAGTATCAGTGGATACCATGTGATAAAATCCAGTTTTATTGTCGAAAATTGGAATAGGATAAATTCTATAAAGAGTATACCATTGAGGTTCTACTAAAGGAATGTCTAATATAAAAACAAGCCTATTTTCTGTTTGAAAAACCTTTAGTTCTATAAAATCAAGATAAGTTGCAACATTTAGAAGTTGAGGAGTTGAGGGCAAATTATTTTTATTTAAAGTCTGAGCGATTATTTGCAAGTGATGAACCAAGTCTTCGGGAGTTATAACTGATGTGTGAATGATATGTAGTTTTGCAAAAGTAATAGAGTTTAGAATGTCATTTAAATTGCTTTCGATAAAGGTATAGGATTCTAGGAGTCTTTCGGCCATCTCTAAAACTTGTAATTTTGCAGTGTAATAGTAAAAATTATATTATAAATGTAATTTTCGATTTGTTTTATGTCATCATTAAAAGTAATTTCATCAATTTGTAATTTGTTGAGTCATTAAAATTTTTGATAACTGAAGTAGTTACTAAAATTTGTTTCTTCATTAATTTTTCTAATTCGTGTTCGTCTCTGTTAATTTTGTCGATACAATCGTTATAATACTGTCCGTCTGAAGCGTCTAAATTTCCGGTAATAAATTTCCAAACTGACCCTAAACCATTAATTAAACCTCTTTTGTATCTGTTTACATCAATAGCTAATTCTTCAAATTTGAGCGCAATGTTTTCGGAAAGTTGATTTAGTAAAGTGAGATGTGACTTAACTTCGCTTAGAAAGGCGGCCATTCGTACGTCTTTTGGTTGAATTATAAATTGCATATTTTCTAAAATTTTATTATTATTTTCGAATGTTGTTTTCAGAGATAAAATGTCTTTATACACCAATAAACTCCACTTGTCATTAGAAATTTTGAGTCCGGATTGCTCTTGATAGAACACGCCTATGGTGTTATTAATTGGTCGCAGTGTATATTGTGCCATAGCGGTAGCGAACAAAGAAAATCTGTAACGAAGTTTCAGAATTAGGAACTTGGTTCAATATAACAAATTATTTTAATATCAGTATTTTTGAAAATATATTTGATCATAGGGAGAACTGTGTCCCAATCTAATTTGTCTAATCCACAGGCTAACTTGGGGATGGCTATAACTTTATCTTTTTCATCAGTGCTCTCGAGACAAATTGTTCGTAATTCCTTTAAGCAATTAAATAAATTAGCATAAGTTGGTTTATAGTAGAAAAATTCTTTAGTTATTAAATAATAAATATTTCTTGTCGGAAGTTGAAGTACTGCTATTTCACCAATTGACTTATTTTGATTTTTAGTTCATCTACGTGTCCAAATTTATTCTTAAATTCTTTTGCAATCCCTGCATTCATTTATAAATCTTTAGATACACAGTGAGCTAATGAAATATTTTCAGGGGCATCAAATAAATTGCCCAGTTCAATGGAAACGTTATTATTTTCGATCTAGAGTATAAAATAATTCTTTAACCGTTAGTTATTCTTCCTCCAATTCGTGACATTTCTTTGGCATATCAAAATTCATTTTTGTAGTTTGGTTAGTAACTGGGTTATGTAGCAAAGCTGAATTCGTATAAATTTCTTTAATTTTATAGGGTCCATTAAATTTGTTAGCTAGTTTATTTTTTATTTGGGACTCCTTGACATAAACCTTTTCTCCTACGCGAAATTGTCGCTGCTCCGAAACGTGTGTATCAAATCGCTGTTTTGCCTTTTGCTTGCGCATATCCGTACGCTTTCTTGCCACTTCATAATAATGCTTTATTTTATTGTTTAAATCGCGAACGTACTTAGAGATTAATTCTTGCTGGAGGTCGAGACGAGGTGTGACCGAATAGCAATTCGTAAGGAGTAAAGCCGTGTGTTTTATTTATAGAATTGTTATATGCTATACAAGCGTAAGGAAGCATTTGAAATGGGTGTTTGTTAGGATTTTCTGTACTACACGCGCGTATCATTTCAGTTAAGGTAGCATGGAATCTTTCTAAAGAACCATTTGATTGCGGATGACTAACACTAGAGAAAGTTAATTTTATATTGTATAATTTAAAAAGATCTTTCATTAATTGATTATTAAATTCTTTACCTACATCGCAATGGATTCTTAAAGGAGTTCCAAAATGTTGAAAATAGAGTAAAAGAGCGTTTACTACAGATCTCGCTGTTTTATTAGGAAGTGCATAAGCCTGGGTAAATTTTGTCAGTTCGTCTCTTATGGTAAGGATATTATTTTTCACTGGGATTTCTAGAATGTCAATATTTATTCTTTCGAAAGGAGTTTTAGGAGTTTCGGTAATGACTAAGGGACTGTCCAAGTTTTGTCTACAAATTTTTGTCTTTTGGCAGATTTCGCACTGGCAAATAAATGTTTCAACGTCTTTAGTTAGTCCTGTCCAATTATATTTTTGTTTGATGCGTCTAATTGTTTCGTTTACTCCTCGATGTAAGTTTGTCTTGCCTGAATGAAATTGATCTATTATTATAGGTATTTGGTCTTCGTCTGGTATAGTCACAATGTTCTGACAAATTGTTAATTGAAAGTTTTTGTCTGAGAACAAAAAATTAAACATTTCTAAAATTGGAAAGTCTGGATTGTTTTCAATGTAATAAGTTTTATTTTAGATCTTTACTGCAATACAGAGATGTGAAGGGTACTTGTATTGCGGTTTCAAAATTAAAAGGAACAGGAATTATATAATATTTTCTTTTAGCTACGGTTTGACTGGAAAGAACATTTGCTTTATTATAGTTAAAATCAGGATTTAGCTCAAGTAAATCATCAATAACTTTTTCGTGAAGGTCTGTTAATTTGTCTTGTTGAAAAATTAGTACAATGTCTTTGTGTGTTTTGTCTAAAAGTTGATTATTTGTGTATTGGATTTTAGAATAGTCGATCATTAAAGTCGTCTTGTATAAATCAAAAAATCTGTCAAATTCATTACAGATTATAGCAATTTCGTCAGTCTCATTATTGTCAATAGGCGGGTCAATGTCTTGAGGATTATCATGGGAAGTAGATGGTTCGTCTAGGGAAGTATGAAAGGAAACGGCTTCTTTTATATGATTGATTTTGATTCGAGATAAAGCGTCGGCATTTCCATTAATTTTTCCAGGTTTATAAATTATTTGATAATTATATTCTTCTAATTTAAGTCGCCAACGTGCTAAACGACTACCGGGATCTTTTATTGAGAAAAGCCAGGTTAAAGGTCTATGATCTGTAACCAATAAGAATTTTCGTAAGAAAAGATAAGGTCTATAGTTTTTTACGGCAGCAATTATTGCCAAAAGTTCTTTCTCTATAACGCTATATTTCATTTCTGCTGGACTTAAGGTTCTTGAAAAGTATGCTATGGGAAGATCATTTCCAACAGGTCCTTGCGAAAGTACCGCGCCTACAGCAAAAGCGCTTGCATCTGTAGTTAAAATAAATTCTTTTTCAAAATTAGGATATATTAGAATTGGTGAAGTTATTAATGAATTTTTAAGTTGTTCGAAAGATTCACGACAATCTTCATCAAAAATAAATGGTACGTCTTTTCTTAAAAGTCGAGTTAAAGGCTTTGTCATTTTTGCGAAATTTGGAATAAACTTCCTGTAGTAACCAGTAAGACCCAAAAATTGTTTAATTTTGTTTAGTATTGGCAGGTTGAGGAAAATCGATAACAGCTTGTACCTTTTGTGGATTTGGTTTAAGCCCTTCAGGTGTAATAACATGTCCTAAATAAATTACTTCTTTTCGTAAGAATTCACACTTATCTGGCTGTATTTTTAGATTTGAATTTCTTAATCTTTGAAAAACTTCAGTAATACGAGAGATATGCTCATTAATTGTGGAAGAATAAATAATAATGTCGTCCATGTAAACTAAGCACTTTTCGTTTTGTATCCCCATTAGTATATTATCCATAACCCTCTGAAAAATTGAGGGCGCATTACGAAGGCCAAAGGGCATACGTAAATATTCAAAATGACCATTTTCAACGGAAAAAGCAGTTTTCGAAATGTCTTCTGGATTCATTTCAATTTGTTGAAAACCAGAAGCCAAATCTAAAGTAGTAAAATAATGGCAATTACCCAACTGATCTAATATATCTGAAATATTAGGCAGTGGATACCTGTCATTAACTGTTAATTCATTTAATTTCCGATAATCAATTACGATTCTCCATTTTTGTTTGCCTGAAGCGTCTAATTTTTTTGGAACTACCCATACTGGGGACGACCATGGTGAAACAGAAGGTCTAATTATTCCTTGAGAAAGCATTTTATTAATTTGTGTTTTTACTTCTTCCTTGTGAACTTGTGGATACCGATAGAATTTAGTAAAAATTGGCTTAGCGTCGCCTGTATCGATAGTATGTTTTATTTCATTAGTGAAACTTAGGAAATCTCCGTCAAAGTAAAATATATCTTCAAAATTCAAGCATAAATTAGTAATTAATTCTTTTTCTTCTTCATTTAAATGTTCTAGCCTTAATGATTCTTTTATTTCTTCTACTCTGCTTTTCGTTTTATTAAAATTACAAATAATATTAGTACTAGCGTTCGTTTCTTTAATGTAAGGCTCAAATTCAAATTCTTCGAAACAAATATCCTTTGTTATGGCATTAGCGTTTAATATTGTCGTATAAAAATTACCGTCTTCGTTTATTTTTACTATAGCATTTGGCACGTATACCTTTTCTACTCGTTGTGCGCATAAAATCATTTCTTTATTCGTATATCTATTCGTATGAAACTTGCATATTTTTTCGCAACGCGGTTCTATCGTAACCTTATTTATATTATAACTCGTATTTTCTCTTTCAAAATTATTTAGATTTTCCGTATAATCATTATTATTATTATTATTTCGTTCATAAGCGTTTATATGGAGGCTGTCGTACTTTTCGTCAACATTAACTTGTCTTTTATAAACGACTCGATTATTATTATCATTATTATTCGTTAACTCGTTTAATTCATCTCCGTCTTTAAGTAATTCGTGTACGTTATAGTACGTAATTAATTGTTTATTCCTAAAATCTACTACTGCACCGTACCTTTCTAAAAAGTCAGCGCCTAAAATTCCGTCGAATCCTATATCTAGATCGCAAATATAAACTTTATGGGGAGAAAGAGGACCCGTAAAAGAAACAAATACCGCTTCAGTAATAGGAATTGATTGGCCAGAAATACCTTCAATTTGAAAATTTTCTGGACATCGATTTAAAAATTGCTGAACCGTCTCTGGTTTGAAAATTGAAATACCAGCTCCTGTGTCAATTAAAATTTTGTACTTATCGGTATTATCTTTAATATAATATAAGTTACTATTGTCAACGGTACTTATGCAAACGTTTGGTCCGTATTGGTCATACCAAGATTCTTGAAGTTCGGAATAGGATTCTGGTCCGAGGCTGTTAATTGAAAATTTTCGCTTTGGCCCAGATAATGTTGTTGGGGAGTTCTATTTTGGTTATTTGAATTTGAATTTGGGAATCTAGGAGTAAAATTTTGATTAGAAGGCTGGAAACCAGAATTATTATTAAAAGTTCTGGGGAAGTTATTTCTTGGAGCATTATTAGAAAAATTTCTAGGAGGTTGATTTCTTGGTTGGAAGTTTTGAGGGTGGTTCCTAGGTTGGAAAGAAGGAGTTTGAAAATTATTTTGCTGAGGAAAAGATGGTCTTTGATGGAACCTATTTTGGGAGAAATTATTTCTTTGGGATTTTTTCTTTAAATTGTTAGAGAAGCTAGAAGGATTTGGACCATTTCTGTAATAATTATTTTGATTTTTTGTTCGACATTCATTGATAGTATGTCCATTTTTTTTGCAATAATTACAAAATTTTGGTAGTTCTTCATTATTATTGAAGACTGGTACACGATTTTGCCTCTGAAATTTTTGATTTTCAAAATAAGAAAGTTGCAATTCTCTCTTAATTAAAGCTATAGCATCCATCATGTTTGGTGGATTGCTAGCACGAATTAGTTGCCCTATTCTTGGTTCTAGACCTGTCAAAACTGTATTTAGACACATGCTATCGATTAATGTAGCTTGCGATTCTTTTTGTTCCCTAGTGAGAAGGCTTTGTTTTCCTATTGCGGCATACATTTTTGAGCAGTGAGTTTGAACTCTGCCTACAAAAGTCAAAGCATTTTCATTTTGAGATTGACACATTCTTTGTAAATCTTGAATTAATGAAGTTAGATCGCGAGGATCTCCGAAATGAACGTTAAGTAATTGTTTGATTTCGCGCCAGGTACTCAAATCTCTTGAATTGATAAGTTGGGCTGCACGTCCCTTTAATTGTTTTTTTATTTTTATTACTAGTAAAATGGCTTGATCGCCAACAGTCATTTGCATGGCCCTATCACATGCAATGATAAAAGTATTTAAATTGATTTGATCCCCATCGTATTCAGGGATGATAGAAAATATTTCGCTTCATTTAAATGGTACTTCGTGGTTATTTGAAGCGTTTGCTTCATTGTTTACATTAGAGTTTATAGCCTCGTTATTCGGCATGTTGAAATGAAAAGGTAATATCGTTATAACGTAGAAAGTTCAATAATAGCAACGTAGAAAGTAGAAAATCACAAATAAAATTCACTTCAAGTTTTTCACTTACAATAGAAGTAACTTCATGCTCGCTAGATGTCGTTGATGCTGCTGTTGTTGCTGGATGCTGGCCTCAGGAGACTGTCCTTCTTAGTGCCTCCGGATCTCCCTGTCGAAGACCCTTTTCAGCTGGCTCCAATCGTAGTGGTGTGGTGACCCCCGAGGAGACTGTCCTTCTAAGTGCCTCCGGATCTCCCTCGTTGAAGACCCTTTTATCGAGGATCCCACTTCTGATACCAAATTGTTACGGGCGACGTGAAGACGAAGACTTTTTAAAAAAACTTTTATCTGAGTAACGCGAGTTACAGAGTTTCGGCTTAGACTACAGACAAGACTAGAATTGACACTCTTACTTTACTAGGTCCTATTTATACAGATCTGTTATGCTGAGGTGTTGTGGTTCTCATGGGAAAAGAATATAATAAACAAAGGGAAGATCAAATTCTGCATTTCTTGCAGTAAGCAAGTTTTAACAATACTCAAAAGGAATATGATATGTTCTAGTAATCATTCTAGGACAATATACAATGGAAAATGATATCTTTGTAGTAAGCATCTTAAACAATAGAGAATGAGAACATAATATCCAACAGTAAACAGAATCAAGGGTAAAAACAAGGTTATGATCAAGGTGATGCTTGAGGTCGGATATAACATGCATGTGAATATAAAAGAAGCTCTTAAATATAATATGTTAGTATACAAATCAATAAATAAACTAATAAATATGTCGATATATACACCTGAGGTATAAATTGTTAATATTTTGAGTGTCTACCTCTTTTGGTAATAACTTGTCTCAATCTTCGTTTCATTGAATTTACCAATTGTTGACAATATTCTATTGTAACAACTTCTTCCCATGCTTGTTGGATTCTGTTTCATAAATCTTCTTCGGTATCAGGAATAAAATTTTGTAAATATATATTTCGCACTAGTAGTCCCCAAACGTTCTCGATTGGATTCAAATCCGGGCTCCTTGCAGGCCACTCTAATTTTGAAATATTTTCATCTTCAAACCATTGGAACACTAATCTTGCTGTGTGTACAGACGAGTTATCTTGCTGAAATATGTATCCCTCTGCTCTGGATAAAGAACGGATGCGGAAGGAACTATTACATTTTCCAGAATATCCTTATAGTGGTTTGCATTTAGTCTACCATCCACTTTCAAGAAAACACCTGGACCTCTGTAGCTTATCCACGCCCATATATGCACGGAAAATCTTCCAGATCTCGCTTTTTCGCATATGTATTGGGCATCAAATCGACTGCTGTGGCTTGGGCGATACACACTTAACTTGCCATTGTGGAACCTTTGGAATACTTTCTCGTCGCTGAATAATATATTGTTCCAATATTCCTGAGGGTGACTATGGAAATTACAAGGCGTTGGTGATTGTTACCTTCTGTTAGCTTAAGCTTGTTCGCTGCTCTGCGGTGAACTAATTCGCTGTCACTTTTAATTCTTCTTCTTGCCGTTCGTGGGCAACATGGGAAATTAGTTGCCCTTGATGCTTGGACCACTGAGGCAAATGGGTTGTCTCTGCAGTATTGCACAAGGGCTTGATCTTTGGCACCCGTGGACCATCTTCTATGACCACCTCTGTGTAGATTTTCGACCCTTCCTGTCTCTTCATATTTGGCTTTCAGTTTCCAAACTGTGTTTTTCGAAACCCGAAACTCTTCTGCAATGCGGGATGTGGCCCAGCCATCTTCCGACCTGGTAACAATTCTTACTTTTATATCTGTGGTAAGCCTGGGCATGTTCATGCGGAAGCAACAGAGATGTGAAGGGATATAATAATTTAACCCCCTTTGATCATCGTTATATATAGGTGTTTTATTACCCAAGATATTTCCAGAAATATTGTTTTTAATTAAAATTACCTGTATTAATCCGGATTAGAGTAATATTTATCTTTCCTTTCTACCTACATATTACATTATTTGTATGGATTAACCTATTATTTACAAGAAATGGCTTGTGGCATATGGGACAAAATGCTTTGGTAATTGGCAATACCAAACTAGTATCCAATATTTAATGGAAATTATGTATGGGTCTTTCGGAGGTGTGCAGACCACGACAGGTTCCTGTTTCGGGCTTGTTGGCCCTCATCAGGCAGACATAGCGCACCTCAACCGAAAGACCCAGATACGTTGGCTAAGTGGAAAAGGAAATAGTACAGTGCGGTGAGCATTTACCATCCAATGCCATCTAGCTGGTACGTAAGCACACGAGGATTGAAACTCACGATTCGATCCGTGTTGATTTCTATATATTAGAAGATACTCGGTGATGAATCAAACGAGTTTCTTGCTTTTTCTACCGCGCCGCGCCGCTTTGCCGAGTTCTTTTTATATGTCGATCGACCGGTCGATATATACACACTCACATTGCTTTGGTTTTGGCAGTACCAGCTAGATGGCGTTGGATGTTAAATGCTCACCACATTATACTAGTTCCTTTTCCACTAAGCCAACGTGTTTGGGTCTTTTCGGCTGAGGTGCGCTACGTCTGCCTGATGAGGGCCAACAAGCCCGAAACAGGTACCTGTCGTGGTCTGCACACCTCCGAAAGACCCATACACAATTTCCATTAGATATTGGAAACTAGTTTGGTGTTGCCAATTACCAAAGCATTTTGTCCCATATGCCACAAGCCAATTTTTTTAAAATTATAATGGGGACACTAAATATTCATTCTATTATTTACATTTTACGATAAGTTGAACTATTTTTGAAATATTTTGAGTTATATAGCACATCTAAAAATAATCTGTTGTCCCTAAAATTATAGATAAACCTAAATTATTCAAGAAGGGTAGGTAAACTCTTCTCTTAATTCTCTTTATTTATAAACTACCAATATAAATTATAATATATAATATTATATAGGTATATATTATTTGTTCGTATTGTATGCGCTGCCATACCGTTAATCCCATTGCGATAAAACTTTGTCAACTTATTGTTCGCACTTGCGCGAAGCTTATAGGCGTAGTACAATTAACTTGCACTAGGTGGCGCGCGTGTCGTACGGCGAAATGTATCCTAATTCTAATACTAATTCTAATTTCTTCTGCGGCAGCAACGTGCCGTGTACCAGCTAGTATATAATTATTATAAATTATACGGGTGTAACTGAACTGAGGCTCCCAGTTGCGGAGATACAAGGTGTTATTAAAATTAATTAGTTCAGAAAAATATGAATACCCTGTATAATCGCATTTTTTAAGTTTGTTTTGAGTGGTGAATCCAAAGGTTAACAAAAAGTATCTCTTAGTATTTTTTCATATTCGCAACCGTTTCTTAATTATTTTCAAAGAACGGCAATGCTGCAATAAGCAAGTCATATTTAAGAATAAATCTAGCAATCTGTGGATGTCAATTAAACTTTATTTAACAAAATACGAAAGCAAAAACGATAATAAAAGACACGTAACGCTATTTGAAAATTATTAAATGTGTATTTTTCTCTAAACATCTACGCTCTGTATAAAAAACTATGGCCCGTAGGAGAAAAATATATATGAAGAAGTGCTCTTATTTCGACTCCAAAAATACGTGGTTTCATTTTTGACCATCAGTTTTATTGTGCATTATTGTGCCCCTATACAAATTTTCAGAAACATATCACGATGTTCGTTTTTTCTTAATTATTTCTCTTCAAATCGGTACTTGACATTTTTCCCGCAAATAACCGCAGAAACTTATTTAGTGGTTGCTCTCCTACTAAATCATAACAATACAAATAAATTTCAATGCAAAGTTAAGGAGAAACATGAGATTTTTTTAAAATAGCTATTGTGTAAGAACGCAATCTTGGTGTAAAGACTCTTTCGTTTTAAGATAAGTTTATTCCCTGGGCCAATGTTGTAATATTTTTACATAAATCCATATTTTGAAATTCTGTGAAACAAAATTAATTAAAAGATATAGTTTTGTATCGAAAAAAACCTAATGTTTTGATAATGTCCAGTAGCTTACGAATAAATTATTAAATTAATATGTCCCATACTTTTCAAACCAAGTAACAATACGAGTAAAAGCCGAACAATTAGTGGGTTTCATAGAGGTTTTAGCATTTCAACATTGCCAACTAAATAATAATTATTATAAATATTTGGCTAAATAAGGGTAATGTTAGGTAGATACTTGATATTCCTGGAATTGAAACTGAATCCATAAAATTCTATTCAAAACCTTATAATTTTGTTTCAATGAATTTCAAAATATGTATGTATTTTATTTAAAAATATTACAACACTGACCCAGGAAATATACCTATCTTAAAATGAAAGAGTCTTTGCACCAAGATTGCTATTTTAAAAAATAGCTTTTTTAAAAAATCTCATGTTTCTCCTTAACTTTGCATTGAAATTGACTTATATTGTTATGATTTAGTAGGAGAGCGACCACTAAATAAGTTTCTTCGGTTATTTGCGGGAAAAAAAATCGAGTACCGATTTGAAGAGAAATAATTAAGAATAAACGATCGTGATGTCCTTCTTAATAACTTTTTCCGATATTTTCAAGGCAAACCTGTTTTTTTTTCAATTTTTTATTTTAAATGTCAAATTTGACACGCATGGGCTGTGACGTCTCGACCCTCTTTAGGCGCAATAGTGTAAACAAAACATGCACCAACATATTCCAAAATCAGATTTTCAAATAATAGAATAATACAAATTTTTCTCATTTGGTGCAAACTTTATGAATAGCACTGTATATACTTGGAGTGCATTTGAGCTAATTTTAAGGTTTTATGCGAGTTTTAGATATATTTTTTACGAAAAAAAAAAAATGAAAAATCAATATACCGTGTCCCCAGATTGTTTGGACGACGCTTGTAAACGACAAAAAAGTTTCGAGTTGAAATTTGGGATCTTGGAGTTCAGTCCTGCTTGGTTTGAAACTAATTTGTGACATAATTTTACTTTCGAAAAACCACGTATGACTTGGAAATAAAAAAAAACAATTTTTTACACTAGTAAAATTTTCGTAGTTTTGCAACAAAATTTTATGATGGAAACTTGTTCTGAATGAAAGCCTGAGTAGGTTTGCAAAATTTCAAAAGTATAGGCCTACTTTGATTTTTGACCTTCTTTCAGTTTTTTAAGTGCCCTTTCTGAAGTTTTCACCTAAAAATATGGTAATTATTGAATATAGTGTATGCACCGCCCGATTTTCTTGAAATTTTGGCTACCCCCCTATTTTCGGGGTCCCTGAACACGAATCTGGTCTCAGCTTCTTGAGGCCGGACGTAGTTTCCAAAAAAATGAATTTTAAAATTTCCTTTTGACACCCCACTTTTCGCGGCGCTATTTGTGGCTCTTATCGGGATGAATTTTTATTGTGCGCAGCTCAAACTAATCACCACACTATTTTGCACCTTCTGCAGCATCGAAAGTTCGCGAAAAGCCGCGGAAAAACCGAAATTTTGAAAGATTTATGCCGTGTTTACGCCCGGCGCGCGCCGATCGTCGGGCGAAAACAGATTGCGTTCTTACACAATAGCTATTTTAAAAAAATCTCATGTTTCTCCTTAACTTTGCATTGAAATTTATTTGTATTGTTATGATTTAGTAGGAGAGCAACCACTAAATAAGTTTCTGCGGTTATTTGCGGGAAAAATGTCAAGTACCGATTTGAAGAGAAATAATTAAGAAAAAACGAACATCGTGATATGTTTCTGAAAATTTGTATAGGGGCACAATAATGCAATACAAACACATTTTCTTAATAACTTTTTCCGATATTTTCAAGGCAAACCCGATTTTTTGCAATTTTTTATTTTAAATGTCGAATATGACAGGAATTGACTGTGATGGCATGACCCTCTTTAGGTGCAATAGTGTAATAAACAAAACATGCACCAACACATCCCAAAATCAGATTCTCAGAAAATATAATAATACATTTTTTTCCCATTTGGTGCAAACTTTATGAATAGCACTGTATAATATTACAGGGTGTAACTGAACTGATGGTCAAAAATGAAACCACGTATTTTTGGAGTCGAAATAAGAGCACTTCTTCATATATATTTTTCTCCTACGGGCCATAGTTTTTTATACAGAGCGTAGATGTTTAGAGAAAAATACACATTTAATAATTTTCAAATAGCGTTACGTGTCTTTTATTATCGTTTTTGCTTTCGTATTTTGTTAAATAAAGTTTAATTGACATCCACAGATTGCTAGATTTATTCTTAAAAATGACTTGCTTATTGCAGCATTGCCGTTCTTTGAAAATAATTAAGAAACGGTTGCGAATATGAAAAAATACTAAGAGATACTTTTTGTTAACCTTTGGATTCACCACTCAAAACAAACTTAAAAAATGCGATTATACAGGGTATTCATATTTTTCTGAACTAACTAATTTTAATAACACCCTGTATCTCCGCAACTGGGAGCCTCAGTTCAGTTACACCCGTATAATTTATAATAATTATATACTAGCTGGTACACAGCGCGTTGCTGCCGCAGAATAAATTAGAATTAGTATTAGAATTAGAATACATTTCGCCGTACGACACGCGCGCCACCTAGTGCAAGTTAATTGTACTACAAAGTTAACAAAAAGAAATAACTAGTAACCGCATACACGTGTTTTATGCTACTTGGCAATCATCAGTACGGTGTAACATTAACCAAATCAAAAGATAGGCATGATTTGGGAAGCAACAAATGAAGTCCAGGCAGGAGCCAACAGCACATTTGAAGCTTCAGTCAGCACATCCCCTATTTTGGGCCTTGTTAACTTTGAGTGTTTGCCCATTATCACCTTTTCTTGTAATTATTACATTTACACTCGCTAATCTTACATCCTTATTGTCATTGTATCTTGGGCTATGAAGTTTTCCACGCAGGTCGCTTTAGCAGCCTCCGTGGCGATGTTAGTACAAGTCTCGAATTGGGGATGTGCTGATTGAAGCTGCAAATGTGCTGTTGGCTCCTGCCTGGACTTCATTTGTTGCTTCCCAAATCATGCCTATCTTTTGATTTGGTTAATGTTACACCGTACTGATGATTGCCAAATAGCATGAAACACGTGTATGCGGTTACTAGTTATTTCTTTTTGTTAACTTTGAGTGTTTGCCCATTTTCACCTTTTCTTATATAATATTATATATTATATACAATTATTTACAATTATACAAACAATTATATACAATTGGTAGTTTATAAATAAAGAGAATTAAGAGAAGAATTTACCTACCCTTCTTGAATAATTTAGGTTTATCTTTAATTTTAGGGACAACAGATTATTTTAAGATGTGTTATATAACTCAAAATATTTCAAAAATAGTTCAACTTATCGTAAAATGTAAATAATAGAATGAATATTTAGTGTCTCATTATAATTTTAAAAGAAATGGCTTGTGGCATATGGGACAAAATGCTTGAAATTTTGGCTACCGCCCTATTTTCGGGGTCCCTGAACACGAATCTGACCTCAGCTTCTTGAGGCCGGACGTAGTTTCCGAGAAAATGAATTTTCAAATTTCCTTTTGACACCCCACTTTTCGCGGCGCTATTTGTGGCTCTTATCGGGATGCATTTTTACTGTGCGCAGCTCAAACTAATCACCACACTATTTTGCACCTTCTGCAGCATCGAAAGTTCGCGAAAAGCCGCGGAAAAACCGAAATTTTGAAAGATTTATGCCGTGTTTACGCCCGGCCCGGCCGCTGTTTTCGCCCGACGATCGGCGCGCGCCGGGCGTAAACACGGCATAAATCTTTCAAAATTTCGGTTTTTCCGCGGCTTTTCGCGAACTTTCGATGCTACAGAAGGTACAAAATAGGGTGGTGATCAGTTTGAGCTGCGTACACTAAAAATTTATCCGGATTATAACCACACATATCGCCGTGAAAAGTGGGGTGTCAAAAGGAAATTTGAAAATTTATTTTCTCGGAAACTATGTCCGACCTCAAAACACCGAGGTCAGATTCGTGTTCAGGGACCTCGAAAATAGGGGGGTAGCCAAAAGGTTGGGCCCACACCTTCTCGTGGTCTTTGCCGAACAATAACATTTTCTCTTTGGAAGTAGATAGCAAACAGATTTAAGAGCATTTACCCATATTATGCTAGATTGTGGACTTCTATCAACACCAATTTAAATAATGTTATTGACAAAGCTGGACCCTAATAAATTTAATGTTTAATTTTTAACATTTTTATTCACTCCTGTGGATTATGAGAGCAAGCGCTCCAGTTTTCTGCTCTTAATATCGATGGCACTTTAAGTCAACGCCCCTCCCACTAGTCCCACTCAAACGTCACGCGTCAAGCAAAAATACCGGACAGAGCAACCGCGTGAAAAACATTGTATAAATCTTGGAAAATTTCTGTTTTCCCGCGGGTTTTCGCGAAGTTTCGATGTTACAGAAGGTGCAAAATAGTGTGGTGATTAGTTTGAGCTGCGCACAGTAAAAATTCATCCCGATAAGAGCCACAAATAGCGCCGCGAAAAGTGAGGTGTCAAAAGGAAATTTGAAAATTCATTTTCTCGGAAACTACGTCCGGCCTCAAGAAGCTGAGGCCAGATTCGTGTTCAGGGACCTCGAAAATAGGGGGGTAGCCAAAATTTCAAGAAAATCGGGCGGTGCATACACTATATTCAATAATTACCAAAAATATTATTAAGGAAACTACTTGTTCGTGATGAAAAACTGGGTAGGTGTGAAAAATTTCAAAAGCCTACGCCTACTTCGATTTTTGTGCATTTAGTTTTTAGGAGAAAAAAATAAAAATAGGACTAGGCTTTTGAAATTCTTCACACCTACCCAGTTTTTTATTATGAACAAGTTTCCTTAATACCATTTTGACGTGAAAGCTAAGGAAAGAAACTTTTCAAAAAAAGTGGAAAAAAGTAAAAAAAAAATTAAAATAGGCATAGACTTTTGAAATTTTGCAAACCTTCTCAGTTTTGCGTTGAGAACAAGTTTCCTTTAAAAAACGTACAAAAAAGGCACTTTACCGATGTAAAAAATATTTTTTTCAAAATTTTCTTGGCATACATGGTTTTCTGTAAGTAAAATTGTGTCACAGATTAGTTTCAAACCATGCAGAGCGGAACCCAAAAAGATCAAATTTCAACTCGAACATTTTCTGTCATTTACAAGAGTCGTCCAAAAAATCCGGGGACACACTCTACCTATGCATAATAAGTCCTACATCGATTCATAAAAAAAATTTGAAAATCTGTTGCTTTCGTCCCTATGCGTCACGTATATCGATCGAGGCTGCGCCCGCAAGACAGCGTTGCCGTATTGTGCGAGCCGCCATCGCCACTTAGGGAGGAATCGGTGGTAGATCGTTCACTTTCGAGTGTCCTCCACTGTACATAAGGTTGAGTAGGGCTTTGATCACAGGTTTTGTAGTCACATCCTTTACAGCCTCGATAAAACAGAATTTCGTAAATCCATCAAGTATGACTAAAAGATACTTATTGTTCTTCTTGCTCTTGACAAAAGGTCCCAAGTGCTCGATGTGGATGGTATGGAATGGGATAGAGACCTTCTCTATGTGATGGAGGTAACCCTTCTTTTTACCAGAAGCTTGCTTATAATAGAGGCAGTGAAGACAAGATTAGACGTATTTCTTGACAAACGGTCGCGCCCTTGAGAACCAGTAGTTTTCGCTTATCTTCTTTAGGGTCTTCTCATGTCTTGTGTCTCAATGTCCTCCGTCATCGTGACACAACTTACAAATTTGCCACCTACAAGATTTGGGGACTATCCATAACAACCTTCCATCGTTCATCTTCCTATAAAGCATTTCGTTACGTAATTCATACTTCTCAAAGTAGTGTTTAGTGGTCCTATGAATATCTCCTTTTATGCGAATAATACCAAGCTGGTCGTCCTGAATTTGAGCCACCACTACCCAATCGGCTTCAGTAATATCGATTGCGGTCACCTCTAAATATGCTGGAACTGGATTGCGGCTCAACGCATCCACATGCCCCATTCTTATTCCTGGCCTATGAATAATAATTGTAAAATTGTAATCTTGCACTTGAAGCTACCAACGACCAACCCGTGGTACCATATCTCTTTTTGCAAATACCGCACGTAATGCGCTACAATCGGTGACATTAACAAAGTCGATATCCAACAGATACACTCTAAAATATTGTAATGCCAGTACGACTGCCAGAGTTTCCAGTTCGTATCAGTGGTACATCCGTTGCTCTGGACTGGTTTCTTTACTAAAGTACGCCACAACTTGTTGCTTTTTGTCTTTAATTTGAATTGGCATTGCGCCAAGACCCAAAGAGCTGGCGTCTGTATGTAATTCTGTCTTAAGTGTAGGATCAAATATAGCCAATACTGGGCGTGTAACTAGAATAGACCGCACTTTGGTAAAAGCTTCGTGTTGTTCACTTGACCAAGCAAAGGCGGCGTCTTTCTTTAAAAGTTTCGTAAGAGGTTCCACTATCGTAGCATAATTTCGAACATACCTCCGAAAATATCCGGAAAGGCCTAAGAATTGCCTTATTTCTTTAACGTTGGTTGGCTCCTTTAGCTCAGTAACTGCTCTGGTTTTTTCCTTACCAGGTTGAACCCTAGACTCACTAATGTCCCGTCCTAAGTACGTAATCCTCGATTGAAAGAAGCTGCATTTGCTTAGTTTGAGTGTAAGTTTTCCTTGTCTTAACATATTCAGTACAATTCTTAGCCTAGATAAAGCCTCTTCTACATTTTGAGGTAAGGTCGTCCAGATAGGCAAAAACAATTTTGTTTTAGAAATTCCTCATCCATAGGTATCTGATAGTACCCCGAAGCTAAATCTAAAGTTATAAAGTATTTATGACCACATATCTATTTGATCGTCAATCAAGGGCAACGGGTACTTTTCTAATGGAATTCAAACGACGATAATCGATACACAATCGATGGTCACCAGTCTTCTTTATAACCAAAAGTATTGGGCTAGCGTAAGCCGACCTGGACTCTCTTATAATCCCGTTACTCAAAAGTTCTTGTATTAGGTCACTAAGGATCCCCTTTTCATGGATTGACATGCGATATGAGTTATTAACCACAGGGTCATTAGACATACAAGTTATACTCATTTTAACAATATCTGTTTTACCTAGATCCTTAAAACTAAAGGAAATTCTATCTAGGTATTTGCACAGCAACTTGTACGCTTGATTTTTTTTATCGCTAATATAACCAAAATTAACCATACCAAGCGTTAATCTTCTTTGTGAAATATTATATAATATTTATTATTATATATTATTTATTATATTATTATATATATTGTGAATGGTAATATTCGCAAGCCAAAACATTTTGTTATACTTAAACATAGCAATTTGAGGCTGACCCAAATAATCGCAACCGATAATGACATTGTAAGACATATAATCATCGGCAACTATAAAAGAACTAACATTTCCCGATGAATCATCAATTAATTCTTATACTAGTCTCACCAACTGTGTTACATAAGATGTAATTACCCATGAAACTTTTTAAGAACACGGAATAGAATAAAATAGAATAATAGATTTCAGATGGTGCAGCAAAGGAATTATTTAGTTGAAAAAATTAATGTTCTCTGTGCTGTAGTAATAGGTACCTAGGTATAGTATAACATTCTTTTTTACCTGTATCAACATGTATCAACATTTCGTATGCTTAAAAACACTTAAAATTTTCAAAAAAGCATCATAAATAAACCTAGAGAAACAAAAATAACTTTCAGTCGGCGTTTCGATGTTTTTGTCAAAAACAGTATATATTGAAGATTAAATTTTATTTAACTATAAGTATATAGTTTTGAAAACATTAAAAAGTATTCTGCTCAGTTTAAAAATTTGATTATGGTTTTATATTATATTAACAATAATGTGAATTTGAAATGAAATTAATTGTGAAATTTGTATTGCGTTGAGATATTGTATACAGTGACCCACAAAATAAGCTCTATTACGTATCTCAGAAAGTATATTAGCTACAAAAAATAGTAGCAACTCGAGTAGGTAACAATAATAATTATTTCTAATTAGCGGAACTTTTTTATGATTTTTACGTTATATCGGTGCAGAATATATTTCAAAATTTATACGCTATTTTTTTGTAAAACTATCTTAGACATGGAATATATTGCTATTTACATTATTTAAGTAAATTAAATATGGAGAACCTGAAAGAAATAGTCCAATCAGTAGGCATGATAATGATAATAGACAAAATACAATAATATTTAAGGGTACTTAGGTGTTTTATGCAAAAGTGGGGTTGGGAAAACTTCAGATATTCAAAGAAGATCGAGCATTTTTTCGTTTTTTTTTATCACAACTTCTCTAATATGTAATAATTTTTTCAGAACACATATGCCAGGTTTCTGGAAAGAAGACGCTACATGCTGAGAAGACAATTTTAATATTATAAATACTAAAACATGTACCATTATAGTCAGTCTCTCTTGTAAACTGGTCAATAAACATCTTTTTAAAAAGAAATTTGTTACGCTCGCCCACGTAACTGGCGCAGTCGTGCGGATCACTGTTGCCTCTTTCGACCTATCGATAGATATCGACTCGGTTCCGAATCTTCGGTTAAAAACAGTGTGAAACCGAAAAGTGTGGACTTGGCTCTTACAAGACGGCTCAACAAATCAGGGGAACCCAGGAACAGCATAGTCCTACAACCCTTTTGGTCACCGCAGGGAGAAGACAGCATCGTTTTTCCTATTGCACCAGTAGGTTAAGAAGAAAAAGAAGATTTCCATGAAGAAAAACATCTTAATCTTAGCATTGTAAGTGAATCCTTTAACAAAATTCATTTTAACCCGCTTTTGTACATATTGTTTAGAAAATCTGGACGAACTTTTAGATTTAGCAAATTTATTTAACACTCTCCAACTTTCGGAAATTCAAAATATTCCTACTTCTAACCCAGTAAATTCAACAATTTCAAGTACTATGGCAAACCCAGACTATCAAATGATAAGGTGCCAAGCCGACAACATTTCTCGATTAGACGGAAACCCTAAACAAATTAACAGATTTATTCGTTGTGTTAAAAACTTTCTCACCAAACATGAAAATGCTACAAACCCTCTCGCACCGATAAATGTTTCTCTGTTTGATACTGTCATAAGTACATAAGCTAGTTGGAAGAGCAGCTGACTTAATAGCTTCTCGAGTAGAACTTAATTCTTGGGAACTTATTAAAAATGCCCTAATTGCCACTTTTTCTGTCAATCATAATTTTGGCTTAAAAGACGCTAGAAGTCTACTGGTCTCTAAAATTAATGCTTCTAACGATACAGCAGACGTAAAACTTTTGAAAAATCCCGATTCCTTGGAGCAAGCTATGGCTTTCGTCCGAGAAGAGGAAAACTTTTTATATTACAACAATCGTTCACAAATTCCAAAAACTAAAACAGTTCCTAATTTTTAAACTTCACGACTAACATGAGACTACAACCTTCTACGGTACCCAATCTTATCCAAGACCACCAACGTACCAACCAACGACTTTTTCTAATTATCCCCGACCTAGCGTACAACCTCAATTTCCACCAAAAAATATCCCTTCGCCATCTAATAACCAATATAGAAATTTTAATTCCCCATCCACCATGCAAAGATTTCAAAATCCGAATTTTAGACCTCAGTATCAACCAAATCAATACCAACCAAATCAATATCAACCGAATCAATTTCAAAGATCCCCTCAAAATTTTACAAAACCTTTCTCTAAAATTACTCGAATAACTAAAAACGAACCAATGGACACTACAGCAGGAAATACAGTTTTACATCAAAATTTTATTTCTACAGAATGCTATAACAAGGTTATGGACCCCGTAGACAGTACCGAAAGAACCCTACAAATTGAACCTCAAATTCCTGACGGAAAATGACGAATTACCCCAATTTCTATATTACCCAGAACACCCGAATTTTGACGAATATACCGACTTTTCCCAACCCTCAGACAAACCAACTGAAGATGAAAATTTTCAGATAACTCCGAACCGAAACCCTACAACGTAATTTATTTAAATAATACCGACGAAACCACCTTACCTTACGTTTATCTCCCCGAAATAAACGCAATTTTTTCAATAGATACAGGTAGTTCAAGAAGTTTTATTAATCCAGAATTAGCTCATCAATATTTTACAGATTTTATTTTCGAAGAACCTTTTTGTGTAAAAACAGCCCACGATAGATCCATACATAACGAAGCGATGGAAATTCCAGTTTTTCCCTCATTTCAAATGAATGGAAACCATAAATTTTATTTATTTGATTTTTCAAAAAATTATGCAGGATTATTTGGCACCGATTTCTTAAAACATAAAATTATGTCAAATATCGATTTATTTTGTGACTATCTAGTTACGCCTTATGTAGCTATTCCCTTAAATAACACTGAATATATCGTTTCAAATTTCATAAAAAATGCAAATTTCACGACATTAGAAATAATTATACAGCCCCGAAGCGTACAAAAAATAAAAGTACCCGTAAATAAAATTTCTGGCACTTGTATCTTACCTTACACAAATTTTGGAAAATCAGAAATGCCCGAAGCAGTTTGCAATATTGTAGATTCATTCGCTACTACCTTTGTTACTAATATTTCGGAAAATCCAATCAAAATTAAATTTTTATAACCCTTTGATATTGTACTAATCAATGAAACTGGAATAATTTTTTTCGAAAAAATGGAAACTGACCAAGATCTAGACGACCACATTGACCAACTACAAAAACAGAATTTAAAAAATTTACGCCTATGTCACTGTAATCAAGAAGAATATGAGGCAATTCAAAAATTATGTTTCGAATACCGAGATATTTTTTTATGTGGAAAATACTCCTTTGACATTCACGAACCAAATAAAACACAAAATTAATTTGACAGACGAATCTCCCATTTTTACAAAAACATATCGATACCCCGAAATTCACAAACAAGAAGTTAAAACGCAAATTAGCAAAACAAAAACTGATTTTAGTCTGTCTATATGTTCTTGTAAAGATGTCGAGAAAATTATAATGTCGTCGAGGTACACTAAACATGTTTCGTTTTGTAGACCGCGTAGGACATTATTTATTACCCTTTGGAACGTAGAGGGTGAGTTTTTAAGTCCGAAAGGCATTCTTTTGAATTCAAAATGGCCGGCGTCTGTAGAAAATGCTGTTTTTGGGATGTCGTCGGGTGACATTTTTATTTGGTGAAAGCCGTTCGCCAAATCGAGTGTCGAGAAATATTGGGCTTTTCCGAGTTTGTCTATAATGTCCGAAATGTTTGGTAATGGAAATTTGTCATCAATTGTCTTGTCATTAAGTTTGCGATAGTCAATTACAATCCTCCATTTTCGTTTTCCTGATGCGTCCATTTTTTTTGGTACTACCCAAATGGGGCTACTCCGCGGGGAATTTGAATGTTGGATTATGCAGTTAAATAAAATTTTGCTAATTTGCGTTTTAACTAGTGATGGGAAGAATCGAATTAAATAATTCGAATAATTCGATTATAGAATGAATCGAATTATTTCGATTATTTTCAAATATCTCGAGATAATTTTTTAGTAGTATCGTCGATGGAGGAAGGTAGTATTGTCTGTCGACTGTCGAGATCTTACGAATCGAGAGCGAGACGTTGAGTTGAAACTTGAAACGCCAAATTAATATTACTAAAATCGAAATCGAAGCCGAACGCCGAACTCGAATTCTCGTACCGACGAGAGAGACTGTGAGAAAGTGAGAAGGCTATTAACTATTAAGTGGAACAGAGATAGATATAGAAAACGCTGGAAAATGCAAACCGTTGGCTGTTGTATTTTGTTGCAGTTGCGAGTATAGTAGGTAGGAATCCCGGTTCATTCGCCAAAAATTAAAAAATAGTATCAATATTTAGAATAAATGTTCGAAATCGGTTGACCGAACACCGAACCGACCGAGACATAAATATAAAAATCGATATATAATTCGATTAATATCTCGAATTATTATTTCGATTATGAAACACTCAATGTTACTGATATCTCGATTATGAAAGTATCCCGATTATTCCCATCACTAGTTTTAACTTCTTGTTTGTGAATTTCGGGGTATCGATATGTTTTTGTAAAAATGGGAGATTCGTCTGTCAAATTAATTTTGTGTTTTATTTGGTTCGTGAATGTCAAAGGAGTATTTTCCACATAAAAGATATCTCGGTATTCGAAACATAATTTTCGAATTTGTAACGAAAATTTCCGTTACAGCGTTCAAATGCATTATTTAATTCTTATTAATTCATCACACCCCGTATACACCTACCGATTTTAAAAAATGTTGCCCTGCTATCTGCAACCACCTATACAAGCGGATGCATAATAAGTTGCCTACCTTGTTGTTACCAAACAAATTGTTTATTAAAGGGTATGTGCGGTTGCAAAAATGTTTAAATTGTATTCATCAATTGAAGGTATGTATTACTAGAACAGTTACATTGTTGTAATCACTGTGTGACTTTAATTATAGAGATAATATTCACTTTATTCAGTTTACGATTGACTCAAGCGCCACGGTGAGTAGGTGTACTAATGTCACTCTTTGTTTTCGACGTTTCTACTGGTCGGATATCAGTGCTAGAAGTTGGCAGAATTGACAGTTGACACCCTGGCCTGCCATCGTCGTCCTAAATGACGACTTCCGATTGTTTTTTTTTTATTTGACTCCCCAAACCTTCCAATTCGTTCTGGAAACGGAAATCGTCATCATTTGGCAGGCGAGGTTATAAAAAGAAGCGGCGACAAGAATCGCCCCACTTCCCTTTCGAACATTCGTGGTAAAGAGTCGCGTGGGTGAAATCCGGCCTTGAATTTTCTGTATCTAAATTTCCTTGTGAAAGTCTCTGTTCAGGCCTAATTTCCCACTAAATGGTCGACTTAAGTGGTTTTGTGTAGCTTGTGCCTTTATCTTCGCTGTGCTAATTGAGGTTTTCTGGTTTTTTTTACATGTGTTTGCGAGCACGTGGCATTAGGCTGTGGAAGTGCACGATTTCCACACATTTATCGAGTTTCAACGTTTCAACAGCGACCCGCTGCAGGTGCAACTACAGAGAGGACCCCTGGGAACACAGTCTGGGTGAGTATATGCTCAATTTTTAATAACTTTTATTAATAACGTCATTTTGACAACTCTTGAGCTACTCTCACCTAGGCCTGTTCACCCCTTTTCTCTGTGGGCTGCACGCAGCGAGCTGTGGCCACATATTTTGGTCATAAATTTTGTTTATTAGCACAGATTTAGGAAAACGAGCCCTTAAGTTGACCAAGGCACGTAAACGTTACCACGGTTCCTTTTTTTTTTGTTATCTAGCTTTTGTAGCTGTAATATTTTTCGCCTGGTGTTTTGATATCGACTGGGGAAGTCGCCAAAAGAACTTTTGTGTTTTATTAATGTTACCTTTTATTTTGTAAATATTGTATAGTAAATTTATAAGTCAAGTGTAGTCGAGATAATTGATCGTTTTGTATAGTCATTTTTAATCTATTTCACAGCCAATTTCAAGGTTCTATAATTCAAAGTTACGTGCTTTAATCTATCTTGGGGTTGCTAATTAAGAGTTTGCCACATGTTGTAACGAAGTTCATAATTTCCAGTTTTAATTTTTATTTTACACACACTTAATTCTTCCGCCGCGCTATTTTCAGCGGCCGGCCATCCGCCGTAGTAGTTTTATATTCACACCGATGACTTTTTCTACATAGTAGGCCGAGATTCGATCGATTTTAATTGCATTTAATTAAATCCTGGTTTTGATTATTTTCCGGCTTTCCGCCGCTTAATAATAAATTCTTATGTTACCATAGAGTTGAGGGATACCGGATAAGGATAGAACCGGGTTACTAACTCAAATTGCAGCTAGAATCGCCGTTCTTTTTGGGAAACCGGGTATTTAGGACATCGCCGATCCAAGGAAGCCGCCGCTGAGGGCGCGCCAGGGGTGGTTCATCCCTTAGCTGCTCTGCCCGTCCGTCAGCCGCCGCAGCGAGACCGATGTGGAGGGGATTGCATGCGAATCCACGTCGGCGACGCCGACCAATGGGTTGCCGCCGCACGCCGCTTGGTCACGTGGTTGCCGGCTATAAGACAGCCTGCGGAAGCCACAGAGGCGCTGCTTCCACCGGGTCTTTTTGCCCGCTAAATTCCAGGTTAGTAATTTGCGCTCTTCGAATATTCTCTACCAGGGGGAAAAGTGTGAACTTTGTCCCAACCTTCTGCCTACCGCGGCCCTTTAGCTAATTACGCATTTATCGATAATTTAATTCAGGTTAGACAACCGAGGAACGTGCTAGCAATTTCGCTCATCGAATATTCTCTACCAGAGGGAAAAGTGTGAACTTTACCTACGGCCTACCGCGGCCCTTAGCTATTCGAATTTTGCTAGCCGTCAAATCCGTTGCCTAGCCGTAACCTACAATCCGAACCGAATATTTTGAGCTTGCTTCTAGCTTTTCCGTTGCTTACGTTAACCGTTAGGGCATTTAAAGTACCGCAAGCAAGCCACGTCTAGCAACCCTAGATTAATACTAAAGTCGCGTTGTTTCTTTTATTTACAGAACTCCCGTGCCCCCCCCCCCCCCCGATCGCGACTGGCCGGAATTTATTACCTACTTTGTTTAATCAATATACGCTGTCTTGAAATATTGTTTAATTTTGCTCCTATCCCTCAAACACACCACATTTGCACTCTGGAATTATTTTTCCCTGACGAAACCTATCCTGGGTAAAAGCGGAGCATACCGCTCTAAAAAACTGGCGCCTGAGCATTCCGTTCCGCCAAGGTTCTGGTTTGAAAATCAGACCGACTGCAAAGAAAAAGTAATTTTGTAAAAAGTTTAATTCCGAAGTAAAAAAGAAAGTTATAAAAAGTGGCGTACCCGAGCAGGGACCGTGGTGTTTTGAGGTGGAGTAAAATAAAACAAAACCGAACTTATTTGGCCAGGGGGGACCAGCGTGAATTTTAGTAGTTGCTTTCCGAATTTTAGTAGTTGTTTTCCGAATAATACTGTGTAAATTTATGGTGTGCTTTGCATACAGATAGTTTTTTTTTTTCGAAACGAATTGAATTGAGAAGCCCGCGTGTTAATTTTTTTTGGAATGCAAAAAAAACACCGGAGACCAGCCGAAATGAACGGACCTTGCGTTGTAGGAAATCGACGATCGTTGGCAAGTCGGACCAGGCTATTTTTATTTGATTTCATTTTTTGTCCCCGCGCTCTGTTCATACTGTTCTGCGCGTCCGTGACCAAGCAATTTTTGATAGCACGCACCGCATCTTTTTTATTGCTGACCGGATTGCTTACTTTATTTGCTGAAATAAGTAATAGCGAGGTACCGCCGGACGAAATAACAGATATACGTGTAGGTTGGATATACCGATTAAAAGAATGTGAACTAAATTCCGAATTAAAGAAGTTTGCGTTAGCCGTCGCCGGCACTACCAATGAAAAACAAAAACGCCTGGTGAAATTTATCCGTGAAGGACGAGTGACACCGCCGCCGAAGAATTCGGAACTTGCGTATTCAGAGTTAGGGCCCGCCGCGACTGTTATGTCACCGACGTATACCTTGGCAAATGCTGTCCCCAGTACGACCGTTACGTTCTCTACGCGTACTACCGCAACAGTTCCGACAATTGTAGGTTATACAGTACCGTCGTCGCTTGCGCAACTTGTCGAAGAACCACTCGAAGTTCACAAGTGGCGAGTTTCTTTTAATGGCAGGACCGATCCCGTAGATTTTATTGAGCGGTTAGAAGATAGACTGTTGCCGCACATGCCGAAACTTCTAGAGGGAGACGCGGAACTTTGGTTTCGTAATAACCGGAGATCTTGGACTACCTGGCCGGAATTTATATTATAAATTGGATTTAGAAGCAGAGATTTGTGGAAGACGCCAACTCACCGGGGAGCTAGTGTCAAAATATATCACCGATTTGCAAACTCTAATGCGCCGTCATGGGGGAAGTCCGCTGGATAAACAGCTTGCGTGGTTGTATCGCAATTTTCTGCCAGAATTCCGTTTGCATATCCGCCGAAACGATTTTTCCGACTTTAGATCTTTTGTACGCGTCAACAGGGAACTAGAGAAATTACTATCGGAGTTACGTCGCGGTAACAACAACAAATCAGGGACGACACCGGCCGCGTTCGTTGATAGTAGGTATTTCCGACCGGCCCCGAACGATATCCCGCCGCTGACATCGGCTACTCGAGTCGATGGTCAGTCAGCCTAGGCACCGGGTGGCGTACGGCCACACCGAACCGCAGCAAATAACTTGTCGCGTCTTCCGCCCACCGTTGGCAAAGTAGGAAAACCGGGCATATACGCGCCGGACCGGTATCGGAAAATTTCTACGAGGGGCGAAAGGTTGCAGAGACCCGTAGGCACCGCTGCGGGTAGCAAACTCGACTTCATAGAGGTTCTCCACCGCGACACCGACCGTTGGCGGAAAGATTCTGCTAGGGACGAGGGTTTCAATGGGTCCGCGGATACCGCCGTAGATTTAATAATCGACCTCGCGGAACCTTCTACCAGCGGGACGAGCCGAAACCGGGAAATTTCTACAGGGGGCGACAAGTCGCGAAGATCCGTGGAAACCGCCGCGGGGAGCACATATACGACCTTATAGAAGTTTCCGACCGCGACCGCGAAATCTGCCGAGAAAATTCTACGAGAGCTGTTATGTCGCCGGAACCTGTGGAGACCGCCACGGGTGACATAACCAGGCTCGCAGAATTTTCTGGTTCCAAAACTGAAACACTGAGTTTTGGGGAACGTACAAAAATACCGAAACTCGCGGAAACCGCCGTGAGCACCGTGACCGACATATCCGACCGTAATGATCACTTACCGCCCTTCGTATTATACGATAGGAATACCAACCGATTTAGAAAATGTTTGGACACCGAGTCACCGCTATTTGAATATGTGAGAGGCCCAACACCTCTGGATTCACACAAAATTCGTTTATTAAATTTCAAACCGACAAAACAAGTCTACCGCCCGCGTAATCCGTATCTAAAAAAATAGTACCGTTGATCTGTCAACCAGATAGTTTACCAAGCTCATCGTTTTCTTACCGTGTGTTGTCATGTACCGATGTATCTAGATAAATTACGTGTAAAGTCTATTTCACCGATCGCTGTAAAATCTAGGATTGACCAGTACCTACCGTGGACGCCAAACCGTGAAAAAAAAACGGATTAGTTTTCAGTTCCGTACCAGTTAAGACCTATACCGATTAGCTCGATTTCCGTGTCTACTCTTTTCCCGTCATTCGTGGAGTTCATTCTTACTGCCGCCAATTTAAAAATTAAAAAAAAGACCGGTAACTGTCAGTTCGGGTGTCAGTCAACCAAAAATGTAGGACACGTGGTAACTTTAGTAGAAAGACGGACCTCCCGGCTTTGACAATCGTGCGCGATTTGTGTCACTTTCTAGGAATTATTTCCTGGTACCGCCGGTTTGTTCCCAACATATACGTCGCCACACCGCTAATAACATTCCTACATAAATCCGACAACCAAATATGCTTGGTCATGAAACCAGAATAGTTCTCCTCGAATTTTAAGAGTCTGTCTGTAACCGCAATAAAAGAAAAGCCGTAGACTCCAGAAACCGATACCGAGCGGAAAGATAGGTAGTTCTTTCGAGAAATTGAATCAAGTTGGCCGAATATCATAAAAAAAGCGTCACGCGGGATATTCGTATTCCTAACCAAGAAAGGTCCGGCACTGCACCGAGTAGCCACCGACCAAAAATTCTTGTGACCTTAAATATTCGCTCGACCGTTTCCTACAAAACTTTTGCGTTACGTAACCAGGCATAACTACGTAGGGACCATTTGTAATTCTCTACCGTAACACCCCGGTTAGAACTTCCGCACTCAACAGAGAAGTTTTCTGATAGTTTTCCGATATTCCGTAGACCGTTTTTGTCAAAATTCCGATACACTAAATTTCTTCGACCGCATTGAAAGCTATAAATTTCAATCGGGCGGCCGCCGGCCGCCCGCCGACAAAAAAAACTCCGTGACGCGGCTCACCGCAGTCGCTTGATGTAGGTTCCTAGGGAAAATGATTTTCCGTTTGCGCCCGCTAACCGATGCGCCCGACACACGATTACTGCCTGATACAGGGTATCCCAAGTAAAAAAAAATCAAAATGAAATTTTTATTTTTTTTTGAGGAAGAAGGTGTGTAACGAAGTTACTAATTTACAGTTTTAATTTTTATTTTACACCCACTTAATTCTTCCGCCGCGCTATTTTCAGCGGCCGGCCATCCGCCGTAGTAGTTTTATATTCACACCGATGACTTTTTCTACTTAGTAGGCCGAGATTCGATCGATTTTAATTGCATTTAATTAAATCCTGGTTTTGATTATTTTCCGGCTTTCCGCCGCTTAATAATAAATTCTTATGTTACCATAGGGTTGAGGGATACCGGATAAGGATAGAACCGGGTTACTAACTCAAATTGCAGCTAGAATCGCCGTTCTTTTTGGGAAACCGGGTATTTAGGACATCGCCGATCCAAGGAAGCCGCCGCTGAGGGCGCGCCAGGGGTGGTTCATCCCTTAGCTGCTCTGCCCGTCCGTCAGCCGCCGCAGCGAGACCGATGTGGAGGGGATCGCATGCGAATCCACGTCGGCGACGCCGATCGCGCAGGTCCGCGCCGCGCCGCGCCGCTCCGCGCATTCGAGAACGTTGCAGTATCGTTCGTAAACATTTTTAATGTCACATAGGTTTGTCCGCGCCGCGCCGGATCAAATTCTGTTTGTTAGTGTTCCATAAAGCGCAGATATGGCCGACACGGACCTTGCAATGGCGTCAGCAGTATTTGAATAAATGCCTTTTTTTTTAATTTTTTCAACAAAAACAGTTTAATAATCATACATTTACCAGTTCCAAATGATTTTTTTCATTTTTGCCTTCTCCCTTCGAAATGAAGACAGCAAAGACGCCATTTTGGCTATAAAACATTCTGTTTTTTTATTACGTAGATGGTAGTTGTTAGGCGGGTCCTATAGTTCTGATTTAGATTTGAAGGCGCACCCTGCGCAACAATAAAAAGAGCATTTGCCGTCCAAACCAAATGTGCCGGGCGCGCGCGCGCACCTACGAATTCCTTTGATGTACCGACAACAGTCGGAACAACAGCGAACACGCGCAGCGCAGCGTGTTCGCGCGCGCCTTCTCGTCCACACCGACCGCGCCGTCACCGCGCTGCAACGTTCGCGAATGCGCGGCGCGGCGCAGCCGGTCTGGATGCACCTTAAGCGAGACAGGGACGGACTGAGTACCAGCACACCAACGTTACAACCGGCTTAGAGTAGTGAGCACACCTTCCGGCACCAGCTCGGACATCCCACGACCCGCTCGAGTCTCGAGGCCTAGCCGAGGTCCTAATCCACGAACAAGGAGCTTGGAGCGAACGTGGCCTCTACTCAGCTTCAATTTAAGAAGGCTTTAAGGTACTCTGTAGAACTGTCGTCCAAATTTTCGAAGTGCTCGTAAACAAGACTTTAAATGCTCACATGGACCTTTCGTGCTACTTGTGTTTTGCTTTTAAGGTCACGAACATCTCCAATGTTATATTGTAAACTTTAACCTTTTCCAAGTTTTTTTAACAAATTATAAATTGTAAGTATCAAATTTAACTACTCAGTTTACCTACTGTACTTTGTGTGAACCACTAAATGTACAATTCCAAATTGTAAATATATTGTAATTAGAAAAATGTGCTTTTTATTTAACCACTAAATGGTTCAAGCTTCTGGCGCTCAAACATAACCATTTTGTTTATAAATTGCGTCATATTCTTCTTGATTACAGTGACATAAGCGTAAATTTTTTAAATTCTGTTTTTGTAGTTGGTCAATGTGGTCGTCTAGATCTTGGTCAGTTTCTGTTTTTTCGAAAAAAAATATTCCAGCTTCAGTGATTAGTACAATATCAAAGGGTTATAAAAATTTAATTTTGATTGGATTTTCCGAAATATTAGTAACAAAGGTAGTAGCGAATGAATCTACAATATTGCAAACTGCTTCGGGCATTTCTGATTTTCCAAAATTTGTGTAAGGTAAGATACAAGTGCCAGAAATTTTATTTACGGGTACTTTTATTTTTTGTACCCTTCGGGGCTGTATAATTATTTCTAATGTCGTGAAATTTGCATTTTTTATGAAATTTGAAACGATATATTCAGTGTTATTTAAGGGAATAGCTACATAAGGCGTAACTAGATAGTCACAAAGTAAATCGATATTTGGCATAATTTTATGTTTTAAGAAATCGGTGCCAAATAATCCTGCATAATTTTTTGAAAAATCAAATAAATAAAATTTATGGTTTCCATTCATTTGAAATGAGGGAAAAACTGGAATTTCCATCGCTTCGTTATGTATGGATCTATCGTGGGCTGTTTTTACAAAAAAAGGTTCTTCGAAAATAAAATCTGTAAAATATTGATGAACTAATTCTGGATTAATAAAACTTCTTGAACTACCTGTATCTATTGAAAAAATTGCGTTTAGTTCGGGGAGATAAACGTAAGGTAAGGTGGTTTCGTCGGTATTATTTAAATAAATTACGTTGTAGGTTTTCGGTTCGGAGTTATCAGAAAATTTTCATCTTCAGTTGGTTTGTCTGAGGGTTGGGAAAAGTCGGTATATTCGTAAAAATTCGGATGGTCTGGGTAATATAGAAATTGGGGTAATTCGTCATTTTCTTAGTAGTTTCCGTCAGGAATTTGAGGTTCAATTTGTAGGGTTCTTTCGGTACTGTCTACGGGGTCAATAACCTGGTTATAGCATTCTGTAGAAGTAAAACTGTATTTCCTGCTGTAGTGTCCATTGGTTCGTTTTTAGTTATTCGAGTAATTTTAGACAAAGGTTTTGTAAAATTTTGAGGGGATCTTTGAAATTGATTCGGTTGATATTGATTTGGTTGGTATTGATTTGGTTGATACTGAGGTCTAAAATTGGGATTTTGAATTGAATTGAATTGAATTGAAAAATTTCTATATTGGCTATAAGATGGCGAAGGGATATTTTTTGGTGGAAATTGAGGTTGTACGCTAGGTCGGGGATAATTAGAAAAAGTCGTTGGTTGGTACGTTGGTGGTCTTGGATAAGATTGGGTACCTGTTGAAGGTTGTAGTCTCATGTTAGGTCGTGAAGTTTGAAAATTAGGAACTGTTTTAGTTTGTGGAATTTGTGAACGATTTTTGTAATATAAAAAGTTTTCCTCTTCTCGGACGAAAGCCATAGCTTGCTCCAAAGAATCGGGATTTTTTAATCTTACTATAAGCTGTAAATGATAATTTATTTGAGAATAAGAGCTTCATACTGAGTTATTATCCAAATTTTTACGTCTGCTGTATCGTTAGAAGCATTAATTTTAGAGACCAGTAGACTTCTAGCGTCTTGTAATTTTAAGCCAAAATTATGATTGACAGAAAAAGTGACAATTAGGGCATTTTTAATAAGTTCCCAAGAATTAAGTTCTACTCGAAAAGCTATTAAGTCAGCTGCACTTCCAACTAGCTTATGTACTTATGACAGTATCAAACAGACAAACATTTATCGGTGCGAGAGGGTTTGTAGCATTTTGATGGTTGGCGAGAAAGTTTTCAACACAACGAATAAATCTGTTAATTTGTTTAGGGTTTCCGTCGAATCGAGAAATGTTGTCGGCTTAGTACCTTATCATTTGATAGTCTGGGTTTGCCATAGTACTTGAAATTGTTGAATTTACTGGGTTAGAAGTAGGAATATTTTGAATTTCCGAAAGTTGGAGAGTGTTAAATAAATTTGCTAAATCTAAAAGTTCGTCCAGATTTTCTAAACAGAAATGTAAACAATATGTACAAAAGGGGGTTAAAATGAATTTTGTTAAAGGATTCACTTACAATGCTAAGATGAAGATGTTTTTCTTCATGGAAATCTTCTTTTTCTTCTTAACCTACGGGTGCAATAGGAAAAACGATGCTGTCTTCTCCCTGCGGTGACCAAAAGGGTTTTAGGACTATGCTGTTCCTGGGTTCCCCTGATCTGTTGAGCCATCTTGTAAGAGCCAAGTCCATACCTTTCGGTTTCACACTGTTTTTAACCGAAGATTCGGAATCGAGTCGATATCTATCGATAGGTCGAAAGAGGCAACAGTGATCCGCACGACTGCGCCAGTTACGTGGGCGAGCGTAACAAATTTGTTTTTAAAAAGATATTAATTGACCAGTTTACAAGAGAGACTGACTATAATGGTACATGTTTTAGTATTTATAATATATTCCAGTATTTATAATATATTATATATTTATATATATTCCAGAAACCTAGCATATGTGTTCATGTAACTATCGTTCTGAAAAATGTATTACATATTAGAGAAGTTGTGATAAAAAAAACGAAAAAAATGCTCGATCTTCTTTGAATATCTGAAGTTTTCCCAACACCACTTTTGCATAAAACACCTAAGTACCCTTAAATATTATTTTATTTTGTCTATCATCATTATCATGCCTACTGATTGGACTATTTCTTTCAGGTTCTCCATATTTAATTTACTTAATTAATGTAAATAGCAATATATTCCATGTCTAAGATAGTTTTACAAAAAAATAGAGTATAAATTTTGAAATATATTCTGTACCGATATAACGTAAAAAATAATAAAAAGCTCCGCTAATTAGAAATAATTATTATTGTTACCTACTCGAGTTGCTACTATTTTTTGTAGCTCTTATACTTTCTGAGATACGTAATAGGGCTTATTTTGTGGGTCACTGTATACAATATCTCAACGCAATACAAATTTCACAATTAATTTCATTTCAAATTCACATTATTGTTAATATAATATAAAACCATAATCAAATTTTTAAACTGAGCAGAATACTTTTTAATGTTTTCAAAACTATATACTTATAGTTAAATAAAATTTAATCTTCAATATATACTGTTTTTGACTAAAACATCGAAACGCCGACTGAAAGTTATTTTTGTTTCTCTAGGTTTATTTATGATGCTTTTTTGAAAATTTTAAGTGTTTTTAAGCATAGGAAATGTTGATACATGTTGATACAGGTAAAAAAGAATGTTATACCTGGGCACCTATTACTACAGCACAGAGAACATTAATTTTTTCAACTAAATAATTCCTTTGCTGCACCATCTGAAATCTATTATTCTATTCTATTCTATTCTATTCTATTCTATTCTATTCTATTCTATTCTATTCTATTCTATTCTATTCTATTCTATTCTATTCTATTCTATTCTATTCTATTCTATTCTATTCTATTCTATTCTATTCTATTCTATTCTATTCTATTCTATTCTATTCTATTCTATTCCGTGTTCTTAAAAAGTTTCATGGGTAATTACATCTTATGTAACACAGTTGGCGAGACTAGTATAAGAATTGATGATTCATCGGGAAATGTTAGTTCTTTTATAGTTGCCGATGATTATATGTCTTACAATCTCATTATCGGTTGCGATTATTTGGGTCAGCCTCAAATTGCTATGTTTAAGTATAACAAAATGTTTTGGCTTGCGAATATTACCATTCACAATATATATAATAATATAATAAATAATATATATAATAATAATAATAAATAATATTAATATTTCACTTATTGAAAACTCATAATATAAAAGTACATTTCACCACCCCCCGTCATCATGAGTCAAACTCCCCAATAGAAAGACTACATTCAACCCTAATTGAGCACCTTCGAATTCTTAGAGAAAAGGACAAAACATCCGATGTACCGACCTTAATGACATACGCAATAATAGCTTACAATAGCACAATTCATTCTCATACTAATCTCACGCCTTTTGAAATAATCTCAGGTCATACAGACTCTCGCGATCCGATGTCATTATACCCGCTCAAGTTTTCACGGAATATGTTAACAATCATCAGAATAACACGAAAGCGCTTTATGATAAAATTCATTCCGACTGTGTTGACAAAAAGGAAAATATAATTAACAAGCGAAACAGTAGTAAGACAGCTGCTGAAATTACAGTAGGGCACTCAGGTTTTGAAACAAGTCGATCCGAGGTCAGCGAAATTAAAATCCAAATTTACAGGCCGTTGTTTAGTTACAAAAATTCTCGAAAACGGAAAAATTGAAATAAAAAACCCAAAAACAAAAAAGACGGAGATTACACACAAAAACGACACTAAAATAAAACACGTTGTTACAGATGGACCTGGACCATCGACGCAACCGACACAAACTTCCATAACCTCAACTCCTATCCCGGACTCTTCCCATACAAGTTAGGAACGACACAAATTGTATCTAATCACTGGCCACTTGTTCAAGTATACGACTTAGCCCCAGTAGTTTCAAGATATTTACAAATAAAAAATCAAGTGTATAAGCTTAATAATGATATTAAAAGTAAAATTGGACACTATGGTGACGAATACAAAAGTTTATTTTCATATTTATTTGCATTAGAAAAGCAGATCGATTTACAAATAAATCAAATAAATCCTATTCAAAATGTAACTAGACAGAAAAGAGGCTTACTTAATATTAGGGATCTCTCATTCAATGTATTACAGAAAATTTAGATCAAGAAGATAGCCAAAGATATGACATGCAAATAAAAAACTTACAAGAAAATAAAAATAAATTAAAGGGTGTTGCTTTCAGTCAAATTACATTATTAAAATCTACCATTAACAAATTTGAGGAAACATTGACAAACATAACTCACAACCAACAACAAATTGAATTTAAAATTAATCAAATAGGAGAAGCCCTCGAGAAATTCGCTCAAGCCCAACTAGATGACTTCAATTATTTTCAAATTCATATTTTGATTCATCAACTTACTAATATATAGCAAAATATCTACAATATATTTGATAGAATGGAAGTAGCAGTTTCTTTTGCAAAAATGAATACTTTACATAACTCAATCATAAATCCTATGGACTTGTTATTAGAAGTAAAAGAATCTAAAAAATATTTAAAGTTAGGCAAAGTACCTCTTTCACCAACTATTGATAATATTTTGAATTTCGAAAAATTTATTGAAATCAAAAGCTACTCAAAAGAGTTCAGTATCACATTTATTTTAGAAATACCCTTGGATGAATCAGAGTTATACCAATATTACAAAATCCTACCATTACCAATCCCAAAAAATAATGAATCCGATTTTTCTTTTACCCACCTTATAAACCATTCCTTGCACTTAACAATGAAATAGTTATTTATGTACCAAGGCACTGAAGTTCAAGTTTTTATGACTCATGTGGAATTTAGTTGCTGAGGCCTCTGGCCGAGGCAAATAAATCACATGAGTCATAAAAAGAACTTCAGTGCCGAGGTACTTTTTTTTTAAATCGGAAAAAAGATGTCTTATTAAACGAAAAGATAATCATAAGGGATCACCCGTCCATGAACCGACTACGCGCGGCGTTGCTTGACTTTGACGATCGCTCTACCTAGGTCAAGTATAGTCAAATTATTTTAAGAAGTCCTTACTGGGACTGTCAATTGGTAATTTCGCCATCCTAAGTTGGCATTAATGCAGCAACCGGGTCATAAGTCCAGGTCAGTAACGAGCTCATTTGCACAATGAATAACTACTAATAACACGAACAAGAACAACACAGATAACGGAAAAACTCACGAAACGTAGAAAACCCACGAATATTTTCAATGCCCAAAGTTTGAACCCTTTTGAACGATCCGGAAAACCTTCACGGTCACTTCACAACACCGAAATAAAATTTGCCTGAGTACGCACCAGTCGCACCACAGACGCAGCCGCGAGAAGCTGATTATACTAAAATACCAAATTGAAAGTGTTTCCATGACGTTTGAAATTATTATTAAAATGAGTTGTAGTCGTAGTTATTTTTATTTGTAGAGGCATAAACCTGATTGCAATAGGGTTATTATTTTATTATGTTCTTTTTTTAGTATCACTTGGGTAACTTTTCACATCATAAATCAATGAGAGACGTCATTAACTGGTTGAGACACATATACCTAATGCTATACCCATGGTTAACAGAAAATTCCTAGGGATTTTGTGGAGAATGTCATCTGACAAAATCGGGACTTCTTACAGTAATCGGGGTATAAGATGAGACACGGCACTTTATGACAGAAAATCCAAACTGCCGCATGTTGTGCAGCCTCCATATAAAATAGATAGAATATTTAAACCTACTAAAATATTTATACTGAAAGATTGCGCTGCTATAGGTAACAATTTCGCAATGTGTACGAAAAGTTAAATGGGATTTATTGGCCAGGTTTTGAATATTTGGTCTCTTTTGACGGGCGATGGCTCCGCGTCTGACGTTTGATGTTTAGATCTCGCCAAGGCCTACTTATTGAAAAAATCGTACAATAATGGGTTACTTCACTGCCGATTTCTGAGCTTTTAATGACGATTTTGAGACACTTCACTGCCGATTTCAAGAAAAGTATGTTTCCATGGACAAAATCTGCAAGAAAATTGAAGAAACCAAGTATATTTGTGAAGAAGTTAGTCCTACGCATGTTAATGACTACGCTCCATGCGAGGTGCAATTAATATCATTCAAAAATTTAACGAACTCTTCTCCCTGCTAGACTACTATCCAAAAAATTCAAATAGCCAAAGTTGTAAAAAAATAAATGGCTTATAACTGTTCCGTCAAAGCGAATAGCAAACTACCCTTCATAAAAGTGTCTATACCCTCTATAAACTTTTCGAGTAAAAACTTCACTAGCATCCCCAAGATAGAAAAAAATTACAGATGCAGACCTAAAGTCAATTAGCAATTTATAAAATTTCAAAACGAATTTTTGGCATCGTGTAACAGAAGGCCTCACCTAGTGATTTCTGCTGAGAAATAAATCCGTTCTTATACAGGGTGTTCACAAAACATGAATAAAAATTACATTCAAAATGTGCTTAAATCTCGAAATTTTCAAATGGAAACCCCCATTTTTTTAATGCGATCTTATTCACCACTAAAAATGATGACAACTTTGTGTAAGGTTTCCTATACCTAAATGCAGTAATTTTCCATTAATTTACGAAAAACCCACTTTTCGCCCATAAAATGGAAAATCATATTAGCCGTGGACGTTGAAAAGACAATCGCGGCTAAGGAAATGTCACTTGGTTTATAAATTATTGTCAACAATAATGCCGGCGCGCTTAAATTATCCAAACGAAGATTATTTAAATTTGTTTATTATCTACGGAGAATGCAACAAAGTAATATCAAGAACGTGCGATACATAATCTTCTTTTGTGTAATTTAAGCGCGCCGGCATTATTGTTGACAATAATTTATAAACCAAGTGACATTTCCTCAGCCGCGATTGTCTTTTCATCATCCACGGCTAATATGATTTTCCAAGCGTTAAGAAAGCCCCGAATTGTATGGGCGAAAAGTGGGTTTTTCGTAAATTAATCGAAAATTATGGCATTTAGGTATAGGAAACCTTATTTATTTATTTATTTATTTATTTATATTTTTTACACAAAGTTGTCATCATTTTTAGTGGTGAATAGGATCGCATTAAAAAAAATGGGGGTTTCCATTTAAAAATTTCGAGATTTAAGCACATTTTGAATGTAATTTTTATTCATATTTTGTGTATAAGAACGGATTTATTTCACTAGGTCAGGCCTTCTGTTACACGATGCCAAAAATTCGTTTTGAAATTTCGCGGTTTCCTCGTATAAATTGCTAATTGACTTTAGGTCTGCATCTGTAATTTTTTTCGGAAAAATGCAAATATCTCAAAAACGGTTGGATTTAAACATAGGACATGTTGCATGTTTTTGTTCCAAAATGATGCCGAGAATTCAAAAATGCAATAATATACAGGGTGTTCCATTTGAAATAAGAAAGTTGATATCGACTTCCGGTATAACCGGAAGTGTCAGATTCACCAAAATATTTTTGTTGAGCAGCTCCCATCATCATTGGTGAGGTGCAAAATTTTCAGAATTTTCCTACTTTTAGTTTTCCATATATAGATCGATGCAGTTCGTGGTGGGCCACCCTGTATATTTGGAAAAAATATCAAAAACTAATTAACCTGAGGCTCAGAGACTTTGAGGCCCTTTGCATGGGCCCTATGTCACAAGTATTAGGTAAATGGGTTTTTACCTCTAATAATTGAGCTTCACATCTTGAATGTGAGTCAATAGGAGTAGGATATAAATCTTTGCACATTATTAGATCGAATGCTAGTTCTTTACAATTTTTTATATCATAGAGAATTACATAGAGAGCTGGGTCATCGCTTTTTGCTACAAATTTAGTATCAGTGGATACCATGTGATAAAATCCAGTTTTATTGTCGAAAATTGGAATAGGATAAATTCTATAGAGTATACCATTGAGGTTCTACTAGAGGGATGTCTAATATGAAAACAAGCCTATTTTCTGTTTGAAAAACTTTTAGTTCTATAAAGTCAAGATAAGTTGCAACATTTAGGAGTTGAGGAGTTAAGGGTAAATTATTTTTGTTTAAAGTTTGAGCGATTATTTGCAAATGATGAACCAGATCTTCAGGAGTTATAACTGACGTGTGAATGATATGTAGTTTTGCAAAAGTAATAGAGTTTAGAATGTCATTTAAATTGCTTTCGATAAAGGTATAGGATTCTAGGAGTCTTTCGGCCATCTCTAAAACTTGTAATTTTGCAGTGTAATAGTAAAAATTATATTATAAATGTAATTTTCGATTTGTTTTATGTCATTATTAAAAGTAATTTCATCAATTTGTAATTTGTTGATAGAGTCATTAAAATTTTTGATAACTGAAGTAGTTACTAAAATTTGTTTCTTCATTAATTTTTCTAATTCGTGTTCGTCTCTGTTAATTTTGTCGATACAATCGTTATAATACTGTCCGTCTGAAGCGTCTAAATTTCCGGTAATAAATTTCCAAACTGACCCTAAACCATTAATTAAACCTCTTTTGTATCTTTTTACGTCAATAGCTAATTCTTCAAATTTGAGCGCAATGTTTTCGGAAAGTTGATTTAGTAAACTGAGATGTGACTTAACTTCGCTTAGAAAGGCGGCCATTCGTACGTCTTTTGGTTGAATTACAAATTGCATATTTTCTAAAATTTTATTATTATTTTCGAATGTTGTTTTTAGAGATGAAATGTCTTTATACACCAATAAACTCCACTTGTCATTAGAAATTTTGAGTCCGGATTGCTCTTGATAGAATACGCCTATGGTGTTATTAATTGCTCGCAGTGTATATTGTGCCATAGCGGTAGCGAACAAAGAAAATCTGTAACGAAGTTTCAGAATTAGGAACTTGGTTCGATATAACAAATTATTTTAATATCAGTATTTTTGAAAATATATTTGATCATAGGGAGAACTGTGTCCCATCTAATTTATCTAATCCACAAGCTAACTTGGGGATGGCTATAACTTTATCTTTTTCGTCAGTGCTCTCGAGGCAAATTGTTCGTAATTCTTTTAAGCAATTAAATAAATTAGCATAAGTTGGTTTATAATAGAAAAAATCTTTAGTTATTAAATTAAATATTAAATAATAAATATTTCTTGTCTACGTGTCCAAATTTATTCTTAAATTCTTTTGCAATCCCTGCATTCATTTCTAAATCTTTAGATACGCAGTGAGCTAATGAAATATTTTCAGGGGCATCAAATAAATTGCCCAGTTCAATGGAGACGTTATTATGTTCAATAGGGAGTTTTCTATCTAGAGTATAAAAGAATTCTTTAACAGTTAGTTCTTCTTCCTCCAATTCGTGACATTCATGACAAAATTCATTTTTGTAGTTTGATTAGTAATTGGGTTATGTAGAAAAGCTTAATTCGTATAAATTTCCTTAATTTTATAGGGTCCATTAAATTTGTTAGCTAATTTATTTTTTATTTGGGACTCCTTCACATAAACCTTTTCTCCTACGCGAAATTGTCGCTGCTCTGCAACGTGTGTGTCAAATCGCTGTTTTGCCTTTTGCTTGCGCATATCCGTACGTTGTCTTGCCACTTCATAGTAATGCTTTATTTTATTGTTTAAATAGCGAACGTACTTAGACATTAATTCTTGCTGATTATACAAAACTTCTGGAGGTCGGGACGACGTGTGACCGAACAGCAATTCATAAGGAGTAAAGCCGTGTGTTTTATTTATAGAATTGTTATATGCTATACAAGCGTAAGGAAGCATTTGAAATGGGTGTTCGTTAGGATTTTCTGTACTACACGCGCGTATCATTTCAGTTAAGGTAGCATGAAACCTTTCTAAAGAACCATTTGATTGCGGATGACTAACACTAGAGAAAGTTAATTTTATATTGTATAGTTTACAAAGATCTTTCATTAGTTGATTATTAAATTCTTTACCTACATCGCAATGGATTCTTAAAGGAGTTCCAAAATGTTGAAAATAGAGTAAAAGAGCGTCTACTACAGATCTCGCTGTTTTATTAGGAAGTTCATAAGCTTGGGTAAATTTTGTCAGTTCGTTTCTTACTGGGATTTCTAGGATGTCAATATTTATTCTTTCGAAAGGAGTTTTGGGAGTTTCAGTAATGACTAAAGGACTGTCCAAGTTTTGTCTAAAAATTTTCGTTTTTTGGCAGATTTCGCACTGCCGAATAAATGTTTCAACGTCTTTAGTTAGTCCTGTCCAGTTATATTTTTGTTTAATACGTCTAATTGTTTCGTTTAATCCTCGATGTAAGTTTGTCTTGCCTGAATGAAATTGATCTATTATTATAGGTATTTGGTCTTCGTCTGGTTTAGTCACAATGTTCTGACAAATTGTTAGTTGGAAATTTTTATCTGAGAACAAAAAATAAACATTTCTAAAATTGGAAAGTCTGGATTGTTTTCAATGTAATAAGTTTTATTTTCTTCGAATATATCTTTACTATAATAAAGAGATATGAAGAGTACTTGTATTGCAGTTTCAAAATTAAAACGAACAGGAATTATGTAATATTTTCTTTTAGCTACAGTTTGACTGGAAAGAACATTTGCTTTATTATAGTTAAAATCAGGATTTAGCTCAAGTAAACTTTTTCGTGAAGGTCTGTTAATTTGTCTTGTTGAAAAATTAGTACAATGTCTTTGTGTGTTTTGTCTAAAACTGGATTATTTGTATATTGGATTTTGGAATAGTCGATCATTAAAGTTGTCTTGTATAAATCAAAAAATCTGTCAAATTCATTACAGATTATATCAATTTCGTCAGTCTCATTATTGTCAATATTCGGATCAATGTCTTGAGGATTATCATGGGAAGTAGATGGTTCGTCTAGGGAAGTGTGAAAGGAAACAGCTTCTTTTATATGATTGATTTTGATTCGAGACAAAGCGTCGGCATTTCGATTAATTTTTCCAAGTTTATAAATTATTTGATAATTATATTCTTCTAATTTAAGTCGCCAGCGTGCTAAACGACTACCGGGATCTTTTATTGAGAAAAGCCAGGTTAAAGGTCTATGATCTGTAACCAATAAGAATTTTCGTCCGAAAAGATAAGGTCTAAAGTTTTTTACGGCAGCAATTATTGCCAAAGGTTCTTTCTCTATAACGCTATATTTCATTTCTGCTGGACTTAAGGTTCTCGAAAAGTATGCTATGGGAAGATCATTTCCAACAGGTCCTTGCGAAAGTACCGCGCCTACAGCAAAAGCGCTTGCATCTGTAGTTAAAACAAATTCTTTTTCAAAATTAGGATATATTAGAATTGGTGAAGTTATTAACGCATTTTTGAGTTGTTCGAATGATTCGCGACAATCTTTATCAAAAATAAATGGCACGTGTTTTCTTAAAAGTCGGGTTAAAGGCTTTGTCATTTTTGCGAAATTTGGAATAAACTTCCTGTAGTAACCAGTAAGACGCAAAAATTGTTTGATTTGTTTGGTATTAGTAGGTTGAGGAAAATCGATAACAGCTTGTACTTTTTGTGGATTTGGTTTAACCCCTTCAGGTGTAATAACATGTCCTAAATAAATTACTTCTTTTCGTAAAAATTCACACTTATCTGGCTGTATTTTTAGATTTGAATTTCTTAATCTTTGGAAAACTTCAGTAATACGAGAGATGTGTTCATTAATTGTGGAAGAATAAATAATAATGTCGTCCATGTAAACTAAGCACTTTTCGTTTTGTATCCCCATTAGTATATTATCCATAACCCTCTGAAAAGTTGAGGGCGCATTACGAAGGCCAAAGGGCATACGTAAATATTCAAAATGACCATTTTCAACAAAAAAAGCAGTTTTCGAAATGTCTTCTGGATTCATTTCAATTTGTCGAACACCAGAAGCCAAATCTAAAGTAGTAAAATAATGGCAATTACTCAACTGATCTAATATATCTGAAATATTAGGCAGTAGATACCTGTCATTAACTGTTAATTCATTTAATTTTCGATAATCAATTACGATTCTCCATTTATGTTTGCCTGAAGCATCTAATTTTTTTGGAACGACCCATACTGGGGACGACCATGGTGAAACAGAAGGTCTAATTGAAGCGTACAATGCAATAACCAGTCAAGTCCATGCCTGTAAAATATTGAGGAGAGCAAAAAAACATTTAAAAAATATGATATAAGAACAGCAGTATTTTCAATTATATTACGATGATACAAATACCTTAGGTAATTTATGCATATCAGTTTAAACAATTTTTTCAAAATAAATAAAAAGATATAAGCAAAAAATGAATGGACTTGACCTGTTATTGGAAAGTATTTGCATAATATTGTTATAAATAATTAAATACCAACGTGAAATAAACTTATTTATTGAAATTTGAGAACATTTATTAAAATAAACACATCTTCACCTTAATTTTCTATGATTAAGCAGTATTTTTATAATATTTTTTTTCATTAAACAACCTTATTTATTCATCACAGTCATCATATTCTGATGCAGAAGACTCTTTATCTGACTGTTCAAAGCTTCTGTGATATTTTTCAATGTCATTATAGAACCACATATCACACTTAGGTACATAATTTTTTGAGAGTGTCATTATGTGATCAAGTTTTTTCTCTTTAAGTTTTCTTTTTTCTGAATATAACTTCTGATCAATGGTTGGTAAAGACACATTACTCAAATTTTTTTTATTTTTTATCTGAAATGTTGAAAAAATTATCATGCCTACAGTTGCGCTACATTTGACTAATGTCTCTTTATCATTCTTTTCGTAACATATTATGCGATATTCGGACAAGGTGTACTTGTTATTACATTTTGAGGGATTTTTTACAAAGAACTGTTGTAAATGATTTTTAAAATTTAGAAACATATCTTGCGTCACACGTATCACTGAAAAGTCTTTCCTTGCACTTTTAATAATATTTGCATACTCATCGGGCAAGTATATTTTATCATACTTTCGTTTTTTTATTTCTATTGCTCCAAAACTGCGATCGCACGGCAAAAAACTGTGGCCCGGTTCAGGATACCTATGGTATATAAATGCATATTTCTCAGTTTCAACAAGGCTATAAAAAAACTGAACCAGTACATTATTCTTGTTTTGAGAGGCACAGTTATCAGAAAAAATATACACATTTTTCACTTCTGAGCGGATGTAGTTGTTGATGAAGTGTAAGAGAATACTTGCCACTTCGTTTTGGCCTTTACCTCCCAATGTTTCGTCATACAAATAAAGTAACTTTCTCCTGTGCTACCTACGTTGATACAAAAATTATAGACCCAGAGTTGTATTTATAAGATGTAACTGTTTTTCATTTTCTAAAGCCTTTTTTTCATTTTCATCGTCAGCTGCTTCAATTTTATTGCAAAGTTTATCGCACTTTTGGCATGTGTCAGATTTCGGTTTACCGAAACTTATCTTGAAGTTTTCGACAAAATACTTTCGAAAATATTCATACTTAACAGTAGGGTTATCCGTTGTCTCCGGCTCGTATTTTTTCAAGTATAGGTCGTGCATTTTTGAAACAGTTAGTAATGGCGAAAGATAATAGTGATTCAGGTTGTCTGCCCTACTATAATGAGATCTGTACCTTGGGAAGCTAAGAATGTGTTGTCGAATGTTATTATTTATATTTTCTGGTAACTTGTTTATTCTATTTAAATATCTTCCTCTTAGATCTGTTGGAGGAATTCCATTTTCATTTAAGTGCTTTTGTAAACGTTCAAGTCTAGATCTAGATATGCCATGGACAGACAGAAAAGCCTTTTTACAAATAATTTTACTATTTCCAGCATGTCGAATCTAAAAAGCAATAAACAGTGATTATGAAAGTACAAAATGATGAAAGAAAAAAATTACTTTGTAAATATATGACGAGTTCTTATTATGTCCATGACCTGATCGAGGCCGAGGCCTTGCCACTGATTTTCTTTCGAGACATCCAAATAAATAAGCATCTTGAAGGTCCTTGCTAGGCATACTGTAGAAATCGCTAAAAATTTTCGTACAACCTTCTTGTCCAATAATTTCATCCATACACTTTAGTCTGCAATCACAGTTTGGCCCTATTTTTTTTTCCTGAACCACTGCACCAGCAACATTTTTATAACATTTTCCTTGGGTTCGCCTTGCTTTTCTTATGTTTCTCTTCCATATTGTTAAGCGTCGTAATCTCTTTTTTCCGCGCTGTGGTGTTTCAGCTGATGTCCCTGGTTGTAGATTATTATCTTCTATATTTTCTATTACATCTTCATCACAAACAGGCGAATCCGAGGAAGAATCTGAATGGATATTGAGGTTATACCTGCCACTATTCTCAATTTCGGGAAGATAATCCTCATCAGTGTCACTGTGAGTACCTTCAAAAGGATCGTCAAGGGTACTGTCACTGTCAGACATTATAATTTTCTTAAGTTTTTGGTTAAAACTACGAAGAATACAAACACTCTTCGCGTATACACAGGCAATGCGAAAGTTTAGCAGAACTGTGCAATAACCAGTCAAGTCCCGGACATGACTCGTTATTGCACAGTATTGTATGGTAGGCAACTAACAAAACATCTGTGTATTGTTTATTCTGTACGATAGAGAGCTGGTTATTGCACAGGATGAAAGAGGATTTTATTGTGTGGAATAATCGACTGCTAACTAAATTTGCCTTAAAAATGGACTTGACCGGTTATTGCATTGTACCCTTCAATTATTCCTTGAGAAAGCATTTTATTAATTTGCGTTTTTACTTCTTCCTTGTGAACTTGTGGATATCGATAAGATTTAGTAAAAATTGGCTTGGCATCGCCTGTATCAATAGTATGTTTTATTTCGTTAGTAAAACTTAGGAAATCTCCGTCAAAGTAGAATATATCTTCAAAATTCAAACATAAATTAGTAATTAGTTCTTTTTCTTCTTCATTTAAATGTTCTAGCCTTAATGATTCCTTTATTTCTTCTACCTACTTTTTGTTTTATTAAAATTACAAATAATATTAGTACTGGCGTTCGTTTCTTTAATGTAAGGCTCAAATTCAAATTCCTCGAAACAAATATCCTTTGTTATGGCATTAGCGTTTAATATTGTCGTATAAAAATTACCGTCTTCGTTTATTTTTACTATAGCGTTTGGCACATATACCTTTTCTACACGTTGTGCGCATAAAATCATTTCTTTATTTGTATACTTATTAGTATGAAACTTGCATATTTTTCCGCATCGCGGTTCTATCGTGACCTTATTTATATTATAACTCGTATTTTCGCTTCCAAATTATTTATATTTTTCGTATAATCATTATTATTATTATTATTTCGTTCATAAGTGTTTATATGAAGGCTATCGTACCTTTCGTCAACATTAACTTGTCTTTTATAAACGACTCGATTATTATTATCATTATTATTCGTTAACTCGTTTAATTCATCTCCGTCTTTAGGTAATTCGTGGACCTTATAGTACGTAATTAATTGTTTATTCCTAAAATCTACTATTGCACCGTACCTTTCGTCGAATCCTATATCTAGATAGCAAATATAAACTTTATGAGGAGAAAGAGGACCCGTAAAAGAAACAAATACCGCTTCAATAATAGGAATTGATTGGCCAGAAATACCTTCAATTTGAAAATTTTCTGGACATCGATTTAAAAATTGCTGAACCGTCTCTGGTTTGAAAATTGAAATACCAGCTCCTGTGTTAATTAAAATTTTGTACTTATCGGTATTATCTTTAATATAATATAAATTGCTATTGTCAACGGTATTTATGCAAACGTTTGGTCCGTATTGGTCATACCAAGATTCTTGAAATTCGGAATAGGATTCTGGTCCGAGGCTATTATTTGAAAATTTTCAGTTTGTTCCAAATAATGTTGTTGAGGAGCCCTATTTTGGTTATTAGTGTATTCAAAAATACTCAATATTATAGTGATACTAACAGTAAAATCGTTCTGTGCCGAAATTCGTGTAGGTTGTTAAGGGTGAATAAGATATGGTTAAAGCCATATATATTATAGTCGGTTTAAACATAGATTTTTTTGTGTGTAGTCACGGCTTTGTACAGTAGCAGTAGTATTTACCTATCTACCAAATATTAATTAAATTTTTTATTCAATTTTAATTAAATTAATTTAACGGTTGTACCTGTTGGTGAAAAGTAAAGCATAACACTGAAGTGTGGGAAGAATCACAATGACATGCAGTGATAAGATCATACAATAGTGGAAATTTGAAAACCATGTAATATTATGTAGGTAGGTAGGTATAACTGAAATAACCAACCAAATATATATAGGAATAGATGACTCACCGTAATACAAAAATACTGTTTTGTTTTGCTTCTACATTAGCGGGTCGCTGGGAAGAAGACGAGGTAATTTGTTTACATTAGCATTTCTTAAATAGGTATGCTTTGAGATACTTATATTTACAAAATATCCTAAATCTTATCAAAAAACTGGAAACCTTCAATGTGCCAACAGTAACCTTTTAAAATCACGAAACAAAACAAGCTGCCTTTGGTAATGTATCTATTCCTACATATCGTTGAAAATAACTAAACCCCTCTTCTCACGAGTCAATTGCTTTAGTTCATCAACTTCTATAATAATATTATGTAGTTTACCTACCAACAAAAATCGGATGAAAATAACCTCGAGTTTTAGTTTCTTTATATGGATCCATTTTTATTTTTTGTTAAAATTAAAATTTTCTCAAAAAACATTTTGTTGTTTTATTTTTTATTTATTTTTTTATAATATTTATTGTTATTTTTGTTTTATTTTCCTGTACTATTAGTACAAGAAATCTGGTGTTTAACTTCTAAAAAAATCGCGGGAAACTGAGACATAAGGTAAAGGGGGCAAACATTGACACCACTTTAAATACTCTTTTATTAAAAAGTGGATATACAAAAAAAATAAATGGTAATATTCATGTGTGGATACCCCCATCATTTGTGCTGCCTTCAATGTTCCTGAATTGCCTTATAGTTTATAGTTTTTACAATATATATATATATATATATATATATATATATATATATATATATATATATATATATATATATATATATATATATATATATATATATATATATAATTGACACCCATGAAATGCGAAGATAATAAAATAAACACTTGCAATAAAAAAATAATTTTACTCTGTACGGTAACATATCGTAATTGCAATAAAAACCGAAGATACTATGAAGTAACAGAGATGCAAGTCTTTGCCTATGAACTAAATGAGAAATCAAAACTAAACTACACAGGTGACATTAAAATAAAATTTCAACATATATTTGTAATACCATTGAACTCCTTTAAATCAAAATAATGCCTCCCTCTTTGAATTACTGGATCTTTCAATAAGCGAAGGATATTGTTTCTCTATGTCCATAGTATCTTCTATGGTAGGATAAACGAAATACATGGACACCTTCCTTAAAATTGTCACCGTTGCTTGCTCGCCATTTATTTATTCTTTTAACATTACCAACATATGAACTGTTTCCAAATTTAGCAACTACCCAGCAGCCTTCATAGATTTACATAAAGCAACTTTGTTTTTCCACCATCTTCGTTTCAATTAAACATATGTTTTGATCATTATTAACAACTGCAGAAGTATCGTACATGTTATTTTTCATAATTATTATCTCTGTAGAGCTCTTCTTCGTTTTGGGCGGCAATTTCAGATTGGATTTCATTCCTTTCAGCTTCCAAATCTTCGAAATCGTCAAGTTCAGATTCACTTTCTAGACGAATGCTGATGTCACTTTCAGATGAGCTTGAGGCTATATTTTGTTTTTTTCTCTCTTTTAACATAGTCTACATCCGTTCGTAAACATCTTTTTCTGACTTTCGGCGATCTTCCTGTTTACTTTGCTTCTTCTTTCTGTGCTCCTCTTTTCATTTTTTGCTTTCGGTTTCAATGTCGATAATAGTGACAGCTCTAACGCAGATTTTGGTGATATTTTCTTAATGTCAGTAGATTCTCCGCTGGATGAAGGAGGAGCGGCGGAACTAACAATCGAATTAGTCTGAATGCTATTTTCTCCAGATACAATAGTTGCTAATTCTACCTTTCGCATTATTTTTTCTTTTGAGAGAGGATAAATTCCGGATCCTTCAAATTCTCCTACAGCACTGTCCCGTGAAAAACATCCACTTTCTGTCAGTTGTTTCATTAATTTGGGAAATATTATTTTATCCACATTTTTATGACCAGTTTCTTGGTAGTATTCTCTCAAAACAATTCTTCAAGCATGCTTTACAGATTTATAAACGCTAACATCCAATGGCTGAAGTAGATGGGAGGTGTGGGCTGGGAGACACAACATTTCAATATTATTTTCCAGGGCTGTTTCTATTAAATCCACGGAAATATGCAAATTTTTCCCATCATAAATTAGCAACTTTTCCCCCTCTAGCTTGGAGGTATTCGGAACAAAGCACGTTACAAACCAGTTGAAAAACTGGGCAGATTCCATCCAACCTGATGGGGAACAGTTATATAGAGCCTCTTCTGGTCCTCCATTGCACCAAGTGGAATAAAGGTGCAAAGCCTTGTAGTTTATGAACATAGGAAGGAAATCACCAATTGCATTGCAATACATTAGGACAGTGTATGACGACTTAGTTACGCTACCCACTAGTTTAGTAGGATTTATACTTCCCTTTTTACATAGGACTTTCTGCTGACCTGCATCCGTTTGGAAACCTGTCTCATCGCAATTAAAAATATTTTGTGGCTTATCTTTTAGATCAAAATGTGTCAATATCGCATCGACTTTATTATAAAAATCTTCTATAACATCTGGAGTTCCAGCTGCTGCTCTATTTTTTGGCAGATTTTGTGCTACTCGACGACTTATCTCATTTTCCCAACGTTCCTCAAACATTAGGCACCAATCATCTCCGGGCAACCCGTTTTTAAATGGAGTTGCTCAATCCATTCTTCGGCAGTAGTCTTGAACACATTGTTTTAATTGTAACCTGTCAAAGCCATACCCCCATTCCCCTAGTTTAACTAACGAATGGACAAGCATTTGCTCGTTTGTAGTTAAAACTGTAGGTCTTCCAACTTTGTCACATTTGTAGCCCTTAACATGATTCATCAGTGTGGTGCGATTTATTCAAAATCTGGCGGCCACTCGTTTGTAACTCTCTCCCTGTTTTACTTCTTCAATTGCTTTCTTCATATCTTCATCTGTGTATGCTTTGTATTTTCTTGCATTCGGATTTTTTGGTTTCTTTCTTCTTGGCATCTGAAAAAAAAAAAGTGTACAAGGTTAACATTGACACTGTAAATGTTTTCCTTGGGGATAAGATTGACACTGTCAATGTTTTCCTTGGGGATAAGATTGACAGTGTCAAACATAACCTAAAATACCTAAAAACAAAATATTAAATTTCCCATCAAATCCAACTAATTTTCTTGAGTCACTATGTCAAAATGTCATTTTGTAACTCATAATTACCTTTCTGATACACCAAACACTGAAATATGGGAACAATAATTTACAAAGTTTTTCAGACAAAATATCACGTGTATCGCGAAACCATGAACTAAATGGCACGCGGTCAGGTAAGGGCATGCAAGTTAAGGTTTCGCTGCTGCCCGCTAGATGCCGGCATAGTTATATCATGTACTCCAATATCCAATAAAAACATTGCGAGGGAAATAAGAACGAGGCAGTTGAATTTCAAAATAATGTCAATGATACCCCCATGTCAATGTTGGTCCGCGTTACCTTATGTAGATAGCTGTGGCGCAAAACCCTATAGGAATATTTCCGTGATTTTTTAGCTCAAAACTACTTTCCCCCGACACTAACGGTCTATCCTATATTTTAAAGTTTATCCTCTTATTCCAACTACCACACAAACATACAATCTCATATTAACTCACTGTGCGAAGCCAGCTAGTGAATAAATAAAAATAAATAGGAATCTATGGAAGAATATTCGAACGTGTACAAACATTGTCATAGGGACTCCTCCCTGAAATCAAGTTTACACAGTCGGCTATAATACTTATATGGATATTAAGCAATTTAAGTAACATAAGCTACGTCCGCAGAATCAAATCAAAGTTTTTATTAGCTTTAGCCTGTGCCTCAACCTCAACATGTTGGAACCTCCTTTCAGGGTCTGTGAACCCATCTTTTCGCAGATAGCTAGGACTCGTATGGATGCGCTTTTAATGACAAGGGATAATATAATTAATGCTTTTTCTGTACGCTTTCATTTTTTTTAAACGGGGATTCACCAAAAGCACCCCTAGGTATTAGGGTTAAAAATAACAATGAATCTACAAGAACCCTGGAAATTTAAATGTAAAAATATGTAAAGAACAAATATGTAAAGAATATCTAGGGTATACAAACCTTTCCTATGACGAAGTGCAGGGGCAGAGGGACTGCATCGTCAAGGGCAAAAGCTTACTTAAGTTCCTCTTGGCCCGGTTTTAAAGCTTTTCTGGCTTAGCTTTCCCGAATAAAGGAAGGAAATAGAAGAGTCGAGAGCATTGTATACAATCAAGTTATGTTAGGTACAGTAAAAGCAATAACCCATCGCCATCGCGATGGGTTATTGGTAAAAGCCCAAACTGCCAGGAAATTAAATAAATTCTCGGAAAAGCAAACCCATTAACCCGTTTTCTTTTACGGACGCCTTGATAGATTTCTAGGGACTTTAGTTTTACTTGATCAGCAAGGCGCGCCAAATTCGGATTTCTCCCCGACGCCTACCAAATCGGAAAATGGCTCAAATGGCGGAACGGCTATTCCGCTTCTGGCGCGCTTCAATAGCGATGTGGCACTTATTTTTTGCGGCGCCAGGCGAAATTTGGACATTAAATATCGAAAACTGCGCCCGCTAGCCGTGACAAAACAAAAGCATTACATACATACTACATTTTTGAGAAGCGAGGCAGACTATAAACACCTAAGGGGTCCGGCAGGGCAGGACTAGGCGTTTATAACAAGTCATAAGCGGCGCGCGTACCTTAATAATAGTATACAAATTTTATTTAAATGCTCTAAAAAAAGGAAAATAATATTTGAAATAACTCAAACCAAAGCAAACCAGTAATTCTGTTACACACAAAACAACACCACACAAAAATCTATTCACAAAACCAAAATCCGTACAAGAAAGCGCAATCCTTATTTCCGTGCACGGCACTGGTTATACTGGCCTAACTGGTCCACGTCGACACCTGCTCCATGGATCTCCGAAACGCAGACAATCAAATCGCTACGCTTGCTTTCTTATTGGCTGCCTCCTTGACTAGGTCGACGTCGACCGCAGATAAACCTTTGAATTTTGTACGGGAGATTTCTGCTGATAAGTCTGGTATTTTTACCAGTACCTAGCAGAGCGTGGTAAACGCTATGAAATAGATTGCGCCCCGTATATCACTGTGTTCCAAATGAGTACATTTATACTATACCTTTTGTAACAATCGAGTTTAGGTTTGACAACTTCTCAGTTTCACTGGCAATTTGTAATCACATGCATCTCCGTTTTCAGTGAATGCGTGTCAATATTAGATAAGTTCCTGTAATGCTCTATGAAGAATTTACTCTCTAGTGGATTCATTTATATAAATTTGTCCGTTGAAATAGCGAGCCTTGACTGGCTTCAGAAAATCGTATTTTCATAAATATGATTCAAGATACTGTCAAGCATGCGGATTACCATTAGAGCATGGATCAGCCAGAATTTTTTTATCTCATTCAAGTTTGATCCTGTACTGGCAACATCTTTATTTTGATCACGACCTATAGTCGATATTACAGCGTAATGAAAATGACAATGGCAATGACAATGGCAATAACAATGGCAATGACAATGACATTAACGATAACGGTAACGATAACGATAACGATAACGATAACGATAATAATAATAATATGTCACCAAGGCCCGATAACAAGGCAAGGGTCTCGTCCGAGCCAGATCCTTATGGTATCCGGGATACCCGGAATCTGAGTGAATGTTCCCCGTAGAGGGAGTGCGAATGCCTTTTGGCTAAGTCGATATAATAATAAAAGCCGGAACGGCAGAGCGAACTACTGAGAATCGGAAAATTCAAGTGTCTGGACCACAACAAGAAGCCGAAACGGCAGGACGAACAACTGAGAATCAGGAATCAGTTAACGACGAATGCTTTAAAAGCCTACTCGTAGACACACAGCTGAGAAGGGCAGTTTTGCGATACGAAGGCACAGACCCACTGAGCAGACCACCGCCACCAAGATTAAATTCTTCCAGGAAGCTTGCAATCATGCTCGCTATTATGAACACCAGAATTTTGCCTAACTATGTTTCAGTGACACCAACATTAGAACATATGCACATGTTGAGCTACTGTGCCGCAACGGCAATCATCACTGCAATGGGAGCCAAGATCCGGACGGCCCAAGAGTAAAATCGTGCAAGACCAGAACCACGAATGGTTCAATGCAACTAAATCGGAAGATCGAGAGTCTCCGTAAAGACATAGGACAAGTAACGGAATATATTAGAGGAGTTAGAACTAGAAAGATCCAGAGGGCTGTGCAGGCAATAATGAGCCGCACCCAAATGCATTCTCGGCATGACCCCGCGAACATCGCTGCTCAACAATGTCTTGATACATTAAAACAAAAAAATTCTGTTTTCGCAGGGCGTCTGAGAAGATACAAGGCTAGTAACAACAGGAAACGAGACAACAAACTCTTTGAACGATCAGAAAAGGGTTTCTACCGTGCTTTTAATTCTAGCGCCGATGCCACAAATGCGAGTTACCCTAGCAGAGAACAGGTCGACGGTTTCTGGAGAAATCAACTTGCCACACCAGGTCCATATAATGTCAGTGCAAGCTGGATCAGCGAAGAACGCGAGATGGGCCGGAACTATAGCCAGATGCAACACGAGCAATTCACAACCGATGAGGTCTCCAATGTCATCAAGAATTCCCACAACTGGAAGGCACCAGGTCCAGATCATCTCGAAAATTATTGGATTAAAAAGTTGTGGTGCACGCATGAACAACTAACTACCTTAATTAATGAAGTCTTGCTCGATCCTCTGAAAATGCCATTGTTTCTTACACAGAGTGCAACCTACTTGTTACCAAAAGACCAGCGGAATACGGATAACCCTGCCAAGTACCGCCCAATAACTTGCTTGCCTACGCTGTACAAGATAATCACATCTTGCCTTACACAGCGAATCTATGCTCACTGCGAGCGGAACAACATCATGGCAATGCAGCAGAAGGGCTGCGCGAAGGGCGCAATGGGATGCAAAGAGCAACTCATCATAGACTCTGTCATCTGCAACCAGGCTCATTCCAAGCAACGAAACCTCTACATGGCTTATGTGGACTACAAAAAAGTATTTGATTCCGTACCTCACGACTGGCTCACAGGTAGGTATCTTAAAGCTGTATAAAATAGATCATCATACAGTTTCCTTTTTAGAACACGTTATGACAACCTGGCGCACTACGATACAACTCAGAACCGCAAGCAGTTACATCGAGACCGACACAATCAACATCCGAAGAGAGATTTTCCAAGGAGATTCACTCAGTCCACTGTGGTTCTGCATGGCGATGAACCCTCTATCTCATCGGTTGAACTCTACAAAATACGGCTTCGCTTTCAAGAGCAACAACGCAGAAGCGATCAAGTGCCGCACCCTTAACATCGTCCGGGGAAAGCTCAAACAAGGCGCACACGAGATGCAGGACGGCCAGGAGATCGAAGCAATGAGCATTGGAGATACATACAAGTATCTCGGGATGAAACAAGCTCAAAGGATAGACCATCGAACAATGAAGCGGTTAAATCGGTATTTAACGAATGAATTCATCAAGAGACTAAGACAAGTAGTGCGAACTGATCTTAACAGCAGGAATTTGTTTAAGGCCCTAAACACGTATGCATGCTCTATACTCAGCTATTCCTTTGGAATAGTGAATTGGACCTGCAGCGAAAAGTTAGGACACTACTGACAAAAGCTCATAAACATCATCCCCGCAGCGCCGTAGAAAGAACAACTCTGCCACGTCTACTAGGAGGAAGAGGATTGGCAGACCTCAGCAAGCAATTGGACCAACAAATATTAAATCTGCGTAATTATTTCCACAGGCAGGCCAACAGCTCCACACTACATAATGCTATATGCGGAGCAGACGTCTTAACCCGAATTGTCCCGGCGTTGCCATATGGCAACTCACGAAGTGCAATAAAATTTAATTTCTCAACCGACCCCCGTAAACTTCTGTAGGCAAACGGAATCTGTTTTATCGACATATATGGATATTTCCATATGTCAAATAGCCGCAAGCTATTCTTAGGTTAGCCGTTACGGAGTGAACACGTTGCAAATTTGTGCGTGCATCAAAACATGTCAAAATACTGTGATTCCAGATACATGACAAGGTAAATAATATTGTTTCATAAGGTTTTTTTTATGTTGTATGATATGTATCCTAGATTTTAGTATTTAGACAGGATATTAGTTATTATGTAGATGTTGATTTTTAGTGGGTGATTTTATATACAGAGTAATTCACCTATATTTTGCAATGTTGCCATATGGCAACGCTGGGTCATACGACGTTTTATTTTTTTTAGGAAGATATCCTTGAAAGAAGCCTTGGATTATTTAGAAGAAATAGCATCTGATGATGATGAACCTAAAGCTGTATACATAGAACCACCTGAAGTAGAAGACGGGGTACTAAGTGGTGAAGACGATGGTGAGGAAGAGGAAGAAGCTACGCCAGACAACGTATGTCCCGGACAACTAAAAGCAAATTGTGAAATTGTATTAGCTTCTGGTCGACGACTTGATTCAATTGAACACATACAATCCGAAAATTCGTCGGAAAATGAAGATTTCGTTGAAGATCAAATTCTACTTGACATACTAAAAAAGTCTTCCAATGCTGTTCAAACTGATTTACTCGAAAGAGAAGACTCTGACAGCGACTCCGATGTACCACTAATATCGTATAGAAAGCCATCGACCTCTTCTGATAATTCACATTTACGTAAAGTAACCATTTTCAAATCGAGTGCTGAAATTCCTCTTGCTGCTAAGAATACCAGATTTGTTTGGGAAGAAGATCACTGTTCTGGTAATATACCTATATTTCCTCCAGCCAATTATACAGATTGTTCTGGAATAACACCTCATGAACAATTCGAGAAGTTCTTTGATAATAACTTACTACAACATATTTGCGTCGAATCTGAAAAATATGCAGTTTTTCTGGGTAAACCAAATCCAAATATTACAGTCGACGAGCTAAAAGTTTTCATCTCTATTTTACTTGTTACTGGATACAATTACCATAGCCGAGCTCGAACACTTTGGAGTATTGATGAAGACTTACAAAATTTATTGGTAATCAAATCAATGCGCAGGAACAGGTTTCAGCAAATATTGCAGTTTCTTCATTTTGAAGACAGTTGTAAACAAACTATAGAAAAGGATAAGATGTGGAAACTGCGTCCGATAACAGATCATCTAAAGGCCAATATGATTACGAACTTTCATCCAGAACAGCATTTATCATATGATGAGAGCATGATTGCATATTTCGGCAGACACGGATGCAAACAGTTTATAAAAGGCAAACCTCTCCGCTTTGGATACAAAGTCTGGTCTTTGTGCACTCCGTCAGGATATCTTGTAAATTTTGAAATATATCAGGGAAATAATCCAAGATCAAATCCTCAGTATGAGGAGAGATTTGGAAAATGTGCTGCCCCTTTGTTGAGTATGATCGATGATTTTACACCTAATGTTCAGCAACTTCCATTCTCTTTTTACTTTGATAACCTATTTACCGGATTTCCATTATTAGTCTACCTGAAATCCAGAGGTTACACCGCCACTGGAACCATCCGGGAAAACAGGATTCCAAAGAATTGCCCACTGCCGTCAAAAGAAAAAATTAAAAAAAAGGAACGAGGTTTCGCTGTTTCGACAAAACTAAAAGAAACAGACATTGTTTTGACAAAATGGGTCGATAATTCGGTTGTATGTGCGGCATCTACGGCATATGGCAAGAATCCAATGTCAAATGTGCAGCGGTATTCTAAGGCAAAAAAACAGAAAATAACTGTCTCTCGTCCATGCGTAATCGGTCAGTATAATAAATACATGGGAGGCGTGGACCGAATGGACCAAAATGTAAGCCTTTACCGCATTGGCAACAGGGGTAAGAAATGGTGGAGCAGCATATTTACTTGGTTGCTTGATGTGTCGGTCCAAAATGCATGGCAGTTGCATCGATCAGCCCACCCAGCAATGTCACAATTAGAATTTAGACGTAACATAGCAATCTTTTACGCCAAACATTACGGACAAGAAGCGAAAGGACCCGGACCTTCTCGAAAACGGAAAATTGAAGACACAGCCTATGAAGAAATAAGGTTTGATGGGTTGAACCACTGGCCGTTGCCTATTGAAAAGAAAAGGAGATGCGTTGGATTATCCTGCAACACTATTGGCCGTACTGCCTGCGAAAAGTGCAATGTAGGGCTTTGCCTGAAATGTTTTAAGAAATATCATACACAACTATAATTATGTTGTATTATTTTGGTAAATAAAGTTTTTATGTGATAGGTAATCTATTATTTTTTTTAAAAGGAAAAGATAGGGTATGACCCAGTGTTGCCATATGGCAACGTTGAATTAAAGAAAAACGCAATATCAGCAAACTAAAACAACTGATTTTTTATGTTATTGTGACCTAAATTAACACGTTTATAACAAAAAATTAGTTGAGTTTAAAAAAAAAAGTTCTGGGACATATCGGGTTAACACCGCTACGTCTGAGGGAACACGAGCATCAAAATCACCACAGAAGCGATAATGATAAACTACAGAGGTGGTTGGGAAGCCGCTGCACCGGAGGCATCCTAATGGGGTTAACCAGGAACATGTCGACAAGTTAGCGTTGAACTATTGGCTGACCTCGGGACGAATGTTCTCCGAGACGGAAGGCTTCTTACTGGCCATACAAGATCGGGTTATACCAACTCGCAACTACCTAAAATTCATTGTAGGAGATGCATCGGTAGTAGATGACAGATGCAGATACGGGTGCCCAATTTCAGAAACAATCCAGCACCTAACAGGAGGATGTCAGATGTTCGCATCAACGGAATATAAGGAACGACACGATTCGGTTGCCAAGATCTTGCACCAGGAACTGGCGGAAAAACTGCTGCTTGTGCAGGCAGAGAGGGTCCCATATTATAGCTACACACCGGAGCCTGTTCTTGAGAACAGAAACTAAAAGATGTACTGTGATCTTACAGTTCTGACAGATCAACGAGTTGCCCATAACAGTGCGGACCTTATAATAGTTGATAAAATTTCTAGGAAGACAACTCTGATTGATGTGGCCATCCCGAACAACAACAACCTGCGTGTGAAGCAAGTCGAGAAGATCGCGAAGTACAGAGACTTAGAAGAACGAATTAGAAGGCAATGGGAAATGGACAACGTTCAGACGATTCCAATCATCGTGTAAACAACTGGTGTCATACCAAAAAGTTTGCTGAGAAACATCAAAGAGCTGGGTCTAACTGATAATCTTTACAAGTCCATGCAGAAAGCGGTACTACTTGCGACAGCCCGAACCGCCAGGAAATTCGTGGGGAGTGCAGGAACGTCCAACAACATCAATGTCACCTAAGGCCCGATAACATGGCAAGGGTTTCGTCCGAGCCAGATCCTTATGGTATCCGGGATACCCGGGATCTGAGTGAATGTTCCCCAGAGAGGGAGTGCGAATGCCTTTTGGCTAAGTCGATAATAATAATAATAAACCGACTTTATTCAAGCAAATCACAGAAAAAACATTACAATACATAAAGCAGTAGCTCACTGATGGGAGACGAAGTCTAGCAATACTAGATACTCCACTCAACCACCCGACAGCAAGCCAAAGCTAAGCACATAGCGAAATTTGACACTCCTACAAATAACAAATAAACTAAACCATAATGCAAGAATAACAATAAAGAAATATCTGAACAGCACAAAAAACAAAGTACACACATATATTATGAGTCGTATCCATAATCTAACAAATAATAAAATTAATGAGAAACTATTACAATCAATTAATTCGTTAATTAATTAATTAATTAATTAATTACGGCTCACCTAAACAGTAGCATGATTCTGTAGATCAAGCAAATATCTCTTAAACGAGTATTTAAAGTTTTTGACAGGACACGATATCAGCTCATTAGGTAAACTGTTATATAACCTAACAGCATTGTATACAAAGCATCTAGTGAACACGGCCGTGCGATGGCGTGGAACCGATATTAAACTTTGGAATCAAACATTGACGGAGTGAGCGGATGACCGCAAGACGAATCTGAACTTTAAATTAGTGGAGCAATTGTCCGAATTGAAGACTTTGTGCAAAAAATTTCCCAAGTGAAGCTTCCATCTGGCATCCATGCACAACCAGCGCAAATCTTTAATTTTCTCTGTTATATGATCTCTCCTTCGCAGTCCAAAAATAAAACGGCAACAGGAATTCTGCACACGCTGAATTCTAGACCTATCAACCGCACGTAAGCATGGAAAGAAGATAAAGTCACAGTAATTAAATGTCGACAGCACTAAAGCCTCACAGAGTCTCATTTTTAAATTTGTATTTAGGTTGTGACGATTGGAATATAAGAGTTTCAGGTTAGAAAATGCCTTCTGCCTCAGCTTAACAACATGTAGTTGAAATCGGAATTGAGTGTCTAGAACGAGTCCGAGATTTCTGGCAGAATCTACAAAATTTAATTTAGTGCCACCAATAAAAACATTAAAGTGCTGTTTTAAAAAACTCACTTTACTTTCAGTCCCAAACGCTAATAAAAGTGTCTTTGATTATGTTCTTCAGACATAGACTTGAGAGATTCTAGTTCACAATTGATAACATTATTAGCCCACATATAATTCTCCTTATCAAAAGTCAGGTATAACTGTGTGTCATCCGCATATGCTTGGACTTTACATTTAAGAATTGAATTTATTATATGGTACTTTAATCGTCTTAAATTGTCACGTATCGGACGCTCGTGATTGCACACTCCTGTTCGGTTACGCGCGTCCGATATGAGGCTTAGTTCGGCTATTTTCGACGTGCAATAAGCTACGAATATGCGTCCGAGCCTTGCCATCTGCTGACCACCAGCGTATGCATCCACAGCTATACTTGGCAAAAAAACCCTGAGATAGGTACTGAGCTACTTCCATCGCACGCCTATATAGTGGCTGTTGGACTGTCAATGCTTGGTCGCAGGTTGGTCGTGAGGTTATCGGAACCTGGTTCGACAACTTCATCGATACCCAGTGGAGTGCAGTGGGCTACTTCTGGACGATTCAGACTTACATGTAAGGTGTTTCTCAAGTTAATGCGTTCCATTATTAAGATCTTACATGCAAGATTAGACATTTGCGTTTCCTTTTGACTTTTACACTTTTCGTGCAGTGCTAAGTTGTTTTGGACTTTCTTAATTGTCCCGCAGCAATTTGCTTCAATTTGGGTCGATTTCGAGCCCTGTACGCCTGAGGGATAGGCTAATAGCCCCAGGGGGGGAAACCCCCAAGATCATCGTGCGCGACGAAGGGCCGCACCCGTCAAGAGGTTACCCTGTTTAAACAGAACACGATGGATCTAAAGGAGTAAACCTTGATAAAAGAATCCGTAATCCCCAGTGTTCGCCATGCTTGGGGATGTATGGCTCCGCGTTAGTGAGTCCGAACGGCCCCCTGGGACACCAGGCCGAATCCCAGGTGTAAGTAGGCCTTGCGTCCGTAAGCGGCTCTGCGGGCGTCGACCTTTAATTCCGCAATACTCGTGGGTCTTACAATCAAGAACGAACACACAAAAAACGACAAAGACAATGAAACAAGGGACAATGATACAAGGGCGGAAGACCCGAGGGCGGAGGCAGCCATCGAGCGGGGGAGCTCCAATTTGGGGCCCCTCGCGGTGCAGCCCGTCCCGGGGTTGGAAGCTGAGGCGGCTGGCGAGAAGGCCCCTACAAGGGACCCTCCTGCCGCCGCCACTCAGACAGCTGAGGAGGACGGGGGGAACAGGGGTCTCCGAAAGGGAACCCCAGTCAAACCACGTCCTCCGCAGTAGACAACTTGGCTCAAAGCCTGGGGAGGGTTAAGGTACGCTCCCATAACAGATCCGGGGTCGAGAAGGAGAGGGTCAAGGAGAGGAGGAAGACGGAGGAGGAGGCCCCGGGCGGCAGCCGGGACCTCTGAACTCGGCCCCTCTTCGGGGTCTGATCACCCTGCTGCACCTTCCACGACGGGCTCCATAGGGGGCAAGCCGGGGAAGGGTGGCAAGAGGAAGCGGGAGAAGAAAGGTGGGGGGTGGCCTAGCAGGGGAACGCCCAACCAACGCCCCAGAAATCAAAAACTTGCCTCCGCCTGAGCGGCGGACTCCACAGAGGGTACGGCGGCCGGGGGGGGTGCTGGGGGGGGGCTGCGTCTGCATTGGGCTCCGGGGGGCCCGCTTGGCGCCAGAAGTGGCGACTCGTGGGGACCCCTCGGGGAGTACCTATGCTGGAGCAATGGGCAGGGGCTTGCCGCGATTCGTGGTGGGTCTGCGCGGTCAGGTCACGGACTTTGACGTCGTGGGCCTGCTGGACTTCCTTCGTCGGGGCCATCGGCCACAGGGTGGCGGTGACCGTGATGGGGGAGCTAACTTTGTTCCCGCCATCAGGGGCACATGGGTGTGGCGACGGCACCTGGTAGTGGAGGTCGGGGACGTGCAATCCAGGGAGTGGGTCCGCAGGGAGCTGGTGACCATCAGACCCAGGGGGCTCGCTAATCTGGTGGAAGTGGACCCGGAGAGCCCCCGCCTCAGGAGGACTGTTCTGTGGATCCCGGGCAGTGGGCTCTCGACGATACCTAGTACCGCGATAGTCCGCTGCCTGGAGGTGCAGAACAGGATCTGCTGCAGTCGCTGGAGGGTATGGCAAAGGAAAGATGGGCTCGAGGAAGTGCGCCTGGTAGTTGGGATAGACCAGGAGTCGGTCCCGATCATCTCGAGCAGGAAGTCGGAGCTCAGCTGCCTTGGCGCCTGCATCAGGGTGGTGTTCCCGGGCGCCCGCCAGGCCGGGGATAGGAATCCACGACAGGGGAAGTCTGGGGTCGCCCCCTCCGGTGGGGCGGGGCGAGGGCTCGCCACAAGGGAAAGGATGAAGAGCGTGTCTGGAGGTGACAAGGGCTGTGCCCTCTTGCAGCCCGGCCGTAAGTAAGAACACGGCCGAGGTGCCCCCTCCGTTGGGGGGGTACATCTCGACTACGGGCAGGGTGGCATCCGCGGTGCCCCCTTCGTTGAGGGGGACATCTTGGATGCCGCAGTGGACACCGGGGGGGCTGCGGGGGCTTCTAGCTGGTGGCCTAAGGGAACAGGGTAGTTCTGTCGTGGGTGCCTGGTCATGCGGGTATAGCGGGGAACGAGACTGCGGACCTATTGGCTAGAGAGGGATCTATGGGAAAACCAGTGGGACCAGAGCCAATATTGGGTATTGCGCCACGAGTCGCAATTGGAGCCCTGGACGAATGGCTGCATGGCAGGTTCTTTGAGGAGTGGCCCGGGGTCCGGGGATGAGGCAGACTGGGCTCATAATTCGTGGGCCGTCGACCGCCTTGTCTAGTGAGCTGCTGCGTCTGCCAAGGTCGGAGTTAACGGGAGTGGAGAGGGTCCTCACCGGACACTGCTGCCTGGCTCGCCACCCGCACCTTATAGGAATGGGAGGGGAGCCTGAGTGCAGATGGTGTCTGGAGGATGAGGAGACCCCGCACCACTTGGTCACTGAATGCCCTGCACTTGACAGGGTCAGATTCGAGTCCTTCGGCTCAGCCAAGCTGAGCACGGAGGATGTGTATGGTGTCGGGGTAGGTGAGCTGCGGGCCTTCATCAAGAGGGCCGGCATGCTGGCCGCCGTGTGACGCTGACCATAGGGGCACAACGGGCCCATTGTGGCCTACGTGCCGGGCCGATTTTAGGCGGCCACCCCCTGCAAGAGATAGATAGATAGAACAACTTTAGGGGCATTTTTCGTTAAAGTATATTCTTATTTACCCTATGTTTAGTTAGTATATCTTGCTTTATTAAAACGTAAACAGTAAAATACCTGCATATTTATTATATTATGCTCGCTATTTTTCTGCGATACCAATCCTAGTATTCCAGATCCTACACCTACCTATATACCGAATGTGCATAATGGAAAGTCAATATAGAGGTGCCCCGTTTCACTTAACCAGCTTTACGGCAATTTGTTTAATCCACCCTCGTAAATAACCGAGCTGCGATCTAACATTAATTACCGACCGGTTGCAAAAAATAGTCGGCTTTTCGATTGTATATTTTGACGATACCTAGTATTTATAACTGTAGCCTAAACGACACGCAATAGAACAAACTGCACTCATTGCACTGATCGTAATCTTACCTCTTTGTTGGCATTGTATCTTGGGCTATGAAGTTTTCCACGCAGGTCGCTTTAGCAGCCTCCGTGGCGATGTTAGTACAAGTCTCGAATTGGGGATGTGCTGATTGAAGCTGCAAATGTGCTGTTGGCTCCTGCCTGGACTTCATTTGTTGCTTCCCAAATCATTCCTATCTTTTTGATTTGGTTGATGTTACACCATACTGATGATTGCCAAATAGCATGAAAGTGTATGCGATTACTAGTTTTTTTTTGTTTTCTTACTTTGAGTGCTTATGCCCATTATCACTTTTTCTTGTATTTACATTCACACTCACAATCTTACATTTTTGTTGTCATTGTATCTTGGGCTATGAAGATTTACACGCAGATCGCTTTAGCAGCCTCCGTGGCGATGTTAGTACAAGCCCCGAATTGGGGATGTGCTGACTGAAGCTGCAAATGTGCTGTTGGCTCCTGCCTGGACTTCATTTGTTGCTTTCCAAATCATTCCTATCTTTTTGATTTGGTTGATGTTACACCGTACTGATGATTGCCAAATGGCATGAAACACGTGTATGCGGTTACTAGTTTTTTTTGTTTTCTTAGGTACTTTGAGTGCTATGCCCATTATCACATTTTCTTGCACTCACAATCTTACATCTTTGTTGTTATTTAATCATTTAAATGATTTATTCGATGTAGAGTGTACTGGGACATGCGCAAACGGTATGCCATCTTTTCTTCAGCAGTTTTATGACAAGAACTTACATGCTTATCATTGGCAGCCTAATCAAAAACGTGGAAAAATTAAGTATTACAAGTTCACATGACAATAGTAGCCCTTTGGGTCTATGTTAACGGTATGCCTATGGTTTTCCGACAAATTTTATATTTGGAACTTCATTATAAAACACATGGCAGCCTGACTAAAATTATATCAAAACGCATATTTTTCGAATAAATGAAAACTCAGTTTTTCATATGAATAACCCAGAATGACTGTCTGATTCATACCTTATTATTGTGGGAATATACCCAATGTAATGCCCTTTGAAGGGCATACTGAGTAAAATTACGTCCAAAAATCTGTTACTATCTTCCGGTCTAAGAAGACCACTTTTACGCGGTACAGCGAATCGAAAAATTAAATGTGTTAACTAAGGGAGAATATACTTATTGATTATTTTACCTGTACTCTTGCCTCTGATAAGCCTATTCTCAATGCCACTTCTTCTCTGAGAAATACGTCCGGATAATGTGTTTTTTGAAATAATGCCTCAAGTTCTTGCAACTGCTGAGGACTAAATGTTGTTCTGTTGCGACGTTGGCGCCTTCTACCAAACATGTACTCACTAAGAAGATCACCGGGTAAAGGAGATAGATAAGGTCCAGCCATAACAGTTCTGTGAAATAATGTTAAAGTAATTGGAAGGAAAAACATCTATTTGAATAAAATGTTTATAAAACAGTACAGGGTTGATATTGTTTGCCTTACATCAAATACAAAAAATACTGCATGCAGGTGGATAATAAACACGTTGACTGACGTTAATAAAGACTACTGCGGCTGTGGCGTCTGATACTATATGAGCTCGCCGTGCTCTTACAGACAAATACATTGTTGGCCATCGTCGACATCTGTTTTATAGGACATGAAACTATAGAAGTTTTATAAATACATCAGTCAACGAATAAAGTATAGCAGATTCCCCTGACCCTTGTCTATATACTAACAAAAGTTATTCAACCACTGGTCAGTATGGAGACTTTAGGGACAGGGACTAACCATTAGTACGTTAGTAGGTAGACAAAGCCTTCGAAACGTTGCAGTACCGGATCGAAAATAATCAACCAAACATTTCTGGCTCAGAGCGACACCTGCCCCTGAACTCCCTATACTAACCAGTTGTTGAATAACTTTCCTTTGTAGACATATTTCGTTTTTGTCAGTTCACCATAATTTTTAAATAAAAAATAATTCAAAATTTTACTTCCTTAACTCGCAAAATATAGTGCCAGATACAGTCCAATCCGCAATAGGTGTGGAAAGCCCCGAAAAATTTCGATGGTTTGTAGGACACTACAAAAAATATTAGTAAATCGAAATTTTTCTGATATGAGTTCACCATAATAACTATTTTTCCGTATTTTCTTCACAGGGCATTAACATCTAAAAGAAAACAAGAATATGATTGAAAATACTAGGTAGGTATGTACGATATTGGTTGAATATCTGCATTTGAAACAAATCACTAAGCTTTGATTATGGAGTTTATTGCCTTTTAGCCAGCCAGTTACATTATGTTGTTTTGTTTGCTTTCTCATGCGCCAAGAACCCGCCTGACCATCGAACTAACAATAATATGGGTAACCGGAAAGAACCGCAAACGAAAAAAGCCCAAACGAAAATTACTCACAGAAAAAAGCGCACTTGCATATATCGAAAAATGCAAACAGCGGAATTATACGCACGGATAAAAAGCACACAGCGAAATATGCTCAAGAGGATAAATGCCCCCGATGAAATATGCACACAGGCATAGATGCTCATTGTGAAATAAGTTTACTGAAATCTATTTGATAAAGTACCTATCATAAGTTTATTTATTATCTTTTGTGCCCTCAGAATTTAATGATTACCTTAGTTTACTCACAGTTTTTCAGAGTAAGACCCTATTTGAATACTTGTTTTATCTACCATGTTAGAAATTAAATCATATATTCAATTTTACAATTTCTTAATCCCATAATTCTGAGGAGCATTTCAAATATTCAGACCCTCTTTTTATACCTGCTTCCTATAAGGAATCCAAAGTGTGGCAGGGTATCTGACAAAATATTTTTATTATATTATTTGGGTTGTATACTGTATAGTAAGGGCAGAATGTAAAGGCCAAGTCGGCCATAAAATCGAGAGAGAGATGGGCTATGATTTTCCTACCTGCTCTCCCTTATGTTTTGGAGCGAGGGGTTCGGCTTGAAGAAGCGCAAGACCAACTTTTTATTGCTCTGCAGTAATTAAATATTTGGTTTATTTTGGTGATAGACTTCCTGTAATAACAATGCAGTGTGAAGTATTCAGTGGCCAAAGTAGAAAATTAATATTAAATGTGGTGACATATTTCCAAGAAAAAAAAGAGAACACACGTGAAAATTTATCGGTACTTCAATGTGCATCGGAGGCGTTACAGATTAGTACAAGGACCATTTCACGAATTAGGCAAGAAGGCATTAAACATATTAAAAAAGGGAATTTTGAGCTGCAGCAAATCAACGTTAAGTGTAATTTTAAGGAATCTTGGATTTAAGTACAAAATAAACGATGGAAGACAATACTTAATGGAAAAGCCAGATATAGCATCAAAAAGAGTTCAATATCTACGACAATATACATCCAATTTATTTTCAAGCTGCCCTCTAGACGTAGTGTTTTTAGACGGGACCTGGATTTATCAACACGGGGCGAATATGAGAACTTGGCACGATAAAAATCCAAAATGTGTGTACAACAAAAAAGCGAATGATGGCAAAAGGTTTATAATTGTTCATGCCGGTAATAAGGACGGATTTATTGATGGCGCTGAGCTTATATTTTCAACTAAAAATAAAAGGCAGACTACCACGATAATATGAACGCCGAAATGGTTGGAGGAAAAACTATTGCCGAAACTTGAAAACCCTTCTTTAATTATAATGGACAATGGGAAATACCATTCCAGGCTTTGTGAAAATGTGCCCAATACAGCCACAAAAAAAGAAGAAATAATGAACTGGCTTCGAAATAAAAAAAAATATTTTCCTGAAAATTCCCTTAAATGTGAGTTGCTCCAGATCGTTAAAAATTATAAATCCAAGTTGCCTTATGCGTCTGACAATATAATTAATAAAATGGGACATCAAGTGTTAAGGCTTCCCCCATATCATTGTATATTTAATGCAATAGAATTGATATGGGCCCAATGCAAAACTTTTTTTAATAAGAAATTGTATCTGAGTCAATGCATGATGATAACACGGTAATGTCTATTTGGAAAGAAGCTCTCCAGGAAGTCACTAAAGAAAACTGGTCCAGTTTTATAAAACACACCGAGAACGTTATTAAGGATTATTGGGAAAAAGAAAAGATATTGGACGTTTACATAGACCCAATTATTATTAAACGATTCATATTCGGATGATAGTATTTTATATTGTGACTAAAATTCATAACGAATTAAATGTATATTATTATTATCTATTTATTATGTATATAGTGACTTCTGACTATGTAAAGTTTATTTTATGTTGATATTTAATTTGTCACTAAAAATATAGGAAATAGGTATATATTTTTTTGCCTAACCATTACAATAATTATTTAAATTCCTAAGACCTACTTTGAATTTTAGGATCATTATCTTTTAATTGCCAGTCTAAATTACGGAATTAATCTTCAAAAATTACAAATGAAATTACAACAGGTACCTAAGTACAAATTTTTAATCCGTCCGTTCACATCAGATAGTAAAGCAATAATTTATTCTAGGCCGACCCTGCCTGCCTTAAACAATCAACTAGTAATACAAGACAAGTACTAGGTTTTTTATCTCTCTTCCTTTCATGATAGGTGCTTAGCGAACTTTAAGACGTACGTAGAATACAAATTGGAGGAGGAAACATGAGTGTAATTGTGCGAGTGCAAGTAAAGCAATAGATATAGCGCTCTCTCTTTGATTATTTATTTAAAATAAATCACAAGGAAAGTGTAAAAACTTCTTATACTAGTAATCAGTAAGTATAGCCTAAAAAATATAATAAAAATATTTTGTCAGATAGGTACGGTGCCACTCTATGGATTCTTCATATGAATCAGGTATAAAAACTGTGTCTGAATATTTGAAATGGTCCTCTTAATTATTTGATTAACATAATGTAAAATTGAATATTTTAATTTCTAACATGGTAGATAAAGCAGATACCTACCCAAAAAGGGCCTTACTCCGAAAAACTGTGAGTAAACTAAGGTAATCATTAAATTTTGAGGGCATAAATGAGAATAAAAAACTTATAATACTCTGTAAAATAATTCCCAGTGAGCTTATTTCACCATGCGCATCTATCGTTGTGTGCATATTTCACCGTGGGCATTTACCCGTGCGAGCATATTTTTCATTGTATGTATTTTATCCCTGCGTATATTTCCGCTGTGAGCATTTCCATGTGGGCATATTTTCGACGTGTGCTTTTTTGTGCGCATATATGCAAGTGCGCTTTATTCTGTGAGCATATTTCGTTTGGGTTTTTTCGTTTGCTGTTCTTAAAGGGATTCATACTACTATCCCATCTAGCAGTGGTGGCTACATCCCTCCTCTTAAGGTAAACTAGGCTTTGCTGCAAGTCTATTTTTAAAGGTTTCTTTATTACACGACGGGAACATGAACATTTTTAGGAGTATCGACTTGAAATAATCGATTGGAACGCGTACTTTTTCGCACGATACATGCGTGGATGCGTGTATCGTGACTCGTGACCTAACCTAACTTTTGTGTTTTATTACTTTTCTTAAGTTTTGTCTTTGTCGTCCACGAGAGTATATTGTGCCGAGAACCCGAGAGTCGAGTACAGGAAGACCAAACATTGGCAAACACTATAAAATAAACCCTAATAACGCTGGACCCCTATGTTTTGTGTTTTCGATACTGTATTCGTTGTTCAATAGCAATACTGAGTACCTACTCGTACTCGGTACTCGTACACCAGTACTCGGATACTACGAGTACTTTAAAGAATCGAGTACTATCGATACTTTTACTCGATTCTGCCCATCACTAATTCACTGCTTGTTTATGTGGTTGATTGCGTGTGCGTGTTTTACCGAAATCATAGATTTAATCTATCTATCTAAAGACTGTCTAGATTCTATTTGGTTATACTGTCTAATTTTAAATGGATTTGCAACAGATGTTTCTACTTCATGACTACGTTGTGAACCACCAAGTTTCTGCTTATAATTATTAAAATATTGTTTGACAGCAATCTGCCCTTACGATGGACAATATGTAATGTTTCCTTTTGATTTTTTTAAAAACTGGGCTAAAAACCTAACACTTTATTTCAAACTGTACTGTGTTCATTAAATTTAATGTCATGTTTAGAAGTTCTTTCCAAAACTAATTTTACAGATTCCATATCTCCAAAAACTTCAAAGTTTTTCTTTTGAAAGATTTCAGGAGCCGAACTAATTCCAAATAGAAGTTTCAAAAATTGAAACCTGTCAAATAACAAAGTAACAAAAGTACAAATACCTACACTTTCACTATCAAGTTCAATTTACCAGTGTCCATCCTTTATGTAAAGAACTGTTTACCACTCAATTTAGCAGTGATATCTTCAACAAATGGCATCAAGAAATGTTCCCTTTTAATAGATTCATTTAAATCCTTTCGGTCGAAGCAGAGACGCAAGTCTCCATTTGACTTTTCTACAATCACCAAAGGGTGTACCCACTCATTTGGCTTGTAAACTTTTCTTATAATACCTTGTTAACAAGCGCCTACCGCCCCTGCCGGACCAATAGGCCTTGTTTTAGCCTTTATTCCTGTGTAGTAATAGGTGTAAAAAAATTGATAGGGATTCGAATGGAGAGCGCCGGTCGAGTTCAATTTTCGCGTGTTGCCGCTGAGGGATATGAGCCTCTCGTCTGCGAGAGCCCCCCCCCCCCCCCCGATCAAAAAGCTGTTCGGCCGTTTGGGAGTCTATTTCTTTTTTTTTCGCGATTTGGCGGGCCCCCGAGAACGTACTTATACGTCGTGGCCGAGGCGCACGCGTGATATTCGAGGACAAAATGGTGTTATCAGCTGTCGTTTGGTTTTGTTTCGGTACGGACGAATTGCCGAATTTCGTAACAATTTTGGACGGGTATGAGCGCGCTATACAGGTTCTGTGTAGGTTTTCATGTACAATCTCGTAGAATATTTTAGAAAACGCCACGGGAGACCGACTATTTGGACATTGCCTGTGAAAAATCAAGCTGTAGAAACTCGAAAACTCGGGTTAGTAGGAACTTATTGGTGTGCCCATGTCCCTATAGTGTTCTGCCCCGTTCCGGCTTAACAGGTAGGACGGAAAACTGAGTCGTATAGAAAGGTATGAGCAGCGTTTTTATATACAATAACTTCATCTTAAGATTTTTTAGCTACTATGGGATCTTTGCTGCCCTCTGATATCCAGCGAAGCGAAGAAAATGCACCGTTAAAAGGGTATATCTATGCCTGAGGGGTTTATTAATTTGCCTTTTAAACTTCATCAATATTTGTGCCAAGGAAACATGGGGTTTGGCAAGTCTAATAGGATGGAAAACTTTGTCGTAAGAAGGTACCTCTAGATATGCCTTTGCCGTTTAAAGCACACATATCTAGTACCTGTTTCTGTCGATTAAGGTTATGTTACCTTAAATTTCTGCCTAATTGTAGCAGAATTGTAGCTGAATGCATAAATTTTGTTCCAGGTGTGAAGCAATCTCGCACTAGCACTCTTCTCGATTTGGTAGCCTTGGCTTAGACCACCAGGTCAAAAATATAGGTTATCTTCATTTCAATCTTATTATGAAATGTATTAGAAAAAAAATCATATTAAGACCTGAGGGTCCCAACCCCAGCTTGTGGAGAACTATTAGAAAACTTGGACGTAAAAAGGTATGTTACATTTTTAATAAGGAAGAGCCTCGGTGGCGACTTTCGTAGTGTTGCAAACTATTTGGACTACAGGTTTTTCTGTCGTCGATCGACCTTGGTTCGAATCGGCGACGGAGCACATGCATTCACGTCTTTATAGAAAAACACCGCTTATGGCCAAGAGCGCTGGCCAAAATGTAGATTCACGGTATTGCTCCTTAATAGCTTATTTGTGTGATTTACTAATTGTCCTACACTCACTGGGATTACTACGTTTTTCTAGGGGTTTCCATAGTACTTGAGCAAATGCGATCCTAGTTCTACCAGAAAAGTGGGCCCTAGCTGGAACTGGCAAGAAAAACAAAATAATATTAATTGCCACCCCTCCCCCTCACAAGCATTTGATCGCTTTTGGAGTACTCCTAGTTTGTAGTATTATGAGGGGGAGAATTATTATTATTTAATAAGTATTTTTGGATACGATTTCACTTTAACGTGTACCCTTTGACACCTCGTGGGATCTTTTCTGAGGGAGCCACACGAATTTTACTTTAACGTAGCCTATCACATGAAGCAAATTGACATTAGTAAGTTTCTCTCATTAAGATGACCTGGATAAAAGCATAGTCTATTTCCTCGTAAATATATTTTTTATACAGGGTGTTACGGAAATAATAGTCACGGGAGTGTACAAGTGTAACACGATGAAAAACTTTGTGGTAGGTAGGTATTTCGAGTCAAGCTGAGGGCCACGTAATGCTGTGCATAGAGAGGTGTCATATAGACGGGCCACCTGTGTAATGTGCAATGACGTCACACTCTGAATGTAACGAAAAATGCCTCTAAAGTTGTTATACCAGCTTTCAATGAACATGTTTGCACTGTTTTCTAACCTACTCAAAGATTTAGCAGATAAATTTTAAGTTTGGGTATTCTACTTAAAGTATTATAATTTTAAGGATTAATTTAGAGGCATCTTCCGTCGCAACTTTGTTGGCCTGAGGCCCCCAGGACTAAATTTTCTTTTAGTTTCCATTGTTTTCTCTGTAGAGCTTCTATCAGTTTCTAGAAATTTGCTAAAACTATGATTTGTGAACTATCATTGGCCAGGAATATTCTGGAGTATTCTCCAATCTTCCTTTTGAGTACATAAGACCTGGGAATTGGGCCTGAGGGAAGTCAAAAGGTTAGAAAGCGGTTGTGTGCGAACTTTGGAGCTGAAAGGATATTCTTGGTCAGTGACTGTACCTATATGACAAGTTTATTTGTGAAGGCTACACAATAAAAAAGGTGACCAAGGCAACGAGTTTGGACTGTGATTGTTGAAATACAGTACATTTGGTGTCAGAAGCGCGATTTTCAGAGGACCCTGAGGTGAATGCCCACAACGAGAAAACAAACCGCAATGGAAATGGAAAAGTTCATGGAAATGTTTATGAAGAAATTTGATGAAATGGACAAGAAACATGAAGAAAGAGAAAAGAGACAAGAAGAAAGAGAAAAGAAACAAGAAGAAGTAATGCAGAATCTTCAAGAAGAAATGAAGGACGAATTGAAAAAGAATGAAGAAGAAAGGGACATGACGAAAGAAAACCTGACCTCAACACAAAATTTGACGAGACCAGCAGGAAGTTTGAAGAAACAACAACACGACTAGAAACCAAAATGAAAACCATTAAGATGGAGATGCAGGGAGATCTAAAAATAGAGTTACAAAAGAAGATTACCTAGTTTGAAGTAGTGGTTGAAGAACAAGTAACACAAATGAAGAAGGAAGTCGGAGAAATGAGAGATGAGCTACAAAGTGAAAATAAAAATAACAATAAAAACAAAATTTGAGACCACGGAAGAAAGAATGGAACAGCTGGAGGTTAGGATGATGCAGCTACAGAGAGTTCCAAAATCAGAAAGCACCATGATCATGGCCGCTTTGAAAATGAAGTCAAGTTTGATAGAAAAGTGGCATGGAGCACTTACCTTAACCAGTTCGAGGCTGCTGCAGAGGGCAACTGCTGGACCGAAGAGAAAAAAGCCCGAAATTTGAAGTTATGCCTACGAGGTGAGGCCACCGAAGTGTTGCGGACGATACCAGCCGACGCTCAGCATAATTAGAATGCCCTGGTTAGAGCCCTCGAAATGCGTTAGGGGGAAGCCCATCTGCAGCAGGTATACCAGGCACAACTAAAAGGTAGACGACAACGTACTGATGAGGCCCTGCAACAATTTGAAGCCGACATTGCCCGCCTGGTAAATCTGGCTTTTCCATCGGCCCAGTCGAATTTCGGGAACAAATTTCGGTAAGCGGCTTCATAGATGGCGTGCGTGACAGTAAGACTAGCCAAGCACTTCGGCTAGCCCGCCACAAAAACATCGCAGAAGACTTGGCGCACGCTTTGGAATTTGAAGCCGCCGCGCAGGTAGCACGTAGACATGTGAGGTTAAGACAAGTGCGACCTCAAAACAGAGGCACTAATAGTACAGTCAGCGTAGAACAAATGGTACGGGATATCCAAAACATCCTTTCACGTGCTACGGCCTCCAAAGAAGGGATGGATGTTCGTAGAACTACACCACTGCGCTGTTGGAACTG